>OY728163.1:2137966622-2140366622 GCA_963277665.1 Viscum album | reverse complement strand
ATGTATGTTAATTATTATAAATTAATTTTTCAAATACTAAATTTTTACTATCATTTTAATTCATTAAAAATGTGAAAAAGTAATATTTTCAAATTTTTTTCATGCAACACACTTTTATCATTTTACAAAAATTTTAAATCAATGTCCTTTATTAATTTGTACAACATGAACATATTTTCTCACCATAATTTATTACATTAGTCATGAAGAATATTTTAAAAGATTAAATGGTTTTGAGAAGGAAATATTATTCCCATTTTTCTAGTAATTTTATTTTTTAGAAGTAATGAAAAGAGAAGATATGTTTTATCTTGACATATAAATTGTATTTCAAATTGTTTTATAAATGATATTTTTATCTATGTTCACATTTAATATGGATTTTTATGTTTCACTAAGGATATGATCTCATGATACTTACCCATTAATTATTCTAGATAGATTATGATGATTATATTTTATGGATGATTTCATAAATATTATTTCTTTCCAATTAGTTAATTATAATATGATGAAATGGTTAAT
Organism: Viscum album; assembly: GCA_963277665.1. Taxonomy (NCBI): domain Eukaryota; kingdom Viridiplantae; phylum Streptophyta; class Magnoliopsida; order Santalales; family Viscaceae; genus Viscum; species Viscum album. The sequence goes on along the minus strand of OY728163.1, from coordinate 2,140,366,097 downwards.
GTTTTTGATGATCTTATAGAACACATATGTATGGTTATCTTTATATAATATATGGGACCAAAATTTATATCTCTATAATTTATATCGTAATGATTTATGTATCATGATTTTATATGTACTATGATGTGGAGTAAACCCAGTCTAGTAAGGAAATTTTTCAAATTTGATAGTCTTTTTAGTGAGCATTGACTAAGGAAATGATGAAAATAGGGGGTGAACTCAACCCATTATAATAACATGTGTCCTATGGTAGTCTTAAAAATGAACCTTGACTATGTATATTATTTTCAATAGTTATGTGCATTCCATAAAATTATTTATTATTCTTATGATATTCTCTTATGACTCATAATATATGTTATATGCCATGTTAGTAATGTTTTTTTTAAATTATATTCATTTTTTCATAGTCTTATTATTATCTTAAAATAAATTATGATAATCTTTTATTTATCTCATTTTTACGCATACTGATCATATGATATTGACCATATTTTTTTTTTCATTTCTTGTAGATTATGATGATTGGTTTAAAGTTGGGTATGCCTAAGATGTGTACTGAGTGGGATGATTTTTTAGAGAGTCTGAAGATCTTTGAGGAAATATTTTTATAATATATCTAGTTCCCAAAGACACTAAATCATTATGTTTTAGGTAATTTATTATAATTATATTTATTAAATATTAATGTAATATGATGTAATAAGTTTATTTATAAATCTAGGGTTCCCATATATTATATTTAAAATTTCAATATAATAAATTGTTTTTAGATATATAAAATTAACTTTTGGGAAACATGACACCAAAAAACTAATGTAGATACAAAGAATATGATGCTTTTTACATAATTTATTTTCTTATAAATTTCACCCATTCCATTTTTAGAAATTTTCATTATTCTTCGAGTTAAATTCTCCTTGTTTTTTTTTCAAAATTTGGGGACACAAATTTCAATTACATTTGTAGAAGGATATGTTGAACTGACTTTTAATTTATTCATTAATTAATTTATAACGTACAAAATTCTTTAGGTGAATTATCTTAACATAATAAAACTTATAGATATAATAAATATAGTATCATTAATATTTTTGGTTTAAATCAACGAAAATAAAATACATTTTAAAATTTATATTCAAATCCAACATGATTTTTTATTTTTTTCCCTCTAATCTTATGTTTCTGAATTTATTATAGGTTTCAAGATTACAATTATGTCATTTCATGAGAGATTATCTACAATCCGAATCACATTCATGATTTGTGTTTGAAACCATTTTTTTCATACTCTATTATATTCCCCCTTTCATGATGGTTTCTTATTTCATGTATAATTAATAGAAACATCACTAGGTAATTTTTTCAAAGCATAAATACTCTCAAGTAAATTATGTTGATTTATTCCATCATTGGATATTATTTGATCTCATTGACCTTTATTCTAAAATTACATTTTTTCTAAATTATAATACAGTATAATCCAAAAATATACTCATACAAAAGACACATTATAATTCAATAAAAACATAAAAACATAAATAATTTGATATAATTAAAAAATTACTATTAATATAAAGAGAGTGAAATCACTTATTCAAGGTCTTTCAGGTTTAGAGTTTCATGGAAGTAATGTTGTGAAATGTTTTTTGGTTATTATTTTAATTTTAACGATATTGTTTTTTACTTTTTGATTTCTTTATATTATAGTTGGAAAAATTCTGTAATGTATTTACATTATATTGAAATACTAATATAAATCTTCCCCCACCAGTTCTAACTATTAAAAATGTACTTAAGAAATTATTTATGGTAAGTATTGATGTTATAGATGGTTTTATTTACAAGGGTATATCACTTTTTTGTCAAATTTGCTTTTGAAAAATAAAAAGTATAAAATATATAGATAAAAGGAAAATTCATTAACCATTTTAAATGTTTAATGTAATAATATTTAGAAAATAATCATATAATAACATGACCCTAATATAAATTATTTTATTTCTCAATAATCCTCACTTTAACAGGGTTGAGAGTGAACCCTTACATATATAGAATTCCTTGTATCCCAAGTTAACACATATATCACATGATCAGTGACAAAGAGGCCTTTCACATGACCCATATGACCATTTCTTAAGACCCTATACTAAAACAACCCATTCCTAGTCTTGAGTAACCATTACTCTATTTAATAGTCCAAAAATCATGTTAATGTTCATCCCACAATACCTCCCCTACACAGGGCCCTGAACTAGATTGTTTTAGACACTATCTAATTGAACCAACACATACAACTATCATCATGCCCCACCATTGTTTCTTCTACTCAACATTAGTAAACTAATCCTCCAATATCATTTCTTTGGATCTTCACCATGGTTGGGGAACTTTGTATCCGAAATATATGTGGTTTCCCAGAGTCCATGGGGTCTAAAGAAATATATTTATAGCAAAAAATACCATTCAGGATGAATTTAAATACAAATAAAGTACCTTTTGTAGTTAATGACAATCATGTTATTTGGAGATAATGTAAGAAAAAGGACCCATATTGGAATTTATTTTATGTGACTCAGTTTGAATATCCTAAGTTGAAACTTAGATATTGTGAAGTTTTATAGTTATAATGTATGAAATTTAGATTTAGAATAACTACATCATTTATATTGATATCAAGTGATAAATTAAAATTATATAAGATAGAAGATAAATAAATGGTCTTGGATGAAAAATTAAGGGACTATAAGGTAAAGAAATGGAATCATAATTTTAATATATATTCAACAATGATTCATGATTGGATAAATAAGGATAATATTTTTATTATTAAAATTTTATGGGTTTCAATTAATCATTTATTCTATTGTCATCTATGTCACTTATTTTCTATTTTTATGGGGGTTTTTACTTTGGAATCCTTTTTGAGATACTTACATTGAGGATAAAAAATTATATTATGTGTGGGGAAAATTTATATCTCATTTTTATAAAGAAATATTTAGTTTTTAAATTTTGATAATTATGATTTAGTGATTCTATTTTTATTTTAATATTGTTAAAATTTACTTTGAAATTTAGTTGGAAAAATTTGTAGTATAAATTCAATTTTTGTGCTAAAACACCTATGAAAAATGCCTAAAACTCTGATGGTGAACCTAGGATATAAAAGATATACCTAAAACATAGATATTACATGGAAGAGTGAATCCATGAAGCCCAAAATATTTAACTCTTCACAACATGGATTTTAATGTCAATAGAAAAAATATTTTGGTATTCATTCCATGTTTAAGAAAATTATTAGAAACCATTATTGGAGAAAGCCTTTCTATTTTGTTTGGAGTACCAAGACATGAAATATTTCATTATAGTTACGTGCATATTGTGTTGATAATAATGAATAAAATTAAAAAGAAAATTATTAATTTATATTGATTGTCTAAAATATAGGGATTTTTTAGATATTATCTTGAAATGGGGACATACAAGACTGCAAACCTTTAAATGAGGCCAATTCATAACATGGATAATAATATCTATCCATTTTGAATGTTTTGTTAAAAAATAGATAGTTTTAATTTATGTATGACCCCATAATTACAATTTTATTAAATAGTATTCCATGCCGAGGTTAGTTTATAATTTCATGTTTCCTACCTCTATTTTGAACAACTATTATCTATTTACTACTAGAAGGTGGAACTATTATCGTGGTCTAAAACATGGGAAATAGGCCCATGGAAAATATTTGTAGGATATATCCATAGATTAGTGACCCATGGATAAAATTTTTGTTGACATAGAATAATGTAGATTACCACGGTAGGGATAATGGTTTTAGGTAATCTATAGATATGACCACTGACTAAATCCATAGGCTATCTACGATTACAATACTATCCAAGGCCATAGGATGTCTAATACCATGATTCCTAACTGTCTCATTTTTCATTAAAAATTTATATTTTTCCTTTTGGGTGTTTTGATACAACAAGAACATATATATTATAAGTAATATTCTACTATTACCCTATGAAACACTACATGTATTGATATATATATATATATATATTAAACATTTTAAACAATAAAATGATATGTGGTATGAGGATCTACATCCCAAGACCATATATACCATGGAGGTACGGATCACATTGATACTATGTTCTCATGGACCATCTATATAGGTCTTATTTACATTTATTTTCAATGTGGGTTATGGTTGTATCCAATCTCAATAGAGGCCCACCTCCATGATACATCACGTTTTGTAGTCATAACCCTTTACCATTCCCCATACACCCATTTCATGTATTATAAATGGGATTCCCCAATCCTCCTACCACCAAAAAACAAATGGAACTATCTATAATCCCATAAAAAAGGGGATTATATAAATGGTCTAAATCAACAATGATCATAGGCTGACACATAAATTCCAAAAACTATAGTCAATTTTGGATAATGGTCGCATGCAAGTTTTCTAGTTGTGTATGCTCCCTATTTAATAAATTCCATTACATTATTTTAATGATTTACTTCTAGAAACACATTTAGGTTGAATCATTAAATGGATAATTCATTTTCCTTTTTTTAAAATTTATTTATACCTTATTTAATTATTTTCCAGTACCAACTAACTGTTTAGGTTAAACATATCAAACATGGTTGAAATTTCATTAATCAAGAGTGCATTGTCACTTAAGAAGTTAAGTATTAATAGTAGAAGGATTGGTTATTAATTTCATTTTCAATTTCATTCATAGAAAGGTAGATCCAATTATTATTGAATTTGAGAATTCATTTTTGTCTTAATTCTTAATATAGAATTTATAAATAGAAATATTTTAAGAGTATCTCTAAAGTTATTCACATGATTAAAGAATAGATGATGTCTTGGAAAAAAAATTTACTCATAATATTTAACATAATGTTCTTATGATGAATTACTCCACAGAAAAAGATATTTATATTAGAATAAATATAATAAATATATTGACCATATATGTATTAGTAACCTTAAAATAATAATGAATCCATTTGTTTTAACTATTTAATGAATGAATAAGGTAATTATCTTCATAAAATCATAAATTAAAATTTATTTATAATTTTTTTTTCATTTATTATTTTTATGCCATTTAAAGTAATGTTTTCATTCATTATATCCACTTAATTGGGGAAATAACTGGTTAATAATAATGTTTCAAAAAAATACTAGGGATCACATGGTATCTTCATTGAAACAACATCTAGGATAAAATACTCTAAACACTAGAAGTATAGTAAATGTTCATGTTCTTAATTTCTATCCATTGAAATCCTACAAGAGGAAATGATTACCAAAATCCTTTCATGTAACCCTTAAGGGACAATAAAGATACTTGAATACCCTTACTATTACACTCATTCAAGAAAATAATTTAACATATCACTATAATTAATTTAATAAATAAACACATTCAAACTCAACCCATATCCCAAAGGAATCTCATCACACAAAATAGAATTACTGAAAATCCTTCTATCAATACTCACAAATACATAAAATACACAAATCTTTTAAAAACACCCCATATAATTTATAATTTTATTTATTAAGTATACTAATTACAATCCTTAATACCTAATAGAAAAAAATATTACACATCAAATATGGAATTTCGTTAATGGTTCTATGAATAAGAACTCCACCACATATAAACACACCAAGACATACTTGTCACATTCTAGTTAACAAGAGTCCACTTACCAAAGTTCCCCACCACAACATACAATAATATGAATAAGAGTCAATGTAAAATGAATTAAATGACATAACCAAGTAAATAAAATAAAAAAATATAATCCTAGATTTAATCAGACTTAAATATTTGAATTCCAAAAATTATGAAACAACCCAAAAATTATAGTCATTTACCTGTTGTAAAAATGAACACCATGTAAAATGAAAGAAAATAGGGTATGAGGGATTTGACTCAATACGAGGTTTTAACTTATACAAATTTCTTTTTAATTATAAAATAAATATATGATATAAAAAAGGATTAAATATATGGGAAGATATAGAAGTGGAAACTATGAACACTTGGTTAGAAGAAAATATTAATGAGAACGTGTGTTTGTTTTTTATTTTAGAATTAATTATGTATTTATTTAAAATATAATAAAAAAATTTTTTACTTACTAGAAAAAAGTAAAACTACAATATATATCCAATGGTATATATGATAGCTTCCATTTTGGAAATATTATTGTGTACATGGTGATCTTCTACTAGGTAGTTGATATTATATATATACATCTTATATATATGAAAAATCCTTCCAACTTTCACTAGAACCTATAAAAACAACTAAAATTTCTTAAAATCTATTATATTGACCCCAAATCTATCTTATACAATCAAAATTAATGGCAAAAACTCAAAAAAGAACATATACTTTGTTTTAAATCAAATCAAGGATATTTATATAAGATTATACTACATGTACATGTTTGGGTCAATAAAAAATCCTCATCAAATTACAAATTAGCCCCTACAAGTCCTTCAACCATTTAACAATGCTAAATATCTTTTTTAAATAAATGATAATATATTATCCTGGTCCATCAATATATACAAAAATTTCTAAAGCATGATTCCAAAAAGATCATTTTATCATAAATTCTACCACTCTCATAATAAGTACCCATCAGTCATATCCAAAATAAATAACCAAAATTTTGAATCCTTTTATCAGGGCTGAACAATCAAAAAATGAGTTGAATAATAAATTTAAAATTTGGTTATTTACTAATAGATAATCCTTTTCAACATCATGACACTAAAAAATATCATCTTATTTCTAAAATAATGATTAAAACCCACTAAAATGCATAAAACCCATATCAATGATTTTGAACTCATTATAGTTGAATTTTTTTGTTTAATTAACATAATAGATCACTTGAGATACACATAGATATTCCATGACTATTAGAATCCAATTAAAAATATATATCTTGAGAATTAGAAAACAGGGTACCTCATTACTCGATGAGATCTCCACTAAAATTTCCTAGTAATTTTTTTATACATCTTTAACTCAACATTAGAAAAATATTCAAATTACAGACCAATTAAATAAATGTTATGAGGCACCATGGATGTTTTAGGATGGTTCACCATTTTTATTTTTATCACTTTAAATAGATAATACTAGACTAACATGATAGGTGAAACCTTATAATCTATTATATATGATAATTTTATTTAAAATATAATTAATTTAAAATAATAATTCCACCAAATATGATAATTATACTTGATCAATAATGATGATTCTCTTGTTATGTTTTCATTATAGTGGTGAATCCAAATGATGACTCCTCTAGTAGTATCCACACATTCTTCTTAATTGTCTTAAAAAACACTTGGTATTATTGAAAATATAGTAGAGGAACCTAGTTCTTCACATTCTTCAACACATATTAGAGTGAAAGTTTTCTCATGATTTATGTTGTTCTGGAGAGGTAGGGGATGATACTCTCTAAGGATTGAAGAATTTCTCCCGAGGCTTTTTTATGAAAGAATGATAAATTTTATCACTAAAACGACATCAATTTGAATATATACATAGGGTTAATATTATTTAATTTTGTGATGAATAATGAACAAATATCTTTTCCATGTTATTTCTTATGACTAGTAATTATATTATTATTATTATTTCACTTTAAATTTTAATATTTATGAAAAATTGGTAAAATAATTAACTCAATATTTATATAAATGATATTAAATTAAACATAAATTTTTTAATGGTCCCATAACTCATCTTATTAACCATATTAAATATTAATTAAACATTGAATAATAAAATATTTATTTAAATAAATAAATATTATTCATTAAATAAATTAATAAATGATATATTCACTAAACCCGCAATACATAATTATTTTAATATTCATGTTACTAAATAAATATTTATATATTAATATATTAAAAAAAATAGTGATTAAATGAATATTTTTTATTACATGTAGAATAATAAATAAGATACAAATTTTGACTCACGTATTCTAAACTCAAATTTCTAGTGGTAGAATATTTATAATATAATTTACTTGAATAATTATTATTTTTCAATAAAACAATAATATTTATTATTATTATTATATAAATTATATAATAATTGACGATATCTTGCGTATACTTAGAGTGTGAAGCACTATGAATATTTCATAGTTGAATTAAGTGAACCTAACTAATGTTTTAAATAAACATCTAGAAACACATCTAGGAACCAATAATGAAATAAGTTAATGTAAAAATTATAAAAACATATCTATGAATGTTTTGAGTAATAAATCCATTTTTTGTGATATCCCATCAAATTGGACGAATACATGTATTATCACCCAAAATGCTTGATTTATAATTCATTAACATTTTGATGTGAACTCATTAATAAACTATCTGGACCTTGGATTTAATTAGATAGTTCCATTTCAACTAAAGGGACAAAGTTACCATCTTCCATTAAATCAGAATGGAACAAACCATTCTTTACATATTAATTCACTATCATATCAACAATGCTACCTCACCATGAAGAAATTCTATAATAGTTTCTATTCATATATCATATTACATTATCCATAATATAAACTGATAATAATGCCATGTCTACAAATCAATACAAAAATTTCAAGATATTAATATCCAATAAAAAATAAACATGAATAATTATTATTAGTGGGTCTATCCTTATGAACTCTCTTCCTGGATATTTCCAAGTGTGAACATCATGAGAATAAGTCTAAATGTCTTTTGAATCTCTATCACATAATAACAAAATATTTTTTATGTACAATAGGATATATGTTATCTAAACCAATTGAAATGATTTTATGATTACTTTCATTGTATTTATATATTTTCATATCTGATAAGAACTATTAAAAACTTTTGATTTGATAAATAATCTAAGGAAATTACAATATTATTGATACATAGATGAAAAATAATTATGTCAGAATATATTAATTAATATTATGGTAATCAAAATCACTGAATTAGTTCATCCTATGTCCCCATATCCTAAAAAACTACAACTGGGACTGGGGGAAACTACTAAAAACTTTTTCTATATTATCCCTTATATGATATTAAAGATTATACTAAGATAAGTCATTAGTCAATAGGTCCCCAATGAATCTTCTATGTTTACTGTGGTTAATGTTACATCACCCAATTGAAAAAAATACAATAATATATAGTACTTCCAAATATAAGTTCCCCCATTGATGTGATATAATTTTATGTTCAAGAAAATATCATCATTTATTTGTAAAACACTATGTTTTTATTGAATTTTAATATCCACTCTACTTATTTTGTTATATAATAAGCCCAAATATAGTAAAAATATATTGGGAAATAAAAAAATACAGGATATATAGTACTCTTTTAGATCAAATCATTTTGGATCATTTATGAAACTTTTATGTTTTTTATCCCCTCACAACTAGCTTCACATATAATATTTACAAGAGAAACATGTCCTTTATATTTCATAGATACTATAGGATAATTTTTATAGCTGACTAATGTGGATCCTAAGGGAATTTTTAATATATTACTACCTTGCTCAATGAATACAGAGAATCATGAATAGTATATAGAAAGAAATACACGATAGATCCTATCAAGGAAGCTTAATGCATTCTAACCATTTTCTCTATTACACTGATTTTGATTGAGGAGAAGTTTTCATCCAAATATATATACCATGATACATTGGAAACAATCTCAATTATGATTTATCCTTTCTAAATTCATTTTATTAATTTTTAATTTATGTTCCTTGACTTATTCCAAGAATTATTTTAAATATATCTATATGTAATTTGATCAAAAAAAGAAAGGCCACATCAATTAAGTGTTTCACGGAGAAGAATTTGATGACCCATGTATTTAATCACTTATTGATAGGTATCTAGTATCCCAAAAGGAATATATCATCAACATAAACTATATAAAAAACTATTACATAATCACTAAACCTATTTTTGATATTGGGATCATATTCATTATTTATGGAACCAAGATCAATTAAGAATTCATCAAAATGAACCTTTTATGATATTGATGCTAGAATGTTCCTACAAATTTATATATTTAACTTCCACACCTCATTATAATCTTATGGTGACATAATTCGAAAAGGTTTTGTATTATAGACATCCTTTAATGACTTTCCATAATCTAAATTATCTTGAAATCCATTTTCTAAATATCATAATCATGGAAATATACTATAAAAAATATAATTTTATTGGATTTTAGTACAGTGATCAATGAAAAAGTGATATAATTTTTTATTCCATAATGTTTCATAAAAACATTATAATTTATTCATGTCTTATATAACTAAATTTGCCATCCATGTATAGTTTCTTCTTGAATATCCATTTACACTGAACCAGATTTACACCAATTAAGGGTTTTAACAAAACCTAAACATGGTTTCTTACCATGGTATCCATTATATTATTAATGGATTATTTCTATTTTTGAAAATTTGAATAATTTTCATTCTTTTTAATAGGTCAGATGGACATCAATCTTAACTAAGAATGTGTTAACTTCCATGATGGCTAGAAAATAATATCTATCTGGTTTCTTGAACTCTCTAATGATCCAATTTAGTATTTATGTATTTCTGAAAAATTACTTCCACCTATAATTATTTATCTATTCACATTAAAAATGAAATACATTGTAAGATTAAACTTTACTGACGTCAATAATTATCCTATGACCCCTTTGAGAGATGAGTTTTCTTATCATAATGTGGGAACAACTATCAACTATAACCTTTTTATATATGTGATTGTATAAATAATATTAGTTAGTATCGTTAATATACACTATAGAGATGAAATTTATGCCTCCTGAATCTATTTTGTTACTGGGAGTATCCTTAATAGACTTATTTCCTCTACATACATCATTATGTGAAAAAACACATTCCTTCCCATACTATAACTCATATGCGTTTCTACTTACCATGTGAGTTGTCACTTGGTTTATTATATATGATATTCCTATATATCCCCTTTCTGGATTGACCATTGAGAGGAGAGGTGTGAATTAGTATATTTTTTAGGAATTAATTTTCTTTTCAATTTAACCTCTTGAACTTGTCAAGGTTCTTGATCAACTCAATATTATCTCTTAAACTCACCTCATGTGAAGTAATAAGAACAGAAAAAGCATCACACAATATTTATAGGGTTCGACAGGAAGACATTCTCCTTACCCATTTGATTATTCCCTCCAACATAGATTCTCCAGTATACTTAACCATAAAACAAGTGAATGCAATGAATTTTAGCTACAACTAAAGGACATCTTCACTAGATCAAATTGATAGACTCTATTTACTTTTGGATCCAACCAAAATAATTATTGATTTGAATCTAATAGAGAGGCTTAGTTTTCCTCTGGATGCTACCAGAATACTTCACATACTCTCGGCTCCTAACAGAAGGATTCATCTCCATTAAAATGCTTGATTCACTTCAAGATGATTATTTGATCTCCCTCCTTTAGATTATAAGATCTAACTTGATCAAGTTCCTATTCATGTACGTTCAATATCCTCTGGTCGGGTCTGTTGGACTTTCTCTTAGATTCTTGATCACCTGTAATCACCATTTGCCTCCGTAAAACAATGTTTAGGATCTATTTCCTTATGAATGAAGTCCTGACCTCACTTGGAGGTGTGAAATATGTTCAGACAAGTTATTTAATGGTTTATAAAATATTCAAATTTAAGAATCTCAATTAATTTTTATCAAACTATAAAATCAATAAAATATAATTCTTTCATGGATTTCATGGAATCTAAAATCAATTGTCACCCAATAAAAATATAATTCCTACATTGGATTGAAAGGAATTTGAACAACTAGTTTTAGGCATCTCAAGTAGAAAATATATTTAATGTTTTTATTTATATTATATATGAATTATTTAATAAAATATTCTATTAATATAAAATGATTTCACATGTGCATGTGAGCATTCATTCACCATATTCAATTTATCATTTCAAGATTTAAGAATCTCACTAATCTTGAATGAAATTTATCACATGCATGTGTATCAAGGCTTCATGTATGTCTCATAAATCCTATACATACTATTCACTTGTATTCCTAATTCATTCACTATGTGAATCATGAAATCACTCCATAATGTAAACAATATTCATTGTTCCTATTATTCTTGCATGAAATATTAAACTGTTGAATTATTGATGCGTGGAAGATCTTATTTTTGAGACACATTGTATTCTCACACTGTCTTGAAGATTTCTCAACCATGTCGTGGAGAAAAGAAAGGATTCACGGATCTTAAAAATTTGTGAACACTAGAGAGTCACATTTTTGTGTTATCCATTGTTCTTCATGACAATAAATTCCTCATAAATAAATTCAAGATTGATTTTCACTTTTTGAACACTCACAAGATCCTCTTATCTCTCATTTAATTCTTATCATGAGGAGGGATTTTTCTTCACAAATCTGATGAGTTTTTGGTACTCTATTTCCATAAAAAGAAGAACCTCACTCAAATTCATAGAAAACTATCATCGGCTACAGACTACTTCTTTGATATCCAAGGATCACAGCGTCATACATTTCCAAGACCCACAATTTAGGATACTTCAAGGGATCATTTATGAATCTATAAATAATTTCATATCTCAACTATTTTTCCAACATCCATGTATTTAAGGGTATGTTGAATTTCATGGAGTATTTAATTCAAAGGTTCATGATGTTATTTTGAGGCGGTATACTCACATGAATGGGTTGATCGTATGATTTCCATCAGTTGAATCTCTAACTCATTCATTTCTTGAATTTTGTCGATATCTCACATTTGAATCCAACTGAGATATGATCATCGTATTATCCACATGCATGTAATAAATAAATTTCATACATATATATTCTCATTTTCATCATCTCATAATTTTGATTGGAGAATAACCATGAAGGCTTTGGTTCAATCAGAGGATGATCTACATATGTTTGGGAAAGATCTCTGGTGAACTATCTTACCATTGAAGGATAAAGAATATGACATAACACTCAAATGAATTTGAAGACTAATATTAGTTGATTGATCAGATTAGACATCCCACATAATGTTTATAATTTTAAATGGCATAGGAACAATATGTAGCTGAACCAAGTCCCACATCAAAACTTATACAGCACTAGGGCATTATATATCAATCATGAGGTAGTATAGAGCAGCCTAAAATACATCCCCCCTTCGGTACGACCCCGTACCTCTTCTCCCCATCGTCGTGACCCCCCACATGGTGTCTCCACTAATGATTTATTTCACTCTATGTGACCACTCTATGGCATGCCTTACACACATTTAAGCACCTTTTCCACTTGTTGGATGGCCCCAGTGGGCCTCCCAGGGGATTAGTTGACCAATGTGTCCCGCATGAGACCTTGGTTATTCCTAGATAGTCAGATTTGTAGGTTAAAATATTTTTTTAATAATGGACAAAATAAAATACTTATATAAGTATAGAAATCAAACTCATAGCCTTAGATAATATATTTTTCCAAGATAACCTTCTTCTCAAACCCACCTCATTTTTACTCAGTTTTTCTTCATGTAAAATATATATGACCTTCTATTTTTTCATGTACAAAATTAATTTACTAGCCTCATGAATTTATTCTTCAATATGTACTTCAACAATAATGCATGGTTACTTCAAAACTTATTCCTCATGCTAATGAATTTTTCATGGACTTCACTTGATGTAACCAATGTGAAAACTCCATAGCACCAGTGCTCATTAACTGAATATTTGTTAGAAAATCATTAGATTTGTTAATGTAGAGAATTTATCAAGAATGAAATCCAATTATATGAATCCATAATAATTCTATAGGTATCAAAACTTCTCATTATCACCTTACCAAACACATATTTCGATGTTATTGAAAAGATTCTACACTGGACCGAACTATCTCCCCCTTTTATTTTGTTTTCATTACCACTTTAGAACTCTTTGTAGGAGTCAATATGTGTGCCCAATATTTTCTCCACATTATTAGGAATCAAATGAAAAATAAAAGTATGGAATTTCAAAAAACTTTTTCTCCACCATTGAAGATTATTTCATGAATAACTTTTAGTGAGGCATGACATCACATCTTTCTCTTAGAAAATATCCGTTAGTTAATCATCTATAAGTCTAAATGGCTTAACCCGGTTTAGAGAAAATATACATAATAATATGTTTTCAATGATATCCATAAAAACTATGAATGTAAAATCATGATCATAATGTTTATAGTATCATATAAGGGAATGTATATAATCATATGTATCAATGAAATTATAAATACTACACATACTTCAACACACTCTTTATAATGTTTAGGTGAAAATGATAAAGATCCCAATTTATTTTATTTTTTCATCATCCAAACACCTCCTAATTGAAAATACAAAAAAGTTAATAAAATGGGATTAAATTGTGATGATCATACCTTAACCTTAATTTTTGAATTTATCCAAATGTTTTCATTTCATTCTCATTGTTTCACGCCCTTAAGGGATGCACACTTTTTATTATATTTCATGAATGTCTGTACACTCCATGAAGTGGAATCTCATAATTCTATCTATAAGTGAAATCTTCATTCATATCCATAATTCCTGACATTTTTAGTAGAAAACATATAAAATAATAGGGAATAAAGAGCGACTATACTTATTCCTCAATGTGAAAGTCACGGTTGAGATGTTTTCCTCAACCATGTTACTCTAATTTCTTCAATATTCAATATTCCACATATGATTTTCAAATATTATTTATCCCCTGATAACATGGATCTTATCACACTCACCACATCATTTTGTGAGATAGTTCTTTAATTATTCAACAGATCATATGCCTCTCTTGATTCACGTTTCATTATCTTCAAGCTTTCTTCTTGTGCTGGAAATGTGGCTAAACATCCTCTTTTAATGTTTATATTTTTATCTCATCTATCACATAGAACCTATTCAATAAAGGAGTTTTATTTTTCAAATAAACTCTTATTAAATTCACCTTCTTCATGTGGAATCTTCATTTTTCCATTTGATATAAGCTTTTACTTGTGGTTCATCTAACATTATGGCTTTCTCCAAAATCAACTATAAAAATTGCAAGAATATCATTAGGAATATTGACCAAATGTTTGGATTTTTCACATAGATTTACATTTCTTTCTCAAATTGATATAGGAGATGATTTCTCTTTGTTATTCTTAGTGACTACTTGTTTAACAATAATACTATTTTGTTCACATCGCAAGGATGCCTTTTCCCATTTGTAATTTTATGTATTTCTATTATCTGGTGCAGGTATTCCACTTTCTTTAGATTTTATCCCCCTAAGTACATGCCTATAATTTTCCTCATGAATTGACATGTTATTCCAACATTACAATGCCTTTTTCCCAAAAATCCTATAGAAACGACAACGTCCTATAATCCTTTTTCTTTATTTTGAGTTGTAGTCTATTTCGATAAACCATATTATGAACCCCTACATTTTTAAATGAATCCATCAATATTTGAGACTCTTCTTGGGGAACATTTACTGATGATACTTTTTACATCATCTCTTAATAGGGAAGATTTAATAGAATTTATCACAATCCAAACATTCCTAGAGTTTAGTTTAAAACATATACTATCACTTGAAACATCATTAGTACATAAAAACATTTTTGGGTAATGGGATACCTTCATCTTGAAGAATTTTTCCTTTTTATTAGAGAGAAATTTCATGCTTTTCTTGGTGTCATGTTCCTCTAAGAAAACATGTGTATCAACATCTATTTTCAAAACAATATGGGATGTTCCCACTTTTGGTGATTCCATATTCTTTAACCTCAACTCCAGATCAATGAAATTCATGTCAAGAGAGTTCTTCTCATCGTCAAATGATCTCTTCTTGGATTCCCATTCCTCTTGAAGAATTTTCATTTTTTCTTCATGGATATTTATGTATTCTTGAAAAGAAATGTCAAGATCCTTTACCCTATTATATTTTTACTCTATTTGGGCAGCTTTAGAAACCATAGAAATATTGCAAAATTTTCTAAATACATGGAGTGATTCTTCAAACTCTATCATAATTAATTATTTCTCAAGAAAAATACATTGAATTTTTTGAAAAACAAAACCTTATATTTCATTTAAAAGTGAAATTATATCCACATTTTGTTTCACATGTTTTGTGAGATTGTTGGATATTTTAACCCTTTTCTCTAATTCCTTTTTCATGACATCAAACTGTTCTTCTAATTGTATTTTTAAATTATAAATAAACATAAATCATCAAATAATAAAAGTTACAACATACTTGGAGAGATTCTTTATAATGATATTTGAATTAAAAAATTTTACCACTAAGTGATAAATCATCGCCATAGCTTGAATATTCTACATCAGAATAATAATATTTGAAATAATTTTTTCAAGTTATAACTTTTATACTAAAAAAAATTTGAAGCAGCACTCAAATTTCAATGAGATTATTCTTCATTATCCTTTAATGTATTTTATTTCTATTATTTTGAGAATTATCAGATATATTCATTTTAGTTATCTCACTAATTTTATGAAAATTTCACTACATAATGACTTATTTGGACTGTTCAAGATGTCCTATGATCTAATACCACTTTTAGTGCCCCATAAAGGATTAACCGCTAAGAGAGAAGGGGTGAATTAATTTTTCCTTTTTACGGAATAATATCTTTTTAATTAAACCCCTAAAACTTGTTAATGTTCTATATCCCCTCAATATTATCTCTCAAAGTCACATAGTGTGGAGTAATAGAAATATAAAGAGAAATACATGATATTTATTAGGTTCAGTGTAAAGACTTACTTCTTTTCATGTTAGTCATTCCACCAAAATGGATTCTATATTATATATCACTATTAAATAAGTGACTAAAATGAAGTTACCTATAACTAAAATACTTCCAATCTGGATCCAACTAAGAGACTCAATTTTCTTTTGGCTCCAAACAAAATAAGTATTACTCTGGCTCTAACTGATAGACTTCATTTTCCTCTGGTACCTTCCAGAAGACTTCAACTACTCCTGGCTCCAACATAAATTTTTAAACTCTATTAAATGGATTGATCCAATTTTGGATGATTCTTTGATCTCCCTCAACAAGATTGTAGGATCTGTATTTCTTGTATACCTATTCACGTAGCTTTAATATCCATTTCTCTTGTCTGTTGGTCTTTCTCATAGATTTATGATCACCTATAATGACAATTTAGATCAGTGCAACAATTATTAGTCTCACTTTCCTCTTAAATGAAGTCCCAACCTCACTAGGATGTGTACATGATTTCAACACAAGTTCATCACTGTTTTATGAAACATTGAACGTGAAAAATATCAATTTATTCTTCTCAAATTATCATCTCAATACAAATATGTTTCATTTATGGATTTCATGGAATCAAAACATAAATTATGAACTCAAAAGAAATATATTTCATTCCTAGATTTCATGGAATATGAACATATTATTTAAGGTATATTGAGTAAAAAATTTATTGTATGTTGTTCTTTATATTTTATGTGATTTATTAAATCACTTTTTTTATTAATCTCAAATTATTTCATGTCTGCACATGATAATTCATGCACCACCTTTAATTTATTCATTCATGATTCAGACACCTAAATTTTGATTCATGCATGTTATCACATGTATGTGTATCCTTATTTCTTTAATGTCTCATTCAATTTGAACACATTATCCACTTCTATTATTAATGCATGTGCTATGAGTATCATAAAAGGATTCCTTCAAAAATAGAAAATACAATGTTCATATTCTTCTTGCACGTAAACCCAAATTGGTAAAAGATTGATGTGTGTAATATACTATTCATGAGACACAATATATGCATACAATGTATTGCTAATGTCTCAATCACATTATGTGGAAAAGAATTTTTTCATGAATCTTAGATCCTCAGAAACACCAGGGTGATGCATTTTTGTGCTATCCCTTTTTCTTTGTGAAACTCCATTAATCATGAAGAAATTAAATAATGTTTCATAAATTTTTTTAAGGCTCATTAGATCCTATTCACTCCTACATAAAACCTATCAAGAAGAGGGATTATACTTTGTGAACTAAAGGGGCTCACAATGCTCTGTTTCTCAAAAAATGATAGCTGCTATCAAATTCATAGAAACCTATCATCGGCCACATACTCCTAATCTTATATAAAAGTACCAATATTCCTTTTACTACCAATATATTCACTTAAAAATAAATTAATGACTCCTTTAATTCTCCAAAAATAATTTCATATCGCAAATATTCTTTAAAAACCTGATTTGTTTGGGGTACACCGAATTTCATGGTGTATTTACATCATGAGTTTTGGATGTTCCTTTGTGGTGGTATCCTCATGTGCATGGTAATATATCGTGTTTATCTTATATGGAAGCTCAAATGGATCCATTTTTAAATACTATCTACAACTATCATTTTCATCTTACTGAGATATGTTTTTTGAATTATCTAAATGCATTCTAGACATATAATATATTGATAAAGATTCTCAAACTCATCATATATTCGTTTGTATCACAGAATAGACATGGAGAACACAGTTAAATAACATGATGATATTACTATGTTTTGGAATAAACTATGGTGAACATATTTTCTATTGAGGGCTGAGGAAGAAGTCATCACAAGCTGATGAATAGGATGAATGAGGTAAACCGATCAGGTAGATCAAAAATCCCATGTAATGTACGTAATTTTAAATAGAAGTGGAACAATATGAAACTAAACTAGGTCCCACATAGAAACCTCGATAGTAATTGGGAATGATATATCAATAAAGGTCTACCATGGACTATCCATAAATCCATTCCCCCTCTGATAATTCCTTATACCATAGCTACCCATAGTCATAACAGCTCACATGGTGGCTCTACTTCTACTAACTTTCACTCTATGTGAGCATGATAACACTAGCCTTACACATGGTCCCACGTCTATTTTATGTGTTGGGTCACCCTGGATGGCCTACCTTGCGTGTGGTTAATCTATGTATCCCACATGAGCCATTGGTTGAGGCGGGTTGGTCATCATTGTTGGTTGGAATATTTTTTTATAAAGACCATAATGAAATACATATATAATTATAGAAATAAAACTCTAAGCCTTATATAATATAATATGTTGTACCAAACATCATCTCAAACCCCTATTCCTTTTTCTTAATTAATATTCAGGAAAAATATTTAGGACCTTTTATTTTTTGATGGCCATCATTAATTTAATAGCTTCATATATTTAATCTTTAGTGTGTAATTCAACAATAGGGAATGGTTACTTCAAAACTACTTCTTCATGAAAAATAATTTTTTCAAGGACTTTAATTGATACAACCAATCTGAAAAATATTTTTCTCATGTTTTTGGCCATTGAAGATTATTTCAATAATCACGATAGATGAAAAAATTGTGAATTTATCAAGAATAACATCCAATTCCATGAATCTATAACAAATCTCTTGGCATCACCACTTATCATCATCATCTCACCAAACACATATTGACATGTTATTGACAATTAGCGCAACCCTGGTCCCTAAAATTTCTTCAATTCAATTTTGTTGAAAATACATCCTTAACAAACTTTGTACGAGTTAATACAGGTGCTCAAATTTTTCTCCCACATATTTGAAATAAAATGAAAAATAAAAGTGGTGATTTTCTCCGAATCATGTTCTCATATGAATATTATTTCTTGAATACCTATGTGGGAGGGATGATATAACATGGTTCTCTTAGAAATGAGACATTATTTAATTAAATGTAAGTCTATTTGGACTAACCCGATGTAGAAATCTAGAGATATATGACCAAGGGTTTTAGTTCTATCCATAAAAAACATTTCATGTGAAACCACTATTAGAATGTCTCAATTCGCTTCCATGTGGTTGTAAATAATTATATTTTTCAATTAAATTCTATGTCTTTCACATACTTCAACAAACACATCATAAAGATCAAGTGAAAATGATAAAACTACCCCTTTATCTCATTTTATCATCAACCATGAACTCCCCCTTCCTTGATAATATATTTCGAATAAGAGTAAGGGATGAATTTGTTATTGGAATATTTTGAACATAATTGTTTAATTTCTACCAGGGTTTTAATTTCAATCCCAAGGTTTCTCCCCTATAAGGGATGCAAAATTTTTTCTATTTTATTAAATTAAGTATAATCCATGAAATATAATCTCAAAATTTTGTCCAAAAGTGATGGCCTTAAGAATATCATTTATTTACCTACACTTTTAGATCAAAAAAAAATATAATAATTGGGAGTAAGGAGTTTCTATAATTTTTCATCAATCTAAACATAAATGTTGAGATGATTTGTCCAACCAAGTTTCTATAATATCTCCAATATTCATGCTTCATCTTAAGATTTATTAAATCTTATTTATCTTTTGGGTAACATGGATATTGTCACACAAACCACTACACTGAGTGAGAAAGTTCATTATTTACCTGTCTAACCATATGAATCCCCTAATGAAAGATTCATTCTCTTACAGGCTTCTTCTTGTGCTATAATGTGGTTAAATATCCTCTTACATTGTGTCCAGCTTCATAGCATCTCTCACTTAGTACTTCTTCAATACATGTGTTTCCATTTACTAATAAGCTCAAATTAAATATGACTTCTTTATGTGGAATATTTATTTTATCTTTTAAAACTATATTTTTATTATTATTCTTATAAATTTATTTATTTCTCCAAATCAGTTGGGAAAATAAAAATAATATGTTTAAGATTCATGATAGGTTCTTTGGAGTTTCTTCATGGATTTACAATTCATTCTCCATTCGATACATTATATGATATATCATTTTTCTTCATGGAAACTATTGGTTTAGTAATCCTATGGTATTTTTGACAACCCAAGGATGACTTGTCACCTTTTTTATTTGGTTTATTTATATTCTCAAGTGCATGTCTTCAAATTTCATTCACCTTTATCCTCCCAAACACATCCATTCTTTTAACCTCATGAATTTACTTGTTATTACATCATTCCAATTACTTAGGAAAAAACATCCAGCAACAACAATAATATCCTAAGATTCTTCTTCTTTTATTTTAAGGTTTAGTCAATTTAGATTTCACATATTTTGATCCTTGCTAATTCTAAGAGAAACCATCACTCTTTGGGACACATCATGCTGAATAGTTCATTGTGATTCTTATATCATAATCTCTTGATGTGGTGGATTTAATAGAATTTTACACCATCCATAATTTTCCATAGTTTGGTTTTAATCTTGTACCAACCATTGAAAAATCATTAGTACACTACAAAATTGTTGGGTTATGAGATTACCTATTGATAAATGATATTGAATTTTGATTAGATAATGATCACATTCCCTTAATGGATTAATAATCCTCTGAGAAAACATTTTTAGCAACATCTCTTCCCCCAACAGTAAGAGAATTTCTCCCATCTTTGATTCCTGATTATTTAATCTCACCTTTATCTCTAAGCACACCATATTGAGTGAGCTATTCTCATCCTCAACCGATCTCGTCTAGGATTCCCATTCCTCATTCAAATTATTCATTTTTCCATCATGAATATTTTTTCATTATTGAAAATAAATTTCATGCACCTTTTCTATGTTATCATCATCCTCTAGTTGAGTAGCTTTGAAAACCATAAACAAATTGTGCAATTTTTCAAATGTATTAAAATATTCTAAAAACACAATATCAGTGAATTATTTTCCAGAAATGATCCTTAAAATTCATCGATAGATTATACATTTTCTTCTTTTAAAAAAGTAATTGTGTATTCCTTTTTTCACAAGGTTGTTGATAATTTTGGATATGACAAACATTTTATCTATTTCCACTTCCATAGAATCTACTTCATCTTCAAAATATAATTTTTCATCATGAATAGACTTTAATCCAAAAAAAATAAAATTTAAGATATATGCGGGGAGTTTATTTTATATTATCTTTGAATTCAAAAAGATGATCACTAAGTGATACATCATTATCACACCTTTAATAGGCTTCATCAGAATAATAATATTTTAAAGAATTATGGCATGTTTTACATTTTATATTACCTCCATTTTGAGGTGCCTCTCCACGTACGATGATATTCTTCTTAAAATTCCTTTTCTATTTATTATTTCTGTTCTCTTGAGTCTTTAAATATATATCCATCTGAGTTAAATCACACATTTTATGAAATATTCACTTCATAAAGAATCATTTGGATCATTGAAGGTGTAATATACATTGATAACACATGTAGATTTTCACGACCCATCCTAGTGGGGCCTGTGCTGTGACTCCCCAACCCCGCCTCCAATAGGCCAGGGGCTGGTGACTAGCACCGAGTAAGCATATTACTAACATTGTAGGAATTTCCTTTGTACCTTTACACACGCACACATCTCCAAGCCCACAAATTCTGAAATGTAAAGAAAAAACACTAAGGAACAAAATGCATGAATACAACTAAACCCAACTAACAGAATACGATGGAAAGTAATGTACTAAAAGTAAACAAGGTCGGAATACAAGCCCACCAAAACAATAGTCTAAAAACTACATAGTTCAACTTGTAAACACAAAAAGGTACTGGGACTCATACTCGTAGCCATAGAAATGCCCCTGCCTGTAGGGAACATAGAAATCCCGGTCTTGTCCTGGTTTTCCCTGGACTCCATCAAAAGGCTTCTCATCTGCAAAAGACACAACACGTGTGGGAAAATCCTATGTTGGGGTGAGTATAAAAATACTCAGTAGAGGACTCCGAAAACCACAAAGTAGTACACAAAGTAAAGGTACAATCAGTTATATACAAAATATGTCTACAGAACTTCTAGCAAGGGAAACACAAACCAGGTATAGTCAAAACCCAGACCCGTAGTCTAGAGACAAGTCACACAATCACATACCCCACTAGGGATCCAGTTCAAAGATTTCCACGAAGCACTCATTCTGAGAGAACACACTCCATGAGTCTTATATCTCTAATGACGTCTGTCTGAGAAATACTGTTCGTTGGGAAACATCATCAGATGTAGTTACACTCATTGAAGGAGACACACTCTTGAGTAATAAGATTACGATAGATAGATGCAATCATTACAGGAGACACACTTTTTAGTGGGAATGATCATGATACGTAGATGAGGATCACTTTCAGAGACATGGTGAATACCGCGACTCATCTGAAATTCACCTTCTAGGTAGAAGATCGGTTCCTGGTGGATTTTGTCACATCGATGCATGACTCTACCTAGGGTTATAAAGGGGTAGAGGATCTCGATCCAAGCCTCTCGGATGGATGCCTAACTCTATCACAGAATGTCATGCTGAAGGGATCACACTTTTGTGTGAGGAATCAATTCCTAGCCATCAGGGGAATGAGGAGAAGGGAAACTAACCCAAACCAAATATGTCCAAGTTACGGTGAAAAATAGGACCATTCCATTTTTCAAAAATTACACCGCATGTAGAAAAGCTCCACGTCGTGTTGTCTGACCCCGGGTACTGCCCGTGTACAACTTCCCATGTCGTAAGGCTAGTCATGTAGAAAACTGAGTACACAGCATGTAGTAAAGTGTACTCGCCACATCTGAGTGACTGGGGCTGGCTCTTTGTACGTTGGCCATGTGCCTGTACACAGTCATCAACCCATTTACTCCAACCCATGTAATTGGTACATGGGGTGACCCGTGTTACTAGACTCTCCTGGCCGTGTGATGGAGTACACGGTCGTGTACTCCATCTCTTATCTGTGTACCCACTGGATACATACAAAGTCCCATATAGCCACCTCTGCCATGTTGTACACGCCGTGTTCTGAAGTCATATAGATCATCCCATGTCCGCGTACTTCCCAAAATACACGCCGAGTTCCAGGGAAAGTCTAACACACCATGTG
Source organism: Viscum album (assembly GCA_963277665.1). NCBI lineage: Eukaryota > Viridiplantae > Streptophyta > Magnoliopsida > Santalales > Viscaceae > Viscum > Viscum album. The sequence goes on along the minus strand of OY728163.1, from coordinate 2,140,341,980 downwards.
ACCAGGTTCACACGCCGTGTGATTGTTCTCTGACCCCCGAAACTGTAACCTCTACTATGACTATTACACGATGTGTTCTTCAGAAGTATACGTCGTGTATTCTGTACATTTCCAGAAAAGTGAACCTCCACCTTCGCGCCTTCTGTGATGATCTGTTCGTTGATCTGGTCGTCCCATCACTATGGAACACTCGGGTTTTGTTGGCCCCGACACCACGAAGCCGCTTCCGTTGTTTTCAGAACCTCGATCGACTTCAGAAGCATTTTCAGATCTTCTAGTATTAAGAGCGATCAAAGAACAACCTCTTATGATTTGAGCTGTTTCGTCGTCTGTCATGGCTCTCACACCTCCATAGGGTAGATGCGATGTCAGATCTCCGGTTTGTGATCGTTTAATTACAAGAGAGGTGCACAACAATCTGATGTTATACACCCCGCGAAGAACATGAAGAACATGTGAGAAAAAAGGGGGAATGAAAACCAAGTGAACAGATTGAGAAACAGACCTCCACCATTGTTCTTCACGGAATTGAACCCACTCCCATTAATAGGACTAAAAGGAGAAAAAAATAAATAATAATAAACAACACGGAATAATTCCCCATATTCATCCCAATGAAATCCCTCCCTCAAGAACGTACGAATCCGCGGATCAACATGTTCGTGGTTGATCCACATTCACCGTTTAAACTCAAAAACATGGAAAGAGGAATGAAATAACAACCCCTACCTTTAAGAAAGGATCGATCACTGAAAAAGGGTCCATGATACCATCATCTTCGAGATCTTGAAACCTCGTTGGCGCAGCGATTTGCAACTTTGATCCGTCGTCATTCATCACCGATAGTTTTCTACAGAGTTTCCTCTCAATCTTCTGCCAACTATCGAAGTTCTATTATCCCAAAAAAGGAAAATTTATTTGAAATCCCATCACACTACGGAATTAATGAGTCAACTTTTCTATTTTTGAGTCATTATGACATGACATTAATGACTGAATCAACTACCTTGTCGCTGCTCTACAGCGGATATTTCCAAAAATAAATAAAATAAACTTGTGATTTTATTTTATTTTATTTCACTTAAAACGCCCAAAAATAAAATTTTTCCCTCGACCCGCACTGGTCGAGGTTAGGATAATTCTTAGGTAAAGAGGTCACCCTAGATACAATGGTTCCCTCAGATTTTTTAATCTGGGTATCCATTTGGAAACTGCCACTACCACGCAAAAGTGCCGACTCACTTAACTTAAAAAAAAGTTTGGACCACCATTCCAGGATTGCTGGGCCTCAGAATGATGATCCGTCTCTATACCTAGTCTCGTAATAATTCCATATAGTATTTAAAAAGAATACAAAAAAAATTAGAGATATTACATAGATCCGCTGGTAAGATTAACTATTGAGAGGAGAGGGCTGAATAAGTGGTTAATTTTTATGAATTAATTTTCTTTTCAATTTAACCTCATGAACATGTAAAGATTCTCAATCCACTCAATTTTATCACTCAAATTAACCTCATTTTCATTAATAACAATAAAAAGGTAATCACACACTGTTTAATTGGTTTGGCATAAATACCTATGCATTTCCATGTTGGTTATTCCCCTAACATAGAATATCCATAATACATCACTATAAAACAAGTTACTACATTGGATTTCAGATCCAATTGGAAGACTTATACTCTGGTTCCAACTGAGAGAATATTTTTTCTTTTAGATCCAACCATTAGGATTATTTCTTCCACTCCAACCGAGAGACTCCATTTTCTCCAATATCATACCAAAAACATCACCTACTCTTAACTCTAAATGGAAGGATTCACCTCTCTTAAATGGCTTTATCCACTTCTTGATAATTTTATGTTCTTCTTATACAATATTTTAGGATATTACACGATTTTTTACCTATTCATGTACCGTAAAAGACCACTGCTCGGGTTTGTTGTTATTACAGAATGATTTATGATCTCATATAGTGACCAATTTCCTCTGCACAACAATTTTTAGGCTCTTCATCATTTTTAATGAGGTATAGACCTGTATAACCCCTTAAATCTAGTAACATGACATTTAATTATGAGTTTTTACTATATAATGTATATGAGGGGGTTTTGGGAGAGTTTGGAGAACTTTTGGAGGGTTTTTAGGGATTTTTTACAGGTTTAAGGTTGGTAAAGAATTTGGGGGAAACTATGAAGAACCTACAAAAATCCATGAATAGTGAGACAAGGGAAAAAAGGAAGCTGCACAAGTAATGATAATTTTACCCAAACTGTGCGTCCACCAAAAAGAAAATGTACTATTTGAAAAATGGATTGGTTCATTTTGAGACAGTGGATTCAGCAAAATTGGCGCACAATTTAGAGACCGTGTAAGGAAATAGTGTATGGGGTTCCTTTAAGATAGTGAAAAATTTACAATTAGTGCTCAATTTAAAAACCTATTGTCTATATTATGAATGTAAAAAAAACAAAAAAAAAGAAGCTGATATAGGTTGGAATTTTGTTTTAGTGCCTCATTTTTTCCCCAAAATAGCCCAAACATGGGATTTTCTCTCTCAATGATCAAGAATGGTTTTCCCATAAATTTAGTGGTGATGTAAAGGTTTATCATGGTGATTTTATGTTGCATTTATATGGTATGTAATCCTTATTGAACTTTTTTATTATTTTTATTAGTTCTTCTTTGCCTTCTCTCTCTAGGTTTCTTAGATCTATGCCCATTATGGGTATATCATACATTGTGTATACCAATAATGATTATATTTTCCTTGTTCATTGATATGGTAAGGTATATAAGGTGGGTTCAAATATATTCAACCCATTTTTGTGACAATTTTTCTGTCATTTATAATTTTCACCACAACTCTCGAGGTGAGTGGCTTTATTCTCGACTCCTCTTTCTAGAAATGATTGGATAAGATTCAAATTGGTTTAATTTCATGATTTTTATTGTTAAATTGTAGTGAAAATCATGATATAAATTATTTTTAGTGATGATTTATGGTTTTTTGTGAAATTATGGAATCATAGTAATTGGTTATGCAAAGTTCTTTAGTTTCTTGATTTCAAAATGATTATTTTAAAATATTTCTTGGTTGGGGTTTTGAAATGTATTCTTGAAGAAAGGATAACAATAAAAAATTTGTTTCGTTAAAATGGTTTTTGAATGGTTTTTGGGTATACATGGTGTGTGTGTTCATTTGCATTCAACAAGCTTGGTTGAAATATGACCTTATGTTCAGGGATAAAAGTGTAATGGAATATTGGAAATAATTAACTTTAGTTGACTTGTTGGATCGACGAAAACCCACTCATGAGTATAGAACCGTCATATAAAATCATGTATGGTTATTTTTATGGATACGTAGAATGGATTGGTTATTGAAAAATGTAACTTGTGAAATGGGTTAAACTGTTGTTTGGTTGTCTTCCTAGGAATTTTTGGTTTTCCTAGAGAACATTTTTTTCTTTGGAACTTGTTTATATTTAGTTATGAACTATTTTAGGAAGTTTTTTATATAAACTATTTAATATAAATGATGTTAAATTTTCAATTCTACTGGAATGAGTAGGGAAGTCATTGGGGAAGACCTAATGACTGTTAGTTCTCACCCCTACTTTAGAACATTGGTGATTTTTCATATTTCATCTACCTAGACATGAGAAAAGGTGATGTATCACAAATATTTAGAACTATTTCTTGATACATGGGTTGTTTAGTCTAGTTGAAGCTTGGATCATGTGGCTCATTGGAGTCTTGTGGGTGTCTTTGAATTTTAGTTGTTTGTATTATGTTATTAAATTTTATGTTATTTTTTCGTCCGTTGTTGTGATCTTTGGTTTGTTTGATAGGAATGATATTTTTTGTGTTATCATTCATTTTATCCTAAATAATTTATTGTTTTATTTGGTTATGGGGTTTTCCATTAGTTGTTTCATTCTTAAAGGAAAACATTTCCCCCACATATATTGAATCCCTTCAGAATTTATTTCCAGCCTTTGGAGTGTGGGGGATGCTTCTGAAGGAAAAGAATCATTCTCCCACCTTCTCTAGACACTAAGGAGAATGGAGATGTTACAAATGGTTTTAGTTTTGTTCGGTCCAAAATACTTTTTGAGACAAGTGGTATTATCTTGGTCCTTCTGATATTTTTTTAATAAGTAGTAGTAGTCTTCGTTAGTCGTTGACTTGGAATTCATTTTCGTAACGTCTCGGTTCCGGGTGCCACTCAACGGGTGCGCCAAACCCAGTTTTCCACATGACCTCAAGCGCATTTTCCCAAATGCCAGAGGCTGCCGACTAGCAGTGAGGGCCTAGGTCTGATAGTGGGGAAACTATACCCACATTTGTCAAAGTGTAGCACAGTGGAATATAACAAAAACATACAACAACAACGGAAGTAATAAACCATACACATAACTGGAATAAACAACTGAAATAGGTATAACCAACCAGTATATAAATGTCGATGCAACATTCCACAGAAACTAAGAAAATAGTCAGAGCATGTTATATAGCCGGGCAATACAATACAATATAGAGTACACCAAAATGAAAAAAACAGCTAGCAACATCGTAAGCCTAGGCTCGGTACCATGCCCTCATACTCTTGAGAAACAGTCAAGTACCTGTATATGGACTCTTGCCCCTATCCACACCTGCAGAAACGTAATCTGTTTTGGCTGAAAAGCATGACCCAAACAGGGTGTGAGAAATATATCTCAGTAGGCACCCACCAAATGCCCGTGCTCAAATGTGTGTAAAACACACAACAAGTGTACAGTAGTAAAAATGAAATGAACTAAGCAGTACTAAAAAGTAACTAACTTACCAGTTATATTTCCATTTAATTATTCATTTAATCCAGTTAATATTTAGAAAACACCATGGTGAATTTCTATATAATCAAACAACATCCCCAGGCGAGTAAAATCTCACCCTCAGGCATAATAGAATCTCTCCCTAAGGCATACGAAGTATCGCCCTCAGGCACAAAAGTTAAGCCCTCTGACATGAAAGGTTTCCCTCAGGCGAAACAGAACGTCTCCCTTAGGCTAATACAGTCACACCCTCAGGCTATATCAAAACACCGCCCTCAGGCATAAGTAACCAGGCCATGCCCAACATATAAACATGCAATTTGAATACAATTATTCTCATGGAAAAAGTAATGCATAATTTAAATAAGGCATACCCTCGGGTATCCTGGCCAAATGGCTAAACAGAGGAACACACCCCTCGCGATGGTCCTAGATCCAGGAAATGATCCCAACCAGAATTTTTATCATAATTAATCACCTATTCAGTTCTAGGTGCTTAATATAGAAATGGCCTTAGCCACATGACACCCCAACATGGGTTCGTGCCACAAAAAATGCACAAAACACATGACAGTTAGAAAAAATTAACACCAAGCCACCTACCTTATATGCCAACGAGGGCTATACACGAACGTCGGTTCCAGAAACGCCGAAGAAAGACGTAGACCTGATGATGAATAAAACCCACTCAAACGTAAATAAATTCCGTTAGGGAAATAATTGGTATGAACCACACCAGGAGAAGAGAGGGCCTACCTGAGCGATTCCAACGAGATCATCCAAAGATGAATCGGATTCCAGACGTGTTCTCGGAGGATCTTTGAAGGTTCTGTCGTCCTCTCCCGAGCTCTCTTCCCGTTCTAAACCTTCCCTGTGAACAGGGGAGGCTACTGCCCATTTTAAGCAAAAATAAAAAAACAATTTACACGACGTGTACTTCCAAGTACATGAAATGTACTTCCTTCATTTAACTATTCTTCTGGCGGCACCACCACACTGTTCATCCATCGACATGAGTACACGACATGTACTCCCGACTACACTGCGTGTACTGTCGTCCAGATGGCGGCTGCTCCACCGCCTTACTATTTTGTCCTGCCGACTGACTACACGGCATGTAAAGGAACACTACACGGCGTGTAGTAGATTCCTAAACCCTTCATCCCCGGAATGGACACACGCCCCACGTACCCATCCCACACGGCCAAAAGTACACTGCGTGTACATTCCAAAATTTATGATTTTTCCCCATTTTCCATATTTTCTAAAAAACACTTAAGGAAAAAAGAAAAGAAGAAGCCTGTACCTCAAAATAAGAACCAGGTTCTTACAAACTTCACCCCTTATAGCAATTCGTCCTCGAATTTCCCTTCCAAGGGTGGTGAAGATATAGCCATGAACAACTCCGACCACTGAGCACGTACATTAGTCTCCCACTCCTAGGATTCTTCCTACACTCAGCCATGCTGCCATAGCACCCGTACAAGAGGAAATGACCAGCCTCAGAGAACCTTCATGCTCCTGTCAACGATACGAATCGGAGGATCCTTAAAAGATGCATCCATATGAAGCTCAACCTCCTCGGGATGAAAGGTGTGATATGAGTCTGATTGATAGAGATGCAACTGAGATACGTGGAAGACGTCGTACATGGCTTGGTATCACTACGGTAACCGCAACTGATAGGAAACCAACCCGACTCTCTCCAGAATCTCAAATGGCCCCACATACCGCGGGGAAAGTTTACCCTGTCTCTGATCTACTTGTGTCCCAGCCTCGGCGAAACATGCAGGAAAACCTAATCCTTGACATCGAACTCCAAAGGTCGTCTGCGACGATCAGCATATGACTTCTGATGAGACTATGTGGTAGCCATCCACTTCTGAATCAACTGGACCTACTCAGAAGTCTCCTGCACGAAATGTGGTCCCAGTTGAGCTGCCTCACCTGCCTCTAACCAGCACAAGGGTGATCGGCATGGCCTACCATATAAATCCTCGTATGGTTCCATCTCAATAGTCGCCTGAAAGCTATTGTTATAGTAAAACTAGACTAAGGGTATACACTTCTCCCAAGAGTCCCCAACATCTAGAATTCATGCACGCAGCATGTCCTCTAGCACCTGTATCGTACACTCTGACTGGCCATCTGTCTGAGGGTGGTATGTTGTGCCCAGAAGCACCTGTGTACCTAGAACCCTATAAAAAATCTGTTATAAATGAGATGTAAAGAGGGTGTCCCTATCTGAAACGATAGAACGAGGGACCCCATGACGACGCACGATTTCTCTGATATACATCCTTCCGAGGTTGTCAACATCGAAGGTCTCCTTAATCGGAAAGAAGTGAGCTACCTTTGTGATTCTGTCCACAAAAACCCACATAGTGTCATTGCCATGAGGTGACCTCGGAAATCCAGTCACAAAATCCATCGCGACATCATCCCATTTCCACTCCGGAATGGGTAACTGCTATAACAGTCCAGCTGGTCGCTGATGCTCTGCCTTCACCTGCTGACAGGTGGAACATCTCGTAACATAACCAGCTACATCTCTCTTCATACCCGGCCACCAGTACTGACGTCTCAAGTCTCGGTACATCTTGGTAACCGTGGGATCAACTTCCCATTATGAATCATGAAACTCTCGCTTCAGCTCCTCGTGTATATCCCATGGAACCCATACACGTCCATGGAAATGCCGAACTTCACCATCGCCTATCGTCCAACAAGGAGGAGGGTCCACACTTTCCACCGACTCCCATAGAACTAGGCCTTCTGAAACAGATAGCACTCTCATCCTAACTCTTTATAGGAGGGTAGATGTCACAAATAACGAGGAAAGATAAGTCTTCCCCTGACTATCTTGCATCTCCAGATGCATCTTCATGAACAAAGCCATAAGCTGCCACTCACCACTAGCATCCTGCACTGCCTGTATCTGAGTCTTCCTTCTTAGAGCATCGGCTACTGCATTACCTTTACTAGGTGTATAGGCAAGCTCAAAATCGAAGGACTGTAGGTACTTGACCCACCTTCTCTTCCTCAGATTCAGGTCACACTGAGAAAAGATATACTTGAGGCTTTTGTTGTCTGTGAAGACCACAAAATTCTCTCACAATAGATAATGTCTCCAACAGCGCAACACATGCACAACTACAGCCAACTAGAGATCATGCGTCGGGTAATTCCTCTCATGCGGCCTCAACTACCGAGACCCGTACGTAATAACTTGATAGCCCTGGATCAACACTACTCCCATCCTAATACCTGATGTGTCACAGTAATCATTATAGCTCTTCCCCTACTCTAGGAGTATCAGGATCGGTGGTGAGGTCAACCAACCTTTCAGGTCCTGAAAGGCTGTTTCGCAAGCTTCTGACCAAAAAAACATCACACCATTCTTAGTTAGACCCGTCAACAGTGCTTCTAAGCGGGAGAAGTCCTCTATGAAGCATCTGTAGTAACCAGCCAGCCCTAAGAAACTCCATATCTCAAACACATTCTTTGGCTGCTACTAGGAAACTACTACTCTCACCTTCTATGGATCAACTGCAACTCCTACCCCTAGGATAATGTGACCCAGGAAGAGAATCTGATCCATCCGAAAGTGTCACTTTGAGAGCTTTGCATATCGTCGATGATCTCTCAGTGTACTCAATACGATCTCAAGATGTGTGGCATGGTTGTATCGAGTGTGAGAGTACACCAAGTTATCATCCATGAATACTACCACAAAAGCATCAAGATATGGATGGAACACACGATTCATCAGATCCATGAATACTTTTGGAGCGTTCGTGAGCCCGAACGGCATAACCAAGTACTCTTATAGACCATACCTACTTCAGAAGGCAGTGAGAGGTATATCAGATGTTCTAACGTGCAAATGATGATATTCGGATCTCAAGTAAATCTTTGAGAACACTCATGCTCCTCGAAGCTGATCAAAAAGATCATTTATCCTCGACAAAGGATATCGGTTCTTGACCGTCAGCTGGGTCAACTTCCGATAATCCACATAGAGTCTGAGTGTACTGTCCACCTTCTTTGAAAAAAGGACCGGAGAACCCCACAGAGAAGTACTGGGTCGGATAAAAACCTTTGATTGTGACTCCTCTAACTACCTCTTGAGCTCCTGAAACTCAGGTGTGGCCATCCTATAAGGAGGAATGGACACTAGTGCTGCTCCTGGCACAAGCTCGATAGAGGAATCCACCTCTCGCTCTGGAGGTAGACCTGAAAAGTCGTCTGGGAAGACATACCTAAAACGATCAACCACTGGAGGGAAATCCGTTTGACAAGTCCCCTGATCATCCAGATATAAGCTCTCAATCTGGGCTATGAACCCACCTCACCCACGATACTCTCGTCCAGCTCGACTTGCCTGAACATCCCACTCACCCATGTATAGAAACTCTCTGCCCTCTGGTGACGTGAAACACACCCTACGACGATAGCAGTCTACAAAGGCTCGAAAGGGAACCAACCAGTCCATTCCAAGAATGACATCATAGTTTGTCATCTCTAAGACATAGAGGTCCAAATGAAAGTGACACCCACCAACCTCAAGGGGGAACTCCTTGCATAGACGCACACTAGCCATTCTAGTCCCCACCAGAGTTTCTAGCATCATGATATCAGAACACGTAGAAACACTGAGTCCAAGGCTCTCCACAACATGTACATATATGAAACTCTGTGTAGCACCCGTATCGAAAAGTACTGAAGATAAAACAGAAGCTACTAGAATAGTACCTCTGATTGTAGAAGGTCTGAGATCCTGTTCCGGCAGGGTCTATTGCACTGCATAAGCCTTCCCAGTGCCGCGGCTCTGCGACAGAGCCTGACTACCCTGAGCTGTCCTGCCCTACTGCCTCTGAGATCCTGGTGTCTGGCTACCACGACCACGACCACCATCTCTTCCTCCACGCCCTGACGTATTCCAGTTCCCTGACTGGTAAGAAGCTACTGGTCCTACTCCCGCACGCAGAGTCTTCACAAAACCCCTCTCACTAGCCACTGGTAGAAATGCCCTGCAAAAGCGTTGCAGATGACCCATCTTGCAGCAAGCTCGGCACTCCACTAGATCATGTGGACAATGCAGTCTCTTGTGCCCCTCTTTTCCACAATGGTAGCACCTGATTGGGCCACCTGAAGAAACTGCCTGTCTGGTACTACCACCCTGAGAGAAATCCATTTGTCTCTTCCTCTTGCCAGTAGAAATAGTACCGGTAACTGGTGATGAACCGCCCTTGCCCTGCTGCTAGTTTCCCACAGGTTCCTCTCTGTAATCAGTTCCTGGTTCATAATAGCATGTACAATATGCAACTTGAGGACATTCACCAGTGCTTGGATTTCATAATGAAGACCATCCTAAAAACGTCTGGCTCTCAACGATTCATCACCCACCAGCATAGGTGCAACACGCTAATGCTTGGTGAAGCGAGAAGAATAATCCATCACTAACATGGAACCCTACTATAGAATCATGAACTCTCGAGCTCTATCTCCCGCAGCGTCTCGGGAAATAAGAAGTCATAGAAGACTCTTTGAAAATCCTCCCACGCCATGTCTCTGTGATGCTTTGACTAGGTGGTGACATCCCACCACCTCTTGGTAGAATCACGCAGCATGTATGTCGTGAGCTTGACCCTCCTCCCTGGAGGTGTCTCAAGATGCTCGAAAATAGTCTGCATCGATCCTAGCCGAGACTCCACAACCAGAGGTCCGCCATCCCATAAAAATGTAGGCGGATTCTTCTACTGGAAGATATGAGTAAGATCAGCCATAGATGAGGCAGTTGGAGGTTCTCCCTGAAAGGTCTATTTGAACCACATAAAGCCTTCATTGAACTGCTCCTCCACAGCTACATCTGGTATAACAGCTGGCGCTACATCCGAATCTCCTGGAGGGTCCACTGGTAACCCATGGCCCACCATCTCTGGAGTATACTCGTTGCCACTCTCCTAGCGAACAACGCAGAGTTGTCTTGGCGACATGAAAATACAAGGGAAAATGCACAGCTTAGATCAATATTTATCAAATACTAAAAGCGAAGGAACCACAAAGGGAACAAGAGGAAGAAAACATTTCATGATTTGCAAAACAGGACTACACGGCTTGTATACAGACTACACAGCGTGGACTTGACTTCCCTTCCCCTGCCCGGGTCATTCGATACGGCTAAGCCACATGGCTCCCGTTGAACAAAAATACATGGCGTGTATAATATCAACATGGAATGTATGGTGTTATTTTCTAACTGCCCGTTTCATTTTTTACATGACCGACTACTCAGCTTACTACTAAAAGGCGTGTTACACCCACACATGGCGTGTACACCACCCCGTTTTCCAGTCACACGACTAACTCCACACAGTCTATCCTTAGACAAGACTACACGGCGTGTCCCATAGGTACACAATGTGTTTAAGGAGAGGTGACACCGACCCGTGTTTTTATTTACATGACCGAGTCCCCTGGTCACACTACACGGCGTGTTCAGCATCGACACAGTGTGTTCTGTAAAGGAGTTTCACCGAACTGTGTTGTTAGTTACACAACCGAACTCCGGGTCAACACTACACAACGTGTACATTAGGTACACGACCTATTTTCCCCAAGCCTTTCCCTACCCTGTGTTGCCTCCCACACAGTTTCTGACATAGGAAGTGACTACACGGCGTGTACTCAGAGTACACGGCGTGTATTTAAAAAGTTCATTTTTCTTCCCAAACTGAATGCCATACACGACTTGTGTAAAGATACTACATGGCGTGTATACTGGGTTTCTGTATAGTATTCCTCAGAAACTTCCCTAGAACATAGAAAATACCCAAAAACAACACCTAAGTGTCAAATTTCGACCTGTGAGGGGCCATACTCCACACGAATCAAAGTTTGACATCTTATCTATGTTATAAAAAAAATAACCATCTAATGATCCACCAAATTCCAGTCAGTGAGGGCCCATACTCCCCAAAAACCAATGATTGGAGTTCATTCTAAACACAAGCTCAAATAAAATTACCCTATCACACAACATGTATTTTATCAAAGAATCTATCAAAACAACAAGCTTTACTAGCACAACAACTAACACAACAACATGCGAAATTCTAATGCACCTACATGGCATGGAAACTATGCATGGCATGTGATTTATAGCATGTTCTTATATGGTGCATGAGATGACATACCCTCATATCATCGGGTTCAACGAAATAGAACCCACAGTTAAAATATAAACAGCACAATCCAAGTGCGTCACCCAACAGTGAAATCAAATCAACTGTAAAATTTGAAAAATCAGTATAATTGCAACATATGAGATAGATTGGATATTCCCTATACATGGGTTAGCTACTCCTGGGCATAGCTTATTACAAACTACCGTTCCCGTCCAATCCCTGACTATGGATACAAATAGTAAGTCAAAGAAAAGAACCTCCTTCGATACCACTTTTTAATGTCCAGGTTCTGGGTGCCACTCAATGGGTGCCCCGAACCCAGTTCGCCACATGACCTTTAGCGCATTTCCTAAAAAGCTAGAGGCTGCTGACTAGCAGTGAGGGACCAGGTATGATAGTGGGGAAACTATGCCCTCATTTGTCAAATTGTAGCGCAACAGAATATAACAAAAACATACAACAATAGCGGAAGAAATAAACCATACATATAACTGGAATAAACAACTGCAATAAGTATAACAAACCAATATATAAATGTTGATAAACATGCCACAAGTTCTAAGGAAACAATCAGAAAATGTTACATAGTAGAGCAATACAATAAAATATAGAGTACAACAAAATGAAACAAAACAGCTGGCACCATCGCGAGCCTAGCCTCGGTCCCATGCCCTCATACTCCTCAACAACAGTCAAGTACCTGTATATAGACTCTTTCCCATATCCACACCTATAGAAAAGTATTCTGTTTGGGCTGAAAAGCATGAATTAAATAGGGTGTGAGAAATATATCTCCGTAGGCACCCACCAAAGGCTCGTGCTCAACTGTGTGTAAAACATGCAACAAGTGTGCAGTAGTAAAAATAAAATGAACTAAGCAGTACTAAAAAGTAACTAACTTACCATTTATATTTCTATTTAATTATTCATTTAATCCACTTAATATTTAGAAACCACCATGGTGAATTTCTAAATAATCAGTTAGTGTCCTCATACAAGTAAAATCTCACCCTCAGGTATTCTGAATCTCTCCCTTAGACATAACCGAATCTACCCCTCAAGCATACGAAGTGTCACCCTCAGGCATAGAAGTCAAGCCCTCAGGCATGAAAGGCTACCCTCAGGAGAAATAGAATGTCGCCCTCAGGCTAATACAGTCACGCACTCAGGCAATAGAAAAACACCGCCCTCAGGAATAAGTAACCAGACCATGCCCAACATATAAACATGCAATTTGAATACAATTCCTCTCATGGAAAAAGTAATGCATAATTTAAATAAGGCATACCATCTGGTATCCTGGCCAAATAGCTAAACAGAGGAACGCACCCCTTGAAATGGTCCTGGATCCAAGAAATGATCCCAACCAGCATTTTTATCATAATTAATCACCTATTCAATTCTAGGATTTTAATATAGTAATGGCCTCAGCCACACAACACCCCAACATGGGTTCGTGGCACAAAAACACACAAAACACACGACAGTTGGAAAAATTAAGACCAAGACACCTACCTTATACGCCAACGAGCACTATACACGAATGTCAGTTCCATAAACGCCCAAGAACGACGTAGATCTGACGTAGAATAAAACCCGCTCAAACGTAAATAACTTCTGTTAGAGAAAGAATTGGTATGAACCACACTAGGAGAAGAGAGGGCATACCCGAGCGGTTCCAATGAGATCGTCCGAAGCAGATTCAGATTCTAGACGTGCCCTCGGTGGATCTCCAAAGGTTCGACCGTCCTCTCCCGAGCTCTCTTCCTGTTCTAAACCTTCCCTGTGAACAGGGGAGGCTACGACCCATTAAAAAAAACAAAGTACACGGTGTGTAATTCCAAGTACATGACATGTACTTCCTTCATTTAACTGTTCTTCAGGTAACACCACCACACTGTTCATCCGTCTACATGATTACACGACATGTACTCCCGACTACACTGCATGTACTGTCGTCCAGCTGGTGGCTGCTCCACTTCCTTACTATTTGGGCTTGCTGACTGACTACATGGCATGTAAAGGACCACTACACGGCGTGTAGTCAGTTCCTACACCGTTCATCCCCACCATGGCCACACTCCCCACGTACCCATCCCACACGGCCAAAAGTACATGACGTGTGGACAAAGTACATGGCGTATACTTTCCAAAATTTAGTATTTTTCCCCATTTTCCATATTTTCTAAAAAACACTTATGGAAAAGAGAAAATAAGAAGCCCACACCTCAAAATAAGAACCAGGTTCTTACAATTTTTGGTCTTGGAGTTGGAAATTTATTCTTGTATATTCCTTGATATGGGATTATTTAAAGGATTAGTATTGTTGGGACATCAAATGTAGAGCATAAAGAGATGTATCTAACATTTTTATGATGAACATTAAGTTATGAGGAAGTTGGGTACATAAGTGTTTTGGAGACACTTATATGATCGAAATCACATTGTCATGGGTTTATCCAATGATACAAGAATGACACAAAAAAGAGGAATGGAATCCAACTAAGAGTGAATAAATATTTTAGAGTAATGATTTATGATTTTGTGAAAAAGTGTTTATTTTTTAAAATTGTGTTTGATTTTTCAAATGAAATATTTTTTAAAAGGGAATGGTTGTGTTATTTTGGAAATGGTTTGATTTTCAAAAGAAATTTGATTTTTTCAAAAAAAATGATCATGGAAAAAGGATAATTTTTGAATGAATTATTGTGATAGTTGATGTGGTATAATTTCAAATTATAACCCTTCAGTTGTTCGTGATTGAGACTTATGGTGTTTTTCTTCATATAGAAAATTGAACCTGATAGGTGTCGTAGAAACCAACTAGAAGAAAATGCAGAGAATGTGGTTACACCCGAGCCACAGGTGAAGCAACAACTAGTTTATAGTATTGACCAAAAATTTCAAGCTATAGAAACATGGAACTACTGGAATGATCCAAGACAAGTGGATAATTCGGATTAGTTCAAGAAGTAGAATCCCCCCATCTTCTAGGGTGATTCTGAACCAAAAAGAGAAGAGGAATGGCTAAATATGATGAAACATATCTTTGATTTCATCGATACACCAATAGAGCTAGAATTAATGATGGCGTTAAATATTTTGTAGGGTATTTCATGAAAGTGGTGGGAAATGGTAGTGCAAGCTAATGTTTATCAAGTCCTTGATTGGGACGATTTTGAGGAATTTTTCAAAAAAAAATTCTATCCTCACACATTCGTGATTCATAGAATGGTGTACTTCTTCAGACTAATGTTGGAAAATCTCTCTATCACATAGTATGTGGATAAATTCATGAATTTAGAGCACTTTATACTAGAGGTTGTGTCCACTGCATCTTTAAAGGAACACATCATTGAATCAGGGATATGGTAAGAAGTTCACTCAATGATTATCATGCTCTGTATTACTGACTATACAGAGATGGTAAATAGAGAAAAATGGTTAAAAGAGTCATACCCAAAGATATGGGAGGAGAACGTATGTTGATATTCATGGGAACTAGTGGTATCTCTAATACTTGGGGAAAGCAGAAGAGGAATACCTACTTCTATGGTGGGAGCATAAATCAAAATAAGAAAGATGGATTTGTGAATCTTCCTTTGAGACCCATGAAAAATGTGGGATGTTTCCAATATGGTTCCTTCAACCACATGAAATGAGGGCATATAAAGCCAAAAATATCATACCATAATTGAAACAAGATGGGAGATATTCAGTTCTATTTTCATAGTTGTCTATGTTTAGGTTCTCAAGACACTTCTCAAGTATCACATGCATCTTATGCTTTGATGGGGTGAGGGTAGCAGAATCAATGTTTCCAAAAGAAAATATCTAACCATGGGGATTCTAGGAATATCATGATTCCTCAATAAGAGAAATGTCAGTAGTGAAACAAAGAATAGTGTGTAGATATTATGAAATTATTTGGATCTATGAATGTGATTGTGGATGATCAAGCTAGAACATCTACGGTGAGAGGTATTCTTATTTTGAATTCAACCTGTATGCAAGTGATGTTTGATAATAGTTCATCAAATTCCTTTATTACCTTTCATTTTGTTGATTTTATGAGTTTAAAACATGAGATGATGCCCACTGGGATACAACATAAACCTCGTTTTGGTCAAAGAGATGTTGAGCCTTTGTGTGTAATGAAGGTTCTATAAATTTTGATGGAGCTAAACTGAAATGAGACTTCACGATGCTCCAGATGGATGTCAATGATTTAATATTGGCTATGGATTGGCTGAAAAAATTCAAGTCTCACATTGAATGTTATAGAAGAATAGTTAGTTTTACAACTAATGATGGTGTCATGTATGTCTTTAGAGGAAAAAGGGGTGTAAAGATATGTGATAAAGGTGTGTTGGCACCAGCTATGGGAACAATATCTTACTAGTTGGAGGCATTGACTTTGGTATTGGTGGAAAAGATCAAGAATAGTAGTTTTCTAGTAGTCGTGAATCTATTTATAGATGTCTTTCCAAATATTTACTATGGTTTACCATCAATAAGGGATGTGGAGTTTAAGATTTATATCCTTCTCAGGACCATACCTATATCACTTCAATGTTATAAAATGAAACCAGTATAATTAAGGAAGTCAAAAGTGTAGTTGGAGGAGTTGGAATGCAAGGGCTTCATTCAACCTAGCATATTTCCGTGGATAATATCAGTCTTGTTCATTAATCAATAATATAGAACTATAAAGATGTGTGTGGATTATCATAAGTTTAATCAAATTATGATGATGATTTGGGGTCCATATCCACTCATTGATAAACTATTCAATCAATTAAGGAGAGATCATTCATACCCTAAAATTAAATTCTGATCAGGATATTACCAACTTGCGTGTGCAGAAGGAGGATATTCCGAAGACAACATTCAAAAGAAAATATAGACATTATGAAAATGTGGTAATAATTTTTGGTTTTATGAATGAACCTGAATTCATTATGGAATTGATGAATCAGATATATCAGTGATATCTAGATTATATTAGAGTTTTGTTTGTGGATGATATATTCGGGTATTCAAGGACTGAGTATGACCATGTGAAGAACTCAGTGACTGAGTTTTAAATATCGAGACACCATAATTTGTATTCAAAATTATCAAAGGACAATTTTTGGATTCAAGAGGTATTATTTCATAGCCATGTGATTTATGAAAGGGTTGTTTTGGTGGATACATAGAAGATAAAAGCTATTGTATCTAATAAACCACCAAATATTTTCTTTTAGGTATTCAGTTTTCTTGGTCTAGCTTATTATTAAAGTTAATTTTAGTGACTTATCATGACTAGATATGTCTATGATAGCTTTGAAAAAGAATAATGTTCCATTCTAATAGACTGAGGAATTCTAGAAATATATTCAAGTGTTGAAATTTCACATTACATTATCACTATTATTGACCTTTTTTGAATTTGGACAAGGGTATGTAGTGTATAATGATGCTTCGGAATCTAGGTTGGGGTGTGTTCTCTTGCAAGGAGACCATGTAGTTTCTTATAGTTCAAAGAAGTTAATGGTTCATGAGAAAAACTACCCATCGAATGATTTAGAGTTAGATGTAGTTTTCCGTGCTTTAAAGACATGGTTTCACTATCTATATGGTGAAAAATTTAATATGTTCATGGATTATAAGTTCTTGAGAAATATTTTATCACAACAAGATTTAAATGTGAGGTAATGAAGATGGATGTAATATCACAAAATTTTGGACTTTGACTTGATGTATACACTGGGTAAAGGTAAATTTGTGGGAATAAAGCTGTTTGGTCAAATGCTTAAAGAATATTTAGATGAGTGGCAGATGATGTTGGTACTATCTCACATGCATGTCAAATGTGAATATCGGGTGGATGTTGTAGTTTTATTTCCAGTTTTTCTTGTTCTTGATTTGGTAATGATGGTAATGGAGGCACAAACATTTCATGAAGAATTTATTTCAAGGAGTTCGAAAATTTATAGTGGGGAGACCATTGAGGGATGGAAACTAGATGAGAGTTCTATTTTGTGGTTTGGATATCAGATGGTTTAACCTATGGATTTTTAGGAAAACCTTATTCATGATTACCACCATTAATGATGGTCTTTTCATTCAGGAATACAAAAGATGTATAAGTTGTTGAAAGTGTAGTTTTTTAGGTTCAACATGAGAATGAAGGTGGAATATTTTCTTTAGATATGTTTAACTTCTCAACAAGTTAAGGAAGAAAATCAATGACCAGCAGGTATGTTGAAGTATTTAGATCTTCATTTTTAGAAATGGGAGAAGACAGTAATGGATTTTGTAATAGGTCTCCTAATAACTGATTGGAAACACAATGCCATATGAGTGATTGTGTATCGACTAACAAAGTTGGATGATTTCATCCCTATTCGTTAACCTCATACGGTAGAGGATATATCCAACATCTATATCAATGAAGTGGTTAAGTGGCATGAAATACAAGTTTCAATCGTATCAGATAGAGATTCAAGATTTATGTCCTATTTCTATAAATTTTAAAAGGAAGACCTTGGGACTCAGTTGACTATGAATACGACATATCATCCTCAGAATGAAAACCAATATGAATGGATTATACAAACATTGCAAGACATTTTTCAAGCTTATGTAATGGAAATTTTTAGGTCATGGGAATAAAATGTTCCATTAGTAGAGTTCTTGTATAAAAACAGCTACCAGGCCCTGATAAAAATGGATTCTTTTGAATATTTTTATGGTTGTACCTATCGTTCCCTACTTTGTTGGATGAAAAAAAGTGATAATTCTTTATTTGGGAAGTGCCTTGTCTATGAAACGACAGAAAATATTTAGTTGACTTGGAAATGGATAGAGACAACTCAGGGTATTAAGAAATAATATGCGAATCAACATCAAAATTTTTTGTCATTTGGGATTAGTGTTCAAGTGTACTTAAGGATTTCTCAAAGTCTTAGTCATCATTTTTTGGGAAGTAGAGACAGTTATATCCTCGATACATAGGCCATTTTGAGATACTGGAACATGTTGGTGAGGTGGGATATCAGTTGGCATTATGATTATGGTTTAATGTGGTGCGTAATGTGTCCATGTATCTCTGTTGAAAAAGTTTCAACCTGACCTTGACCATGTGATCAGATGGGATCATGTTGACCTAGAGCCAGATGCTTCATTGGTATATATCCTGATGCAATTTGTGTACAGTGAAAAGAATTTATTTCATAAAAAATCATCTATCTGGTACGGGTTTTATTGAAGCATTGTTGGTTTTAGGAAGAGACTTTGTAACATGAGAAGGAAATGAAAAAGTAGTGGGAATAACTCTTTCATGGAAAAAAATCTTTTCTACTTTATAAGGATGGAAAAACAAATGGTGGGTAGAATGTAGCACCAATAATTTTCTGTAACCAACCCTTTATTTATTCTTTTTAATTATATATAGTATATGAGTGAAGTTTGGGAGATTTTGGGGTACTTTTTGAGGTATCTGGGGCTTTTCTATTGGTGAAAAGTTTGAGAATACCATGAAACACTCCCATGAAACCATGCACGGTGAGACGGTGGAAAAAGTAAAGGTAGACAGTTGCCGCACAGTTATCCCAAACAGTGCATACCTTAAGGAGGAAATGTGTTCTCTGAAAAATGGATTTGGTATTTTTGAGTTTGTGGCATCGGCATGGTTGGAACATAGTTTTGTGACCATGTGAGAAAATAACACAAGAGGATTCCGTATGATAGTGCCTCGCACATTGATAACACACGATTTATAAACCATTCATGGTTAAAAAAATAGATCCTAAAAAAGTGGTTCTATGTAAAAATTGTATTTTAATGGATCATTTTTCCCTAAAATATCCATAACATAGGATTTTTCTTTCTCAAAAGTCAATAAAGGTTCTCCCACTGATTTGAAGGAAATCTAAATGCTTCTCTTGGTGATTTGAAGCCTAATTTTATCTTTATATGAACTTTATAGATATTTTTTGACGTTTTTCATAGATCGACTTCGTCCTCTCTCTGATTTTCATATATATACCCTCACATTGGGGTTTAAAAAAAGTTTTAGATGAAAGATATGATTATATTTGGATTTTTTTATGATATGGGAAGGGATATAAGACAGGTCTATGGAGATTCAACACGATTTTGTGACGTTTTTCATTTCGTTTATCATTTTTTCTAAAATACCTAAGGTCGGTGGCTTCAATCAAATCTTGTTGATATAAGTGATTTTATTTTTTTAGTATTAGGTTAATTAATTTATTTTGATTGTGAAATTATTGAGTAAAAAATGATAAAAATTCACTTTAGTGATGATTTGTGTTTATGGGTGAAATTATGCAATCAAAGTAATTGGTTGTGAAAATTGATTTGATTTATTGGTTTTAAAATGTTTTTTAATTTGGATTAAATTTCTTTTTAAAATGGATTTTCGGAAATAGGTTTTCAATAAAATTTTGTCTTATTGAAGTTTTTTTGGAATGATTTTTTGACATACTTTTTGGGTGTGTTCATATTGAATTTACAAGGCTTGGTTGAAATATGAACTTGTGCTTGGTGCAAAATGTTTAATGGAATATGGGATATAATTATCTTATGATGACTTGGTAGATCAATGTGTAACTACTCGTGATTATGGAACTATCATAATGAATAATTTATTGTTTTTTTGATATGTATTATCGATTGGTTATGCCAAAATAGAACTTGTGAAATGGATTAAAGTGTTGTTTGGTTGTTTTTCTTGTAAATTGATGTTGTTTGAGAAAACTATTTTATTTTGGAACTTGTTTATATTCAGTAATAAACTATTTTAGAATTTGTTTTAAATAAAATTTTTTATATAAATGTTTCTAAGCTTCCTATCCTAGTGTCTTGAGTAGGGAAGTCATTGGGGAAAACATACTGAGTTTTAGTAATCACCCAAGATTTGGCACATTGGTGATTTTGAAAATGTCATCTACCACGACATGGGAAAAGGTAAAGTATCACACATCATTTTCCCTACTTCATGATACATGGAATATTTAGTGATGTTTGATCTTGGATCATGTGTAGATTTAGAGTCTCATGGTTTTCTTTGAATTTTAGTAGTTTGTCTTTCATTGTTCACATTGATGTTAGTTTGTCCTCCACTATGGAACTCTTTGGTTGGTTTGATATAAATTAAATGCTTAAGTTTTCCTTAATTTTATCATGCATCCTGTAGTGTTTTATTTGGTTATGTATATTTTCATTAGTGATTTTATTCTTAAAGGGAAAATGACCCCCTTGTATATTGAATCACTAATTATTTATTTCTATCCTTTGGCGTCTTAAGGATTTCGCTTAAGGACAAGTAGCATTCACCCTCCATCATAGTCTAATGGGGATAAGGGGGATGTTACACGACTTCAAATGGTTGTGTATATAATTTTGATGCAATTTCTTCAATGTTTTATCGAAGGTTGAACTTTCACGATATCAATTTATTCTTTTTGAATTATCTAATCAATACAAATACACATCCTTTATGGATTGAGTGTAATATAAAAATAAATAATCAAATCAATAAAAATATAATACATTCATGGATTGCATGGAATATAAAAATCTTATTTTAGGTATCTAAAGTCACACATGTGTTTGATGTATTTATTTATATTTTATGTGATTTGTTCAATAAATCTTTCCATTAATCATAAATGATTTCATGTGTGCATGTGAGAATTAATACAACACATTAAAATTCTTCCTTTCAAGTTTCACACACCTTAGTTTTTATGAATACATTTTATCACATACATGTGTATTCATGTTTCATGAATGTGTCATAAAATATGAACACACATTACACTTCCATTCCTAATGCATGCACTACTTGTATCACACCAGGACTCATTAAATCTCACCAAATGTACTATTCATATTCTTATTGTGCAAAAACCCAAATGGGTGAAATGTTGATGGCCTAATATCTTCTTCTTGAGACACAATGATTCTATACACTATCTTGTGGGTGTATTAACCATGTCATGCGAACCATGGGGGATTAAAGAATATTATAACTTTATGAACACTAGGGATATGTGTTCTTGCAATATCCATTTTTCTTTATGGAACTCCATTATTTGAAGAGAAATTCAGAATTGCTTTTTACGTTTTGAATGCTCTTGGTATTCTCTTCTCTCTTGGGTAAAGCTTATCACGAGGAGGGATTCTTCTTAGTGAATTACAGTGGTTCATGATTCTCTATTTCTCTAGAAATGATAGCCTCTCTCAATTGATAAACAATGTATCTTCAACTACATACTCATTATTTTATAATAAAGGATCGCAGGTCCTTTTACTACACAAATCTAAATTTAAATCCATGTCAATGACTCCTTTAAGGTTCCCAAAAAAATTTTGTTTCTCAACTATTCTTCATACACTCGAGTCATTCTTCGTATGATGGATTTCATAGATTATTTAATTCACAAGTTCATAATTTTCTTTTGTGGTTGTATCCTTACATGAAAGTTTTTATTGCTTGATTCTCATATTTAGGGGATAAAAACACCCCTTTCTCAAATTATTTATACAACTCACATTGGTATCTGGGCGATATATGTTCTTTGAATTATCTACATGTATTGAAGCTATAGATTTAATGCATGTCAATTATCATTCTCATCATATCTTAATTTAAATCAGAGAACAACAATATAGACCTCAGTTCAATCACGTAATGATCTGCCTATGTTTCAGAATGAACTCCAATGAACTAGTTTTCTGTTGAGGGTTAAGGATAAATAAATCGTTCAGCGATGAATTAGATGGATGAGATTAGTTGATCGATAAAATCGTATATACCATATAATTTCCATAATTTTAAATGGAATTGGAATAGTACGTTACTAAATTATGTCCCACATTGAAACCTCCATAGTATGGGGCATGATATATCAAACATGGGCTACCATAAACTTGCCAGAAATCCATTCCTCCTTTAGTATAACCATGTACTGCTTCTCACCATCGTTGTGCAACCCCACAGTGTGGATCCACCATTGCTCGCTTTCAATGTACATTAATGAACTCTTATGAGCCTTACACATAGACCCACATCTCTACTAATTTCTTGTTATCCTTGGATAGCCTTCCTTTGGCACGATCGTCCAATGTGTCCTATATGAGCCCTTGGTTTAGGATGGATTTTCAGTTTTGTAGTTTGGAATATGTTTTAATAATGGACACAATAAAATAAATATCAAAGTATATAAATAAAACTCAAATCATTATATAATATAATATTTTAATATAAACTTCTTCAAAAATCCCTCTTCTTATTCTTCACTTTTTCTTCATGAAAAATATATATGACCTTATATTTTTTTAGGGAAACCATTAATTTAACAGCCTGTTTCATTTATTCTTTACTATGGGCTTAAAAAATAATTCATGGATTCTTCAGAACATATTCTTCATGAAAACACATTTTACATGGACTTCACTTGATGTAAGAAATGTGAAAAACTCTTATAACATCAGTTTAATCATTGAAGATCAGTTCAAAAATCTTCTTGGTTGATAACTTATATAAATGATCAAGCATGACATTTAAATCTATGAATCTATAACAATTATATATGATTAACCACTTCTCATCATCAGGTTACCAAACACATATTAACATGTTATTCACAAAAAATAAAACACTACACCCAACAATAGTCATTAATTCATATCCACCAAAGGATAATTGAATATTTTTAACAATCATCATTGACATAACCATGGACTATATGGATTTTTTCCACATTTAATTGATACAATTCACTAAAGTGTCTTAGGATGTGTTGATTGGGAGAGTATCCTAATAAATTTAAAATAATAGTTTAATTATTGTATTAGATATCCCATTGCATAGTTTGAGAAAATATTCTTTATCAACTTTAAAAATAGATTCCTTACATCATTATTGTATTCCTTAAATTTTTTAATAGTTTTATAAATATACATCTTTAAGTAGATATATACACATCAACTAAACACATCTATGAAATTTATGTAGTGTGAGTATCTGCCACTAGTTTCTATTAGAATAGTTTGAAACATCTGTATGAAATAGTTTTATAAGATTTATTTGTAATTCAAATTTTCTACTAAATAGAGAGTTAGTCATTTTTCATTAAAATGATGTTGAAAATTAACCATGTATTTTTATCCAAACTAATTTAAATATATTTCAAGACATACTATTTTCAAGAAATACTCATTTACATGTCAAATTTGATGATTTCACAACTAGGTGTGATATCATACATGTGGAAATTATTTCTTATTTATATAAAATACATGATTTTAATATTCTAAAACATAAATATTGAAAAGACCCAGAAATTCCATGTAATTTTTTAATAATATTGGAATTTTATGAGTCTGTGAAAATTGACGGGGTGTGATTCTGAGACCTGGTGTTCCAGGAATGAATTTTCGAACTTTTTTTCATGTACGTTCAGTAAACGTGGGAGCAGGATTTTGTAACTTTTAAACCGGTGCTCATAATAAAAATTTAGGACACCTTTGAACACACATCATCAGTATTCTCTTAAGGAGACCATCACCTCGACCGTAGTGGGTCGAGAGTGAAAGATAAAATTTTGTGTTTTTTGTGAAAGAATAAAATAAAAAATTTCTAACATTTTTATTTTAAAAACCCCCATCAACATGGGATATGGTGGTAGGGACCACCCAATCCTAAAACTACCGCTTGAATGTTATAAAGGTGGGGACCAAAATAATTAAAACCTCTCAATTTGAAATTAATGGTGGGAACCACCTGAACCCTCTTAATGGGGGAGAAACCACTCAACTCCCCATTAATTCTTTTCCTCCATTACTTTGAACCAATTAAGTTGATACAATTAAATATGCCAAAAGCCCATTTAATTGTTATATCCAACCAACAATTAATGAAATGTGTCAGCATTTCTAATTGTGCCGAAACTATTAATCTACTAAATTTAAATTTGTAAGTTGGATATTTCCTCATTTTGGTGGAATTGGGGAAACTGTTGACAATGGGAGAAGCTTTGGAGAATCATGGAGAAACTCATCCTCTAATGAAGAATGCTCTCGCCAATGAGGAACTTCTTTAACTATCGCAAACGATCCCGGGATCAAAGGTTTGTGGCAGGCGTGACGAACGTCGACATCTTTGAATTCATTCTCGCACCAACATCAACGAACATTCGAGGTAGGTTGGTTGTTAGAATTTATTCCCCTAACCTGTTCATGATAATTCATTTTAAAAGGAAGAAGAGATTATAGGTACTTGATACTGATCTAACAAGGAGAGTGTGGTCTAAAAAAACATGGCATGACCTCTCCAAAAATCCTCTATTTAATTGTTGTGTTCTTCGCGAAGGAGGAGGACGACAACAAACCTCGGCGGGGCACGAGAACGGCGGCTGATGCCACCGCCAGATACGACGAAGGCGTCCGTGCAACGACGCCGGCCCGTGGCCAACATGCCGCCCCAGCCTCTATCGCCTTGCAGCCTCATGCCGTCCGCGTCCTCCGCCGCCCCGTGGCTGCACGCCGTCTGCCACCTCCGCGGCCCGAGGCCTCTGCCACCCGCAGCCTTCGCCGCCCTGCGGCCTCGCGCAGCCCACGACCTCTAGCGCCTTATGGCCTCACTGCCTCACGGCCCACCAAGACCCCCATGGACTCTCCACCCAGTGGCCCTAGGTTCCCCCCTGGCCTCACAACCCCGCGGCCATCCGCGGGCCCCGCGACCTCGCCACCCAGCGGCCCTCCGCGGCCCCCGCTGCCTCGCCGCCCTACGGCCCTTTGAGGCCCTCCATGGCCCCTGTAGCCTCACCACCAAAAGGCCCTCTGTAGACCCCGCGTCCCTTCGCAGCCACCACTTCCTCATTGCCCTGCGACTTTCCACCACCCCTATAGCCTCGCCGCCCCACGACCATCCATGGTCCCCGCGGCCTTCGCCGCCCTGCAACCATTCGTGGCCCCTGCGGCCTCGCCGATCTTGTGGCCTCTATGATGCCCTCTCAGCCTACACTCCACCCTCGCGACCTCGCGCTACACATGACAGGATGGGTCGATCCAAACATGGTTGGGTCAGCCCAGGCTGGGTCGGGCCTAGTCGGTCTGACCGGGTCAGACTGGACCTGAACCAGCTACGAGCTTTTCGCTGTATCGGTCATAACATTGGCACCAAGCGTCCGTTTGAAAAACCGTCAATAGAAATGTAAACCTTTGAGCGAGACGGTCCCTTTGGTATACCCCACTTGATATTTGGATAATTTTGGGATATGGTCGGGTTAGACCGAGAAAGATTCTAACTGGGCCCTCAAGACTAAAAAGCTAATAACTTACTGACCGGGCATCCGATTGACGCACCATCTGTTGCGTTGAAACACCTATGATGTGGCGGTCCTTTGGGATAATTTTTCTAGGGACATTGTGTTAGTTGGATTATCGACCAGTGGCTTGAGGAGCGGACCCTCCCGGAGACTAGCAAGCTTCGTGCAGGAACCTAGTAGCTGGATGTGATGTGAAGAATGAATAGAGATCCTATATGGGTCAACATCGAGCAATCCTGTGTGGGTCACCATTGAGAGATCCTGTGTGGGTCAGCTCCAAGCGATCCTGTGTGGGTCAACACTGAGTGATTCTGTGTGGGTTAGCACCATGCGATCCTGCGTGGGTCATCACTAAGCGATCGTGTGTGGGTCAACACTTAGAGATCCTATGTGGGTTTGACGATATACTGGCGATGTACTAGAATCTTGTGTGGGTATGAAGACATACTGACGAGGTACTAGGATCTTATGTGGGTCTGACGATATACTAAAAATCTCTGTGGCTCTGATAATGATTAGGGATCCTTCGTGGGTCTTCCTCTTAACAGAGTAAGATGATTCAGTAGTTACATCTAATCATTTCTACTATTGTACCTAAGAAATACCGAGTGGGAGTTGATTCCGTATCTTGTGGTACATTCCATTATGGTAATACCTTGGTGGTATTCTTCTGTGTGGCTTACCTGTGTGGTACTTACCTTCGTGGTATTCCTTCCTTTGTGGAACAATTGAGCTTTGGGATTCGAGTTGGACTTGGTTTTTTCCTCAGGATTGAGATGGGTATACTTGATAGATTAGGTATATGTATGGGCATATACCTAAGTAGGTTTTTCCGTTGATTTCATACCTTGTGGTTTATCCTTGGTGGATTTTGTGAGACCTTGAGGGTCTCAGGGTCCCTACTAAGTATCACTATACTCACCCCTGCACGAGCTATGCTCGCACCATATTGTGTTTGGTGCAGATGACTAAGAGTGATGATCGACGATGAGGGTTCTAGGGCTAGACATGGCTTGGATGTGGACTATACGACATGACAGTATATAGAGGAGACAAGTGGACATGGAGTACTGAGGAGGCGATATATACCTACCCTTCATGTAGGAACCTCGGAGGATGACCAAGTAGCCTCCTTTCTTTTTCTTCAGTTATACTGTATTTCAGTTGTACTTGTGCTATTACTGTTGAGCTTGTATTCCATACCCTTTTTGCTTACTGTACTCTCTGTCTTACTATATAGTTTTCTTGAGTTTGAATCTTGATGTGTGTTTGGTTGTGTGTTTTTACATGTTATAAAGGAAATGCCTTCCTTATTTTAGGGAATATGCCTTCAGTGCTGGTCACCATCCCCTAGCCTATGGAAGGCGGGCTAGGGGTAGTCCCAGAATGAGCCCTGGAGGAGGGGTCGTGACAAATTAGTATCAGAGGAGTCGATTCTACTGTAGAACATAGAACTCTGATCTTTCTTTTTAACGGGAATAATGTTAAGTGTAGTGACTGTGGTTATCAGTTTAGGGAATCCAGTGTTGGTGTGGCAGCTGATGTATCCATACACCAAGACCCTGACTTCTTATTTTTGACTCAGTGCACGAAAACACTAATTACATGTTTCTTTTGATGATTTTTCTTTGTGATACCATTGTGTCAGCTCACCAGGTATAACTTATTGACCATGTCACACATGTTTCTTTTCAAGATTCCTCCATGCAGATAGCCAGCTGGGGTTCTGAATATAGTATTCACTGATAGCCCACTGAGCGAAGAAGACTTAGTGTAGGGCCCCATCCAGTAGAGGCACCAGTGGAGGCACTAGCGGTACCATTAACAATTGGGACACCGATTTCACCAGCCCTAGAAGTAGAGGGTTCACGCCTCTGGATTTCATTGCATGAGTTCCAGAACTAGAGGCCACCCAAGTTTAGGGGAGAGATGGACCCACATATGGCTGAGCAATAGCTAGAGGTCGTGTTGAGTGTCTTCTGACTAGTAGGAACACCAGCCGATATCACGGTGATCCTTGCTTCCAGTATTCTACAAGAAGAAGCAGGTAGATAGTGGAGATTGATTCTCCAGATTCACGATGAGGTGATTCTTTTCTGGGAAGAATTCGAGAGATAGTTTCGGGCAGAGTTTGTTCAAGTGACTCTTTTCACAGTGCGCATACGTGAGCTTCTTCTTTTGCAGCAGGAAAGCATGAATGTGGCTCAGTACTCAACTAGGTTCACTGAAATCTCATGCTACTCCACTGATATGGTTCATGAAACATTCATCTGGGCCTGGACCTTCGAAGAGGGACTCAGGTGAGAGATCATGGATTTGATGATTTCTCTTAGCATCCCCACGCAGGTGGGGGTCTTAGAGAGAGCCCTCTTAGTGGAGACTTTTCTTGCTGAGAAGTCACCAGCAATGAGATCCACCATCGAACGTCTTGTAGAAGAGTCTTCTGCAGCTGGTACAGACAGATGTCTTAGATGTCCAGAAGGACCAAACCAATAGGTGGACGACCGCAGGATTCAAGGTCAGTTGTGCGGGGCACCCGAGGCGGATCCATTCATGCCAAGAACGGGCAGTGTTACGCATGTGACGGGTAGGGTCACATGGCATGTGAATGTACTACCCATCATACATATGATCAGCAGATAGTCGAAGGACCGCCCAGGCAGAGATAGAGGTTCGATCGAGGAGGTCCGCAGGGAGCAGGAAGACGTGGCAGAGGAGTTGGTCGTGAAACTGACGGTGGGTGACGATTCGAGATGTTACCACCATCACCACTTGAAGGTCCACCCCAACTGTAGAAAGATGGAGGGTAGGGGTGACATCAACTCCAGGAAGCTGAGGCCTACGATCATGGTACTTAGAATATGATACAATGTAAAATCTATGTATACTCCTCCTTAGCTGTAGTACTTATAGACACAGGTTCCAATCATTCTTTTATTGCCGCTGACCTCATTCGGAGCTCAGAGATTACAATGGAGTTGTTGGATCAATCCTTACAAATATGGACTCTTACGGGAGTGGATTTGACAATTAAGCACTTCTTCCGGCTGTGCGAGCTTACTCTAGGAGGCAAGAGTTTCATCTAGGATCTCATAGTAGCGGCATTGAGGCATTACGACATCATCTTAGGTATATACTAATTATCTACATTCCATGCTCAGATTGACTATATTAAGTGCATAGTGCGGTGTGTCTGCATGGATGGGACCAGGTTTACCATCACCGGGGAGAAGGGATCCTTCGCAGCATAGGATAGACTTACCCAGAGGAGAGTGGAGACGATCAATCATCAGTTGGATAGCCTTTTCCTTGGAGTGGTTGATGTGAAGAGTCTAAGTTATCCTATAGTGGTGGACTAGTATGCGAATTTCTTACCTAATGATGTTCTGGGTCTACCTCTTCACAGATAGGTGGACTTTTACATTGACTTGTACCCTGAGATGACACCGATATCTACAGCAGCATATCTGATGGCTCCCGCGGAGCTTCGTGTTCTTCGGGTATAGTTGGAGGACTTATAAGGGAAAGGGTTCATTCGACCCAGTGTTTCTCCATGGGAATCCATGATTTTGTTCACCAAGAAGGCATATGGGAGCTTGAGACTTTGTGTCGACTATCGGTGCCTGAACCAGGTGAATGTGAAGAAAAAGTACCCACTTCCAAGGATTGAAGAACTCTTTGATTAGCTGAAGGGAGCACAATGATTGTTGAAGATAGTCCTCAGATCAGGCTATCACCAGCTCAGAGTACGATACGAGGATGTGCAGAAGACGACTTTCAAATATCGGTACACCCATTATGAGTTCTTGGTTATGCCATTAGGTGTAACCAACACTCCAGCAGTGTTCATGGGACTCATGAACATGATATTTCTGCCATACCTTTATCCCTTTATAGTAGTCCTCATCGACGACTTTCTAATCTACACAGCAACTGAGGAGGAGCATGCATGTCATTTGCAGGCAGTACTAGACACACTCCGAGAGCACCAACATTATGGTAAGCTCTTGAAGTGCTAGTTTTGGATCCGAGAGGTTCACTTTTTAGGTCACATCAACTTAGAGGATGGATTTTTAGTGGATCTAGTGAATATTGAGGTGGTACATTCTTGGGAGCCACCCATGAGTGTGACGGAGATAAAAGGTTTCTTGAGTTTGGTCAGATACTACCAGAGATTTGTGCCATATTTCACTATATTTTCAGCACCTTTATCAGCATTGAAAAAGAATGGGAAATCCTTCGTGTGGTTAGAGAGATGACAACAGATTTTTCAGGAGATGAGGCAGAGGTGGACTTCTGCCCTCATATTGAGTCTTCCAGAGGAGGGCGTAGGGTATGTAGTCTACTACCACACATTATAGACCGGACTCAGATGTGTCTTGATGCAGGAGTGAATAGTGATCACATATAGTTCTCGATAGCTAAGAAAGAATGATCAGAACTATTCTACCCATGACATGGAGTTAGAAATAGTGGTCTTTGCCTTGAAGACGTCGAAACATTACATGATGGGCGAGCATTTTACAGTGTACTATGATCACAGGAGTCTCAGGTATATCGTCTCTCTTAAGGACTAAAACCTGAGATAGCGACATTGGCTTGAATTCCTGCAGGACTATGACATTAAGAAAGTATGTACTCCTTGTAAGGGGAATGTTGTAGCAGATGCACTCAGCCGTAGATCTGGTATACAACTACTAGGTGAGGCGATGAAGCAGTGGACCTCTTGGAAGATATCCTTCATGGAACGTGATAGAGAAGCTTTCCTTAAGTCTCTTACAGTCACTCCCCCACTTTTTTAGCAAGTCAGGGAGGCACAACATAGGGAGACTGACTGCAAGACTCGACGTGCTCAGATATCTATAGGACCGGAACCTGATAGATTTTTTGAAGGTGGGGAGCACATCACCTTCTTCAGAGGACGTACAATGGTACCCGTTTCACTTTGGGAGAAATTGTTGAGGGAGTTCCACACATCCACTCTAGCGGTACATCCTAGAGTGGTGAAAATGTACCAGGATCTTTGATGACAACACTGTTGGCCGAGAATGAAGAAGATAGTTGTAGAGTTTGTCTCTTGGTGCCTCACTTGTCAGCAGTGAAGGCAGAGCATCAGGTACCAGCATTCTTGGTTCAGCCATTAGAATTCCTAGATTGGAAGTGGGATGGGATATCCATAGACTTCATGACAGGACATCCATGTATATCCAAGGGTCATGACTAAATTTGGGTGATCATCAACCAACTCACCAAGTCGGCCTACTTCCTACCAATCAGAGACCAGGGTTCAGTATAGATCATGGGATGCCTCTATGTGTAGGAGATTGTGAGGATACATAGAGTACCTTCGAAGATTGTCTCTGAACGTGATGCATGTTTTACTTCCCGGCTATAGAAGGGGTTGTAGGATGCTTTCGGGACACATCTTCATTTGAGAACTGCCTTCCATCCTCAGATGGATGGTCAGACTGAGCGAACCATTCAGACCCTCAAGGACATGCGGTGAGCTTGCATCCTCGACTTCGGCCATGCCTAGGAGGATTAAAATCCATCGGTGGAGTTTTCATACAACAACCGCTATCACTCCACCATTGGGATGGCACCTTTTGAGGAATTGTACAAGTGACCCTGCAGATCACCTTTGTGCTGGACTAACCCAGTGGAGTAAGCACTAGTGGGACCAAAGATAGAATGGGCTGCCATAGATAAATTGCATATCATCCAGGAGAGGATGAATTCTACATAGAGCAGGAAGAAATCTTATTCCAATAGGAGATGGAGACCTCTACAGTATGAGGATAGTGACCACATCTTTCTACAGGTCTCACCCCGACGAGGTTTGTAGAGATTTGGAAAAGGTGGAAAGTTTTCTCCGAGGTTCATTGGACCCTTCTAGGTCCTCAGTAGAGTTGGTGAGCTGGATTACCACTTATCTCTTCCACCTCAGTTGCATCGGGTGCACTAAATCTTCCACGTATCGCAGCTGAGGAGATACGTGCATGACCCTTCTCACATCATTGACCACGGTGAGCTGGACGCCGATGATGGGAAGACATTTATGGAGGTTCTAGTAGAGAGTTAGGATCAATAGGATCAAGTCCTTCCTGGGCGGTCGATACCTCTAGTGCGTGTTCACTGGCAGTATGAGAACCTCCAGGAGAGCACATGGGAGTTGGAGTCTCAGATTCATGCTCAGTACCACCACTTGTTTCTTTAGTTTTTGTTGTGGATTTTGGGGATGCAAAGCCCTAAGGTGGGGAGAATGTAAAGACCCAAAAATTCCATGTAATTATATTTAATTTTATGGGGATTTTATGAGTCTGCGAATATGTATGGTGCATGATTCTGAGACCTGGTGTGCCGGGAATGAATTTCTGAACTTTTTTTCAGGTGCGTTCAATAAACGTGCGAGTGAGTATTTGTAACATTCAAACCAGTGCTCACAATTGAAATATGAGGGCACCATTGAACTCAAAGTTCTTATATTCACTTAAGGATACCATCACCTCGACCACAATGGATCGGGAGTGAAAGATAAAATTTAGTTCGTTTCATGAAAGAATTAAATAAAATAAAAATGTCTAACATTTTTATTTTAGAAAACTACCTCAACAAGGGTTATGGTGGTTGGGACCACTGGAGCCTAAAACTTCTGTGTGAATGTTATAAAGGTGGGGACCACTATATTTAAAACCTCTCATTTTGAAATTAATGTAAGGACAACCCGAACCCTCTTAGTGGGGGAGAAACTACTCAACTCCCCATTAATTATTTTCCTCCACTATTTTGAGCCTATTAAATTGATAAAATTAAATATTCCAACACCCAATTTAATTTTTAGATCGAACCAACAATTAATGAAATGTGTCATCATTTTTAATTGTTCCAACATTATTAATCTAATTTATTAAAATTAATAATTTGGGTACTTCCTCATTTTGGTGGAATTGGGGAAGCTGTTGGCAAGAGGAGAAGATTTCGAGAATCGTGGATAAACTCATCCTCCAATGAAGAATGCTCACGCCAATGAGGAATGTCTTCAACTATGACGAATGAGCCTGATATCGGAGGTGTGTGGCGGGAACATCGAACGTCGAAATATTCGAATTCTTTCTCATGGAAACATCCACAAAAATTTGAGGTAGTGTGGTTGTTTTAATTTATTCCCCTTAAACATTATTGATAATTCATCATAAAATAAAGCAGTGATTATAGTTAGTTGCAACCACTCAATCACGGAGAGTGCGGTCCAAACAAATATTTCTTACCCTCTCCAAAAATCATGGGTTTAATTGTTGTGTTCTTTGTGATGAAGGAGGAAATCATCCAACCTCGGTGGGGTACGAGAATGGAGGCCAACACCATCACCTACCGCGATGAAGGCGATGGCGCAATGACGCCGCCCCGTGGCCACCGCACCACCTGTGGCATCCGCTGCCCTGAGACCTCTTGTCGTCCGCCGCCCACATCCACTGTTGCCTACGGTCTCCGCCACCCCACGACCTCTCGCTGCCCGCGGCCTTCACCACCCTGTAGACTTCCACTTCCCCCGCAACCTCTCCTCCCAGCGGGCCTCCGCGGCCTCGCTTCCCTATGAACCTTATGGCCCTCGCGGCCTCACCGCTCGGTGGCCCTCTGCAGCCCCTATGGCCTCGCCGCCCCACATCCCTCCGCGAACCTCACAGCCTTCGCCACCCCGCGGCCTCACCATCCGCGTGGCCTCCACAACCTCCAATAGGCTAGGGGCTGGCGACTATCACCAAGTAAGAATATCACATAAATGGGAGGCATTAGCCTAATGTACCTATATGGACACACACATCTCCAAGACAAAAATACTGAAATGTAAAAACCACTGTGTAATCATAGCATGCATACCACTAAGATCTCGCAAATGAGTATGGAAATAAATGTACTTGAAAGTAAATCAAGAAAAAAACAAGCCCACCAAAAAGAGTATGTAACACAAATGCAACCTTGAAGTAAAAGCACTTGACAACTGTCTGAGGTAACTAGAACATACATATATCTGTTTGGTCTCTCTAAGTACCATTTGGTCCTAATCCACATATGAATTCATTAAAAGGTCAATTGTTTTAACAACCCATGAAATTTGTTGTAAAAGCCCGTGTAGGGTCGAGTATAACAATACTCAGCATGAAACCCCGAAGCCACAATGCAATACCACAAAGGAAAACAATAAAGTAATACCACAAAGGAACACCACAAGTCAAAGTACAGTCATCTATACACATTTATATGTCTATAGAATATATAACAAGAATATATATATATAGTCATGATAAGCACAACGCCACTTGGTGGTCACAACCAACTGCCAGCCACATGATTCTGCTTAAAGCATGCTCATCATATGAGAACTCACTCGTTGAGTCATGATATCATTAGAGACACTCACAAAGAGTTATAAATCGTATTGGTCATACCCAATGATGATGTATTGGTCAATTAATATTTTGTTACATAGAGAGGGTGCCATGCCTAGAACTGACTAGGGGAGACCAAGTATCACTCCCAGAATAACTGGGGGATACCATGTACCCAATCTGGAGCAACCTGCTATGTAGGGGATCATGACCAGACACACTGAGAGATACCACTGACCCTAATGATATGTCCCACTTAATGGATGATCAGATCCATGCTTATGGAGGCTACATGATTCCAGAGACTCCACTAGGGGTGATAAGGGATCACATTCCGGTCTTGTAGAGGTATACTATACTCTATCAGAGACACGAGATCTAGAGAGGATTATAATCTAGTGATGTGGATGTAATGTTGTAATAATCCCTTGAAGGAAAGGTCCAAGAGAACACTCTTAACCAATACTGGTCCAAACTAATGACTCACCACTGGTCCCAAAATGACTTTCTCAATTCTATGGTCTCAACGTCGTAGATGACTCGTCGATTGGATCCTCCGTTTAGAAGATAATCTCATTTGGGGAAAAACCAACCATAAGACTACCTGAGACTACGAACCAACTGCCATGATTGGTCGAACCTATGGTTGTGGTCAACCATCATGGTTGTTAGACTAACCACAGAGTCAGTGTACCCGTGGTTGGCCATCACTATCACCCATCACAAGTATCTTCCCCATAACCCCAGTTCAGAACTGGGTGCAACCATGGTTCACTTTGCCCGGCTTGGCCCATTGGCCAAACCCAACCCACTGGCACAACACGACTCATTCCTTCATCTCCACATGTTCCTCCTCTAAAACCGCTACCTCCACCACCCATGAATTTCCACCATTGACACCATTTTTTCATCCTCGTCACCTCCATCATCTCAAACGACCCCCACTAGCCCAACCTGCTACACATGGATATTCCACCATACACTGATGCCACAACTGCCCGGTCTCTGGTCTCGCACCGACGGTCCCTTATGTGGGCCACCATGCATCCTCGAATTCATGAAAAATAGAAAGATCATAGATACGAGCTCTTTTGGTCTCTATCTACATAGATTTGGCCTCAATTTTTAATTCACCATAAATCAATGGGTTTGATCATGCTCGGAATCACCCAGAAATGTTGAGCTAGTAACTACGGGGTTCCAATTTCAATGAATGCAATGAAATGAGGGATAAATTCATGTTATCAAAGGTTTAATAAAGTTGGCCAATGGTTATTTTCCTACGATCAGGGACATGGTATTTTGGGTTAGAATAATAGATTTAATAAACTCCATTAAACCATAACAAAACCATCTCGCAAATACGACCAAACCATGGATCAATCTATTTGTTGAATGGTCCACCTTAATCATGGAATTTAAAAATAGTGAAATAAAATCATGATAAAAAGTCCTACCTAAATTTGGATTTCTCAATAATGAATAACGGTTATCATGATATTTTCATATGAAAGGCCCTTCAAATTCAAGGTGCGTTGGTCATCAATCCACGATCTGTCATTGTTGCCTGAGAGAGAATCCTAAAAGATATATCTAATGGTTCTCCAAGGTTTTTAGGGTTACAAATTAGACCCTAGAAATTATCCATAACAATAATTTTAACGATTGTTAGGAACTACATTAATAGAATAATTTTGATTAAATTATTTTATTCTCATTACGTCTCATGATTTCCTTTTCACTATCAACCCACTCAGACTAATGTTAAGTCACACGTAGGGTAAATCCATCATTCTTAGCTCAATAGTGCCCTCTGATTTTTGATATGGGAACCCATTTAAGAGATCTTTCACGTTTTCAAAAAAATAATATGCACATGATATTTAATGTTTAATATTTTTACAACATTTGTTATGGGCCGCTAGAGCTCAAGAATTATACGCCGTCTTAGTACTTGGTCTCAAAATAAAACCATATAAAATCTAAATTTAGTACATGAAAAATACGAGATGTTAAATTCTCCCCAAATTATGGATTTCCATCCAAAAAATCAAAATCAATGGCTACTCAAACTGATGAGGGTACTGAGCATGAATATGAGCCTCTAGCTCCCATGTTATCTCATGGAGATTCTCATTCTACAACTGAATATGCACTAGAGGAATCAACCATCCATAAAAGATCCTCTCTTGTATTTCCTCGATCTCTATCAGGTACTAAAAAATTTCTCTCCATTCTCGATTTCTAGTGCTCCCCAAATGATGACGTGTGATGGGTCATGGACGTACCTCCTCAGCTATGACATGTAGAATACATTTTCTATCTTTTCTAACAATAGTGGAAGATCCAAGTAGAACTCCACCTCACCATGTCTATGTAGTATATGAAAAGGGCTGATGAAACTTAGAGATATCATTCTACCTCAACCAAATATCTATAATCCTCCTTAAGGTGTCACCCAAAGAAACACATGGTCTCCTTCCTCGAACTGAAAATGATCCCATCACCTATTAGTATAAGACTTATGATAGATTTTTGCATTCTTCATCGGCTCCTGGAAGATATGAACCTACTCTGTAGTAGCTCATAATAACTCCGGGACCATGAGTGCTAACTCTCCTAGGTTATTCAAGTAAAGTGGTAACCTATAGGGTCACCTGTAGAAATCCTTGAATGGTGCCATAAAAATGGTTGAATGATTGCAGTTTTTGTATTAAAACTCCACCAGTGGTAGGTGATTCTATAAAATACAACCAAAATCAAACATGCACACCTACAACATGTCCTCCATAACTTGAATGATCTGCCCAGTTTTTTTATCCTTTTCTGGGAGAAACTCTATGCTCAAGAATAACTCAGTCCCAAATTCATCCTACAATCCTTTCCACAATTGGGATGCAAAGCGAGCATCATGATCTAAAACAATCATCAATTGAACTCCATGAAGTCGAACAATCTCTTGAACATAGAGGCCTACCATGATCTTTACTGAACTCTGCTATCAGACAGCTAGGATGGGGCCAATCTGGTGACTCAATAAAAAATAACTTAGATGGAATAATCTCCCCTGATCATAAGTGGTAAACCCATCAAAAAATTCATCAATATCACATCCCAAATCCATTATAACACCTCAATGGGTTGAATAAAACCTAATGGAACATGGTGGTCAACCATCACTTGCTGAAAAGTAAGGCATCAAGAGAAAAACTATACAAATCATTTCTTTATCCCGGGACACCAAAACCTACATTGGAGGTCCTGGTATATCTTCACCACACCAGGATGTACCCCCAAAGGGGATGTATGAAATTACATCACAAACGTCTCCAACGATGACACTGGTGCTACTTTGCATCCTCCGAAAAGAATTAAATGCTCCCAACCTATAAAATATCCATTAGAAGTACGCCCCATGGACATCTGAGCATGCACAGTCTCACAGTTGGTATCCCCATGTTTTTCATCCTTGGCTCGCTATAAGATATCTGGGGTAAAAACCATTGACTAAAGGTAATCAACTCCATATCTATCTATATAGGATAACTGCAACAATACAAACTACTCTTAAATTTCATTAATCAAATGAAAACCAGATCTCTTATTTAGCGCACCCTCTACAACATCCCCCTTCCCATGATGCTAGAAAATCTAAAAGACATAGTCCTGGTGTAACTATAGTCATCACCTCAATTTAAAGTTCAAATACATCTGAGAGAAGATATAACTGAGAATATTATGATCTGAGTAGATGGTAAATTACTCACCCATCAATTAGGGTCATTACATATTCAATGCGAAGATTCTGATGATAAAACAAGATCATGGGTCATGTAATTTTGCTAAGAAGGACAAAATAG
This sequence comes from Viscum album, assembly GCA_963277665.1. NCBI lineage: Eukaryota > Viridiplantae > Streptophyta > Magnoliopsida > Santalales > Viscaceae > Viscum > Viscum album. The sequence goes on along the minus strand of OY728163.1, from coordinate 2,140,303,369 downwards.
GAATGGAGAATAGGAAATCACATCTTTCCCCCTTACATCTAGACACAACCGATCTCGGTTCCTAATGCTTCATAGAGCACCATGTACTTAACAAATTCCTCTGATAACACCAAAATGGGAGTGCTCGTCAACCTATACCTCAGCTTCTGAAAGCACTGCTACAAATTTTATGTCCACACAAAAGGATACCCTATTTATGTCAATGATTTCAAGGGTGATTCTACTATAATGAAGTCAGGTAAAACCCTTCTATTGTACCCTGAATATTCAATGAAACAATACACCTAGGTAATACTCTTGGTTCACTCCTAAGAAAGGACTTCCTCAACCTTCGCTGGATCCACTACAACCATATCATTTGTGATGATTAATCCTCAAAAATTTACTTCTCAAATCTATAACTAAAACCTCTTGAAAATTCTATTATTTTGGTTCTCTCAGAGTGTGTCTAGGACCATCTTCAATTTTCATGCATGCTCCACATCAGATGTTGAGTACCTTAAGTTGTCATCGACGAAGAGCACTATGAACCATTCTATGAATGGATGAAATATCCATTTTATGAGCCCCATGAATACTTTTGTGGAGTTCTTCATGCCAAATAACATCACCAAGTACTAATTGTGACTTTAACTAAATCTGAAGGACGTCTATGGTATATCCTCGTCTCGTACTCACAACTAGTGATTTCCTGATCTAAGGTCGATATTTGAGAACCATCACTCCATTTGATCTAATTAAAAAGGACACCAATACACATTAGTGGATAATTTTTCTTTATGGTAACCTAGTCTAGGTGCCGGTAGTTGACACAGAAAATTAAGGTCCCATATGACTTCTTGGTAAAGAAAACTATGGTTTCCTAGTGTGAAACAAAAGTTATCACAATGAATTTCTTGTATAAGTCGTCCAATAGAACCCTTAGTTCACAAAGCTCTTTGGGATCCATTCCGTATGCAGGTGAAGATATTGGGGTTGTCCCTTTTTTAGATAAATGTATAAGTCTATATCCTAATTGGGAGGTAATCCTAGAACATATTTAAGTAATATATCTTCATACACTACTACCACTGCAGGAAACTGAGGGCTCATATCATCGACCTCATTGAGGGTGAGTCAAGCCAACTGATGAGTAATCTACTTCAGCCTCCTATAAGTTTGTCCATCATATGATGCTTTGGTTTAGCTTTCACCAACTAAGGAAAAAATGGTTCCATCACTATGGATACACTGCACTGTGTGCCTAGAACAGTCAATATGAACATGAACTGGGGATAAGCATTTGATACCAGGAATGAGATTATAAGGCCTCGATGCTCAAACCAAGAGACCCCAACTGAAAATCTATCCTCCAAGAATCAGGTTACACAGTTGGAATCAGTGTGTAATAATAGAATATCCTATAGAACCTGTTTCCTATCATATGGGTCAATTAAAAGGATCAGCTCGAATATCTATATCTCAAACAAGGCTTGTGGAAAGCAAGGAATGAGTTGAAACTATGTCTATCCAAACTGTAGCTAAGGTGGAAAAGACACAAATTGTACATCGTATCATCCATGGATCCCTGGGGTCATAAGACTCCATCTTCTATAGCAGTCCTTATCCCTAAACATCGTCTCCCTGATCCTGGTGTGGACCACCTAGGGGTGGTGGTGGTAATATGTCAAACCTCCAACCACCTCATTCTACCCTTCCTACCCCTCTTACACATATGGATCCCTATGGGACACCTTTCTCTTGTATATTACCATACCTCGGTGGTCCCTCAACCGTCTCCCAATCAGGTGTACAACAGGTCTGACAATATCATGCCTCATATACTCTACTGACACATAAGTAACACTATTTGTCCTGGAGCTGATTCGAGGAACCCTGAAAACCATGCACCGCTAACCCCAAGTCCTATGAGCACACCCTGAAGTGCCTGAACCACATGAATACCTATGAATATCATTGAATATGTGCTCTTGAGGTCTCGGCTACCCGGTTCGTACTGCTAGCTCCCACTGCCGATGCCTGCTCCCCGTGAAAACTCTGCACTATAAGAGCTTTTTCAAGTACCCCAGCACATGTAGAAATTCTATGGGATACCACTAATGCCCTGATGTCCCGACGTTAGTGCTTCTTGAAGTTATCATTCCTAATGAAATGGTCTCATACCATGTCCATGGAGTGGCATGAAAAGTCTGTAAACATCTCTGAATACTCCACCACGGTAATATTTCCCTACTAAAAATATAGAAGCTCTTGTATGTATACCAATAACTACCTATATAAATTGAAATCATCTCTAAAGAGATTATAAATGTATATCTAGAATACATATATCTCATCAAGGGAATGAGTTACCAAGCGCCACCATCACCCTGCAGTTCCTTGATGGAGACTCACTCTAATGAATGCCATCTGATCGGCAAACACACTCACAAGGCAGAAAATAGTGGTAACTACCACGAGAAAAACCTTTCCCATTTGGGGGTATGGATCACCACAAAACATGGTATGTCTCTACCTATAAAACTCATGTAATGCACTCAGCCTATGTGCATCCTCTAATAGATGTTATAGTTGTAGTTATTTCTCGATAGGTGGTGGTATAGCTGGTAAACCACCCAGAGGTTCTATCTATAGTACATGCCCCTATACTGAAGCCTCTTCATTGGGTAGATCATATATCCTTGTAATTGTGTAGTGTAATCCTTCCTTGTTATCTACATGGGGGAATCATGAAATAAAACAAGATCTACAACAATAAATAAGTTATATCTAGAGAATTGACTCAGGAAGGATGTGAAAAAAAACAACGATTCTTATATGATGCATGTACAATTATATTTTCGCGCAACCGCTGTTTTCATGTACTGAGTCAAAAATAAGGAAATAAGAGTCCTTATGTATGGGTACGTCAGCCGCTACAGAATGATTGGTATAGCATCCCGTCTTTTTATAACATAACGTTTCATTCCATTACACGGAACTGAGGATCTTTAAGGTTTAGTGTCTTGGAAACAAGGAACATAAAACATGAAACAAAAAAACATTCTTCTTAAAAACTTGAAAGGCTTCTCCTCCTGTTCAACCTAGGCTCATTACTGCATCTAATAACCTGGGGACATACATCAAAAGGAAGGGTGAGCAGAAGGCCCAGCAAGGGAAACAAGTGAAACATTTTACATATGAACTTGAGATACATCAATAAGTAATGAAAAGAACTTTAAGGAATGAAAATGAAATCATGAGGCATATCATAATAAAAATAAAACTTTTTCATAACTTGAAGATGTGGCTACATCATTTAACATAGACAATCAGGAACATATCACCAAGGTCCATCCCCAAGGTGTTATTTTAAAATTACCAAGGTTATTCACCAAGGTATCGTGAAAATTGTAATCTCTAGTGGTTACATCATTACCCAATGCATTGGAGCGCTATCAGGGTGCACCCTTAAATTTGACTTTATTATCATGTGAGCCACATATATCATCATCAAACATTTCATAAATAACCCATATAGCATAAAGGAAATGGGTTTCATTTCATAATCATGACTTTTTAAAAACTGCTTTAAAGACATGATCTTTATATCACTTTAAAACCCACAGAAAAGGAAGGTGGGTCTCATGTATGTAAATCCCAGAATTTAAAATAGAACATTTTGGTATATATGTGAATACCCCTTTAGAATAAAGAGCTTTGAGTATTCACTTAATAAAATAAAAGGACTTTAGAAAAAGAGATATACATTTTGAGACAGAAATTCTACAGCATAACGGCAATGTTCCGAGGTTTTAGAAGACATTAAAAGAGAGGTAAAATGGGTCAAACATTCAAAAATGACCCATAAAATAGTACATGGACAGAATAAGAAGGATACATGATCATGGTAATGAAATTTCAAGGACATACCATTTGAAATGAAAAACATGGAAGGAAGAAAAAAAATTAGATTTCTCTTATGAAAGTTCGGCAGCCTAACGGCGTTACTTAAACATCAACAAAAATGATTTGAAAAGATCAAATAGGATCTCTCATCATGTGAACATAAGAGTTCAGTATGATAGATATAGAGATAATTCCCCAACATAACAAAAAGGAACTTGAAATAATTGACATGAAAGTAGAACCTCAAAACGAGAAGGGTGAAGAACCACTTAAAAATTCGGCAGCCTAATGGCGCCACTTAAAACATCAAAATACTGAATTGAAGAGATCAAATGGGGTCTCTCATCATATGAACATAAGATTCCAGTATGATATATATAGAGATCATACCCCAATATAACAAAAAGTAACTTGAAATAATTGACATGAAAGTAGAACTTCAAAACGAGAAGGGTGAAGAACCACTTAAAAATTCGGCAGCCTAACGACGCCACTTAAAACTTCAAAATACTGAATTGAAGCGATCAAATGGGGTATCTCATCATATGATCATAAAAGATAAGTATGATAATTTAGAGATCATACCCCAACATAATAAAAAGTAACATGAAAGACTTGAATGAAAATAGAACTTGAAAACGAGGAAGGTGAAAGAATCCCTTAAAAATTCGGCAGCCTAACGGCGCCACTTAAACATTCTTAAAACGAATTGATGAGAGAATGGGGGGGGGGGTCTCTCATCATATGAACATCAAATAGGCAGTAGGATGAATATAAAAGAACATCCTCCAACATAAGAACATGGAGTATAAAAGAAATGACATAAAAGAGATTACTTGAAAAGAAAGAGAGAGGTCAGATCCCTTACCTTAAAATGTAACTCTTAAACCTCAAAGGTTGGGACCTTGAGGGCTTGGGGGCACCTTGGGAGGAATCATTGGGAGGTAATGAGACCAGAAATTCGTTGGGAATGAGTGGGGAGTCGAATGGATTAGTGGAGGGCTTGGTATTTATAGGGAAAGTGAGGGGACAAGGCATTAATGGCCAAGGGACACCTCACATGTGCTTTTCTCAAACCCATGTGCTCTCCCTTGTCATTTATCATGGAGTTAGGCCACATGGCCCCTCCAAAACAATAATTCATCACCCTTGGCTGGCCAACCCTCAAAATCTCTCATGACATCATCATGACACCATTATGATGTCATTAAACATACCGAAACCCTAAAACTGTATTTTTACTATTCACTGAAAATTCAACTTTCTCAGAAATATCCCAAAATTTCACATTAACCAAATATCAGTGCTCTGATTTCAAAAATGAAATCCATTTTATAAAAATAATTTTCTAAATATTTTTAATTTAATTTTTAAATAAAAACACTATTCATCGAAAATTCATTTTTTCAGAAAAAACCCCAAAAATTACCATAACATAATATCGATGCTCTGAGTTCAAAAATAAAGTCATTTTTATAAAAATAATTTTATAATTTTTTTAAATTAAATTTTTAATTAAAAAACACTATTCACCTGAAAAAACTAATACTTGAATAATAATTAATTAAACCGTTATTTAACTATTTTATTGAATCACATTACTTAATCAAGGTGCCTAGATTATTTTAAAAATTTCTTTAAGTGAGATTACTAATCCATTTGGTCATATTACTAATCCTAATCATAAAATCACTATTCATAATTAACTATTCCTCAAAAATCAATTTGATCTTATTAGACTCTAAATTTAGTACTGAACATAATTGCAGAAGACCATTTTTTGAAAATCATTACACATTTTTAATTATTTAGGGTTTACATAAACGTATTTAAAATATCCTTTTTCTAAAATTCATCAAAAATATGCATACTATATTTATCCGGTCATTTCAAAATTCATAAACATCATCATAAGAATAAATCCCAATTTTTATTTAAAACAAGGATTACACAAGGTAGTTATGGTCTCGTTACATAACCCCTTATAATACCAGCATAGGACCTAAGAGTAATATGTGCTAGGGTAATAGAAGCTTGGGGCGGCTCAGTCAACATTGCCCGAGTAGTAATTTCTATCAGTTTGAACTTCTCACGAAGGCGATTCCGTTCCAGCTTCACATGATGAAGTTCGGCATGGATTTGATCCAGATCAAAGCCCAGTGGTGCTACCTCCTTCCCAAGCTCTGTTAGATGGGCTTCGATCGGTCCAAGACTACTAGGTGAGGCCATCGAATCTTCTTTCTATAATAAATAACCAAGATTACTTATATTTAGAGACAATAATCAAAACATTTTGTTCACAGCGGTCATATTGACCGATGGTTATATAATAGTCAAAACCCACTGATCTCATTTTAATTATAATCATGTTTATTAAATAAAACATTTTTGTTGAGTATAACAATAACACATAAAATTAGGAAACAAAATTTATTTAAAAAAATTTCGGGTCATTACAATCTTCCCCCCTTAAGAAATTGCATCCTCGCAATTTTAAAATTGGGTTTTGAAATTTCATTGAAAGTCCCACATCAGAAAAGGAGTCAGTAAAACTATTACTTTAAAATAAAGAAAGGGAAGTACAAAGGTCACCCGAGTTAACCCACACTAGGGTTCCATGTAGGAAAACATGGACATGGAGGAGAAATCAAAGGGTCATGTTCTGAGGGAGAGTGATAGAGAACATGATTAGGAGAAAGTTAACCATGAGAAAATCCCAAACTTATGATGTGTGTAAACGGTCTTTGATTACCTAGTAGCAAACGTAAACCAACAACATTTTTGTTTTACGTTTCTTTTCATAATTTTGAGGATTTCATTTACTACATAGAACAAAAACATAAGAAAATATACCTACCTTCAAGTAGAGTTTCATCCTTTAACAAGTCCCTACCAACACTAATCTTTTCTCCAAATGATGAGAATTCAAAAACACTTGGTCTCATAAAAGCACAAGAATCATCTTCTATAAAATCACATAATCTACAAAAGATTAACTATCTATTTCTTCTATCTTTAAACATTATCCCAAAAACAGAAAGGTTAAGGTAAAACAACTCTTCAAAAAGAAAGAATCCCATAGGAATGGAAACTACTTTTAAATCATCAAAGTTCCATGGTACTACCCAAAGTTCATCATAGACCATTCTATAAATAACGGTCCTTAAAATTCCTCAAAACCAACCAAACTAATATTGAAACCCAAATAAAATAAGGATTTGATAACATAGTCTTCCAAAACAACTTCATTGTTCATCTCCAGACAACATCAACCACTCCTAACATCTTATAAAAAAAGTAGCTAACCTAAACATATTTTACCCAAGATAGGTTAGTCATTCCCATAAGTAACCTAAATTACTATAAGTTCACCTTAAATTTATCGATTCTTCAAAATATAAGTCAACCTTACTCCTCAATGAAAATACCGTAGAAATCTATTTACCTCGATCAAATATGGTTCCCAAAATAATGAACGTCTTCCAAAATAATAATCATATTTTAATCCCCTAATCATCCCTGTCATATTAATATGAAAATCGTCGCATTTCCTATCACATTGGTTGTCGGAACATGTTCTTCCATTTCCCACCATTAACTAAGAAGAGAAAGCATAATTAGGGGCTTAAGTACTTAGCTAATAATCATGAAAAGGAACTGAAAGCATATAAGGATAACTTGTATATGAAAGGTATACCCTAACTTGTGATCTCCTAGGTTCCCATCTAGGTTATGAATGATCATATATTCTTATGTGAACCTTTATTTTATTTTATCTTTGTTCCTTTAACAATGGTTCATACCAAGCTTATGAATTTACCAAAGCATATCCCCCGGGAGTGTCGTAACCAAGAGTGCAGCAAGGCCCGTTGTCGTGTACCAGTTCCCGTTCGAGTCTAGCTCAAAGCGGTGTTTTCGGGTTTTACCCCTATGTACATCTGTTCCAGAGCCACCTCTACCTGCTCGTATCCAGACAGGGATGTATTTTCTTGGCAACCCCTTACTCAATACTCACCAAAATACCAGGAAGATTTCCTATATTAAACTTTTCTATAGGGTTCCTCCTAGAGTTTTCATATCCTAATTTCCACAAATAACTAAACCATCCTTTGATACCAACTATAGCATCCCGTCTTTTTATAACATAACTTTTCATTACATTACACGGAACTGAGGATCTTTAAGGTTTAGTGTCTTGGAAACAAGGAACATAAAACATCAAAACAAAAAAAACATTCTTCTTAAACACTTGAAAGGATTCTCCTCATGTTCCCCCGAGGCTCATTACTGCATCTCATAACCTGGGGACATACATCAAAAGGAAGGGTGAGCAGAAGGCCCAGCAAGGGAAACAAGTGAAACATTTTACATATGAACTTGAGATACATCAATAAGTCATGAAAAGAACTTTAAGGCATGAAAATGAAATCATGAGGCATATCATAATAAAAATAAAACTTTTTCATAACTTGAAGATGTGGCTACATCATTTAGCATAGACAATCATGAACATATCACCAAGGTCCATCCCCAAGGTGTCATTTTAAAATTACCAAGGTTATTCACCAAGGTATCGTGAAAATTGTAATCTCTAGTGGTTACATATTACCCAATGCATTGGAGCGCTATCAGGGCGCACCCTTAAATTTTCCTTTATTATCATGTGAGCCACATATATCATCATCAAACATTTCATAAATAACCCATATAGCATAAAGGAAATGGGTTTCATTTCATAATCATGACTTTTTAAAAACTGCTTTAAAGACATGATCTTTATATCACTTTAAAACCCACAGAAAAGGAAGGTGGGTCTCATGTATGTAAATACCAAAATTTAAAATAGAACATTTTGGTATATATGTGAATACCACTTTAGAAGAAAGAGCTTTGAGTATTCACTTAATAAAATAAAAGGACTTTAGAAAAAGAGATAGACATTTTGAGACAGAAATTCTGCAGCATAACGACAATGTTCCGAGGTTTTAAAAGACATTAAAAGAGAGGTAAAATGGGTCAAACATTCATAAATGACCCATAAAATAGTACATGGACAGAATAAGAAGGATACATGATGATGGTAATGAAATTTCAAGGACATACCATTTGAAATGAAAAACATGGAAGGAAGAAAAAAAATAGATTTCTCTTATGAAAGTTCGGCAGCCTAACGACGTTACTTAAACATCAACAAAAATGATTTGAAAAGATCAAATAGGATCTCTCATCATGTGAACATAAGAGTTCAGTATGATAGATATAGAGATAATTCCCCGACATAACAAAAAGGAAATTGAAAGAATAGACATGAAAGTAGAACCTCAAAACGAGAATGGGAAAGAACCACTTAAAAATTCGGCAGCCTAACGACGCCACTTAAAACATCAAAATACTGAATTGAAGAGATCAAATGGGGTCTCTCATCATATGAAAATAAGAGTCCAGTATGATATATATAGAGATAATACCCCAATATAACAAAAAGGAACTTGAAATAATTGACATGAAAGTAGAATTTCAAAACGAGAAGGGTGAAGAACCACTTAAAAATTCGGCAGCCTAACGACGCCACTTAAAACTTCAAAATACTGAATTGAAGCGATCAAATGGGGTCTCTCATCATATGATCATAAAAGATCAGTATGATAATTTAGAGATCATACCCCAACATAATAAAAAGGAACATGAAAGACTTGAATGAAAATAGAACTTGAAAACGAGGAAGGTGAAAGAATCCCTTAAAAATTCGGCAGCCTAACGGCGCCACTTAAACATTCTTAAAATGAATTGATGAGAGCAAGGGGGGGGGGGGTCTCTCATCATATGAACATGAAATAGGCAGTACGATGAATATAAAAGAACATCCTACAACATAAGAACATGGAGTATAAAAGAAATGACATAAAAGAGATTACTTGAAAAGAAAGAGAGAGGTCAGATCCCTTACCTTAAAATGTAACTCTTAAACCTCAAAGGTTGGGACCTTGAGGGCTTGGGGGCACCTTGGGAGGACTCCTTGGGAGGTAATGAGACCATAAATTCGTTGGGAATGAGTGGGGAGTCGAATGGATGAGAGGAGGGCTTGGTATTTATAGGGAAAGTGAGGGGACAAGGCATTAATGGCCAAGGGACACCTCACATGTGCTTTTCTCAAACCCATGTGCTCTCCCTTGTCATTTATCATGGAGTTAGGCCACATGGGCCCCCCAAAACAATAATTCATCACCCTTGGCCGGACAACCCTCAAAAGCTCTCATGAAATCATCATGACACCGTTATGATGTCATTAAACATACCGAAACCCTAAAACTGTATTTTTACTATTCACTGAAAATTCAACTTTCTCAGAAAAATCCCAAAATTTCACATTAACCAAATATCAATGCTCTGATTTCAAAAAATGAAATCCATTTTATAAAAATAATTTTCTAAATATTTTTAATTTATTTTTTAAATAAAAACACTATTCATCGAAAATTCATTTTTTCATAAAAAACCCCAAAAATTACCATAACATAATATCGATGCTCTGAGTTCAAAAATAATGTCATTTTTATAAAAATAATTTTATAATTATTTTTAATTAAATTTTTAATTAAAAAACACTATTCACCCGAAAAAACTAATACTTGAATAATAATTAATGAAACCGTTATTAAACTATTTTATTGAGTCACATTACTTAATCAAGGTGCCTAGATTATTTTAAAACTTTCTTTAAGTGAGATTACTAATCCATTTGGTCATATTACTTATCCTAATCATAAAATCACTATTCATAATTAACTATTCATCAAAAATCAAGTTGATCTTATTAGACTCTAAATTTAGTATTGAACATAATTGCAGAAGACCATTTTTTGAAAATCATTACACATTTTTAATTATTTAGGGTTTACATAAACATATTTAAAATATCCTTTTTCTAAAATTCATCAAAAATATGCATACTATATTTATCCGGTCATTTCAAAATTCATAAACTTCATCATAATAAGAAATCTCAATTTTTATTTAATACAAGGATTACACAAGGTAGTTACAGTCTCGTTACATAACCCCTTATAATACCAGCATAGGACCTAAGAGTAAGGTGTTCTAGGGTGATAGAAGCTTGGGACGGCTCAGTCAACATTGCCCGAGTAGTAATTTCTATCAGTTTGAACTTCTCACGAAGGCGATTCCGTTCCAGCTTCACATGATGAAGTTCGGCATGGATTTGATCCAGAGCAAAGCCCAGTGGTGCTACCTCCTTCCCAAGCTCTGTTAGATGGGCTTCGATCGGTCCAAGACTACTAGGTGAGGCCATCGAATCTTCTTTCTATAATAATTAACCAAGATTACTTATATTTAGAGACAATAATCAAAATATTTTGTTCACAGCGGTCATATTGACCGATGGTTATATAATAGTCAAAACCCACTGATCTCATTTTAATTATAATCATGTTTATCAAATAAAACATTTTTGTTGAGTATAACAATAACACATAAAATTAGGAAACAAAATTTATTTAAAAAAATTTCGGGTCATTACAATTGGAGTCCCCAGCCTAAAACCTGAACTCGAAACACTTAAAGCCTTTTCCCTAAACCAACCTCCTTTAAAGCCACTAGGTTTTTACCTATCTTATATGGTCTTGTTTTGTGACTACCCCAAACCCACCACTAATAGGCCAGGGGCTTGTGACTAGCATCGAGTAGGCATATCCCACAAATGGGATGCATTATCCTAAAGTACCTAGACACACACACACATATCCGAGCCAAAAATGATGAAATGTAAAAAACAAAAAGTAAAAAAATTCATGCATACCATTAATATCTCACAACATAGTATGAATGTAAAAGTATTGTTAAGTAAATGTGGACAAAAAAATACCACAAAAAATATTCTATAACAAAATTCCAACCTTGATTAAAGGGACTTGGATACCTTTCTGACACTGTAGGAACACACCTCGGTCTGTCTAGTCTCACTATGAACTGTATGGTTCTGATCTACCGAGGATTTTGTCAAAATTCAAATCATATGAACAAGACATGACTCATGTAGGCAAAGACCGTTTAGGGATTAGTATTACAATACTCAGTAGGACACACTGAAACCACCATGAGGTACCAAATAGGAATACCATAATGGAATACCACAAATGAATACCATAGAGGAATACCACAATGGAATACTAAAAAGGGGATTATAGTTAGATGTACATAGGTATATGTCTATAGTACATATAATAAGAATATCTAGATATCCACATGAGAAACACCACACCATCGGGGGTCACAAAAAACTTTCAACCATAAGATTATTCTATTGTCACATTCGTTCTGAGAGAAATCACTCATCAAGTCCTGATATCATCAGAGATACTCACAAAGAGGTCTAACTGATTTGGGCCGAACCCAAAGATGGAATATTGGTCTGTGAAGACTATGATACACAAAGAGGGTGCCAAACCAAGAACTGACCAAGGGACACCACAAATTCCACCCAGGATCACTAGGGGATACCACATACCCAATATGGATCAACCTACTACATATGGGATTATGCCTACACACCAAAGGTGATACCATTGAACCTACAGATGTGGCCCACTAGATGGAGGATCAACGCACTGGTCAAGAAGGTTATGCGATTCCACAGACTCTACTATGGGTGATAGAGGATCACACTCTAGTCTTGGGGAGGGATACTATACTCTATCTGAGACTCTAACTCTAGAGGGCATTACAATCCAGTGATTTGGATGTAATTCTATATTGAATCCTCAATGGAAAATAGCAATGGATTGATCTCAACCTGTACTGGTCAAAATTAAAAACTCCCCACTTATCCCGAAATAGCTATCTCTATATTATGGTCCTAAATCCATATATGGATTATAAATTGGGTGCTTCATTTAGGAGACACTCTCATTTGATAATAACCACCCACAGGCCTACCAAGGCCTATGGACCTACCATCGCAGTCAGTTGACTGACCGCACAGACCGATTGTGTAGTCACTACTCCAATTTTCAACCATCATGGTCGAACATCATGGTTGGTGCACATACGGAAGCTCGGGATACCACAACCCTATGGTTGACAGTTGCCGTCGACTATCATGGTTGAACTCCATAAATCTCTGCCCCGATTGAACCATATCTGGCCTAGGTCTGAAACAAGTCCGATTTTCCCAGCCCAACCCACCGGCTCGACCCAGCCCACTAGCCAAACCTTGCCCACTTGTCCGACTTGGACCGTTCCATCATCGCCATGTCTCACATGTATCGCCCCCATGTCTCACGTGTATCCATACCACGTCTGTCTCCTTTAGCCCCGCCTGCTACTAATCATTTTCCATCTGCAACCCGCTAGCATTTCCTCCACATTTGAAACCTCATTGCCACTACCATCTCACATGAGCTTTGTTGGATGCCCATACCTATGCCACTGTGCGCCGCCACCGGTCACCAATATCACACTAGTGGTCCCTTACATGGATCATTGTGCCTCCTCCAATTCCCATACAATTGAATGGTTTTTGATTTGAGCACCTTCTATCTTGATCTATATACATCTAGCTTTGGTTGTTGATGCTACTCAAATTCGGGGGTCCAAACGTGATCAGAACCACTAGGAAATGTCAGTATATGAATGAAAAGGTTCCAATGGTGAAGAAAACAATGAATGAAAAGAAAAATTAATATGAGCAATGTTTTAAAATTATTGGTCTATAATTCTGGGACAACAATCAATAAAATGATATTTAAGGGCAGAAAAAGAGATTTAATAAACCCCAATAACCCACAAACAAAATTGTCTCACAAATAAAATAGATCCGTGAATCAATATGTTATTTTATTATTCCAAGTTTGTCATAGAATATAAGAACGTGAAGAAAAAATCAAGATAACAATTCCTACCTCGATTCAGATCACTCACTAGAAAATAATTATCAGCTTGTCGTTTTTGTAGGCATGGTCCTTTGAATTCGAGGTGCATCGATCATTGATCCATAAACCGTCATTATATACTAAGAGAAAATCATCAAATATATCTATAATGGTTCTCCAAGTATTCTAGGGATATGTGGTTAACCCATGAAATTAACTATAATAATATTTTTAAATATTGTTATCCACTGTATCAATAAAATATTTTTTATTAAATTTTATCATTCCCTCTATGTCCTGCGATAACATTTTCACAAACGGCCCGCACTGAAAAAATTTATGTCAAGCCTAGGGTAAATCCACCATTATGAGCTAATGAAACCCTGATATTTTTGATTCGAGCACCTGTTTAATAGTTATTTAAATTTTTGGGAAAAACAATGCACATTTTCTATTATAAGTCAAATATTTTTCAGACATTTATTTCAGAAACACCATATCTAAGAATCACACTTCCTCTCAGTCCCTGGTCTCGAAATCAAACAATATAATATCTAATAATAGTACATGGGAAAATCCTATATGTTATAATGACCATCCATGCATGTATGCAATGAAAATGGCTTACATCAATTCATAGAAGTGGAAGTCCACACATACGCAAGATGACGTTGTCATTTTCCAATGAATGGAAAAGAGAGAGAAAAAAGTTGTACCATTAAAATAATATTTTTTGTTATAATATATATATAATAATTTAATTATGTGAATATATTTATGTAGTATTTGTATAATATTTAGTATTAATGGAACTTGAAAAAGGTCTGTAAGAACTTATACCTCTTCCATGGAAAACCACTTTTGTATTAAACCTTAAGCCCTCTAGGAATAGTCTTTTGGTGATACATGGACCTCCATGATAAGAAATAGAGTGTTTATGAGGTATTTTGTTTATATAAGGTTATCAAGATGTCTAAAAAAGAGAGAATAAAGGGTTCCACTTTAAATGTGAGGTGCGTGGAAAAGCTGCAAATAGATTAAATTTGTTATATAATATATGTATTACATAAGAAAAGGTGATCCAAATTATCTTATATTCAATTTGAGTAAATATAATTGAGAAATAAATTTTTTTAATAAAATTTAAGAAAGAGTTTTTGGGTAATTTAAACCTTACCACTTATCCTAAATCTTTAATTGACACTTTTTCTCCCTTGCCACAATGATAATTTTTTTTGCCTTGTATATTCATTTTGACCAAAAATTAAATTGATATAATTAAAAAAAATATAACAACATGATAATAAATTTTTAATAAATTATCAATTAATATATTTATTTAATTTATAAAAATTTAATTCAATGTATGTTTTTTAAATGCAATGAAAATGTATATGTATAAAAAATGTCTATTTAAAGATTTAAAATGATACTACACAAAAATCATTTATAAAGGT
The DNA here is from genome assembly GCA_963277665.1 of Viscum album. NCBI lineage: Eukaryota > Viridiplantae > Streptophyta > Magnoliopsida > Santalales > Viscaceae > Viscum > Viscum album. Next base: position 2,140,288,137 of record OY728163.1, on the reverse strand, counting down.
GAATCCCATGAATATAATTATATTTGATGAAAATAAAAGTGAATTATTTAAATTTTATCCTAAAAAAAGATTATTACATTGAAATTACTTAATCAGAAGAAAATTACCAAAATTAGTTTTTATTTGAATAAACGTATTACTTTGATTTTAGAAATTTTAGACATAGATTTCTATGTTAAAAAAATTTATTTTTAATTGAATTATACTATGTAATAAATATATATTTATTAAATAAAAGGATTTATAAGCTTTAAATTCATTATTATATCATGGTAGATCCATAAATGTGAAATTATTTGTAAATTTGATATTTTCCACTATTCACCAAAAAATCAATTATTTCTAAAAAATCCAAAAATTCAGCCAATGGTAAATTTGATATTACATTCTAAAAATGTATATCAATGTTATGAAATTAAAATTATAATATTTTGGAATTTTACTTTCAAATATATCCTTGAACTATTTCAATTATAATGATAAAACAATAGGATGTGCATTGTGAAATATTTGGAGATACAAGGTTTCCCTACAATAAGTGGATCTCCGGAATTAAATTATCACCCAATAAATAATTTCATCCTATAAATTTTGATATATTTTATTTTATAGACTAATGTGGGTAATATTTTACCATAGTGTCTCCAGGAACCCATGGTCCCACGTGTAGATTCAGAATTCTGTAAAGAAACACAACCAACAGAGAAATTTGATTTCACAACATGTGTTATTTAATGGGAATAATATAGAAATGTTTTCCATAAATAGAAAATTAAAATTCAATTTTTATTAACTCTTAGGTGAGTACATGAATTTGATATGACATGTACTTAATCATCAAATGAATATAGAAGACCTTGTGCCCTTTACAAAGGTTTGTTGGCATAGCCAATTGGTAATCCAAAACTAAAATTCTCTCTAAAATTTCCAAATAAAAAATGTACATATGGATTAAATTCAAATTTTTATATAATATTATAACTCCATACCATGTATAAACTATAATAAGTCATGATACAAAACATGGAATTAAATTTTGTTCCTCTGATTATGAGCTTGTCTCTTATTTATACTTTGAACAACATTGATTTGATCCTGAATAACCTATACATTAATATGTAAATGCTATAGATTTTCTTGTCCTACTTGGTTCCTTTCTCAACATTCTTTCAAACTGTTTGGTTTATGAATTATCTTACCTTGTAATACTTCATTTAATCCCCTCTAGATTCTTGAATGAAATATCTTATTATTTATAAAGTCTAACAGAGGCTGATACAGATCTCACAGACCTTGAATGTAAAATGAGAAAGATCTCATCAGGTCCTATATTATCTAGATATTCCTATTAAAATACCCATTAATTTGAGTATGATTGGAAGTTATCAAATAAAACTCAATATTGAGAGCCACCTGAAGACTTATCCAAAACATTGATGTGAACAGAGGGTAACAATTAGATACAATTGATTGAGGTATATCATGAAGTCTCATAATTTAATTAATATAGAGTCATTAATGGAAATCAAAGTGTAGATATTCCCATACGGCTTATAAATATTCATGCTAGTTAAGGTAATAAATAATTACACATATGGAATCATTACTCATAGGAGTCATTTGAAGTACAATAAAAAATTCTATAGTAACATTGTCCAAGTTTCATATTAGTATAGTAAGAGGATTTATGGATCAATTTGGACATTTTCTTTTATCCATTATTAGATAAAATAAATAGTTTACACATAAATATTACATCATATTATATGAATATTAAATATATAAATCAAAAATCGAAATAGAACCATAATGGTTTTATATATTTGGATAATTGGATAGACAAATAATTAGCATATAAAATATTTACATCATCTCCAACTATATTCTTCACAAGAGGAACCTTTACTAGGAAAATCACACTTCAAACCTTTCTTCGTTCCTCAGTAAAAGGAAACAAAATATAGTGTGAGATAAAATATTTTTAAGGGAAAAAATATTATATATACATTTTTATTCATACGTGAGATTAAGATAAGTATACAGTTATGAGAACCGGATCATAATATGTAGTTATAATACCCAATGATTCTAATATTATTAGCCATAAATAATATTATAAGGACATTTCATAATAAAATACACAAACCATTAGTGTTTTTAATAATTAATAATCCATCATAATCTATGAGGATACATCATAATATTTAGGAATGTGTTTTTAGCAAACCCATTAGCACAGAAAATCTTTTCCATAGTTATTTATCACTTAAAAAACTATCATACTCGATTGGGTTCAATCCATTCTCCTTATAATCCTTAGTCAAGGTTAACTCTAGATAATATCATAGTGGATGAAGTCTATTACTAAAATGCATAATATCCCCGTTGCATTTAATATTAACTAATATGATAACCATATTTTTTTCTTAATGTTTGGGGATAAATCCTCATTTATTATTAAAGAAAAGACCTCTTTGAAACTGGGTAGAGGGGGACCCATTACATAGCCTGAAGGCCCAAGACCATGTGGTCTGAATACAAGGCCTAAAAGCCCATTTTTTTGGCCCAACGAGCCCTTCGGTGAATAGTACTGCTACAGTACCCAAGCTGCTATAGTCCCTACTACAGTACCGACTCCGCTACAGTTCCTGCTACAGTGCCTCCACCGCTACAGTGCTACCGCTGCTATAGTTCCACTTCTATTACAGTACTGTTATAGTGACCTACTACAGTTCTGCTATAGTACCCCTAGAAATTAGTCCCTTCCTGGATTTGATCTTGGGTCTTTTGGAGGCCAAGAAATTGCCTTTACCACTTGGGTACAAGCTCATTGGTAGATATCCATATTTACCAAATCTATTAGAGTGATATATAAATCTAGTCTTGCCAATTAGAAAATGAAAACAATACATATGCATTCCATAAGATCATAAAATTTTAATCTTATCATCATATAATTAATAAAATAATTTAAAAGGGTTTCATATAAAATTAATCATTTAATCATAGAATAACACATGGAAGGAAACAAGTTTTACAAAGGCTTCATCAGAACATAATTTACAATGGAAAATAAATTGGTTTCATAGAATTATCCTTTAATCATCATCATCATAAGATAGCTAGAGAAATAATGTGGATGGATTCATAATACCACATCCCTAGTCAAAAATATTTAACATAAATGATGTTATCATAGATAAAAATATTATTTAAAAGGAACTTGAACTATATCATGATGGAAATACACTTTTTATTTTTAAGTCACTTATTTAAAATATAAATATTTCATAAATATTTTGGAATATATTTTATTTGAAAATAACCTTAGGAACATTTAAATTATGCTTCAATGCATTGATTGGTCATAACGAAGGGAAATTCATTTTATATAGTATTCATTAAAACAATGATTATATCAACTCATTATATAATAGTTCCTTACTTAGAAAATGATAAGAATATTGTTTTTAAAATTATGTGTAAAAAGGTCAAACATAGGTAAAATTAAATTGAAATATCCATTTAATAATAGTAAAAATCAATCTTGTAAATATTTTAGAAAACAAGGATATAGAAGAAAATGGTTTTCTTATCAAAAGAGGGGAAATATTGTCCACTTTTCATAAAAAATGTACGATTTACATTTAGTAGAAATGAGAGAAGAATGGTACATAAAAATAAAAATTTTAAAGATAGAAAATATAATGAAAAATGAAAGTGTATTATTAAATGAAGAAAATATAATTTCTTTAATGAGAATTTAATCATAAACAATCCCAATAATAATTTAATTGAAACATAAATCCCTTACCTCAAGTTTCATATTGGTTCATACATGTTATAATTTCATTTATAAAAAATACTGAATTAATATATATATATATATATATAATATAAAAATATTAAAACATATCATACTAAATATAATTTACTTATAATATCTTTTCAACCATTTATTAACAATTCTTTATCAAAATCACTGTGCTTGGTGATAAATGATTCTTTTTTCATATATATATATGTTATAGAAGGTTCCAAAACAAAAAACATGGTAATGCTTTAATCAAATCTAGAATATTTATCATGAAATAAATATCAAATTTATTCATGCTATAAAATTTATTAATCATTCATATAAAGTGGTGATAAAAAGTGTATTACATCACTTTGTGAAGAGTGTATTCTATACGTACACATGAGTGATGTTTTCACTTTTTGATGGATAAAATGAAATAAATATAAATAAAAATTGATCTTTATGGATTAATTATTATATCTTTATCATCATATATATTCATTAAATCAATCCTTATTAATATTTATTTAGATGGTAAATAAAAAATGATTCACATCGCTTTATGGAGGTGGTGGTCCACTTGTAAGCAAGGCCGGAATTAGCTATTTCCAATGGATGGAATGGTAATAATATAGTTAAAATATTATAATTAAAAAATCATAATTATTACTCTAATATCATATGTCACACCCTAACTTCGCACATCGGTAATGATTTTAATTTTTTTTACTTTATCTGGTAATTTTATTTGATCTAATTGTATTGTCGAGGTGCATGTCGGGAACGAGGAGAGTTTTTATGTTTTGTTCATAAACAAACGTTTGACTTAGCAGTGGTCAACACAAGTGCATGGCTCAGTCAAAGCCGCGTCACTTCTCTAAAGTGATATGCACCCCGACCATGCATTTTTTATTATTATTTTGGGTTTCACGTTTGAGTTGGGGTTTGAACTGATTTTATTTTAAAGGAAATTTGGGATCTTACGGGTGCACGATCGTGCACGCGTCTGTGTGTAGGTCCCAACATTGATAAGAAAGTGTTTTATGGTTAAATTTATTATTGCATTGGTGTGTAATTTTGGTGCGATCACGCACACGTCTGTGCACAGTGTCCATACTCAATAAGTAATGAATTTATTTTGCAATTGGTATTATTATTTTAGTTTTATTATTAATAATATTATTATTACCTTCATTAATGTTTTAATTAGGTTATATTTATATTAAATCATTAGCATTATTATAAAATTATTGACGTCCCAGTTTTGTTTTTATTATAATTTCTATCTTTTTTCTTGTTGGTTGGACATTTCTTTTATGTTTTATTTTATTCTTATTATTATTTATCTTAGTATTTTTTTCCTCTATCTTTTCCACTCTCTCCCCCTTCCCCCTCTCTCACTCATCCCGCAGAAGACCCCCTAACCCTAGCGTCACTGGTTTCCCCCTAGGCTCCCTCATCTTCCTCGCCGGATCACACTTCCTCTCTCGGACCGGCATCGCCCTACCCTACCTCATTCAGGTTCATCTCGCACTGCCTTCACCATCTGTAACGACATCCCCCCTTGCCCGTAAAAACCGAGCCACACCGCACCCTCACCTGGACTCCTCCCTCTCGGACAAGCCTTCTATCAAGACGACCCCGACACCATCACCTCACACCTGCTTTGCGTTGCACCTCCCCTCCCCATTCCGATTTGTTGCGCACCCCTCTGGACCAGCTCGCCCTGCTGCGCTCCAGCAATCCCACTGTCCAGCGCCCTCCGTTTTTCCGGTGACCACCCTCGTACACCTTCCGGCCGCCTCGCACCCAACCCAAGTTCCTCTGCTGCCTCAAACCACATGGAACCGCACCTCCTCTTCATCCCAACCGGATTTTCCAGTGTTTCGCACCTCCAACAGCTTTCTTCAAGCTCCGACCAACTCTTCGCACCCTTTACGAAGGTGCATTTTTCTTCTGTTTTTTGTTTCTTCTTTCAGTAGGTTTTATTGTTATGGTTTAGTTTTTATTTGGTTCAATTTTGGTGAAATTGGATTGATGTTATGATGTTAGAGTTCATTTGAGTTGTTTGAGGCGAATTTGGTGCGCGATTGGAGTTTGCGCATCATGTTGAAAAGTTTTTCTACATTCTAGGTAGGTGGTTCCACTCTGAATTATTATCTGATAAATTAATTTACAAGTATAATTTATTTAGTATGTATTTAATTAATTTGTGTTGTGTGAAATTGATCTTACTTGATGTTTGATTTGCAATTTAATTCTCTGGAATCATGTTTATATTATGTGCTAGCTTTCTGCTGAAAACTCATATCGAGTTGTTGGTGAATTTTAAATTGCACGGTTATCTCATTATGTTGTGAAATTAGTGTGAACTATTTTTTTGACATAGTTTCATGTGCGTCTAATCATAAAAGAATATTTTGTGTGGGTTAATGGGTGATGCAAAGTTATTTCTTTAAAATTTTATCATAAGCTTTTATTTTTGGATTATTAAGTTGTGTAGTTTGTGCAAAACTGTCCTACCTATGGTGTAAGGTTTTTTTCATCATATATTTTGGGTGGTGCAGGTCACACTTTATATTGTATTTGAGTGCGTGAAATGTCGGACTTTGTTTTGGATTTATAAATAATTACTTGTGTGTGTGTAAAACAATGTGACACTCTTTTACTAATTTTTTATAAAACTGTTAAGTGGTTTATTAGATTATGTCAATAGTGTGAAACATGTTTGGAAAACTTTTTAGTGATGTATTATTTCAAATAATTTTTTGGGTGTGCAAATGGTTGTTTTGGCATGTGTAGTGTCTTATTGGGTTTGATTGTATGATTATGACATGCGATACGAACTCTGAACTACTTGAGCACAAACGGGAAGCCTGGGTACTAGGTTGGTAGACAAGGACTAGTGTGCTAGTGATACAGATGTGGCATCAACACGGTTTCACTTAGCTGGATTTGAAGACTACAACACTAACTAAACTTTTGGATGATTGGAGACCACTACGTTATAGATGTCTTTCCCTGTCTAGTGGCTCATGCATGAGAACATATATTGTTTTGTTCCGGTACCATTGTTCACCGAGACGTGAGTTTTTAGGGTCCCACTCCTCGATAGTATCTTTAAGGCCTCTCCCATGTTTTGTGCTCCTCTTTCACTTTGCGTTCACCGTCGACACATGGTGTGGTGTTGGGGGTCACCAAGGAAGTGTGTTTTTGTGTGTGTGTGTGTGTGTGTTAATTTAAGTTGTTTTCCATTTAGAGTAGTTTTCCCTTAAAAACGGTTTTCATTAAAATTCATTAAGAACTTATTTATTTTTATTTCATTAAATTGAAAATTTATTTGTTATTTAATAATAGTGTGTGGAACCTTTTCTCGGTGGCATCTTACTGGGCTTTTAGCTCACACTCTACATACACCTTTGGGTGTATCTATATTTTGTTTCTGTTTCTTTCCAGGTTGAGGCATCGAGCATCGCATTGGTGGTTCAGGTTGTCAGTAGCATCCTCATATTGGTTGGTGGTGGAGGTTTGGGGATGTGACTCCTCATGTCGCATGGAGTTTTGTATTGGATTTTTGGTTTCTGTTGATGTAGTCACTTTTGGGTTTTTAGTTCAAGTAGTAAACTTTAAATCTGAACTTGGTATAAGGGTCTGTTTGGTTGTCTGTTTTTTATTTCATCTTATTCAGATTGTTGTTTGTTTTATATTTATTTATCCAGGTAAATCGTTGCAATGTTTATTTTTGATACCCGGTGTTCAGCCCATGGGGATCAAGAACGCCCTTTGGTCCACGTCGCGGAATGGGTCGGGCGCCGGGTTGGATGGAGACCCGGCCTGGTTCGTGACAAAATGGTATCAGAGGAAGGTTTGGTTCTTGTTATTTGGGGTGTTAGGTTAATCAGAGATAGGATTGTCGGTACTCGAGTGGTAGGTGCGGGAAGAGCGTAGAGAACTCTTGCTCATTCTGATCCTTGAGAAACTAGGGGTAGTCCAGGATCCAAGTTTTATCTTTGGTCTTTGTGGATGGGGGATTACAATAGGAGTAAACCGGTACTGCGCGCGGTCTCACATGGAGTAGCGACCCATGTGATACCCAAGAGTACGGTTCGACCCTCCTGGTGGTTGGTGCTTGCCTATGGCATGGTCTGCTAAACCATGTATCTAAGTTAGACACGACCACTAGTCCTCCACCCAGGTACTTTAATGTTTGTGATATCTTGATTCAATTTTGGAATTGTCATGAAATTTTTTTCCTTTAAAAAGGGAAGCGGAATTTGCTGCTGGCCTTATTTTATTTGGGGGTGCGTTTCTCTTGGACCTTGTTTTTGGAATTTGGCATTGATTTGTAAAAGTAGAATTTTTAAAGGGATGTCTTGGGTTATCTGAAATTGAAATGGTCTGTTTTAGAAATGGAAAACATTCTTGAAATTTTCCTTGAATTTTTGAAATGGTTTTGAAAAGAAAAATGTATTTTCTGATATTGAGAATGTTCTGTTTTGAAAGCAGAGTATCCTTGTTTCTTTCCAGTGGTATTCCTATGGGTGATCGCATGTTCATGTGAAATTGATTAATGGATAGTTGGTGAATAGTGTGGACGGGTGCCTGAGTGGCACGAAAAATCCATACTTGTGAGGCACCATGGAATATCAGTGCTGATTGATTGATTTTTAAGGTTGCTTCTTGTTTCCTAGGAATTGGGCCTTTTTCTTAAATAGTTTTTCGTTCTCAAATGGTTTTGGAAATGGAAAAAAATGACATTGCATTTATAGTAAAGATGGATTTTCAAAATAGCATTTGTGCTTGTTGTGCGGTGCTTGTTTTTCCAAGTGAGTTTTTTTTGTTGAAAATGAATTGATGGTTTAAATTGGAATTATTGGATTTGTTTCTAGAATTTTGATGTCTTTTTTCTGATGTGTTTGGATTTTTGGAAGGTTGTTTTCTATTTCTTGTTTGGGATATGCCCCATAGAAACGTTCCACGGGTTCCAGCAGGTCTCTCTCAGTTCTTGGCCTGGACCAGACTCTCAGTGGTGTGGCAGAGTTGGGTTATGCTCAGTGGCGTTGATTGTTCATAGACGTCGAGGTCAGTTAGATTTCATTGAGTACTTTGGGAATGTTTGATGTGTCACTGGGTCTGGAGGAACTCTAGATGTTGTGTATGCATATGTAGTCCCGAGTATGTTTGGAGGAACGAGACAAAACCAGCAAACAATGATCATTCTGTTTTCATTGAAAATGAAGATGTCATGAGCTATATTAAAGACTAGACTTATCCCACGGTCGTAACTAATAAAGTGAAGGTGAGAGAAAGTGGTGGATCTCGTAGGTACTCGACCAGTTAACAGGCGGAGAAGGAGGTGTGTTTGACCTTTCTGATGAGAATGTTTCATGTTCTCTAAAGGTTGTGTGGAACAATCAGCTTAAATTTTGTAATAGTTGTTGGTCTTGTCCATATTGTGGTAAGAGTAGTTCCCACATATGATGAAGAGTGTGAATCAAAGGGACTTGTTAGTGGAGTGCTCCTTCCATCAGTTTGTGTTGCGTGCCAGACAGACCGCTCAACCTCCTATCTCTAGTGTGGTCAGTCAGACACTCTAAGTCGTTCGATGCAATTCTCAGTTGGTATGTTAATAGAGTGGTCGCACGAGACATGAGGAGAAGTATGCAGACTGCATTTTTCCAACAGAGGAAGTTTTGGTTAGAGGTGTCCAGCTTGTGACTGTGAGGCTGGAGATGCTTCAGATATCAGTGCCCCAGCCATAGGTCTCGGGGTGAAGATTGCTTGCAGTTAAAAGTTGTCGGACGTGGGATGGGCTTGGTTCACCTTTATTCTGCAATGTCGGGATGGGGAAAACTTAAATTTCCCTATTGTGGTACCCTCTATGAAGGCGTCATTCTGGTTGTGAGGGGCATGTATCCCTTGTCTACTTGTCGTGGTCTTATTTAATGGGAGTTCCTCTTGTTCCTTGAAGAATTTTGGAAAAACCCGTATTCTTGTAAAGATGGAGGGTGTGCTCCGTGAACCTTATTGTTGTGGTTATGGATTGAAATTGTGCTTGTGGTCGAAGATTCTCATGTCTTGTAAAATTATCGTGCGCCTGTCTGGTTCGCCTCCGGGTTAGGGGTTTCTGTTATCAAAGCTATCCGATGTGGCAGAGTGTTTTCCACTGTAGGAATAATCAGTGCGGGTCGGACCGTGTTGGTGGGTTCGCAATGAAGGATTCAGTCAGTATTGCTCAAAGTAAACTAGGAATTCTCGTTCGGGTTTTGTGGTGTTAGGATTTATTTTAAATGGTGAGGAGGCCCTGTGCGGGTCTCGCCGATGTCCTCTCTTGTGTTGGTTAAACATAGGGGACTTTTAGGGTCAAGCTAGTGTTAGAGGTTGTATGAGTTGTGAGTTTTTTTTTCTTTGGAGAACCAATGTTTGATGAGATTTCTAATATGGTGGAGAGAACACCAAATGACGTGCTTAGGGAAGACTCTATTTCCAAAGTGTGCTTGGTGGAGTAACCCCTTGCTTCTACTCCGCCCGACCTCGATCATGCTAATTGGTTAGCTCAGATAGTGGGTTTTAGGACGTTTGTTCTTGGAGATCTCGAGCTGCCCTGGTAATCCCTAAGTCAGTGGTCGGGGTGTTCCATGTGGTAGTTGTGTTTGGAGGTGAGTTCCATGCTGTTGGTTATTTATTGAACTAATTCGGGCTTTGAGTTCTTTGAAGTTTCTGGTCATGGGTGTTTTGAATGCCCGATCTTTGAGTGATTGAGGTTTTGTTTTAGGTGTTTTCATTTTCTCACTTGGAACCCTTGGTTGACCTAGTATTTTGGGACTTTCTGGGGGCAGAAAGTGTCATGGTGTGGAGAATTTTCACACCCCGACATCGCAAATCGGTAATAATTTTAATTTTTTTACTGTATCTGGTAATTTTATTTGATCTAATTGTTTTGTCGGGGTGCATGTCAGACACGATTAGAGTTTTTGCATTTTTTTGACAAAAAAACGATTGACTTAGCAGCGGTTAACCCATGTGCATGGCTCGGTCAAAGCCACATCACTTCCCTAAAGTGATATGCACCCCGACCATGCTTTATTTTATTTTAATTATTTTGGGTTTCACTTTTGAGTTGGGGTTTGAGCCCATTTTATTTTAAAGGAAATTTGGGATCTTATGGGTGCGTGATTGTTCGTGAGACTGTGTCTAGTTCCCAACATTAATAAGAATGTGTTTTATTGTAAAATTTATTATTGCATTGATGTGCAATTTAGGTGCGGCCACACACACGTCTGTGCGCGGTGTCCAGACTCAATAAGTAATGCATTTATTTTGCGATTGGTTTTATTATTTTAGTTTTTTTATTATTAATATTATCATTACATTCATTAGTGTTTTAATTAGGTTATTGATTAAATTAAATCGTTAGCATTATTATAAAATTATTAACATCCCGGTTTTGTTTTTATTATAATTTCTAACTTTTTTCAGTTGGTTGGACATTTATTTTAAGTTTTATTTTATTCTTAATTTTATTTACCTTATTATTTTTTTCCCTCTCTCTTTTCCACTCTATCCCCCTTCCCCCTCTCTCCCTCGTCCCGCACAAGACCCCCTAACCGTAGAACCGCTGGTTTTCCCCCGACTCCCTCATCTTCCTTACTAGATTGCACTTCCTCCCCTGAACTGGCATCACCCTGCCCTGCCTCCTTCTGGCTCACCCTGCATCGCCTTCTCCAGCTGCAACAACATCCCCCCTTTCCCGCAAAAACCGATCCACGCCGCACCCTCACCTGGCCGCCTCACTCTCGACTGAACCTTCCGGGAAGATGACCTCGACGCCATCACCTCGCACCCAATTTGCATCGCACCTCTCCTCCCCATTCCAATTCGCTGTGCACCACTCCGAACCAGCTCACCCTGCTACACTCCAGAAAACCCACCGTCCGGAACCCTCCCTTTGTCTGGAAACCACCCTCGTACACCTTCAGGCCACTTCGCACCCAACCCAAGATCCTTTACTGCCTCAGATGACATGAACCCCCACCTCCTCCTCATCCCAGCCGGATTTTCTGGTGCTGCACACCTCCGACAGATTTCTTCAAGCTCCAACCAACTCTTCTCACCCTTGCCGAAGGTTCATTTTTCTTTAGTTTGTTGTTTATTCATTCGGTAGGTTGTCTTGTTATGGTTTGGTGTTTTTTTAGTTCAATTTTGGTGAAATTGGATTGATGTTATGATGTTAGAGTTCATTTGAGTTGTTTGCAGTGAATTTAGTGCACAATTGTAGTTCTCGCATCATGTTGTGAAGTTTTTCTATATTCCAGGTAGGTGGTTCCACTCTTAATTATTATATGATTAATTAATTTCCAAGTTTACTTTATTTAGTATGTTATTTAATTAATTTTTCCTTGTACTAAATTGATCTTCTTTGAAGTTTGATTTGAAATTTAATTCTCTAGTATCATATTTATATTATGTCCGAGCTTTCTTCTGAAAACTCATATCGAGTTGTTGGTGATTTTTAAATTGTGCGGTTAGCTCATTATGTTGTGCAATTAGTGTGAACTTTTTTTTGAAATAGTTTCATGTGTTTCTAATCATAATAGAATATTTTTTGTGGGTTAATGGGTGATTCCAAGTTACATCTTTAAAATATTACCATAATATTTTATTTTTGGCTTATTAAGTTGTGTAGTTTGTGCCAAAGCATCTTACCTGTAGTATAAGGTTTTTTTCATCCGACAATTTGGGAGGCGCAGGTCAAACATTATATTTTATTTGAGTGCTTGAAATGTCATACTATGTTTTGGATTTATAAATAATTACTTTTTGTGTGTAAAACCACGTGACACACTTTTTCTATTGTTTAATAAAAATTTTAAGTGGTTTCTTAGATTATGTCAATAGTGTGAAACATGTTTGGAAAACGTTTTAGTGATGTATTATTTCAAATGATTTTTTGCGTGTGCAAATGGTTGTTTTGGTGTGTGTAGTGTCTTAATGGGTTTGAGTGTATGATTATGACGTGTGACATGAACTCTGAACTACTTGAGCACGAACAGGAAGCCTGGGTACTAGGTGGGAGGACAAGGACTAGTGTGCTAGTGATACAGAAGTGGCATCAACCCGGTTTCACCTAACTAATTTTGACCACTACAACACAAACTAAACTTTTGGATGATCGGAGACCACTAGGTTATGGATGTGTTTACCTGTCTAGTATCTTGTGCACGAGAACATATATTGTTGTGTTCCTGTACCACTTTTCACCGAGACGTTAGGTTCTAAGTTCCCACTCCTTGATAGTATCTTAAAGGCCTCTCCCATGTTTTGTACTCTTCTTTTGCTTTGTGCTCACCATCGACACATGGTGTGACGTTGGGGGTTACCAAAGAAGTGTGTGTGTGTGTGTGTGTTAATTTAGGTTGTTTTCCATTTAGAGTAGTTTTCCCCTAAAAACTGTTTTCATTAAAATTCATTAAGCACTTCTTTATTTTTATTTCGTTAAATTTCAAATGTATTTGTCATTTAATAATTGTGCTTGGAACCTTTTCTAAGTGGCATATTACTGGGATTTTAGCTCACACCCTAGATACACCTTTGGGTGTATGTAGATTATGTTTCTATTTCTTTCCAGGTTGAGGCATCGAGTATCACATTGGTGTTTCGGGCTGTCGGTAGCATCCTCATGTTGGTTGGTGGTAGTGGCTTGGGGATGTGACTCCTCATGTTGCACGGAGGTTTGTATTATAGTGGCGACTTCCATTGATGTAGTATCTTTTGGGTTTCTAGTTCAGGTTGTAAACTTTAAATATGAGCTTGGTATAAGGGTCTCTTTGGTTTTCTGTTTTTGGTTTCAACTTATTCAATTTGTTGTCTGTTTTATATTTATTCATCCGGGTAAATAATTCCCAAGTTTATTTTTGATACCCTGGCACCTATGCTAGTCCGTGTGGATCGGGAACGCCCTTCGTGCCATGTCGCAGACCGGTCCGGCACCGGGTCAGATGGCAACCCGGCCTGGTTCATGACGTCATATATAAACAATAAATCCATCGTAATAATCATCGATTAATTATGGTGATGAAGAATGAATTATACATTTACGTGAAGGAAGTGGCCCACACGTAAGAATGAGTGATAATTTAATTTCCAGATTAATGGAAAAGAATGTGGATAATGGTGATTAAATCATCATAATAACATTTAATTTTATTTAAAATAACTAAGTTATTATTTTATAATGAATATCAATGTTTTTAATGATGTAGACTAATAATTAAATTGAAAGAGTTTAGGTGAGATATTTACAAATTCATCAGAAGAGATCATTTAGATCACATCTTAAGGGCCATTAGAATCTTATTTAAAAAATAAAAGACCGATAATTTAAATATATATATGTTTATAAGATTATTGGGTAGGGTTTTTGGTTCATGGTTGCTCAATGTGGTGTAAACAAGAGAGGACGATTTCCATTTTTTAAAGGAGGGAAGGGGAAATACTGTAATTTTCCCAAACATAAAAAATATTATTAAGTCACAATCATTAAATTGTTGAATGGAAATAGATTAAATTCATTTTAAATATCATATAGGATCTCAATTAACTAAGAATATTTTCTTTTGTCATGTTTTAGGTCATTTAAAATATAATATATTTATTTTATCCCCTGTTAACCCTTCTATCCTTAACCATCGTAACCCATGCTTAAATAATTGAGCGTTTTAAAAAAAATTACAAGATAAAAATTGGAAGGAATATTTTCAATGGATAAAATTTATAACCGAATCTTATCCCACATGTACTATTTAAATATTTTTATGATTTTTATATCATTTAACACAATATTATATAACATAAAATATTCTTACTGTCATTTTTTGTGACTATTGTTTCATTTTTAATTTAAAGATAAAAACATAAGAATATATTTTTAATATTTAACCTTAACAGAGCCATATAAATTTTAAGTACACTTATAAAACATGTCACACCACAATTCATCCAAAACATTTTTCTTATTATTCAATAAATTTTTCTACTACATTCACAAGCACTGTGTCGACATTGTATAATAATTCAATTTATTATAACATCATTAAAATTTAATAACAAATTTCACTCATAAAAATATTTTATTAGTATTAATAAAATTTTTATAATAGGACATAACTTCAATTTATCCATAAGATAAAATATTTTTGTTTTTAAAAGCATAGAGTGTGATATTTTTTATTTTCCTCTACTCAAAATAATATATAATTCATTATCAAAGAAAAATGGAATAATATATCAATTAAATAAAATAATATATTATTATTGTATAATATAACTAATAAAGATGTTCAAGGGAACATTTATTTGTCATTTTAAATCAATTTCCCATAGTTTAAATTTCCTTTTACCTGTTTTTATCTTGATAAAGTGACATTTTTTTCTATTTATACTATTCATAATGAAAAAAAGGAACATATATACAAAATGTTAACTACTTATTACCAAATATGGATTGAAAATTTTGGATTAAAATTTTATAATATGAAAAATTAATTTACAAATAAATATGCAGAACACAATGGAAAAAATACTTTAGAAAAATACATTTCTAAGATTAAAAGTTAAC
This sequence comes from Viscum album, assembly GCA_963277665.1. Classification (NCBI taxonomy): domain Eukaryota; kingdom Viridiplantae; phylum Streptophyta; class Magnoliopsida; order Santalales; family Viscaceae; genus Viscum; species Viscum album. Next base: position 2,140,272,721 of record OY728163.1, on the reverse strand, counting down.
TCGTATAAAAAAATTAAAAAATAATTATTAAAATAGAATTAATTAAGATATTATAACTAAAATGTATCAAATATAAATTTATGAAAAATTATGAATTAAAAAGGGGATATTAAATTACATTATTTAATAAAAATAAATGACAAAATTTGAAAATGTGTTATTTTCACTATCCACTGAAAAATCATTCATTTTAAAAAAATACCCAAATTCCACCCAATGTTAATTTTTTTATATTGATTAAAAAAATTATTTTCATTTTATAAAATAAAATTTATAAATTTATAAATAATTTATTTTAATATTATCTCATAAAAATAAATAAATAATATTTATTTGAAAAAAATTGTTTTGATGCCTAAAATGAATTCAGAAAAAATGATTTATTATTTAATATGAAATAATAAATAATTTTTTTATTAATACCATATTAAATATATTTTATATTGTCTTTACTCATATTCATACCCACCAATTCAACGGCTAGGTTATAATGGTCAAATTTAAATATTAGTACTTCTATAGTATATTTCAATTCTCTTAAAGATTGGTATGGCATGCTAAGAAATTTATCAGGCTTATTATTATTTTAAAGAAAATTATTTGGGTGTTATATTCTCACCCAAAAATAATTTTAATTCACAATATTTTATCTCATCCACCATTGGTTCAATATCTAATAATAGCTTTTTTAAAAACCCATATTATACAGAGAGATAATAAAACATCATTTGAAAAAGGGGAGTGGGAAACATAATGGTTTACATAAATAACAGATAATTTGGTTCCCATATGTGGAGAATGTTAGGAGGATGTTAAAATAAATTCATGGGGGATAAAAATAACATTCAAGTACTAATAGATAGTGATATATAACTAGTTATTGGGAAAGTAAGCGCCAAAAAACCCGAAATCAATAATGGGTTAAAAGAAAACCCATTAAACGAAAATGAATATAAAAGAAGGAAATTTTTATTTCAAGATCCTTTTAAAAAAGTTTATGTATTAATTTTATGTCAAGAAAATGATCATGATAAAATACAATTACTTTATATCTTTCTAATTATTAAACATAATTTCTTACTTTTTTTGTTCTTCAATCAATTTCAGCTTCATCTCTTACATCAAGAAATAATTATTCAAGATCAATTTTTGAAAATGTATATAATAATATTATCTTTTAATGAATCCTATGATATATAAAATAAATAATGTTCATTCCTCCTATATCTAAATATTAATGAAAACCAAAATAGTTAGTAAAATTCTTCCAATAAGTATTAATATAATACATTAATATTGAAAACCTCAACAATAACACCAAAAGTTCAATATAAAAAATTTCACAAATATATAACCTTAACACTCTTCCAATATATCTATTCCCTCATTTAAAACCCAAAACCTAAAAAAAGGACTCCAAATTTATAAAATCAAGCTAAATTTAATCCCCCAAGCACCAAAAATTATATCTTAATGTAACATACCAAATACATGAATACTTTGATCATATATTCTAAAAAATACAATAATCACCATAAAATATAAATGAAAACATATATTATTTAAAATATTGACTTTATATATATTCATAAAATAAAATCACCGACTATCTAATGTATTCAATTAATCTAAATATGTAGTAAAATCCATCAAAAGTTACATAAAACACTCTATCATCAAATCATTAACAAATTATAAGTTCAAATACTTTCCCATTAACATTATCATTTTCAATAATATCATTATCCAAAAAAAACCTTATTACCTCAACATCGATCACATACTAAGGGATATATTCCCCCTTATCATGTGTTTTTTATAAAATATAACCTTACTAAGAAATCACTTTTCTTGGTTATTGATACCATTCAATATATGATTTTAAATAATTGATGAAAAAATTACATAGAACGATACATAAATGCATCATAATTTTTATAACCAGAAAATCATAGATAAAAAAATTCAACAACATAATTCTTAAATCCCAATATATAAATACCACATCATTCCAATTTAGGGATTAGAATATCATATGACATTATTTATCATATGAGTTAACCCTTAAAATAGTGAATGTATGCGAATAATTCCAATGTCAACCACAAGTAAGAAATTGAAATGTAAATACTAATTTAGGATTTAGTTTATTTATCCCCCTTAAACTGTCACTTTATTCCCAACAATTAACTACTATATATCCATTTTCCCCCAAAAAATATATTCTAAGTCCCATGAGAAATTTACATTGGTTTTTATTCCCAAATTCATGAAATATAGGTATATAAATATTTTTCCTTAATTGTTACCTTCTACATAAATTCAATTAAAGACTATAATTATACTAAATGTGTGTTTGGAATCTCACCAATGTTCAGGTTTTTAACCATAAAATGTGATAGATGATTTAGAATAATCATAAGTTTTATCAATTTAGATCACATTTGATTTACTTTCTAATGAGTAAAATCATTTAATTGTCTATAATATTCTATAATATAAGGTTTTTTTGTGTTCTAGAAATTTACAATGACTCAAAAAATATTTTTGAGGAACAATAATCATGTTGAGAAACCATATAATCATGAAAAATTATTCATTGTATATCTAAATAACGACACCTTAATTTCAATATGTGACACCTTAGGTTCAACCTATACTATAAATGATCATATTCTAATCAAATCATTTTTAATGGTTTACAATGAATATGTAAAATAACCCAATCATATCTAATAGGAGTATAGTATATCTAAGTAACGACGCCTTAATTTCAATATATGACACCTTAGGTTCAACCTATACTTTCAATGATCATATTCAAATCAAATCATTTTTAATGGTTTACAATGAATATGTAAAATAACCCAGTCATATCTCATAAGAGTGTGTACACATGTGTTTAGTCTTAGGCTCACTTATCATGCAATGGTAGAAATTGATTTAATACCCAATCCACCCCACTTAATGTATTTACCCATATGTGGGTCTATTCCATAAATTAATCCTCTATCTATTATCCAATCATGGATAAATTTTCATAGAAAGAAACTCTTATTTATTTTCTATAAGTTATAATACTGGGAATCTTGTTTTTCCCAATGGTATTATACAAACAGTTCCAATGAACCATTGGTATTGGAGAGTTTTCCCTACAGTTTGATAGAAACGTTGGGAAATTTGCCACCTATGCTCCTTTTCCCAATAGTTTGATGAACCCATTGGGAAAGGTTGATGATTTCCCAACGGTTTAAAAAAACCATTGGAAAATATTCACTTTCCCAATGCTTTCCCAATGGTTTGGTTCAAACCATTGGGAAATCATCATTTTCTCAACTGTTTTTAAAAACTATTGGGAAAAGATGTCTAGAAATACAATCGGGCAGACCTCCTCCTCTAAGCACTCCTCCAGCCGCGTTTCTCCCACAACTTCCAGAACCCTTGTCCCCCAATTTGCATAACCCTCACGTGCGGCCCTAGGTGAACTCCATGAAATTCGGTGAGACATCCCCATGAGGTTAGATGGGGATAATTCCAAATCATCATGTCCTATTGATCATTTTCCACTTATCTTACTTATTTATCCATTTTTATTGAAGTTGAAAACCCTAAATTCAATGGTTTAATTGGATATTTGGTTTTTTATTAGGGTTTAGGTGTATGAGGCATTCCCATTCCTATTATGGATGGTTGTTATCAAAAGTTATGATGTTGGAACCATTTATGATGTTCTTGTCTCTATTTAATCCCATTTCCCATAACTTAACATTAATTTCTATATCACATTTGGTTTCGGTTTTTTTAATTTCTAGTTAAGTTATTTATGGTCGATGATTGTCCCATATTAGTTGTTTTCAATGGTTTGGAATGGAAATTGGGCAATTAATGTGACTTTTCCAAAAGGGGGTGCCTTGAGAATACTCCAAATATTTGTTAAAAATGATCAGAGGGATTTTATTATCTAAAATGGATTTAGAAAGATATTTTAGAAATGATTTAATCTTGAGGAAAGTGTTTTATTAACAAGGGAATTTTTTTAATAAGGCTTCTATATTGTATTTCATTATAGTACACTTGTTATGTGACTTTGTTTGGTATTTAGTAACACATGAGATAACTGGTTTGTGAGAATGTGTTGTAAAAGAGATTCCATGGTTGGTTCAAGATTATATTTACGTTTTGAGCCTATTAATGAGTTGTTTTAAGAATATTTTGAGATATTTACCTATTGGTGTTAAGTCATACAATGATCATGGGGGATATTATATGTTTATTGGTAAAAACTGGGAGTTGTAGAGGTGGTTCATGATTAAGGCATATAATTAGTGCTAAACATGTGGATAAACAATGCATAGTAGTGAATTCTTGAAGTGTTTGACGTTTTTATTCCTTTTTTATTTGGAGTTACTTTTGATGCCGATGTTTCTTATTGATACCTATGTTGGGAATTTATTTTAGTTTCTAAATCGGCTGAGACTCCCCCACTATGCACAGTGTATGAAACCTTTACCCTTATTTAATCACTCTGTTTACAAAGCCTATGCAGCCTCTACCCTCATTTAATCAGTGAAATCAAGTCATTAATTCAATACTTCATTCTCACTAGCATGTAAGAAATTGAATGATGTAAACCCATACTCACATGACTTCTTGCCTTATATAGTGTCCAACATATGGAATATGTGCTTTTGAATTCATCAATTAACCAGGATATCATATATTCCATTTCCCCCAAGATGACTATACTAATATAACTTTAGGGTAAATTATGTATGGTTCTCATTGTACGTTGTATATTATGTGTCCTTCTTGGCCAATACTCACTTTTATGAGGGTGTGGTGCTTTTCACTAGCCATTCTGGCATATATAGACATCCATAAAAATGTTAGATAAGTCACAATTTTAATTCAGTAATGTTGTTATCATTGAAATACTTTATTATTAATCTCAAATTTAAAAATAAATGTTTTTGTCTATACTTAATGAAATTAAATCTTTTTATAAGCCATGAACAACCTATTAGTGTAGAAGCCTAAAATTTATTCACCCATGGGGTGCACTTGACTTGTGGAAGTAATTTGTTAATGAAACGTATGTCCATAGAGGTGCTAATAACGAGTTACTGAACATGAGTGAATGATTTGGGATTCCTATAACACATAATGGGACCTGAGGCTTGTGCCTCTTATAGAACTAATGAAAATGAATATAAATAAATTTTAATTTAACCCATATTCCTTCATATATTTAGTTTTTGGGTCACACATTAGTTTCCTTTTTATAATTAATTACCTATTTGTTTTCAAAAGCAGGAAATGCAGCCAATTGAAGAGAGACAAAGGAAATAAATGATGGAGAACAATCGTCGAATGGTGGAGATGGGAGATCCACCATTAGTTCCTATAGTGAGTACTTTATTTCAAATATATATATATTTAAATAATATATAATTTCATATGATTAATTTTATCATAAATAATTTTGCAGGATCCACTTATACGTCGACGATTATTCGACGAGGAGCCTAGTACTGGTCCTAGTACTCAGGCCGGTGGTACGAGGAGGGTTCATACCAGAGGTGGAGGAGCAGCTTCGCATACTCCACTAGACCCTACCCCTCCCACTGACATGTCATCCTTCCCACATTCTGATTCTAGTGTGTCATTAGGGATAAATGAGATATTTAAGCATCCCATGTTTTCAACACCTTTTTCATCTTCTGGCCCAAAATTTTCATATCCCATGATGATTCCCTCTCCCCAGTTAGAATCTGGTCATACAGCTGTCCCATCTTCTTTTCCTTCTACTTCTGTCTCTCTGAGCTTCTATATTCCATAGTCTTCGACTCCTGTTCCCCCACAAGGTGTTACATCAGTTTCTGTGGATCCAGCGGCGCTCAGCGATCAGACTGGCGCATGTATATTTATAGAACCCTAACAAATTTTTATAGAAATATTTATTTTTATTATAACATGTTTTCATAAAATATTTGTTTTTCTTTCATGACAGATAAATCAACTGACATTAGGTGGGTGTGGGGGTGTACACGCATGCGTTCAGTGTGGAACCGCCACACACAGGTTATGGTGGATTACAATGAAGACATCAAAATGGTTGAGAAAACAGGGCAGCAATGTCAGAGTTTTTTGGCGACACTTTCCAAATACTCCGACATCATTCCTGTCAGCCCTCTATCATGGATACATTTACCACATGAGGTCATGGATATAGCTTGGGCAGAGATATGGGTAAAAAATATGTTGTATTTAATTCAATGAAATATTTTTGTATTTATATGAATTAATATTTTGATGTCAGCTTTGATTTAATTTTCCCGATGGTGAGGGTGCACGACCAGAACATCTAAAGGATTTAGGTGAGATTTGGAGAGCCTAAAAACATGAGTTGTATATTGGCTAGCATGCTAGAGTTGGTACTGAGTTAGATGTGGTACCAGTCAAGGATGATTGTCCTATAAAGCAGTATCGTCAGATGATTACCCATTGTACGATGACCTAGTTTAAGGTATTAATTACATTTGAGTTATTTAAATAATAACATTCATGTTTTTCATTAATACAATATTTTTCATTATCATTATTTTTTTAGGAATCATATGGAAAAAATAAAAAAAAATTGATGAAAAAAAATACGGCCACACACTAGAACGTACTATGATGCCAGATCATGAGAGGAAGAAGGTATGACAATTGTTTAGAAGTTTTCTTTACAACTTTCACATTCTTTTTTTCCTCAATTATTTAATAGTTTTTTAAAGTTTTCATATAACTTTAGTTTTCAATGTCATTGTAGAGGCAAATACAGAATATTGAAGGACGTGTGCCTCGAGCAAAACTGTTTTGCTCAAGTAGACAGAAAAAGGATTGAAGTACCGTCAATGAAGCGAATCAACAACATATTGTTAGTTTTAATATGTTGATTTTATATTTTAATATCTATTTTATAACTTAATATTATAAATATATTTGTAACATGCTACTTTAGAGGCCCTCGATGCCTAAGAACCAGACAATTTTGGGCCAACTGATCACTTACATCAGGTGTTAGGAGGGGAGTATCTCGGCAGAGTACGCTGCCGACCTAGGATAGCCCCGAAAAGGTATTGGCCCTCATCAGGTACGCGTTGTAGTGCCACAAAGCTGCAGCGTGTTAGGGAACAGGAAGAACAGGCTGAGAAAATGGCCACATAGACGGAAGAACATTCTCCTAGAAAAAATAGTGAATTTATGAAATTTATTTAAGTTCTACGTCCAACACTTCCTCCAAAGGCCATCCCAGCTTTTGATGAATATATATCGTCGATAAGTTCTATATATGGTGAACCAGGTGGCAGTTCTAGCGGTGGTCAAGATGATGTACAACCTGACGATGATGATGGCGAGTAGTCTGATGAGGAAGAGGAGGGAGAGTAGGAGGGCGAGGTGGATGGTGAGGGCGAGGAGGAGGGCGAGGCGGATGGTGAGGGCGAGGAGGAGGGTGAGGAGGAGGGCGTTGAGGAGGGTGAGTATGAGGACGAGGGTGATGATGATGGTGATGGTGATGTGGGACAAGTAGATCTGTTACATTCTTGACTAATATTACTGAGATTTAATGTTTAATCTATTCTATTTGTTGGTTTTATCTAGACCCATAGTATAGTATTGGAGTTGAGTTATTTTTATATATTGTTTATCTTCATGGATGTTGATGTCTTTTAGTGGTTTAGGTGTATCTTGAGTAAGTTTATAGAGTTTTGTGTGTTTGGGAACTCCCTGGATATCCACCCTCCTTCCCAGACCCTGGACCCCCCCCCACTATACTCCTTGGACCCCGGACAGCCCCCGGACAGCCCGCACCCTCCTCCTTGGTCCCCGGACAACACCTCAGACACCCCTCGGATAGCCCCCCCGGACAGCCCCCCCCACCCTCCTCCCTGGACCCCGGACATCCCCCCAAACATCCCCCCACCCTCCTCCCTGGTCCCCCAGATAGCCCCCCACCCTCCTCCTTGATTTCACATGCCTTTTTTTTATTTATCTGATCATGAAATGTTATTTAGGATTATTCCATTTTTGTATGTCTTGAATTATATGAATGTCTTTGTAAGCTTATTAGCTCAGTCTCATCAAATGCATGTGATGATATGTTTTAATTTGAATACAAACCCTTGTTGTAAATTCTCCATGTTATGTGAATTATGCATCGTTTGATTTGGTTTACTTGTCAATTGATAGTATAAGACATGGGCTTCATGTTAAGGACTCATGGACGGAATTGTCATGATCAGGGACATTAGACTTGAAATTACAGGAGGAATGCTTTGGTTTCAAGTTGAGTGCTATCAGGATTGTGTTGATACATTAGGAAAATGATCCATGGGTCATTTGTGATGTGTACGAGTCAACCCTGTCTAAATCCGTGGCGCGGTGTGGCCGGTAGCACTCTAACTGTGTCTCTTTTGTTTAAAATGGATGGAATTTCAAGTGAAAAGAACAACTGAAAAATGGAAAACCAACTAAACACATTTGGATTATGTTGATACTTTATCACAATGATCCATGGGTCATATGTGACGTGTACGAGTCAACCCCGGTTCAATCTGAGTCACGGTGTGGTCGGAATCACTCTAAGTGTCTCTCTTATGTTTAAAATGGGCAACATTTTAAGTACACACGGAAAGCTGACCAACCGGATTCTGATGGTGTTGGTACTTTAGCAAAATGATCCATCGGTCATATGTGATGTGTAAGAGTGAACCCCTCTTCAATTCGAGGTGTGGTGTGGCCGACACCATTCAAAGTTTCTCACATTTGATTGAAATGGATAACATTTTAAGTGAAAAGTACAACTGACATACAGAAAACTGAATAAACACATTCAGATTGTGTTGATACTTCAAGTAAATAATACTTGGGTCATTTGTGAAGTGTACGTGTCAACCCAACCTCAATCTGAGGTGCGGAGTGGCCAACACCACTCGAAGTGTCTCTCTATAGTTTAAAATGGTCTCCATTTTTATTGAAAACAACAACTAACATATGGAAAACTGACCAAATGCATTTATATTGTGTTTATACTATAGGAAAAGGATCCTTGGGTCATTTTTGACGTGTACAAGTCAAGACAGCCTCAATCCGAGGTGCGGAGTGCCGACACCACTCGAAGTGTTTATCTATAGTTTAAAATGGACTTAATTTTAATTGAATACAAAAACTATCATATGAAAAACTGACCAAACACATTTGGATTGTGTTGAAATGTTAGGACAAAGTTCCTTGGGTCATTGTGACATGTATGAGTCAAACTAGCCTAAATCAGAGTCGCGGAGTGGCCGGAACCACTCGAAGTGTCTCTCTATAGTTTAAAATGGACTTTATTTTAAATGAAACCATCAACTAAAATACAAAAAACCAACCAAACACATTCAGATTCTATTGAAACATTAGTAAAACGTTCCATGAGTCATTTGTGATGTGTACAAGTTTATCTCGCCTCAATCTGAGGACAGGTGTGGCTAGAACCACTCAAAGTGTTTCAGGTTTATTTGAAATAGATAACATTTTAAATGAAAACAACAACTGACATACCGAAAACCAACCAAAAGCATTCAAATTGTATTGATACTTCAGTAAAACGATCCATGGGTCATATGTGACATCTAAATGTCAACCCATCCTCAATCCAAGGCGCGGAGTGGCCGACACCACTCGAAGTGTCTCTCTATAGTTTAAAATGGACTTCATTTTAATTGAAAACAACAACTGACATACGGAAAACCAACCAAACGCATTAGGATTCTATTGAAACTTTACGAAAACGATCCATTGGTCATATGTGACGTGTACGAGTCAACCATTCCTCAATCTGAGTCACAGTGTGATCAGGATCACTATATGTGTGTCTCTTTTGTTTAAATTGGACAACATTTTAGGTACATACAGAAAACCGATGAAATGAAATCATATTCCATTAAAACATTAGGAAAACGATCCATGGGTAATATGTGACATGTAAGAGTCAACCTCGGCTCAATCTGAGGCCCGGTGTGGCTGGAACCACTCAAAGTGTCTCACGTTTATTTGAAATGGAAAACATTTTAATTGAAAAACAATTACTGGCATTCGGAAAACTGAACAACGCATTTGGAATTTGTTGAAACTTTAGAACAATGATCAATGAATCATTTGTGACATGTATGAGCTAACCCTTCCTTAATCAGAGGCCTGGTTAGACTAGAACCACTTAAAGTGTCTTATTGTTTTTTGAAATGAACAATATTTTATGTGAAAACAACAACTGACATACGGAAAACTGACCAAATGCATTATGAATGTGTTGATGATTTAGAAAAATGATACATGGGTCATATATGATGTGTAAATGTATACCCCACCTCAATCTGAGTTGCGGTGTGGCCGACACCACTCAAAGTGCCTCTCTTTTGTTTAAAATGGACATCATTTTGAGTGAAAACAAAAACTGATATATAGAAAACCAACCAAACGCATTCATATTCTACTGAAGCTTTAGGAAAACGATACATGGGTCATATGTGATGTTTAGAAGACAACCCCACCTAAATTTGTGGCACAGTGTGGCTGTCACAACTCAAAGTGTCTCAGTTTTATATGAAACAGACAACATTTTAAGTGAAAAGTACAAAAAGCATATGGAAAACTAACCAAACACATTCTTATTCTATTGAAAATTTAGAAAAATTATACATGGGTCATATGTGATGCGTAAAACTCTACCTCTCCTCAATCTGAGGTGTGGTGTGGCCGGAACCACTCAAAGTGTCTCTCTTTTGTTTCAAAAGGACATCATATTTAGTGAAAACAACAGCTGACATATGTAAAACTGATGAAACACATTCATATTTTGTTGAAACTTTAAGAAAACGATCCATGAGTCATATGTGATGTGTACGAGTGAACCCCAGCTCAATCAAAGGCATGGTGTGTCCGGACCCACTCAAAGTGTCTCACGTTTATTTGAAATGGACAACATTTTAATTGAAAACAACTACTGGCATATGGAAAACTATCCAAACACATTCTGAATTTGTTGAAACCTTAGAAAAATGATCAATGAGTCACACGTGGTGTCTATGAGTCCACCCGGACTTATTCTGAGGCATGGTGTGACCCGAACCAGTCAAAGTGTCTCATATTTTATTGAAATGAACAACATTTTAAGTGAAAACAACAACTGACATTATAAAAGATGACCAAACGCATTCTGAATGTGTTGATTATTTAGGAAAATGATACATGGTTCATATGTGACGTGTATAAGTCAACCCCACCTCAATCCAAGGTGCGGTGTGGCCGGAACCACTCAAAGTGTCTCTCTTTGGTTTAAAATGGACATCATTTTGAGTGGAAATAACAACTAATATACGGAAAACTGACCAAACGCATTCGGATTCCATTGAAACTTTAGGAAAACAATTAATGGGTCATATGTGATGTTTACAAGTTAACCCCTCCTAAATCCAAGGAGTAGTGTGGCCGTCACAACTCGAAGTGTCAAAATTTATTTTGAAATGGACAACATTTTAAGTGAAAAGTACAACTGGAATACGAAAAACCAACCAAACAGATTCTAATCCTATTTAAACTTTAGGAAAATGATCCATGGGTCATATGTGATGTGTAAGAGTCAACCTTTCCCCAATATGTGGTGCGGTGTGGCCGAAACCACTGAAAGTGTCTCTCTTTTGTTTCAAAAGGATATCATTTTAAGTTAAAACAACAACTGACATACAAAAATCTGATGAAACACATTCAGATTCTATTGAAACTTTTAAAAAATGATCCTTGAGTGATATGTGACTTGTAAGAGTCAACCTCTCCTCAGTACGTGGCCCATTGTGGCCGACACCACTCAAAGTGTCTCACGTTTATTTGAAATGGACAACATTTTAATTGAAAACAACTACTAGCATATGGAAAACTGACCAAATGCATTCTGAATTTGTTGAAACTTTATAAAAATGATAAATGATTCATATGTGATGTGTACAAGTAAACATTGCCTTAATCCGAGGCATGGTGTGGCCAGAACCACTCAAAGTGTCTCATTTGTTTTTGAAATGAACAACATTTTAAGTGAAAACAACAACTGACATAAGGAAAACTGACCAAATGCATTCTGAATGTGTTGAGGATCTAGGAAAATGATACAAGGGTCATATGAGATGAGTAAAAGTCAACCCCACCTTAATCAGATGTTTGGTGTGGCCGACACCTCTCAAAGTGTCTCTCTTTTGTTTAAAATGGACATCATTTTGAGTGAAAACGACAACTGATATATGGAAAACTATCCAAACACATTTGGATTCCATTGAATCTTTAAGAAAAAGATCCATGGGTCATATGTGATGTTTACGGGTCATCTCCGCCTAAATCCAAGGTGCCGTGTAGCCGTTACAACTCTAAGTGTCTCAGTTTGATTTGAAATGGACAACATTTTAAGTGAAAAGTAAAACTGGCATACATAAAACTGACCAAACTCATTCTTATTATGTTGAAGCTTTAGGAAAGAGATCCATGGGTCATATGTGATGTGTACGAGTCATCCTATCCCTAATTCGAGGCATGGTGTGGCCGAAACCACTCAAAGTGTCTCTCTTTTGTTTCAAAATGACATCATTTTAAGTGAAAACAACAACTGACATTTGGAAAACTGACGAAATGCATTGAGATTATGTTTAAACTTAAGGAAAACGATCCATGGGTCATATGTGACGTTAACAAGTTATCCCTGCCTTAATCTGAGGCCCGATGTGGCCGGAACCACTCAAAGTGTCTCAGGTTTATTTGAAATGGACAACATTTTAATTTAAAACAACTACTGGCATACAAAAAACTGACCCAACACATTCTGAATTTTTTGAAACTTTAGTACAATGATCAGGGATTCATATGTAAATTTTATGAGTTAACCCCACTTAAATCCAAGGCATGGTGTGGCTGGAACCACTCAAAGTGTATCATTTTTTTGAAATGAACAACATTTTAAGTGAAAAAAATAACTGGCATACGAAAAACCGACCAAACGCTTTTATAATATATTGATACTTTAGGAAAATGATCCATGGGTCATCTATAACTTTTACGAGTAAACCATACCTCAATTATAGGCATGATGTGGCCAGTATCACTCCAAGTGTATTTATTTTGTTTAAAATGGACATCATTTTTAGTAAAACAAAATGGTATATGAAAAACCGAAAAACGTATTCAGATTCTGTTGAATCATTAGGGGAATGATCCATGGGACATTTTTAATGTGTTCAATTCAACCCCGCATCAATCCGAGGCATGGTGTGGCTGGTAGCACCCTAAATATGTCTCTTTTGTTCAAAATGGATGGGATTTTAAGTGAAAAGAACAACTAACATACGGAAAACCGAACAATCGCATTCAGAATGTGTTGATGCTGTAGGAAAACAATCCATGGGTCATATGTGACGTGTACAAGTCAACCCCACCTCAATACGAGGATCGGTGTGGTCGGAACCACTCAAAGTGTCTCTCTTTTGTTTTAAAAGGACATCATTTTAAGTGAAAACAACAACTAACATACCGAAAACCGACCAAACACATTTGGATTCTATTAAAACATTAGTAAAAAGATCCATGAGACATTTGTGATGTGTACGAGTCAACCCCTCATCAGTACAAGGCATGGTGTGGCCGATAGCACCCTAACTATGTCTCTTTTGTTTAAAATGGATGTGATTTTAAGTGAAAAGAACAACTGACATACGGAAAACCGACCAAACGCATTAGGAATGTGTTGATGCTCCAGGAAAATGATCCACGGGCCATATTTGACGTGTACGAGTCAACTCCGCATCAATCCGAGGCTCGGGGTGGCTGACACCACTCAAAGTGTCTCTCTTTTGTTTCAAAAGTACATCATTTTAAGTGAAAACAACAGCTGACATACAGAAAACTGACCAATCACATTAGGATTCCGTTCAAACTTTAGGAAAATGATCCATGGGTCATATGTGACGTGTACGAGTCAACCCTGCCTCAATATGAGCCACGGTGTGGCCGACACCATTCAAAGTGTCTCTCTTTTGTTTAAAATGGACATCATTTTAAGTGAAAACAACAACTCACATACAGAAAACTGGCCAAACACATTCGGATTTTATTGAAACTTTAGGAAAACGATCCACGACTCATTTGTGATGTGTCCGAGTCAACCTCACCTCAATTTGAGGGGCGGTGTTGCTGGAACCCCTCAAAGTGTCTCTCTTTTGTTTAAAATTGACATCATATTAAGTGAAAATAACAACTGACATACAAAAAACCGACCAAACACATTCTGATTCCATTGAAACTTTAGTAAAACTATCCATGATTCATATGTGATGTGTACGTGAAAACCCTGACTATATCCGAGGCACGGTGTGTCCGACACAACTCGATGTGTCTCAGTTTTATTTGAAATTGACAACATTTTAAGTGAAAAGTATAGTTGGCATATAGAAAACTGACCAAATGCATTCAGATTCTGTTTAAACTTTAGGACAACGATCCATGGGTCATGTGTGACATGTACAAGTCAACCCCGCCTCAATCAGAGGCACGGTGTAACCTGCACCACTCAAAGTGTCTCCCTTCTGTGACCGACCAAACGCTTTCAGAAAATGTTGATATTTTAGGACAATGATCCATGGGTTATATGTGACACGTACCAGTCAACCCCGCCTCAATCCGAGACACGTTGTGGCTGGTATCACTCTAAGTATATGTATAATGTTTAAAATGGACATAATTTTTAGTAAAAACCACTTGTATGTGTTCCTAATTGTGTATAACACATATAATTATTTATTCAGTTTTTATATATGTTATTGATAATTTATAATTAAATTAAGTATGTATTCAATTATGAATTGAATTCCAGATTCGACATATAATTTTCATCTATGTTTTAAATTGAATTCTAAATCAATTATGTATGTTTATAAATACATTATGAATTAGGATTTAATTCTGGACGTGTCTAGTTCCAGGGTACAGTGTTAAATGTGTATGAATTATATGTTAAATAATTGGAAAGGAGAGGGAATGGAGAATTACAACACAATGGATAGAATTACAGCATGTAGGAATGGGATTGCAGACCCTGCTGTGAAAATTGTAGGCTGCTGTGCAATTTTCACAGCATAGCCAATGCCAACGGTTACAAACCGTTGGCATAAATTTTTTAGGATGTTTTTCCCAACGGTTCTATGAGAACCGTTGGTAAAAACCTTTTCCCAACAGTTTACAAACCATTGGAAAAGGGTGCCTAGAAGAGGTTTTACCAACAGTTTGGTTGAACCGTTGGAAAAACTTATTCCAATAGTTCTTCCAAACCATTGCTATAGGTCAATGTAACTAACCTACCCCAACAGTTCTACATAAATCGTTGGGAAAACTTTTTCCCAACGACTTACTTCCATACGGTTGGCAGAACCATTGGTATAAGATATACCAATGGTTCTGCAGCCTATGGCAATGGTTTTTAAACATTGGGAAATATAATATATTCAGTAGTGTTATGATGTTTTTAAATAATTTGGATCATCCTACGTGTTCTCACAATAGTTATATCATCCTAGCTTCTTAAATTAACCAGACCATTCTATGATAACAACTATAGAGACCCAAAATTTTAATATATAAATATTACATCTTATTATACTAATATATAATATAAAACATTTCAATACAATCCAAACAATTTTTGTTTAGTTCCTATGGAAACATTTATATATAAATAGTGGGTATATAAAATATATATAGTATCCCCCACTAGGATCTTTAAAACTATCACCCTTTTTAAACACATAATATGTAAAACCTTTATTCTAATACTAGGGAAATGGAAAAATAATAATGTGTGAGATCAATATCTTTTTAAGGGTAAACAAATGTTATATCTATTTATGATAAAATTTTCCAAAATATAAAAAGAAGTGTATGAGAACATGACCATTACATATAATAATCATACCTAATTTGACAATGTTCATTAATTTTAAATTATGGAATAATGAATTATCATAAAAACACATCATAATAATTTTATATAAGTATTTCGTATACATATAAGAATATAAAATCATTTCCATATTCAAGGATCAATACCAAGACTATTATAGTGGATTGGGTTCACTCATCATTCCATCATATCTTTAGTCAAGGATCACTTCCGATGTTATCGTAATGGTTAAAGTCCCTTACTAAACTAGGTTCACTCTCCATTTGGGTTCTTATTATCTCATGAGATATCCATTATTACAAATTCATTTGAGGGACAAATATTTTTGGGCCACCCCATCACATAATGAAATAAATACAAATATATTCCAAAAGATCATAAAACATTCATCATATCATAAAATTATAAAATGTGGAAATGAAAATGGTTTTATAATAATTTTATCATTTCATCATGGAATAACTCATGGAATAAAAATGAGTTTCATAATGATTTCATCATAATTAAATTAACACATGAGAAATCAACGAGTTTTACAGAATCAGACTTTATTCATCATCATCATAATTTATTCATAAAAATATTGTTCTTGGTATGAGAATAACACATCCCTAGAAAAATATAATTGACATCCAAAGATGTTTTCATAGATGAAAATTTTGTTTTAAATATCAGTGGAATATATCTTAATGAAAATACAAGGTTGATTTTCTATTCACTTATTAAAAATAAAAATATTTTGAAAAATTAAATGGAAACATTTTCTTTGAGAGTATCCTTGGAAACAATTAAATTAAACATCTAAGGATTAATTTTTCATGATACTAAGATATTAATTTTAATGTAGTAATCATTAAAATAAGGATTTTTTAGTCTTGTAAAATTACCTCATTCATAAAATGAAAATAAAATAATTTTTAAACATTTTTATAAAATTAAAAACATTTTTGAAATTTAATTTTAAAATAATTTAATAATAGATAAAATAATTCTATAAGAATTTTAAAAAACTTTTATCTTGAAAAAAGGTTTCATGATTCAAAGAGGGGAATTAATGTCATGTTTCCTTAAATATATTTTTAGAACCACTATGGTTCTTGAAAATATAAAAATGAAAGTAAAATATAAATATTCCAAAAATAAATTGAATAAAATAAATATTAAAGGGGTTTATCAAATGTGGATAATATAATTTTCTCAATTTAAATTAAAATATAAATAATACTAATTTAAATGGCTATGAAACAAAAATCCCTTCCATAATGTCTCACCATTCTTCATATGCTATTCAACCTGTAATATAATGAATATATACTTATTATAAATAGTTTCTATAAATTTATTAATTAATATTATAAAAAACATGATTTATATATAACATCATATCCCCTTTTAATTGAAAATTATTTATTAAAATAAATGTTCCCATTTATAACTGATTTATTTTTTCATGTACATTTTGAATATATGGTGTTGATATTTACACAATGGTAATTATTTTATATTTTATATTATCATAATCATCAAATTATTATAATATTTTTAATCATATACCTTTTCTTAATTATTCATATATGTCTATGATGAATAACTAATTACATCACTTCAGGGAGATGATATTCTGTAATTTTTTACAAGTGATGTTTCTACTTTTATATAGAGAGAATGAAAGAAAAGTACATTATATTTAACCATTAAAGAATAATAATTATATAATTAAAATTTTATATATTTAAAAAATATATCTTTATTATTATCCATGTAATAAATAAATGAAAAATGAATGACTTTACTTTGTAGAGGTGATAATTTACACATAAGAACAAGTGATATTATTATTTCCCAAAAGATATAAATGTAAGGAGTTAAATAATTTATTATAATTCCAAAAGCATAATTATCTCATAAATATTGAAAAAAAAAATTTAATCCATAATAATTACCAATAATTAATTAAGGTGATGGAGAATGAATCTTTTTTCAACATGGAGGCAGTAGTCCCCATGTACGCACGAGTGATAATTTCATTTTATATATTTAATATATATAGTAGTAGAAATGAAGTGAATGATGTAGGGCAATACACATACCTTTACCTCAGTATAGATCATATATATCCATTATTATTGACCATGTAATTATACATTAATGATACCAATACCTCTAATTTGTATATAGGTTATTTTAGAATATAATTGGTATTTTTTGGTAGATCTATGTTGCTCAATTTTCTAAAAAAAGAGATATTTCAGGTGGTCATTTAGAAGGGGGGATAGGGAAATCTAGTATTTATTTAAAACAATAAAATATAATAAATTCATAATTATGTCCAAGTGGTTCCATGTTTGATTAATTTATATATAATGATGATATAAAATAAAAATAAACCCATCTAATTGGATTTAGACAAGTTTTTTTTGTCATTTTAACCCTTATGTCTTTTGTTTAACTAATAATATCCTTAACCCAGAAACACATTTTTCAATAATTAGGGGTTATTAAACTACCTACAAGTTAACAATTAGAATAAAAATTTTATATAGAAAAAATTATCGACCATATCTTACCCCTTTTACTATTTCTTGATTTCTATATTTTTTAAATCATTTCACAAAATATTATATGACATAAAATTTTATTAATGTAATATTTTTACTATCCATTTAATCCAAATTTAATGTTTTGTGAAATAAAATATAATTCTATTATACAACCCAAGACCATCGCATATAAATTTTAATAATAAGAAAATCATTTAATACCACAATTTATCCAAATAAATATATATTTTTAGGTTTTTAAAATATTTTAGTAAATGTTTATAATGATTCCACAACCATTATGTTGATGTTTCTTAAAATTTTAAATTATTATATCATCAATAAAAAAATTTAGTTAAATTAAAATCATAAAAAATATTAATATTTAATAAAATAATTTCAAACTCACCCTAAAATTTATTCTATTCTCCTGATAAAATATAAGAATTTTTATATTAAAAGAAACCAACATTTTGTATTTTTCATTACATATAAGAATATATAATTCATTATTACGGATAAATTTAACCCAAATAGTCATGAATTCATATATAGGATGGGGGTGGTAAAACCCAAATAATAAAATCGAATATATGAATGTTTTAGAGTTATTTTAAAGTATTTTCCAATTGTTTTAACCTTGTTTTACCTCTATCAAGGTGGAAAATATTTATTATTATTATTATTCATAATAAAAAAAGTAAATATGGAATATTTATAAAATATAATCATCATGATTCCAAATATGAATTCCATTTTTCAAGATATATTTTATATTAGTGTTTTAATTAATTTTAATATAGAAATTTCTATATTGAAAAAAGAGGAACATTTTTTAATAAATATGTGTTTTATGCCAAAAAAAAAGTGACGTATATAAAAATATTGAATATTAATAATTAAAATTGAAATAAATAGTTTAATATAAAAAAAGGGAAAACATTTCCGTTAATTCTATGTAAAAAATGTATTTCTACTTTTTTTATTACTTGATTTGATGTAAATAAATGATATTATCTGAAAAATCATTATTTTTTACTAGTCATAAGAAAATAAATAATTTCAAACAAATATAAAAACTTTACCCAAATACATTCTAGATATGATGATTTAAAAAAGTATTTTAAAATTTTAGAAGTATAATTTCTTAATTTTGAATGAATCCAATACTTTATTTACTCAGAAAATGAAATAATGCCCATTCTCTGAGGAGAAAGTATTTTTGATACATAAAATGAGTATATTTAAAAAATGTGTACTTGTTTCCAATGAATAAATAAACAATTTTTTAGTTAGACTATCATACATATATATTTTTAATGATGTTACTCATATTGTCACACATCAACACACCAACTAGGTTATAACAGTCACATTTAAATAACTATATTTCATTATTATATCATAATTTGTGTAAAAACTAGTGATGTTTTTTTAATAAAGATGTCATGTTTAGTATTCTTTGAAAATAATTTTTTTGTGCTACACTTTTCCGAATATGACTCAAGGAAACTAGTGATATAGTTAATAATTTACTAATTCTTACCATACACCCAAACATGGCCTCTTATATCCATATAAATATTTTTACTATCAGGTGATACCGATAAATTTGAGCCAAGTGGATCCTCTAGTTTCTCCATTTTTAGCTATGGTAATATTGGAATGCTTATCCTCCTCCAAAAATACAACACTACATGTTTATATATAGAGTCTATCAGTTTACCATCATTCACTACTTTAATAATCGTGTACAAATTCTTCTCATCATACTAGGATATATGTATATTTTCAAGTTAAGATGGTTTAGAAATTGTATGGATATGGAACAATGTTACCCATTTCCTAAAAATTAAAATATATAACTTCACCAAATACATGAATATAAGAACCTTTTTATTCCTCAACAAGGTTATAACTCCAAGTTCCCTCATAATAAATCCATCATCCACCTTGTTTGTCTTCCTAGGGTGGTGGTGTATTATAAAATCATAGTCCCTGAGTAGTTCTAACCATCTTTATTACCACATGTTTTTCATTTTTAAGATAATATGTACTTAAAAATTTTGTGGTTCGTATATATGTATCATATTAACCTATTGAAATAGTGCCTCCATTTATTCATAGGAATTATTAAAAATTACAACACAAGATCATGAGTAGGATAGTTATGTTTATGATTACTTCATTGTCATTATACTAACATAACCACTATATTATTCTACATAAATAAAGAACCCAATACCTTATTTTATTTATCACTGTAAATTAGAATCTATATTTTATCACAAGTAAATTCAATACCAGTTCATTTTCTAATGCCCCCTTTGGTTATTCAAAATATTCTTCACATTTAATTGACGATGTGAATTTAATATCCACAAGATACTCTCCACACGACCCAAGGTCACAACCCAATATCAATCAAGGAAGTATGCTGAACATTAAAGAATTCCACCCTAAGAATAAATTCAATTTCCTTTACTAGTATCTTGAAAAACCAAATTTTCATATTTCCAATGACATATAAAAGTAGTGAAGAAAATATTAATAAGATACCACGTTGAATTTTTATCACTTATTTCATATAGAAAACTATTAGTTCTAGTTTGAAACCATTTCTTTTTTTAAAACATCACTTTATTTCACATGAACCATGGTGTAAAAACCCATCCTTAAGAAACTATATATCCCATTTATATCATTGGTATAAGAAATTATTTGATGGAATTTATATTTTAAGGATAAACAAATATTCCCACCGTGGAAAAAATATGGCAAAAAAAGCTTCCTTGATCCAAAATTCATATTTAATAAACATTATATATAATTTAATTTCTCATAGTATCTCAATATTTATTCAAAATTGATTCTCACTAATTTAATAAATTTTTTAGTACATCAACATATCTATAATGAAAAACACCATGATTTTATTAATATAATTATATAATAATCAATTCATTAAATCTATAAAAATTAATGTTTCATCAGTTAATATGTACATAATTAATATAACCTCATAATTTTTATACCTTGTTTTACATGTCATCTTCAGTATATAATATTTCATCACAATTAATTGATAATAACAAGATCAATTATTGATCCTTGAAAAATATTTATCTCAGCGAGGTTTATTAATTAATTCACCAATGAAAGAAAAATGTATTTACTGTTTTATATAAAAAAAATATCTCCTTTGAATTAATATCAAACCATATAAACCCATTATACTTTTCCCTAAATAGGATAGGAGCTCCCCAATGTGAAATAACAGGCTTTATAAATCCATTATCACACAACTACTACTTTAAACTCTAAAACACATCATATTTTACTATTTTTATTCCGATAAGAGTCCTAGATATTGGTTGTGTAAAAGAGAATAGTTCAATATAAAAAAAAATTCATGTTCAGGTGGATGTCCATGAAAATCATAATGAAATACCTCAATGTATTCTACTACAACAGAATTATACTCTATTCGTAAGATGTATTACATATCCAATGATATTGTTTTTTATTTCTATTATCCAAGAATTTCACAAAACTGAGTTACTATTGATGGATTCCTAAAAGATGAAGATTATTATTCTTCTATCTTAAACATAAGTGATTCTTTATCCACTTTATAAATATTAATATCCATATCTTAGAAATAAATTCGTTCATTATACATTGAACTCCAATAAATATCTAGGATTATGTCAATGTAAATCAAAGGTATGATAGTCAAGTCTATATCAAGGTAATGTCTATGTATTTTAATTGATACCTCTTAATATATCCTTATTGAAATAAGAATCAAATTTTATCTCTTGTATAACAACTATTTACATAGAGTACCAGAGGATAATATAATCTTCTTGAAAAACATTGAAAATATAAATGATTACCAAGATTTAGAATCAAATAAAGTATTAACTTAATTTGAGTTTATGATCAACATACTTTTTATAACTTCATTTGAAACATTATCCATAGATTTAGTGGTCACATAAACTTGGAATGGATTCAATGGAATTTTCTATCGAGAAGCACCATGGTGCTTATTCGATTCATTTTAATAGTTCCCCATATCATTCCAATTAATGCATTGGACCTTGGTAGCTTATTTCTATCCATTTCATTTATGGGATTGATAACAATTATCCCGACACATGAAGAAAACCCACATTATATTCAATCATGTTCTGTGGTGTTTCTTCACCTAACTACTAAATTATTAATATTTTTTCATTTTATTATTAAATTTTTCCATATTTTGTTTTATGGGCTGCTCCACCGCTATCTTACATTAATGATTTATATGGAAATTAAAATTCTTCAGGAATTAATTCTAATTATTTAGGGAAATTTATAATATTTCCATGTTTGTTAAAATTATTTGAGACCAAAATTACGTATGAAGGTGAGGATTTATCCAATCGAATGAGAGTTCAATCATACAATTTGTATTTTTTATATAATCATGATTTCATAAAATTATAAATTTAGATTTGTAATCAAAATAGTTTTCCACTTCATTTTTATTTTTATTGATTAATGGATTTTACATATTAGATCATTAATCATGAGTAGAGTATTACTTTTATAATACTGCCTTAACATCTCTTCAATTGCATACTCTATATGTCCTTTTCTTATATATTGTTCTGGAACAACGAACACCATTGATAAACATATGTAGTCAGATTATAAATTGTTTTTATATATTTTTTTCTCTACATTCAAAAGTGATAAATATATTATCCAAGGACTTCAACCATTTCTCATCTACAAATGGATTATTATACCCATTAAATGAAACTTGTTTTTAGAAAATTATGTTTTCAAACATTGTATCACAATGTGGGGGTTTAGTATCTCTTTCCATGCGGGTAATATTATTATTCATGACACAATTCAACTAACCTATTATAGTTATAATTTTCTCATCTCTAACCCTAATACACAGACTTCATTGACATTATTGTGAGGGAAATCCCTATATAGGTTGAAGAGTTAATAAGTTTTACATTACAACAATTAGTAACTATTTATAAACAATTTTATAAACTAGATTAACTAAAAATATTAACTATTTTGTATTATAGTGTATAAATCAAAATTATTTTAAGAACTTACTATAAATTGGGAATTTAGGCCTATATATTCATAGAATCATATTATTATTGAATTTAGAAATATATTAAAATTTAAAAAAATATTTTAAAATCATTTTTAATGGTTCAAAAATGGTGTGTGAATAAATAAAGGAAAACCCCTCGGTAGTGTCAAATGAGATCTTCTGTTTGGCTCACTTATTGTCCAATGGGGGAAGATCTGGTTATACCTGACCAACATTTTGAGTGATTTTACCCCTAGGATCATATGTGTCAAGTATGGAATCAACATATTTGTATATATACATGGATTTTATAACTCTAACTCCCCACATGATATAATTTAACAATGAAATTGAATGTTTTTCAATACCTAATTTTATCCATAAAATGTTTCATAGGGTTTTATTCTCTCAACCATGTTTTCCCAAATCAAATTTACAAGGGTTCTATTAAAAATTATCTGATACCAACTATAAAAAATTTAATCTTGTAAAAATTATTTAGTAATACTTTAATTCTTTTTAACATGATAAAAAATATCACATCTGATAAGCTCACATAGTTTAGTAGTTTTGAGACACTATATATATATTGGATTCATATATTATCTTCAAAAGATGAAATAAAACATTAAATTCCTATCCCAAAATTATTATTTCTTTAATTATATCCATAAAACCATTCAATGGTCACTTATTACCCCATAAGTAAAGGGATACATAATAATGGGTGATCAAATATTCTTAATAAGGGAAATCATACCAAATAAGCTATGATATAATAAATATCTCATAAATATTATGGTAGAGGTAAATTATAATCAACTATGAAATAAAATTAATATCATAATTTGAGAATATTTCAATGGAAAAAAATAAACATAAATAATAGATTGATAATAATAACTTTCATCAAAATTATTGATTAATAATGTTTGAATTAATAATATTACCATTATGACCATGTTCCAATACATCATATATAAATAGTAAAGGAATTTTTCAAATCACTAAGTTTGTTTGTATTATAATAAATTCACTTAAAAATAGTGGATATATAGTATTAAAACACATCCATTCACATAGGATGTCCAATAAATTCATTATATGAATGAAATAAATATTAATTCAATACATAATCAACATAAACATTGTTATTCATAACTAGAGTATGAAGTGTGAATATATTACCCACATAATTAATAGATCATAATGATCATAAGACATGAATAAAATTAATGTGGATTGTATAATTATTATATTTACTTAATGAATCATAATAATATTTACATAATGGTTAAAAAAATAATAAAACCACTATAAATACATTATAAAATCTTGTTGAAATGAAAAAGAAATACCTCTTTAATCTATAGAATATTTAAAACTAAAAAATTTCACAGTAATTATAAATAGATTTTCTTCGAAAAACTAACTAATATAGTAGAGGAATTATGATAATGAATAATGGATATGATGATTTTAAAATCAGGTAATTGCATAAATATTGAAAAATATTTTTTTATATCATTTATAAAGATTTAATAATGAATTGTCTAAAAAATAAAAATATGGTTACTTAATAAATAATATAAAAAGTATAATATAGTATAAAAACACATTTATAAATCATTTATATTTTTTAACATCCATATAATAATTTGAATAAAATGAATGTGGAGTATCAATATTCCCGACTAAAGGAAAATAATTAAGGTTGAATTTTATTAAAATGAATATTTTAGTGTCTTTTTATATAAAAGTTGGATAAAATATAAATGATATGTTGAAAACTTTAAATAACCATAGTGTAAAAAAAATATGGGTTTTAAGAGAGAAATATCATATAATTCCACAAGTAGAAATGAAAACAAATCAATTCTAAAAAAGAATGAGATTTTGAAGTAAAGCATTACCTCAAACTTCTAATTGGTCATACATACTCTAATATATTATATAATAAATTTGATCAAATTATATAACTATATGAGAACCACATTTTTAATTATGTCACTAGATAATTTTTATTTATAATTTAATCCATCCCAGTTACTATTAATGTTTTGTTAAAATCAATATTTTAGTGTTAATTGTTCCACTTCTCATAAAAGTTTCATTTCAATGATTTTGATCCTTTAACCATGATGATAGATTAATTATTTACATAATTTTAAACTTTTATAGTTATAATGTTTAAAAAATTTATGTACTTTTATAATTATCCATTGAAAATTTTCATGAAAAATGAAATAAATTGTTTTCTAGAGATGGTAATATGTACGTATGCATGTACAACTTTTAACTTTTTCCAATGGGTGAAAAAGAAAAAGGTAGATAAAGTTATAACTTTATATAATCATAAAAATAAAATAAATATAATAATTATTCACTAAATTCATCCTTCTAACCATCTCTGTATGGTGAAAATCAAAAAATAATCACTTCACTAACTGGAGTTGGTAGTCCACACATACAAATGAGAGACATTATCATTTTTCAAAATATATAAATTATATATAAAATAGTTATTCCAGTAACATAAAATAATTATATTTGTAAATATATTTATTTAATTTAGTTAAAAGAGTTATAGATTCTTTTTATACGGTTTAATAAGAACATAACATGAAATTATTTTGTAAGAACATATGCATCTTCCTTGGAAAGACACATTATATTACACCTTAATCCCTCTATGATTAGTGTTTTAGTGATAAAGTGATATATTCGTATTGAATATGGTAGTTAGGTTAATATTTTGGAATTTTGTTTTTCATGCTATGGTGATCAAATGTGTGAATATGGGAGGAGATGTGGTTCCCTTTTATAATTGATGTGTGTGGCAAAATTGTAAATAATTGAAACATTTTTATATATTAATTTAATTAAATTTATCATTTGGACCAAAATTATCATAGTTATGATGATATTAATGTAATTGTAGAAATAAAATCAACAAATAAAATTTTGGAATGTGGTTTGTGATATTTTAAATTTTATATCTAACCTTAACACCCTTGTGAACCCTTTTTAACCCGTATAGTAGTGAATTATTTTTAACCTGGTTACTATCCATTATGATAAAAATAAAATTTAAATAATTAAATAATTATAACATAATATTCCTAAAAATGGAATAAATTTCAATTATTCCACTTCCATACGTGGTGAAAATTTTATTTAATATTAATTTTCCAAGCACAATGAAAACCACTTAAAAAAGTCTATTTTAATGATTAAATATTAATTTACCACAAAATAAAGTATAATTTTTATATTAAATGGAATTAATTAGATTATATTAAATTATAGTAAAATTATTTGACATAAAAAAATTAAATATTACCTTGAAATTACATTAATAAATGGAAATAACAAAAAAAAAATTAAACTTGAATAAAAAATTACATTGATTTTCAAATTGATAATCATTAATTAGTAAGGAAAAAATTATATTAATAAATTTATTATACTACATATTAAATATATATTTAGTTAAAAATAGGTTTCATAAACATTCACGTCCTTCAAATTTCACATTATTTTATAAAAGAGACATAATTTTTAAAATTTGTATTTTTCACTACTCTTAAAAAATTATTTCTAAAAAATCAAAAAAATTAACCCCTTTAAAAGTTTGACTTTATAAAATAAAAAATGATAAATAAATTTATCCTATTAATATTGTGAAATTTAATATTTTTACTTTTGAATATAATCCTAAACTATATCTTACATAATGATAATATAACAGGATAGTCCTTGGAAATAGTTTATGAATGTAGTGTTTACCGACTATAGGAGGATCTTAGGTATTACAATATGACCTTGAGGTATTTGTTTAATAATATTATCAGATAATTTATAGGTTCCCTATATAAAAATTAGTTTTTATAAACATTTTAAGTGAAAAAACTATAAAGGACTTATCATATTAATGTTAAGTATAAGAACAATCATGAAATGATAATATATTAATTTAAATATCAGTAATAAAATGAAAAAATTCAATTGGGTATAAATAATCAACACCAATATTTGATTCAAATGTAGTAACATGTTTCAATATTCAAAGAATAACCCCATAATTAGTACATAATTTATAAATTGAACATTTCACTTTTTACATGGTAACATATGATTCAATTCATCTTATTATGCTTATTGAATTCCACTCTATCTAATTCCATTTGAATGATACAAATAATAACTCATATATATCAATATTTTCTTCACCAAGTGAAACACTCTAGATTTTGTGTATAATATAATGTAAAACCATGAATATCATATAATGAAGTGAAATAGTGACATTTCACACGATGTACAACATAATTTATTTATGAGATAGTTTACATCATCAGAAAGTCTATGGAATACACCCCCACCATCAGCCCAACAATAATATGATATATTTCTATGTTTTTTAGATCCTAATAGGATTAACACAGATGTTAAATGACTTCTATCCATCATGAATTAGAGGTTAAACATGTATTAGACTTTTAAACAAGAAATACTTTAAATGACCCATTAATCGTGGATATCATGGTTTATACCAACCTTAATGATTAGTAAAAACTAAAATTCTTGTAAATAAAACCCTGATACTTAGAACATAAATTATAAATTAATATCATGATCTAAAAAATACAGATATCAAATAGTATCACAACCCAAGGACCAAAAGGTATAGTGAATTAGAGATTTGATACAAAAAACATATTATTTTAAACACTTTAAATGTTTTATTTATAATCATGTTATTCTATACCATTTTATAAATAATTCACTTGAAATAATTATATTCATAAAAAATTAACTAGAAATAAATTATTTTTTAAACTCAAATCCATAGTGATGTAAATACATACTATAAATTATTAGACTATAAAGTCACTAAAAAAATGAGAAAGAGGATAAATTTCATATGACCATAAATGAAAATAATAAAACATGTTGGAGAGATATAATATTATAAATATATCAATATAGAAGCATACAATATAAAACATACCACATGAGAACTTTCATAAAAGTGTGGAATATATAAATAAGTCTTAAAAATGAAAACATGAAATATGATGGAGTGTTAATTCATATTGGGAATTTGAAATATCATTATAAAAAACATGTAAATATGAAAAAAAAATAAACCTATTGTTAAAAGACCCATTATGAACAGACCTATGTGACCAAACACATTATGTACATGCCTAAAAATATAAGAAAACTGAACAAACCAAACCATGAATGAAAATACTCATCATATCATTGCATGACTATATAATGAGATATAAAAATAAACCAATGCATTTAATGGTGATATAATAACACTACAATCATCAACGATTCATATATGGCCCACTTAAAATCAGTCATAATCATATATTAATAATCCCATTGAAAAATAAACCGTTTCATAAATATAATAAAAAAATCACATAACATAAAAATAAAATACCAGTGGGTATCAAAAACCAAAAATTTTACAAAAGTATTCATAAAATAATAAACTATATAGGATGATCAAATATCACTTCTTGAGAGATAAATAGCATAGGACCCATATAATGTAAAATATAATCATTTTCAAAAAACCATTCAATAATTTATATAAAATAAAAAGTTCAAATTAATATTGAAATTAATTTTTAGGAGGGAATTAAAATACTATTTAAAAAAAATTATAAATACTTAAATATAAAATATCAATGAAAATAGATAAATATTATGAGTAATTTTTGATTGAAATATTAAAAATTTAATTTTGAAAGCATGGAAAAACCTTTTCTTAAATAATTAGAAATACCTTTACCCACAACACAAAAAGAGTATAAAATAATAATTTGGGAAGGGGTACATCAAATTATGAGAATAATAGAAAATAATCCCTACTATATTTCACATAAATAGAGGAAAACAATTGTAGGAAGGAAAATGTGGTTATAGAAGCAATGATTCATTTGTAAGAATTGGAGTTGTTCTTACCAATGGAATACATTAATTTCAAAAATGTTTTTCAATGATTAGGTTATAAAAAATGACAAGTAACGTAATAACATAAAAAAGTAAATAAAAAATAAACTTGGTGAAGGGGAGGAAAATGATATAATGAGAATTATATTTTTGTAACAATTGTTATGAACAACTGAATAAAACATTGTGTCAATGAATCACTTTCCTTGAATTCTCTATAGATAGATCACACTCTAAACTCATATAAAACAAATATAATTATCATATTTACCTATTTGAAAACAATTTTATTATCCTTAACCTTTTATAATATTCAATTATATATATTCCATTGTATGATTTTTATTTTGGTTATTTTCACCATTTAGATGGAAAATCATGGAATGATTTCGACAACATAATGATTATAGAAAATGAATTATGAAATGAATTAATGATAATGATAGTTATTTTGTCATTATAAATGCCTTAGAAAGTTATTAGAAGATTTATTATGAAAAATTGGATACATAATCACATGGAAATAAAAAGTCTTATAAGAAAAAAAATTTCATTCATTTAAAAGAAGAGAGAGAATCAAAGATTTATTTCAATTTTAAAACAACAATACTAAAGTATTTATATAACAGTTTGATTGAGAGGTATGTTTATTATCCCATTAATTAGGAATAATTATTATAGAAATGGTTTGATTATAAACATATTAAATCATAATAAATGGAAACTTGAGGGTCTTAAAACAAAAGATGTACTTGAATCCAAAAAGGAGGAGCATAACCCTTACTATACTAAGTATTTTATTATTTTTTTGGGACACTCCACTAACCATTAATAAAGTCTTTTACATGATTTAGATATGTATAGGGAATGGAAATTAGTGTTCATGTCTTTTTTTGGAGTGGAATTAGATATTTGGGGGAATTGAGATACTTCTATAGTTGAGAAAGAATGATTTTTCAAGGAAATATAGAGTTAGATAAATTGTATGAATGCAATCACATAGGTGTTAGGGGTTTATGTGTGGTAGGATAATTATGTTAATATATTGTTGGACATAAATATAAGTATGAATTTAATACCAAATATGGATTTCTAGTGTAGGTGACCTCAAATTATTTAATTTTGGGAGGTACTTTATTTACTCATTTTAACCCATAATAACTTTGTTTAAAAATTAACTATAGAAATTATTTTATTACAAATATTATGAGATGTACCATATTAAAAAAAATCTATATATTGAATCCAATTTTTTTCATTTCAACCTAATCAAATACATAAATATTATAATATTAACATATAAATAAAAACATAAAATGTGATGAAATATTGTTTATGCAGAAAATTATTATCATCATCATTCATTGTTCTTAATTTTATTTAACATTAATTTCAAAATAAATTACTGTTAATTAGTATTTATATATGATTAAATACCAAATTGATTTATTAATTTATAGTATAATCATTTATTTTAATATATAACTAACATTTATAAAAGTTTCATTCCTTTGAAAAATAACTCCTTTAATGGTGCAACTAATATTTTCCTTGGTAACATAATCTTTTTTCCTAAAAAGTTAATTACCAAATAAATTAACAAGATAACTATAATTAAAAATATAGACATTATTTTATTTGATTCAATTTCTATGAGTGATAAAAATTAATTTTTATATAATCTCAAATAAATTGTTTCTAAGAAATATATTTTTTCTACAGATAAAATAATATTTTTTATTATACCCTTTCATATAGTTTTTTAATGTAGTTAAATTTGGTGATGAATATAAATTTAATGACTATAAAGTAATGGTAATATTATATAATATTTTTAGGTATCATGGTTTATTGTTACATTTCACTCATGAGTGAAAGAGAAGCTACAAACAGAGTATTTAGTTAAAGAAAAGTTATTACAAAAAATATGGGTCATCACATTGAACCCAATTAAAAAAATTATTAAAAATTTTACTAAAATTTGTTAAAAATTTTGGTACCTATCTTTCATAACATCATCATGTTCTTGTGTATCCTCCTAAAATTTATGATTCTCCCACAAAAACATAACTAGATGGGGGTCTTATTCCAAAAAACCAGGTCTCTTAAATCCAAGATATTTATAAACCATTCTTAATATAAAAGGTCATTTTATAGTTGTAATAATTTTTATCTCAGTATATATGATAGATAAATAATGTACATCCTAAAATGTGAAACATGAAATACATCATTCACAACAGAGAGGTGTGTAGGGAACAACAAGTGATATGCTACAACTCTAAAACAATAAAGGATCTTGAAGGGGACAATGTATTTAGTGTCTCCACCACGTTATTCCAAAATATAATAACTCCATTACATATAGATATTCAAAATAAACCCATATCACAAAATTGAAACTATAAATCTCACTGATAATTATTTTTATAACCCTTCTACAATGTTTCCTATGCATTCTTATATTTCAAAATTGTATGAACCTTCTCAATAATATAATGGAAAATGTCAATTCCTATTATATTTTTAAATACAAATTCAAGTCAGCATATTATACTCCTAAATATATTCCTATATAGGTCCTCATATGGCTTCATATGAATGATACAATGGAAACTATTAATATTTGAAAAATCTATCAGGGGGAGGAGATGCCCCAGATATCATTAGAAATCACATGAACTAGATATCATCATATCTTATAGACATTAAATATTAATAGTTTATGTGAGTTGGATAAGGGATAAATCAAAATTAAAATATTTTGTAATATGTAAAAACGCACCCCATACCTTATGTGTATCATTGTGAGTTGGATAAAAGATAAATCAAAATTGATGGGAATAAAATATGTTGGATTTTTAAGGGGATTTATACAACACAAATTACATTATATCCTTTAGTAGTTTTGGGGAATCCTATGATTAAATACATTAATAATGTTTTCCATTTCATTACTTCCACAGGTAGTGGCTGTGAAAAAAAGTATTTTTATCATTAAACCATATCCTAGAGGAATACACAGAATTTAGAAATATACTCAATGATTTACATTTTCACATTATCACCCCATATGTTTTTCTTTAGATATCTATAAAAATAATTTCTTCCAGAATGCATTAATAAGGATGATCTATGTGCATCCTAGATAAGTTACTTCTTTAGCGATGACTTATTTGGGAGGTGTACATACATTCCAAAAAGTTTAATTTAATAATTATTAATGTTTAACTCTAGAATATTCACTATAAATTGTTATATAACTACATCATTATTTTGGGATTCCTTAATCATTACATGAATGGAAGGTTTAGTATTCAATTGGGTAACATAATATTTATTTCCTATTATTATGATTTTAAGATTAATCATCTACAAATATATTAATATTATATCTCTTTACATCCACATCATAGATAAAGGTGAATGGGTCTTCCTTATAAATGTATCATCCACCTTATTTACCTTATCTAGGTGGAAATTTATTCATCAATCATTATATTTTTTCAATTCAAAACATCTCCTTTAGAATATATTCAATTCATTATATTTGAATATTGATTTCAAGAACCCATTATTAGTATTTATATCACACCATTCTCTATATATATATTGTTTTCAAACCATTATTGAAATGATCATTTTTTTCATCTCTAAATCAAGAATCTTGTATTTTTTTAAATGAGTATTTAATTGTAATGAAGTAGAATAAATTATCTAGTTATTATATATGAGGATTGGTTGAAATGGCTTGAAGGCCTTTATTTTTTTATTTTTATAATCCACATTTCAAGGGGTGAGGTGGAACCCTTAAAATGCTCGAAGGCTTAGAGATAATTACATGACCTATAGGTCTTAGAGGGAATCACCCAGACAAGACAACATGGAACTGCTCCTCCCCAGCATATGTCATGATATCAACACTCCAACTTCACATGGCTGGTTGGCTAGCTATCCTATGCAATGCAGCATAGGCCTAGTACTGACGACCAAGCCATACCCTCTCATTCTTCCAAATCTAGTTAGCTCTGCTCTAGTGAATGTGCCTGCCCTGAGTCCTCATATGAATCCTTGTTTCTTGTAGTCAAACTGGAACATCTGAATTCAAATGGATTGAAGGGCTTGTGATGGCCATAAGGCTATAACCTGGCCCAAAGTCCTTAAGGTGGCCCAAAGGCCTTGAGAATCAACTAGACCGAAGGCTTTAGGTGGCCCGAAAGCCTCGCAGAACCTGAGGCCCAAACCGGTGGCCCATTGGCCCAAATGGATTAATAGTTCTGGCTGCTACAGTACCAAACAATACCTACT
This sequence comes from Viscum album, assembly GCA_963277665.1. Taxonomy (NCBI): domain Eukaryota; kingdom Viridiplantae; phylum Streptophyta; class Magnoliopsida; order Santalales; family Viscaceae; genus Viscum; species Viscum album. The sequence continues at coordinate 2,140,238,769 of OY728163.1, read as the reverse complement.
ACAGTACTACTACAATACTTCTACAGTACCCTCAAAAATACGCCTCCACCAGAATTTGATCTCGGGTCTCTTGGATGCACCTACCAATTCTTCACCATCCAGGATGAGGCTCATGTGCCTATATGAATATACAACCCAATAAACTTTTTGAATCATAAATTGATATCATAATATCTTATTCACTGTAGGGCCAAGTATGTACTGGAGAAGTGATCTAACTCTTCTTTATTTTCTTCAAATATTATATGCATTCATATATCCAACGAAACATTACTCCCTTATATTTCAACTTTGTTATATTATTTTAAATCTATGAAAAATTTCACATATATATTTGAAAATAGCTAACTAATTCTAGAAAATAATGGATCTCAGTTATAATGGTTGGACTAGGAAACTTCTAAATAACTTATTTTGTTGATAGATCTACTAATAAAATTATTCATGTGATTATATAACATAAAATTAAACTTTCTATGGATATAATCCATTCTTGGTAAATAGTTAATATAACTACCCCTTTCTGAAAGACTCTAACATAATTTTATAATATTATCATACTTTTCCCTGATATTTGAATATACAACAATATCATCTCTAATGGTAACCAAAAATTTATCAAGCTAGTATCTAAATAATCTATTAAAAAGATACAAAAATATAAAATAAGAATTCATAATTCAAAAGAGAGTTAATATAAATTAATATTTTCATACCATTAATGAAATTTTTTCCTAGAAATAATCCCCCTTTTAACAATTAATTAATTATTTCCAAATCAATCATTAATCATCAAGAATTATCATGATCGTATGAGTTTATTGAATATATCATCGGTAAGGGTTATATGATACATATTTTTTATAATTATTTTATTAAGATCAAGATAATAAATGCACAGGCACATTGATCAATATTTATCTTGTACAAATAGTATTGTTGAACTGAATGGTTAAACACAATGGTGGAAAAAATAATTATCCAAACTCGCATTTAGTTTCTTAACTAAATACTCTTATGAAATTAGAGATATTATATTTAGAAACATTAATATAATTATGTATCCATATATTAGTTCAATTTAAAACTCAACCTCATTATATATGGATTGACTATAAAGACCATCAAGAGATATATTTGTATATTCTCATACAATTGGAATGTCATCAATATTGACTTTATCCTAGATCATTTGATATAATATTACCACATTGAGTATCATCAACCATATTTTATAATTTTCTTTATCATGTATTTCATAATCATACTTGCATTAATACATGATATGTAAAAGATTTGGGATAGGAAATTAGACTTATTTATCCTAAAATATCATATGTTATTTATATATGGAAAGCTAATTCATATCCAAAATAATGTCAAATTAAACCAATAGAATAAGGTTTTGATATTTTTAATTTATCATACCACAAATATCAGTAAGAGGATGTTTTTAAACAACATAAATGATCATTATTCCATTTGTGTTTTCTCAGATAGTTCAATATCCTTTTCCTGGGGTGAAAATCTTGTATTCTTATAAAAAAATTGATATAAAAGGATAAAAAAAGAAAAATAAAATAAAATACTTGTAGGTATATAATATAGATTAATTTTTCTTCTCATAACGTCATTATCAAGATCAAAATTAGTGGTACCAAATGATAATTCCCATCTTTGATCCCTCGGTTTGGGAGGTCTTAGGAGATTATTTTCATCATTGTTTGGATGGGTGGGGAATTGATTCTCATAATAAAAAAACTAAATTTATATGAAGCATTGTAGTGTGAGTGGAACATAATAAAGTTATTTTATCTTTACCATTTCATTGTTCAACCAATTATCCTTAGTTCTAATGTTGTGGTCTTAGAATCCAACATTACCACAATTAAAATGGATCCCTTATCCATTGAGGAAATTATCAATGTTTGTTCTCCCACATTTATTACATGTAAAAAATTTGAATTTATTCCCATTATGTGTCATATCACTAGTTCTTCATTGATATGAATCATTCCTTTTATATTATATGACATATTTAGAGGTTACAACTTCCATCTCTACCTTAAGATAACATGAAATGATCTCTTAATAGTTACTGAAGACTCTTACAACTGATTCCCTTTTAATAATTGGCATGAAGTAATTAATAAAGAAATTTTTTTAGTACCAGATATGAAAATGGAGGCATACTTCATTATTTATGTGAGATTTTCTTCATATAATCCAATATATTAGTCATATATTTCTTCTATTCAATGATTTCATTCCCTATGTTTTGTGAATTTTACATAGAAAATACATGGTAAAATATATATTTATGAACCTTTCTAATACTAAATAGTATGACCTTTTGTATTAAATTCTTAATGAATCACCTATATCGGTCAAAATTACCTTATAAATGATACACTACGAAAAATACCTTCACATTGTCTATTCACTCAATAATAAAATATATCCTTTCCATGGCATTGATCCACTTCTCAATGACAATTTGATTTGAAGACCAACTTTAAGATGGTATACGTTGCATCATAAATGAATCTGTAAAGCATTTATAACTCCTTTGTTCATTAGAGATATCATGTTTTTTTGATTTTTTACAAGAAACATGATATAGTTTGGAGATCATTTCAATGAGGTTTTTCATTCGAACCCTAATCTCTTTAGGTTTTGTAATGGGAAAATATTTATGTTATTCATTACAACCACAGTAAAATCAGTTCTTTGTAGTTACCTTCTTAAATTGAATTAATGAAAATTGGAAATTTGTATTATTATATTAATTAATATACATAAAAAAGAAACTATAAAATCATAAGGAATATTTAATAAATAACATGCATACATTTGCATATGAATCTAAAGGTTTTAGTCTATGATATTTGTGGTCAGATTTTTGACTATATATAGATATATATTTTAAAATCCCTCATAATTGTTAGTAAGAGAAATCTGATTAGCCTAATAATATACCTTAGGTGTGTCTAATTGGGTATGCAGTTAGGTCTTTTTCCATGAACGAGGTCACAATTGAGTTAATACAACAAACCATCATCGTTGTAATTACCCCAAGGTGTGACTCTGTTGGGTAATACATCAAATTTTAGTATCCAGATAGGGATATAAATTATAGGATAACAAAACAAACTATATTTTACAAAAATAGTAGAAATTTATTTAATATATAGAATCATCTCTTATAATTTTTCATAGGTATTTCATTAAAGTTATAAATGCTTATCTCTAAAAATAAAAAAAACACAATTCTAAGGAAAAATAAATATAAATATGGTAAAAATGATGTAAATAAATCATTTATCCCATTTTTTAAAAAATAAATGTCATAAATAGTCACACAACCTAAGTAAATGAAGGTTGAGTGTCCTGGAGATCACATACACCATCATCTTATTTTACAACTGTTGCAAATATTTATCCAAAAACATGTGCCTCAAGAATTTTTTCTATATACCTCACATGAAACAATCATCATTATATCTTGATGATTAGAAAAATAATAATGGGGTGATCCCAAACACTCAATATTTTAATAACTCATCATAAAGTAATAGATCCAAAAAAGAAGGGTAATATGAAAAAGATAATAATTATCTCATTAAAAGATTATAATACCCTATATCATAATCATAAAACATTTTATAGAAACATAATATCAAAAAATTATCTTTATGTAACAATGAAATATAATACGTATAACATGTTAATGTGATATAATAGTGAAAAACACTTAAAAAAGGAATAATCGTGTAAGACATGGAATTTCATGGAAATGAAATACATCATGAAATTTTTAATCAAATGATAAAAAATATGGAGATATGAAAATTATATGAATAATAGTTCCTCTATTATCTAACACATTATACCCACCCTGATGTGTACAGACTCATTAGGTCCATGCCTGAAAATATGAGCAAACCCATCAAGCATTTTGAAATGTGAAAAAATTCATTATGTCCATTCCTGATTATATGAAGAGATATAATATTTATAAAATTAATTTTAGGGTGATATAGGTACCCACACCTCATATTTCATACATATGTGTGACACTTAAAATTGATCATAACCATATATTAATGATCCAATGGAAAAAGAATCGGTTTCATGAAAATTACATGTCAACATCACAAAACAAAAACCAAAAAGTTCATAGGTTATAAAAAAAAATATATTTTTATAAAAGGAATACTATCATAATAAAATATAAATTTGGATTTTAACATTATATAATGATAGATCAAACATTGATGAAACATATAAGTGAAAATAGAAAATTTCTCAAAAAATATTTAATTTTTTTTATTAAAGATGAAGTGGAGATTGCATTAAAAAAAATTTTGAGGATGGAAAGATATGAATTTTCCGGGTGTTATTATAAATATTACCAAAAAAAATTCATGAAAAGAAAAAATGTTTAAAAAATTGGACCGGAAGATAAAAAATTAGATTTTGAATGGATGTAAAAAACATTTATTAAATAGATAAAAATACCTTTACCAACATCATTGATAGAGTATTGATCATTAATTTGAAAATGGGAAAATCAAATTAAGATAATTATTGGAATTTATAAATATTATCTTTCCCTAAAGTATAGGTGAATATTTTTTGATGAAAAATATGGCATTACATGAAAAGATTTATTGATTAGAATGGGAGTTATTCTATCCAATGACACAATTTTTTTTAGGAATTTTTTTTTCAAAGAATAGATTCCTGATAGTGAAAGGTAAAGTACTGATAGAAAATAATAAAATACCAAATAAAATATTGTAAGAGTTGAAAAAATGAAATATTTATAATTACAATCGTGTGAGATAGGCTATGACCGAATGAATCAAAAATTGAGTTGATGAAAAATATACCATAAATAAATTCCTAGTTGATCACACGCTAGCTTCTTATATAGAAAACAACTATATTATTAGAATTTTTCATAAATTTTTTCATATCTATATCGTTTTATAAATATTATTTATATTTATACACGTAAAATAAATTATAATTGGGCCTTCGCAACATGAAAATGGAAAATCAAAGAATGATTTTGGTGTAATGATGACTACAAATTAGGGATTACGTAATATATTAATGAGATATAAAGATAGTTTCCCATAAATAGAGGATAATTGGGATTGTAAATGATTTATTATCAATACTTAGAAGAATAATCACATATAAATAAAAAATATTTTAAAAATGGATATGATTGACTTAAAAATAAGAGGGGTATAATCAAGAGTTGATTTCAAAAGAATTTCTCATATAAAAATAGATTTATAGAATGGGTTTAATGAGATTTATGGGTATCATACCATTATTAATAAATCATTTATATATTAAAGGGTTTATTATGAACATAAAAATCATAATAAATTGAATCTAAAAGGGCTTATTAAAAAGGTAATTGAATCAAACAGTAGAGGCAGAGAACCCTTACCTTCCTATATGGCTTATTTAATCATCAAAAGACTACTTAAAACCAAAATAAATCAACGTAAGAGATGTAGATATAGATAGGTATGGTAACATACTGAAAATATCCTTTGGGTCTGAGTGAAAACAGAGAATGGGTTTTGGTGATATCCTTTTATAGTTGAGAAGGATGCATATTTTCATGGGAAACTAGAGTTAGATAAGGGGTGAGAATGAAATCACATGGTTGTCATGTGTGTTAGGTGAGTTATGTGAATTTGGTGAAGAAATGGTATGTTATAAATGTGTGTATGAATTTAATACCTAACGTGTATTTTTAGAATTTTGTAATGACCATTAATTATTAAAAAATTTGGGACACTTTATTTACCCATTTTTACCATTATTAATTATGGTTAAAAATAACCATGGTAATTATTTAATTAAAAAGGTATATAAGATAAAAATTATTTACAAAAATAAATGTGATGAATCTTAATTTGGTATCCTTTAAAAAATATTCAATTTCTAAATAGATGAAAATTATCTTTCAAATTAGAACACTCAATGTGTCGAGAAACTATTTTTTTGTAGAAAAATAATCTTTTAGACATTATGTGTTCTTAATTTTATCTAACATTGATATCCTATAAAATTATTGTTAGTTAATTTTTATACCTATTTAAATGTCATATTTTAGATATTATAAAATATATATTCCTTTATATTTTAAAATAAACAATATTTAGAAAAGTATTATTCAATTTAAAATTAACAATTTTACCAGGGTAACTAATATTTAACCATTATAACTAATTATTATACCAAAAAATATATTGAACACATTTCATAATTTGATCATGGTAATAAGAAATAAGTAAATAATTTTAATTAATTAAATCATTAAAATTGACAAAATGTTTATTCCATATAAAAGAACATAAAACTAATTTTTGAAAAAAATATACATTTTAAGAATAAAATTACCTTCATTTTATTATAACAATTGATATAGTTTTTATAAAGTTTTTAATTTTAGGAATACATTTTAATTTTATATCTTTAAAATAAGAATAAAATTTAATAATTTTATGAAGGTAACATGGTCTCACATTTCAGTTCAGTGTTGTTTGTTAGAAGAGTAAGTCACTCTATATTTTACTACATAAAAGTAATTTTTTAAATCATGGGTCGTTACATCTTCATGGACAAACATCATGTATTTTTGGGAAAGTGGATTATGAATAATATTTATGGGTCATATATTTTACCATAAAAGGTAGAAAAAATATCTAAAAGAGTGGAATTTAATTGTAGTTGAAAAAAAATAAAAACTATTCTTCCACTCAAGTATTATATTTATGAGAAGAAACTATTTCTAATCAAATCATATTATGCATAAAAAATACATAGTATAGAATAAATGTACTAGGTTAATAATACATAAATTAATACAATAACAAAAAAAATATAATTGTTTAGTGATTAAAAAATCATGTTTGTTTAAAAATTGTGCAATGTTTTGGAAGACAATACTCGAACTCCTAAAAGGATATTATATTATCATGATAATTACATGCTTATAATCCAGATTATAATGAGGATTTGTAACTAAATCTAGGGTTTCAAATTATCAATAAAACTTCACCAAATATAAATAATTCAATAGGTATCAAGATTCAGTCCTAGAATATCATCAATTGAAACACCAGATATAGGTTACTCAATCCCCAAGAACCACTTCGTACTCACAATCCACATGAATTAAAATCGTCTATAAATCCTAAAAAATGATATAATAAAAAAATAAATCCCTAGAAGCTTTTTAATATTGAGGGATTGAAATCAACATAGTTTCCTAGCACTAGAACCTCCTCAATCATAAAGGATCAGAAAATGAACATTCCCAAGTGAAGATAACTATTTTAAAAGAATTCATCACACAATAGAAGATATTAGGGAAAACTCACCAAAGAAAAAATTATGTTCAAAATAAATCAATGAATCTATATATTGAAAACATGAAAATGACTACAAGATACATAACCTAATTTTATAACACCCACTTCTCTATTTCTATAGTCTATTTTATATACACTTTTGTAAAAAACCTCTAATGGTCACATTTTGTTATGTTTAGGTATAATTTCAACTGTAATAGAAAAGAAAATCCATCATCCAATTACATATTTATATTTTGATTAACATTCCATCATAGTGGTATGTCAGGTTTCAATATATATTTATTTGGATTACATTACTGGAGTATATGATTTTAGTTCATAACATCATATTATCAATAGATATAAAATATAGAGAGAAATGTCAAAAAAACATTATATTAAATAAAAAATAAAATATTGAATATTGTTATTTACAAATAAAGTTATATGAAATTAAATAGATTAAATAATATTAAATTTTATAAAAATCAAAAGAAAGATAATAGAAAATATTTTTGAATAAAACATGGAAATAAATACTCCCAGTAACTTCTCATGAAACTCCTTCCAAGATCAAAATTATTAAGACTTGAAAAAATAATTATATCTTCCTTCATCAAGCCTCTTCCTTCATGAAAAAATCCCAACACATCTCAAGTAGCTTGTTAGTATGAATAGAATAAGACAAATTAAAACTAAAAAATATCACAAAAAATCATAATGAATATCCTCAACAATCAAAGATACATGAAAAAAATTTAAAATTAAAATTACTCGTTTTCTATCATAAAATGATTTTTAAAATAAAATTCACAATAATGGAAAAAATTATGTATAAAATAAGAATTATAAATATAAATATAGAAAACGAACTCCATTTTTCTACTTATACTCTCCAATTAATATATACGTCCCATTTTTATTTTTAATATAAGAGAGGAAAAAAATTCCATATTCTACGATTACTATACATTAATCCCATGTCTATAATAGAAAAATTCTAATTAAAACTATAATTCATATTTAGGAAAATTAACAATTGTTAAATAATATTGAAATTAAATAAAAAATATAGTTATTCATTATCAATAATTTCGGAATTTAAAATAACAGTATTTATGAAACAAGAAAATTTTCAATGAATAGTTTATGGAAATTCAAAAATAAAATTAAATAATTATCATTACTCTGACATCTTGAAGATGTGTAATTTAAGTTCAAATAAATATCCAAAGAACATTATTTCCCCCAAAAAATTATCTTCTACCTTCATTATCATCTAGTATTTTAATAGACTGTATATGTTTAGATAGAGACTTATTGAATATTGTTAGTAAAAAAATAAATATTTATTTTCTTAAGAATTTAGACAAATAACCAGATGTAAAGGTGACCATAGTAAGAAAATAACCCTAATGATTTTAAAAACAATAGAATACAGAAAATATCAAAAATAGAATGATAATTAAAATATCTAATGTTTATCCAATGTTACCTTATAATAACGTAAATTCACAAGATTAAATCTTGAATATATTACAATTTACTAATGAAATTTTAGAGCCCATATGAATCATGCAGGAACACTGGGATGGGGGAATAAATGTCTAAACTATTACAAAAATTATAATATTTTTTGTTATCCCCTCTTAATATCAAACCTCTACCATGGTAAAGAAAAATGGATCTATTTTGTGCTATTAACAATCACATAAACATTCAATGGGAATAATTGTAACATCCCAGGTAAATGAAGAATAATAGATTTTCATATTTATAATATTTTAGAATTAAATATTAATTTTACTTTAAAAGGGCTACTATGTTCGATAGCGTACCCGATACGCAACAACAGGTTTCTATGAAATCATAAATTGCACACTAATAATGTAATATTATTATTTTAAATGGTAGTTAACTCCTAGCCGTTGTATTGGGGGGAATGAAAAAAAATAACTACATTATGATCATACATGTTTGTTAAATGTATTTACATTTATCAAATAAAAGTTAGAGGCTTAAAATGTGAATGAAACTAATTTTAAGCATAATTTACATTAAAAGGTCGATTTAACTCCTTTTAATGGTGAACCCTATTTAAATGTAGTTTTGGTCACTTTAATACATTATATTTAAAAAAATAAAATCCTTCTTTACAATGGGGACATCAAAATTTACTTTGTGTAAATTTTTTGGATTTTTTCTGAAAAAGTTCATTTTTTAATAAATAGTAAAAATATAGTGTTTTAATTCAGAACTAAATTTTATTCGAATTTATTTTTATAGATAAATGATCTTTTTAATTAGTTTTAAAGTGTAATTAGAATATATTTTTACCATTTAATCCAATGTTGGTCATTGGAATTAACTTCACTTTGAAAGTGGACATAAACAAGTGTCAATCTTCTGATAGTTAATGTTTCTTAAAAACACGCCAGTTGTTTTAACCATGGGAATTAATTTTAAATTAATTAATGAAACTTCTATGTTTTGAATTTATCAAAATAGACATTACTTTTAAATTCATAATATCAAATATATCTTAGGATAAAATTTTGGTATTTTTCTGAAACACATAAATTTTTGATGAATTGTGAAACCACTTAGTAGTAGTTAAATAAACTAACATTTTCATTTAAATGAAATTTTACCATTTCTGTGAATTGAATTTAGAAAATCCTACATTCAAGGTTGTTATTTTTAAGTAAAATGTGGTTCAATAAGATGAAAATAGTATTTTGGTGAATAGTAACTTTTGACTTTTATTTACCGCGGTTAAAGGTAAATAGGGTAATTCAAGGTAAAAAGAATATTATAATAATTAAAAATTACCTTAATACTTGACCTTACCATATTGGATGATTAATTAACAACCATGGTCATCCTTGGGTCTATTTTGGGACCCCATGGAGCCACATATTAATTACAATGACACTTTAGATTAATTAATTTAATATAAAAGAAAAAATGAGAAAAACAATATCTTTTAGTAAATTAATTTTTATATGGTGTTATATATTTAATTATTTTGACTATAAATATTCATTGTAAATATATAAAGATTTCCTACATCATGGTATTTTTTTATAATTTTTATACATCGAATAAATTTAATTATTTATGAAACAATAATGATTCAGTGTTACCTCATTAGTAAATAAATTAAATAAATAAGATTATAATGATCAAAATATAATCAAAACCTATACAATTCTTATTGAATGATTTTATTTCGTCCATGAGTCATCTTATAATAATCTTTAATGAGTTTTGGATCATTCGAAACTGAATATTGGGTTATAATAAAATAATAGTTTCAAACTTTCCTAAAGAACCCCTCCTCCCCTTATAAAAGGAGAACACTTCTAACCAATTCCTCACACCTCTCATGCCTTTAGGCTCATCCAAAATCTACCCAATTAATCTCTCTACATCCATATATTCCACCTAGAATCCTTAATTTATGCAGAAGGCACTTCACCAAACCATTGTGGTTCTATCGAAAGGAAGTAACCCAAATTAAACGTAATAGTTTCTCTTAACTTCTTTTCTTTTATTTTATTTCTCCAACCCCTAAGCTCTTTTTATTCCATTATATTATAGAAACAAAAGTATCCTAAATATACAAGGATGTTTTTAGTAAAAGGATTAAAAATACACTTACACACACCTCCATCTAATGGGTGAATAACATAATGGTTCTGTGGATGGAAAACTAACGCTTCACGAAAGGATGATTGTTCAATTACATCCTACCGCCTCTCATGGTGGAAAATATGATGACACTGTATTAATATATGATATATATTATGTTTATGTTTTCTATATTCTTCTGTATTTCTCATTTATATCATACATTTATGGTTTCCATTATGGGTAAATGTGATAATTTCATTTGAGGAAGTGCGGACTACCGACCCCTAAAAGTGATATGACTAGTTCATGCCATATGTGGGAAGTATAATGGATAGAGTTAAAAAAATTATATTTGATTTTATAATGGAATTATAGTATACCTATTAATCATTATGTTTTAATTCCATTAAAATATGAAATATAAATGAATTTAGCATTCATGCGTACGCACGGCTTACCGTCTCCATGAACGGTGCATTTCGTTTCTTACATCCAAATGTTATGTACTATTATAAATACATCTATATACTGGATATATATGATATCTAAATCATGAATATCATTATGGATATAATGGAATATTGACCAATGGACAACTTGTAAATATAATGTGTTCATTATTGACTCAAGTACCAAATATCGACAAACAACCATTATTAACATGAATGAATAAATAATGTTTATAACATAGTAAAAAGTGATATAAAAGGAATAATAAACTTTAAAAAGGTTCTTAAGCAAGTAGAAATTAACTTCAGTTTATTATCCTAGAGATTAAAGAACAATCTAGTCAAGTTGGACACGAGATAAGGGACTTAATCTCAATATTCTATCATTGAGGCATATTTTCATTTATACTCAACATTACATTATACGGTGTATAAACCCCTTTTATACTTTTAATCAAAAGGAATATTTTTCTACGAAGAATTTAACTAAACGACCAAAAGAATGTCCCTTTTAACATAAGCAAAGACAATGACCTTTTCTGCCGCTGTGAGTATTATTTGTTCTTTGGCTTCCTTAACAACCCATAATGTTTTTTTTCAAGGAAAATAAATACCATATATTATTTTATGTATTTTTGTATTGAAAATGGTTTTGATAATGGATCTGTTAGGACAATATAATTAAGTGATATATTGTGATTGAAATATGGAAATTTTTTCTTTCCATTATATTTGTTTTATGTGTTATAATTTTATTATGGTACATGGACATTTGACAGGTGGTTACATGATTAACCAAATGGCGGGTGGTTCCCTGAAAACCAGGACGGGTGGTTACGTTATAACGTCAAATGCATTGGGTATGGAAGTCAGCTATATGGCTATTCCATTTAGTGACATGTGTGGAATTCGACCATACGGTTATTCCATTTAAGTATGTTTGTGTCCCAAGTTACCTTTAAATGTTATGTGTTCTTTATATAGGTAATCTTTTGGTTAAAAAAGGGTATGTAGTGATATTTTATTTAGTGAAGAGTATTTACTACTTCATAAAGATGAAAAGTATTAATTATCATAAAGTATTCATGGTTTGCTTATTGTTTTAAAAAACTAACAATTTTCATTCATTGTATATCCCTTACTCTGCTTTTTATGCTCTTCCCAAGTCTTTGAAATGTTTTTTGTAACATGCCAACCCCAGATACCTAGAGTCGGTGCATTATTACGTAACATTGGCATGATAAAAAAAGATCAATTCTTGAAAGACCAATTAGTTTAGTAGCCTTGGAAACACTAGATACATTCATAAATGTTACATTACATCATAAAGTGTAATACTACAATAACATAGTCTCCATAGTTCACACTCATATCCCCTTCAGACTATCCCTGTAGGTCAGTCATAAAATATTTCTTCACATACTGGGAAAAATAAAACATTGAAAGGGGTGAGCTCAGATGCTCAGTAAGGATAACAATATAGCGGAAACATTCATAAATAAACATAAATATTTAAGTCAATGTATTTCTAAAACAAAAGCCTTTTAAACTTGAACTTAAACATAATATGGAAAAAATAAAATGCAAAAATTCTATTTAATTATTCACATGGATATTCTACTAGTCGAATAATCACATGCAATATCAATAACCACTTTAATAATGATGGAATGCATAATACCAGACTATCATAACCATGTTGCCAAGGCCTCGTGCCAAGACTACAAATAAGATTTTGTCAAGGCCTCGTTCCAAGACACTAGTTTGTCTCATGAGACCTACCAATGCATCGAGGAGCTATAGCGGGCTCCACCCATCACTTATTAAGTCCAATGCATTATTTATATGAAAATGTTTAAACATATTATAAACCATAACATAATCGTATCACATAATACATGCATAAAGGAAACATAACATTTCCACATTTCAATAACAAGATATCTATAAAACACATTGATATAATAAAAACATTATCAAAACCATTTTCAATACCAAAATAAAAGAAAAGTAAAACATGTTATTTATTTTATTTAAAAAAAGTTAAGGCTTGTAGAGGAAGATGAAACTCAAATAATGGTCACGGTGGTAGAGAAGACGTTGTCGCCGCATATGTACGAAAAAAAACATTCCTTTTTTTTGTTTAGTAAAACGCTTCGTATAAAAAATATTCCTTTTGAATAAACGTAAAAGTCAAAGGGGTTTATACACCTTATAAAAGAAAATCTTTTATTAAAAAAATATGCCTCAATGAAAGGAGATTGAGACGAAGTCCCTTACAAAGATAATTTTTTAGATAAAATAGTTCGATTATGTGTATTCACTATAAGTGCACACAACGAAATTTCAAATACAAAATAGGAAAAAATAAAATCATTACATAATTTGAAAGTAAGAGATTAACCAAAAGAACAGAAATTGGGTTAAGAAGTTCCCTTACAAAGATCATTTTTTTAAATAAAATTGATCTATTATGTGTATTCACTATAAGTACACATATATAAAGTACAAATACAAGATAGGAAATAATAATATCATGAAATAATATTAAAGTAGGAGATTAACCCAAAGAAAAGAAATTGGGTTAAGAAGTTCCCCAACCTCGTGTCTGACTTGACTCAATCATTATTTAATCTCCTGAATATTAAACTAGATATAATCTATACTTTCTTAAGAACATTTTTGAAGTTCATTATTCCTTTTATATCACTTATTACCATGTTATGAGCATTATTTAGTCATTTAAGTTAATAACAGTCGTTTTGTCGATCTTTGGTACATGAGTCAGAAATAAACTTCTTATAATTACAAGTTGTTCATGTGGTAAAATATACATTATCTCCAGAATCATATTCATGATGTAGATATCATATATATCATATATATCCAGTAGATACATGCATTTATAAAATTATATAACCTTTAGAGGTAATAAATGAAATACACCGTTCATGGAGACGGTAAGCTGTACGTACGCATGAACGCTACTTTCATTTCTATTTCGTATTTAATGGAATGAAATCATAATTATATAATGGTGTATTATAATTCCTGTATAATATAATATATAATATCGTTTACTCCATCCTTTACATGTCCCACATATGGCATTAATGATTCAAATCACTTTGAGGGGGTGGTAGTCCGCACTTCCTAAAATGAAATTATCGCGTTTACCCATAATGGAAATCATAAAGGCATGGCATAAATGAAAAATACATACGCATAAGGAAAAAACATAACATCATATATATCATAAATAAATATAGTGACATTTTCATGGACACCATGAAAGGTGTTAAAATAAGATTGAACAATCATCATTTCGTGAGGCAGTAATTCACCACCCATAGAAACAATATGTTTTTTAACCATTAGACGATGGTGTGTGTAAGTGTAAATAAAATCCTTCTCATAAAAACATCCTATTATATTTTATATATGGGTTTTGTTACTAAATAATGGCATAAAAAGAGTTTAAGGGGTTGGATAAGCAAAATAAAACAAAAGAACATAAGTGAAGACATTACCTTAAAATCGGGTAACTCTTTTTCATTTGAGCCAAAGGATTACTTGGGAATAATTATTCCCAATGTGAGACTTCTAGGAGTAAGATAGGAAAGTTGAGAGAGTATTTGGGCAGATGTTTTCTGATCCAAATGGCTTGAAGGAGTGAATAAGATGGTAGAGGTGGGGGCCTTTTAAAAGAGGAGATGAGGGGCACTCTTGGAAAGTCATGAAATGTTACATTATTATATAATGAGTTTCGGATTTTAAAGGTCCCAGAATTTTATATTTATAGGATAAGGTGATAAGGGTTATAAATCTACTCATCCAATAGGTTTTTGACAAGTGTATGTCTTAGATTTTACAATATCTTTTCATTTTATTTAAATCGTTAATTAATGAGGTAATCGCTGCATCATCACGGTGTCATACAAAATTTAATTTATTTAATGTCTAAAAATTATAAAAAATATCATGATATAGGAAATCCTTTTATTATTCCAATGAATATTTATAGTCTAAATGTTAACTTATATTACCCAATGTAATAATTCTTTTAGTAAAACAACACATGTTTGTGACAATTTTATTTTTACTTTAAATAAAAAGATATTAATGTCATTTTCTTACACAAGTGGCTCCATGGGGACGCCAAGTTGACCCATGGATTGTCTTGGTCGTCCATGATTCGTCAAATAAGGGTAGGACAAGTGTAATGGTTATTTCATATTATTATAACATTATATTTACCTTAAATTACACTAATTACCTTTAATCGCGATTAATAGAACTTAAAAGTTACTATTCACCAAAAATTATTTTAATCCCATTGAACCAAATTTTACTTCTTAATGAAAATGATGTATGTTGGATTTTTTAAATTCAATTCATAGATGTGGTAAAATTTCATTTAAACGAAAAATCAGTTTTTTAACTACCACTTAGTGGTTTCACTATTCATCAAAAATTGAAGTTTTTCCGAAAAATACCAAAAATTCACCTTAAGCTATAATTGATATTCTGAATTCAAAAATGAATCCTATTTTAAAAAAATTCCAAACAGATAAGTTGCATTAATTAATTTTATAATTAATTCATGCTGTCAAAACAAATAGAGTGTTTTCTAGAAACAATATCAATCAAAAGATTGACAATTGTTTATGTTCAATTTCAAAGTGAAATTAATTATAATGACCACCATTGGATAAAATGGTAAAATTATATTATAATTATTCTTTAAAACCACTCAATAGTATAATTTATCACTATAAATTATTTTGAATAAAAAAGTTGTTTATAAGTATTTTTCACAATTCATTGAAAATTGTAAGTTCTCGGTAAAATACCAAAAATTCAACAGAGGCTGATTTCTATTTTCTGAATCGAAAAATAAAGTCCATTTTGAAATATTAAATTTATATAATTTCAAAAAGTGGGTATTACTATTCCTAATGGCTACTTTGATAGGTCGCTGTGTGTTATAACTCGAGGTTGGGTACAACACACGCTACTCTATTATTCAAAGAGAAGCGTACCATGGAAGCTTGGGGTGTTACATTCTACCCTCCTTCAATAAATTGCGTCCTCGCAATTTGAAATTGTTCTTTGAAAATAAATGGTTGAAAGTAGAAAAATGCCTTTGTGGAAAACCCTCATCAGAAATAAGGTTTATAAAATTTAGCCTTAATAAGAGGGAAGGGAAATGAGAAAGTCACCACCAAATTAGGGTTTCAAATAAGAGAACATTGGAAGAAATTATAGACACGTAATTATAGGAAAAATGTAAATATATATTGGGAGTGATTGAGGTCATGAATCACAAACAAGTGTAAAATTGAGGGCCTCAAAGCAATAAATCTATGATGAAAATATCATTAGTTTATAAAAATATAAGGTATTAGGATAACACATTTTTGTTTTAATATCCCTTCCCTAAAGTTTAAGAATTAATTTCTTCATAGAATAAGACATATATATATAAATATATATACTGGAAAAGTAGAGTCTTATCCTTCAACTAATTTATACCTCAAAATCATCTTTCACTCAAAAAGACAATATAACTCAAAAATATTATATTTATCCTAATCGTATAAGGTTACAAATATTAACACATACCATTTAGATTAGGGAAAATATTTTTTAATAATCAGGGACATCCTGTAGGCTAGTGGTAGGTAATAAAGGCATGCCTCACTATAGTTGTGGGTTCGATTCCTGCAGCTTTGTCTGACGCGACGGGTTATCGCTCAACCTGCAGGTTGTCCTTTTTGTAAAACTATAGTATTATAATATTCCAAAAATAATCTTCAGAAATGTTTTAACCCTAAGCCATACTATCAAAAGTTCAACATAATCCATTTCAACCATTATATTTATCCAAAATACTTCTGTCCAAACTCACAGTCCAAATTTTATAAGGAATGTAAACACAATGATGTTCTTTTTTGCCGCGTAATAACAAGTGAAAACCTTCATCATGTATTCTTTTAAAACACTGCAACATCCTGAATTACCTTAAATCCTTATTGATCACATTCATGATCCCTTATTCCATATAGAATACTAGATATACTCCTCTTATCCAAAAATGTATACAAATCATTAATCAGTTTCAAGGAAGTCAAGAATATCCAATATAATTTATCCTAATCAATCATGTATTATTCCAAAATCACTATCTCGGTATCAGAACCATATTATGGTTTATCTTTCTCTCAACCATATATTTTCCAAAAATTTAACTTTCTATTGAGTCAATATTCTTGGTTCCACACTATCTCAAGTCCTTGATGAAATTGGACTGCAGTACAATCTTTATATACTCCATAATTATTATAACCTCTACATCATTGATACAAAATAGGACATAATAATATCATGACATAATTTGAAAGCAAGAGATTAACCCAAAGAACGGAAATTAGGTTAAGAAGTTTCCTTACAAAGATCATTTTTTAAATAAAATAGATCTATTATGTGTATTCACTATAAGTACACATAAATAAAGTACATATACAAGACAGGACATAATAATATCAGGACATAATTTTAAAGTTGGAGATTAACCCAATGAACGGAAATTGGGTTAAGAAGTTCCCTTACCTCGTGTCCGACTTGACTCGATCATTCTTTAATCTCTTAAATAATAAACTAGAGTTAATATATACTTTCTTATGAACCTTTTTCAAGTTAATTATTCTTTTTATATCACTTATTACCATGTTATGAACATTATGTAGTCATTTAAGTTAATAACGGTCGTTTTGTCGATCTTTGGTACTTGAGTCAAAAATATACTTCTTATAATTACAAGTTGTTCATGTGGTAAAATATTCATTATCTCCAGAAATATATTCATGATTTAGATATTATATATATCATATATATCCATTATATACATGAATTATAATATTATATGACATTTAGCGGTAAGAAATGAAATGCACCGTTCATGGAGACAGTAAGCCGTACGTACGCATGAACGCTACATTCATTTTATTTCGTATTTAATTGAATTAAATCATAATGATATAAAGGTTTATTATAATTCTAGTATAATATCATATATAATATCATTTACGCCTTCTTTTACATTTACCACATATGGCATTAATGATTCAATTCACTTTGAGGGGGCGGTAGTCCGCACTTCCTAAAATGAAATTATCGCGTTTACCCATAATGGAAATCATAAAAGAATTCCATAAATGAAAAATTCAGAAGCATAAGGAAAACATAAACATAATATATATCATAAATAAATATATTGACATCTTAATGGCCACCATGAAAGGTGTTAAAAGAAGATTGAACAATCATCGTTCCGTGAGGCAGTAATTCACCACCCACAGAAACAACATGTTATTTAACCATTAGATGAAGGTGTGTGTAAGTTTAAATCAAATAATTCTTATAAAAACATACTAGTATATTTAAGATACTGTTGTTGTTCCAAAATAAAGGAATAAAAAGAGTTTAAGGAGTTGGATAAACAAAATAACACAAAAGAACATAAGAGAATACATTACCTTAAAATTGTGTAACTCTTTTTGATTTGAGCCAAAGGATTCCTTGGAAAGACTTTTTCCCAAAGTGAGTATTCTAGGAGTAAGATAGGTAATTTTAGAGAGTATTTGGGAAGAGGTTGGCCGATCCAAATGGCTTGAAGGTGTGAATAAGGTGGTAGAGGTGGGTGCCTTTTATAAGAGGATAGGAGGACCACTATTGGAATGTCATGAAATGTTACATTATTATATAATGAGTTTCGGATTTTAAAGGTCCCACAATTATATATTTCTTGGATAAAGTGATAAGGGTTATAAATATACTCCTCCAATAGGTTTTTGACAGGTGTATGTTTTAGATTTTACATTTTCTTATCATTTTATTTAAATCGTTAATTAATGAGGTAATTGCTGCATCATCATGGGTTCATACAAAATTTAATTTATTTAATGTATAAAAATTATAAAAAAAATATAATGATGTAGGAAATATTTTTAGATTTAAAATTAATATTTATAGTGGAAACTTTAACTTATATAACCCTGTTTAATAATTGTTTTAGTAAAACAACACATATTTGTGACAATTTTATTTTTACTTTAAATAAGAAGTTATTAATGTCACTTTCTTACACTTGTGGCTCCATGGAGTCCCCAAGTTGACCCATAGATTTTATTGGTCGTCCATGACTCATCCAATAAGGGTAGGACAAGTGTAATTGTAATTTCATATTATTATAACATTGTATTTTCCTTAAATTACACTAATTACCTTTAATCGCGATTAATAGAACTTAAAAGTTATTCTTCCCAAAAAATTATTTTAATCCCATTTAACAACATTTTACTTCCTAATGAAAATGGTGTATGTCAGATTTTTGAAATTCAATTCACATACGTGGTAAAATATCATTAAAACAAAAAATCAGTTTTTTAACTACCACTTAGTGGTTTCACTATTCATCAAAAGTTGAAGTTTTTCAGAAAAATATCAAAAAGTCACCCTAAGATATAATTGATATTCTGAATTCAAAATTGATGTATATTTTACAAAATTCCAAACATATAAGTTTCATTAATTAATTTTATAATTAATTCCCGCTGTCAAAACAATTAGAGTGTTTTTAGAAACAATATCAATCAAAAGATTGACAATTGTTTATGTTCAATTTCAATGTGAAATTAATTATAATGGCCACAATTAGATAAAATTGTAAAATTATATTATAAATATACTTTAAAACCACTCAAAAGTATAATTTATCACTATAAATTATTTTGATTAAAAATTTTGTTTTTAAGTATTTTCACTACTCATCGAAAATTGGAAGTTCTTGAAAAAATACCAAAAATTCAACATAAGATAATTTCAATATTCCAAATCCTAAAATGAAGTCCATTTTGAAATATTAAATTTATATATTTCAAAAAGTGGGTATTACTATTCATAACGACTACTTTGATTGGTCGCGGTGTGTTAGAACTCAAGGTTACGTACGACACACACTACTCTATTATTCAAAGAGAACCGTACCATGGAATCCTGGGGTGTTAAATTTTTCACAGTACATAATGTGGAATAGGGTCAAGAATGCGATCAAGGAAAAGTAATGTTGTCTTAACCATGGAACTATACATGACTCTTTTTTTTCAAGAGTTCTCGTTTTGTGAAAAAAATGGAAACCGAGTAGAAGTGTCTACTTTGTATTTGAAATGAAATGTAATAGTTATTGCCTAATTATCTAAAACTATAAACCTGAAAAGATCCTCAATGTGAATTAATCATTTAATTCAATATTATGTAATGTTTTATGGCCGGGTCCTTATATTTGGTATCAGAGGTTGGTTTAGAAAACATTAGGAGTTTGGGTATTGTTAAATTAATGTCCCTAAATTAATTTATGATAATATTGAAATGACATAGCATTTAAAGATTACCATGTTCCTTCACTTAATATATTTCTGTGTTCATAATAGAGGAATCAAGGAAGCTATGTTTGGATGACATTAGGAGGAAGAAACCTTCCAAATCAGTATCCAGAGATGGTTAGAATCAGAACTGAATAGTTTGTTGTAGTGATGGAATAGTTGACTCGAGATATAAATGGTGGTGGTATCCATGCACGAGATCAGCCAGATGGACCTCAGAGGAACATGTCAGTAGTGGAGCATTTCATGAGGCAACATACCCCTTAATTTAGAGGATCATCTCACATGGTGCTAGTATGAGGGTGGATTAAAGCGCTGGAAATGATTTTTGATGTCATGGGTTGTTCATAACATCAAAAGGTTAGTATCTCTATTTAACGTTTTGAAGGTGAAGCTGATCATTGGTGGTCGATGGTGAAAAATATCAGAGATATTGACTAGATTGTTGCTCTTGATTGGGAATAATTAAAATGAATGTTTGTTGAGAAATATTTTCCTAAGGTGGTATGGCTTAGAATAGAAAAACAATTCCTAGAATTGAGGCACGCGGAGACTCACTGGCTGCTTATGAAGCAAAATTCACTCGACGGGCAAGGTATGATCCAAATTTCATCTAAGATCTTGATTATAAGATAAATCAATTTCACTCAGGACTAAAGCCATGATATCTAAGAGAATTAGTCTCTCATGAGTTCAAAAGTTATGAAAAACATGTTCGATGTGAGGAGAAGGTGGAAATGGAGTTTTCCGATGATCAGGAATTCGTTAAAAAACAATAGAATAAGAGGTCCATTGGGAAGGAAAAGGGAAAGAATTCATCAAAGAAGTCTAGAGGTAAGAAAAATAAATATCCAACTTATGAGAAGTGTGGTAAAAAACATCCTGGAGAATTATTATCAAAGTCTGGAAATCACTTCTGGTGTGGTAAGTCTAGTCACATTGGTCGTAACTGTAAAGAAGATGATCATGTAGGCAATGAAAAGACATTGGTAAGATGTTTTAAGTGTAATGAAATGGGTCATTTTTAATATGAGTGTCCAGAAAAAACTCATCTAAGGGAAAGCTTCTAGACTACAAGAAAAAGGGGTGGTGAAATCCTTTGCAACTACTTTAGCAGATGTTGGGCCATCAAACAAATTAGTATCAGGTACATGTTTTGTTTGTTTATATTATGCCAATGTGTTGTTTGATTCGGGGTCTACACACTCTTTCATTTCTGAGAATTTTTCTAATAAATTGGAAATTCCATCTTAAGATATGAATACAGAACTTATGGTAAAAACACGTAGAATAAATGTTGAGACAAAAAGAAAACATAAGAACAATTATGTCCTTGTGTACGGGAAGAACCTACCTTTAAACATTATTGTTTTTACACTAGTAGAGTTTGATGTTATTTTTTGCATGAAATGAATCTCTGTTTATCATGATAAGATTGACTGCAGAGCTAAAGAGGTTTCATTTCAGGAAGATTTATAGTTTGGAATCAAGAATGAACCATTTATTTTGTAAACATATCAAGAAGCTATGAATCTAGTAAAAGATGTAAATGAATGTTACCTTGCTCATATTGTTGAAAATAAAGAAAGTGTTGAGATTAATGACGTGCCAGTGTTAAATGAGTACCTTGATGTTTTTCCTGATGAGTTTCCTGGTATTATACCTAATCGAGAAGTTAAATTTACTGTTTAATTAGTTCTTGAAGCTAAGACAATTTTAAAACCCCCTTATCGAATGGATTTAAATGAACTTTTAGAGTTAAAGAAGCAATTTCAGGAGTTATTAGATAAAGGTTTCATTCGACCTAGCACATTACCATGGGGTTCTCATGTCTTGTTTTTTAAAAAGACCGATGGTTCAATGAGACTTTGCATTGATTATAGTACATTGAATAACATCAGTGTTAAGGTCATGTATCCTTTGCCTCATATCGATGATTTGTTTGATCAGCTCCAGGGAGCGTAGTATTTTCCAAATATTGACTTGAGATTGGGGTACCATCAGTTGAAAGTAAAGGAAGCAGACATTCCAAAGACCATGTTTCATACTAGATATGGCCATTATGAATTTTTAGTTATGCCTTTTGGGTTAACCAATGCACCTGATGTATTCATGGATCTTAAAAATATAATTTTCCATAAGTTCTTGGATAAGATTGTGGTTGGGTTCATTGATGATATTTTGGTTTCTTCCAAAAACAAATAGGAATATGAAATTCATTTAAGGGTAGTCTTTCAAAACATAAATGAAAAGAAACTGTATGGGAAATTCAGTAAGTGTGAGTTTTGGTTGCAACAAATTTCTTTCCTTGGTCACATTGTTTAAAAAAATGGCATAATTGTTAATCCTGCTAAAAAAAAAGTTGTTGAAGAATGGCCAAGACCCAAAAATATAATCGAGATCCATAGTTTTATTGGTTTGGAATGTTATTACCAGAGGTTTGATGAGATGTTTTCATGGATATCTAGTCCAATGACTAAGTTAACTCAAAAAGGTGTTATGTTCACTTGGACAAAAGAATGTGATTATAGTTTTCAGGAATTGAAAAGAATATTGGTGAATGCCCCAATATTGGAACTACCTTCCAGAAATGGTATGTTTGTTATTTAACGTGATGATTCATTGAAAGGACACAGTTGTGTCCTTATGAAGAATGATCAGTTAATTGCTTATGCTTCACGCCAGTTGAAACCTCATGAGTTAAGTTACCCTACACATGATTTGAAGTTAGCTGTTATTGTTTTTGCATTAAAAATTTAGAGGAATAATTTTTATGGAGTAAAATGTGAAATATATACTAACCAAAAATGATTAAATTATATATTCACACAGAAAGAATAGAACATGAGATAGAGGAGATGGCTGGAATTAATCAAGGATTATGATTGCACGATCCATTACCATCCGGGAAAAGAAAATAATGTGGCTGATGTGTTTAGTCGAAAAATTAATTTCTCATTAACCATGTTACAATTGGAACATGATCCTTTGGTTTTTGATTTGATGAACTTTGGCAGAGAAGTTGTTGGTGTATAAAATTCTTCTGTTTTGTCCCACGTGTCAGTGAAATCATCTCTATCAGAAAAAATAAAGAAAGCATTGAAATAAGACAATGAGTTGCAGAAAAAGGTAGAGTTGGTTGAAAAGGGTAAGTTGCCTGATTTTATCATTGATAATTATTGTTTTTTGAGGTTTGAGAAGAGATTATATGTGCCTTGTGATTCACAGTTGAAGAATGAGTTGTTATGTGAAGCTCATAGTTCCCCGTTTTCATTTCATCCTGGAAGTACTAAGATGTATAGAGATCTTCGTGTGTTTTACTAGTGGGATGGAATGAAAAGAGATACTATTGATTTTACTTTGAAGTTTTTGACTTGTCTGCAGGTTAAAGTAGAGCGGCAGTTACCGAAAAGGATGCTTCAACCATTACCGGTTCTAGAGTGGAAATGGAAAAATATATCCATGGACTTTGTTGTTGGATTACCGAATGAATCTCAAGGTAATAATGCAATATGGGTTATAGTTGATCAATTGACTAAATCTACTCATTTCCTTCCTATTAGAGATACTATGTCTCTAGATCAAATTTCTCTATTTTATGTTAAAGATATAGTTAGGTTGAATGATGTTAACCACTCCATTGTATCTGATCGTGATCCCAGGCATACCTATAACTTTTGGAAATACCTTCAGAAGTCATTGGGTACTGAATTAAAATTTAGTACAGATTTTCATCCTCAATCAGATGGATAGTTAGAATGAACAGTTCAGACCTTGGAGGATATGCTACGTGCATGTTAACTATATTACCAGGGAAGTTAGGACCAACATCTTTCATTGGTTGAATTTTCTTATAATAACAATTTTCATTCCAGTATACAGATGGCTCCATTTAAGGCATTATATTAAAAGTGTTGTCGAAATCCAGATTTTTGGGATGAAGTAGGTGAAAGGAATCTTATGGGATCAGAATTGGTAGAAGAGATGGTAGAGATAGTTCATGTTATTTAGTAGAACATGAGAGCAACTCAGAGCAGAAAGAAAAGTTATGTGGATAACCGGAGGAAGGATATTTCTTTTGAGGTAGGTGATCATGTCTTTATCAAAGTTTTTCCATGGAAAAGTGTGATGCATTTTTGTATGAAGGGAAAGTTGAGTCTGAGGTTCATTAAACCATATGAAATCCAAGAGAATGTTGAATCATTTGCGTACTGAGTGTCTTTACCTCCAAGTTTATCCCATGTAAACAATGTTTTTCATGATTCGATGTTGAGAAAGTATATGCCAGATCCATCTCATGTTTTAAGTCGAGAGGTAGTTTAGTTGGAAGAGAATATCTCTTATGATGAAGAACCAGTCTATATTCTTGAACGAAGAGAGAAAGTGTTGCATAATAATGTAATTCATCAGGTAATGGTTTTGTTGAAAAACCATATGGTTGAAGAGGCATCGTGGGAATCTGAAAATACTGTGAGGGATAAATACTCCCACTTATTTTGATATGTGAATAAAAATTTCCAGGATGCAATTTCCAAAAGGAGGGAAGGATGTAACATACTAGGTAAATGAAGAATAAGATATTTTCATATTTATTATTATTTTTGAATTAAATATTAATTTTACTTTAAAAGGGTTTCAATGTTCGATAGCGTACCCGATACGCAACAACCGGTTTCTTTTAAATCTTACATTGCACACTAATAATATAATATTATTAATTTAAATGGGATTTTAATCCTAGAAATTCTATTGGAGGGAATGAAAAAAACTAACTAAAATATGATTATACATGTTTTTAAATGTATTTGCATTTATCCAATAAAAGTTAGAGGCTTAAAATGGGAATGAATCTAATTTTAAGCATAATTTACATTAAAAGGTTGATTTACCACCTTTTAGTGGGGAACCCTATTTAAATATAGTTTAGGTCACTTTAATACATTCTATTTGACCAAATAAAATTCTTCTTTATAATGGTGACATCAAAATTTACTTTGTGTAAATTTTTGGAATTTTTGTGAAAAAGTTCATTTTTTAATGAAATATGAAAATATTGTATTTTAATTCAAAACTTTGTTTTAATATAATTTATTTATATAGTTATATTATCTTTTTATTTGGTTTTAAAGTTTAATTAGAATATATTTTTACCATTTAATCCAATTTTGGTCGTTAGAGATAATTTCACTTTGAATATGGAGTTAAATAAGTGTCAATCATTTGATAGTTATTGTTTCTTAAAAATATGCATTTTGTTTTAACAATAGGAAATAATTATTAATTAATTAATGTCACTTATATTTTTTGAATTTAGAAAAATAGAAATCATTTTTGAATTCGGAATATGAAATATATCTTAGGCTGAATTTTTTGTGTTTTTTTGAAAAACATCAAATTTTGATTAATAGTGAAACCACTTAGTAGTAGTTAAAAACACTGACTTTTTCATTTAAATAAAATTTTACCACTTCTGTAAATTTAATTTTGAAATTATGACATACATGGTTGTTATTAGTAAGTAAAATTTGGTTTAGTAAGATGAAAATAATTTTTGGTGAATTGTAACTTTGGACTTTTATTTACTGTGGTTGAAGGTAAATAGTGTAATTCAAGGTAAAAAGAATATAATAATAATTTAAAATTACCTTAACACCTATTATAACCTCATTGTATGAGTAATTTCCGACCAAGTGAATCCTTGGGTCTATATTGGGTCCCCATGGAGCCACTTATGAATGATAATGACACTTTAGATTAATTAATTTTATGTAAAGGCAAAAACGACATAAACAAAAAACATTTAGAAAATTAATTATCATATGGTGTTATGTAAGTAATATATTCGACTATAAATATTAATTAGAAATCTAAAAATATTTCATACATCTTGGAATTTTTTTTATATTTTTCAAAAAGCGAATAAATTAAATTATTTATGACACTATAATTATGCAGTGTTTACCTCATTAATAAATGATTTAAATAAATATTATTATAGTGATTAAAATATTATTCAAAACCTTTCTAATTCCTACATGATGACTTTATTTCGACCATGAGTCATCTTATCTTCATCTTTAATGATATTTGGATCTCTAGAAACTGGAGAGAGGTTTATAATAAAATAATATTTGCAAACTTTCCTAAAGATCCCCTCCACCCCCTTATAAATAGAGACCACTTCAAACCAATTCATCACACCTCTCAAGCCTTTAAGCTCGTCCAAAATCTATCCAATTAAGCTTCCTATATCCCTCTATTCCACATAGAAGCCTTACCTTTGGCCAAATGAACTTCAACAAACCATTTTGGTTCTAACCAAAGGAAGTTACCCAAATTAAAGGTAATCGTTTCTCTTAACTTATTTTCTTATATTTTACTTCTCCAACCCCTAAACTCTTTTTATTATTTTCTTTTATAGAAACACCAGTTTCCTAAATATAATATGATGTTGTTATGATAAGGATTCTAAATACACTTACACACACCTCCATCAAGTGGGTGAATAATGTAATGTTTCTGTGGATGAAAAAATAACGCCTCACGAAATGATGATTGTTCAATTACCTCCTACCACCTCTCATAGTGGCCATTATGATGACACTATATTTATATATGATATTTATTATGTTTATGATTTCTTTATGATTCTGTATTTTTTTATTATATCATACCTTTATGGTTTCCATTATGGTCAAACACGATAATTTCATTTTATGAAGTGCGGACTACCGCCCCCTCAAAGTGATATGACTCGTTAATGCCATATGTGGGATGTATAAAGGATAGATTTAATGATATTATATATGATACTATAATATATTTATAATATACCTATGTATCAATATGTTTTAATTCCATTAAAATAAGAAATAAAAATGAACGTAGCGTTCATGCGTACGTACGACATACCTTATCCATGAACGATGCATTTCATTTCATACCTGCAAATGCTACGTACTATTATAAATACATGTATATACTGGATATATATGATATATATGATATCTAAATCATGAATAACAATATTTATATAATGGATTGTTGACCACATGGACAACTTTTAAATATAAGGTGTTCATTTTTGATTCAAGTACCAAATATAGACAAAACAACCATTATTAACTTGAAGGATTAAATAATGTTTATAACTTGGAAAGAAGTGATATAAAAGTAATAATAAACTTGAAAAAGGTTCTTAATCATCTATAAATTAACTTTAGTTTATTATTAATCAGATTAAAGAACGATCGAGTCAAGTCAGACATGAGGTAAGAGACTTCGTCTCAATATTCTTTCATTGAGGCCTATTTTTATTTATACACTACTTTCTTTTATATAGTATATAAGCCCCTTTGAATTTTATACTTATTCAAAAGGAATATTTTTCTATGAAGCATTCTATTAAATGAAAAAAAGAATGTTCCTTTTAATGTAAGCGGAGAAAACAACTTTTTCCGCCGCCGTGAGTATTATTTGTTCATTGGCTTTCTTAACAAGACGTAATGTTTTTTTTCCAGGAAAAAAATACCATAGACTCTTTTATGTATTTTTGTATTGAAAATGGTTTTGATTATTGATTTTTATGTCAATATATTTAAGTGATGTATTGTGATTGAAATGTAGAAATTTTTTCTTTCCATTATATTTTTTTATGTGTTATGATTTTATAATGGTACTTGGACAATTGATGGGTGGTTACGTGAAAAACCAAAAGACAAGTGGTTCCATGAAAACCAGGATGGGTGGTTACATTATAACCTCCAATTCATTTTGTATGGATGTCGTCCGTATGGCTATTCCATTTAGTGATATGTGTGGAAGTCGACCGTATGGTTATTCCATTTAAGTATTTCATGTCCCAATTTACCTTTATATATTATGTGTTATTTATATGTGTAATATTTTGGTTAAAAAAGGGTATGTAGTGATATTTTATTCATTGAAGAGTATTTACTACATCATAAAGGTGAAAATTATTACTTATGTTAAAGTATTCATGGTTTATTTGTTATTTTGAAAAACTAACAGTTTTTCTTCTTTGTGTATCCCTTACTGATCTTTTTATGCTCATCCCATGTTTTTGAAATTTTTTTCATAGGACATAATATGGAATGGGGTCAAGGATGGGATCAAGGAAAATTCATGCTGTCTAAAACCTGGAACTTGACATGACTCTATTTTTCAAGATTTCTTGTTTTGTGAAAAAATAGAAACTGAGTTGAAGGGTATACTTTGTATTTGAAATGAAATGTAATAGTTATGGCCTAATTCTATAAAAATCTAAACCTGAAAATATCCTCAATGTGAATTATTCGTTTAATTAAATATTATGTAATGTTTTATGGTTGGGTCCTTATAAAAATAATGAAAAATGGACCAAAAAATATTTTTACAAGGTTCAATACTAAGGACTCCTCTTTTCCATGATCAATCTATATATGTTTCACGAATACTCATATCACTATATCTTGTATTGATTACATATTTTTAAAATTTACACATAATGTTTATGCAGGAAATAAACAATATTCTTGTGTCAGTTGTGTTTTGTATAATAGTTCAACTAGTATTCAACAGAATTTTTTATAACAGAACCCAAAATTCATTAATAGATATTTAAAAAACACTCTAAAAAAGATTTATCCACTATACTAGATGATTATGAATTAATTGAATAATATTTTCCCTTAACAATAGACCTTGAACTAATTCTAACTAAACAAGATTATATGAACATCACCACATTATTCTTCAATAAGTGGAAGATAAAAATCCTTCTCTAAGTTGCTTCCTTTTTGAATGACCAACTATAGAACATTTCAACATACTGAAAGTTGTATTCATCCTTGATATATCAATTTATTATGTATATACTAATTCTTTAAATGATGTTCTCAACCTCAAGGTTATGTGTGAATACAGTGAACACAAGTCCTTTTAGAATATTATATAAACGAAATACTTTAACAATATCAGCTAAAATCACATCATTCATGAGATTTGTGGAATTTGAAAAAATATAACATTTATTTATGAACATAATTATTATGTGATTATGAATTTTGTTTCTGGTATCTCAATTTCTCAAGAGATTTTTCTGATGTGAATATGTATTGATGATCACATGCATGTGTGTTTTGTGTGTGTGAATATACTTAATATTACTTACATTGGTTCCATTTTATATTAATGTATTCATGAGTCCCAAAAAATCTTTGATACATGGGTGTGAGTATGGAAATAATTTACACTTCTTTTTTGCATACACAGTTTTATGTATGAAATGAACTATATTACTACTTTACATAATGCCTCAATGATTTATGAAAACTGCATGACCTGTAAAAGGTTATCTGAAGAGCATGATTTATTTATTTCCTTCGCCTGATCAATGTATTCCTCATGGGTTTTTCTATTTCCTTAATATGATGTTATTACACAATATCAAGACTTCTTTACAAAAATATTTTGTGTGATCAATGTACTATCCAGGGTTTCCTTTATGATATAGTATGTCTGTCCGTAGATTCTTCTCAAGATATTTGCAAGACCTGGATGTCTCATGGGTGCTCCTCCATTATGTGAGGAGATCATGGGATCTCATTGCCTCCTTTAAATGATTATATAAGGTTCACAAGAATTTATATTATTCAACATCATTTATTTTTCCCAATATATTTTCATGGAATATGCTATTATTGGTGGTGTCTACACAAACACTTTGTGTAAGGGTTTCACAATTATTTCATGTGAACCCTTCTTCCCTTTGTGTGGCATTGGTGGTGTATGTGGAATTAATCATGAGACAAGATATACTCTCAGCGGATTCCTTCCAAAATGACATCATGAGATTATTTTTTACTTCAGGCACTTATTTTCATGGTAAGATCCTGGGAATTCTCATTGTACTTCACATGTATGGACGATGTGGTGGATCTATTTTGAGAAATGATACAATTATTCTATAATGAAATCAATAGAAAAAATCTTGTTTCATCCTAGGATTATATAATGGAGGATATATTTTCTCTCCTATTATTTTAATACAAGGTCAAGGACCCAATTAACACTCTAAAATATCAGTCTATCTCATTCATATTGGATAGCCCTAAGTCTTGACTTCTCATTGATTTGCTAGAATAATCACACAAATCCAGTGAACAATTATTATTCTTCTCCCTATGATAACATCATTGATCATTCAATGCTACAATTGACACCATCTAAATAATAAGAACAATAAAAATGATAATTAATTTACAAAATAATATCATCCCATAGTTTTATACATTTATGTGACGGATTCTGTGGTTGTCCTCACTTGATTACATAATCAAAAGGTCATCATGTGATGTCTTCACACACTGATTTTCATTATTTTGATAACCCCTAGTTCTTATTATAATTTTTTTGAAACTAATTAATGACAATAATTCTCATGCAATATGATGTTTTATGCTTCTTAAAGTTCATTATTCCTTGTCTCGAGCCTTTAATATGTCGAGTAGGGATGTTCAATTTTCTAGATCTAGTGGTGGTCGGTTGTAATGATCTTGCATGAATATTGATTCAAAAAGAGTTAGGAGATGAAAATATAGTACAAAATGGAAGATAAATATATTTCAATGGAAGGATTTGATCAATCCATTTGATGTCCTCCGTTATGTCCATCACTTTTAATGAAACGTGAATAATGCCTTACAGGTCTTTGTACCACATTTGAGACGACATATTTTGGGGCCATTTTTTATTACAGAACACATACCACCATCCCTCTATGATGGCTTCGGGGGATCAACACCAATATACACATGATCGTCACACTATATAGGCTTCATCTCACTAATATACCGAGCACAAAAAATGTGCATATCCACATCTGGGAGTCTATACACAATCCAACATTTATTGTATATGAGATTAAATTTTAGGGATTATAGGCAACCCATACAATTTTTCAGGCTTCCTTGGGTAGGCCTTCCCATAGGGGTTTTACCAAGGGACCCCTAAGAGCAGTTGAGGGATATCCAATAGTGGATAATAGTTGTTCAACTATATTACATATGTAATACCAAAATGAAATATTAGAGATTCTACGTAATAAAAAAATCCAATGACTCTCTCAAAATTCAAATAAACTCAAACCCTCTTCTATTCTTCTCATATTCATCATGAAATATATATATATATATTTTCACATGTCATTTAATTAAATCATATTCAATCTTTATTTATGATAGGAAAATGAAATTTATATTTTATTTCCTTCTTATTTCTTCCAAATATTATTATAACCAATTTATTCCTTCTTAACACATGTCTTAAGAATTTAAGATCATCACAATCAACCATCATATTCTCAAAGATAATTATTCAATAAGGAAAACCAATTCCATAAGATGAATTCACAATAATTCTATAGGTATCATTCCCAATATTAGAGAATTTTATTCCAAATGGTAGCCAATGAGTCCATATAAATTCTCTCGGCCCCATCACCATCATCTTTATTGAATATTATCTTAATCTCTTTCCAAGGTTATTCAGTAATCATATAGGAATAAAGCATACATTGACTTTTTATTACATATTATATATTAAAAATAAAAAAACCTTACATATAACACATCCGAATGTTATTTTAAATCTCTCCTTTATATTTGTTGTCAAAATCAATTCCGTAAACACAATGTACATTGCCTCCCTTATTGATAATAAATTCAAAGGAATAATGAAAGGATTTTCTTCTTCCTTTAATGAAATTTGTAAATTAATATTCTTTTTGATGAATTAAGTATTCTACCATATGGTTCACTTGGACAAGAGCCTTTAGATGGTATATTGCATGTCTATGTGTCCTAACCTGGTGTAGAAAACAACAGATATACAACCATGGCTTTCTATGATTTCCATTAACAAATATGAATGTAATATCCAGATCATAACATAATTAATTAATTTTGTGGGGGGTATATAAATTAGATTTGTAAAGAAATATATTCTCCTTCACATATCAAAAAACCTATTGGAAATTTAAATTGAATGAATATTTTACACCCCATTTCTATGAGTTTATTCATCAAGAACAACCCCCTTTGATGAACATATTTGATACTATAAACACAAGGTAAAAAATTGTAATTGGGTAACCTACATTTTTAAAATCATTTTATTTTAAATAAATTTATACATATTCATGTTATAATCCTTGATATCATCTTGTTTTTGTTTTCTTCCCCTCAAGTGGTGCACTCCCTTTCATTTGATCTTGTTGAATATTTAATTATATAATATTCAAGATATTAATTTTGAAAATCCCCCAATGTGGATCATTTAAATTTTTTATTATATCATGAATAATAATTTCAACTTGTTCTCTTCCTCTTTGTTCATTAATTTATCTTATTTATAGTGAACTTCACCTTTACTTCCCTATAATTTTACACACAAATACAATACAATAATGATGAAATAATATGAAGATATTGTGAAATTATTAATAAGTGAAACATTTCTATGAATTTACTCCCAACCAAAGGACTTAATTCATTTTTACTCTATAGTGTCATGTTCTATTCATTCTTTTGTCCCCTTTAAATTTTACAGTTTTATATTACATTGATATCATAGAAACTTTACTTACATTTATCCACATATTGCATGGACTCTTTATCCTCAGTTCTTCTAGTAGTGAAGTAACTTACCATGGTGCAGTATTTTTTCAATATTCAACGTCTCCCTTTGAACTTGTAGAATGGTTTTACAATTATTTGCATTATTCCTATCCTTCTTGTACCTTTGACATTATTTTTCTGAGACACATGAGTTTTCATATGTTGAAACCCATTCATGAAATTAGAGATCTTTATATAGAATGATTTTTTTCTTTTTGACATTTCTCTATATTATTCATCATACTCAGCATTATTTATTTCTCTAGTTATAATCAATTGATTAGATGAGATAATTAAGAACTCATTAACATATTTTTTCTTGGAGTTTCTACATGGATTGATTAACGATTTTGAGTTACCTTTATTAGGGAACTTTTTAGAATCTTATTTAAAAAATGTCTTCAATTCATCATCTCTTATGGTTTCTTTTAATATTTTATTACCTTCTTAATTTTATCTTTATTTGATTCATTTCCATGGATTATCTGTAGTGGTCCATAGAATGACATATCAGTCCTTAGTAGAATCATTTTTTCATGGTTGATATGACCTTCATGGAGTCCTTATTTTCATTATTCTTATTAATATATTAAATTTATAGGTTGGTATATACCGTAACTCTTCACAAGTAGGTCTATTTATGTTCCAATAATATTAATAGACTTAGAGACCCCAAAAATGTTCTTTATATATATATTTTTCTTTACGTGTGTATTCTATTTCAGTTTTATAGGATCATTGTTCAATTTAGATCTAACCACCCATAATACCGGCCTTATTGTGTTTTCATATTATGATAAATTATGATAATTAACAAAGTCCTAAAGAAAAAATTACAATAAACACCAGTAGTAGCCATTGCACTTCTTTATTTTTCTTATAGTGTCATTCTGATTGGTTTTTTCATCTTGTTAGTTTTTGAATTTTTCATTCCTTATTTAGAGAATCATTTCTGGAGTTACTTTTCGTTATCATTAAAATATCCATCCTTGGTGTTTTGGGGGATTTATCATAAATTTTATCATCCAATATCTTCCTAGATTTTAGTATTAAACCTACACTAGTATTTGAGACTACATTTATATAAACGTAATTAATTATGTTATGGTTTATCTTCTTCCGTTAACTTGTAAAATATTGATCAAGAGACCATTTTGAGTTATTATTTCCACCAATATGAGTCTCTATAGATACATGAGACTCATGAACATTTTATATAAAAAACCATTTCTTAGGTTTGAAACTATTCATATGTTTGGGTGGAGGAGTTTCTATCCTCAACAACATGGGAAGTTCTACCATGTGTCTACTTTAAATTTTCTGATTCAATATCTAGTTTTATAAATTTCACGGTGAGTGAAAAATTCTATTTTAAAATTGTTTTCAAATTTTCTCCCCATTAAATTTTCAATTTAATAAAATGATCTGCATTTTCTTTACTACCTAAATCACAGATATTTTAATATTTTTTATTCTTTTAGCTTCAAATTCCTATCAGGTTTCCTTGAACAAGATATATCTTTATGAGATTCATCTAGATCATAAATCATCTTCATATAACCTTCATGTAACATACTATTTTCTTCAAATAACATATAATCAAATTGACTATACATGTTTTCTCTTAAATCTCACAATCTCTAACTTATAGAGAAATATTGAAAAATGTGTCATGTATAAGGATTACTTCACAAAAAACATGTTGACTCACATTGCCCTATTAAAAATTACATTACAAATATTCTTTAATTATTAAAATATATTTTTATAACATGTCACAGATTATTCTCTTGCATCAATATAGTCATTGAGAACATTTCACCTTTTGAATTTCTTTTCATGTGAATCCTATTATTTATTTATTTCTTATTTAGGTCAAATTTTTTTAAAAAAATGATCCTAAAATATGAAAATTATATATGAAATCACTGATCATGTATATCCTTCATATATATTTAAAATTGATATTTCAATCCTTCAAAATATTTTCATCGATTCAGCATCCTCACACTTCCCACAACTTGAAAAAGTTTATTTATAGGAATCATTATCAACAGATTTGACAAGAGGTAATTGATTCATCTCTTCTTTCATTGAGATATTTCTTATTATCCTTGCTTCTCTCATCTTCCTTTTTTAGAGTCTTCAAAGATGCCATCATGTTTTCTTAAATGAGAATGGAAATTAAATTTCCCAATTAAGGTTCTTCAAAATCATCTTCAAATGTTCACATAATATAAATAGTTTAAAAATGTATAGGAAAAAAATAATTCAATCATAGGTAGACTGATGCTCTAATATAACTTGTAGTGCCCAGATGGATCAGTAAGGGACACTTAGAGGGTTGGAGGAGGTGAACTATGTTAATAAATTTTTTATTGAATTTAATTACATTTTTGTTATCCCCTTACACTCTATAACATGTTCTCTAATTAAAAGGAATAAATTTGTTCTATGATATTGACAATCACATGAAAATGCAATAATGATAACAAGGAAAATGGACGCACACAATTTTTTTACACAGTTCATCACTAAGACCTCCTCCTTGACCTGATTAACCTATGGTTGCTCAAAGATTATCTTATCACAATATCCTGTAGGGATTAAAATTTCCATGAATTGGAACAAAATGTTTATGTAGGAAAAAATCTTCCTATGTTAGTGGTGGCCTTTGTACTAGTTAAAAAAATATTTAAGGGAATTTTTATAATAGAACCACCAAATAATCAAAAGATAATCTAAAAACACTCTGAATAAGATTTATATATTGCACCATATGCTTCTTTATCAACTATATAATATTTTCCCTTAACTGTAGGCCTTCTACTACTGCTTAATAAACAATATTATATGTACATTGTCCCACTACTCCTAAATAAGTAGAAGATACATTGTTCACTCTAACTCACTGCCTTTCATAATGATTAAATGAAGAATCATTTAACACACCGCATGTTGTCTTCTTCCTCGATATTCCAAATACTTAGAAAGATACTACTTATTTCAATGAAGTTATTTACCTCAATGTTATGTGTGAAAGTGGTGTATAAAACATCTTCATGAATATTATATATAGTAAATTCATTCACAATAACAACTCAATTCACATCAGGCATGAGTTTCTGGGAGTCTAATACCCTATAACATTCAGTTATAAAAATTTTCATTATTTTTTATCTATTTTTTTAATCTCAATTTCATAATAGATTATTTATGTGTGCATGGGTATTGCTGATCAAATTCATGTTCTTCACGCGTGCATGCATATACATAATATTACAGGAACCAGTTCCCTCTTATATTCAAATATGCATGATTCAATGAATATATTTTTCATAATGGTGTGAATATGAAAATACTTTCCACTTATTTTTTCACACACAATTTCATGTACTGTATCTATTATAAGTCCACATCACATGATGATTCACTAATTTAAGCAAAGCACATTACATGTCAATGCTTATATGATGTGCATGATTAATTCATTTCCTTCGCATGATCCAAGTGTGTCCCATGGGTTTTCCACCTCCCATTATATGATGTTGTAACATACCACCCCATTTCATTGGCTTAATATGGTGGATGGGTGTTACCAGGTCTTTAGCGACATCCCCAAGATGCTAAAGGCTGGCAATAAATAGTGAAGGGATTCAATACATGTGGCAATGATTTACCCTTTAACAATAAAACAAATATCCAAACAATCCATAACAAAAAACCCACTATATGATGAATGATATCATTGAAATAAGGCTCAAAATTTAATTTATCAATGTTATACTAAAATCATGTGTTATAGAGGAATACTACAATATCAAAGTAAACAACGGAAGATAAAATAAAAACACCCAACGATAAAAAAAAGACTCTAACATCTATAAGATCTATGATCCAACATCACTAAAGAGACATAGTATCACGAAGTAGTGCTATATACGTGTGATACATAACCATTTCCCAAGTCTCAGAAAATTACGTCTTCAAAATCACTAAAGTGCTAAACCATGGTTGAGTACTAAAACTCATAAGGTTTTCCCCAATTACATCCCTACTCACGCCACTAGGATAGAACATGTTATAAAAAATTATATAAAGCAAGTTATATAAAACTATTTCTAAAATAGTTTATATCAATATATAAAATAAATTCATTGTAAACAGTTTTCCAAGGAAATATCATAAATTATTATTTAAATCATTTAACATTCCATTTTGGAATAATATATTACTTTCCACAAAACTATACATAAAATAATGAATTCAATCCTTATTCCTCATTATACTCATGAGTGGTGATTTATAATTCTACTAATCTGTCTCTTAGTGGCCCACTTATATGGGGGTATTTCACGCTCATATCCCACCCACACATTTAATGGGGGTACTTCACCACCTTATCCATCCCAATTCATCTGAAAACACGCCACAAACATGCCAAACTCATTCCAAAACAATTGAGTCAAACCAATTTCCTAAAAACAACATTATTTTTATTGAATCCCATTTTTACAAGAATAAAAACTATCAATTATCTTAAAACTAAAATTTTAAAATCATGTTTTAAAAACACTTTCCAATAACACACCAATTTCCTTAATTTCATGGACCATCACTCAAGAATGTTTGAAAAACAACTTTCCCAGAGAATAAATAATCAATTTCAGTAAAAATAATCCATTTTAAACTAATCCTTAATGTTATAAAATATAGTATTCAGGATTGAAGCCATGTATCTCATGTTATTTTAGAAAAAATGATAAACAACACAAAAACAATAAAAAAACCAGGTTGGATCTCCACGAACATTCATTAAATATCTTATCCTATCAACACAACAACAAAATCTAAACATATTTGGAATCAGAAAACTTATATGTACCATCATCAATTTTAGATCTATAAAACCAAGAATAATAGAAATGTAAATCAAATAATAACACCAAGAAAGACAAAGAATGAATCCTTACCACAAAAAGCAAACTTCAACACACCAAGGAATGACTTTAGATTGATTCAAAATAAACAAGGAGAGGTTATCCAAACTTTGAGAGAGAAAATTATATATTTCAAACCATTTTGGTGGAAAAAGAGGCACTTATAGGCAATAATGAGTTAGATACACAATTTAATGATATTACTCTGACCCCCACATGGTTTAGTCACACTGTTAAGAATCCTGTGAGTTAACTGTGCATTAGTAACTACCTTATGGATAACCCTTGCATGGTAATCTCAAACTGTCACCATATAGTGCTCCAAATGTGCCGAATCCCCTACCTAAAAATGACCAAATACATTTTTCTAAGTGCACAGTTTCTACTTGTAAGACGCAGGGTTTGGATAAACCATGCATCACATGTGCACCTTATCTTTTTCCCCTTATAACACTATACAGGGTTTCTAGAATGTGTTTCATAGTTTCTAAAAACCATCCACTACCCATGAAAATGTATAAAATACCACAAAACACTTTAAAATTTCAAAAAACTCTCCCAACCATCAGCCTTATATGTTATATACTTAAAAAGAATAAAGAAAGTGTTACATACTAGAATCTGGGGGTGCTAAATTCTCCCAACAATTGGTATTTATGTCCCTAAAAAGTAAAGAATCATTGGAGTCATGAAATAGTACCAACAATTGTTATTTTATTTCCTTATCACATTCCCAAGTCTCGTCCTAAATTTGACCATGGTTCCACAAAACTCGCTCAAGATTGTTTCATTTTCCACAGTAGGATTTATCTTTCCAATTAAAAATCTATACCTATATATGTGTCAATAAAGAATCTGGATTTAGTTCAATGTGATCCCATATGATCACATGGTTAGGATCAGGTTGATACCTTTTCAACTGAGATAAGTGGAACACATTGTTCACCAAACTGAAGCGTGGTGGTAATTCCAACTAATATTCCACATCTCCCATTAATTCAAGTATATCAAAAGTGATGATGTATCTATGGGATAACTTTCATTTCTTCCCAAAACAGTAATGTCCAATACTCGAAGAAATTATTAATAAAACATGATCACTCACTATGAATGACAATGGCCATCGATAATGATCCTCATATGATTTATAATGACTATGAGCCATCTCTATCCATTTACTAATCAACTGGATCTTCTCCATTATCTCTTGAAAAAGATCAGACCAACTAGAAAAGTCTCACCTAATTCCACCAATAGTGGAGAATGATTAGGACACCCATATAATGCCTCAAACGGAGCCATATGAATCAATGCCTCATAACTATTTTTATATGGGAACTCCACCAATGACACATTCTCTTCCCATGATCCCCCAACTTTTATTACAAAAGCTCGTATCATTTCTTAAAACACTTTTATCATCATTTAAAATTTCTTATACACTTGAGGATGATATGAAGTACTCAAAGTCAACTATGTCCTAAGGTATTTCTATATGGATTTCCATAAACATGAGGTAAACCTTGGATATCTATCTGATATGATTGAAAATTATATTTCATGCCTCTTTACTACTTCTCAGATATATATTTTTGATAGATCATTCATTGTATGAGTGTTAAAAATAGGAATGAAATGTTTTGAATTGGTAAGCTAATCTACAATCACCCATGTAGAATCATGATTACAAACCGTTCTAGGGAGAACTATAACAAAATGCAGTTATATCTTTTCCCATTTTCTATTGGTATTGTTAAATACTATAACATATCTTTTGGTTGCTCATGATCTTCCTTAACGCCCTAACAAGTTAAGTATCTGGAAACAAACTCAGCCACCTTTATTTTCATTTTTGTCCACAAAAAATGCACCTTCAATTCATTATATATATTATGTATTCTAATATGGATAGACCATATTTAATGGAAGTAAGACTGAAGATGTTTTTTAGAAAATCTATATCTATAACCATATGATCTTGAAACCAAAAAACTAAACATTCATGCAACGTACATCCCTTAATAGTTTCCCCACCAATGAGTTTGGAAATCATTACATCACATTTTTTATCGGATGTCTCTGCCTCCTTTACCATCTTCATGAAATCAAGAACAACAAAATGTTTTTTGAAAACTACAACATCACATCAGTCTTCACATTTGACATGCATATCGGTGAAGTCTGACATTAGATGCCACTCATCGAATTTTTTTCCAACTCAACATATGCCATTCTTCTTAATGCATCAGGCACCAAATATTCATTACACGGTGTATACAAGATTTCAATGTCAAAAATTTAGAGATACTCTCTCCATATTATTTACATATGATTCAAATACCTTTTTTCAGATAATATTCTCCAAGATCATATGATCGGTTAACATAAGCAAATTTCTCACCAAAGAGATAATGACACCAAGATTTTAAGGAACAAATAACTGAAACTAACTCCAAATCATGTGTTGGGTGGTTTTTCTCCTGCACCCTTAACATCCTTGATCCATATGAAACAACATGGTCTCCTTTCATGACAATACACTCTAACCTAGATCATGAAGTATCACCATACACTATGTACCCTTGTCATGATTCTGAAAAAATCATGAGTATTATGAATACAAGGAGAACCATTAATTATTAAAATTATTTATCGAATTCCTTAGTCCTTAGGAATGGAATATTATTCTTTGTCAAAGAATTAATAGGGGAAGTTAGTAGTGAGAAGTCAAGAAAAAATCATCAGTAATAAATATCTATACCAAGAAAACTAAATATCTCAAAGACATTCTTTGGCAGTTTCAAAAACATAACATCTTCTATATTTTATAGATCCACTAAAACAACTCCTAGAAAAATTACATGGCACAGAAAGCATACATCTTGAATAAAAAAATCACACTTTCAAAATTTTACATACATACGATGTTATCTCATGATTTTCAACACTATCGCCAAGTGTTTATTATGATCAGACCTTGTCATTGAATACACCGATATGTCATCCAAAAACACCACTACATAATAATCCAGATATCACTGTAATATATGAATCATTAATTCCATAATGGCTGCTAGTGCATTCATAAGACTGAAAGGAATTATCACATATTTATAACAGATATATCTTTTCTGAAAGATATTTTCATAACATCCTCCATTCAAACTCACAATTGATGATATCCTGATTGCAAGTAAATATTATAGAACCACTGATCTCCCCTGAATTGACAAAAAATATCATTACTATGTGAAAAAATATACCTATTAATTATTTTATCTTTATTAATCTTATAATAATCCACACAAAACCTTAGAGTTCCGTCATCTTTGCTCACGAATAAGTCTATTCCTACCAATGGAGATGTTCTTCTCCGAATAATACCCTTTCTTTCTAGATATTACATATATACTATCAATTCCCTTAATTATTTTCGTTTCATTTGACAATATTGAAGTGAGATAGGACTGGTCCCTGGAAGAATATCAATTTTAAACACTAATTCTCTCAAGGGTGGCAACCCTAAGAATTCATTATAGAAGACATACCGAAACTGATCAAAAATTACCAAAAAATAACTTCTTCCAATATCACCCATTGATGGAAAGGAAAAAAAGCCTCCAAATGGTAAGAATTAATTCCAAATATTGGTTTCCACATTCCCATTGCAACTATCTGTACATCCATTTCTCCTTTAAAGAGATTCTGTACACTATCCTCTTTTTGAAACTAACTATTCTACTATAACTATTAATGTGATCCTTGAATGTTTTCAACCAATAAAAGCCCAAGATTAAATCATTGAAATCCAATTACAATATAGAGAAATCCATTTTCAACTCATATCCATCAACAGTTGTAGAACATGCTCTACATAGAAAGGCTCAACATTACCTTTCCTCTAAAGGAGTTTGATGTTTATCACAAAGGGAATAATATCATCTTTTAAACTCACAAAATAAACAGTAAGAGAAGATATAAATTAATTTGTTTCACCAATATCAAAAATAACTTCCAAAAGGGTAGAATTCCAAATAATCATACGTCTCACCATAGATGGTCCTATTAGAACATCCACAATCACCTACATAGATAATTATAATGTCTTCATCATTGAACATTGTTATTTGTTTCCCTGTTGATATTTCCGTGCCTCAAAAGTCATGGTATTCATAGAATCACAAGGGATATATTTGTTTTGCTAATGAGATTTTTTCTGTTATCCTCATCTCATTGGAGAATATGACGTCTTCAGCCCATGAGAAGTGCCCTGGGCACCTGACCTTGGAGCACTATGAAAATAGTGTTAAAGATTCCCCATATGATTTCAGTTGTGGAATGATCTAGGTTGTTTCATACACTCTATATTTATGTGTTCAAGCGGAAAACATTGGAATCTACCTTCTTTGATCTTTAGTCATGGTGGAATGTTTACTCATCCTCCAATCAGATTCTGATTCAAACTCTCACCTTGGATGTAGGTTTCCCTCTTCTTATTTCTCCCAACATTATATTCCCCACTATTTTTATGGTTATCAACATATATCCT
Source organism: Viscum album (assembly GCA_963277665.1). Taxonomy (NCBI): domain Eukaryota; kingdom Viridiplantae; phylum Streptophyta; class Magnoliopsida; order Santalales; family Viscaceae; genus Viscum; species Viscum album. The sequence continues at coordinate 2,140,195,687 of OY728163.1, read as the reverse complement.
CATCCCCCAGCTACTGATATGTATCTTTTAACCTCTATTTCTCTATTCACCATCTCTTTATAATCAGTAATACCAAGAAAAAATCTCATTGAGAAAATATCATCCCTTAGACCCGATTAAAATATGTGGGGCTTAAAGGATTCACTAGATGCATACTCAGGTTAAAAAGAAAAAATAATTCATGAATTTATCTGCACACTTACGGAAAAATTGGTTTTCATACTTTATCCTGAAGAAATATTTCATTATATGAATCATGAACGTGTGATGATTGAATTATTTGTTGAAAATTTCCTCCAAATCACTTAAAATAAATCTTTGATAAACATTGGAGTATAACTCTAGATCCCACAACTTGCATGCAAGGTCCTCAACCACATATGTAGCTTGTTGGAATTTCTACCACACTAGTGTTCTTATGAAATCATGTATATGATCCATCATACTCAGCAAAACCACTGCCTTTTCGCTTTTAGAATCACAATCGAGGATGGGTGGATTCTACTTCTGGAACTGGACTAAATGATCCATGTTATTTGGCTCATTCCTCTAATACCCAGTGTTCACATCTTAAAATGCTTGGAATATAATCTGAACTGGCTCTTAGTTAAACTGTGGTTTAGGTGCAAACACATTTTCCATATCTCCTTCTAGTTGGTTTCTAGGACACCAACTGTGTGAAATTTCCTAAACAACAACAAACTCTGTGTCACTATCTGTTAACTAATGTCTGAAAATAAAAAATTCTACCGCTTTACTATCAAAAAATATCTTTCCAAAATCCACCTTTTCGAGGTTAAACCATTTCTGAAAACCATAACATTCTTTTTAAAAATCAAACCATATTCTAAATATCTCTATCATGCTCTTTTTCAAACCATTCACTTGAAAAAAGTTTGATTTTTTATCAAAAATATCATCTTTTTTACAAAACATAAATCAGTACTCAAATTGATGAATGATATCCATGGGGGAAGGCATTACTCTAATGCATGTCATGCTCATATTAATGGCCATACCCATGAAAATGATACTTCCAAAATACTATATGTTTTTTCAAAACACTTATGAAAAACACTACTTTATTACTTGAAGTTCAACATAAAAATATTCCCTACATAATTTTTATGATCTACATTTCATGTCATGATAATCTCACACCATTCCACCAACCCGATCGAAGAAATAGACCAGAATAAATATCAACTCCAAGACTGAGAAACTGAACAACACTTGTTCCACAAATGAAGGACCAATCTGATACCACTGGTCTCAATAGAATTTTGGACTGAACAAAACTGATACCATTTGTAATGTCCCACCCCAAAACATTGTCTTGAGAGGGAATAAGGTTGTTACGTTTCCTTAAGTGACATCGTGAAGATATCAAGTGATGGAAATAAATGCCAAATGTTTCCAATAAGTATGGGTAATGATTTACCATTTAAGAATAAGACCTCTAACCAAATATACACTATATGATCAATCATAACATTGGAATACAAGTCAACATTTCATTAATAAAAGTTATACTAAAATCAATTGTCACAAAAAATGTCTACAATATCAAAGTAAACAAAGGAAGACAAACTAATAACACTACCAGATAACAAAAAGACTCCATCCTCCATAAGATCCATGCTTCAGCATCACCAAACAGTACAAGTATCACAAATTAGCGCTAAAGATGTCTGATACATTACCTTTTCCCATGTCCTGGTAAATGAAATCTAAAAAGGTTCTAAAGTTCCAAAGAAGGGGTATGTACTAGAAATCAGTAGGGTTTTTCCAATGAATTCCCTACTCATTCTGCTAGGATAGAATATGTTATTAATTTATATAATCAAATTTATATAGTACAGTTTATAAAATAGTTTATATCAAAATATAATCTAAATCAATTGTAAATAGTTTTCCAATGAATTCACATAAGAAATTATTTAAATCATTTAGCATTCCATTTTTGCATTGCCTCTTTCCTTCCAAACAACCATACACACAACCATGTATACGATACCATGGAACTCCTTATACTCTCCAGTGATGAGTTATCCTTCCATTATGCTCTCACTTAGTGTACCACGTTGATGTGGGTAATTCACACCCATATTTATCCCATTCTTTTGAGGGAGAAATTCACACCCTTATCCATCCCAATGCATATGGACACACACAAAACCGATGAAAAACTAATCCAAAACCATTTGTGTTCAATCAATTTCAATAAAACATCATTATTCTTATAGGAACCCATTTTTTCTTGCAGAATATTGAGCCATTATTTTAAAATAAACAATATAAAATCATGTAATCAAAACATTATCCAATAATACACCAATTTTTCCAATTTCACAAACCATCACTCAAGAACGTTTCAAAAACTATTTTCATAGTTAATAAACAATAAATTCCAATGAAAAAATAAATTTCAAAATAACCATTAACGTTCTAAAATATAGGCATCGAGAGTGAAGCCACCTACCTCAAGATTTTTGGAATTAATTATAAATATCATGAAAAGCGTTACAAAACCTAGTTGAATATACATTAACCCACCTTTGATATCTTCCCCTATCAAAAAAAAAGATAAAATATAAACATATTTTGCTTCCACAACCTTAGATATACCCAAATTAGGCATTTATATAAGAAATAGAGTAGAAGTGTGATGTATATATAGAAAAACTCATCAAGAACGACATAGAATGAATCCTTATAGAAATAATCAAGCTTTAATACACTGAGGAACGACTTTAGATCTATTTTGAATTGATGGGGAGAGGTTATCTAACCTTTGGGAAACCAAAATTCAGAGTTTTGGCCATTTTGGTGTAGAAATAAGGCACTAAGAGGTCAATATGAGTTGGATCCATAATTTAAGGATATATCTTTGAGTCATGCATGGTTTAGTCGCATGGTTAGGAAAACCATGTGATAACTATGAATTAACCACTACCTTATGGATGATTTCTTCACAATCATCTCATATAGTCTCTAATCTGTGCTCCAATGGTATCGAAGCCCCTATATAAAAATAAACAAATCCATTTTCAAAGAACACAGTTTGTACATGGAAACCGGAAAGTTTGGAAAAATCCTGCATCGCCTATGCACCTTCTCTTTTGCCCCAATCTCAGTATATAGGGTTTCATGCAATTGTTGAATTGTTTCTAGAAACTGTACACCACACGTGAACCTGTATTAAATACCGAAAACACTTTAAAAATTCTCAAAACTATCCCAACATTCACCCTAATAATTTATTTACTAAAATTGAATAAATAAAGGATTACATACCTAAAACTAGGGGTGCTAAATTCTCCTCACCATTGGTCTTTTGGTCCTTACAATGTCTAGTTGTAAATGAGTTCTATCCCTTGTTTTTTAATTTCTTAATCATGTTTCTAAGTCTCTCCCTGAAGTGGACCATGTTTCCACAAAAATAACACTAAACCGATGCTTTTTTACATGAAATACTTTATCTTTCCAGTCCACACTCCACACCGGGATATGTACCAATGAAGCATCCAACTCTAGGTCAATTTGACCTAACATGATCACATGGTTAGGATCATGAAGATACTTTTTTATGTATGATATTTGGAACTCATTGGGAATCACACTAAACTGTAGTGGTAATGCCAAAAAATACTCCACCCCTCCCACCTGTTCTAGTAACTTAAAACATAATATGTATCTTGGGGAAATTTCTCCCTTCTTCCAAAAACAATTGATGTCCAATCCTTGGATAAATCCTAAAAAACACACAATCACTCACTATGAATTACAACTACTATCTAGGATGATCTGCATACAATTTATAACAACTCTGAGTCATCTTCATCCATTCCTTTATTAAATGTATCTTATCCATTATATCTTGAATAGGGCTCAGACCCAAGAGAGATGTCTCCATTTTTTCAACCCAATAATGTGGAGAACAAAAAGGAAACTCATACAATGACTCAAATAGAGCCATATATATCGAGGCATGGAAGATTTTTTTATATTGCAACTCCACCAATGGCACACGATCTTTCCAAGATAAAAAAAATCCATTGCATAAGCTCGAAACATGTCTTCCAAGGTTTTCATTTTCCTTTTAGATTACCTGTCTATCTGAGGATGCTACATAATACTCATATTCAACTGAGTCACGAGTGATTTTTATAAGTATTTCAAGAAACAAGAGGTAAACATCATATCTATTTCTAACACATTCAAAATTGATATTCAATTCCTTATTACAAATTCTCATATATAGATTTTGGATACATCCTCTGCTGTATGAGTTTCACAAATAGGGATGAAGGGGGATGACTTGGTAAGTTTGTCCACTATCACCTATATGGAATCGTACTTCCGAACCATTCTATGAATAACTACGTCAAAATCCATAGCTATATCCTCCCATTTCCACACTGGGTAGGTAAAGACTAGAATATACCTGCGGGATGCTAATGATCCTATTTAATTGGATGATAAGTAAACCATATTTAAACCAACTCAGCCACCATTCTTTTCATGCTGATCCACAAAAATTGGACCTTTAATTCCTTATACATCATAGGAATTATAATATGGAAAACACATTTAAAATGGTGGTAGGAATAAAGATGTTTTTACTGACAAGCCATATTTACAACCATCCAATTTTGAAACCACAAAACTGAATATCCATGAATATTTTAGGCCTCATCGGTCTCCCATACATAGAGTTTTGAGCTAATTTGAAAACATCATGCATTGGATGTCTATACCTCATTTACTATATCCACTATATCAGGAATAATCGAAATTTGAAAGAAAACTACAACATCACCTTGGTCTTTAAATTATATATTCATTGTCTCTTGGACGAACATATAATGTCATTCATCTGATGATTATTTTTCCAATTGAGTGTACAACCTTCTGCTTAATGGATTATCCACTAAATTTACTTTTCCTAGTGTATTCATCATGTCAAGGTTGAACATTTGGAGATAATCTATCTATATTATTTTCCCCAGATTTAAATTCCTTGTTGAGAAAATATTATTCTACCAATTATGAACTATAATCCCAATAAATTTATTAGCTAATAGATAATGTCACCATGTTTTTAAGGCATAAATGAAGACAACTAACTCTATATCATGTTTTGGGTAGTTTTTTCCTGAAAACATAACTTAGTTGAAGCATAAGAAATGAAATTGTCTCCTTTCATGAAAACACAACCCAAACAAAATCATAAAGCATCACAATACACCATGTATCGTTGTCTTAATTTTGATAAAATCATGATCAATGTAGGTGTAAGGAGAACTTTTTTCTCTTGAAATGATTTATATCATTTCTCAATCCATTTTAAAGGAATATTATTCTCTGTCAACATTTTCATAGGTAAATCTCATAGTGAGAATTCATGAACAATATTATAGTAATAACATGCTATACCAAGAAAACTATGTATCTCAATGATATTATTAAGCGGTTTATAAGAGATAACAACTTATATCTTTTTTAGAACCACTAAAACACATATTGAAAAATTTACATGGCCCATAAAACATTCCTCTTGTATCAAAAAAAACACATTGATAATTTGGAATACAAATAATGTTCTCAAAATATTTCCAACACTATCACCATGTTTTCTCATACTCAGCCCCTATCCTTGAAAACACCAATATTCCACCCACAAACACCACAATAATAGAATCCTGATATCACTAAAATATCTAATTCATCAATTACATAATGTCTTTTAGAATATTCTTAAATCCTAAAAGCCTTAACTTGTATTCATATTGACCATATAATCTTATGAAACACTACTGGTGCTTCCCACAAAGACGTGCTCAGATGAATGAAACCCTAGATTTCCAGCTACTCCAACTACACGTTAAATTCCCTCAATTTGGTTGGTTCGATTTGATAAGACGAATGTGAGATTGGAATGGTCCCCTGAAAAAGATCAATAGTAAAATCCACTTCTATCATGTGTGGAAACCCATAGAATTATTCAAGAAATACATCCAAAAACTAATCAGAAATTTCTAAAAAAGAACTTCTCTTAATCTCTTCCATTGACTCTAGGGAAAAACCCTTTAACTAGTTTGAGATAATTCCAACAATCGGAGCTAAAAATCATGTTTCACATATCATTACAACCCATTAACATTTAAAAAGATTATCGACACCATCCTAAATCCTTAAATTTACAATTCTACTATAATATTAGATGTGATCATTGATCATTTCCATCCAATCCACACCCAGGATTACATCATTGACATCCATCACCAGCACAGAAAAATTCCATTGCCGCTCAACTCAATAAAATGTTATAGAATATTTTTTTACATAGAAATACTCAACATTCTCTTTCCCCAAGAGGAGTTTTATGTTTTATCATAGATGGAATCATATCATGATTTAAAATCATAAAATCAAAAGAAATTGAATAAATAAAGGAATGAGATGCACTAGAATCAAATATCACTTTCATAAGGGTAGAATTCAAAATAATTTTACATATATCTATATATAGTCCCACCAGATCATCAACAATCACTTGATCACCTTCATATAATTGCCTTTTTGTTTCCCATTTTTATTTGTTTCCCTATTAATATTACCATTCATAAGGAGTCATTGAATTCCTAGAATCACCAATTCTTGATCTATTCTATTGATGAGATTGGTTCTATTTTCCTTGTCCCATTAAAGAATAATATCTATGTGAAACCTGAGAAGTGTCCCGAGAACATAACCATGGATCACTATGAAAATAACGCTAATGCTTCCCCATTGTATTGAAGTCATTCATTGCTCTTGGTTATGTCGTAAAATCTCTCTTTATGAGGTCATGTGAACCAGATTGGAAATAACCTTATTTGCTCTTTTTTTTGGTGGAAGGTTCACTATTATAGACATCTGATTCTGATTCACAATCCCACCTTGGAAGTAGGTTTCCTTCTTATTCTTGGTCCATGAATTAGAGTTACCACTATTTCCCATGGATATCAACATTCATCCTACTCCCATATATCCTGAGATGTCTCTTTAATCCACTTTTGCTCTAATCACCATCTTTATATAGTCAGTAATATAGAGAATATTTTTCTTTGAGAAATTTTTTTCCTTATCCCTGATATAATGATGTGTGCCTTTAATGATGAAATAGATACAACCTTAGGTGTATAGCATATTAATTTCATGAATTTAGCTGCATACTCGGTGATAGAAAGGTTTTCCTGCTTCAGGCGATTTTTTCCTTCTCTAAATCTTGAACATGTGAGGATAGAATTATTTATTGAGAAATTCCTCAAAATCCATCGAACTAAGGCCTTGAACGAATTTGGATTGTACCATAAGATCCCACCACTGGAATTCAAGGTTCTTGAGCATATATGTATCTAATTTGGATTTTAACTCTATTAGTGTTACGATGAAATCAAATATGTGATTCATCATGTTCAGGTAAACAACCTCTTATTCTATGTCAGAATCACCCCATTATATGTGATGATTATTCTTATAGAACTATACGAAATGATCCAGTTTTCTTGAATCATTCCTATGATTCCCTATGTAAAAAGATTTAAATTATTAGATGATACACAGAACTATCTCTTGGTTCACCTATGGTTTATGAGAAACCACATTATTCATATCTCGTTCTAGTTGTTTTCACCATCACCTGAATGGTGGCATTTTCTAAACAACAAAAAAATCCATAAGTTTCTCTCTCAATTAATTGAAGGCATAACAATTTCAAATTATACCCCATCAACTATCACTACATTTCCTTCCAAAATCATCATTTTCTTGGTTCAACAATTTTTTATAACATAAACTTAAATTTTTAAAATAAAAACATTTCCAAAATACCTTAATCATGCTCTATTTTATAATACTTCATTTGAAAATATTTTGACAATTTTTTTCAAAAATTATAACATCTCACAAAAAATAAATCATTACTCAAATTGATGTATGATCTCCAATTGGTAAGTCATTAGTCTAATGCATGGCATGTTTTTATCATTAGTTAGAGACATGAAAATGAAAATTTCAAAATCCTATATGTTTATTCACAGCAGTTATTTACCCCACTCCATAGTAAATTTTTGTTCAATATAAAAATGATGGATATGTATTTTTATGCCCTACATTTCATGTCCCGATAATCATACTCCTTTCTTCATTATTGACCAAAGGAATAGACCCAAATGAATATCCACTCCAAGAACGTGAAAATGAAAACCACTTGTTCCCCAATAGAAGGACTGAGATGATACCACATGTATCAATAAACTTTTGTACTGAAAAAAAAACTGATACCATTTCTAAAATACCACCCCTTCTCATTGGATCGAGAGGGAGGAAGTGTTTTATTTTACCTTAAAGGACATCCCAAGACACCAAAGGCTGGTAATTAATGTCTAAGGGTTTCAATACATGTGGGAGACGATTTACCCTTTAGGAATAAAACCATTAAACAACTGACCACTATATGATGCATACCAACATTGACAGACAACTCAACATTTAATTTATCAAATTCATACATTAAGCAATTGTCACAATGGAAGACTACTATATCAATGTAAAAAGTGAAATACAAACTAACAATATACTAAGATAACCAAAATAAGCCAAGCTCCAAAGATATATACCCCAACATCATCAAAAAACCCATGTATCATGATGTGGTGATAAAGACATGTGATACTATACCTTTTCCCATGTACTATAAAATGACATCTACAAAAGCACAAAAGTTCCAAAGTACCGGTGAGTACTAAAAATACACATGTTTTCTCCATTGACTTCCTTACTCATTCCACTAGGTTAGAACTTGTTAGAAACTTTTATATAAACCAATTTATAACAAACTATTTCTAAAACATTTTATATAAAAATATAAACTAATACATTGAAAATAATTTTCAATGGAAAGAACAAAAACAATTCTTTAACTTACATAACATTCCATTTTCGAATAAACTCTTCTTTTCCAAAAAACCATGGAAGAAATCCATTGACCTACCTATACATGCGAGTGGTGAGTTATCCATATAATATTTCACTTAGTGGACGACATTGGAGGTGTACTTCACACTTATAGTGGTCCCAAACTTTTAATGGGGGTACTTCACACTCTTATCCATCCCAACGAATATGAAAACATGCCCCAACTATGACCAACTCATGACCAAATTTGTGTGTTCAAACCATTTCAATAGATAAATATTATTTTTATTTACACCCTTTTTTCAGGAAAAAAACCCAGCAATAATTTAAAAATCATCATTTTAAAATCATATTATCCAAATAATTTCCAATAACACACTGATTTCCCCAATTTCACAAACATCCATTAGTGAAGGTTTTAACAACTATTTTAACAGTGAATAGACAATCAATTACAATCAAAATAATAAATTTTAAACTAATACTTCAAGTTAAGAACATAGGAGTCTAGATTAAAGCAACCGTCATAAAGAGTTTTTAAAAAAATTATAAATGACACAAAAACATTCAAAAAACCAAGTTGAATCTCCATTAACCCTCTTTAGACCTATTACCCAACCAAAAACACAACTAAATATAAAAATATTCACCATTCACAACCTTAGATCTTCCTACAATGGTTGTTGATAAAATAATCTTAGAGGAAGGGAGATGTAGATCTATGAAAACTCATCAAGACTGACAAAGAACGAAGCCTTACTGCAAGAATCGAGCTTTAACCCACAATGGAATGGCTCCAGATCACATCTAAATCAATGGGAAGAGGTTATCCAAAGTTTGAGAGACAAAAAACATGAGTTAGGGATATTTTGAGTAAAATGGGTCACTTATATACGAAAACGAGTTAGATCCACAATTTATGGATCTATAATTTACCCGCACAGAGTTTAGTCCCATAGTTAGGAAAACGGTGCAATGATTGTGTGTTATCCACTACCTTAAGAATGAACCTAGCACAATAATATCATAGATTATAAAAACTGTACTCCAACCATGCTGAAGTCCTCTCCTATAAATGAAAAAAGACAATTTTTAAAGCACGCAGTTTCTATTAGGAATCTGCATAGTTTGGAAAAACTGTGCATTGCCAGTGTTCCCTCACTTATGGCCCAATCTCACTATGAATAGTTTCTGGTAAGTGTTTCATGGTTTCTAAAAACCTTGAACCACCCGTGTACCTATAGAAAATACTGAAAACCCTTTAAAAGTTTTCCAAATTCTCCCAACTTTAACCCTTATACTTTATATACATACAAATTATAAAAAAGGGTTACATACCAGAATCTGGGGGTGCTAAAAAGTGATCATGAAATGTCAAGTGTTCTTAATTAAAAGAATTAACAAGATCAAAGTAATATCTACAATTCCCTTTATGATATGAGAGTTGTGTCTACGGATTTGTTTCATGATATTCTCTAGACATTGATGAATCATGGGTGTTACTCTTTCATGTAAAGAGACCTTTTGATCACAACACATCCTTTTCATTATTATATAAGATTTATGTAAAAATACAGTATTCATCCATACTACCTTTACACAAGGCAGTCACAAAGAAGGTGGTGCAATTGGTGGTGTCTCCTAAACACTTTCATGAGACCGAGATAAATCAAAAGTTCTTCCATCATGAGAAAATGGTTTCCCATGGATATATCTCAAAAAAATTTATAGGGGTTTCACATGTGTGCCATGAGAAACCTTCCACACTTCATGTGACATAGGTGGTTTCAGTGTATTCCCTCACGAGACAATAGATAATATCCATGGTTATCTTCCAAAATTACTTCGTGAGAATAGCATTCATACGAGATACTGCCTCACGTGATTAAATAACAGGGATTCTCACTATAATTAACATGTATATTTCATGTGATGTATCTATTTTGAATGATTATACAATTATCATATAATGAAAGTAGTAAACAAAACTCTTAATTGAGCCTCAGTTTATATAGAAGAGGATATAACACCTCTCCACTAATTTTCATGTTATTATAATGACCCATTTAATCCCTATTGATATTAGTGTATCTCATTTTTCATTTAATTTTTGTAAGTCTATAATTATCCTTACTTTGTTGTAATGATCAAATCACTCACAAGATTACTTATTCTTCCTCTTCGTGAGACCAATTCATTGACCATGCAAACTCCAATGCTGACATCATCTGAAAACGCTAGAAAAATTAAAATAATAATTCTTGTAATAGTAAATTTCTGTTTGTGATTTTAAATATTTATCTAATAGCTTTAGTGGTTTTCTTCACTTGACCACATAATAAAAATATTATCATGAGATGGATTCAGAAACTACTACTCATTATTTTGAAACCACTAGTTTTTACAATGGGATTCACGTGATATCCTCATACCAATAAATATGATGTAAGATAAAGTTTCATGATTTCTTTGGTTCATTCGTCCTTGTCTATAGCCTTTGGAATGTCGAGGATAGATAATAAGTTATCTCGATCTCCCAGTGGCGGGTTGTCATGATCTTGAGTTAATAGTGTTCCATCAAAAGGTACGAGAATATGAGAAAAGTTAAATTGGTGGGTCATGGGATTTCACTAGATAGATATGATCAATCCATCTAATGATCCATTTTATGTCTGCCAGTTTTAATGATGCTGGAAACATACCCCACTTTTCTGCATCCCACATCGGAGATGGAATATGTTGACGATATGGTTTATTATACAAGGAATTCCACCATCACTTTGAGCTAACTGTGGGGGAACATCAAAGACTTATACATGCACCACAGACCACATGGTATTCGGATCATTGGTATACCAAGTGCGTACTATGTTACCATCCACAGTTTTGGGCCCATATACAGTCCATCAAAACATACACATGACCATGCATTCTGAGGGCCACTATAAATTATTCATTGGTCAGTCCTTCCTATAGGGGTTGACCCGTAGTTCCTCGAAGAGGGGTTTAAGGATGTCCCTTTGTAGCTAGTAGGTATTGGCATGTATTTTTTACGTAGTACCAAAATTAAATACAATAGATTCTATGGGTCAAATAAATTCATTTCCTCCTTCAAAAATTCCAACCAACTCAATCCCTCTTCTCTTCTTCACATATTCATCATTCGATAAATTGGGATCAATGGATATAATTTAAATGTTTTTGGTGAAACCATTCCCACAAAACAGATATTTTCTCTTAGTACAATAGCATATAAACTTTTTATCTTCCAACTATAATCAATTTCTATGACGTTATTATAATCTAAAGATGGATATATAATGACAGAAAAGTTGTCACTAGTCAATAAAAATTGCATTCACTATTTTATTCCTGAAAAAATTTACCTTATTTTTCTTCTCTTTCTTTGGAATGTTATTTTTGATATTCAATAATTTTTTTTCACATAGTAGATACTATATGAAGAATATTTCTTCACTTATTTTTACAAAAAAAATTTTAAACGTATAAATTTATTTTATTCCCGTTTATATTTTAACTATTCTATAGAAATAACATATATCTCTTTCAGATGTTAGACACAACTATTAAATTATGATATGTAAGGCCTAGATGTTTGAGTTTAGGATGAAAAATATCTATAAATTGATGAAAAACAACTTTGTTTAACTTTCTCTCTTTATGATAATATCAATCGTGTATTATTTTAAATTTCAGTATAGTTTTAATTAAATCATCCAATCATAAAATTTTTATATGAATTTTTCATTAAAATTATAATATCCCAGAACCCATAATCCCATATCTAGTGATAAAATCATCAACATTACACTTATATATTTGAAACTAATAGTAGCGACACAATTTTATCATTCCAAAAACCTAAAACTTCAAAAAGGAAATAATGGATCAATTACATATTCAATGAAAATATATGTTTATAGTTTTATAGAAATAGGATAAAATCATACTTAAATATTACCGATGAATTTAAGGGCGTATTTTCCCACTATACCCTTCTTTTCATATTCTACATCATGCATCCAACATCATTATAAAAATTCATCATGTTAGTATACATTCTGAACACAAATCATCTATTATTAATTCTTCAAAATTTATAGAATAAAAAATAGAATAAGGGTGAGATTAAATTCTTAATAAGAGTAAACAAAATCATTTACAATAAAATGTGTTCAATTAGAATAAGAAGATAATTATGGTGTAATGATATTATCAAAGTATATGATCACAACATAATACCATTCATACCAATGAATAACTATTTCCTAAATCATAAAACATTGAATAATGATTTATAAAAGGTAAGATTCATAATAATAAATAATAATGAGCCATGTGATTTAAATAATGATAAAAAAGATAAATTAAAACCCATAGTATGAATGATGAAAATGTATTGGTATCTTGGGACATTATATTTACAAAGCACTTACCAAACCCTTACAAGTGTAATAATCATACATTCTACATTCATTCCCAATGCATTGAATCACTATCAGGGTGCACAAATTGGTTAAGCTATATCAGGATAAATGAGTGAAATATGAGGGAACCCATCATACAATCTATACAAGGATAACTCAATGCTACCAGGTAGAACCAATCATATAAGTTACATTTTTATCACCGAAGAGTTATATTGGTGATCAACCCTTTTTCAATAATGTTCATGAACCAAAATATGAATAATGTAAATGAATGTTTCATCACATAAAAAATTCACTAAAACATCCATTAATCCTTTAATAACATGTATAACCTAGGGAAAATAAATGGGTTCCATAAAAAACTCAGCGAATCATGATTAACCGATGGAAAAAAATGGTTCCAAAATAATACCTTTGAAATATGATAAAACCAAATAAACTATAAGTGTTTTAGGATAATATTATTAATGAAATCATAATTTAAACATATAAATAATGAGGATGGTGTCATTAAAAAATATCCCTAGTTGAGAATATATAACATCAAGGGTTTTTTCCATTGATTAATGGAAATTCTATTAAAATACTATTAAAAATAAGGTTGAAAAAATACAAGTTTTTTATTTTAAAATTAATTTTTAGAAGGTAAAATTTCACAATATAGTGTCAAAATTATATTATTTAAAAATACCATGGAATCATATAATGGAATATTTAATTAAAATAATGGTTATTACAGTTGGAAAATTCATTCATGTCATCAACATTAAAGATTATTATTGATTTAAAACATTTTATAATTGGAGTCAAAAGTGACCCATTTGGAAAATGTTAAGAAATTTCCTTTTTAAAACACTTCAAAGGAAGGATAAAGAAAATTAAAAATATATTTTGAAGATAATTTAAGATTATATAATATTTTTTTTGAAAACATTTTAGAAAAATTTGATATGGAAGAGAGATATTCTCAATCTAGATGGAAGAAATAAGATCATTGTCAAATAGAAACAACAGTCTTGATATTTAATCAATTAATAATAGAGGAAATGTAAATTAAACATTTGAACAAAATTAATTACTTGAGGGAAATATTAAAGATGAAGTTCATGAAAATAAATTCCCATTATTTCCTGCAAATTATCCTTTACCATATCAAAAGAAATGAGATTTTAATATAAATCCTTTTCCACATCGGTAACACTTTAATCACAAGCCCCATGAATGAATATCATCAAATGAAAATTTAAATATCATTAATATAAGGTGATTAATTTTAAAACCATCCAAATGAAAGTATATATTACTTATAAATGAATATAGGTGCATATCATAAATGTATTTTTCATTGAAAGTTTATTTGAGAAGAATAACCCTCACAAAGATCAGACCATTTAATTTTGAAAAATATTTAATGTATTTATTATTTATATCAAATGTATGTCTACATAAAAACTAGTTTAAATAAAAAATATAATTATAATTTATCATAGATGTAATATTATAATATATAGTACAATGACGAAGTAATATAACCCAATGAAAATAAATTGAGTTTTGAAATTCTTTACCACTTGGAAACTTTCTAGTAAAATACCATTAGAATGAATAATTAAAATTGGTACTTAAAATAATATGATTTATTAATCATTCATGATATTACATATAAAAGGTTCGTTATATAAACCATATAAAATTAATTGGGTGCATGAAATTATAATATTCCTCAATGAAGGGAAATGGGGACGAAGTCCCTTACCTCGAGTCCATACATTTCATCCAAGTACTTTACCTCCTATATAATAAAATAATATAAATTATTTTACTTATTTATAAAATTTTCGATATTTAATACCTTTTCTTTAAATCCTTTATTTTATCTATTTTTATGGAATATTTAAATTCATAATCAGTTATTTCCATGATTGGTGTAATCATGACGTTGAGTTTCATTATTTTAAAACAACATTGTTGTATTGATCATGGTCAAAGGGGTCATTATAATATCATATCCATAATAATACCAATGAAATAATTATATTTCTCATACATCAATTACACTTTTTAAATTATACATTATTAATGGTTATGAAAATTAATCTACAGTTTTATCATGGAGACAATATGTTGTATGTACAGATGAGTAACATTTACATTTTCAATGATCACTTTGAAAATAATTAAATTAATATTTTATCATTTTTTTAAAAAATATCCTAAATAAAATATTATTAATTTAAATACACTTATATATATTTCATCCATGTGATTTGGTTATGAAAAAATAATCACATCTCCTTTTGAAGGAGGTTGTCCACATGTACACACAAATGATTTTATCGTTTCTTAGTGCATTGAAATGTAAAAATAAAATGATGTTTTATTTTTTTATTAATAAATATATCATTAATATCATATTTATTTCATATATATCATATATATTTATTAAGTTAATATTTATTACCTTCCATGTAAAGCATTAGTGAGAAAAAAATCACATTACTTCATGAGGCGATAGTTCGCCATACACATGAGTGACAATATCATCTCCCCCATGGAATAGAAAGTATGAAGGTTTATGTAAAATAATAATTAATAGAGTATATTTATATTTAAATTATCTTATATATAATTTTAATCAATATTTATAATTTTTTTCAGAGAAGGGACTATGAAAAACAAACCATACGAGTTCGCAAGGCAGTAGACCACCACATACACGAAAGACGTTTTAATTTCAAAATTTATTGAATATGATATAAATATTGGTTATTATATTAGAATAATAACATGAAATTCTATTATAAATACTTGTGTTGTTATATAAGTACAATTTATAAATATTTTAATTATTTGGAAGATGGAATAAAATAAAAATTCTTGATTAAGCATGACACCTCTTCTTGAGACAACCTCCATAGATTAGAAACACAATAATTATTAAAATTATTTTATGAGAAAAATGGGAAATATGTATTAGGGGAGGAAGTGAGGAAGGTATTTGGGTAGGTTTTTTCTGAAAAAAAGCTTTATGTTGTGAATATAATACGAGAGTTGGTATAATTTTATAAGCGAGGAGCGTGGAACACAGGTAATTTTTAAAAAAAGTGATACCCATAAATTTCACCTAAAATGAATCCAAAATAAACCATTCTTGAGACATAGACATGATACAGTAAAATATAGAAATAAAATATATAATATACATGTTTTTAGATCATTTAAAGACTTATCAATGTTTTTAACAATTAAATACATTCTTTTTAACCATTAACACATTAAAATATTTTATTCTGTTTTTACAATTAATTATGACAAAAACTAAGTAGGAATTATTATAAAATATAATCTATAGTGATTAAAAATATTTAATCCCCTTTGTAAAATATTAATTTCATTGTAATTACATAATTTAATATATAATTAATCCCTCATATGTGAAAAAAAAATCTATTTTTTCACACACTGTATTCTTTAGGAAAAAGATGCCTTAATATTAGCTATATGAACAATAATCTTAATTATTTAATTTTATATTCATTTTTATTGATATAAAAGCTATATATTTAGTTTAAGTTTTTATTCATTTTGTAATATTTTTATTAATTTCAATGGAGAAATGTTATGCCCATTAAAAAATCTGAAAAAACCCATTTTTTGATAAATAAGTAATATTTTACTAAGATCCAGAATAAAGATGTTTCACATGTAATTAGGTAGATTAAATAAAACAAAATAATACTTATATTACTTAAAATTAAATTTATATCATAATTCAACTTTTTAAATTACTTAATTTATTGAATATAAATGACCGTTATAAAAAATATCTGTATTTTAAACTATTCTATGAAAAATAATATTTTAAAAAAATAAAAAAATGTCACCATAAGTTAATTTTGATATGATAATTTATAAAATTAATTAATTTAATAAATATTGTTTTATAAAAGTTTTAAAAATTAATTATAATGTTTTCTCAGAAAAATAAATAAAAATCAATTTTGAAGAAAATCAATTTTTGAATAATAAAATTACTTTACAATTTTTTTTATTTAGTAAGAATTTAGAAATAATTTTATATTGAGTGGGGAACATATATATATTTAAAAAGTTATTTAATATTATTCACACACATTAATTTAATTTCTAATTTATAATGGTATTATTTAAAATAATATTATTTCATGGGTTGTTTGAGCTGAATGTTGCGGGTCTTTTATTTTATCAAGAATAACATCATTTTTTAAAATCTTGAGGTGTCAAATTCAACCCCATATGATAAAATGTGTCTTATAAATTTTAAACTTTCTCAATCATAAAAGTATAGATATTTGAAAATACATTTCTAGAAATCCCACATCGTGAAAAGGTCTAATAAACATCCTCTTTATACAAGAGAAAGATAAGTATAAAGGTCTCCGGTAATAAAACATAATTAGGATTCTAGGTTAGAAACAATTAGCTGGAGGTGAATTAATGGGAATGGATGAAAAGCATAATGGATAACAAATTATGTATAGTTACATGGATCATTAGTCGCATTAATGGGAATGTTTATAATAAATTAAAAAACAAAAAACCCATAAACCAATGAGTTGTGAAAGAGACCATTGATTTCATAAGACATGATGGCAATGTGAAAATAATTTTTTTCTTTATTTTTATTATAGTTGAGGAATTACTTTGACATATAAAATAAGAATAGAAGGAAATATACTTACTTGACGATTATAATTTCTTTTTTTAATAAATTTTCACCACAATCTCATATTTCTTTTCCGAAACTATGAGTATTTAAGTTGATTTTTTCACACATAAATAACTAAAATCAAAATTTAAGGGATTACATAACCATAAAAGGGAAAATATATGCCTCCATTCTCTATAAATTAACCAAAAAAGCATTTGGTATATGTTAAGGAAATTACCAATATAAATAAACCATCCTACGATGAAATAATACATTTATCCCCAAATTTAAATAGTATAACCAAAAGTTTAAACTAATTAATTCCCCAAATAAACAATATTATATACCAAATAATTTCATCAATCTTTTCATTAATGATTTTTTTATGCACATGAGTTATTTCTCAGGTTTTATCTTACCCTAATAAAAATATAGTAATGTTATTTTGTAATAAAATTAATCACTTAGTCACCAAATCAATTTTTAATCCCATTGTATTCTATATGACAAAAAATATGTTCAAAAAATAAATTTAATCTTTATCTCTATAAATTATTATGTAAAAAATGATCCCATACTATCCAAGACATCATGTAAGAATGAAGTAGGTGTTCCACCCTTATCAAAATTCATTTTGGGGTTCAAGACCTCCTACCTTATTGGATGAGATGAGTAATCATGAAGCCTAGGGATTTTACTTCTTTCTAATGACATATACATATAACCCTACAAAAAATATGATGAATACCTTTAAAAATGACCATATTAATGAAAGATAATAAAAACCCCAAGGGTTCTCAATACCATTATATTTATGATCATCATAAATCTTATAAACCTATAGTGGTATCCATAACACTTAAGATACACTCAAATGAAAATACCATAATCTACAAAGGTATCTAAACCCTAGTCTGAGAAAAAATATAATAGACTGAAACCAGTAATCCCAAATCCAGTGTAAAAATAAAAAACATTACATTTTTGATTTTATACTGATAAAGGTGTCCCAAAATTTCCATCCAAATCATTCTACTTCAAAATAAAATAAAAAATCACTTACATACACAAGTACCTTTTAGGTTTAATGTTTTAGATAATTATAAAAAACACTTACCTAAAAAATACACTTGAATTAAAGAGTGTATTTTATTTTCTTAACACACATTTTAATATTTGACATTAAGTCTTAAACATATTCCACAAACACCATCACAATAGAAAACATTCTAAACACAAATCATTTAATCACCATTCTCTAAAACCTAGGAATAGAAATCATCAGAATGGTGTGATTGAATTCTTAGTAAGGGTAAACATGAGAATTAAAAATTGAATTTCATTAGTGAGATTATGAATATAATAATGTTATTATGATACAATGAAAGTGATATATCATAAAATAAGAATGTTCATACCCATAAATACTGAGATTATAAATCATAAAACATAACACAAATATTTTTTAAAGAAATGAGATATAATAATAAATATTAAAAACCAATTTCATTTGAATATTGATCAATGGAATCATTAAAAACCATATCAAGAATAAAAAAATGTGGTGCTATATTGGTAGATTACCATTAGAGAACCCTTATATAACCCTTACAAGTAGAATAACCACACAATTAACATCTATAAAAAAATTAACTGGAGTGATATCTAGGCACTCCAACCATATAAGTAATATCGGGCTCACCCAAATAAATGAAATTGATTTTTGAATTTCTTTAACATTTAGTAATATTAAAGTCTAATACCCTTAGAGGAAATTATTAAAATTGAAACTCAAAATACGATTATTTTTTGATGGATTCATTATATTACATTTAAATGGGTTAATGTATACATTATAATATAAATTAGGTGCATAATTTTAAAATATGATGCAATGAAGGGATGATGACATGAGGTAACTTACCTCAAGCCCATACTTTCCATATATATCCTTTAACTACTATGTAATAAAATTATATCAATAATTTTTTTATAATTATTTTATTCAATTTTAATAATTTATAGTTAAATGTTTTCTATTATTTAGATTTTATGGAATATTTATATACTTAATTAGTTAATTCCATGGCAGCTGTTTTGTGGACATCCAATCATCATTTCAAAATGGAAGTAGTTAGTTGATCGTGACCAAAGGGGTCATTATTAAATAATATATTGAACAATATCCATGAAATATTGATAATTTTTATTCATGAATTATACTTTTCAAATTATCAAAAAATAATATTCATAAAAAATGAAATATGTTACAATCATGAAGATGGTAGGATGTATGTACGAATGAGTAAAATTTCCATTTTTCAATGATCATTATGGAAAGAAGGTAGGTATTACATTATATTAATATAATGATGAAAATATTATAAATATAATATATATTTAAAAAAAATTCTTATATATATCATCGAAGTGACTTGGTGATGGAAAAAGAATCATATCAATTTATGGTGGTGGTAGTCCACACATACATACGAATGGGGTTATCATTTGTCAGTGAATGCAAAGGTAAGAATTAAACGATATATTACATTTATATAATTAAATATATGTAATAAATATAATTTATATATCATTTATAACATATATATTCTCTAAATTTATCATTATTACCTTCCACGCAAGTCATTTGTGAAAAAAGAATCACATCGTTTAATGAGGTGATAATCTACCATACACATGATTGATCTTATTGTATCACCTATATAAGGTAAATTAACAAGGTATAAAAGATATAATAACTCTAAGATTATAATTATGATTAAAATATCATATATATAATTTAGATCCATTATTATAAATATTTGTGAGAGGATATGACGAAAAATGAATTAAATCGGTTCCTAAGGTGGTAGTTCATCAAACATATGAATGATGGTTTTATTTCATGTTTGATGGAAGAGAATATGGATTTAGGTTTTTAAATTAAAATAATAACATATAAGTTTATTTTAGATACCAATGTTATTATATAATGATAATTGAATAATATTTGTTGGTGGTGCAATAAAAAAACAAAACACTCGGTTAAGCACGATACATATTCTTCAGACAACCTCCTTAGTTTTGAAACAAAAGTATTAATATAACAGATTTCTGATACATTATGGTTATATAGGTCATGTAGATGGATTTTATTATTGTATATTTTAATAAAATATCCATACAAAAAAAATTTTAACTATGTGAAAAGCATAGGAGAGGGGGTGGCCTTTTGTTAGTGAAGTGAGTGACAAACTTGTAATATTTGAAATAAAGTATTATACCCACATTCTTCACATGGAAAAAGGTTTCATAAGATATAAATAACAATAATTATAAATTTTATAATATAAATATAAATATAAAGTAGATTTTATACAGGTTTCATATTATTTGAATGTTTATATATTTAGTTTGACACCTGGTAAATCTGTTTTTACCTTAACCATGATAATTTTTTTTGTTTCACTAATAATTATGAGAAACAAATTATGTTTAAGATTTTATATAACATAATTTATGATTAATTAAATATATATTCAATTTTTAAAAACTAAATTCACAATAATTTCATTTTTTAATTTAAGTTGTAATCCAAAGATGTGACGACAAATCATTTTTTCAAGAAGTGTACTTTTAAAGGAAAAGTTGATTTTATAATAAGATTGTGAATAGTAATAATAATTATATGAATTGAAATTAATATTCCTAAATTGATAGTAATTAAATTTAATTCAATTCATTCATCATTAGGTATTATTTAAATTAATTAACATGGGGAAATAGTTTGCATTTAAAAAATTTAGAAAGAAAACCCATTTTCATCCAAAAAACTAAACTTATACTAATGTACAATATAAACATTATTGAAATTTAAATAGTTAGAATAAATTTTTCTATATAATACTTATGTCACATTAAATCAAATTAAATTCATCACAGTACTTTTAAATTACTTAATTTATTGAAAAAATGATAAATTTATAATAAATAAGTATTTTCACTATTCATTGAAAAATCAATATTCTGTAAAAATTTACAAAATTTTAACTTCAATTAAATTTGATATTATGATTTAAAAATGAAGTTCAATTTTTTAAAATATGTTTTTTAAATGTTCATAAAAGTAAATATAAGATTATCCTAAAATATACAATAAAAATAACTATTTTCGGAAACATATTTTTCTTGAATAAAATGAATTTACTAAAAATTGATTTATTTTTTAATATGGATCTATCAATAACATAAAATTTAGTGGGATATATATATATATATATCATAAATTAGTAAATAATTTTAATATATTATAATCAAATGTTTAGTCAAAAATGATCTTATTTAAAATAATATTATTTCATGATTTATTTGAGCTCGAGGTTATGTGTCTTGTATACTATCAAGCATAGATTTTTTTTTAAAACTAATCGAGTGTCACAAAAATTTATTCTCATTTAATCACATAAATTATGTAAAATATCAATTATCTTCTCAAAAATGGTAAAAGTACATATGTATTTCTCATCAATATATTTTAGACTATTAATCATTATTGTAAACCTATAATACCTCTATTCTCCAAATATTAATGGTAGAAAGTCAAAAAATTGACAGTTCATTCTTAGAATAGATCGTATATTATCAAAAACATTAAGTTTTTAATAGTTTGTAAATGTAATTTTCTTTCAAATGGTTTGTTTTATTAATTCTGATCCTCATGGGTTAATTACCACTAAAAAAAGAATAGTTCATTCTTCAACTTTATCAAAATTGACGAACTAAACAATTTGAGATCTATAAATTATTAATTTGAATTTAGTTTTTCTGCTTCATGAAAAAATATATTATATATGTTAGAGTGGTAATTCACCCATGATGATATTCAACCACCATTATCTAACTTCAGATCAAACACTTTCATCATGTTTCAATTAATAGTTTAACTATTATCATGGATATAAATAACGTTCCAAGAAGAATAATTAATTTTTAAAAGTATACATTCCAAATAAAAATATCATGTATTATATGATCATAATACAACAAAAAATGTAGGATAATATCACATTTTCAAATAATTGGTTCCCTTGGATTAAAATTTTACAACATCAAGATAACCTTGTAATAGCCTTAAATGGTAACCAATTTCTAAATCACCATTAACTGAGGTCATAAGAATTCCAATATTAAAAAATATAAAAATTTATTTGGTTTAAAAATATAAAAATAAAAAATTCATAATTTGTCAAATTCTAAAGGTTATAATATAAAACAACTAATTTACCAAATTAGGCATATTTTATGCTTACATTATTACTTGTTAACCATTAATCACATGTTCTATTTAGAATTTTTATAAGAACACACAAGGTAAATCACTTTTTCAATCCAACATAATTAGGCTACCATGAAATCAAATATATCCTAACCACACCAATAAAATAGGGTTTCAGATAAATATCATTATAGATAGGACATGGCCAAATAAAAAAGCTATCACTACTAAATTATTCCGCATGAGAGATATCTATAAGGAAATGTATTTTTATTCAACAATATAGGATATAAATAATATTAACATCTTGATTATAATACTATCAATAGATAATTAACAATGAAATTATCAAAATTAGGTAAAATTAAATAACAAGTCAATATAGTAAAATCATAAATACATTTATTCATCCATCATGAATGTGTTAATTATCCACAACCATTTTTTTCAGAAATATTTTTAACAAAGTGTCAGGTTTTTCAAATTTGGTCTTATGGGAAAACCTTTCAATAAAATAGTAATTAATTAATCATTAATTCATTAAATTAATAAAATATTAATTTACTAGGTATTTCATGAAAAATATTTTACTAAAAATTCCAAATAAAAGAATCTAAAAATTTATCGAAAAACATTTAATATATGTTTTAATAAAAAAAATTTAAAAAATTTCCAACCAGTTACACAAAAATGTCATGATTAAATATAAATAGTTGATCATATATGATGTATGAAAAAATGGAAATCGTCCTCCCATCTAGGCCTTATCGCACATCTAGAGTCTCAATATATAGATCTAATTACACTAATACTAATAACTAACCAAAACCCTGGATTCATAACCTATATCTTCCTTATAACTTTAACTTCCACTCTAAATAGATTTCTACATACATTGTTTGGGTTACTACTCACGTATCAAAACATTATTTACCAAATATGAAGTCCAAGAAGACCAATATACCACCATGATATCCCTTATTCTAACCCTACTAATATCATCCCTCAACCAAGATCTGATCATTGTATAACCCAAGGTGTTTCTCCATCATCATGGGTTGGAAACTAGAACCGATGCTCCATATTAATAATAAAGGAAATATTTACATTCTATTATATATATTATATGTTAGATAAAAATTATGTTAATAAATTCATCAACCATCCATAGATCAGATGTTTCCCAAAATAAAATGAAAACCCTATATTTCATGAATTTATTGGCACACCTATATAATATCATAAGGAAACCATTGATATATAAGTATAAATAATATAGTAATTAGGAAATTATCTATATGTAGAAAGAAACAGAAAATAGAATCAAACATAAATGAATAAAATAATTGATATGATAGTGATTCATCATTACGGTATTAGGTACCAATTCTACACATCCGGATGGATTCTAGTCATGCTATTTATTATAATCATAATTCATAGAGATCCATCTAGCTATCCATTTAAACATTCATGTACTAAAGAATATAGAAGTGAATTTATATATTAATTGAAAGTTAAATGTTTATTAGGAGTATTTTACGTATTAGAGTGCCACCAATTTTTAAGCAACACAATCCTACATATATGTCAGTGAACGAATGATAATACGTAAGATAAAAATAGACGAAAATAGATATATAGTGCCTTAAATGAAGAGATTTTTTTTATATATCCCAGATAGTGATTTATAAAAAATATACAGCTTGTACAATACTAAAAATAAGGATTTTAAAATAACTAGAAATTGTTTTTAACATCATTATAAAATTGATGTTAATCACGGTGAAAATAGGGGGTCCCCTTCAAAAGTGCTTAAAAAGCTCTGATAAAGGGTTGCCTTTATCTTCTCTAATAAAAGCAGTGATAAAGGTCCCCCTTTATCAGTGCTTTTTTAGAACGGATAAAGGGCAACCATTACCCCCCCTCAAAATAGCACTAATAAAGGCCTAATTGCCTATGATGTGTTGTTTATTTAATAACACACCCAACACCTGCACACCGACACAAAATAGAACCTTCATAAGAAAAAATCATAGAAGAAAGAAACAATGCACACAAGAGTTTCACAAACAACACTATATCCATTTACTTGAAATCATAAATACAAAAAATCACAATACTATATACATTTCAAAATATTATTTATATGTTTAAATTAAAATTATCTAACAAACAATTAAAAAATTAATGTTTCATCCTTTTCCCTCCATGATCCCCACTCAAAAACTGTCATCAATGGTATTAGTTACCAAACAAAGCATCTGAAATAAAAAAAAAATCAACCCATATAAGAAAAAAATATTTTTCTAGTAATACAATAATGATATAAATTAAACATTAATATGATTGAATTCATTAATAAGATGTCAATTTTTAATAATAAAGACACATTTGGAGTTATACTGGTAACAATGTGCGTCATATTGAGGTGGGGTTGATTTCTACACATCACAAATGAGTCAAAGATTGCTATTTTAAAATATTAAAACTATCCAAATGGGTTTGCCCAGTTTTGAGTATATCACTTGTTCTTTTACTAAAATTAATATCAAATTTAAATGAAAGATTTGGATTTATATCGGTCACATAGTTTGTTATATTGAGGTATGGTTGATTCCTACATGGTACAAATGACTGATTGATTGATTTCCTAATGTATTAAAACAATCCAAATGTGTTTTCTCGGTTTTCAGTATGTCACTTGTATTTTTTTCTAATATTAATGTCAATATTAAATAAAAATAGAAACTTTGAGTCATAACAGTCTCATTATGAATTGAATTGAGGTATGGTGGATGCCTACATTTCAAAAATGACTTTTGGAGCATTTTCTAAAAGTAGCAAAAAAATATGAATGTGTTTTCTCATTTTGTTGTATGTAAGTTGTGCTTTTTTACAAAAATTTCATTTCAAACTAGAAACATTCTTTTTGGGTCACACCGATCATATCGTGCATTGGATTGATATGAGACTACTTCATACACATCACAAATAACTTGTGAATCATTATCATAAATTATGAAGACAATTGGAGTGGGTTTTCTTGTTTTTCAGTGAGTTACATGTTTGAGCTAAAATGTTAATTTTACATTGATAATAAACACTTTTAGCCATACTGGTCGAACCATGTATCTGATTGTGGTTTGGTTGATTCCTACACATAAAAAATGACTGATTCATTGTTTCCCTAAAGTATCAAAACAATCCTAATGTGTTTTCTTTGTTTTTTGTATGTTACTTTTGATTTTTTCTAAAATTAATTTGAATTTTACATTAAAATATGCTCATTGAGTCATAACAATCACACTATTAATTTAACTGAGGTGTGGTGGATTCTTAGATGTCATAAATGACTTATGGATTCTTTCCTTAATGTTTGAAAATAATCAAAATTTGTTTTCTCAGTTTGTTTAAGGTTAGTTTGTTTTTTTTACTAAAATGAATTTTCAAAATAGAAAAAAGAATTTTGAGTTATACCGGTCGCATCATGCATTGGTTAGATATGATAATTATTTATACACCTAAAAAATAACATATCAATCATTTTTCTAAATTATTAATACAATTGGAGCTGGTTATTTTGTTTTTTAGTGAGTGACACGTTTTGAGGTAAAATGCCAATTTAAAATTTATAACAACACTTTTATCCATATCGATCACACTAGTTTTTAGTTTAAGGGTTGGTTGAATCCTACACATAAAAAATCACTAATGGATAATTTTCCTAAATTATTAAAACTATCTGAATTTTTTTCCCAGTTTTCAATATTTCAGTTGTGTTTTCTTTCTAAAATTAATGTTATTTTTAAATAAAAAAGACACTTTGAGTCATACCAGTAGCATTGTGAATTTAATTGTGGTGTGGTTGATTCCTACATGTTAGAAAGGACTTATAGATCATTTTTATAAGTATCAAAACAATCCGAATAAGTTTGCTGATTTAGTAGTATTCTAGTTTTGTTTTTTTACTAAAATTTCATTTCAAACTAGAAACACGCATTTTGAGTCATATCAGTCTCATCGTGAATTGGTTTGTTATGAGACTACTTAATACAAGTCACAATGAAGTTATGAATCCTTATCCTAAATTATGATGAAATTTGGATCAGATTTTATTAGTTTTCAGTTAATGATGTTTGGAGCTAAAATGTTAATTTTAAAATGATAACATAAACTTTTAGCCATACCAGTAACACTATGAGTTATATTGAGGTGAAATTGTTCCTACTTGTCAAAAATGACTAATATATTGGTTTCCTAAAATATCAAAACAATCAGAATGTGTTTTCTCAGTTTGCAGTATGTTAATTGCGTTTTTTTCAAAAATTAATTTCATTTTTAAATAAATAAGTCACTTTGAGTCATAGAAGTTGCATTTTGTGTTCAATTGAGATGAAAGTAATTATTACATGTCAAAAAATTACTTATAAACAGTTCATCATTATCCTCTTCCATACAAAAATCAACATTCACAAATCCCAATTCAGCTATTTTAACAACACTCCAATTATAACCAACAACTTATAATATAGAAGTGTAATCTACATACATTTTATAATTTATTTTATCTTATTAATAAATTTCACATTGATGTTTATGTAATAACAGTATACTATATTATAGTTCATTAAGACTCATGGTTTCATGTATAGTAAGCTATCAAAAATATTAAATTTATTTTATATGAAATACAAAGAAAAATATTGGTGTGTTAAATATGTTTAATAAATAATGTTTATGGTAGTTATATTACAATTCTTGGGTTTCTTTTAGATAATTGAAATGATAATTATTTTATTTTAATATAATTTAATGAAGAGTTTATATTATTATTTGGTACACTGTGAATGAATATGTTTATTATTGTCTCTTCATATTTACGAGATGGTGTTCTATATATTTTAATATTTTCTAATCATTATTGAAATTATTTAAATTAAATAAAAGCTTTAAACTTCTAATTATTTTATTATAAGAAAGGATTTATGTTGAAATAATTATCATCGACATTATTGATATATGTAAGAGAATCTTAATCCAAAATACAAAATTAAATAAATTATATTTACCATTAGAAATTTAAGGGATTGAAATTTATAGATTTATTCTTTTTCAATCAATTATTTAAATATGGTAATTAATTTGTAATGATTTATTAGATATTTTATTTTGGCTTAAGATAGCATATCATTGTCTGATAAAGTCTATAATGCCTTATTTGATTTGTTCATTGTTGAACGAATTCTTGTCCTTAGGCCTTGGATTTATTCCATGATGTAGACTATATTGATGCACCACCCTATCATAACATAATACTCCTTAAAAGTTAAAAAAAAATTATATAACTAGATGTTTAGTTCTAAAATGTTGGATCTAGTGTATTACAAATTGACAAACACTATAATGCATGGTTAGTTTGTTAGATATCCATGTATTAAATCCATAAAATAAATATTTGGAGGATCTAAATGGACCGCAATGAGAATCAAATACTTCCTAAAAACACAAATAGGAATAAGCAATGAAAATATAGTTGATATGATTAAATTTTTGAGTTTTACCCCTACGTAGTTGGAATTAAAAATAGTTTTTCATATGTATTTTTTTTCAAATGATTTGAGTAGGGATTACATTCTTTCACCTTCTTTATTAGAATTTATTTATTCTTTTTAAGGGGTGATGTGAGGACTAACGAGTCCAAATTTTTGTTCATGGGGAAATCTCATCAATTTTTTTTCCTATATACGCCTGAAAAAATATGAAATGTATTTAGTCATAATTTTCATAGTATATCAGCTTTTTAAAATCAAAATATTAAAATATACCTCATGAATACATTTATAATGGAGGCTCCTAGCCATTCATACTTGAGGATTTCATTTACATTTTCTGCACGAATGTAATCTGATTCTTCCCCTCCATACATTTTTTTTTCCAAAAACAAATGTGTGAGTATTTCTGTCTATCAACTTTGTATCCACATGAGAATAAAATTATATTAAATGTGGATATTGAACGGGTGGGGTGAAGATTCTCTCAGTAGATCATTTCGATATGTTGGACGATTCTTAATATTGTTTTGAGCCGATCTTTTATTTCACCCACTCACCATTGTTGTTCTATAAAAACATTCATCAGATCAGACCTTTCACATTAAATGTTCATGGTTCAGCTTGAAAAATAATTTTTCAATGACTACCTCTTTATCGATATATTTTTTACAAGAATTGGATGCCATGCAATGAATGTTCCAACAGCTTGTTCGACCATATGAATGCCTTTATCATCCTTTGGAACATGTAGCTTAGTTCTCAGCTCATGATAAATGTTAATTGACACTCTAACATGACCTATTGGAAGTGGTCTATTATGAAGAATGTTGTTCTACATATTGAACATTGTAGCCCTCGCTACAAAGTGATGGATGGGTGTTGATAAATATAAATCACATCCATTTTCACCATATAGAAAATCAGTACAGGAAATGTGTTAGAGTGTATGTGATTCAAATTTTATAGAAAAAATAATTAGAATATTGTGTATCTCATATAAGTCATGTTTTTTATGCGAATGAATAGCCTCAATACTAGTTGGGGGTGGGGTGTGATCTTTATGAACAAATTTTTCTAGAGTTGTTTCTTCTCTTTGCCTCTCCCATAAAACTTGTTATCATCTCTCTATGTTATTGTGATTAATATTGAAACAAAGCTAATGTTTCTCTCATCTTTTTCATTTTCAATGTTTGATCCTCTACTTGTATTTCTTTCAAAAAATCATTTCGAGGTGCCACCCAAAAACCCGCACCTATGACACGACCATACTGTTCTGGCTACATTAAGGGCGTTGAATGTATGTCTGCATCGGGTGTGGGTGTTGTGGATTCCGATTACTATGTCAAATAGAAAATATATGAAAATTAGAAATCATTGTTATATAATAGCGATTTAAAGCAAAAAAAATTTATATTATGTCATACTTACACATGTTTCCCACACTTTTTGTGTGTTTTCATTTATATGAATCCACTCTTTATTTACACGAGCCACATTCCATTGAACATCATGTTAGATGGAAGTGGATTTTTATTTCAATTAATCAATCTATATATAAATAGAGGAAAATGGCTATGATGTTGTTTTATTTCACATAAAAGTATTAGGGTATATTTAAAATACATAACATTTTTTTCTCAAGTGTAGTGTACCCCATCCTTACTTTACAGTAGGGGTACACTAGTTTTTATGATCATTCTATATTTTCATCACTCCTTTTCTATTTCATAATTAAAAAATTGTCAGTAAAAATGATTAATACAAGAAATTTCAAACAACATATTACGAGACAAAATATCCATGAAAAGTCTCTTCTACATGATATCTCCTAAATACATCCCACACTCCTTGGGATATCAAGTGTGTATAAAGAGGATGTGGGTGTGAATTGATTTTCACTTCAGCATATTTAAGAAGATATTTCATTAAAATTGTGTGTAAGCCTCTTTGAATCCTTCCTGTAACTCATAATACATATTCCTCATGTGGGGTATCTACTATAAATGCACACTATAAGGGATGATGACGAGTAAGTCAATGTTTTAGTATTGTATTTTATTTTAATAAATTAATGAAATGATATCATAATTTTAATATAATCTCTTCCCACATTAGTGTCTTAAGTCCACTGACAATATGGTGCCACGACTGTACATCAATCGTTATGAATTTATGTGTGATGATTACCATGTAGCTACTGAATATGGCTTTGTTGGGGTTAACATGTTGGCCCCGCTTATTCCTCCCCAACTCAAATTTGTTGCATTTTTATTTTGACTTATGGATTTTGGGTAACATTGTCAAAATACAGAGAAATTTTTTATTGTCCTTTCAGGGTCTCATTGCCTACCATTTCCTCAGTTTTATCATCGCGATTGTGTTTCTTTGAAGTACTAGCATTGGAACTTGGATTAGTAGCAACATGATGAGAAACCTATTTTACCTCAGCACTAGGACAAGTAGCAATAGGTTGAGAAACCTATTTTTCCTCTACACTAAAACCAACAACATCATGTTGAGAGACTTGTTTTTCTTTGGGATTGGGTGCATCAGTTTGTGAAAAAGTCCTTATATTTAGATGTGGTATAAAATTTAATTTATATTATATAAAAGTAGCACTGAATAGATAATAACATAAGGTAACACAATTTATATTACTATAAAAAAATATCTTTATTATTGATATCACATTTCTTTTGAAGTCTTAAGAGATTTGAGTCTCTATCGGCTATCCAAATCCATTAATTGTGGTATACTCTTACATACAAAATTCCACAAATATTGGTAGAACTACCAAATGATTATGAAGTTCCATGGAAAGGGTCACCCTCTATTGAATTTTCATCTGACCCTTTAATTGTTTTGGTCGATAATAGAAAAATTGACTAGTTTTGGATTGAATGGTCTGGAAAATAATATAATTTTACTACCTGTGATTCCATTATAAATAGTTCTTTATCCCCTTCCGCACTAAAATCAATATTCAGAAATCCAAATTCAATTATTTTAACCACGCTCCAATTATCAACCCAGTTGCATTAAAAAATCGGCACTTGGAATTTTATATAATCTAAATCACATATTTGTTTTTTGATTCCAAATTATAACCTATTCGCATCAATTGGATTCCATTCCTTAGCACTATAAACTTACATCTCTTCAGTCTCAGTAGTAACCCCACTATTTTTCAATGTACAATCATCACCTTTTTCATTCCTATTGAATGTATAACATTTACTACATAATCATTGTAAGATAAAACATACACACGTGATCCTTAGGGTAGCCATCGAAGTCGTCCTAAAATTGAGTGAGGATTTTTATCTAAATTCATAGAAATGTGGCCCTAGAACATTCCTATAAACTACCAATTATGTGTATCTCATATCCATTTTCAGCCCTAAATGGATCAAAATTCCTAAGAATTCCATTGTGTGTTTGAACATATGGGTCAACATTGATACTTTTATGCAAAATGTAAAGGTGGGCCTACTGTTGATATGTAATACTGACTCTGAAAAACCCTCTTCCAAAAATTTCTTCACTATCAAGCCTCCTAGTGTAATGAGATTTCAATAAGCCAATTGTTTCCACACTAGATAGGTATTCAGTACAAAAATCAAAGAGTTCCTCAACAATATATCACTCTACAATACAACCCACTAACAAAATTCGATTTTTGACATACCCTTTCAAAATCTTCATATACCGTTAAATGGGGTACATCCATCTATAATGTATAGAACCACATAGTCTAATGTCTCTCACCAACTGAAACATAAAATGTACCATCATATCAAAGAATGTTCAAATGAAGAACATTTCCAATTCACATAATATGATGGAAATTCACCTTTCCATAGTCGGAAATTTTTTCAGGTATATAACATTCCTAAATATAGCATTGAAGAAGAAACAAAACCTCATTTATGTGTGATAGACATCCTTGGAAAAAATGCATCTTAAAGATATTGGAATTAGATCTTTCATCAAAACATGGATGTTATGTGATTTTAGACCCTATAAATTTAAATTTTTCATTGAAATGATGTTATTGATATTTGGTGGAGACACCACTAGAACCTTTGCATCATTAATGATATGGAAAAATTGATATCTCTCTTTCCTAGAAAGAGTGTAAGCTTCTTGAGGATGAAATGTTCATTTTTCACCATTCACTGGTGCCAACACTTCTCGTATTCCCATATCAACCATGTCCAACCTGCATTTAATTCCATCCTTTGTTTTTCTGGGTGCATTTAGAAACTTGTCAATGACACTATCACATTCATTATTTTCAACCTGCATAACATCATGAATATTTCTGACATTCAGAAAATTCCATAGTGATAATTCAAAAAAATCAATCACTTTTTCCAACCGATTTTTGTACGGTTTTTCAAAAATGGTTTACCAAAACTATTGTGAACATATTTTACTTTCTCAAAAAATTTATCACCTATTAGTGGATAAAGTGTTGTACGTTCTTATGAACATCCATCGAATGATGTTTTCCAAGATCGGTACTTATGCCATTGGGGTAGAAAATTGCGATGTACTAGAAACACGATTTTCGATGAATGTTTCAACGTAATATACTGTGTAACGTTTTCACAAATGGGACTCCATTGATATCATTTAATGCTATATCATAACAAATATCTATAAATATGAAAGTAATTTATCGTTTCGTGCAACATGGCTCTCAAAACGAAAGATTCATTTTTTAATAATCATAAAATGTATCACCTAAATCAGATAATCATTTCAAATCCTCGATCAATGGAACTAAATAAAAATAAACATCATCCCCTAGTTGTTTTAATCCTAATATATGAATAAATAAACTGGTGTATTTTTTTTCATGTATAACCATGTTGGAATTTTATAATTTACCAACATAACCAACCATGTACTGTGAGTGTTGCTTTGAAAACCAAAAGGATTAACTCCACCTATAGATAAAAAAAGTCAAAGGTTTCTTGGCTCATTTTCAAATTTAGGATACTCATGATCAATTCTATTCCACTGAGGATATTCTACTTACTCATGTAGTTTCCCATATTTAATTCTTCTATCTGCAGGACATGTCAATTGCCCGATAGTCTCCTCACTGCAATATTGGTGCCTAATACCTTTAATGATTGGAAAGTACCATACAAAATTATTTAGACTATATTCATCTTTCTTGTATTGAGATTCACCAAACATTGATAATTATTTATGTGATTTGTGGTCCTTGAGAAATAGTATACAATCATTTGGGAAGGCATGTATTCTTTCAGATATCACACCCATCGAGCGTATCATTTTTTTGGAATCATATGTTTGTCTCGAGAGCTCATTATCATCTTGGAGAATATCATTCATTAGATGAAGTTGTTCCATAAAATTGGCATCACTCCACCTATTTCCATCTCTCAAATTATGCATCTTCTGTATGACAGAAAATGATGTATATTTAGTGAAACCATTGTTCAATGGCATCTTTACACAACTCTTTATCTTATTAAATAATTTTAGGCAATCAAAAAGTTCATCTTCAACTATCCCTGTCATTTAATCAATGTGATATTCATCATCATTCACAGTTATAATCACATGATACAAATAATCATCTCCATTGTTCATGGTTGTAATCATACTAGATGATCCATAAAATGCAGTTCTATTACAAGAACAACCTACATTCATTTTTCCCCATATTTATTCAAACATGTATACCATTTATCTATTCCTTGATAGATCAAGTGTTCTTAAAACACCTCTGGACAAATTTATCTTGAATAAAAATAGAGTAAACATGAACAAAGGATTTGAGAAGGGTCACATGCAATATCTTTCCAAACATGATAAACTAATTCATGAAAACTGCATAATCTTTTGTCAACTGATTGGAATTAATCCATTCTTTATTCATATTCATTATATATGATTCATTAATATTCGAATTTAAAAAAAATAACTTAAAAAATGATGTTTAACTAAGGTTATCATCCAACTATAATAAATGGAACTACCTATGGTAAACAATACCATTAACTCTTTATGCATTACCCAGGAACAAATTATATAACACCTATCTTCCCAACCATAAGAACAATGGATATAACTATGATATTCCCTTTCACTATAATGTTTTAGTATCCCACATGTGCTCTATATGCATTTTTGTAAACCAGTTTTTTAGTGTTTCTCTAGAAAAATAATCTCTCGAGTAAAGAAATATCATACTAAACAAATAAATGGCATGATAATCCATAGATTTCTTGTAG
Source organism: Viscum album (assembly GCA_963277665.1). Taxonomy (NCBI): domain Eukaryota; kingdom Viridiplantae; phylum Streptophyta; class Magnoliopsida; order Santalales; family Viscaceae; genus Viscum; species Viscum album. Next base: position 2,140,160,477 of record OY728163.1, on the reverse strand, counting down.
GTGGAAGGATTCATTAAATATTTTCTTATGGTTATTTGACTAATGAATCCATAAAGTGTCCCATAGAGTCCTCTAGTGAAGTGGTTTTCTAAGATTTAGTGGAATTTCACAAGTAACAATTAGGTGGTTTCATTGAAATGGGTAAGGTTTGGATTAATATTCATTGGTGGAGGAACTAAAACATGGGAAAAAAATTTCATTACAATCATGCCAATAACCACAACACTATAAAAACACCCAATCTAGCTCAAAATAATTCCAACTACTACAACACCATACAAACACACAATCATACTCACAATCGCAACACTATACAAACCATACAAACACAATTTTTGATTTTAGAAAGCATCCCTTATTCAATTCCACTTGTTAATTCAGGGGTTACCATATAATTCTTATCATCCTTAGGCATTAATTCATTATCCAAGTATACGTAAATTATAAATTTCCATATTAAAATGTTCAATAAGAACCAACCAACATGCAATTCATTTTTTGTGAAATCAAGGACCACAAACGACCATTATTTTAGACAGGTGTTTAGCCTATGCAATTGAAAACATAACCATCAATATAAAGAAGTAATAATATGAATAAAAGAATAAAACAATGAGTAAAAGGATGAAACTCAATGTATAGGTGTATTTCAGCGTGCGACAGAAGTGTGTTCGTGGTAGGGGAGAGGCGCACTTCAAAAGATATTTCCAACTAAAAAACATAAAATGAGAAATCATATGTTATAAATATCCAAAATAGGTCCAATGAGATTAAGGAATGGGCAGGTCTAGTTAAATAGTTTTATTGGTCAATAGTAGGATTTTATTATCTATCTATGATATCTTCTTCGTGATTATTAATTTTTTGTATATCTATAATATTATTAGATGTTAAACTTACGAATGGTACATGTATGGTTTTCCAGAGTAATATTATTTTTAATTTACCATAATTAAGGGGTAATATATTCCACATTAATTGTAACTTTTTCCCAGGGGATAATTGATATCATATAAGGAACATAAACACCTCTTAGGTTAGTTTAATGTCAGGTCAGTTGGTGGTTATGATACCATCGTAGGCCGTATCATTACATTTCTAATTGTTACTGACGCATGTCCATTTAAATATAGGATATGGGGTTAGAAACTAATAAATTCCTAGCTCTATTGGTGTTATTATGGGGGTGGGTCCTGATAGTATCAAATATGATAAATCTTTTATAGATTGGACATTAGAGTAGTCACTACTAAGGATTTCTTCATTTATAGGGTATTAATGTTTAATAAAACCTAGTGTCTGAAGTAGACATCATAAACTAAAAGGTGACTAAAACATATGTGATTACTTTATAACCTATGGAGTCTCTATGTGTTTTAGAGATGTTTCAATATAAATGTGTTCTATCGAGTTAATGTGAATTATGGTATGAAGAATTTGTTTTTTTTCATGAAGGTAATGCAAAACTGGATGATCTTAATCATACATATATAATTCATGTATGTTCAGACCATGTTGAAAATGATCACCATGAGATAATAGGTGATTCTAGTTGTATAATATTTATAACTACTATCTTGATGATGTTAACCCTTTTTATAGGATATTTTCACCTCATTTAAGGAACTCATTAAATCTTGTGTTCATAATTATTCACTCACCAAAACAAAAACAAACAAATAAATATAATGAAAATAAGTATTTTACATGGTTTACTATAAAGGGACACATCTGAGGAGAACACATAATTGATGAGTCAATGTGACAAAATATAGTATACTCAACTTTAATGGATTAAAATTTTAGTGACAATGATATCATAAGAATGTTATTGTGAGATGCAATGAATAGAAACAATGAGATGGAAGCTTTGTGACACAATGTAAAAAAAACACACAACCTTGAGGCATAAAACCATGATAATAATTTAATCCTATCATTAGCATGCCCCCCCCATTTCAATATTAAAACACTAAACACACAACAAATCTATTTCCAGAACAACAAATCCACTTTTATATAAACATGTCCAAAGATGTCTTTACACCATGGATTTAAAAAAAAGTGACCAAGTGCTTTTTAATCCAAGTTAAAACACACAAAGCCTATGAAATTTCCAAACATACCCTTGAGATTCAAACACACACGCACCCAATCATTTTACAATTTCCAAAAGGGCCCTTATCCTTTCCAAACACACACCAAATAATTTCCATAAAAAAATACATCAATACTTTAAAATAAAAACACCTTTATAAAACAAACCAAAAAATCTATCAACAATTGTAAAAAAACCAACAAATTTATAAACAATTATAAAAACAACCAAACCAGTTTTCAATCAATTTTATAACAAGCTAACCAGTTTATGAACTATAATTTTTGTATTCCAATTAAATTATTAATAATTTTACAAGAAACCCAAACAATTTTGTAGAAATTCTATAAACAAATAAAAAAATTTATAATCAATTTCATAAACAATCCAAGAAATTTATAAATAATTATTTTATTAACAAAAAAATAGTTTATTAAACATTTTATAAATATATCAAACAAACTACAAATACTTTAGAACACCATAATAAAAAATTCAAGAGTAATACAAAGATAATTTTTATGTTGAAAAAATTATCAAAACAATATCGGACATCCACTAAACACAATTTCTATAATCACGCATAAACATAACAAAGGTAAAAAACATAAAAACTATTTTTAATAAGACCAACTAACGTGAAAACACTATAACAGATTAACCAATTTTATTGCGAAGCAACAAATCAAGTAAAATATTTAACTAAAACATTAAAGCATCAAATACACCTAATTATAAATAAAAAATGAAGATTTTACTACCTCAGATGTTTGAAAATGTGACCATGTTCTAATAGAAAGGAGAACAAGATATCAAAGAACGTTTGCACACTATAAAAAACAAAGGAAACACATCACACCTAAACCCTACCCATAAGGTTTCAGCCCAAACCATCGCACCCTATAGAAACAAGGGAAAACGTAATAGAGAATCACTCAGGGGATCCATTCACTGTATAGAAGGATGCTTGGACAGTCGTCAGAAGAGGAGGGCGCGACAGAGTAGGTCTGGTGGACCAGGGGGTCACCCAAGGAGGAGGAGGACATGAAGGTAGAGGAGGCGGATGAGGAGGAGAAGAAGGAGGCAAGACAATGGCAGAGGAGGATTAGTCGACGACCACAAAGGTGGAGGAGGAGGAAACATCACTGGAGGAGGAGGTGGGATCGACAACGGAGGAGGGTTCGATGGAATATGGGTCAGTTTCGACGAAGGCTTGAAAGGGTGCGAGGTAGGAGGAGCATGTTAGAGTTATTTTATAAAACCTACTGGATTATTTATCAACTCTAAAAAAATATGGATAAAGGTATGCTTTATCAGTGCTGAAATATAATGTGATGATAATACATACCTCTATCAGTGATTTGTTAGTGTAGATAAAGATATTCCTTTATCAGTGCTAAAAAACTGTGATAAAAGTCATATTTATCGATGTTAAATTATAGCATTGATAAAGACATCTTTTATCAGTTCTTTTCTAATGCTGATAAAGACGATCTTTATCAGTGCTAAAAAATCTCTGATAAAAGAACGATTTATCTATGCTAAAATTAGTATGCTAATAAATAAATATTTTATCAGTGCATCTTTAGTGCAGATAAAGGAAATCCTTATCAGCGATTAAAAGTGATGATAACGTTATAATTTAAATAATTTATTTATATTATTATATATTTATTTAAATTGATATATAGGATAAATATATATTTATTTATAAATACTTATAACTATAAGTAAATATATATTTATAAATTTATATATTTAATTGTATATTTATAATTTTATAAGTAGTAAATAAATATATTTATTATATTTCTATAATTATTTACATACATATATATATATTTATAGTTATAATTATAACTATAAATCGTATATATTTATAAGTATTGGTATATTATTGTAAATATATAATGATATTAATAAAATGATAATATTATATGTATAATTTTATAATTATTATATACATAGTTATAATTATAATTTCAAATGTATTTGAAATGTAACCAGATATAACATTAAAACTAAAATAAAATAAAATTATTATTTTAATATATTTAATGTAATTTTATAAGTACAATTTTTAAAAAATATATAGTTTTTTTGGGTAACTATATGAATTAATCAATTTACCACATCGTAGGACAACATGATGTAATGTATAAATGAACATTCTTGAATGATACATAACATATATCCATGACCAATATATTCATTGATCAAATTCATTAGAAAAAAACATATATATTCAATAATTTTCATTATAAATATATAAATTAAAATTATTATATATTTATAAATATAATAAATATAATAAATATAATAAATATAATGAATTAATTCAATAAATTTGATAAATCTAATAAATAAATCTACTAAATCTACTAAATCTAATAAATCTAATAAATCTAATAATTCTAATAATTCTAATAATTCTAATAAATTTAACAAATATATTTATTATTTAATTTAATTTATTATAATCATATAATTATTTAATTATATATATATAATTATAATCTTAGAAATAATTTTTTCAATTAAAACATAATATATATTTTTTTAATTATTAAAATATATATATTAATTAGAATCATGGATTTTTTATTTAATGTCTACCAATAATTTTTTTGAATATAGATATAATAAGTTTATATAAATTGATAACATTTTTTATTAAATACTTTTACCAGCTCTAATAATAGAGATGAAAAATGCACCCTTTATCATCACTAAGAAAAGCACGGATAAAGTGTACATTTATCTACACTTTTCTCTAGGGCTGATAAATTCCCACCCCTTTATGAGTGCTTTCTTCTTAGCACTGATAAAAGGAAGTGCCTCCCTTTCCCTATTTTTAGGTAGTGGTGTTGGTTTCTATGTTCTTACGATTTTGTTTCATAAACCACCGAACCTAGATAGATACCTATTCAGAATTCATGAATAATAGATTCAGTCCATTCTTATAAACTATGTGGTAAATCAGACATGAAATTTAGTATCCATTATTTAGAGTTTGGTGGCCAATGTGCAGGTATCAAAATACCAATCATATGGGAAATAAAAATAGTGAATTAAGTATATATAAAAATTAATATTACAATGCTAAATGGAATAGTCATTAAATTCTTATTATCAAAATAACAATTGAATCGTCATAAGACTTTTTCATCAAGAAATTTTTAATCTATAACTCATAGAAGAAGAGTATAACATATTATTAAAATATTATATAACAACAATTAGAACATAAGTCAAAATAATAATATATTAACCCAACTCATGGGACCTTGGTACATATATAATCATTGTATAATAATGAATACATACAATAATCCCACTTCTAATATATGGATAAGAAAAAATGAATAATAATAAAAATATTCATTTCCATGGAATAAATGATTACAGTATTATCAACTAAAATAATGATTAAAAAAATAACTTACAAATATTGTTATTTAAAAATGGAATAATCCATTGAAACAACCAATTACCATGACTGAAAACCACATAATTTAATCACTCTTAAAATAATACCTATTTTTTATTCTAAAGTAATTGAATGATAATCCCAATTAAAATTTATGTCTCATTTATTCTCATATAACTATCAATATAAATGGAATGTGTGATTATAAAAGTGATATGGGATCTCCATCTCCCATATTGTCCCTAATCACTAACCTAAGGACCACCCTGGTGATGTAAACTAATAATCCATTCCATCTTAAGGATATTATTAAAACATGGTATGGATCTCAAAATATAATACTAAATTTTTATAAAAGAAGACTATACGGAAAAAACAAAATTATCATTTTCATAGTGATAATTATGTCAGACCCCACTTCACGTCATAACATACCCAACTACTCTAAGTACTTCCTTCATCAAAAACCAACTACTTAATCAATCATGACAACATTAACCTCATTGGATAAAAATACACCTGAAACTTCCTAATAGTAAATTCATTCAAGAATGAATGTATCCTTATCAATGAGATTATGTTAATTAGAGAAGATCAAGCTAACTCAACCGATCACCCAATGGAAAATCATTTGCGATGATATAATTTCTTAACCCTATTTCATCAAACCCCAGATGGTTATACAATAACAAATTCAGGGGAAAAATGGCTCTGTTGTGTCAAATTTCTTATTTAGGATTCTATAATTTCATGTCCTAATTAAAAAACAATAAAATAGAATTACACAATATATGTAGTAAATTATTTATGGTTCTAATGGGACTCACTCCCCTTCATATGAACCAACTAGGAAATATCTGTAAAAGTACATGTCATACAAATCCACTCATGAAAGATCATTATCACACCATAATTGAAAATAAATAAAAGTCAATAAAAAATATAGGAAACATTACCCTAGTTAATAAAGAAAAAATCCATCTATAATATATATTTTAATCACTCTTGATTTCATTAAATTATAAAATAATAAAAAACACACCAAAATATTTTTAATATAAATGTAGTATTGATGAATGCTTAGATAAATTGAGAGGTATGAGATGAGAGTGAGTATCCTCATGATAATTATTTTGTTTCTTCAAATGGATCATTGGTATTGTAATATATGAATCATATAAAATTAGAATAATAAGAGGGGAATGTGATAGAGGGAGCGACAAACTCTATTTGGTGGTCAATAAAAATGAGGATGGGTTAGGTTTTATTTAATTTAAAATGAATTAATAATTAATTTTTTTAAATATTTGTACTTCTCGGTGATTCTTAACTCACTATCAAATATAAAAGAGTCCACCTAAGAAGACACCATCATAGAAATATCACCATGTGTCTGATTAGACACTATTGGAAACCTAGTTTCTTGTGCACCTATTTTTACATATAAACTGACTTTTTTCCTTCACCCGATCCAATAAAAACCATTAAACCATTATAATTAATTTAATAAATCCAATTAAATGGTCATATGGGATTAAAATTAATTAACGTGGTTAAAAAAAGATGAAATCATATTTAAATAAACATGAGATGAGTTTTCTCTGATTTATCTACTATAAAGAAGAACAAGTACTTATAGTTTTGGACACAATTTTTTCATAATTTATTTAATGTTTCCATTATAATTTGTAAAATTTTCCCTATATTGGTTTTTAGTTCTGTTTTGGTTTCAAAATATAAGTTTTATAGGTTACCTAATATTCAATTTTTTATTTCATGAAATATTACAATGATTTAATTCATAAAATAATTCTAATTAGAGAAAAATAAAAATTATTATTTTCCTTTTCATTAAAAATAATTATTCAAATTATCCAAATTTTAAGAATGAATATCAAAATATTGATAGATTAATTCACTATTCATGTACATTTTAAATGGTAGCAATTTAGCTTTAATAATTTGATTTTAAATTTTAATAGTAATTTATTGACAATTTTGTTTCACTAATGTCTATAGATTATCTGGAATACAAATATGTGGATAAATAGTTTACTAAATATTAACTATTTAATTCTTAATATATCTATTTATTTTTTCTTTTATTAATTAAATTATTGGGTAATGTAACTTTCTCTAAAAATATTATTAGTTTTCTTAGTACAATTCTCACTAGCAACTTGTTTAGTAAATTTAGCATCATGGTGTTGAAACTTTATATAATAAATCTTCTAATAAGTTTGAAGATGTAAAATAATGGGAATAATAACTATATATTCTGTTAATCCATTTAAATACTTATGAAACATTTATCTTTTATCTTGTGTAAGGACATTTGTTTTGTGTTAGTAACATTAAACGTTATATGTTTTTGAGAATAATTCAAAAAAATCATTAAGATTTTTATCCGACATATAAAATTTATTTTAATCAAGTTGAAAAAAAATTATTGGATAAATTTTTAAGGAGTAATCAAAAAATCATAGGATCAACCTCAATATGGTCGTGTAAATATTTTTTCTATACTCTAAAATAAAAATCTAAAATGAAATTATGTTAATAAAAAATATTCACTCAATAAAAAATTAGAAACCAAAAATATATCATTTCTTATGCTCAAACCTCAATATTTTTGTGAATATCTAAACATAATAAAAATTTAATTAAATAGTTAGAATTTTTAATTCACTTGTACATAGCCTTTAAAAAATAATTTTTAGGAATTGATATCTAGTTCAACAATGTAATATTAATTTATTGAAAATATTCATACAGTTCTCCCATTATTACTCTTTGATTAGTCATTAAAGATATAAATTGACATTTTATTATAGTAAATAATGGTTGTTATAAATAAAAATATTTTATAGCATAGATTCATCATCCAAAATCGAAAAAAATATGAGTTAAAAACGAATAAAATAGTCTAAGAATTTTTTTTGGGTAAAATACTATTGAAGAAAATTAAAAAAATCTAATGAATACATAAATACATTAAAAGTAAAAGATTTTAAAGTTATAACATCGCGATAAATATTTTATATGAAAAATAACCAATATTTTTGTAAAAGTAAACACCAAAATACCTTATGATATGTTTATTTGATATCTTGTGACACATGAAATGTCGGGCTTAAACGAAACACGGTACTTTATTAAAATATTATTATTTAATCACGACCATTATAACCTTGTCATTATGATCAAAGGAATAAATGTGAATAAATAAATTATGAATAAATTTTTTTACACATTCATAAAAAAATTTAATTGATATATGTATATTAGAAATTAAATTATAATAATTGTAATGAAATGGAAATGTTTTCTAAAAAACTGAATTATTATTAAAGGTGATTTAATAATCCTTTGCACCAATAATTTAAAACAAAATTTTATGAATTTTTAAAAATTTATTTGAAAATATAATTTAAATTTTTTAATTCTAAAATTCAAAATTATCTTTTGGTGAATTTTTTATAATTTTCCGAAATGATTAATTTATTTTCTGAATACTAGAAAATAATGATTTTTCTTGAAAACTAGATTTTTGATTAAATTAGTTTCAAAGTTAATTTAAATTTTAAATTGTTTATAAAGATAAATTAGTAAAATTATATTAAAATTTAACTAATTTAGGTAATTTTAATCAATTTTATATTGAATTTTGATGTGATATTGTTGAATATTTTTGTATGCATTTCTTTTGAAAAAATGTTTTATTTGACATATCTCCAGGTTTAATTTAAAATTGAATTCTGTAAATCATGTGAGTTATGATTGTAAAATTAGATTATATATTTTTAATTAGAATAAATTATATTATATGATATGTTCAAATTAAATTTTGACAATCACGAATAGTGAAAACCACAAAAAATAATCACCACATTTAAGGTGAAAATAGGTTTTTCTAAGGTTTAAAATAAGATGAAAATTGTAATAAATGATCTAATACTATTGTAGATACAATTTGTTTCCCATATATCAACATTATATTTTCCAAGGATCAATAATTAACCATATTTGAGTATTTTACAAGAGTAAAACAAAGGTATCTATCTTTTCAGGCATTCTAATTGTGTTCTCTCCCATACTTATAAAAGGCCACCTCTATCCACTCCTCTTATCACTCATAAATCCATCTGTATTACCCAATACCTAGCTCAATATCATTAATACATACCTATAAAATAATATTGGCCTTTTTTATCCTAATTATTTCATTAGAATGATTTTATATAAAACATAAATAATTTTTCTGAAGAAGAGGTAAAATTCTTAAACAAGCATTATTTTATTTTATCCCCAAACTCCATCTAATATTATTCAAATATGATAATATAATTAAACAATTATAAACCATATAATATGATATTATTATGTTAAAATAATAATGTATATCCCTATAATAATCTATCAAATGGGAAACAAATTTATCAATCATGTGGATGGTGCAATGCCACCACACGAAATGATGTAATTTATTTTCCATTAACATATATCAATATTGGATATAATGATGTATTTAACAGATATATATATATATATATGATATTTAATATGTTGTTATATTTTTGGAATTATAATATCTTATATACCTTATTACTTTCCAACCTTTTAGAAAATAGTAACGTCATTCGTGTGTACGAAAGAGAGCCACCTCATGAACCTATGTGATGTTTTTTTACATTTATATTTTTAATAGATTGTAATAAAGATGGATTAAAGAAAATAAATAAAAATTTTATCATTATTGTACATATTAAGTTATTATAAAACCTAAAAACGCATACTTTCCGTTTTGTGGGGGATGAAATTGTGTAGCTCATGTGTACGGTGGACTACCCCCGCACAAAGTGATGTGGAGTTTTTCACTAACACTTTACATAGATGGTAATATGGTTAAATTTAATAAAACTATGTGTAACATGCTAGTTCTGGAAGGCTCCCAGAGGCACCATGTACCCAGTTGGTCACATGGCCTCAAGGGAATTTCCCCGAAGGCCAGAGGATTTCGACAAGAAGCGAGAACCTTGGGTGTGATAGTGGGGAAACTATCTCATCATTAGAAAAGTAAGACAATGGAAGTAAAACAGAATGAAATAGAATAAGCTGTAATAATACCATACAATAGTAAACAGTGGAAGACTGTAAGTAAAAACAACTAGAGAACACATATATAAATTATGGATGATACATATGTCTAGGAAAATATCCAAACAAATCACAATGGTGGAATATAGTACTAAAACCTTGAACAAAAGGAAAGCTTGTAAACAGCTCCACTATATCACAAGCCTCAGCTTGGTCCCATTCTCCCCATCTCCCCAGCAATCAAAAACCAGAAGTAGAAGGGTGCTTTCCCTTATCTATAACTGCAACAATATAATCTGTTTGGGCCCAAAAGCATGACCCAAATAGGGTTTGAGACGAATCTCAGTAGGAAACTACCCAAAGTGTTTTGCCCAAATTTTTGTGTATATATATGGTAGGCAATAATAAAAAGTAGTAGAAAACAAGGATGTACTCAAAGTAAACCATCCTATAAGTCTAATGCCCTCAACCTTCGTGAATCAAGTAAGAAACTAATCACAAACAGGTAACCCTATAGGATGTACTCAAAGCCTAACCCCTCTGGTTCAAACAAACAACAACAGAAACCCTATGGGATGTACACAGAGTCTAACCCCTATGGTACATCTTTTGGAAAGACTCTTGGAGGAAGCACCCACATTCAATTACCCCTATAGTCTCATATTGGTAACTAATAGGCATTCATTTGAAGCAATCGACATCGAATTTCCACTTTGGCCCGTATCAAGGAAACTATAGACCCTCTGTGGGAGAACATACATCCATCCCCCCTAAGGTTTGGAAACATAAAAGTAAACCCACTTTTTGAGGAATCCCTCAACGTCCATTCTCTCTATGGTCTACTACATCAGGATCCCACAGCCCTCTCTATGTCATTCGTACACAAAAGATACATGGAAGCCAATGTAAACATCAATAACAACATAGTTAAACAATCTACAGAATATCATAACATGTTAGATAACATTCAATCCATCCTAACAATACTAGGAATGGAAATCAAGCATCAGCCTAACAAGAAAGTCTAGACCAAACATGGAAAATAAGAAAACATGGGAAAAAACTTCATATCATAGAAATTTTAACACTATTAATAAACAAATATCCTATATCCAAACAAACACAACATATCAGGCAATAACAAGGATAAAAACCATAAACACGCAATACCCCATTCTTGGGTATTGGGCACTATTGCACATAAAATGTAAATAATATCTACAAAAAGGCACAAACCACCTACCTCAGCTTCGTAAGATCGATATACAAGATCCATAGGCCTTGAATCTCCCTAGAACACCATAGATATACAAAAACATTAATAACATTCCACTAAGGTTATCTAATGAAAGAGGAGGAATCAAGAGATGATGTTCAATTAGAAATGATAATTCACAGATGCAATTCCAACGCAATAAATGTAGGTCAAATAAAAGAATGGATGAAGAATCCAAGGATCAATGATGATCCGGTGGTATTGTTTTCTCTCGAAGGATATAGGTCAAGAAAAAGATGGTTTTATGCATCAGACATGACCCTATTCTGTTTAATGAAATAAAAAGAAAGTACACAACATGTTTTTTAAAAATACATGGCGTGTGCTGGCCTTTTCCAGCCTCTGCTTTAGTTGTTCTTCAGTTCACCACACAAACCCATGTACACGGCCGTTTCACTACTAGTACACAGCCACCTGTGAATACTAGGTACAAGACTTGTACTTATAATTACATGACGTGTACTCCTGAAATTTTTATAAACTCCTCTTTTTCCAGAAAACACCAGAAAAACAAGATACACACCTAAAAAAGAATATCCTGGTTCTTACAAACAACCGCTTAAATAAATTTTCCCTGAATTTACCTAGCAAGGCGAAAGAGAATATAAATCCTTGAAATTCCCCGGCCATTGTGATTGTACCTCATCCTCCCTCTCCCAAGTCTCATCCTATACTTTCCCATTCTGCGATAGCACTGATACCAGAGGAAAAGACCAGCCATAGCGAATCTTCACACATCAATCAATAATCCAGATAGGATGGTCCCCGAATGAGGAATCCAACTCTAAATCAAGCTCCTCGGTTTGGAAAACATGAGAATGCTATGAGAAGTAACATCAAAGCTAAGAAACAAGGAAGACCTCATTCGTATCCCAGTACCTCTATGGAAATTTCAAGTGATAGGAAACTGAACCGAATCTCTCCAAAACCTCAAACTGTCTAACATACCTCGGTGAAAGCTTACCCCATCTCCTAATCTTCTAGGGTCCCAACCTTGCTGTCACATGCAGGAAAACCTAATCTCCGACATAAAACTCTAGAGGTTTTCTCTGTCAATCAGCATAAGGCTTCTGTCTTGACTTTATAGTATCCATCCTCTTTGGAATCAACTCTATCTACTCTATGGTCTTATGGACATGATGTGGTCCCATCATAACTGACTCTCCTGCCTCTAGCTATCAAAAGGGTTACATGTATTTCCTACCGTTAAAAGCATTATAAGGTACCATATTAATAGTTTCTTTTAAACTTTTATTAAAGGTAAACTCCACAAGCGGTATGTGCTTCTCCCAAGAACCTCTAAAATGTAGGATGCATGCTCGAATCATGTCCTCAAGAACCTGAATCGTATGCTCGAATTGGCCATGTATCTGGGGATGGTAAGCAGTACTTAGATTTACATGTGTACCCAAAGCCTTCTGTAATCCCTGCCAGACCAGATAAGTAAAACGTGCATCCTTGTCCGAAATAATGGAGTGTGGAACCCTAAGTACACACACAGTCTCTCAGATGTACAACCTTCCCAGATCATCAACAATTAAGGTCTCCTTTATCAAAAATAAGGGAGAAAACATCATGAGTTGTTCTATGACAACCCATAATACATCATTCCCTCGAGGCGACCTCAAAAAACCTGTCACAAAATCCGTCATGATATCATTCCAATTCCACTCGGGAATGGTTAACTGCTGCAAAAGCCATGGAGGTCGCTTATGCTCCATCTTCACCTTCTAACAGGTGGAACACCTCATGAAAAAACCTGAAAAATCTTTCTTCCTACCGAGCCACCAATAATGACAGTGTAGTTCTCAATACATATTGGTGATACCAGGATGAACAACCCAAAACGGGGAATTAATGCCCCACATCATCTCCTCACGTATGTCTGCTAAAACCCATACATGCTCTAGAAATGCTAGATCTCATCCTCCCCTATGGTCTATCCAAGAATAGGGTCCTCTCTTGACACACTTTTCCATAGGTCTAGGCCTTTTGAATCTGATAGCTACCTCATTCGCACTCGATCAAGAAGATTTGAGGTAACAACTACATAAGATAGAAACATCTTCCCATGACTTTTTTTCACCTTCAACTGTATCTCAAAAAGCAAATACATAAGAATTCACTCACTAATGGCCTCCTAAACTTTTTATATCTGAGTCCCCTAGCTCAGCTCAATAGCCACAACATTTTCATTCCCATGCGTGGAGGCAATCTCAAAGTCAATGGACTGAAGGTACACAACCCACCTACGATTTCTCAAATTAAGATCACACAAAGTGAAGTTATACTTGAGACATTTTTGGTCATTGAAAACAAAAAAAATGATCTCCTAGACTGTAATATCTCCAAAAGAATAAAGCATGAACCACTGCAGCCAACTACAGATCGTGCGTCGGTAATTCCTCTCATGTGGCCTCACCTTCCAAGAACCGTACACAACGAACACTTTTACATGAATAAGAACTGCTCCTAGCTCGATAGCTGATGCATAATAGTATACAATATACCTATTTCTCGTCTCTGGGAATACTGGTATCGGTGCTGAAGTCAATATCCTTTTCAGATCATGAAAGGATGACTAATAAGAATCTGTCCACAAGTACTTGACACCCTTCTTAGTCAGGCCCTTCAGTGGCACTGCTATATATGAAAATTCATTTATAAATCATATGTAGTATGTAGTGGGCCCTAGAAACCTCCGCAACTCAATGAAATTCTTTGGTTACTCCCAATAAAATACTACCCTCACATTCTTAGGGTCTACTGATAATCATATCTCTGAGCTGACATGACCAAGAAGTGAATTTGGTCCATCCAAAAGTGGCATTTCAAGATCTTAGCATATAACTTATGCCTTTTCTGTGTAATCAAAATGATCTCAAGATGTGTGGAATGGTCGTGTCGAGTGTGAGAGTACACGAAGATATCATCCTCGAAAACTACCATGAATGAATCCAAGTATGGATGGAACACTCAGTTTATCAGTTCCATGAAGACTGTAGGCTCATTCATGATATTCAACAACCTAACAATATACTCGTATAGACTATACCTTCTCCGAAAGGCTGTAAGAGGTATATCAGATGGTCTAATGTGAAAATAATGGTAACTAGATCTCAATTCAATCATCATGAACACCCGATCTCCTTGAAGATGATCTAAAATATCCTAAATCCTTGGCAAGGGATATCAGTTCTGGACTATAAATTGGTTCAACATCCAAAAATCCAAAAAATGACTGAGGGTACCATACTACTTCTTCGAAATTATGATTGGAAAACCACAAGGAGAAGTATTTGGTTGGATGAAATACTTGGCATGAAACTCCTCCAACCGCTTATTGAGCTCTTGCAACAATGTTGTAGCCATCCTATAAAAAGGAATAGACACTACTGCCACTCCTGGCACGTGTTCAATAGAAAATTCCACCTCTCACTTTGGAGGAAAACCAAAAAAGTTCTCTAGAAAGAGATCCATGAAATGATCCTCTACTAGGGGAAATTCAATCTGTGAAGACCCCTGGTCACCCAAATATAGACTAGAAATCTAGGCCGTAACTACTCCCAACCCATGAGGCATGGGACCCTCTCCACTTACCTGGACATCCCATTCACCCTTATGAAGAATCGATATTCCCTCTAGTGATGTGAAACTCACCCTATGATTAAAGAAATCAACAACATCTTGGAAGGAAACTAACCTTCCCATTCTACGAATGACACAATAGAATGAAATCTCTAAGACATAGAGGTCCCTTAATAAGTGACACCCACCATCCTCAAGAGGGAACTCCATGCAATGATGTACAATAGTTGTTCTTGTCCCCAAAAGAGTCTCTAACATCAAGATACTTGTAGATGAAAAGATACACAACCATAGGCTCCCCACAAAAGCAACCGATATAAAGCTATGTGTAGCACCTATATCAAACAGAGCATAAGAAAAAACTATGGAAACTAGGATCATATCTTGAACTGTAGAGGGTCAAGGATACTACTCCTACTGGGTATGCTCCACTACAAATGTCTGATCGGAACCGTGGCCTTATGACACTACCTGTTCACCCAGATCTAATCCACCCCATTGTCACTGAAATATTATCGACTAGCTACCACATGAATGAACTACACCTTAGCCTGAATGGCCAGAATAACTCCAGTTCCATGATTGATGAAATAATAGTGGTGCTTCTCCTAAAAGTGGAGTCATGGAAGAACTCCTATCACCAGGTGCTTGGTAGAAGAACTGATCGAAGCACTGAATATGGCCCATTTGGCTGCAAGATCGGCACTCAAATAAATCTCAAGGGAAATGTGGCCTCGTATGCCCTGTCTTCCTACACTGGTATCATATCACCTGAATACTAGAAAAAGTATCCCACGTACTACTATCTCTAAGCGTAGACTAATTTTTTCACTTTTTGCTATCAATTGGAGGGGTTCCAACATCGGATGCAAAACTTCCCTATCTCACAGCTCCAGAATCCCTTACATTTCACTTCGTGATTAGTGCCTATTTGACTATAGAGGTGATGGAAGTCAACCTAAAGATTTTCACCAGAGATCATATATCATGATTGAGACTATCCTAAACCATACTTTCTAGGAATAACTCATCACCTCCTAGAATATGCATTAAGTAATGCAGCTCAGTGAAACAAGAAGAGTACTCCATGATAGAGAGTGTACACTGCTCGAGACTCAAGAACTCTTGGGCTCGATTGGCCCTCAAAGTGTCTTGGTAAAAGAAGTAATAGAAGGCACGCTAAAACTCATCCCATGCCATAACCTATTAGCGTCCCGCCCGTGACATCACATCCCACCATCACTTGGAATATTTCCAAGGCATATATGTAGAGCGCATCACCCACCTATATAGAGGAATTTCCTTATGCTTGAAGATAGATAACATGGATTCTATCCAAGACTCTACATCCCGAGGTCCTTCTTTCCCTATGAGGGTGGGAGGATGCTGATATGGGAAAACCCTTGTCAACTATTCCATAGAAGGGGAAGAATGCGGAACTCCATGAAAAGATTGCATGAACCTCATAATTCCCTCTCAGAACTCTGCATCGACACCTATATTCAGGATAACAGCTTATTCCAAGACTGGCACTAATGTAGGATATTCTAGTAGTCCCTAATCAGCCAAATCTGGTGTGTGATCATTGTCCTATAACTATCATAAAACTAGAATACCTCTTGGTGACATGACATTGTAAGGTCAAGTGTACAACTTAGATAAATATTAACATGGATTGAATCTTATAAGTGTGAGAATAAAAGGAGAAAAATAAAGAATTCATGATTTTGAAAACATCGATACACAGTTTGTATAATGCCTACACGACGTGTTCCCTTAAGCCTTCACATGGGCATGTAATTTTTCCAACCAAGGTCGTGTAACACCCCATACACACAGTGTGTTTTCCTAACACATGGTGTGTACATGAATCTTATACCCATTACCAAGTAATTCTGTTCTTCTAAGACACATGATTTCTCTAGAACATGACTACATGATGTGTTAGTGCTAGACAAGGTGTGTACTAGATAAACTTCACCGACCCGTGGTATTAGTTACATGACCGGTTACATAGCTCACTCTACACAATGTGTTGAAGATGGACACAACGTGTACTATAAGGATTTCACCACCCTGTGTTGTTCGTTACATATCTGGATAAAAGAGTCACACTACACAGCGTGTTCAATCCTGACCCATCGTGTATAACCGATGTTTTATCCATTTATGTTGTTAGTTTCATGGGTGGACACATGGTCTCCACAACATGACATGCTTATCTGGTACATGGAATGTCTGTCCAAGATTTCTCAACCTCGTGTCTCCTCCCACACAACCAATGACACGGTTAAAGACTACACAACATGTACATACAGTACACGGAGTTTACTTAAGAAAAACTGTTCCTTCTTGAATAGATGGACATATGGAGTGTATTCATCCTTACATGTCATGTATTCTTGGTTTTTTCAGATAGTAATCCTTAGAAACTACTCCATAATCCTAGAAAAACACCGAAACAAACATTAAAGTTCTGAATTTCTATCTGTGAGGGGAAATACTCTACACGAATCAAAGCTTGGCATCTTATACATGTCATACACAAGAAATAACAATACAATGATCCCCCAAATTCCGATCCATGAGGTCCCAGAACACCTCAAGAACCAAAGTTTGGAATCCATTCAAACAAAATCTTACACATTCCAATACCCTATAAAATAGTTGGTATTCTATCAAATCATCTGTCACAACAACATGCATATCTAGTACAACATCTATCACATCAACATGCAATAACTAATGCACCTTAAATGGAATGGAAAGAATTCATGACATGTGATCTCTATCAATTGCCTAAATGATCAATGAGATGGAATAACCTCATATCATTGGGTTTCAATTGAAATAGATACTCAATAATATCAATGAGAATAGTAGAAAACATGTGAATCAATAAAGGTAAAATTAATCAACTATATAATCAAAAAATCAAAAAAAAGTAATAACGAGGTAAATTGGATTTTCCTTATACACGAGTTAGCTACTCCCAAGAACAAATTATTACCAAGTACCTATTCCTTCATATCCCTGGGTATAGGCTCCAAATAGTATGTCAAGAAGAAAATAATTCATTTGATTCCACTTTGTAAGGTCCTAGTTCTGCAAGCTACCTAGAGGCACACCATACCCAGTTTTTCACATGGACTCAAGAACATTTCCCCGAATTCTAGTGGCTACCAACTACTAATGAGGGCCTTGGGTGTGATGGTGGGAAAAATATTCCCCCATTGGCAGAGTAACACATTGAATTTTAAACAGATTATAATAGCGGAAGTAGTAATAATACCATACAATAGTAAATATCAGAAGACTGGGTGTAAAAACAACTGGTTCACACATATAAAAATGATACATGATACATATGTCTTGAAAAGCAGCGAAAAAAATCATAATTATGAAATATAGTACTAAACCAATGTACAAATTAAAATCATGTAAACAGCTCCACAACATTGCAATCCTTTGTTTGGTCCCATGCTCCCCAGCTCCTCAGCAATCATGTACCCGAAGTACAATGACGCTTGCCCTTATCTATACCAATAATATAATCTGTTTGGGACAAAAATCATTACCCAAAAAGGGTGTGAGAAGAATCCTAGTAGGCATCCACCGAGAGATATGTTCCTAATAGTGTGTGAATATATATGGAATACAATAAGAAAAAGTTGTAGTAAACAAGGAAGTACTGAAAGTAAACAATCCTACAGTTCAAATGCATTAAACATTCATGTATCAAATAAGAAAATAATCACAAATAGGTAACCCTCTGGGAAGTACTCATAGACTAACCCCTCTACTTCAACTAAACAACACAAAAAAAACCTCTGGGAAGTACACACAGTATATCCCCTCCGGTTTAGCTTTCGCAAAGGCTCTCTGAGAAAACACTCACCATCAATTCCCCATGTAGTCTTTTATCGATAATTAATAGGCACTATAATGAATCACTCAACATCCACTTCACCATGTGGCCCATATCGAGGAAACTAAAGACACTCTACGGGAGAACATACCTACATCCCCCCGGAGGTCTCACAATTTAAAAGTAAACAGATGCTCTGGAGAAGCCCTCAAATCCCATTCTCCCTATAGTCTACTACACCAGGTTCCCACAGCCCTGTGTAAGTCATTCGTGAAAAAACAATATGGAATCCCATTTAAACCTCAAGAACTACATGGCTAAATAATCTACAATATATCATAGCATGTGAAATAATATTCACTCCATGTTAATAATACTTGGCAAGGAAAGCAAGCAGCTGCCTAACAGGCAAGGCTAGACCAAAAGGTCAAAACAAGAAAAATGGGAAAAACATCTATTGCATGGAAAGGTTAAACATATTAATAAAAAATTAATCTATATCTAAATAGATAAGGAATAACAGGCAATAATATGGCTAAAAACCATAAACACGCAATACCATGTTCTTGGGTATTTGGCACTTTTGCACATAAAATTCAATGACTATCTACGGAAAGGAACAAACCACCTACCTCGGCATCATGAGACTGATATAAATGAACTTGAGTCCTTGAATCACCCTAGAATTTTGTATATCTACAAAAATGTTAAAAACTTTCAACCGAGGATATGTCTCGAAAGAGGAGGAATCAAGAGATGAGGTTCCCAAAGAAAGAAGAACTCACTGATGTGATTCCAATGAAACCGAAAAAGGTCGAATCAGTGAAAGGGTGACAAGTCAGGGGATCAAAAAATATCTAGTCATGTTATTTTCTCCCAGACAAGATAGGTCAAGAAGAATATGGTTCTATCCATCAAACGCTACTTGGATTTTTTAAAGAAATAAAAATGAAGTACATGATGTGTTCTTTAGTAGTACACAACATGTACTGGCCTTTTGCAACCTCTTCTTTAGGTGGACGCTGGGTGACCACACATAGCCATGTACTTGGCCATTACACAGCTAGTACACAACCACCCACAGTAATCTGGTACACGACGTGTACTCCTAAAATTTTTCAAGAAACTCATCTTTTTCTCGAATACACCATAAAACAAGACTCATACCTAAAAAAATATCAGGGTTCTTAAAGTATGTAATATATAAGAAATAATAATTATCTAGAAAATTCGATATATTAATTACCTTTATTTCCTTCCATCCATTGAGAAAAATGTAAATTGTGTTCTTACTTAGGTACGACATACTGTCTCAATGAATGGTGTAATCCATTTTTTCTACTGTTTTTATATATAAATTTAAATAAAAATATAAAGAATATATTTGATATTTATATCTTTGTTTAATATTTTATATCTAATTTAATGATAAAAAATTTAATATGGGACAAAATATAGGGTTAACCATTAATAAAAAATTAAGCAATTATCACCTAAAACAGTGATTTTAACAAATAATTGATAATAAAAGTGTGATAAAAGACTATATGTAAATAATATATTATATGGGATAAATGATTATGGTTCAGTAATATATTTATAATAAAATAATGTTTATTATACATGAGGCTAAGAGATATTTTAAGGAATTAAATCAAAAAGAATGTGACTTCTTTTCAATTTATAATCCATTGGGACTTATTTTAAATTATGCACCTAGTTATTTTTAAGAGATATATATACTAACCCATTTATAAAAAATTTCATAAGAAATTACTTTTCTCTTATATATTAATATTATATTTATAGTTGATATGATTATTTCATAAACCATATAACATTTGTACTTATGGTGTTTACATCGAAAGTTATTTTATTTACTGGGTAAATATTGAAAAATCTGTATTATTTATACAATATGGATATTTGATTATAAGGAATATTTTTTATGAAATATATCTATCACTCATTAAATAGTTAATTATTTTGAAATGTTGTGAAATGTGAGGCCTATAATTATATACCCCTTTGATGCATTGATAGGTCTCATGAAACAAATAATCTAGCTTAGTTAAATGTGTATTTTACTAATAGTTTTAAATTGCATTTACGACAGTCCTAATAATATGTTTCGTATGTCCCTAATTATGAATTACCTCATTATGAGATCATTTATTCATGCCAATGTGATTGCTATATTTTTTATAATATCAATGGAAATGTTTCATGTTCATATGATTATATGTATGGCTTTATTTGATCATATATTATTCCAACTATATTATACTCATGTTTTTATTTAAATGGAATGTGTTTCAGTTATTTTCCATGAAATTTCCATTACTACTATTATTAATTATATATTATTATATATGAATATGCTTATGATAATAATATTTCACCCCATTAATAGTTATTAGTTTTACGATGATACTAGGATTTTTTTGTGATTGGAATCCATGGATATTTAAAGGAGAATAATGGGTTCTTTTAAAACATTGTGTATTTTATATTTTCAAAACTTATTATAAATTCCATATATATATCTACATTAACAAGACCATAAAACTATTCATGGCTTTGGGATGTGATTTCTTGTATCTAGTTCCAATGTCATAAAATGACCATTGACTCAATGATACTATGGATGGGGTCTATATAGTTTCTATCAGAGAATGATCATTTAAAATCGTGGGGACTTGATTTAAGAAAACATAGATTAGGTAACAATACAAAATCTGTTAATTTAATGAATATTATATGTATGTTCTAAAATTGGGAATTTTTTGGTTAGGTAGAAATTATAGGGTTTTACTAAAATACATCCCAGCCTAGATACAATATGTGGGAGTTGTTCTAGAATAGATATACCTATGGGTAATAACTCTGAAAAATGTGCTCAAGATTGACTCGAGCATTACCTAGTACATGAATACATTTCTTACTATGAATCGAGTTTGACACTCATTGGGATATTCTTTAGTTAATTAAAATTTTTCTTAAAAACCATTATTAAGTATTTAAAAATATATTTAGGATTATAAAAACATTCCAAAAGAACCAATGATTATTATTATGAGGTTATCCATTCATAAATTGTTCTATTTATAATAATAATTTCACTAGTTTTTTTATTATAAATTATGTTTCAAAAAGTTATGATATAGTCTAGTGTATGATATTTCGTAGAAATTGTTCCACATGGAAAGAATGGTAACCATATATATTCAGGTACTCTATGTATGTATGTACCTAATAAGAATGATAATGAAACTAAAGATAGACCTAAAACTAGAACTGATCTGATTATAACCATGTCGGGGAAGTTGAATCATGTTATGTGAAATATTCATTCCAGTATAGAGTAGCCTATTGATACCACAAGCCATGTAATGATGATATTCCACTTCATGTGATAGAAACTTATATAATTTAATGGGTACACAAATAATGTTTTAGCTTAGAAATGGATAATTCCCTTAGACAAGATATTTTTCTCTAGGATGTAAGAAATGGAATAATGTTTTAATGGAATTTTATCATCTCTCAAGATATGTAGATCAATGGTTGTCATTGATTCCAAACACTAATGATGAAGAAGAAATAGAAAACATTTAATAGAATAATTTTAAGGCACTTTTAATGGAAATTCATTTTCTTCATGGCAAATGATTTTATATGGATAGAAAATTCACGATCCTATGAGAAAAGATTATATAAATGTTTCTATATGTAAATAAAACATTACAAGGGTTTCAAGGAATGAAACATACTATGTATGTAATAAAAAGAGAAATATGAACCTTTTCATTTACTGGAGAAAGCCAATCCTTTGAAGGGCACTAGTATCCCAAACACTCACATCATATGAGTTATTATCATGTATATGATGATAGAGAAAAAATTATCCATGTATTATGGATTTTAAGGGATGAATGAGAATAAGTGGACAATAGAGAAATGGTGGATAAAGCTATGTAGGGGAAAAATCATCTTCCCACATGTGATAATTATGAAAATAAACACCCATGTACATTCTTGAAGTGAAGGGGAGTGTGTACAAGTGTTGTGATAAAGGCCACTATTATCAAGATTTCCAGGGAAAGAAAGAATATAAAATTGTAAAATTCTTGAATTATAAGTATATGGTTCCTACACAAAATAATTCCCCATGAATCTAGGGAATATACTTTCGAAGAGCCTAAGAGATCAAGGTAAATATTATGCTATTAATATAGATGAAATTTATGATTATATTTATTGTGTATTTAGATTTGGAAAATATGTTGTAGAATAATTTTATCAATATAATTTCTTTAATAAGAATCATGAAAAATATAATGATTATCTCGTAGGAGTATTTCATTATAAATTTGTAAGCATATGTTTAATAGTACTAATAAAAGTGAATGAATGGGTTATCGATATTTTATAAAAACACATGATTGAGGATTTATAGACATTACTATGTTCTTGATGTTGAGATAATAATGATAAATATATGTTTATGGTATTGTATTGGTGACCTCAAAATTTGTTAGTGATTTTATTGGGTGATGTTATATTTGTTGGAGTTTACTACATGTTTGGATTTAAGTAATATATTTCACAACATAAGATTTAGTTTTTGGAATTATAAATGTTTTCATTAAATTTTTATGTTGTTAATGGTATTAAAATATATTTAATGTTACTTTATATATTTTAGGGAATATAATACTTATTTAGTGACCTTCCATATAGTTTTTGGACATTAAATTTATTGCGACATATTTTTACAATACTTAAGGATATCCATTTAAGAAATGGATTATTTTCAATTTTGGGAGTTAATATTTTGGTATTAGAGATTAATATATTATATTTTATAACTTTTTTTTAACCATTATAATTTTAGTATAGAAAAAAGTAATATATTGACACTGTTTTTTGATCTTATGATATTTTAAAAGTTAATTTTAGTGCTTCAGGAATAAAAAATTAATATTGGATATTCATTATGTGGATTAAGAAATGAAGTAGAAATTGATTAATGAATAACCAAATGATGAAATTTTAATTATATTTCTTGGAGATCTATTTGATAATGGTAAAGAAACATCTCAAATCTTGGAAAAAGGTCATGGAATTGAAATTCTATCCCAGTACCTTAATTTTTGATGAATCAAATAGCCTTATAACTCATCCAAAATTTATGTATTTTTTGATGATAAATTTTATATATCATTTCCTTGTAATTAATAATCTAAACTAGTCTCTATAATTATTTACATTTTTTCCATGTCTATATCTTTACATACTAATATTGTTTTCCAACATGGAAACTTAGTTTTTGTTATTATTGATGACCATAGTACTTCCCATTCTATATTATATAGAAGAAGATTTATTAATACATTTTATGATGTGGGTTTCTAATAAATATATTTTCAAATGTCAAACCCTTGATTATTAAGATCAATATTAAATTGTGAGTACACAATCTATTTTAGGGGGTAGAATGTAACACCATAAGATTTTAATGAAGAAAAACAATGATTGAAAAATATGTAACATGATAAAACAATCATAGAAAAGAATATAACAACTAGATACTTTACAATACATTTATTTGATATATTTCAATGCTAACAATGTTGGGTTTAAAAGAAATGTGATACTCTTATGAAATATTATTTTTTAAATAGGGCCATTATAACATAGACGTTAATATGTAAGGTATGAATATGAATAAATAAATTATTAAAATCATATTTCTTAAAATTGTATAAATACATTTAAGGGTTATATAGTGAATATAAATAAAATAAAATCCATTTGAATGAAAAATGAATGTTTTTAGAGATACTGTATCTCTCAAAAAGTTGGTTTAGTCAAACATTGTGCACATATTTTAAAATTAATTATAATTAATTTTGAATATCTATTTAAAAAAAAATATTTTTATAAATATATATTCAAAACATAAATATGGGTGAATTCATTATAATTTCCAGAACATCTATATTTTTTGTGAATAGTGAAAACTAATTATTTTAATTGAAAATTACATTATTATCAAAAGTATTTATAAATTTATTTATATTTTAATTTTTTTTAACGTTTATAATGTTTAATATTTTTAAACTGTAACTAATATAGGCCAGTCTAATCAATTTCATATTGAATTCAGATATAATTTTTTTAATCTTTTGAAAGTATTTTATGGAAAACTAGTTTTTTTCTAAAGGGACATTGGGAATAGCTTCAAATTGAATTCTGAAAATTATATTAATTGAATTTTATAATCAAGATTATATAGTTGGAATCATAAGAATTTTTGATTCATAAAAATTTCACTTAATTTCTAGGGATAATGAATCATGAAAATAATAAAAAATAATTATTGCAGTTAAGGTAAAACTGGATTACCTGAGGGGGTTAAACATAGAAGTTAAGGATTTAAAATTAAATAAAACTTTCCAAAATCCAATTTTATGGACATATATGGACATTATAATTTCAATGGTTTTATACTGACCCATTTTTTAGGATTTCAGAATGAGAATAACTTGGGTATCAATTTTTCTATAAGAAATCACACGTGTGTCCTCTCCCACACTTTTAAGATGCCACCTCTTCTTTAAAACTTGTAACACTCATAAATACTGCTGGTTCAGAAAATATCTAAAATAATTTATTCAATATATCCCTCAATTCATCCTACGGACCTTTGGATTGATTCAAAATCCACCATATAATGGATTTTTATGCAAACCAAATGAAGTTTTCTAAAGAAGATATATCCTTCTTAAATAAGTGATTTTATTTAATATCCTCCTACACCTCCATCAAATATTATGTAAATATAATAATATTGTAAAAAAATTATATATAATATAATGATATTTTATTATGTTAATGAACAAAATATTAAAATACCCTATTCCTTGAAATGGGAAATGAAACTGTTAATCATATGTACAGAGGACTACTATATCGTGAACCATTATAATAATTATTCCATCATCATCTATTGTGGTTAAATATAAATATGAATTTTTAATAATATTATTATATTTATGACATTAATATAATACTTCAGTTATAATATCATATTTACCTTGTACCTTCAAACACTTTGGAAAACAATAACACTACTCATATGTATAGCAAACAACCCCCACACATACCGGTGTGATTTTTTACCATTTAAATTTTACTTGGATCATAATATTGATTTATTAAATTAATATATTTGTTATTTATAACATAATTATTATTATATAATTATTATATAAATATATAGGTTCTTATGTTTCATTCCATGGGGGTTAAGATAAAGTCGCTCGGGTGTATGGTACACTACTGCCTCACAAAGTGATGTGACTCATTTTTCAATTACGCATAACATAAAAGATAATAAAGATAATTTTAATTAATATATATTATATATAATCCATCACAATGTCTCTATAAAAGTTCATATATTATTATCCTACCTTTAATTCTATCTATTGAGAGAAATGTAAGCAACGTTCTTGTGTACGTTCACCATAATGTCTCCATGAACTATGTAATCCATTTTATGTCTCTTTATTTTATAGATTACTATAAATAAATATATAATGAATATATAATATGTATATCTTGGTTTAAATTATCTATATTATTTATACATGACTATAATAACATGATTGAAAGTACCGTAACAAAACATAAAAGAAACATTATACAATTATCACCTGAAATAGTGATTTTAACAATGAATTGTTAATAAATAGATGATAAAAGAATAGTATTAAATAATATATGGTATGATATATATGATTATGTTTCTCTATTAGATGTAAATAAAAACATATTTATTATATAAGAAGTTCATACATATATGAAGGAATTCGAACATTAGATAAATGATTTATTCTCAATTTCTACTCCATTGGGACTTATTTAAAATTTTGAATATATTTATTTAAATTTAGTACACATAATACCCATTTGATATAATATTCATTTTAAATTA
Organism: Viscum album; assembly: GCA_963277665.1. NCBI lineage: Eukaryota > Viridiplantae > Streptophyta > Magnoliopsida > Santalales > Viscaceae > Viscum > Viscum album. The sequence goes on along the minus strand of OY728163.1, from coordinate 2,140,133,115 downwards.
AATTTCTCTTATATATCCATATTATTTATATCATGGTTATTATTTTCTTCTAAAATTTATACCATTTTTACATAAGGTGTTTACATTTAATCATATATGATTAACTGTGGGAATATTGATAAATCTATATTCTTTACTAAATAGAGATATTTTATTTTTTTCTTTAATTTGAGATTAAAGCATATTTTTATTATGAAATAAACAACCAATTTTTATATTGGTAGAGTGAGACCTAAGGTATATCATGCAGGCCCATGGAAAGTGGACCATGAATGTGGCATGAAGCCATGATGCAACATCATGCCTAAATCAACCTATCCACACCACCAGGCCTGTGTCTTATATACATCACCTCCTTAAAACGACATTTTTACATCACCATATACATGTGTAATCCATAAATCACCACCTATCAAGTAAATCCTCCATGGCGATCACTAGGATTCCAACCCTAATCATTTGGATTTAGGATTACATGGATTACGACTGAGGCACCACCCCAACTTTGTAATACAAATATTTGATGATAAGGAATATTTAAACTAGATAAATTTATTATGCAATAAATAAGAATTATTTGGATATGTTTTTTGTGAGTGTATTAGAATTATATATCACCTAGATGCATCTATAAGTCTCATGGGATAAAAATTTCAAACATATAATGAATTGTTACCCATAGTTTCAATCTGTATTGTGAAAGGTCTTGAAAGTGTGGTTCAGATATCCAATATTACGAATTCTACCATTTTGAGATCAATTATGGATTTCTAGGTTATAATTCTACTAGTTTGAAAATCTAAGGATAATTTTCATGCTAGTGTGAATATTTTTATGGATTTATCTAATCATCATGTTTTCCATCCATATTATGCCTTAGATATTGTTTAAATGGTCTATGTTTTAGTTATTTAAATTTCCTAATTAATTATTATTATTTATTCAGGATATCTTCACTTTATTCATACCCTTATTAAAAATATGTTATTTCTTCGTTATTATGTTTTTTCCCTATGATACTCATAAGTGTTTTGTGATTGATGTACATGGGTATTATTAAAACATCCCATATTTTTTTGGACTTCAATTTGGATTAGAAATTTGAATATCTTCTTTTAGATCCTTATAAGGGGTAAATGGTCATTTTACCTATGAATATAATCTTGGATGTTTTTTGACCACTCTGTTTTTCTGATAAAAGAATGTTTACCCTAGTATGGGAGTTTAGTATAATTTGGAGCCATAAAATTTTAGCTTAATAAATATTAAATAATATTTAATTAATTAAATATTAATTTTTTTATGCTGGTTAATTCAGAATTATTTTTAATTTAGTTTTTTATTGAGATTACCTCTACACCATTGTGTCCATAATAGGTTATTTTTAGTAGGTGGGGAATAAAATCAGGTCGGGGCTGTCCTAGGCCCTATTTTCATTTTTCATCTATTTTCCCATCATCGCATTTATTTATTCTTGTGTAAACCCAAATTTGTTGGATTAAATTATCAAATGAAGAAGATATAGTATAGGATTGGGGATATAGATAGAAAGGGACAATGGAAGATATTTACCTCTGCGGATCTCAGGATGAGCCGGATCATAATGTGACAACCGTTGACCATTGAAATGGAAAAGGCTTCTATAAATTCCATACAAAGATACTCCACTTTTATGTGTTTCTATAAATACTTGTTTATTTACCTTATTAATCTATCAGTCCCAGTTTATGACTTCCTACGACCCATTATGGGTTTATCTATATCTTTTGAAGAGTTAATAGGGATTTCATGTGCTTTGAGGGGTTCCCCATTTAGAAATACCTATCACAAAATTTTTATTTCATAAAAAAACACCTTGTGTTTCTCTAATTGAGGAAAGATGATAGTTTTAAAATTAAATGTCATGTATGGTGTACACAAAATGTGTACTAGGAATTGACTTTGTACCATATTTTTCAGGAAGGAAGCTGTGTAGGGGCATCTGTCCATGATGAGTACATGGCTAGACACAACATGGGTTTCATTCCATATAAAACTACACATACAAGCTATATATATGGCCAAGCCACGCGATGCACATTCTAAGGTACCCTATGTATGATACACACCATGTACATGAACAAAATTATATTTAAGTTGGATTTTGCCTATCATGTGGGGTTGGAGAATGCTCCCATGTGGGGATTTGAGAGTACATGCCAAGTACTACCCCTTTCTAACATTTGATGGGGTTTTATCTTCAGGACTCAGAGTCAAAATTGGTCACACGAGTAGTTTATATTTAATATATCTCCAAATATATTACAATGGTGAAACCCTGGAGGTGATTCTTTGAGATCTTAGGTGAAATATGGAGAAATTTTCTAAAGTGTGATTGATGTTTCCTCTGGTAATATAATCATGTTCTCTCCTAATTGTGATAGAATTTGATCTCAATTGAGCCATGATCATTCTTCCATTCCCAATTATTTTTTATAACTTCCCTTGAGGAAATCTACCATGTGTGATGTTCCCTTACAGAATATGATTCAAGGTGATTAGTTGTTTCCACATATCCCATGTAGTATACCGTTACATATGTTTTAACCTAGATAATCAATTGTTAGGTGCATCTATATTTTCTCTATTACTGAGGGACCCATGTGGGGTGAATTATCTTTCAATTTGACCTATGGAATCCATATTAGGATCCCATTAACTATATATTATTCTAAGGATCCCTTGTAGGATGCATCTTCTTCTTATGTATACTGCTTTTGAGGGTCCCATGTTGGGTTCCCCTTATTATATACAATTTGGTGGATCCCTTTTAGGATGTCTCTATTTTCTTACCATTTTAGGTTCCCATATAGTATTACACCTTCTATATTCACATTTTATTATCCTGGGTAGGATGCCTTCACTTATGTGTAGACGTCGAGAATCCTATGTAGGATGTCTCTCTTTTGTTATGAAATTAAGGACCTAGTGGGTACCATTATGTTTGAACGATGCATAATTTGTGCATCATTGGTTTTGTTAGAGGAGGTATTGTGTGTCACCATAGAATCCAAAATAAACTTGTAATCATAGATGGGGGAAGTGGAAGTCATGGTGTGTATAGGTGTTCAGACACCCTCACTCATTATTTATACATTTAGCTATTTACTATTGATGAAACAATGATAACGATATGTTCTTCATTGTTTCTAGATGATGTGCCTAACACAATGAAATTTTTAATTTATGATGCCCATATATACATCCTGGGATCCAATGTAACACCCTGAGATTTTGAGAGTTTTTATGAATTAATTTATCTTTTCCAAAAATTACATTATTTTACTGATATTGTTTATAATTGTTATTGATAATGAAAATTAATATTTTTTGTAAAGTCTTTTTTAATTCCATTTTAATTAAGGAAACACATTTAATAATAAAATTTATTTTTGTACACATTTATTAATTAAATTTGATAAAAATATATTTATTTTTCAATTCAAAATGTCAAAATTATCAATGGGTGATGTTTTGGGATTTGTCTGAGATACTTAATTTTTTGTTGAATAGTGAAAAATACTACTTTTTTAGTTTAAAATTGAATTTTTAATAAATTGTTTATGTTAAATGATAGTATAAATATATTTTCAGGCCACGTTAGATAAATATTACATCTATTAATACAATTTAATTCATTATAACCAATTTTACATTGAAAATAAATATAACATCTTGAAAAACATTTGATCTTTTTTCATACTTTAAAACCCAGTTATTTCACCCGGTATATGTGATTAGAACTAATATTAATTTTAAAGATTATGTAATTTTAATTTCAAAAAATTTACAAACACAATTTTATTCATTGTAATATTTAGATTCTAATAAGTCCATGTTAATTTTGGAACAAAATGTTTTGTAAAAGTGATTAAAATTAATCAGAGTGGTTAATGCCAAATTAAGCTTAATTGGAGACTAAACCTAAAATTTAAGGGACCAAATGGCCTATAAATGTAACAACCTAACCCCAGTTTCCCAGAATCGGTGCATTATTACCGAAAATTGGAAAGATACATGGAATCATGTCATGAAATACCGACTAGTTTAGTAGCCCTGGATATACTAGATACATACATAAGGTCTACATTACATCATAAAATAAAAAACAACAACATTTTGAAAACATTGAACACTCCTTTATAACATAGACTATTCCTATAGGTTAATCATAATATACTTCTTTGCATCGTGGGAAATAGAAAACATAAGAAAGGGGTGAGATGAGATGCTCAGTAAGGATACCAATATAGCGAAAACTATTATAAATAAGAATAAACATTTAAGGCAATGTATAAGACTAAAACACAAGCCTTTTAAACTTAAAATTCATCATAATAAGGAAACGATAAATCAAATAGTGTCATTTACATATCACATGGATATTCTACTAGTCTAACAATCACATGTATTAACAATAGCCAATTTCATAATGATAGAATGTATAATTCCATACTTTATAACCACATAGTCAAGGCCTTATACCAAGACTAAAAATAATTTTTTCAAGGTGATGTGACAAGACACTAGTTTGTCTCATGAGACCAACTGATGCATAGGGGAGCTATAATGGGCTCCAACCTTCACTTACTAAGTTCAATGCATTTCTCATAGGAAATGGTTTAAACATAACATAAACATTAATATTAAAACTAGCATATGAAATGTCAATACATTATCCATAAACAATGAATGGTACAAAAATAACACATCCACAGTAAAACATATCACAAAACCTTAAATATAGTATGAAAGATTTGTATCATAATAAATCAACCTCGATCAATAATAATATCCCATAAAGGATTTTGACAAAGTTGAAAATGATCAGAAAAAATTATTGAGAGAAATATCCCTTTTTCATGAAAACATATAAAAGTATCACTATTTATCAAGAAGCTGTTTAAAATAGATTTTCGAATCCATTTTTCCAATAACACTTTCAAACTATGAAATTTAATTTCAATTTTAAAATATTAATGTCAATATAAATATAACATTAAGACAATTTTAAAAAAACATGGACATGTAGAAAATAAATATTTAAAACATTTGAAAAGATATTTTAGTTTGAGCTCCTAAAAAAATTAGAGATGCTTGAATAAAAAAAATTTAGTTAATCAACTCTTTATAATATCATGAGAACAAAGGTATTCATGATATACTATGCCAAAGTACTATATATACACCAAATAAAATTGAATTGGCACATAACATCAAATAAGTCTCAATGGAATATTAGTTGAGATGAATTCCTTAATAAAGACTGTACCTTAAGTTAAGGATAAATCGTTGACATGTCTATGTGTGAAAAATATCAATACACTCATTATGATTTGATATTCAGTGTAAATCAATCAGAGGACATTCAAAAATACACTTGTAAAAACAACACCAATGACTTGGATTTTTCACCCAATGAATAGAAATTGAGTTAAAATTACACTTATCATGTTTATATAGATGACTTGAGATTTTATTAATGGAGTGATTATGTGTATCAAAAGTATATCCACACAAAGGGGTGTGGAAATAAATACATAACAAAATAAATAGTGATTTCACTCATAATCTTGGAGTAAATTTATCAAATATGTTTGCGGAATGAGTGGAAATTGAAATTTAAAATTCCATTATTGATTTGGTAACATAGGAATCATACACCCCTTGAAAGAAGGATAATCCAGTTTTGATTTAAATGAACATAAATTAATGTATATTATGAAAACATTACAATCATGGGTAGTACATACACAACACAAAAGGTAATAGTGGCAAATACAGCATGAATATCACAAGAATAAAAGTTAGATGAAAACCCCTTACCATGTACTTTTCATTAGTATAGGGTAGGTTAAATACCTGTATAATGGTGAAATAATTTTTATTAAAATTTTAATAATCAAATATGTAATGGCAAAGACCCGTCCGGTCCATTCCATTGTTGAAATTGAAGTGGTCAACATGACGCGCGTTATAATGATAATTTTTATTACGGATGATAACATAAAAATATGTTAAATAATAATGATGATGAGATAAATTGTGTGATTAATTAAACTAAAAAGAGATTAATCATGATAAAATGATTTAATGGGTGTTATTATTATTAATGATGTGACGTGGGAAGGTGTGTTACCCATTAGACGTTGATAAATGAAACATGAAGTTTATTATTAATTGAGTAATTGATAAAATTAAATTTGAATAATAATAATGGGTGTTGGGTTATTAATATTTTTCATAATATTAATAACAATGATAAATTAATGAAATGAGTCATAGTATTTATTGAAAAAAATGAAGATGCACAGTGGAAACATGGTGGTGCGTTAATAAAATTTAAAATGAGTTCGTTATTATTATTATTTTAAATTATAATAGTAATGGTGGCATAAAAATATGTTGGGTTTTTTAGAATAAATGGTTATAATTTAATCAATGAGAAATAAAGGAAATAAAATTGAATGTATTTAATTCAATGAGGGGAGGTGCATGGTTTATTTTGATTTATTTTAATTTTAATAAATAATAAATTATGTGTGTAATGGGAATGTAATGGGAGGATTATCATTGTTGACATAATGGTGGTCGGACATGGTCAACACGACTAACATCATTAATAATAATTATTATTATTAATAAATGGTGACGAGTTAATAAATTTTTTAATTAGAGATTTGTTATTATTATTATACTAAAAATAATGATAATGGTGACACAAATATGTGTGCGATTGGAAAATTAAATTACATGGGATTGAATAAGATCATTAATGAAGGGTGTTATTATTATTAATTTTATTAATAATAAAGTTAAAGTGAGGAAGAAGGTGGGGCGTGTTTGGCATGGAATGAGGAAGGAGAGGCACCACTTTTGGTGGAGCATGAGGGAATTGTGGAAGAGATTGGAGATATAATATGAGATATCAAAATTTGAGAAATAATAAAATAAATAAAAAAGGAAATCAAAGGGGGTGGGGTGTGGTTGACATGGAATCAAAGGAGAGGCACCCTTTTTTGGTGGTGGCATGGGAATGAGTAGCCTCCTTAGTATGTTATTATTATTATATATATTATAATAATAATTATAGATGATAATGAAAATAAAAAAGGGGAGTCAATCATGGGGAGCTAATGCGCACCAATTTGATAAATCTTGTTTGTTGGATTTGGAATTGAATAAAAAAATGGTTAAATAAAATAATAATGTAATTATTAATTTTGTTGAGAAAACCGGTTTTCGTCCATTTCTTCTTCGTACGACTTCAGTTATACGAACTGTCAGCTAAAGTGCGACCCTGACTACGAGACAGAATTATGAGTCCAATATTGGATTCCTTTTTTGGGTTTTGGGATTTGGTACCCGAAACACTCGTGAATTAATAGATTTAATATTATTATTAAATCTTCGACCTTTCATAACTTTTGCGCGTGATGTCCGATTGAATTCTCATTTGTGGCAATGTGATATTGTCATTAATATGATCAATTCAAGTATAATGATGGATATTAAAATATGAATCATGTCTCGGGTCAATAAAACACCTATTATTAATTTATGTTATTATTATCATTAAACGCATGGAAACCGCGTGACGTGTCTTGTGTTGACCAGTCAAACTACATAACAGTTGTATGGTCATCTCATGTGTTCATTAATACACATTGTGTTCCAATTTAACTTTTCATTGCCTACATAAGATAGGGTCATGTGTTATTTGCAGACCCTTCTTCTCCACACGACGACACTCCTGGATGACTGAGAAGTCATCCTCTTAACTTCTTCATCTGGACTCCGATTGTCGATCCGTCAGTGATTACGGAATCGTGTCAGCGTGGATAACATCATAAATACTATTCTGTTACCTCTTCTTCGACTTCCCCTCCACAATTTCTAATTGAGGATACTGCTAATCATTGATGGGAACGACAGTCTTTGACGAACGACTCTAAAAAGGTATTTTAAACCTCGGTTCTTGTATTCTCTTTCCAATCCTACTTCTCCCATTTTATTTCCATGCTACGGAATGTGATCATCGTGTTGGGGGAGTTTCTTGTTTTGTTGATTTGGTGGTGCCGCAACATCCTTGGTGGGTGCAGTCATTCTGGGATAAGCCTTGTGATCGTGGTGGTCGTGTTCATAGAAGGACATCAGAACCAGTTTAGGTAGGGATCTTACCTTCATCTCTCTAAATTGTGCATCATGCGGGGTGGGTGTCCTCTTGTTTTCATGAAACTCATTTGAACCTGTTTAATATAGATAATAACTGGCTTATATAATGGGGATGGTAAGTTTGTGAATGAAGTTACATTATTTATATCCTGTGATATTATGTTGTGAATTGAATGAGCATCTGCCTACTGAAAATCATGTTCGTTGGGGGCCTTTTATTACACAATTAAATGTTTCCCTCTCATTCTGGATTTTCTTATGGAAGAAAATTTTATTGAATATGGAAATTGGTTAATCACGTAAAGTTGGCTGATTAAATACTTGGAACCCTTGTGTGATCACCCCGGTTGAACAAACTGAAATAATAAAAATGTGGGTACTGGTTAGGGTTTATTTATGTTAATGGGGTGTTTTGTGGGTTTTTGTGGATCGGGTGGGCATTAGGGCTGTGGTTGGATTGGTTGTGGGTTGCTGTGAATTCTATGTTGGTGATGGGAAACAATGCTGCGATAAATGGTATCAAAGGGATGATGATGTATGAGTTTCAGTGTGTTTGTGGTTATGGTGGTTGGCATCAGGGATGCAGGGATGGGTTTGATTGTGAACGAACTATGGGTTTTGAATAATAAATAAAAGTGGAAGAGTTAATGAATGGTGGGGCATGGTAATTGAATGTGAATAATAATCAATGGGGTTGGTTGGTTAATAAGAAGGGACTTGTTTGTCTTGCTTGTGTTTTCCTAACCTGATTTCTGGAAGGCAGGGATATGTTTTATGAACGCTTGATCTAGGTTGGTTGTTGATAGTTGCCCGATAGTTCAGAAATTGATAACTAAAGTTGTTGAAACATGAAAACATTAAACGGTGTTTTGGGATTGATTGTTGTGTGCATACTCTCGAAGTAGCAGTGCCAAGGAATGTGCTCAGATCATTGTGTAGAAGCCTTTGAATGGGTTGAGTGGTTGTTATACTTATATAAATATTTTCATTTTATGTTTCTTTACACACCCCACAAGTGTTAAGAACTACGATCTGAACACCCATGGGACGGGGGGTGAGATTCTCAAACATCCAAAGGATGGTTGGTTACTATTCTTCCCTGTGCTCCCTCTTCCAGGTTCTATAGCCCATGTTCCTTCGAGCAGGTTACGACAGATGTTTCCCAAGAATCTTCAGGATGAGGGGTGATATGTTCCCAGGTGTCTTCAGGATGAGATGAGGTTATGGCTGAGGATTGTGTGCCGGCGGGTTTCTATTAGCTTCGTATGGCCAGGTTGTGGTACTAGCTCGATCTTTATATGGCCAAGTTGCGGCACTAGCTTAGGAAGAGGGGGAAGAATCTGAGCGTTAGGCATGGGGGCTTGAGCAGTATCCAGTGAGAAGGTGGTGCTGGGTACCCATAAATTGATAACATTACTAGTATACTCTATTGACTTGTGTTACTTGGTGAGTGTGACTGGTGAGGCTGGGTGGATAGATTTTGTGATAGGTTTTGGTTCTTTTGTTTTCTCACGAGGCATTAGAATGTCTCCCCACTTGTGCACGAGAGCATTAGGATTCCCTACTGAGTATACTTGTATGCTCACCCTACATTTTCTTTTAGGTTTTTAGGAGGACTATAGGGACTATGTGGGACCTTACAAGTTAGGCGGTGGGAGTGGCTATTGTTTGCTGTTGTTGTTTTTCTTTACTTTTTGGTACAGTACTTTGGAGATTTTCTGTACTTGTACTTTTGTTTTACTATTGTATAAAGAATGCATATGGGATTGGTTTTGGGATATTCCAATACTTGTTCCTTTTCTTCTTCTTGGTGTTTGACACATCCAATTTCCCAATCTTAAATTAATAAAAATGGGTAATGCCTCACATATATGTGAAAATCTCATACCCTTGGTGCTAGTCTCCACTCCAGGGCCTACTAGAGGTGGGACTCGGTGGTCATTATCTCCCTTCCACCATTGCACGCTCGGGAGAGACATCTTTTATGGTAGGGGGTCATGACAGAATGGTATTAGAGGTGATGGTTGAGAGATAGGATGAAGTCTGTAGTTAGGCACAGTGAGGATTGCATGAGATGGTAGGGAAACTGTGATGGCTGATCATGTTGTGTGACATAGGCCAGGGAAGACCGACTAGGACACAAGATTTTAGGGCCCCCCATGATCCATTGCAAGGAATCTGAGCTTACCGAAAGACCAAGTAAGACTACATTGATTGCAGGGTAGAGACCCAAGGAAAGGTACATGCATCATCATGATTTTTATTTTACATGATTTGGGTGTTTTGGGAAATAAATCTAAATAAAATAATAAAATGAAACCTTGAGAAACTTTCCTTGATACTTGGGCTTAGGAGGTCTTTGTTTACCATACAGCTATGGCACCTGGACGTCATTCCCAGGTGACTCTGGCAGTCGAGGCCCAACGGATTCAGACGGTCGATCAGCTGAGGATTGAGCGAGAGGTGGAAGATGACTTGTGGCAGCGCACATTTCGTGCTTTCTGGCAATAGAACATGAAGAAGTATGAAGGCAGCACTTCTGATACATAATCATAGAGTTGGTTGGAGGGACTCGAAATCACCATTGGGCTGATCAGGGCTCCATCAGAGTACTGGGTTCCTCTAGCAGTAAGCCAGCTACGAGGAGCGGCGTGTCAGTGGTGGATGCTTTACCTTTTTGAGGGTAAGGAGACAAAAGTTATATGGGCCAAATTCAAGAAGTAGTTCCGCGAGAAATATCTTTCCTCGACGACAAAGGCCAAGAAGAGGAAGGAGTTGTTGTCTCTCCAACAAGGGAGCATGTCAGTACGAGAACAAAGGGTCAAGTTCAAGGATCTCCCCGGTTTTCCCCCAAATATCATTCCAGATGAGGATTCCCGAGCCAGACATTTAGAGGAGGCACTTCACTCCTCTATTCGGTGCACGATGACCCCTTTCACCTTAAAAACGTACCTAGAAGTATAGAAGAATGATGAGATAATCGAGAGGATGCACTCGAATGTGGGTCCACTATGAGAGAAGAGTCACCCAAGTTCGTCCAAGAAGGAGGAAGTCATCTGTAGATCCCCAACAACAAGACCTTCAATGTTTCGACCGGGAGGGGGGCAGACTTCAGCATGTCCCATACCAATCTCAAAACTTCCGCCCGATTTTTATGGGCCAATGACTGAGGTGCTTTGCATGTGGGAATCGTGGGCATCTTTGCAGACATTTCCCTTTTCAGAATCAGTATGGACGGGCTGGCCAATTTCAAGCCCAGCCCCAGCAGTGGTTCCCAGGTCAACCCTTCCAACAGCAATAGGATCTAGTCCCTCCAAGGGGAGCTGGAGTATGTGGTGGCCAACCAAAGGGAGTTCCTCAAGGACCACAACCGGGACATAGTCCAGGAGGTGGACGTCAACAGAGAGGCAGAGGAGTGGGACACAGACAGTTGAACACAACAGAAGCAGAAACCCTATAAAGGCCAGAGATCAAGAGAGATGCTTTCAGTTTTACTTAAATGCTCTCTCTTATGTTTTGAAGCATCACACTCCTTTTTTGAAACTCATTATCGCCCATGCTTTGGGCCTGGACCTTTTTTTCATGAGTCTATAATGCAAATTTGTTTCCCTCTTTCCTTTAAATGTGTGTGAAGCGTGCTAACATGTGGGGAGACGAGGACATGATCCCTAATCGAGACACATTAATGTGGATGCGATTAAACCCATAAAGATGAGTCAATGCCACCTAAAGAGAATAATATCTTGATATTGGAGAAGCAATTTCGAACTCATAGAATTAGGGTTGTCAGTTGTTTCTTGTTATGATGAGATCCCGGAGAGTTATCTTGCGGGGTTGTTGTTCGTATCCATTCTTTCTTCTAGGTTGGTTTTTAATTCTTGAGGACAAGAATGTTTTGAGAGCTATCTGATGTAATGGCCCAGACCCCTTCGGTCCATTCCTTTGTTGAAATCAATGTGGTCAACACGACTCTCGTTATAATGACAATTTTTAATAATGGTGATAACATAATAATATGTTAATTAATAATGATGATGACATAAATTGTGTGATTAATTAAACTAAAAAGAGAATAATCATGATAAAATTATTTAATGGGTGGTATTATTATTAATGATGTGAAGTGGGAAGGTGTGTGACCCATTAAATGTTGATAAATGAAACATACAGTTTATTATTAATTGAGTAATTTTTGAAATTAAATTTGAATAATAATAATGGTTGTTATGTTATTAATATTATTCATAATATTAATAATAATGAGAAATTAATGAAATGAGTCATGGTATTTATTGAAAACAAATAAATGAAGATGCACAGTGGAAGTATGGTGGTGCGTTAATAAAATTAAAGATGAGTTCTTTATTATTATTATGTTAAATAATAATAGTAATGGTGTCATAAAATTATGTTGGGTTTATTAGATTAAATGGTTTGAATTTAATCATTGTGAAATAAAGGAAATAAAATTGAATATATTTAATTTCATGAGGGGAGGTGCATGATTCCTTTTGATTTATTTAAATTTTAATAGAAAATAAATTATATGTGTAATGGGCATTTAATGGGAGGCTGCTCGACATTGACATAATGGTGGTCAGACATGGTCAATGCGGTGAACGTCCATAATAATAATAATTAATAATAATAATTGGTGACGAGTTGATAAATTTTTTTAATTGGATTTTTGTTATTATCATTATATTAAATAATAATGATAATAGTGTCACAAATATGTGTGTAGTTGGTAAATGAAATTAAATGGGATTAAAAAAGAACATTAATTATGGGTGTTATGATAGTAAATTTTATTAATAATAAAGTTTATGTGAGGAAGAAGGTGGTGCGTGTTGGGCATGGAATGAGGAAGGGGAGGCAGTAATATTGGTTGAGCATGAGGGAATTGTAGAAGATATTGGAGAGAGAATATGAGATATCAAAATTTGAGAAATAAAAAATAAAAGTGGAAGAGTTAATGAATGGTGGGGCATAGTAATGGAACAGGAATAATAATCAATGGGGTTGGTTGGTTAATAAGAAGGGGCTGGTTTGTGTTGCTTGTGTTTTCCTAACTTGATCTGTGGATGGAAAGGATATGTTTTATGAATTCTTGATCCAGTTTGGTTGTTGATAGTTTCCCCGTAGTTAGGAAACTGATAACTAATGTTGTTGAAACACAAAAACATTAAATGGGGTTTTGGGATTGATTGTTGTGTGCATACTCTCGAAGTAGCAGTGCCAAGGAACGTGCTCAGATGTTTGTGTAGAAGCCTTAGGATGGATTGAGTGGTTTTTATAATTAAATAAATATATACATTTTATGTTTATTTACGCACCCCACCCATGATGAGCACTACGTTCCAAACACCCGTGGGACAGGGAGTGACATTCTCAAACATTCAAAGGATGGATTGTTACTGTTTTTCCCTGTGCTCCCTCTTCCAGGTTCTATAGCCCATGTTCCTTCAGGTAGGTTACAACACATGTTTCAGAAGAATCTTAGGGATGAGGTGTTATATGTTCCCAGGTGTCTTCAGGGTGAGATGTGGTTATGGCTGTGGATTGTGTGCCGGTAGATTACTACGAGCTTTGTTTGGCCAGGTTGTAGCACTAGCTCGTGCTTCGTATGGCCAAGTTTCGACACACGCTCAGGAAGAGGGTGAAGCATCCGAGCATTAGGCATGAGGGCGTGAGCAGTATCCAATTGGAAGGTGGTGCGGGGTACCCATACTTTCATAACATTATTACTATACCCTATTGACTTGTGTTACTTGGTGAGTGTGACTGGTGAGGTTGAATGGATAGATTCCTTGATAGGTTTTGCTTCTTATGTTTTTCACAGGGAATTAGGATGTCTCCCCACTTGTGCATGAGATATTTAGGTTTCCCAACTGAGTATACTTGTATACTCACCCTACGTTTGCTTTCAGGTTTTCTGGAAGACTACAGGGACTGTGCGGGGCCTTACTCGTCAGGGGGGGGGGGAGTTGCGGCTGTTTTCTGTTGTTGTTTTCCATTAGTTTTTGGTACAATAGTTTGGAGCTTTTCTGTACTTGTACTTTTGTTTCACTATCGTATAAAGCATGCATATGGGATCGGTTTTGGGCTATTTCTATACTTGTTCCTTTTTTTATTCTTGGTGTTTGACTCATCCTATTTCCCAATCATAAATTAATATAAAAGGGCAATGCCTCCCATATATGTGAAAAACTCATACCCTTAGTGCTAGTCGCTACTCCGGGGCCTACTAGAGGCGGTACTTGGGGGTCATTATCTCCCTTCCACCATTTCCAGCTCAAGAGGGGAATCTTTGGTGGGAGGGGGTCGTGAAAAAATATGTAAATTTGATATCATATATGATATTCTAATATTTCATTATTAATGATATTTTAGTAGTATCATTATTTTAGTTGTTAACTGATTCGTTTTCCTTTATATGTTTTGTTACATAAGACATGTTTGTTATGTATAGGCTGTATTTGACTCATATCTAGAATGATATTAGGTTCTTATACATTATTTTTAATCATAAAATGAAAATTATTCCTGAATTATTATGATGGGAAATGAATCTCATCGCGTTCATGGAGACAGTAAGATGTACGTACGCACGAGCGACAATATCATTATATTGATGGAAAAATATTATTTAATTGGATGGTATATCATATATACAGAATCATTGAGGTGTTATATTTATTATTTATATCATTTATACACATTATTATAACCATCTAAATAATGATGTGTTTGAATAACTGACTACTCCACGGGGTGGAGATGGTAAGTCGTATTTATGCACGCATGGTGAAATTTTCATTTATAGGATGGATAAAATAAAAAATATGGTTGTAGAATATTTATAATAACATCATATTAAGTAGAAGGTATGATATTTATTATTATGGTATAGAAACAAATAATAAATAGGATGTGGAAGAAGAAAAGAACTTGAAAGTGGGTGGTGAAATTATTACCTCTTCTTCAGGTGTTTCATTTGGAGTTGATCAAAAGGTCTTCATAGGTTAGAATTATGATCAAATTAAGGCCTCTAGATTGAATTGAGTGATGTTGGGATGATATTTTGGCTGGTATTGGCTGAGCCAAATGTCTTTGGTGGTGTGAAATTAAGAGAAGGGGAAGTGCACTTTTATAAGAGGGGTGAGGGGCACTTTAGGAAAAGTTTAAAATATTATATTACATTATAATTTTTTGGATTATAATGGCTCCAAAATGATTTATTTAGAGGCAAAGGTGGTTATGGGTCGAAAAACTCTCACCCAATATGTTTTATATAGGTTTAGGTAACCATATTAACCTTATCTTTCATATTTAACTCTTAGTTAAATATTTTGACATTTACCATGTATCATAGTATTTATATTATCTATAGTTAATAAACTTACTATAACAAGGCAAGAGAACCCAAAGTTGTTTATTATTAACATATATAACATTATATAAGTCAGTTTCCTGAACCATATGTATTTAGGAATATTATATATATTAATAATATAGTTTATGTTTTAAAAACTCAATTATGAAAATTTTAACACTATTTAGTATTTGATTTTTTTGAAATCCAAAAAATCTTTATCACTTCGAATAAAATGTATTTATTCATTTATAACATTCCATATTAACTTATAAACTTAGTGGAATTCATCATAAGTCTCAATTTACATTTATTTGGATATTTATAATATTTATTATTTTAATATTTCATTAATACTGTAATTACTGCATCATCATTATGTCATAAAAAAAATTATTGAATGTATAAAAATAATGAATAAAATACCATTATGTAGGAAATAATATTATATTTCTAATGAATATATATAGTGAAATTTATCTTATGTGTAACCCTATATTAAATATGGTTTAATTATTAAATATTGAATTTAACACTTTTAACTATTCATTAAATAAAATAATAATAAATGTCCTAATCGAATCCAAGTGCACCAAAGATGATAATATTTTATTAATAATGTTGTATTTTTTAAAATTAAACCTATATAATAGAATTAGAACATGTTTTAGGGTAATTTTAATATCATTCTTACCTTTAATAACCCAATTTATTTTTACCCGTTGTAAATAAAAGCCAAAAGATAATATTCACAAACTATTATTTTCATCTTATTGTACCACATTTTACTTAATGATATTATCTGTGTTTCTTGAACTTTTTAAATTCAATTAAGAAAAGTGGTGAAATTGTGTTTTATGCAAATTTTCAAATACTCCTAGAAGATGGGTAAATGATAGTAAAAGTTCAATAATATTTTATACATCTAATTTTATTATAAAATTACTCCAATGAATTACATTAAACACATACAGGTTTCATATATCTATTTTTGATGAAAATAAATTTAAATAAAATAAATTATTATTTAAATAAGAAGTCGGTTTTAAACAATAACGCAATGGTTTTTACTATTCAACAAAAATTGAATGTATTTAGAAAAATACCAAAAATTTACCCTTTGCTAATTTTGGTATTTTGAATTCAAAAATGAGTTATATTTCACCAAATTTAAAACATATAAGTTGAATTAATCAATTTAAAATTAATTACCTTTGACAAAACCGAAAAGCAGGATAAAAAAAATAAAAACTATTAAAATATTGACATGTGTTTATGTCAAATTTAAATGTGAAATTACTTATATTGACCTAAATTTTATTAAATTATAAAAATATAATCTAATTGTACTTATAAAACTTTCAAATGCATAATTTAACACTATAAATTAATTCGATTAAAAAATTTGTTTTCAATTAAAATTTTGTATTTTCACTATTCATCAAAATATGAAATTTATCCGAGAGGTAACAAAAATTAATCCCAACTAAATTTTCATGTCATGATTAGAAATAAAAATTTAATTTCATTAAATAAAGTATATAAAAGTGTCAAATATTTTGTTTTAAAAAGGATTCTCCAGTAAATAGGCGTTATAATTGCATTTAAAAAAAAACGTATTTTTTCTGAAAAACTGAATTTGTCCTTATATTATTTCTAATAAGAACAAAATATGAATTCTAAAAATATATGGATTATATAAACTTCAATATTCAGTTAATACTATTCACAATCACTTTTTTAATGACTAGTTTGTTAAGACGTGGTGCGCAAGAACTCAGTGATGCGTGTATCCGAAGTTGTTGAATTTCATTGAATAGATTATGTACAATGAAATATCAGGGTGTTACATTCTCCCCTCATTCAGGAAATTGAGTCCTAAAAATTTGAAATTTGGTCCTGGGAACATTATTGAAAGTCCCACATCAGAAAAAGAGTCAATACAACTATTACTTTAAAAGATTGAAATAGAAGTACAAAGGTCACCTGAGATAACCCACACTAGGATTTCATGCAAGAAAAAATTGTTATGAAAGCTAAAGTATGTGTCAAGTTCTGATGGAGAGTGATAGAAAACATGATCCTGAGAAAGTTAACAACAAGAAAACAACAAACATGTGATGGGATAAATAGTCATTAATTTCTTACTAGGAAAAGTAAACAAACAACATTTTTGTTTTAAGATCCATTTAATAAAGTTGAGGAATTTATTTATGATATTTTCTATTAACATAAAGGCATATACTTACTTTTTATTTAGAGGGTCATCCTATAATAAATTTCTACCACTAACTCATCCTTTTTTTTTCAAATAACGAGTATTCAATATGACTTGGTCATATCTGTGGCGCTAGAATCAACTTCTAGAGAATCACATAATCCATAAATGAGAAAATATTTATTTACCTTGTCTTTAGTGATTAACCAAAACCAAAATGGTTAGAACATGATAAGAAGATCCCAAAAAGGATAATCCTCTAGAGAAAGAAATACTAATCTTAATTTCTATAATTAAACCAACAATACCCAATGTTCAATAAGTACCTCTCAATAAACAATTTTTATTAAAATCCATTAATATAATCCAATCTAATATTGAAACACCAAATATAGAAGAATTTTATTAAGTAGTCTTCCATGTTAAATTATCTCTCCAAATATCATCGACTACTCTTAAAGTCAAATAATTAAAAGTAATTAACTTAATCATATAATATCTATTATAGGATAATCCTTTCCATGAATAACCCAAATTTCTATAAATCTACAATAAATACATAGATAAAAAACACCATTACTCCTCCAATGAAATCCCATAGTATTCTATTTTCCATTGTTATATAGTGTTCCCAACAGAGCAAACGTCTTCCAAAATAACATTTATCACTTGATAACCAAATCATTTTTTTATACTAAGGATATCCAATTGTTAAGACATAAGATCCCAAATAAATATATTATTGATCAATAAAGTAATTTTACTAAAAATAATTTGTCACACTAACCAGGGACTTCACATATTTTATTGGTAGGAAATAAATCTCAATCATACTCTGGTTGTGGTTTTGATTCCCATAGCACTGTTCGATGTGATGGGTTGTCACACGGTCTGCGTGTTATCCTTTTTCCATAACTATATTTTATAACATTCCCAAAATGAGATAAATTACTCAAAATAACCATAACATAATTTCACAAAAAATGTTTTCTCATACCTCACATTTTCATCCCAAAATTTAATAACATGTAATTTCCTCAAATTCAAGGATCATATAAACCCAAATAGTTATTTATAACTATATCAACAATTTAAAAGATAAATTTACAAAAAATAGCATTTTCACATAACAAATAGCAGGGTTACACATATAAGAGAAAAGTCTTCCGCAGTAATCCCATTAACAAATAGAACTAAAACATTTAATCATTTTTCATTCTATTTATTTTGACATAGGTTCTTCCTTGACCAAGTGATTATCCTATATAATAGGGCATTCACTCGGATAAGGCCCAGGTCCCCAACATAAAAAAAATGACTGTAAATGGATTCTTGGGTTCATTTTTATTTTCATCTATAGTACTCTTCATTTTTCCATGGCAATTCTTTACTTTATGTCCTTATTTCCCACACATAATGAATTTCATTGTTCCACTGAGACACTTTCTTAGGTGTCTCCTTCCAAATTTCCTGCATGATGGAAATTGAGATTTCTTTTCTCCATGGTCTCCACAACGGGAACTCTTATCATTCACTACCTGTATCTTCTTTGTTGAGCCCGGGAGTTGGTTAATATATATATTGTTGATCATATTTTTGGAAAAGTTATTCGGCATGAACACAATATCTTTTACACCTATGAACATTCTATTTCGTTGCTCATTTCCACCACCATTCCAACCTTGTACATCATGTTCAATGTTACTATGACTTTCTTGGACTCCAGCCATTGACTAACACATGAAATCATAGTGTGAGTCATAAAATCATTTAGAGAATATCATAACACCTTATTTTCAATCTAAAAAACCTTATAATTAACCAAGGTTATTTATTCTCATCTTATATTAAAATCCTTCAAATCGGTTTTTAATGAAAATGATAATTATCTTAATTATATCCCCTGAGAGTGTTGTAATCAAGGGTGCAACAAGGCCCATTGTCTTGTACCATGATACCCCGAGTCCAGCCCGAAAATCCTTGTCAGAGCTTTCACTCCTAGGTATATTTGTGCCAGAGCAACCTCTACCTGCTCATATCCAGACATGGATTTATTTCATGAAAAACCCACATAATATTTACATTACCAACAATTTTGGATGTTCTTTTATACTAATCCTCAATGTCTGTCTTAGGGTAGTGTTTCCTAATCAATGTTTGTTTTCTAAATCTAGATTCCAAGGTTTGTACTAAACATCCTTTAATACCAACTATAACACCATGACCCTAGTTACCCAGAATTAGTGCATTATTACATAAAATTTGCATGATACAAGGAATTATGCCCCGAAAGACCAATCAGTTTAGTAGCCTTGGAATAAATAGATACATACATATGTTTTACCTTACATAATGAAATAAAAAAACAACATTGTGTCCCCATTGAAAACTCTTATATTCCTTAGCCTATTCTTGTAGGCTAATCATAATATACTTCTTTGAATCCTGAAAAAAAGCATAAGAAAATGATGAGCTCTGATAATTAGTAAGGATAACAATATAGTGAAATCTGTCAAAAATAATAATAAAAATTTATTGTAATGTATAAGATTGGAACAGAAGCCTTTTAAACATAATATTCAGAAAAAAGGCAAAGATAAATTAAATAATTCCATTTACTTATTCACATGGATATTCTACTAGTTGAATAATTGCATTTAATATCAATATCCAATGTCGTAATGATAGAATGCATATTTCCAGACTTTATAACAACAAATTCAAGGCCTTGCGTGAAGACTAAAAATAAGTTTTTGTTGAGGAATTGTGCCAAGAAACTAGTTTTTCTTATGAAACCTACTAATGCATCAAGGAGCTATAGTGGGCCCCACTTGTCACTTACCATGTACAGTGCATTCCTCATATGAAAAGGTTTAAACATAATATAAATTTTTTTATTGAAACTATCATAAAAAAAGTCAATACTTTATCTATAACCCTTTAATGGTATAAAAATAACACATTCCACAGTCAAACATATCAAAGAACCTTCAATAAAGTATGAAATATTTGTATCATAATAAACCAACCATGATAAAGAATAATATCATGTAAATCATGTTGACAAACTAGAAAATGACAAGTAAAAATCTATGAGAGAAATATCCCATTTTCCTGAAAACATTAAAAAGTATCACTATTTTTCCAGAAGCTGTTTAAAATAGATTTTTGAATAAAAGTGTCCCATACCACTTTGAAACTTTTATAAGGAATTAAAAATTGAAAACATTAATTTTTATATAAATAAAACTATAAAATCTTGTTTAAAACATGGACATTAATGAGAAATATTTAGAATAATAACATTTTAAAATTTTTAAAATGATATTTAAGTTAGAGTTCCTAACAAAATGAGACATGCTTGAATAAAAATAATTGAAGTAATAAAAATTTTTCAATATCATGTGAATATAGTTATTCATGATATACAATGTCAATGTACAATATATACACAAAACAAAAGTTAATTGGTCTATAACAACAAAGAAGAATCAATGAAATATTTGTTAAGATGAATTTATTTATAAAGAACATATAATTTGGTTAAGGAAAAATAAATGAAATGGTTATGTGTGAAAAATATAAGTACACTCAATATTATTTTATATTAAATGTAAATCAATCAGAGGACATTCACATGTATTATAGTAAAAACAACACCAATTATTTGGATGTTTAACTCAATGAATAGAAATTGAGTTACAATTACTCTTATCAGGTTTATAGCAATGACTTGAGAATTTATCAATGGAGTGATTATGTGTATCAAACATATATCCACACAAATGGAAGTGTAAATTAATACATTAGTAAATAAAAAGTGATTTCACACATAATCTTGGAGTAATGGAATCAATGAAGTTTGCATAAAACCGAATGAGTAGAAATTAAAATTTGAAATCCCCTTACCAATTTGGTAACTTATGAAACATAATCCCCATGATAGATGGATAATCCAATGATGATGTAAATACCCAAAAATTGATGTATATTATGCAAACAATACAATCATGGTTTGTCCATACACGAAACAAATGGTAATAGCGGAAAATATAGCATCAATCTCACAAGAATAAAAGTGAGATGAAAACTCCTTAGATTGAACTTTTCCATAGTATTGGATAGGTTAACCTATTTTACAATGGTGAAATCATTGTTATTAAATTATAAAAGAATAAAATACATAAATATTATATCATATATTATCTTCCAATATTTCTTTGTTAATGATATTTCAGTAGTATCATTGTTTTGGTTTTTAATTAATTCATTTGCTGTTATATCTTGTACTAAATAAGTCGTGTTTGTTATGTATAGGCTGTATTCGATTCATATAGAGAATGATATTAAGTTATTAAACATTATATTTAATCATAAAATGAAAATTATTCTAGAATTATTATGATGGGGAATGAATCTCTTCACGTTCGTGGAGACGGTAAGCCATACGTACGCATGAGCGAAAATATCATTATACTGTTAGAGAAATCATATATAATTTGATGGTATATAATATATACAAAATAATTAAAATGTTATAATTATTATTTAAATCAGTTATACTCATTGTTATACCCATATAAATAATGAAGTGTTTGAATAACAAACTACACCATGATGTGGAGACGGTAAGACGTACATACACATGTATGGTGACTCTGTCATTTATAGTATCAATAGAATAACAAATAATGTGTGTACCATATTTATAATAACATCATAGTCTATAGAAGGTACAAGATTTATTATTTTGGTGTAGAAATAAAAAATAAAGAGGAAGTGGAAGATGAAAAGAACATG
The DNA here is from genome assembly GCA_963277665.1 of Viscum album. Taxonomy (NCBI): domain Eukaryota; kingdom Viridiplantae; phylum Streptophyta; class Magnoliopsida; order Santalales; family Viscaceae; genus Viscum; species Viscum album. The sequence continues at coordinate 2,140,110,508 of OY728163.1, read as the reverse complement.
GAAGAGGGTGTTGAAATTATTACATGTTCGTCAGGTGTTTCCTTTTGAGTTGATCAAAAGGGCTTCTTAGGTTGGGTTTATGACCAAAGTATGGCCTCTAGGTTCAAGTTATGTATGTTTTAAGATATTTCAGCAGGGGTTGGGGGATCCAAATGGCTTTGGAGGTGTGAAATTAATAGAAGGGGAAGTTCCCTTTTATAAGAGGGGTGAGGGGCACTTTAGGAAAATATTGAATTATTATTTTATAATAAAATAAATTTCGGTTTCTAATGGCAAACAAATAATTTATTTCAGGGATAAGGTGAGTATGGGTCGAAAACAACTCAACCAATATGTTTTATAAAAGTTTAGGTAACCATATTAACCTTATCGTTTAGATTTAACTCTTAGTTAAATAGTTTGGTATTTACCATTTCTCTTTGTATTTTTATATTACATGGTTAATAAAAATACTATAACAAGCCAATAAAACCCCATGTTATTGATTAATAATATATATAACATTATCTATGTCCTTTTTAAGAACCGTATATATTTTGGAATATTATTTCAATTATTAATATAGTATTTTTTTTAAAAAATCAATTATGTTAATTTTGACACTATTTAGTATTTAATTTTTTTTGAAACCCACAGAAACATTATCACATCAAATAGAATTTATTTCATCAACCCTAAAATATCATACTGACATATAAAATTAGTGTAATTCATCATAAATGTCAATTTACATTTATTTGGATATTTATAATATCAATTATTTTAATATTTCATTAATAAGGTAATTAATGCATCTTCATTGTGTCATAAATAAATTTAATTATTTAAGGTATAAATTTTTTAAATAAAATAAAATTATGTAGGGAATATTTTTAAAATTAGAATTAATATTTATTGCCAAATTTATTTTATGGTTAACCCTATATTAAAAAAAGTTTAGTTATTAAACATTGAATTTAACACTTTTAACTCTTCTTTAAATAAAATAATAATAAAAGTCATAATCTAATACAAGTGTACCAAAGAGGATCATATTTTATTCCTAATGATTGTTTGGGTTTAATTTCACTTATCCAATAGAATTAGGACTAGGTTTATGTAAATTATAATATCATTTTGACATTTAATTACTCTATTTACTTTTAACCGTGGTAAATAAAAGTCAAATGATACTATTCAAAAAACCATATTTTCATCTTATTGAACAAAATTTTACTTACTAATATTAACCATGTATCTCTAAATTTTCAAATTCAATTCACAGAAGTGGTAAAATTATGTTTTATAAAAATTTGTAAATGCTTCTAAAATATGGGTAAAAGAGGGTAAAATGTTCAATAAAACATTATACATATAATTTTGTTATAAAATCACTCCAAATAATTAAATTGAACATATATAGGTATTTTATATCTATTATGACTAAAAATAAATTTAAATAAAACGTGGGTTTTAAAAAATAACGCACTGGTTCTCACTATTCATAATAAATTGAATGTTTTTAGAAAAATACAAAAAATTTACCCTAAGCTCATTTTGGTATTCTGAATTAAGAAATTAATTATATTTTATGATATTAAAAACATATATGTTATATTAATTAATTTAAAATAAATTCCCATTGACAAAACCGAAAAGCGCGTATTAACAAAAGTAAAAAAAATCCAAATATTGACATGTCTTTATGTCAAATTTAAATGTGATATTACTTATAATGACATAAATTGTATTAAATTATAAAAATAAAACATAATTATAATTCAAAAATATTAAAATTCATAATTTAACACTATAAATTATTTCTATTTAAAAAGTTGTTTTCAATTAAAATTTTGTATTTTTAACTATTCACCAAAATATGAAAGTTATCAAAAAAGTACCGAAAATTCATCCAAACTAAAATTTTATATCCCAAATATAAAGATGAATTTAATTTCATTATATTTAGTATATAAAAGAGCCAAATATTTTTTTTTAAATATTCTCCATTAAATAGGTAGTATGATTTTATTTTTTGAAAAATACTTCTTTTATCTGGAAATTTGAATTTGTCCTCATATTATTTCTAGGAAACACAAGATGTAACATCCCAAGTAAGTTAAGAATAATACAGTTTCATAATAATAATTATTTTTAATTAAATATTAAATTTACTTTAAAAGGGTTTCTATGTTCAATAGCGTACCTGATACGCAACAATGGGTTTCACTGAAATCTTACATTGCACATTAATAAAATAATATTATTATTTTAAATGGTAGTGAACTCTCTGCCGTTTTATTGGTGGGAATGAATTAAAATAACTACAATATTATTACACATGTTTGTTAAATGTATTTACATTTATCCAATAAACATTAGAGGATTAAAAATGTGAATGAATCTAATTTTAATCATAATTTACATTAAAAGGCCGATTTATCGCCTTTTAATGGTGAAACCTCTTTAAATATAGTTTTATTTACTTTAATACATTCTATATGACGAAATAAAATCCTTCTTTAGAATGGTGACATCAAAATTTACTTTTTGTACTTTTTTTGGAATTTTTCTGATAAAGTTCATTTTTAATGAATAGTTAAAAATATTGTATTTTTTTCAAAAGTGCCTTTTAATCTAATTTATTTATATGGTTAGATTATATTTTTAATTGGTTTTAAAGTGAAATTAAAATATATTTTTACCATTATATCCAATGTTTGTCATTGGAAATAATTTCTCTTTGAAATTGGACATAAACAAGTATCAATCTCTTGATAGTTATTGTTTCTTAAAAACAAGCAATTTGTTTTGATAACGAGAATTAATTTTAAAATTAATTAATTCCAGTTATATGTTTTGAATTTTGAAAAATATACATCATTTTTGAATTCGTAATATCAAATATAGCTTAGGGTTAATTTTTGGTATTTTGCTAAAAAACTTCAATTTTTGATGAATAGTGTAACCACTTAGTGGTAGTTAAAAAAACTAACATTTTCATTTAAATGAAATTTTACCACTTATGTGAATTGAATTTAAAAAATCCGAGATACATGGTTGTTATCATGAAGTAAAATGTGGTTCATTAAGATGAAAATAAATTTTGGTGAATCGTAACTTTTAACTTTTATTTACCGCGGTTAAAGGTAAATAGGGTAATTCAAGGTTAATAGAATATTATAATAATTCAAATTTACCATAAAACTTGTTCAAGACTTATTGGTTGAGTCATTTAACAACATGGTCATCTTTGGGTAGATTTTGGGACCCCATTGAGCCACTTGGGAGTGATAATGACAATTTAGATTAATTAATTTAATGTGAAGACAAAATTGACATTAAAATAAATCTTTTAGTAATTAATTTTTATATGGTGTTATATTAGTCATATTTTAGACTATAAATATTAATTTTAAAGATAAAATTATTTCCTACATCATGGTATTTATTTATATATTTTAGACGTCGAATAAATTGAAATATTCATTACAAAATAATGATGTAGTATTTACCTAATTAATAAATAATTTAAATAAATAAGAATATAATGATTAAGATATTTTCCAAAACATGTCCAATTCTGATTGGATGAATTTATTTCGACCAAGAATCATCTTATCTTCGACTATAATTATTTTTTTACCATTAGAAAATGAATATCATTAAATTATAAAATAATATTTTTACACTTTACTAAAGTGCCCCTCCTCTCCCTTATAAAAGGAGACAACTTATAACCAATTACTCAAACATATCAAGCCATTCAGATCTTCCAAAATCTTCCCAATTAATCTTCCTACATCCCTATCATCCCCTTTTAAGCCTTACATTAGGCAGAAGGCATTTCAAGAAGTCCTTTTGGTTCAAATCAAAGGAAGTTACCCAAATTAAAGGTAACTGTTTCTCTTAAATTGTTTTCTTTTATTTTACTTCTCCAACCCCTAAACTCTTTTTTATTCCATTATTTTGTATCAACACCAGTATACTCAATATACTAGGATTTTTTTATGAGAAGTATTCAAACTACACTTTCACACACTTCCATCAAATGGATGAAGAACATAATGTTTCTGTGGATGGAAAACTAACGCCACAAACGATGATTGTTCGATTATCTCCTACCACTTCTCATGGTGGCCATTATGATGGCACATTATTTATATATGATAAATATTATTCTTATTTGTTCTTTATTCTTAAGTATTTTACATTTATATCATGCCTTTATGGTTTCCATAGATGGTAAATACGATAATCTCATTTGAGGAAGTGCAGACTATCGCCCCCTTAAAGTGATGTGACTCGTTAATGACTTTTGTGGGATGTATAAAGGATGGAGTTAATGATATTATATATGATATTATACTATAATTATAATATACCTATTTATCATTATGCTTTAATTCCATAAAAATAAGAAATAGAAATGAATGCAGCATTCATGCGTACGTACGACTTACCGTCTCCATGAACGGTGCATTTAATTTGTTACCTTCAAATGTTATGTCATATTATAAATACATGTATATACTGCATATATATTATATATATGATATATAAATAATGAATAACATTCTCGATATAATGGACTATTGACCACATGGACAACTTTTAAATATAAGGTGTTCATTATTGACTCAAGTAAAAATATCGTCAAAACGAATGTTATTAACTTAAATGGTTACACAATGTTTATAACATGGTAACAAGTGATATAAAGGAATAATAAACATGAAAAATGTTCTTAAAAAAGTTGAAATTACCTATAGTTTATTATTCAAGAGATTAAAGAATGGTCGCGTCAAGTCGGACACAATGTAAGGGAATTCGTCTCAATCTCCTTTCATTGAGGAATATTTTGTTTTTAATACATGATTTTCTTATATACGCAGCATAAAAACCTTTTAATTTTCATTTAATTCTAAGGGAATATTTTTATACAAATCATTTTACTAAACAACAAAAAAGAATGATTTTCTACGTAAGTGGTGACAACGACCTTTCCTCTGCCACGAGTATTATTTGATCTTTGTCTTCCACAATAAGCCGTATTGTTTTTAATAGGAAAAATAAATACCATATACCATATTTATGTATTTTGGTATTGAAAATTATTTTGAGAATGGATTTATTATTTCAATATCTTAAAATGATATTTTTTTATTTCGATGTGGAAATGTTATCTTTCCTTTATACTTATGTTATTTGTTATGATCATGATATAGTTCTTGGGAATTATTTATGTATATGGGTGGTTACGTGATAAACCTAGGGTGGGTGAGCCCGATATATCTCTCCAATGCATTGGGTAATGTGACGGAGGTAAACGTGAATGTTTCTCCTAAGAGATTTAGGGAATATACTGTGATGGGTATTCCAAAGTAACTCCCTATGTAGCATTGATATCTTCAATGTAATTATGACTTGGATGCCACAAGTTACCTTTATGTTTTATGATTTCTATATGACTTTCATAAATCTTATGATTTCACAAGGTAAGTAAATGATTTCATGATATGTATGTATTTAGGAAAAAATGTTTTCATACTTTGTTTTAAAACCCTTACTGAGATTTTTATGCTCACCCCCTGTTTTGAAATGTTTTTATAGGACATAAAGATGAATAGGGTCAAGGATGGAATAATGAAAAAGTCATGCTGTCTAAAACAAGGAACTAGACATGACACTTTTTTTAAGAGTTTTTATTTTATGAAAAAATGGAAATTGTGTAGAAGTGTATTCCATGTAATATTGTGAGATGTAATAGTTATGTCCTAATTCTCTAAAACTCTAAACCTGAAAAGATCCTCAATGTGAATTTTTCATTTATTTCAACATTATGTAACGTTTAAGGCCAGGTCTTTATAGTTGGTATTAGAGGTCGGTTTAGATAACATTAGAAGTTAGGGTATTTTTAAATTAATATCCATAAAGTAATTTATGTTAATATTAAAATCATATAGCATTTAAAGATTACCATGTTGCTCTACCTAAGATATATCTTTGTTAAGAATGGTTTTTCATAGATGAAATAAACCAGCTATTTTGGGAAGGCATACAGAGGGAAATGACAATTCAAATTAGTATTCTGAGATGGTTAGAATAAAAAATGAACAGTTTGTTACAGTGATGGCTCAGTTGACTCATGTGAAAAATTTTGGTTGTTTTATTTATGACTTTTTAGATTAATCAAAAATTAAAGAGGCTCATGAAAGTCATTTAAGGGTTTTCTTGAAAACCATAAATGAAAAGAAACTGTTTGGGAAATCCCGCAAGTATGAGTTTTGGTTACAACAATTTTTTTTCATTCATCACATTGTTTTAAAAAATGGCACAACTATTCATCGTGATAAAACCAATGTTGTTGAAGAATGTCCAATACCCACAAATATAACCGAGATTCATAGTTTTCTGGGTTTGGAATGTTATTACTAGAGGTTTGTTGAAAATTTTTCTTGGTTATCTAGTCTAATGACTATGTTAACTCGTAATGGTGTTAGGTTCATCTGGATAAAAGAATGTGATGATTGATTTCAGGAATTGAAAAGAAGATTGGGGAATGTTGCAGTTTTGGCAGTACCATACAGAAATGGTGAGTTTGTTGTCTATAGTGATGCTTCATTGAAACGAATAGGTTGTGTCCTAATGCAGAGTGATCAGGTAATTTCTTATGCTTCCTGTCAGTTAAATCCTCACGAGTTAAATTACCCTACACATGATTTGGAAATGGCTGTTGTTGTTTTTGGTTTAAAAATTTGTAGGCATCATTTGTATGGAGCGAACTGTGAAATATATACTGATCAAAAATGTATAAAGTTTATATTCACTCAAAAATAATTGAACATGAGACAGAGGATATGGTTATAATTAATCAATGATTATGATTTCACGATCCATTACCATCCGGGAAAATCAAATAAAGTGGTTGATGCTTTGAGTCAAAAAATTAATGCTTCTTTAGCCATGCTATGTTTGGAACAAGATCCTATAGTTTTTGATTTGATGAAATTTGGCATAGAAGTTGTTGTTGCATGAAATTATTCTATTTTGTTTCAGGTGTTAGTGAAATCGTCTCTATCAGATAGAATTAAGCATGCGCAGAAAGAAGACAATGAGTTGCAGAAAAAGGTAAAATTGGTTCAGAAGCGTAAGTTGCCTAAATTTAACATTGATAATGATTGTGTTTTGAGATTTGTAAAGAGATTATATGTGCCTTGTGATTCACAGTTTAAGAATTAGTTGTTATGTTAATCTCATAGTTCTCCGTTTTTAGTTCATCCCGGTAGTACTAAGATGTACAGAGATCTTTGGGAGTATTATTGGTGGGATAGAATGAATAGCGATATTGCTGATTTTACTGAGAAGTGTGTGACTTGTCTGCAGGTTAAACCAGAGTGACAGTTACCAAAAGGAATTCTTCAGCCTTTACCAGTTTCAGAGTGGTAATGGGAAAATATATCCATGGACTTTGTTGTGAGATTACCAAACATCTCGAGGTAATAATTCAATCTGGGTTACAGTTGACCGATTGACTAAATATAGTCATTTTCTTCCTATTAGAGATGCTTTGCCTCTAGATCAACTTTGTCAATTGTATGTTAAAGAGATAGTCAGGTTCCATGGTGTTCCCCTCTCTATTGTATCTTATCGCGATCTCAGGTTTACTTCTAACTTTTGGAAAGGCCTTCAGAAGTAGTTGGGTACTAAATTAAATTTTATTACAGCTTTTCATCCTCAATCCGATTGGAAATCAGAACGAAAAATTCAGGCATTCGAAGATATGTTACTTGCTTTCATGATGGATTATCAAGGAAGTTGGGACCAACATCTTTCTTTGGTTTAATTTTCATATAATAACATTTTTCATACCAGTATACAGATGGATCCATTTGAGGCTTTATATAGAAAGCATTTTCGAACTCCAGCTTTTTGGAATGACATAGATGAAAGGAAGGTGATGGGACCCGAATTGGTAGAAGAGATGGCAGAGAAAGTTTAGTTGATTCAGAAGAACATGAGAATAGCTCAGAGCTGACAAGAAAATAATGCAGATAACCGGAGTAAGGATATTTATTTTTAGTTAGGTGATCATATCTTTCTCAAAGTTTCTCCATGGAAAAGTGTGATTCGTTTTGGTAAGAAGGGAAATTTGAGTCCAATGTTCATTGGACCTTATGAAATTTTGGAGAATGTTTGATCAGTTGCATACAGAGTGGCTTTACCTCTATGTTCTTCCAAGGCACACAATGTTTTTCTTATTTCGATGTGAGAAAGTATATACTAGATCCATCTCATGTATTGAGCCCTGAGGTAGCTCAGTTGGAAGAGAATCTCTCTTATGAAGAACAACCAGTCCAGATTCTTAACCGTAGAGAACAGGTATGGCGGAATAAGGTAATTCACCAGGTAAAGATTTTTTTGGAAAAACCACATGGTTGAAGAGGAAACGTGGGAATCTAAAAATGCTACGTGGGATAAATACCCCCACTTATTTGAATAAGTGAATAAAAATTGTGGGGACGCAATTTCCAAAAGGGGGGAAGGATATAACATCCCAAGTAAATGAAGAATTAGTTATTTTCATACTTATTAATATTTATGAATTAAATATTAATATTACTTTAAAAGGGTTTCTATGTTCGATAGCGTACCCGATACGCAACAACAGGTTTCTTTAAAATCTTACGTTGCACACTAATAAAATAATAATATTATTTTAAATGGTAGTTAACTCTTAGTACTTTTTTTGGAGATAATGAAATAAACTAACTACAATATGAATATACATTTTTGTTAAATGTATTTACATTTATCCAATAAACATTAGAGGCTTATAAATGTGAATGAATCTAATTTTAAGCATAATTTCTACTAAAAGACTGATTTATAACCTTTTAATGGTGAACCATCTTTAAATATAGTTTTGGTTAATTTAATACATTATATATTACCAAATAAAATCCTTCTTTAGAACGGGGACATCAAAATTTACTTTTTTTAATTTTTTAGAATTTTTCCAATAATGTTCATTTTTTAATGAATAGTGAAAAATATTGTATTTAATTCAAAAGTGCCTTTTAATCTGATTTATTTATGTCATTATATTATCTTTTTAAATTCTTTTAAAGTGAAATTAAAATATATTTTTACCCTTTAATGCAATTTTGGTCATTGGAAATAATTTCACTTTGAAATTGGACATAAACAATTTTCAATCTTTTGATAGTTATTTTATCTTAAAAACACGCTATTTTTTTGATAACAGGAATTAATTTTACAATTAATTAATTCCACTTCTATGTTTTGAATTTGGAAAAATAGACATCATTTTTGAGTTCAGAATATCAAATATATCTTAGGCTGAAGTTTCGGTATTTTTCTAAAAAACGCCAATTTTGGATTAATAATGAAACCACTTAGTGGTAGTTGAAAAAACTGACTTTTTCATTTAAATGAAATTTTACCACTTATGTGAATTGAATTTTGAAAATTCGACAAACATGGTTGTTATCAGAAAGTAAAATGGGGTTCATTAAGATGAAAATAATTTATGGTGAATAGTAACTTTTCACTTTTATTTACCACAGTTAATGGTAAATAGTATAATTCAAGGTTAAAAGAATATTATAATAATTACAAATTACAATAAAACTTTTCCAATCCTTATTGGTTGAGTAATTTACAACCATGAACATATTTGGGTCGATTTGGGGGCCCAATGAGCCACTTGGGAGTGATAATGACAATTTAGATTAATCAATTTAATGTGAAGACAAAAATGACATTAACAAAAATCTTTTAGTAATTAATTTTTATATGATGTTATATAAGACATATATTCGACTATAAATATTAATTGGAATTGTAAAAATATTTCCTACATCATGGTATATTTGTTTATAATTTTTAGACATCGAATAAATTAAATTATTCATGACACAATAATGATGCACTATTTACCTCATTAATAAATGATTTAAATAAATAAGATTATAATGATTAAAATATTATCCCTAACATGTCCAATTCTGATTGGATGACTTTATTTCGACCATGAATCATATTATCTTCAGCTATAATGATTTTTGGACCATTAGAAACCGAATATCATTATATTATAATATAATATTTTTACACTTTCCTAAAGAGCCCCTCCTCTCCCTTATAAAAAAAGACCACTTATAACCAATTCCTCACACATATCAAGCCATTTGGCTTGTCCAAACTCGGCCCAATTAATCTCCCTACCTCTCTATCATCCCCTTAGAAGCCTTACTTTAGGCAGAAGGCACTCCAAGAAGTCCTTTTGGTTCAAACAAAAGGAAGTTACCCAAATTAAAGGTAACCGTTTCTCTTAAATTGTTTTCTTTTATTTTACTTCTCCAAACCATAAACTCTATTTTATTCCATTTATTTTACAACACCACTATCTTCAATATACTATCATGTTGTTATGAGGAATATTCAAACTGCACATACACACACCTCCATCAAATAGATGTAGAACATAATGTTTCTGTGGATGGCAAACTAACGCCTCATAAAACAGTGATTGTTCGATTATCTCCTACCGCCTCTAATGGTTGACATTATGATGGCACTGTATTTATATATTATATATATTATGTTTATTTTTTCTTTATTCTTATGTATTTTCCATATAAATCATGCCTTTATGGTTTCCTTATTGGGTAAATACGATAATCTCATTTGAGGAAGTGCGGACTACCGCCCCCTCAAAGTGATGTGACTCGTTAATGCCTTATGTTGGATGTATAAAGTATGAAGTTTATGATATTATATATGATATTATACTATAATTATAATATAACTATGTATAATTATGCTTTAATTCCATAAAAATATGAAATAAAAATGAAAGTAGTGTTCATGCATACGTACAGCTTACCCTCTCCATGAATGATGCATTTCATTTCATACCTCAAAATGTAATGTACTATTATAAATACATGTATATACTGAATATGTATGATATATATTATATCTAATAATGAATAACATTCTTTATATAATGAACTATTGACCACATGGACAACTTGTAAATATATGGTGTTCATTATTGACTCAAGTACCAAATATCGATAAAATGAATGTTATTAACTTAAATGGTTACACAATATTTATAAAATGGTAATAAGTGATATAAAAGGAATAATAAACTTGAAAAAGGTTCTTAAGAAAGTTGAAATTAACATTATTTTATTAATCAGGAGATTAAATAACGATCGAGTCAAGACGGACACGAGGTAAGGGGCTTCGTCTCAATCACCTTTCATTGGGGCATATTTTGTTTTTAATAAACGATTTTCATTTATACGCTGTATAAATAAATTTGAATTTACATTTCATTTAAAGGAAATATTTTTCCACGAAGCATTTTACTAAACGAAAAAAAATGAATTTTTTTACATAAGCGGTGATAACAACTTTTCCCCCACCGCGAGTATTATTTGATCTTTGGCTTCCTTAACAAGCTATAATGTTTTTAAAAGGAAAAATCAATACCATATACTCTATTTATGTATTTTGTTATTGAAAATGATTTTTAGAATGGATTTATTATTTCAATATCATTAAATGATACTTTTTTTGCAATGTGGTAATGTTATCTTTCTTTTATGCATATGTTATGTGTTATGATCATGTTATGGTTCATGGACATTATTTATGTATACGGGTGGTTCCGTGATAAACCTAGGGTGGGTGAGCCCGAGATAGCTCTCCAATGCATTGGGTAACATGACGGAGGTAAACATGAATGTTTCACCTAATATATTTAGGGAATATACTATGATGGGTATTCCATCGTAACTCCCTTTGTAGCTGTGATAGCTACAATGTAAGTATGATTTGGATGCCACAAGTTACCTTTATATTTTATGATTTCTATTTCACTTTCATAAATCTTATGATTTCACAAGTTATGTAAAATATTTCATGATTTGTATGTATTTATAAAAAGGTTTGCTTTCCTTGTTTTAAAACCCTTACTGAGATTTTTATGCTCATCCCATGTTCTGAAATGTTTTCATAGGGCTTAAAGATTAATATGGTCAAGGATGGAATCAAGGAAATGTTATTCTCTCTAAAACATGGAACTAGACATGACTCTTTTTCTAAGAGTTTTTATTTTATGAAAAATATGGAAATTGTGTAGAAGGGTCTACCTTGTAATATTTTTAGATGTAATAGTTACGTCCTAATTCTCTAAAACTCTAATCCTGAAAAGATCCTCAATGTGAATTATTCAATTAATTCAATATTATTTAATGTTTATGGACTGGTCCTTATAGAAAAGATGAATTCAAAAATCATACAGAGTATATAAAATTCAAAATTTAGTTAATAATATTTGTAACCGCCTTTTGAATGAATAGTTTTGTATGTCGTGATGCTATCGAAATCGGTATTGCATGTAGCCCAAGTTATTGAATTTCTTTGAAGAGATAATGTACTATGAAATATTGGGGTGTTAAATTCTCCCCTCATTCAATAAATTTTGTCCTCAAAATTTTAAATTTGTTCTTGGGAACTTCATTGAATGTCCCAAATCATAAAAAGTGCAAATATAACTATCACTTTAAAATAACGAAAGAGAAGTAAAAAAGGTCACCCGAGATAACCCATACTAGAATTCAATTTAGCTAAACATGGATATGAAATCCAACGAAAGTGTCATGTTCTGATAGAGAGTGATAGAAAACATGATCATGAGAATGTGAACAATAATAAATATATAAATATGTGATGGAAAAAATAGTCATTAGATTCCCACTAGGAAAAGTAAATGGAAAACATTTTTGGTTTATGTTCCATTTCATAAATTTGCGGAATTAATTTCTCAGATTGACTATGAACATAAAGACATATACTTAATTTTTAAGTAGAGTTTCATCCTTTAATAAATTTCTAACACTAAATCATCTTTTTTTTCCAAATGATGAGTATTGAATATGACTTGGTGACACCTAAAGCAATAGAATCAACTTCTATAGAATCACATGATTCCTAAAGGATAAACTATTTATTTACCTTGTCTTTAGAGATTAACTAAAACCAAAATGGTTAGTACAAAATCAGAAGATCCCAAAAAGGATAATCCTTTAGAGAAATAAATACTAATAGTAATTTCTATAATTACACCAACAATACACAATGTTAAATAAATACCATTCAATAAACAGTTGTCCTAAAAATCCTTTAATATAATCTATTCTAATATTGAAACCCAAAACATATAAGAATTTGATCAAGTAGTCTTCCACATTAAATTTTATCTCCAAACAACATCGACTACTCTTAATGTCACATACTTAAAAGTAATTAACATAATCACGTAATTTCTATGATAGGTTAATCATTTCCATAAATAATCCAAATAATTATAAATACACAATAAAAACATAGATAAAAATACACCAGTACACCTCCAATGAAATCTCATAGTATTCTATTTTCTATAGGAATATAGCATTCCCAACAGAGCGAATGTATTCAAAAATAACATTTATCAATTGATCACCAAATTTTTTTCCTATAGTAAGGATATCCATTTTATTAGACATAAGATCAAAAATCAACATATTATTGATTAATAAAATCATTTTACTAAAAATAATCAGTCACACTAATAAAGACTTCACATAGTTTAATGGTTGATGATAGATCTCAATCGCACTATGTTTGTGTGTTCGATTCCCACAGCTTTGTCTGACGCGACAGTTTGTCACACGGTCGGCGTCTTGTCATATTTCCATAACTATATTTTATATCATTCCCAAAATGAGATAAATTCCTCAAAATAACCATAACATAATTTCACTATAAATGTTATCTCATACATCACATCTTCATCCAAATATTTAATAACTTTTAATTACCTTAAAAGTATGGATCATATAAACTGAAATGGTTATTTATAACTATATAAACAATAGAAAAGATAATTCTTCCTAAAATTGAATTTTCACATAACAAACTGTAGGGTTACACATTTAAGGGAAAAGTCTTCCAATGTAATCCCATCAACAAAGAGCACTAATACATTTAAAAATTTCACCATCCATTTATTTCGACACAGATTCTTCCATGACCAAGAGGTTATCCAATAGAATAGGGAATTCACTCTAGTAATGCCCATGTCCCATACAATTACAGAAAATTACTATAAATGGATTCTTGGGATCATTGTTATTTTCATCCATAGTACTCTTCATTTTTCATTGGTAATTATTTACTTTATGTCCTTTTTTCCCACACATAGTACATTTCTTTGTTATATTGAGACGCCTTCCGAGGTATCGCCTTTCACATTTCCTGCATGAATGAAATTGAGATTTCATTTCTCCATGGTCTCCACTACTGGAGCTCTTGTCATTCACTGCCTTTCTCATCCTTGTTGAGGGCAGGAGTTGGATAATATACATGTTGTTGATCATATTTTTGGAAGACTGATTCAGCATGAACACAATACCTTTTACACCAATCTATATTCTATTTTGTTTCTCATTTCCACCACCGTTCCCACATTGTACATCATGTTCAATATAACTATGACTTCCTTGGAATCCAGCCATAGACTAACACAAGAAAGCATTGTGTGAGTCATCAAATCATTTAGAGAATATCATAACACCTTATTTTTAATCTAAAACACCTTACTATTAACCAGGGATATTTATTCTCGTCATATATTAAAATCCATCAAATTGATTTGTAATGAAAATGTGAATTATCTTAAGGATATCCCCCAAGAGTGTCGTAAGCGACAGTGCATCAAAGCCCATTGTCTTGTACCGGGATACACCGGGTCAAGCCCAAAACTTCTTGTCGGAGCTTTCATTCATTGGTACATCTATTCCAGAGCCACCTCTACGTGCTAGTATCCATACATGGATGTATTTCTTGAAAAACCCACATATTATTTAAATTACCGAATTTTTTGATGTTCTTCTATATTATTCCTCAATGTCTATCTTCGGGTAGTGTTTCCTAAACAGAGTTTTTTCTAAATCTACCTTCCATGGTTTGTACTAAGCTTCATCTGATACTAACAGTAACTCCCCGACTCCAGTTAACCAGAATTGGTGCATTATTACATAAAATTGGCATTATAAAAGGAATTATGCCCTAAAATGGCGTTCAATTTAGTATCCTTGGATGTACTAGATACGTACATAAGTTTTACATTACATTATAGAATAAAAAAAACAATATTGTGTCCCATTTGAACACTCTTATATCCCTTATCCAATTACTGTACATTAATCATAATATATTTATTTGAATCCACGAAAAAATAAAATATATTAATGGGATGAGCTCTGATACTGAGTATGGATAACAATATAGCAGAAACTGTCATAAATAAGAACAAACATATAAGGCAATGTAAAAGATTAGAACAGAAGCCTTTTAAACTTAAACATGAGAATAATATGGAAAAGATAAATTAAATAATGCCATTTAATTATTCACATGGATAGTCTAAAAGTCAAATAGTTAAATTTAATATCAATATCCAATTTCATAATGATGGAATGCATACTACCAGACTTCATAACTACATAGTCAAGGCCTCATGCCAAAACTACAAATAAGTTGTTGTCAAGGCCTTGTTCCATGACAGTAGTTTGTCTCATGAGACCTATCGATGCATCAAGGAGCTATAGTGGGCTCCAATCGTCACATAATATGTTTAATTCATTCCTCATATTAAAATGATTAAACATAACATAAACATTTGTATTAAAACTATCTTACAAAAATTGAATAATTTATCCATAAACCTTGAATGGTGTAAAAATAACACATGACATAGTCAAACATATCACAGAACCTTGAATATAGTATGAAATATTTGTATCATAATAATTCAACCCCAATCAAGAATAATATCCTGTAAATGATGTTAAAAAAGTTAAAAAAATCATGTAAAAATCTTTGAGATAAATATCATTTTTTCATGAAAACATTTAAAAGTCTCACTATTTATCAAGAAGTTGTTAGAAATAGATTTTTGAATCAAAGTGTCCCATACAAATTTGAATATTTTAAAATGAATTTAAATTTAAAAAATTAATTTCCATATAAATAAAACCATAAAACCATTATTAAAACATGGAAATCAATGAGAATGATTTAGAGGAGTAAAATTTTAAAACATTAAAAATCATATTTAAGTTAGAGTTCTTAAAAAATAAGAGATGATTGAATACAAATAATGGAGGTAATAAAAACATTATATTATCATGAGAATAGATGGATTATTGATATAATATGTCAAAGTAAAATATATACACTAAATACAAGTTAATTGGTGCATAACAACAAAGAAATATCAATGGAATGTAAGTTAAGATGAATTCTTTTATAAAGAATGTATCCTTTGGTTAAGGATAAATAAATGAAATGATTATGTGTGAAAAATATATGTACACTAAATATAATTTGATATTCAGTGTAAATGAATCAGTTTAAAATCACATGTATTCTAGAAAAAACAACACCAATGACTTGGATATTTAACTCAATGAATAGAAATTGAGTTAAAATTACAGTTATCAAGTTTATATCGATGACTTGAGAATTTATCAATGGAGTGATTATGTGTTTGAAATGTATATCCACACAAAGGGGAGTGTAAATTACTACATAAGTAAACAAATAGTGATTTCACTCATAATCTTGGAGTAATGTAATCAATGAAGTTTTCATAAAACCGAATGAGTGGAAATTAAAATTTGAACATCCCTTACCGATTTGGTAACTTAAAAAACATACTCCATATGAAATAAGGATAATAAAATGATGATGTAAATACCCATAAATTAAATTATATTATGAAAACAATACAATCAAGGACAGTACATACACCACACAAAATATAATAGTGGAAAATATTGCCTGAATCTCACAGGAATAAAAGTGAGATGAAAACCCCTTACCTTGTACATTTTCATAGTATAAGGTATGTTAGCCTCATGTATAATGGTGAAATAAATGATATTAAATTATAAAAGAATAAAATACATAAATATGATAACATATATGATCTTTTAATATTCCCTTCTTAATGATATTTCAGTGGTATCATTGTTTTGGTTTTTAATTAATTCATTTATCTTTATTTGTTGTACTACGTTAGTCATCTTTTTTATGTATAGGATGTATTTTATTCACATAAAAAATGATATTAAGTTATTAAAAATTATTTTTAATCAGAAAATAAAAATTATTCTGGAATTATTATGATTGGGAATGAATCTCATCGCGTTCATGGAGACGGTAAGTCGTACGTACGCACGAGCGACAATATAATTATATTGATGGTGAAATTGTATGTAATTGGATGGTATATCATATATAAAGAATAATAAAAATGTTATTGTTATTATTTAAATAAGTTATAATCATTATTATACCTATCATGTTAATGAAGTGTTTGAATATCAAACTACACCACGACGTGGAGACGGTAAGACGTACGTACGCATGTAGAGAGAGTTTGTCATTTATAGGATGGATTGAATAATGAATATGGTTGTACCATATTTATAAAAACATCACCGTTTGTAGAAGGTACAAGATTTATTATTTTTGTATGGAGACAAAAAATAAAGATGAAGTGGAAGAAGAAATGAACTTGGAAGGGGGTGGAGAAATTATTACCTCTTCGTCGAGTGTTTCCTTTGAGTTGATCAAAAGGGATACATAGGTTGGATTTATGATTGATGTAAGGCCTATAGGGTTAATTTAGGGATTTTGGGACGATTTATGGGTAGGGGTTGGACGATCCAAATGGATTTAGAGGTGTGAAATTAAAAGAAGGGGGAGTTCCCTTTTATAAGAGGGGTGAGTGACACTTATGGAAAAACTTGAAATATTATTTTACAATAAAATCATTTTCAGTTTATAATGGAAAAAATGATTTATTTCAAGTTTAATGTGTGTATAGGTCTAAAAACACCCAAATAATATGTTTTAGAAAAGTTTAGTTCACCATATTATCCTTATATTTTAGATTTAACTCCTAGTTAAATAGTTTGTCATTTACCTTTTCTCTATGTATTTTTATATTATATGGTTAATAAACATACTATAACTCACCAAGAAAACCCCAAGTTATTAATTATTAATATATATAACTTTATCGATGTCCTTTAAAAGAACTGTATATATTTACGAATATTACATCAATTAATAATATTGTATTTTTTTAAAAAAAAACTCAATTATGTCAATTTTTACACTATTTAGTATTTGATTTTTTTGAAACCAAAAAAAACATTATCACTTCAAATAAAATTTATTTAATCAAAACTAACATGTCCTATCAACCTATAAAATTAGTTTAATTCACCATAAGTCTCAATTTACATTTATTTGGATATTTATAATATCATTTATATTAATATACCATCAATTAGGTAATTACTGGATCATCATTGTGTCATAAATAAATTAATTTATTTAATGTCTAAAAATTATAAATAAAATACATTTATGTTGGAAAACATTTTATATTTCTAATAAATATTTATAGTCGAATATATTTTATGTCTAAACATATATTAAAAATGTTTTAGTTATTAAACATTGAATTTAACACTTTTAACTCTTCTTTAAATAATGTAATAATAAAAGTCCTAATCTAATCCATGTTGACAAAAAAGGATCATATTTTATTCCTAAGGCTGTTTTTGGTCGAATTAAATGTATCCATTATATTTAGGACATGTGTTAGGGTAATTATAATATCATTTGTACCTTTAATTACTCTATTTACTTTAAACTGTGGTAAATAAAAGTCAAAAGATACTATTCACAACAAATATTTTAATCTTGTTGAGGCAAGTTTTACATATTAATATTAACTGTGTCTCTCATATTTTTGAAATTAAATTTAAAGAAGTGGTAAAATTATGTTCTATTCAAATTTTCAAATGCTTCTAGAAGATTGTTAAAAGAGGGTAAAAAGATCAATAAAACTTTATACATCTAATTTTATTATAAAATGACTCCAATTAATTACATTGAAATTATATAGGTATTATAAATCTATTTTTAATTAAATTAAATTGACATAAAATAAATCATTATTTAAATAAAAAGTCAATTTTAAACAATAACGTAGTGGTTTTCACTATTCATAAAAAATTGAATGTTTTTAGAAAATTTACAAAAGTTACCCTAAACTAATTTTTATATTCCTAATTCAAAAATGAATTATATTATACCAAATTCAAAACATATAAGTTGTATTAATTAATTTAAAATTAATTCCCTTGACAAAACCGAAAATTGGGTTTAAAAAAATTGAAACTATCAAAAGATTAACATGTGTTTATTCATATTTAAATGGGAAATTACTTATAATGACCTAAATTATAAGGCCCTGGCCTTAAAAATTACTTAATGTTGAGTTATTACAAGATTACACATTGTGGATCTTTTCAGGTTTAGATTTTTAGAGAATTAGATCATAAATCATGCATTATATTCCACATTTAAACAATGTGGTTACATAAAAGATAGTATTCATTTTTTCCCATCAACGCAAACATATTTAAAAAAAAACACGGATTATTTCATGACACTTCCTTGACCCTATTATCACATCATGTAACTTTACCTTGTCCTTTGAAAAACATTTCAAAAACTTGGGATGAGCATAAAAAGCTCAGTAAGGGATATAAAAGTACGAAATGAAAACATTAGTCCATGTACGAAATCATACATTACTCATAAAACCTAAGAATTTTAACATACCTCATAGAATCATGAATAAATCATAGAAATCATAAGACATAAAGGTAATTTGAGGTATTCATAACATTCTTACGTAGGGAGTAACCCTCATGGTTACGTTTGGAATACCCATCACAGTATATTCCCTAAATATCTTTGGAGAAACCATAGCGTTTAACCCCTTCGCGTTACCCAATGCATCGGAGAGATATATCAGGCTCACCTGCCCTTAGTTTATCATGGAACCACCTATCTTTATAATAATTCCAAGAACCATAACATAATCATATCACATAAAACATGCATAATGGAAACATAACATTTCAACATTTCAATCACAAGATATCAATACAACACATTGAAATAATAAATACATTATGAAAACCATTTTAAATACCAAAATAAAAGAAAAGTAAAACATGGTATTTATTTATCATTTTTAAAAAAAGTTATGTCTTGTAGAGGAAGACGAAAATCAAATAATGGTCACTACTTCGGAGAATTCATTGTCGCCGCATACGCACGACAAAAAAAAAACAGCCCCTTTTGTCATTTAGTAAATGCTTCGTATAAAAAATATTCCTTTTGAATAAATGGAAAATTCAAAGGGGTTTATACATTGTATAAAAGAAAGCTGTGTATAAAACATAATATGCCTCAATGAAAGGAGATTGAGACGAAGTCCCATATCTCGCATCCAACTTGACTCGATCATTCTTTATTATCCTGAATAATAAACTTGAGTTAATTTATACTTGATTAAGAACCTTTTTCAAGTTAATTATTCCTTTTATATCACTTATTACCATGTCATGAACACTATGTAATTATTTAAGTTAATAACGGTCGTTTTAACGATCATTGGTACTTGAGTAAAAAATAAACTCTTTATAAATAAAAGTTGTTCATGTATCCCTTATATCCAGAGTTATAATCATGATGTGGATATCATATATATCATATATATCCAGTATATACATGAATTTATAATATTACAAAAACATTTAGAGGTTAGACATGAAATGCACCGTTCATGGAGACAGTAAACCGTACGTAAGCATGAACGCTACTTTCATTTCTATTTCGTATTTTATGGAATAGAATGATAATGATATAAAGTTATATTCTAATTACCATATAATATCATATATAATATCATTAACTCCATCCTTTATATGTCCCACAAATGGCATTAACAAATCAAATCACTTTGTGGGGGCGGTAGTCCGCACTTCCTAAAAGGAAGATATATCATTTACCCATAATGGAAACCATAATGGTATTACAAAAATGAAAAATACCGAAGCATAAGGAAAGAATATACATATTATATATCATATATAATAACAGTGTCATCTTATTGGCCACCTTTGAAGGTGTTAGAATAATATTGAACAATCATCGTTTCGTGAGGCAGAAATTCGCCATCCACAGAAACAGTATGCTCTTTAAAAATTATATGAAAGTGTGTGTAAGTGTAGCTAGAATCCATATTATAAAAATATCCTAGTATATTGAAGATAATGGTTTTTTTACAAATGAAACGAATAAAAAGAGTTTAGGGGGTTGGAGAAGCAAAATAAAGCAAAAGAACATTAGATAATATTTTACCTTTAAATCAGGTAACTCTTCTTGGTTTGAACCAAAATGGTTTCTTGAAGAGCATTATGCCTAAGGTAATGCTTCTAGGATGAAGAGAGGGATGTGGAGAGATATAATTATCAGGTCTTGGATGAGCCAAATGCTTGTGAAGTGTGGTTAAGGAGGTAGAGGTGGGGGCCTTTTTTAAGAGGAGGGGAGGGGCACTC
Source organism: Viscum album (assembly GCA_963277665.1). Lineage (NCBI taxonomy): Eukaryota > Viridiplantae > Streptophyta > Magnoliopsida > Santalales > Viscaceae > Viscum > Viscum album. The sequence goes on along the minus strand of OY728163.1, from coordinate 2,140,088,948 downwards.
TTGGAAAGGTATAAAATGTTACTTTATTTTCAAATGCGTTTCGGATTTTAGAGGTCCCAAATTGATTTATTTCATGGTTAAGGTGATAAGGGTTCGAAATATACTCGTCCAATAGGTCTTTTAAATGTGTAAGTCTTATATTTTATGTTATCTTTTCATTTTATTTAAATCATTCATTAATGAGGTAATTGCTGCATCATCATGATGTCATAAATAATTTAGTTTATTTAATGTCTAAAAATTATAAAAGAAATACTATGATGTAGGAAATCTCTTTATATTTACAATGACTATTTATAGTCCAATAGATCATTTATGTGTACAATATTAAAACTATTTTACTAAGGTGATACATTCTTTGTTATATTTAACTTTTTTAAAAAATAAAAAGATAAAATGTCATTATTACACAATAGTGATTCCATGGGGTCCCCAAGTTTGGAACAAGGAATCCCATGGTCTTCCATGACACAACCCATATAATTAAGACACTTTTTGGGGTCATTTTGTATTATTATGATATTATTTTATTATCCTTAACAATCCGATTACTAATTAATCAAGATAATTAATGATAATTAACGTCGTTACTATTCATAATGTCCAAAAAACAAAATAGTCTTGATTACATAATTTGGAACTCTTGATTCCAAATATGTAATCCATTTTAAAAAAATTCTAAACACAGAAATTGCAACAATTAATTTAAAATTATTTCCCTTTGTCAAAACAAATAGCGGGTTTTTTAGAAACAATATCTATGAAAAGTTTGGCACTTGTTTATGCCCAATTCCAAACTGAAATTAATCCTAATGACCACTATTAGATCAAATGGTAAAAACATATTCTAATTACACTTTAAGATCAATTAAAAAGATAATCTATCCATATAATTAAATTATATGAAAAATAAGTTTTGATGCAAAATGCAGTATTTTTCACTATTCATTAAAAAAATGAACATTGTCAGAAAAATACCAAAAAACTATCAAATGTAAATTTCAATGTCCCAATCCTAAAGAATATTTTTATTTTGAAAAATAGAGCTTATTAAATTGTCAAAATTTTGAGTTAAAAATGGTTTTCCATCAAAAGGCAGTAAAACAATCTTTTAAAAATATTAGTGTATTCCAGGCTTAAGATTGGATTTATTCTCATTTTAAGCCTCTAAAACACTATCTAATTCATATATAGACATATATAGAAATATATATTATTCATTACATACTTGGGATGTTACATCCTTCTCCCCTTTAGAATTTTGCGTCCCCGCAATTTATTTACTTAACAAATAAGTGGGGGTATTTATCCTTCATTGCATTTTCAGATTCCTTTGCTGCCTCTTCACTCATTTGGTTTTTCCACAAAACCTTTACTTGATGAATCAGCTTATTCCGCAACACTTTCTCCCTATGGTCATGAATATGGACCAGTTGTTCCTCATGAGATAGGTTCTCTTCCAACTGAACTACCTCTGGACTCAAAACATGAGATGGATCTGGAATGTACTTCCTTTACATTGAAACATGAAAAACATTATGTACCAGAGATAAACTCGGAGGTAACACCACTCGATATGCAACTGATCAAACTCTCTCTAGAATTTCACATGGTCCAATGAACCTTGGACTCATCTTTCCTTTCTTACCAAATCGCATCACACTTTTCCATGGTGAGACTTTTAGAAAAACATGATCACCTACCTCAAAAGAGAGATCCTTCCTCCTGTTGTCTGCATAACCCTTCTGCCTACTCTGTGCTATTCTCATTTGTTTCGGTATCATATGGATTTTTTCTGCCAAATCTTCTACCAATTCTAGTCCCATCAACTTCCTTTCACCTACTTCATCCCAGAAAGCTGGAGTTCGACACCGCTTCCCATATAATGCCTAAAATGGTGCCATCTGTATACTGGAATGAAAACTGTTATTATAAGAAAACTCAACCAAATAAAGATGTTGGACCCAAATTCCATGATAATCCATCGAACAAGAACGTGGAATATCCTCCAATGTCTGAATTATTCGTTCTGACTGCCCATCTGATTGAGGATGAAAGGCTGTACTAAAATTTAATTCAGTACCCAACAACTTTTGAAGGCCTTTCCAAAAGATAGAAGTGAACCTAAGATCACAGTCAGATACAATGGAGAGAGGAACTCCATGTAACCTGACTATCTCTTTAAGATAAAAATGGTAAAGCTGGTCTTGGGAAAAAGTATCTCTTATAGCAAGGAAATGGGCAGATTTAGTCAAGTGATCAACAATAACCCAGATTGCATTATTACATCGAGGTGTCTTCAGCAATCCCCCAACGAAGTCCATGGATTTATTCTACCATTTCCACTCTGGTACTAGTAAAGTCTGTAGCATCCCTTTTGGTAAATACCGCTATGCTTTTACCTATTGACTAGTCAAACACTTCATAGTAAAATCAGCAATATCCTTTTTCATTTCTTCCCACCGGTAATACTCCCAAAGATCTCTATACATCTTAGTACTTCCTGGATGAACTGAAAACGGAGAACTATGAGCTTCACATAACAACTCTCCCTTCAACTGTGAATCATACGTAACATACAATATCTCCCCAAATCTAAAAACAAAATCATTATCAATGTTGAATTCATGAAACTTACCCTTCTGAACCAGCTCTACCTTTTTCTGCAACTCACTGTCTTGCTTCTGTACTTGCTTAATTCTGTCTGATAGAGAGGATTTCACTAATACATGAAACAAAACAAGAGAACATCCTTCACAAACAATTTCTATTCCAATGTTCATCAAATCATTAACCAAAGGATCACGTCCCAAACGCAACATTGTTAATGAAGCATTACTTTTTCGACTCAAAGCATAAACTACGTTATTTGCTTTTCCCGGATGGTAATGAATTGTAAAATCATAATCCTTGATTAATTCTAGCTATCTCCTATGTATCATGTTCAATTGTTTCTGAGTGAATATATACTTTAAACTTTTGTGATCGTTATATATTTCACAATTTACTCCATACAAATGATGCCTCAAAATTTTTAAAGCGAAAACAACATCAGCTAATTCCTAATCATGTGTAGGGTAATTTACCTCATGGGGTTTCAACTGACGTAAAGCATAAGCAATTACCTGGTCATTATGCATTAGGATGCAACCATTTTCTTTCAATGAAGCATCAATGTAGATAAAAAATTCCCCATTCCTGGAAGGTAGTGCCAATACTGGAGAATTCACCAATCTTCTGTTCAGTTCCTGAAAACAATTATCACATTCTTTTGTCCAGATTAACTTAACACCCATCCGAGTTAGCTTATTCATTGGACTAGATATCCGTGAAAAATTTCTAACAAACCTTCAGTAATAGCCTGCCAAACCAAGGATGCTACGAATCTCAGTTACATTTGTGGGTCTTGGACATTCTTCCACAACCTTTGTTTTTGCAGGATCAATATTTATCCCATATTTTGATACAATGTGACCAAAGAAATAAATTTGTTTCAACCAAAACTCACACTTTCTGAATTTCCCATACAATTTATTTTCATTTAAGGTTTGAAAAATAACCCTTAAATGTCATTCATGATCCTCTTTACTTTTATAAAACACCAAAAATATAATCAATGAAAAAAACCACAAACTTATCCAAGAACTCATGGAAAATTCTATTTATAAGGTCGATGAATACAACAGGTGCATTGGTAAGCCCAAAATTCATTAACAAAAACTCATAATGGCCATATCTTGTACGAAATGAAATCTTTGGAATATATGCTTCCTTTACCTTCAACAGATGGTGCCCCGATCTCAGGTTAATCTTTGAAAAAAACTGAGCTCCTTGGAGCTGATCCAACAAATCATCGATATGAGTCAAAGGATATTTGTTCTAAATAGTGATGTTATTCAATGCTCTATAATCAATGAAAAGTGTCATTGAACGATCATTAATTTTAACAAATAAAATAGGAGAACCCCATGGTGATGTGCTAGGTTGAATGAAACCTTTCTCTAATAAATCTTGCAATTTCTCCATCAACTCTAAATGTTCAATTTGAGCCATTCGATAAGGGGGTTTTGAAATTGGCTTGGCATCAGGAAATAAGTCAACAGTAAATTCGACTTCACAATCTAGTGTTATTCCAGGAAACTCATCAGGAAAAACATCAGGATACTCATTTACCACTGACACATCATTCATCTGAACAGTTCCTTTGTTTTCAACAATATGTTCAAGGTAACATTCATTTCCATCTTTTAAACGTTTCTCAGCCTCTTGATATGTTATCAAAAGTAAGGGTTCATTCTTGTACACAAACTGAAAGTCTTTTTGAAAAGAAACTTCTTTATCTCTATAGTCAATCTTATCATGGTAAATAGAGAGCCAATCCATACCAAGGATAAGATCAAACTCCACTAAGGGTAAAACAATAAGGCTGGCAAGTAGGATATTTCCACGGATAAGGATAGGAATATTCTTATAAATTCTTTTTTCCTCAACATTTCCCCAAGGTGTTTTTACCACAAGTTCATGAGTCATTTCTTGAGATTGTATTCCCATTTTACATGAAATGTTTTTAGAGATGAAAGAATGTGTAGACCCGGAATCAAACAACACACTGGAATAATCTGAAAAAACAAACAAAGTACCTCATACAATTTCATTTGATGGCCCGACTTCTGCTGAAGTAGTTGCAAAGGATTTAACCACCCCTTTCTGCTTGTAGTCTAACTGCTTCCCATCACTCGAGCTCTTTGTCGGACACTCGTTTTCATAGTGACCCATCTCATTGCACTTGAAACATTTCACTAACTGTAAATCAAATTTGGTCTTACCATCACCTAGATCTTTTTCAGTGCAATCACAAGACTTATGTCCCATATTACCACATCGCTAGCACTTTCCATAATTCAAAAGACATTCACCAACATGCCTTTTACCACATTTATCACAAACTAGAAACTTAGTTTTCTTACCATCAGACCTTTTTGAAGAATTATTTCCTTTCTCCTTCGACCTCGGTCTCTTCTTCTGCTGGTTTTTATAGACACTTGATTATCGGAAAACTCCATTTCCACCTTCTCAGCACATCGAACAAGCTTTTCATAACTCTTGAACTCGCGAGAAGCTAAAGACCTTCGATATTTTGGCTTTAATCCTGAGTAAAAACGATTGATTTTACTATCAAGGTCTCGGATAGAATTTGGAGCATTCCTTGCCAATCGAGTGAACCTTTCTTCATAAGAAGCGACTGAGTCGTCCTCTTTCCTCAATTCCAAGAATTGTTTTTCCATCCTAAGTTGAACAACCTTAGGAAAATACTTCTAAAGAAAAATACCTTTAAATTCATCTCAGTCGAGAGCATCAATCTCATCAGCATCCCTGATATTTTTAACTCTCGACCACCACTGATCTACCTCACCCACTAAACGGTAAATTGCAAGACTAACCATTTGATTGTCTGAACACCCCATGACATCGAAAATCTTCTCCAGTGCTTTAATTCACCCTTCAGCTAGCACAGGGTCATATGATCCTCTGAATGATGGGGGATGTTTCTTCATGAAATTTTCCATCACTAACATGTTCCTCTGCGGTTGATTTGGCTGATCCCTTGCATTGATACCACCACCATTTATCGATTGAGTCAATTGCGCCATCACTTCAAGAAACTGTTCAGTTCCAATTCCGACCATCTTAGGATGCTGATTCGGAAGGTCATTTCCTTCTGTACGCCTTCCTAGCACTGCTTCCCTGTTTCCTCTGTGGAAAACCATTCTGAACAAACATGTCTTAGGTGAAGCAACATTGTAATCTTCAAATTCTATATCATTTTAATTTGACCATAAAAAAAATATTTTTGGATAATCATTTAATAGAATTATAACTCCTAAAGTTATCTAAACTGACCTATGATACCAACTATAAGGCCCCAGCCTTAAACATTACTTAATATTGAGTTATTACAAGATTACACGTTGAAGATCTTTTTAGGTTTAGAGTTTTAGATAATTAGATCATAAATCATGCATTACGTTCCACATTTAAACAAAGTGGTTACATAAAAGATAGTATTCATTTTTTCCCATCAACGAAAACATATTTAAAACAAAACATGGATTATTTCATGACACTTCCTTGACCCTATCATCACATCATGTACCTTTCCCTTTTCTTGTGAATAACATTTCAAAAACAAGGGATGAGCATTAAAAGCTCATTAAGGGATATAAAAGTACGAAATGAAAACATTAGTCCATGTATGAAATCACAATTTACTCATAAAACATATTCATTTTAACATACATCATCAAATAATGAATAAATCATAGAAATAATAAGACATAAAGGTAACTTGAGGCATTCATAACATTCATACGTAGGGAGTAACCCTAATGGTTACATTTGGAATACCCATCACAGTATATTCCCTAAATCTCTTCAGAGAAACCTTAACATTTAACCCCTTTGCGTTACCCAATTCATTGGAGAGCTATATCGGGCTCACCTGCCCTTAGTTTATCATGGAACCACTCGTCTTCATAACAATGCCCAAGAACCATAACATAATCATATCACATAAAACATGCATAAAGGAAACATAACATTTCCACATTTCAATCACAAGATATCAATATAACACATTGAAATAATAAAACCATTATGAAAACCATTTTCAATACCAAAAAAAAAAGAAAAGTAAAACATGGTATTTATTTCTCATTTTTAAAAATAGTTATGGCTTTTAGAGGAAGTCTAAACTTAAATATTGGTCATGGCGGTGGAGAAGTCGTTGTCACCGCATACTTACGACAAAAAACATTAACTTTTGTCGATTAGTAAATGCTTCATATAAAAAAGATTTCTTTTCAATAAACGTAAAAGTCAAAGGGGTTTATACACCATATAAAAGAAAGTTGTGTATAAAACAAAATATGCCTCAATGAATGGAGATTGAGACGAAGTCCCATACCTCATATCCGACTTGACTCGATCATTCTTTAATGTCCAGAATAATAAACTTGAGTTAATTTATACTTTATTAATAAACTTTTTCATGTTCATTATTCCTTTTATATCACTTATTACCATGTCATGAACACTATGTAATTATTTAAGTTAATAACGGTCATTTTAACGATCATTGGTACTTGAGTAAAAAATAACTATTTATAATTACATTTTTTTCATGTATCCATTATATACAGAGTTATACTGATGATGTAGATATCATATATGTCATATATATCCAGTATATACATGAATTTATAATATTTCATAACATTTAGAGGTAAGAAATGAAATGCACCATTCATGGAGACGGTAGGTCATACGTACGCATGAACGATACTTTCATTTCTATTTCATATTTTATATAATGGAATCATAATGATATAAATGTATATTATAATTACAGTATAGTATAATATATAATATCATTAACTCCATCCTTTATATGTCCCACATATGGCATTAACGAATCAAATCACTTTGAGGGGGCGGTAGTCCGCACTTCCTAAAATGAAGATATCGCGTTTACCCATAATGGAAACCATAAAGGTATGCCAAAAATGAAAAATACAGAAGCTTAAGGAAAACATAAACATATTATATATAACATATAAATATATTTTCATCTTAATGGCCACCTTTGAAGGTGTTAGAAGAATATTTAACAATCATCGTTTTGTGAGGAAGAAATTCGCCATCCACGGAAATAGTATGATCTTTAACCATTAGATGATGGTGTGTGTATGTGTAGCTCGAATACTTTTTATAACAACATCCTAGTATATTAAAGATACTGTTTTTGTTACAAAATAAATGAATAAAAATAGTTTATGCTGTTGGAGAAGCAAAATAAAACAAAAGAACATTAGAGAAGACTTTACCTTTAAATTGGGTAACTCTTCTTGGATTGAACCAAAATGGTTTCTTGAAGAAATTTATGCCTAAGTTAAGGAATATAGGATGAAGTGAGGGATGTGGAGAGATAAAATTATCAGGTCTTGGCTGAGCCAAATGCTTGAGTAGTGTGGGTAAGGAGGTAGAGGTGGGATCCTTTTATAAGAGGATCTGAGGGGCACTCTTGGGAAGGTATAAAATGTTACTTTATTTTCAAATGAGATTTAGATTTTAAAGGACCCACAATGATGTATTTAAAGGATAAGGTGATAAGGGTTCGAAATATAATCATAAAATAGTCCTTTGACAAGTGTAAGTCTTAGATATTACATTATATTTTCATTTTATTTAAATCGTTCATTAATGAGGTAATCGCGACATCATCATGATGTCAAAAATAATTTAATTTATTTAATGTCTAAAAATTATAAAAAAAATACTATGATGTAGGAAATATTTTTAGATTTTAAACGACTATTTATAGTCCAATAGATAATTTATGTAGACAAAATTAAATTTTTTTACTCATGTGATACATTCATTGTTATATTTAACTTTCTTTAAAAATAATAAGATAAAAAGTCATTATCACACAAAAGTGATTCCATGGGGTCACCAAGTTTGGAAAAAGGAATCCCATGGTCGTATATGACACAACCAGTATCATTAGGACACATTTTGGTGTCATTTTTTATTATTATGATATTATTTTATTATCCATAGCTACCCGATTTCTAATTAATCAAGATAATTAACGATAATTACCTTTGTTACTATTCATATGTCAAAAAAAAAGTCTTTATTACATAATTTGGACCTTCTGATTCCAAATATGTAATCCATTTTACCAAATTACAAACACGAAAATTTCAATAATTAATTTAAAAATAATATCCGTTGTCAAAACCAATAGCGTGTTTTTTAGAAACAATATCTATGAGAAGTTTGGCACTTGTTTATGCGAAATTACAAAGTGAAATTAATCCTAATGACCAACATTGGATTAAATGGTAAAAAAATATTATAATTACACTTTAAGACCAACTAAAAATATAATCTAACCAAATAATTAAATTAGATGAAAAAGTAGTTATGATGTAAAATCCAGTATATTTCACTATTCATTAAAAAAATGAACATTGTCAGAAAAATACCAAAAAATTATCCAATGTAAATTTCAATGTCACAATCATAAATAATATGTTTATTTTGACAAATAGAGCATATAAAATTATCAAAATATTTATTTAAAATTGGTTTTCCATCAAAAGGCAATAAAACAATCTTATAAAAATATTAGTGTATTTCATGCTTAAGATTGGATTTATTCTCATTTTAAGCCTCTAAAACACTATCTAATTCACAAATAGACATTGAAAAAAATATCTATTATTAAATAATTACTTGGTATGTTACATAAATTGTACTAAATGATAAAAATATAACATAATTATACTTCTAAACCATTAAAATGCATAATTTAACACTATAAACTATTTCATTTTAAAAAGTTGTTTTCAATTAAAATTTAATATTTTTCAATATTCATCAAAATATGAAAGATATCAGAAAAGTACCAAAAATTCATCCAAACTAAATTTTTATCTCCCAATTCTAAAGAATAATTTAATTTCATTTTATTTATTATATTAATGTGTCAAATATTTCTTTTAAAATGGATTCTCCATTAAATAGACGGTATAATTCCATTTTTTTAAATATACTTCTTTCATATGAAAAATTGAATTTGTCCTTATATTATGTCTAAGAAACACAAAATATGAATTCTAAAATTATATGGAGTATATGAAATTTTAAATTCAGTTAATACTATTCATAACAGCTTTTTGAACGACTAGTTTTGTATGCCGTGGTGCATTCGATCCTGGTGTTGCGTGTAGCCCAAGTTATTGAATTTCTTTGAAGAGATAATGTACTACGAAATATTGGGGAGTTACAATAATAATTTCTAAAACCCATTTTATTTACTTATTTAATCCATAAAACTTCAATTATTCTGTTTCATTTGTTTGGTATGATTTGTTTTAGGAAAAAACATGTGCACACCAAACTTGTTTCTAAACAATTCCAAGTGAGTCCTTTTCCTTCCCTAAAAAAGGCCCATCATCTACCCACTCCTCACACCTATAAAAAAATTTAAGCACGTTTAATATCTTCCCATGTATTATATAAAAAATACTCCCTTCAACCATGAAGCATCCCTATTGGAATAATGATTTTTAAGGAATGCTTTTGGTATTAACTAAAAGAAGTTACCCACTTTAGAGATAATTCCTTTTCTCAAGATTATTTCCTTTATTTTTATTCTCTACCACCTACAATATCATTATTCAATTATTTTTTGATAAAAAAGTATCCTAAATCTACTATTATGTTATTATTACAAAGTTATAACCTAAACATAAACATACCACCATCTAATGGATGTTTATAATTCTATTTCTATGTATGGTGAACAACTCCCTCACGAAACAATGATTCTTCATTTATTCATTACCACCAATCATGGTGTCCATAATGATGGAAAAAATGTATATATATGTCAAATATTATTTTTAAAATGTTTTTACACATTTTTATCCTTTTTATATCAACTTCTATTTACCTTCCAATTTGTGTATATATGATAATCTCGTTTGTGGAAGTGTGGACTACCGCTCTCTCAAAGTGATATGATTTGTTCACACACAACAAGGAATGTATTAATAATGGTTTTAATGAAATTATATTATAGATATTATATATAAATTCTTATTTAATATATATATATACATATACATATATTTACATAGGTCATTTACAAACTTTCTTTCAATACGAAAATAAAAATAGAAACAACGTTCATGCGTATGTATGACTTTCCACCTCCATGAATAGTGTATTCCATTTCATAGTTTTATATTATACAAATTATTATAATAAAAATATAGTTTTTATATATGATATTTATATAATTTTTTACCTTTTGAAATCATGATATAAGTATAAGGACAAAAGATGTAACAAATTAAGTCACAAGCGAAGAACAATGTGAATATTACCCTATGCAAAACCTTAACATGGGTTCATTAACAAGAAGGTGATATAAGGTTATAATAAAACCATATACAGTAATATATATATATATAATAATATTATTATTTAAAATATTTATAATAAACTTATATTTTCTATACTGTATGATTGTATGAGTATGGAGAGTGTCAAGACATAAGATAACGACATTTCATCTCACATTTAATTACTTTGAGATCGAATGTATGTTCGCCAAACATTACTTTTGTATATTGTATGTAATAACATTTATTTTATTCTATCAATATTTTAATTAAATTTATGGGTATTGGAATTCACATTTTATTATCCTTCATTCATGGGGTTTATGTTTCATAGGTTACTAAATTAGTAAAAATGTTTTGTCTTAATTTTCCTTCTTTGAGAATCATTTTTTAATAAGGACCGAAAATCTCTTTCAGGGTGAAAATAATTCCATTTTAAATTACATATCTTGAATATCAATATTTAAATTATATTATATGATTCATTTAATTTACTTTTCTTATGGGGATAACATGATCCCAAGATACCATATTATTAGAGTTTCTTGAGACAACCTCATTTCTTTTCGATATTGTTTATGTTCAAGCCTCCATTAATGAACTATTATGATCCATATATAAATAATTTTAATTATTTTTATTATCCTATATTATTTAATTATATACTCATGTAATGGTACCATTTTCTACTCTTCTTTATATAACATAGTTAAGAATGTATTTTTAGGAAATCCAGAAATTACACTCTCTTCATTCTGAAATCAATTTTTTTTTCAAAAATAGTTTCCAAGAATATTATAACATTGCCTTATAATATCTAGAATAAATTTTTACCCTTTTTTTCTTTTACCAATATATTCATGTTAATATTATTCTTATATCCCAAATATGTCACTTTTCTATCCTTTTTACTGTGCAAAAGGAATGTTATTTTAACGTCATACGATATGTGTGGTTTTACCCACCTTCATTTCTTTGAAGCTCCTTATGCATTGGTAAAAATGGTAATCCTTAAGAATTTTTTTTTAAAAAAATTAATGGAAAATTATTTTCAAAATGGTTTAAAACTTACTTTTTATGTTTCCATGGAAACTATTTTCAAAATGTTTCCATGTCTTATTTAAATGTTTTGAATAGTCATTTAATTAAATGGATTTTCATAATGTTTTCAATAAAATTTAATAAGTTTTAATGAAAAATTATTTAAAAAAAGTTTTAAGATTTATTTATATATTTTCAAATTATTTTCAATGAAATAATTTTCAAAACATTTTCAATATTTATTTAAAAGAATTCAAGTGTTTTCACATAAAAAGTGTTTTGAAATGTTTTGAATTTTATTTTAAAAGATTTCAAGGAGAATGGTTTTCAGAATGATTTAATGACTTATTGGTATGTTTACGAGGTATTTTATAGATAAATTATTTTCAAATGGTTTTATGTAAAATTTTTTTTCAAATAAGAAATGATATTTTCATTAAGAAATGATTTTAGAGGATATTTTGAAATTATATTTAATCTAAGATGGCATCAATTGATGTTACTAATATATTATAAAAAATGATATAAATGTTCCATTCATATAATTTCTATGAATGAGTTTTGATAAATGTAATGGTATTGATGAATCCCATTTCTCCTTCATGGGCTGTACATATATGAAATCTGTTTCTATTTTATAGGTTATGCTTTTGATGAAATGATTACAAAACCTGTAACTCTTTCCATAGTTTATGAAATTTTTACATGCTTATGATACCTATTTCATTTTTATGGGTTATGATATAATTTTTTGAACATGTTTGTATGATTTTTTATTGAGATGGGCGGGACCTATATCTCCCTCCAATGAATTGGTCAAAGATTTATTTCTCATGAGATTAAATAGGGATGGAATGAGGGTTACATGGTTTAGTAATATATGGCTAGAAGGAGGGTTACACAGTTCAGAAAAATAGGGTTGTAATAAGGGTTACACTGGTTTAGTAATATAGGGATAGAATAAGGCTGACTCAGTTTAGTAATACAGGGGCAGAATGAGGGTTACCCTGTTTAATAATACATGTTTGGAGTGAGTGTTACGTAGTTCAGTAATATAGAGATGTAATGAGGGTCACTCAGTTCGGTAATACAAGGATGGAATGGGGGTCGCTCGATTTGGTAAATGACTTTTTCTACTATGATGGTGTAGTTAGTGATTCATTGGATATCATGGAAATAATTATATATTTATTTTTTCCAACAATTTCATGTTTTATTCCTACATTATTCTTTTATGTATTGTTCACTATAATTCATTATGATTCATGTCTTATGAACTACCAATAATTATTCCATGACATCTGTTAGAATCATTGATATGAATGGTATGATCTTCAATTTTCATACCCTTATGATCATGTTTATGTTTACATTTCCCCATCGATTACCCTTATAGAGCATTTTATCCCACCACTTTTTTATTTCCTTTCCCAAGGTTATGATGTCATGTACTACGCCTGATATGTCAAAGAAGGGTGATACTCAAGAAGAACATAGTGGGAGATGATATAGCCCACATATGTACTAGTGTTTATGTTTCCATGTTTCCAAAGGCACAATACCAACTACAACCTATGGGATTATATTTTTATAATGTTTAAGTATTTCACAAAAGATATGCAATATCAATGTTTTTAACGAAAGGGTCGCTATAATTGGTATCGGAGAAAAGGAACAGTTGACCTCTAGAAACAAGGTTTAGAAAACCATAGTGAGATCCCTAAGTTTATTTATAAGTATATGTCTAGGCATGTCTCTAAGGATAAGTATCATTATGAGTTAATGTTTTGGATAATATCCTAGAATTTTGGTAAAGGATAAAGTGAGTGGTGTCTATGAAATACATCTACGAATGGATACTGTTATTGTATGTGGCTTGGGGACCGAAGTACCTTTGGGTAACAACTCCTACAAGATGTTCTGAGCTTGAATCATGGTAATTTGGTAAACAAAAATGTGCCTTTCATCACACCGAGTTTGAAACTCCCATAGGATATGCTTTAGGAATTCAGAAACTCATCACAAACCATCATGAAGGATTCAGATATAAGTTATCTATGAATAACCTAGGATAAAGCTAAGGTGTAATAGATTATGGAAGGTTTAATGATTTAGATATCCTATATTTAATTATTTTTATGACTATGTGGTTTTCTTATATGATAAGTATTGGTTACACTATGCTTCTAGTTTTTGTCATTGGTGGAAATGAGAAGGGACTAGATTAATATTGAATGTGATGGAATATTTTATGATGATAAGTCAAGTGGGATGATCATAGTAGTGAAATATGGCATGATCATGCATAATTAGTTTTCACAGAACATGATTAAGAATATTTACCTTAACCAACTCTCATACTCACAAAGGTAGAGAAAGAAGAGTTTTCTGAGAGTTTGTGTAACATAGACCATGAAATAAAGAAGATTCATTTTCCTTTATGTTATTAATGTTGTATGAATTACCAATGTGAATGTCTTAGAGGAACAACAAGGTTTTTTTACTATGGAAAATAAGTAAACAATTTATGTGACTGCATGGGAAACAAAAATATTTAGGTTAAGGAAGTGGATGAGAATTCTAGCCCCACAAACTCATCATCGAATGTTAAGTGTTTTAAGTGTGTTAAAAATGGTCATTATGCACCCAAATTTTCTAAGAATAATGTTCATTAAGATAATCATCAAGGTGGTGTGAGTAATGGTTAAATTTCTAATGATGAGGAGATTATATATGAAATGTTAAAGTAAAGAGGTATTATTGTTAATGGATTATGGATGAATTTATTAAAGAATTTATGTATTCTTATTCAAAAGTTATGAATGATCAAATATACAAGGAGTGTTCTAATTAGGTTTTCACCCATTATTTAGAAGTTTATATTGTTATTTCCCTATGGACTAGTGACGCGATTTCATGACAAGATGATATTTTTTTCGAAGGGAAGGTAACCCTTAATTTGTTTTTTATGATATGATAATGATGTATGTATAAAGATACATAGGATATGAAAAAATAAATTGGATTGTATTTATTACCTAGGAAATAAATAAGGACTTTTTTATAGGTGGTTTATGCTACCACTAAGGATTCTTAAAAAAATTATGTAGAGAATACATCCAATACCCTTTAGAATGAAAAATAATGCATGTTTTCCAAAAGGATTTATTGTAATTCAAGTTGTCATAATGTTTCTGGAGAATATTTTATGAGGGTATTCATATGCATGGAATGTGACAACCAAGAGATAAATTTTGTTATATAGGGGAATCAATTTTAAGCTAATATTGTGTATATATTTTTAATGTTCTGTTTTTTTTCTTCGTTGAGAAAGGCTTAAAGTTTAACCATTCATGAAAAGTTTAAGTTAAACATCAGAGGAAGTATATTTGCACTAAGTTTTTGTTGAAAACCTTGGTCAGAAGGATAATAAATGGTTAAAATTATATCATGTATGTCCATATAATATAATATATTTGTATTATTTTAAAAAAGGACATCATGTATGTTCAGTGAAAATCAATAATGTATGGAAATGATGTGATTCTTGAACACATCATGGAAGGATAATTAGAGTTTCATGCCTACCAGTAGCCTACACGATGTCCTAGTTAATATATATTTATTTGTAATGAATAATTATTTATTATGAAATATTTGTGTTACTTTTTATTTATATATATTAATGCATGTTGTTTTTAATTAAGCAAATAGTTAGTCTTTTTATTCTTTTATGTGCCTTAAGAACTGTTAAAAGTGTCTTTTAGTGGTATATTCATCAATGATAATGTATAATCAATAATTCCATGAGGTAATGGTTTTATTATAAATTTTTAAAAGCACAAGACAAGAATTAAATATTTTTATATAAATTTATCATGAATAAATCAACATTTTGAAAGTGATAAAAAATGTTATCCTAATACCAAAATTTTCATTGATATGAGGGACTTTTAAATTATCACAGATTTATGAATTTGAGGCCCTCAACATTACTTTTATCATTAAATTTTTTGTGATTGATAACCTCAATCTGTGTCTATGAATATTTATGCTTTTCCTCCATGCCCAATATTTTCTCCCAACTTATGTTCTCCTACGTGGAAACCCAGTTAAATGTTACATTGGGTAACAGTTATGGTTCCTAATTTCCCATTATAAAGGATGCATTAGTATCCATTTTTATGATGTGTGTCTCTATGAATTAAACGTTCAATTATTAAACCTTTGATAACCCAGATAATTTTCAATGGTGATATTAATTTTAAGGGGGGTAGAATATAACAACCTGAGATTTGGAGAGTTTTTTTTCAATTAAATTTATATTTTCAATATTTTTTATTTCACATAAAACTAGAAATATATATATATATATATATTAAAATAGAAATAGAAAGATTACATTCGCACACAATATTGACTTGGTTTGCGCAACATGCAATCCAACATGTCTTGTGCTACAAGAAACAATGACTTGGCGTACGATACACACAACACTAAGTTTCAATGAAACATATTGTTATGTATATAGTTAATTAAATATGATAATTATATCCTGACCATTAAACATAGTAATATAAATAGTAATAACTACTTTCCAAATATTGTATATAATTCTTTTTGACAATGAAAGATAAATTTTTTGGTAAAGTCCTTTTTAATACCGTTTTCCTGAATAAACAACCAGTTATAATAAAATTAATTTTAGAACCATTTAGAAATTTATTTTTATGAAATAAAATTTATTTTTAAAATCATAATGTATAAATTATTCTAAGGTGAATTTTTTATATTTTCCTGAGAAACATCAATTTTAATGAAGAGTTAAAAGTACTTATTTTTAGATAAAAAATTAATTTTTTAATTAATTATTAATGTTAAATGATATTATAAATAAATTTTAGTGTAAAATTAGATAAATATTACATATCATAAAAATATAATTCATTGCAACTAATTTCACTTCTAAACTGAATATAAAATATTAGCAAAATTTTGAGCATTTTCAGACATTAAAACCACGTTATTTCATCCCATCTATGGGTTTAACACTAATTTAATTTTTCAGCTTCTATGATTTGAATTTAAATTATCATACATAATCCATTGTATTCATTCTAATATTTATATTCCAATAATAACAAGTTATATTTTGTCCCAAATGATTTGTAAAAGTGATTAATATTATTAATAGTTGTTAAGGAAAAATTAAGCTTAATTATGGACTAAAACTGAAATGTAATGACCTAAATGACCGAGAAACATGTCCAAAACACATTATGATATCACATAGTTTCAATAAACATAAAATATTTAGTTGTTTTTGGTTTTTTATAACTTATTTAGGGTTGAACATGAGCATATATAAATTGTCTTTTTAAAAATCCATATGAGTCTTTTTCCTTCCCTATGAAAGGCCACCTCCTCTACCCACTGCTAACACCTCTAAAACCTTTTAATTTAGTTTTATATTTATCCAATTTTCCTCCCAAAAATCAGTTCTTTTACCATTAATCATCCCTTTGGTCAGAAAACATCTCAAGGAAGCCTTTTAGCACAAACCAAAAGGAGTTACCCAATTTAGAGGTAACGTCATCTCTCAAGCTCATTCCCTTTATTTTCCTTATCCACTCTCTACAATATCATTATTCCAATTTTTTTTGGTAAAATAAAAACATATCTTACATATAAAAGTATGTTTTTATTTAAAGGGTATGACCTACACTTACAGAAACATTCATCTAATGGATGTTGAATATACTATTTCTATGTATGGAGAACTACAACCTCACAAAATAATAATTGGTCATTTCTACTTTACCACCAATAATGGTAGCCATTATGATGGAAAATAAACTTATATATGTCATATATTATATTTAAAATTTATTTAATCTTATTTATTCTTTTTACAACCCACATCTCTTCACTTTCCCTTTGGTGTTAATATGATAATCTCATTTGAGGAAGTGTGGACTACCGCCCTCTCAAAGCGATATGATTCTTTCATACATAACATATAATATATTAAATATGGGTTTAATGATATTATTATTTTTATATGATAGTGTAATTATAATTTAATAATTATATATGTATACATATTTCATTCACATACTTTCATTTAATATGAAAATAAAAATAAAAACAACGTTTATGCGCACGTACCTCTTTCCTTCTCCATTAATGGTGTATTACATTTTATAATCCTATATTATATAGATTATTATAATAAAAATAAAATATATATACCTTATATATATATCATGGTTTAAATTATTGAATCATGATATAATTATAAGGACCAAATCTATGTCAAATTAATACATATACGAAGAACAAAGTGAATATTACCCAAAGTGAAACCTTAACATAGGATCGTAAACATGTGGGTTATATAAGGTTATAATAAAACTATATATAGTAATAGATATAAGAATATGATTATATAAAAGAGGTATAATATAATTCTATTTATTATACAGGAAGCATGTACAGGTGCAGTGGGAGTCAAGGTACACGGTACGTGGATTTAAACTCACTTAAAATTTCTGTGAGATATAAGCTATGTTTGTAACACCCCGAGATTTTATGAAAAATATTCTTCTTAATTTCATTAATGTCTTGTGTTATACGCTACACCAAAAGGAGATTTCACAACACACATCTCTGACCTGGCTTGAATTACACGCAATTGCGACCTTCCACGATAGCGTGTGTTGTACGCAACACCAAGTTTCACTAAACAACGATATGCTATTAAAATATTATTAAAACTAGCCCTTATGAATAGTAAAAACCACTTTTTGAAATTTTGTAAATTTTATTTTTCAAAATGGACTTCATTTTTGGATTCGGAATTTCAAAATTAGCTTAGGGTGAAATTTTGGTGATTTTCGGATAACTTTCATATTTTGATGAATAGTGAAAATTACTAAATTATAATTAAAAACAACTTTTTTAATTAAAATAATTAATAGTGATAAATTATTAATTTGAGTTGTTTTAAAGTATATTTAGAATATTTTTTTACATTTTAATACAATGTTGGTCACTGGATGTAATTCTACATTTAAACCAGTCATAAACAAGTGTCAATCTTTTGATAATTATTATCTCTTAAGAACACGCTATTTGTTTTGACGACGGGAATTAATTTTTAAATTAATTAATGCAACTTATATGTTTTGAATTTGATAAAATAGACATTATTTTTGAATTCATAATATCAAATATAGCTTAGATCTAATTTTTGGTATTTTTATGGAAACTTTCATTTTTTGATGAATAGTGAAACCACTAAGTGGTAGTTAAAAAAACTGAATTGTTCATAAAACTTAATTTTACCGCTTCTGTGAGTGGAATTTCAAAAATCCAAGAGACATGGTTGATGTCAGTAAGTAAAATGTGGTTCAATGAGAGGAAAATATTTTTTTGTTGAATAGTAACTTTTTACTTTTTTTTACCACGGTTAAAAGTAAATAGGGTAATTAAGGGTAAAAATGATATTACTATTACACTAACACATGTCCTATTTCTATTGGACAAGTGTAATTCGACCAAAAACAACCTTAGGAATAAAATATGACCATCTAGGACCACTTGGATTAGATTAGGACATTTATTATTAATTTATTTAAAGAAGGGTTAAAATAGTTAAAATCAAAGTTTAATAAGTAAATCATTTATGGGGTTATACATAAGATAAATTCGACTATAAATATTCATTAGAAATCTACAAAGATTTCCTACATAATGGTATTTTATTTTTAATTTTTTTACATTAAATAATTTAATTTATTTATGACACAACGATGATGCAGTAATTATCTTATTAATGAAATATTGACATAATTGATGTTATAAATACCCAAATAAATTTAATTTGAGACTTTTTATGAATTACACTTATTTTATAGATTAATATGACATGTTAGTATTGATTTAAATAACTTTTTTTGAAATAATAATTCTTTTATGAGTTTCACAAAAATCAATTACTAAATAGTGTCAAAATTGACATAAAATAGTTTTTAAAACAAATATTATATTATTAATTGTTATTTTATTCCTAAAAATCTATGGTTCAACAAAATGACTTATATAAGGTTATATATATTAATAATAAACAACTTGGGGTTCGTTTGGCTTGATATAATAAGCTTATTAACCTTATAGTACAAGAACACAAGAAGACACGGTAAAAGTAAAATTATTTAACTTAGGTATAAATCTACATGATAAGGTTAAAATAGGAACCTAAACTTGTATAAATTCTATTAGATGAGAATATTTCGACCCATAACCAATTTAACTTTGAAATAAGACCCTTTGGAACCATTATAAACCGAATTTGACCTTAATATAAAATAATATATTGAGATTTTCCTAAGGTGCCCCTCTCCTCCCTTATAAAAGGGAACCTCCTCCCTCTCCTCCTCACAAAAATTTGAGCATTAAAGCTCGGCCAACCCCTGAAAAAATCTGTTCTCCACTTCCCTAGGTTCATCCTAGAGGTCCTGGTCTTCTTCAAAGACCATCCTTAGTTCTTAAAGTGGCGGTTAAGTGAAGGCAAGTCAAAAAGAGGTAATATCCATTACCGATCGTTTTCAATTTCTTTCTTCTTCAACCTCTTCTTATTTAGTTGTTTAATGATAAAGTAATAACATCAGAATTTCTTACATACTGATATGTTATTATAAATATGAAACAACTCTAATTAACCTTATATCCATCATACGGAAAAAGGAAATCACCGCGCGTGCGTACGTATGGAATACCGTCTCCACGCCGTGGTGTAATCTATTTTCCGCCACCACCTTAATTGGATGGGTATAATGGTGTAATTAGTAACTATATATGATTATTATAAAGTGATATTGATACTGAAATAGTATACATACACTTCAACACAATTCCATGACCAAGGGAACGATATCATCGCTCGTGCGTACGTACGGACTACCGTCTCCACGACGTGATGAGATTCATTATCCATCTTAACCATCCAGAATGATTATAATGTATATATAATGAATAATAAGGAAATATATGACAATGTAAATCTACTGGAATTATGTATATATATATGTCATCTACTTACTTCCATTCAAGACAATAAGGAAAGGAAAACAACGTTCATGCGGACGTACGAACTACCGTCTCCATGAACAGTGTGTTTCATTTCATTTATCTATCTATTATATATATATATACTGAATATATATGATATATAAATCATATTTTATATTATGGATGTAAGTAAATCATGATATAAGTAATAATAATTTCATGAACATCAAGTCCAAACACCTACAATAAATAAAACGATTTTACCCAAAACGCTTCTTTAACATGGAATTTACAAAAGAATGGGTAATATAAAGTCATAAGTGAACCATATATGATATAATAACAATGAATAGGATTCTGTAATAAGTTAATGACATTATTTAAATCATTATACAGGAGGTTCAGATACATACAAAGCATATCAGACATAAGGTATGGGAAAATATCATAATCTCATTTTATTCGAGATTGCTTATACTTTGGTATTTAGTGGGGTGTATTTTATCATCCACATCCATGTTTCCTCAATATGTAATATTTTTTCCATCCACCTACAATTGTTTAAATCCAATTTTACCCTTCGGTGAGTTTTTAGTAAAAGATATGAAAGGAATCCGTTGTCGTTTTTCATACGAGGTACTTTTTGACTTTTCCGACAAAAGTACGAGAAGAATGTTTTTTTAACTTATGCAGCATTAATGGGCTTTTAAAAAAAATTCCAAGAATCTTCCTTGACAATTTTTCAAGTTTATTTTTAATCAACTTCTTTTAGTTTAAAATTGTATGACATGTTAAGAAAGGGAAAAAAATTTCTAGTAGAAATGATATTTTTCTCAAGAATGAAGTTCAAGTATTTTATAAATTTTTTTTCCATATAAGATAATAAAGGTTTCTGTTTTTATCCCTATTATTAAATGTATTTGATTATGTTGTGATGGAAATATTTTTATGAATTCTTTTATCTTATATGAATTGTTTTATGATGTCACAATGTTTAAAGATTTCCATTTTTATTACATGGGTTATGCAATGATGTATGATTTATGATTTTGTGGCTCACATAAGAATTGTATCATTATGAGATGGGTGGGAGATATATCTCCCTCTAATGCATTGGTTAAAGATTTTATATCTCATGAGATAGACATGGCTGGAACGGTAGGTTATACCGGTTCAGTGAAGCAGGACTGAAATGAGGGTAACTCGGTTCAGAAATGGACTTTGTCCACTAAGATAGTCTTGGCAATGAGTCTTGACTAAAAAGATATGATTCTATATGATTATGTGTGTATTCCACAAAGTTTCATGTTTTATGTTATTATTATTGGGATTACATTTCACTACTATGATTTATCCCATGTTATGAAATTATGCTCTCTTTTGCAGGTTAAGATTTCCAAAATGTTATGTTCTTGTGAATATGATGTGATTTATATTTCTTTTGATTACCCTTACTGAGAATTTGAGCTCACCCTTTTATGTTTTCTTTTCCCCAGGATATGAAGAAAGGTTTTAGGTAAAAAAAGGACGATCTTTATGGGAGATGTTGAAGATCTTTCACCACGATTAGAAGATTATATTCCGAGTTTCCAAAGACACTAAACTATTACGGTCCTTTTGTGTGTGTTTTTGTAATGTACTAAGTATTCCACAAAAGTAATGTAATGTCCATGTACATAAATCTTAGGGTCTCTACAGTTGGTATTAGAGGAAAGGTTTAGTCAACCTTTGGAAACTAGGATGTGAGAACTTTAGTGAGATCCCTAGAGATATTTCTAAGGTATGTCTAGGGATGTCTCTAAGGTTAAGTATACGTATAGGTTATAGTCCTAGAATTCCGCTAACGATCTTAGAATTTAACCTATGATGTTAGATATTGAGGGTAATCCCCCTTTATTATGTTGTTTTCCCTATCATGATTTTTTCCTCTCACACTATTCTTTTTGGGTTTTAGACGATGGCTGGAACCCGAAGGAACCGTGTTGATCAATGCAATGGACAATGCAGTGATTTCCCTTCTGAACAAACAAATGTTATGGGAGATGGAGTGAAATATATTATTGCTATACTTACACAAGCTAAGAATCATTTTGGACTTCCAAATGAGCAGAGAAGGGAACAATATTCTATTGAGTCCTTCATGAGGCAACGTCCACCTTCTTTCAGTGGGACTTCCGATCCACTTGTTGCTGAACAGTGGATCAGTACCACTGAAAAGATATTTTCAGTTATTCAATGTTTTGAACATGATAAAGTCATCTTAGCATTATATCATTTGGAAGGTTAAGCTGATCAATGGTGGAATCTTATCAAGAATATGAGGCCAAGAGATGAAATTGAGTCAATGGAATGGGATGAGTTCAAGAACTTGTTTTTCAGCAAGTACTTACCTCGTATTCTTCGAACAAAGATGGAAAAGGAGTTTCTTGAGCTGAAGCAGAATGATGATGAATCTGTTGGTATATACGAAGCTAATTTTACAAGACTTGCAAGGTATGCATCTGGTATTATCATCCAACCTGAATGTAAAGTTGATCGATTTTTCAGTGGCTTAAAACCAAGTCTTCGAAGGGCATTATCTATAAGAGACTTCAGTAGCTATGAAGAAATTGTGCGTTGTGCTATCAAGGTAGAAATGGATGTTGGTGTTACATATCCATCTCATGGTTTTGACATGAAAAGAAAGATGGAGTTCAAGCAGAAATCTCATAATAATGGTGAAAAGAAGATGAATGTTTCCTTATGCACAAAGTGGGGAAAGAAGCATGGTGGAGATTGTCTTAAAGGGACTAGAAAATGTTTTAAGTATGGAAAAGAAGGTCATCGAGCAGCTAAGTATCGAAGTAATGGAAAAAGGGTTTCTAATGATGTGAATAAAGCAAACACTGCAGAGAACGCACCCCCAACACTTCAATGCTTCAAGTGCAAGGAAATGGGGCATTATTCTAATAAATGCCCTAATCCAAGGGTTAGTGATGATCGATATGAGAAACCGCTTAAGGCAAAGGACAAAGGAAAGTCACATGCGATCACTATTGTCGATGTTGAGTATGACAACGATGTGGTGGAATGATTAAGTGTTTATGTAATGGGATTACAAAATAATGTTGTATCATGGAGTATTGGAATATTTATGTATTGTTCTAATGTGGTATTCAAAGTGATTGAGATATTTTTGGAAATAAGATGATATGCTAATAATGAAGGGAAACAAGAAAATGAAATGTTTAACAGTATTCATGAGCTCATGATTGATATAAGGACTAAGTGATATCATGGTTTGAGTATATAGAATTTTGAGTATTTTGGTATGTGGAAGGTGTTAACTTTTAACTGCATTCATGTTTTCACTAAGGTTCAATGGGTATTCAATAGAATACATGATTAAAGACTTTGAATGTTTGGAATGTGACCAACAAAACATATCTTATGATATATGGGGATCAACGATGGTATTAAATCTCTGGTAATGGTTTTCACTATGTTATGAGAGTGGACTTCAATATTTTAGATAAGCCTAAATATTTGAATGGATTATGTTGGACATAAGTTAGGATAAAACGTTTTTCGATATTATTGATTGGATGTTATAGTAATATAGCTTTAGAAAAAGGACAACCTGCAGGATGGGCGACATCCCATTGCGTCGGACAAGGCTGTGGGAATCGAACCCACAACTGAAGTGCGACTGGACTTTATCGCCTACCACTGGCCTACAGGAAGTCCCTGTTTAGTAGAAACTAGTTTTATTTTATTATGCGGTATGATATATGAATTTTAGGTTCATTCATGGAATCGTATATGATTAACCTCACCATAGATGGACTTATGTATATTTGATAACTTTTGCTAACCTTTTGTTTGAAACAGATGGAATGACCCATCATTCTATCACGTGATCAATTAACACTTCATGAATAAAAAATTCAACTTCATTTATTTAAGAGATGAAGTGGAAATTTTTCAAGGCACAAACAACAGTGAGATTGTACAAAAATAAAGTAAGTATTTATTCTAACTCAAATTCTTCAACTTTAGGGAAACGATCTTGAAAACCAAAAATGTTTTCCTAGTGCTCTTATATCTGATTATTCAGATTGTACCTTAGATCGTCACAAATTTATGGATTTGTGATTGTTGGATTTTCCATAGCCATGTTCTCTACCACTCCCCATTAGAACATGATGGTTAGATTTTTCTTCCATATCCATATTTTCACCTATGTGGAATCCCAGTGATTAGTTTATTTGGTTAAATGTTACATTTCATACTTTTATTTTTAAAGATTGGTTTTGGTATTCCTTTTTACGATTTGGGTTTCTATTAAAGAAACTTTCGAGTATTAAACCATTTATAACCCTGACGAATTTCGAGGGAGAAATTCATTTTAAGGGGGGTAGAATGTAACACCCCAAGATTTTATGAAAAATATTCTTTTTAATTTCATTAATTTCTTGTGCTATACGCTACACCAAAAGGAGCTTTCACAACACACATCTCTGACCTGGCTTGAATTACACACAATCGCGACCTTCGATGATAGCGTGTGTTGTACGCAACACCAAGTTTTGCTAAACAGCGATATGCAATTAAAATATTATTAAAACTAGCTGTTATGAATAGTAATAACCGCTTTTTGAAATTTAGTAAATTTTATTTTTGAAAATAGACTTCATTTTTGGATTCGGAATATCGAAATTAGCTTAGGGTGAAATTTTGGTGATTTTCGGATAACTTTCATATTTTGATGAATAGTGAAAATTAGTAAATTTTAATTAAAAACAACTTTTTTAATTGAAATAATTAATAGTGATAAATTATTAATTTGAGTGGTTTAAAAGTATAGTTAGAATATATTTTTACAATTTAATATAATGTTGGTCACTGGATGTAATTTCACATTTAAACCAGTCATAATCAAGTGTCAATATTTTGATAGTTATTATCTCTTAAGAACACGCTATTTGTTTTGACGACGGGAATTAATTTTTAAATTAGTTAATGCAACTGATATTTTTTGAATTTGATAAAATAGACATCATTTTTGAATTCATAATATCAAATATAGCTTAGATCTAATTTTTGGTATTTTTATGGAAACTGTCATTTTTTGATGAATAGTGAAACCACTAAGTGGAAGTTAAAAAACTGAATTTTTCATAAAACTTAATTTTAGAGCTTCTGTGAGTGGAATTTTGAAAATATGAGAGACACGGTTGATGTTAGTATGTAAAATGTGGTTCAATGAGATAATAATAATTTTTTGGTGAATAGTAACTTTTTAATTTTTTTTACCACGGTTAAAAGTAAATAGGGTAATTAAGGGTAAAAATGATATTACTTTTACACTAACACATGTCCTAAATCTATTTTACAAGTTTAATTCGACCAAAAAAACCTTAGGAATAAAATATGACCATTTAGGCCCACTTGGATTAGATTAGGACATTTATTATTAATTTATTTAAAGAAGGGTTAAAATAGTTTAAATCAATGTTTAATAAGTAAATCATTTATGGGGTTATACATAAGATAAATTCGACTCTAAATATTCATTAGAAAGCTAAAACTATTTCCTACATAATGGTATTTTATTTGTAATTTTTAGACATTAAATAATTTAATTTATTTATGACACAATGATGATGTAGTAATTATCTTATTAATGAAATATTGACATAATTGATGTTATAAATACCGAAATAAATGTAATTTGAGACTTTTTATGAATTCCACTAACTTTATAGATTAATATTACATGTTAGTATTGATTTAAATAACTTTGTTCAAACTAATAATTCTTATATGAGTTTCACAAAAATCAATTACTAAATAGTGTCAAAATTGACATAAAATAGTTTTTAAAACAAATATTATATTATTAATTGTTATTTTATTCCTAAACATCTAAGGTTCGGCCAAATGACTTAGATAAGGTTATATATATTAATAATAAACAACTTGGGGTTCGTTTGGTTTGATATAGTAAGTTTATTAACCTTATAGTATAAGAACACAAGATGACACGGTAAAAGTAAAATTATTTAACTTAAGGTTAAATCTACATGATAAGGTTAAAATAGGAACCTAGACTTGTCTAAATTCTATTGGATGAGAGTATTTCGACCCATCCCCACTTTATCTTCGAAATAAGACCCTTTGGAACCATTATAAACCGAATTTGACCTTAATATAAAATAATATTTTGAGATTTTCCTAAGGTGCCCCTCTCCTCCCTTATAAAAGGGCACCTCCTCCCTCTCCTCCTCACAACAATTTGAGCATTAAAGCTCGGCCAACCCCTGCAAAAATCTCTTCTCCACTTCCCTAGTATCATCCAAGAGGTCCTGGTCTTCATCAAAGACCATCCTTAGTTCTTTAAGTGGAGGTTAAGTGAAGGCGCGTCAAAAAGAGGTAATATCCTTTACCGATCTTTTTCAATTTCTTTCTTCTTCAACCTCTTCTTATTTAGTTGTTTAATGATAAAGTAATAACATACGAATTTATTATATACTGATATGTTATTATAAATATGAAACAACTCTAATTAACCTTATATCCATCCTACGGAAAAAGGAAATCACCGCGCGTGCGTACGTACGGAATACCGTCTCCACGCCATGGTGTAATCTATTTTCCGCCACCACCTTAATTGGATGGGTATAATGGTGTAATGAGTAACTATATATGATTATTATAAAGTTATATTGACACTGAAATAGTATACATACACTTCAACACAATTCCACGACCATGGGAACGATATCATTGCTCGTGCGTACGTACGGACTACCGTGTCCACGACGCGATGAGATTCATTATCCATGTTAACCATTCCAGAATGATTATAAAGTATATATAATGAATAATAATGAAATATATGACATGGTAAATCTACTGGATTTATGTATATATATATATATGTCATCTACTTACTTCCATTCAAGACAATAAGGAAAGGAAAACAACGTTCATGTGTACGTATGGACTACCATCTCCATGAACGGTGTGTTTCATTTCATTTATCTATCTATTATATATATATATATATACTGAATATATGTGATATATAAATCATATTTTTTATTCTGGAAGTATGTAAATCATGATATATGTAATAATAAAGTCAAGAACAACAAGTCCAAACACCTACGATAAATAAAACGATTTTACCCAAAACGCTTCATTAACATGGAATTTACAAAAGAACGGGTAATATAAAGTCATAAGTGAACCATATATGATATCATAACAATGAATATGATTCTTTGATAAGTTAATGACATTATTTAAATCATTATACAGGACGTTCAGATACATACAAAGCATATCAGACATAAGGTTAGGGAAATTATCATAATCTCATTTTATCTGAGATTGCTTATACATTGGTATTTACTGGGGTTTATTTTATCATCCACATCCATGTTTCCTCAATATGTAATATTTTTTCCATCCACCTACAATTTTTTAAATCCAATTTTACCCTTCGTTGAGTTTTTAGTAAAAGATATGAAATGAATCTTTTGTCGTTTTTCGTACGCGGTACTTTTTGACTTTTCCGACAAAAGTATGAGAAGAATGTTTTTTAACTTATACGGCATGAATGGACTTTTAAAAAAAAATTTCCAAGAATATTCCTTTACAAGTTTTCAAGTTTATTTTTAATCAACTTCTTTTAGTTTAAAATTGTATGACATGTTAAGAAAGGAAAAATGTTTTTGAAGTAGAAAGGATATTTTCCTCAAGAATGAAGTTCAAGTATTTTATCAAAATTATTTTCCATCTAAGATAATAAAGGTTTCTGTTTCTATCCCTATTATTACATGTATTTGACTATGTTGTGATGGAAATATTTTTATGAATTCTTTTATCTTATATGAATTGTTTTATGATTTCACGATGTTTAAAGATTCTCATTTTTATTACATGGGTTACGCAATGATGTATGATTTATGATTTTGTGGCACACATAAGAATTGTATCATTATGAGATGGGTGGGACCTATATCTCCCTCCAATGCATTGGGTAAAGGTTTTATATCTCATGATATAGACATGGCTGGAACGGTAGGTTATACCGGTTCAGTGAAGCAGGACTGAAATAAGGGTAACTCGGTTCAGAAATGGACTTTGTCCACTAAGATAGTCTTAGAAATGAGTATTGACTAATAAGATATGATTCTATATGACTATTTGTGTATGCCAAAAAGTTTCATGTTTTATGTTATGATTATTAGGGTTACATTTCACTACTATGAATTATCCCATGTTATGAAATTATGCTCTCTTTTGCAGGTTATGATTTCCAAAATGTTATGTTTGTATGAATATGATGTGGTTGATATTTTTTTGTTTACCCTTACTAATAATTTGAGGTCACCCTTTTATATTTTCTTTTCCCCAGGATATAAAGAAAGCTTTTAGGAAAAAAGGATGATCTTTATGAGAGATGTTGAAGATCTTTCACCACGATTAGAAAATTATATTCCGAGTTTCCAAAGACACTAAACTATTACGGTCCTTATGTGTGTGTTTTTGTAATGTACTAAGTATTCTGCAAAAGTAATTTAATGTCCATGTACGTTAAGCTTAGGGTCTCTACAATGTTCACCACTCATTCCTCTTGTGTGGTGTATGTACGTACCATTACTTTATTATATTTATCAATTACCTAAATTTATGGGTAATCACATGCCCATTTTATGTTTCTTATTTCATGGGGTTTATGTTTCAAAAGTTTCCAAATTGGTAAAAATGTTTTGTCTTAATTTTTGTTATTTGAGAATCATGTTTTGTTATGAACCTAAACCTTTTTTGGGGGAGTATATACTTAAATTTTACATTACATATCATGAATTTATATATTTTCATGATATTATATACTTAATTTAATTTCCATTCCTTATAGTTAGTGAATGATCCCAGGATACCATGTTAAAATAGTTTATAGAGACAATCTCATTACTTTTTGTGATTTTTTATGTTTATGGTTCCATTGATTAAATATATGATCCCTATCATTAGAATATTTATGATTTTCCTTATACTCTATTATTTCATGACATAATCATTTAATGATACCATTTTCTACTCTATGGTACATAAGATAGTTAAGAAATTGTTTTTAGGAATGCTCGATATTACCCTCTCTTTGGTTAGAAATCTATGTTTTCTAAAAATTGTATCCATGAATATTATTCCTTTACCATATAAATTGTAAAATAAAATTATACCCTTTTTGACTTTTACCAATTTCTTCTAGGTAATATTCTTTTCTATTTTTAAAAAATTCAATTTTCTATTATTTTTACCGTACAAAATTAATGTTATTCTAGCCTTGTATGACACAAAATTATGTACCCGTCATCATTTCATTGAAGCTCCCTTTGAATTTTTAAAAAGGGTAATCCTTAAGAAAAACTATTTAAAATATTTTTTTCGGGAGATTTTTTTTCAAAATGGTTTGAAACTATTTTGGTATTTTTTTAGGGAACACTGCATTCAAAATGTTATCAAGTATTATTTTAAAGTTTTCAAAGTGATTTCAAAGAAATAAGTTTTAAAAATGTTTTCATGATTCTTTAATAAGTTATCAAGAATAATTATTTCCAAAATAGTTCATGATTTCATTATAATTTCTCAAATTATTTTCAAATAAATGTTTTTAAAATCATTTTAAGCTTTCATTTAATGTTTTCATGTTTTTTCAAATTAAAATATTTTTAAAATGTTTTGAAGCATATTTTAAAATTTATTAAGGAAAACTATTTTCAAAATTATTTCCTGACTTTTTTATAAGTTTTAAATATAATTTCTAAGAAAAATTATTTTCAAATAGATTTATTTATTAAAACTATTGTTTCAAGCATCAAAGAATATTTTAAACATAAAATATTTTTAAAGGATATTTTAAAATTATTTTCCATCTAAGATGAAATATATTGATGTTACCCATACCTACTATGAAATGATCTAAAGGTTCCATTCACATCCTTTCATTGAATGAGTTGTTATTAATTTCATGGTTTTTATAAAACCCATTTCCCTTTCATGTGTTATACATATATGAAATATGATTCCTATTTTATGGGTTATGATTTTGATGAAATGATTACGAGACATATTACTCTTTCCATAAGTTATGATATGTTTACATGTTTATGATACCCATTTCTTTTCATGAGTAGTGATATGTTTTGTTGCACATGAATGTATGATTTAATTATTAGATGGGTGTAACCTATATCTCCCTATAATGAATTCAGTAAATATTTATTTATCAAGAGATTAAATAGGGATAAAATGAGGGTTATTCGGTTCAGTAATACTGGACTAGAATGTGGGTAACAAAGTTCAGTAAAGTCGGGCTTGAATGAGGGTTACTCGGTGAGTAATAGAGGGCTCGAATGAGGGGTACTCAGTTCAGTAATATAGGTATAGAACAAGGTTTACTCAGTTAAGTAATATAGGGATGGAATGAAGGTTACTCAGTTCAGTAATATAGGGCCAGAACATGGGTCACAAGGATCGGTAATACAGGGCTAGAATGAGGGTTACACAGTTTAGTAAAGGCTTTTTTCCACCAATATCGTCTTCGAACTAGTTCCTTTCCTAACATTCAAATCATTATATGCTTAGTTATTTTCCATAATTCATTGTTTTATTCCTACGTTATGCTTTCTTGGATTATGATCTCTATTTTTTTATGATTCATGTCTTATGAACTACCAAAAATTTTACCATGATCTATGTTATGGTCTTAGATGTGCAAGGTATGATATTTTTTTATGGTCAAATTATTATACCCTTAGGATCCAATTTATTCGTAAATTTCTCACTTGTTTACACTTGCTGATAATTTTAGCACAACCCTTTTATTTTTTTCATTCCCCTAATTTATGATGTTATATAATATGGTTGAATTTCTTAGAAGGTTGCAAGTCTATAAGAACCTAGTGGGAGATGATGTAGCTCACATATGTGCCATTTTTTTCTATTTTTACAATGGAATTATACCTACTATGGTATTTGAGCATCTCGTTTTATAATGTTTAAGTATTCCGAAAAGTTATGTAATGTTAATATTTGTAATGCAAGTATCACTATATTTAACTTATTAATTTTTTGGGGTGTGAATACATGCTACCATGGAGCTGGAATCTGATCCATTTTATTTATATATTTGGGATACCTAGATATTGTTCTTAGGATTTGGATTTTTAGCCAAATGTGTATAGATTTTCTTTAAATCGTTATTGATATTATAGAAGAGGATTCTAAAGTCCTTGATTTACTATATATTGAAGATAATTCTTATCTCCTCAAATTGTGGTTTATGGAGAATTATTATGATCTCATTTATATGAATATGGAATATATATGATAATGATATATGGGTATGGAATCCTTATTGATGATACTTGTGGATGATTACGCTCTCTCAAGCGATATGGAAGATTATGATCTCCTTGATCAACTACTGGATCACGGTGTAGGGCATGTAATTCTACATCATTGATAAATATATATATATATACATACTTGTGGATGATTACCCACTCCTTATTGATGAGAATGATTGTTCTCTACCTTATAAGAAACATCAAGGTATGGTCAAGAAATCTCACTAGTGAGATATGCTTATACATTTCCTAAGGGACAGACCATTAGGGATTTTATAAATTGCAATCCCCTGATCAAATATAGACTAGGACCAAGAGGTCAAACATTGATGTAGATTTACATGGTGAGTGTGTCATTTATTCTAGATCTATTCCATATTTATAGTATTTTCCATCGGTATATAACATCATTATTTATTGTGATTAGAGGAAAGTACCATTGGACACAAGGTTGGGACTAGCATCCCCTTACGGTGATGAAGCTTGCTTAGGAATATTTCTAGAACTAGGAGAAGAATGTATTTTCAATTGATATTATAGACGCATATATGGACTTAATTATATGTGGCATGAGTCGTATGATTTACATAAAAATTTCCTTTTCAAATGTTGTCTAGATGATAGGTATATTGGACACGGGGATCTAATTCTATTGATTTATGTAATTTTATTTCACCTTAATCATGTATATTCATATTTATGTATATATATAAACATTTATTAGAATAGATAAATATATATGTAAACATATAAAAATAAATTTTCAAGATGGATCCATTCCTATTTTACCATGATTACAGACCAGTGGATCAACTGTTGTCTAATGTTATTTATTTAATTTATCTTTCTAGTTGTGTCTCTAGTAGGTTAAGAATATTTCTGGATCATGAACTTATGATAGAATAATTAATGTCTATCATTAGGGTGGACTAATGAGATTATTTATCACCCCTCTACATGAACCTCTTTGTTCCTGTTATTC
Source organism: Viscum album (assembly GCA_963277665.1). Taxonomy (NCBI): domain Eukaryota; kingdom Viridiplantae; phylum Streptophyta; class Magnoliopsida; order Santalales; family Viscaceae; genus Viscum; species Viscum album. The sequence goes on along the minus strand of OY728163.1, from coordinate 2,140,055,472 downwards.
CTTCTTTTCTAGTTAATCATTGATGAATTAATGAAAGGGGTGTGGCCTAGAGTTGCATGATTAAGTAGAGTAACTTGTGTGGATTCATTTAATTAGGAAGGATCAAATTAAAAATGTCCTATAGACTGGATATGTGGTTTAGCTCGGTGTTAGTAGTAGATCATTGTACTTTTATTTGTGTTTCCTTTGTGTACTTATTTATATATATGGTTGGCCCAGTGGGTGATCAATGTTGTATGCATGACATGCTTGTTTGGGATTATAATGAATTCCATTTATTATTATAGGATGTACATATTTCAGTTATTTACTACTTATGAACTCAATTAATTTACCTCTTGTATGATATCTAGTTATTTCAACTATTTGTAATATGATATGAGGTTATAATTTATCCATGGACACATGCTATTCCCTCGCTTATAGTCAGTTTCCTTTGGAATATATATTAATTCTTGAGGCCTTATGAGGAACTAGTTCAAATCATAGGATTAGTGGCATCTAGGTTTTGATATTTCAATGTGGTATCCTAGGTTTCCTTTTCTATTTAATTTACTATTTGGTTTGTGGAAGAAAATATTATTAGGAATGTGTCAGAACTATTGACTAATATCATACAAGTTTTTCGAGAACAAGTTTTTGGTAATAATTCCTATTTTTTTGGATATGGGATATATTTTTTGATCAATTAGGTCACAATTTTATATTAATTTTTATACAAGAGGCAGAAATTGTGTTTGGATTTTATGATTTATTATTGTTTCTAGACCATGACGTATTGTAAAGAGGCCATGGATTGATTCTGAATCTTGTATGACACATGAATGAGGCATCTCATGCATAATATTTGGCATATATGGGTCACATGATATTGGAATGATAGTGGGTCACATTAGTAATGATACATGTAAATTGTTTAATATGTCAACAAAATCATAAATGGCGTCTTATTTTATATGTTTTTGGTGGAATTCAACTCATTTGGGTCAAATTTCAAGTATATATTTCATTATGATGGTAGGCGATATGAATATACATATATACATTGATTGTGAGGTTTATGAATTTCTCCTCATTCAAGAGATGTGAAATGATGCATTTAGGTTGATAGAGAACATGCTTCCCAAATCTTATACGCCTTGTAGGGATTTTTATTTGGATTCTTTATTTAAAGTGTTAGTAAAAATCTATATAGTGTTTCCTACATAAAATGAAATTACATTTAACTTAACCAACTTTTATTGTCGTTATCTGGTTAAGAGCTTTTTTACGATCCTAATAAATATATAAATGTTTGTAGTGAACATAACCTCGAGGGTGTGATAATGTATACATATTCTTAGTGAGTGTTAGTTAAGTATATCTTCTACATTGGTATCTTCACCTCTAGGATTCTACTATATATGAGGATGACAAGTGAGGATCATGGCCTTAGTATGCCGATGATGAAGATTTGTACGCTTGTAGGTCAGTGTAATCTTTACCTCCCATGGAGAGGTTTAATTTTGGTCTACGTGGTTAGAACTTGTGACCCAGTTGGGATACTTGATCAATAATTTTTTTTGGAGGGCAATAGGCCCTTTATTTTGACTCAGAATCTTGTAGGCCAATGTTTATTTTTATTTAGGGAAATCAATATGTGAGAGGGTTGATCTGGTTTATAAAGACCTATTTTGGAAATGGTATATTTTATAATCTTGTTTGGAACTAATGCATTGATAGTGCATGGGTATTGTGAGATAAGAATTTTTATGCCTTCGGATTTTGATGAAGCCCCATGTATGCTTTGGTATCAAGACTGGCCTCGATGGGTGGGACTATTCAAGTGCCTGGAACAGTCGACCAATTTTTTTCTAGTAACAATGTAGTTGTAGTGTGGGTAAACGCTCGTGATTGGAATGATGTTAGGTGACTATAAGTCATGGAAGAAGTTGTGGAATAGGTATAGTGCCCTAATTTAAATTGGATTTCCATTTGATCTTTTGTATTTTTTTGGCTGAAATGTCAATTTGATTGTCCATCTTTGTTTTATTAGTGGATGAATCACTGGAGTATGTGATGGGTGAAAAAGGTATAAGCTGGTTTTACATAAGTCAGTATAAATATAAATTTGTGAGTGAATGTATACGAGATGTGGAGTGATGTTTTAATGACATTCCATGGGAATGGTTTCTCGAGAGTTGTTGTTAAAATGATGAATGACCCTATATGGTATTTGGGACATCAGAATGGAATCAGATTTTGTGAGTTGATTGGCATGTGGCTCAACCTGGACACACATTATCAGGAGACATGGTGTTAGGATTTTGTTAAAGGGAATTATAGACAATTTTGATGAGAGTTTGGTTCAGAAAGATCTAAACACATATATCAATGAAATAATAGTCAACTTAGGCTTATAGATGATCATAATCTATCTTGACATCATCTTAATAATTCTAATAGATTTTCAACTCCACACTGAGTTTATTTTATTGAAAATACCTTTCTTGATTGATAAAGGAACCAATTGAGGTTGTGCTTTTGGAGTAGAACAAGATATTCCATATAGAGGGGAGTGAACCAATAAGAATTTGTGGTTGATAAACCTCAATTTTAGTTTAAATTATAATTTTACCATGATATGTTGAGCACATAGTTTGGATGTGAGGCGAGAATGAGGGAAATTCTTATGAGGGGGGGGGGGTAAGAGATTAGTTATGATTAGCCGTCACCCATGTAATAGAGTTTTTGATGCTATGAGACTTTCCATTGGATGGTAAATATAGTATATTATTACAATTTAATTGTATTAGAGCATGACTACTTATTTATTCAATAAGGATTCTTACGTAATATAATGTTTTTGGTAAGGATATTGTAATGACCCTTGTTTTTTCATAATGTAATTTGGAGGAGAAATTTGAATTTCTTATTTTAGATACTTATAATAAGTAAAATTGTCATTTTCCCATAGAATATGATCACATATAATTTTTATAACAACTATGTTGGTCCTTTCTTAGGTTTTTACTCTAGGAAATGATTTTGGAGGTATTCTACGACATTTGAATTTTAGTGCAATAATTAATAATTAATATTTTACTAATTAAATATTAATTGAATCACGTAGGTTCATTGTACCTTATATTTTTAATAGAGAGTAATATTTGACACATTATATCCCTTTTTTATTCCAAAATAGATATTTTTACCTAAGAGGCACATAATCATTGGTTTGGTACTAGGGCCGACCCATTTCCCTTTTTCTATTTATTTTCATTTTCTCTTTTTCTTTTATTCTTTCTAACATTTAATTATTGTGTATCCCCCTATTGGATTTATTATTCACATGATGTATACAAAGTATATATAGAGGTATATAGTGAAAGGGAAAAGAGAATAGTGGTGTGACTTTGTAGCCCGGGAGGAGCCAGATCGTTATGAGGAAGTTGAGGACTGGTGAAATGGACAAAGCATCTATAGATTCTTCACAGAGAAAGGAAAAATTGTATTTATTTCATAAATCCTAATATATTAATATTTTTCAATTATAAACCATTATTATGAAAAATTATTACCCCTTTTTGGTTAATCTATATGTTTTGGTTGGAAAATGGGGTGTTCAAGAGATTTAAGGGGTTTCTCGTTTGAAAATCCTGATCTCATGGCTTGTAGTTATGAAAAACATGTTATATTTTCTTCTTGTTTGGAGAATATAACATTTAAAAATCACATTATATGTATGGGGTTTACAACCCATGTATATGGACTCATTCGTGAAGCTAAGTACCTATCCCGACAACCCGTGTGTGGTATATTGCCATTTAAAGTACATCTTAAGAACAAGTTTGGGTTGCATGCCATGTAGAAGTACATGAACCGACTAAATACATGGCCATGAAAATTGAGGCACACGATGAAGTACCTCATATAAGATAAATTTTTGGTAAAAGATCGTCAATCTGTGTACATGGGATTTTACACACTTTGTTCGGTTGTACTACATTCCCAAGTGGGTCTTCGGGAGTAAATGTTATTTTCTATGTATACACACTGTGTACTACCACTTTCTATCCAATGAGTATTTTTCATATATTCATGCCCCACTATCATAATTGGGTACATTAGTAGTCTATTTTGAGTATCATTGATCATAGAATGTGACACTGAAACCCCTAATGTGATTTGAGGACTCCTAGTTGGTATTTTAACCGTTTTGTTAAATATGGAGGCATTTCCCTGGGTAATCAAATCTAGTAGTCTCCTGAGAGTGAGGGCCTTTGATTTATGATAATCAATGAAATAGTTTCCAATAAATTTTTTTATTAATTCACATGAGGATGTATCCCTTTAGAAATTTTCACATATGGCCTACGAGGACATGATATTATTCATTTCAATGGATCCCCTACAAGATATCAATACTTATGTTTCGACTTAGTGGATCCTATATAAGATTCCTCTGTCTTTTAACAATTACTAAGGGTCCCATGTTTGATATGGTCACATTAATATTGTCCAAGTTAATATCTTGTGTGTTCCCTATAACTTCATAAAATACATAGGATCCCATGTAAGATACATCTTCTTCTTATGTATGATTCTTTTATGGGTCCCATGTAGGACGCTCTATTTTCTGTACCATTTCGGGGATCTAATTTATAATTCCTCCTATTGATTACCATTTGAAGATACGATGCAGGATTAATCCTTTTTACCTTTAAAGTTGAGTATCCTGAGTAGGATTCCCTCACTTAAGCATAGACCTCGAGGATCTCGAGTAGGATGCCACATGTGTGTTTTGAAAAGAGGGAATCAGTGGGTGACCTGATGTTTGACTAACCAGGAGTTAGTGTATTGGGGGTTTGGGTACATATGTTGTCATGTTTCACCTTATAACCCATGAAAAACTGTTAATCCCATAGGCCGATAGAAATAGTTGTTGGTTTAGGCATTCATCTATGCTTTCTATTTATTTATACATTTATCTATTTACTAATGAAGCAATGATGATAGTAATTGGTGCTTCCATGCTTTTCGATGACGATCTTAACATAATATGAATTTTTTCTTATAGATTCCCATACATGATTTCTAGGAACCATCTTATTCATTTTTTGGTGCTCTCTAACATGATACATGAGACCTAGCTTCTGATCCCTTTTAATTATATTATTGGGATAACCAGACATTCTTATTGAGATCAGGATTTTCTGCCTTATTTGTTTGGATGTTCCTCACATCACTATTGATTTTGTTGAGGATGATTACACTATCCATGATTTATTGTATAATGGTGATAATTACACTGCCATTGAATTTTGTTTTAAAGAGGATGATTAATCTATCGTCTATTTTAGAATGTCATCCCAAATATTATGATATAAGGGCATGGAATCCCTGTTGATGATACTCATGGATGATTACACTGTCTCAAGTTATATAGATGATTATGCTCTCCATTATTGATTACTAGATCACAAAGTGTGGAATGTAATTGCATATAATTGATATATATATATATAAATATATACATGTGGATTGTTATTACCTATTGAGTGATGGGGATGATTATGCTTTTCATGAGAAGAATCTTCAAGGGGTGGGAATGATGTCTCAGCAATGAGCTTACCTTATACATCGAATAATGGTTAGACCCATTGTGATTTTATATGTTGCAATGTCATGACCACGTATATAAAATGACATAGGGATCTAAAAATGGAATGGAATTAAATGGAAGCATGGAATGTCTTAGAGCTCTATACTATATTTATAAAAATATTCATCATTATAATACATCCTTATTTCTAGTGATGGGAGGTGAGTGCGGGTGAACTCATGGTTAGGATGAGTATCCCCCTATAGTGATATAGCTTCTCAGAGATATTTATAGTTCTTCTCAAGGAAGGTTTTTTTTTGGATTATAAACCCATAGATAGACTTAATTATACATAACCAGAGTGGTAACATATCCATCTAGTTGACCATTTCACAGGATGTCCAGACGATATGGAGTACAGACCCAAGGATCATTTTTTTTCATTTATGTAATTATCTTTCACATTAAAATTGTATATTCAAAAAAATACACACACACACACACACACACACATATATATATATATATATGTTAATATATAGACATGAAATTTTAAATATAAAGGATGAAATCTTTCCCAGTTGACTAGGATCATGAACCCTGGGATTAATTGTCATTTCATGTTATTTATTTAATATACCATTCTAGATGTGTCTTGGGTAGGCTGATAATATTTCCTGGGAATCCACATATGGAAATAGACATATAGGTTGATCAATGGGTTTCATACACATAATTTTTCACACCATGTATGTGCACCTCTGTTTTCTTGGTGACCTTATACATGTCTTTAATGTTGATCATAGATACGTGATGGATAATAATGATGCCTGTAGTTTTATGATCAAGTGGATTTACTGGTGTAGATTCCATTTATCTAGCTATAGAAGCTTAGAATTATCATGTGGAATGGGATAATAGTCTTCCTCGGAGTTATTAAAATATCCTTGTACTTTTATTTTGTTTCCCATTATGTACTCTTGTATATGTATAGAAAACCAAGTAGGTAATTAGTGTTTAATGATTGACATAGCTATTTGGGATGTCATATCATATCATTTATTATTTCATAAAGCTTCTATTTAAGTATTTTAATACTTCCAAACTATGTTTATTTACTACTAGGTGGATATCTAGTTATTGATATTGTGATTTCTCTAAAATGAGGCAATAGTATCTACACAAACACACCCTTAGACCTCACTTATTGTCGACATGGTCTGGTATATGGTAAGTATTCTTGAGGCCTTGTTGAGAAATACCATGAAGCCTAGGTTTAGTGGAATCTCATTCAAGAATATACCAGGCTAAGGGTAATAATGACATGCTCAATGAAATATTTTCTTTTTAAATTTATTCTGAATTTCATTTATATATCAATTTACCTAGAAAAATAATATATTCTATCCATTGGAATGCGATTACCTGTATCTATTTCAAATGTAATAATATAACCCTTAGTTATATGATACTAGGGTCTAAGTCTTTACATATGACCTTCCCAAACATCAATTAATTTTTTCTATTTGTCAATACTCCTAATATATAAAAAATATATTATCAAATTAATTAGTATAAAATAAATTTAGTGGTGAAGGTTAAAAAATTTATAGTAAATATTAATTTACTATATTCAAACACATTCAATAATAATTTATGTAAATTATAATAAAATATTTTTTTTACATTTTTTATGATAAATGTGAAAAACTAAAATAAATAAACTGTATGTTAATATAAAAATGAATAAATTTAATTAATCAAAAGTTAACTAATATTAATCACATGTAGTAAATAAATAAAGGTTCTTGGGGTTCAGTCCATTTGTTAGAAAATTTTATCTATCAATAAAATTAATGTTAAAAAAATTTAAACCAATCACTAAATTCATTAAATTCATATTTTCAAACTTATTATGTTTTCATTGAGTTAATTTTCAAAATTTATTACAATATAAAATTAATCAATATTATCTTTTTTGTGAATTAATAGTTCACTTACAAAATTAAATTTTGACTCCACTTATAAATATTATTTATTCTACTTTTTTACAATCTCAATGTATTAAATTGTAATTATATTTAATAATCAATTAATATGAAATAGGCTGGTATTAATTTTTCCCCATCATTATTTTTAAAAATAACAACAAATTAGTTAATAAAATATAAAAAATCCAAAATTTAAAAATTTACCATTCATAAAAGAGAAATTTGAAGAAAGAATTAATGATTTATTATACTGCAACAGTCCCATAACCTTTAAATGTTTTTTTCTCGAAATAATTTTACAATTCACTGGAAATTAAATCCAAACCTAGATATTTGAGTATTAAAAGAATAAAATAGGACTACAACATAAATGAAGTATTTTAAACTATTAACTCCTCCCATTCTACTTCTTCTTCCTCCCCTCCAACGTTTTACATTATGTATTATCACAACATATGGCTGAATTATTGAATAAGTACCGCAATATCAAACTATACATACCATTTTTATATGTTCATGAGATTTTTGTATATAATGAAACCCTATAATCAAAGGATCATTAATGGAGCATGAAATATGAAAATTTTATGAAAAATATTTCTCATATATTTCTACGGTAAATAAAAGAAATATTAAAATAAATTTAAACTAATGGATTATATAATTGGTTTTATAGACGAGAAGACTTATGTTGAAAAATAACATGATCAATAAACTAAAACAACATTATATGAGAAAAATAAAATGAATATGATTGGTTAGAGATCACAAGTCATGATCATTCAATTGATATATCAATAGAATGAGAAATTATGTGGGTAATACATTTCATTGGTATGTTATTAGGTCAAGATTAACTGAACATTTGTTATAGATATTGGTAGATGTGTATGAAGAGATAATAGACCGGGACTGATTGAGAACTAAAATTATTCAATAGTCATCCCAGAAGAAAAATTTATAAAATTAATGTTTTGTAAAAATTAAAAGCACAGCCCTCATAGTAATTTTTTTCAAATAAAATAATCATTTCTGATCCAAAAGATGATCTAGATCTTTATCATCCCTCAAAGTCAATATAAAAAATGACCTTTACAGTGATATTTTTTATAATGAAACAAATTGAAATAATGTTTCTCTTGTTATAATATAGTAAAAATTAAAAATAGAAACTTCTATAATTAAAAAAAATATTATATTGAATTTGAATTATGAAAATAAAAAATGATCAATTATGGAAATGATATATCAATCTACAACATTCCCAATACTAAATAAATATTTTCCATGAAATTATATTTTGGAAGTAAATGAAAATAATCCAACCAGTAAAAATGGAATAATAAATGAATCTATGATAATGATAAAAATGTATCTATCATGGTTTGGACTGTATGTAAATGTAATTTTTTCATTAATTGAAAAACATTTCCAAAATAAAAAAGGAAAAAATATAATATCCTTTGATATTATTGATTTATAATATACAATGATATAAATTAATAGAAACTTAAACAAATAGAATATAAAATTTTATGAATCAATATAAAAATGAAAATTTTCAAAACTATTGAATAAATAAATATTGTTATAGTTATTTACATATTAAAGACATGTTTCTATTTTTTAAAATTATTTTTCATAAATTAAAAGAAATTTCACTAAAATTATAATTATTTTCATTAAAACATATGAATATTTCATTAAGTTATTTAACATAACATTTTAGATAGACAGTTGTCCAATAATGAACCTATGTTTTTGATAAATTCATCTATGAAATTGACCTCGCCCTTGATACATTAATGTTCAACAATTGTTATCAAGAAAAATCAATAAATTATTTTTTAATAATTAAAAAAATGTTTGATGATAAAAAAAATTGATGTTATTTTCTAATATATTTTCCTCAATAAATATTAGAATAAAATATTCATAAATGAAAAACGGTAGAGTAAAAAATAAATACTAGTCTTAGAAGAAACATATATAGTAAAATTTAAATATTTATTATACTACGATATTATAAATCCCCTTAAAATATTAATATTGAAATAACTGTATTAAAAATATTAAATAAAATTTATTCTGTGATATTTTAAAAAGAAAATCATTGCTTTTAAAGATAAAAGGACTTAAAAACCATCATTGTGGTTCACCAATCCGTATCTTATTCCTCATCACCTATTATTTAAAAAACTTATTTATTCTCTAGATACGACTTCAATCAATTAATCCAACTCCTAATAATATCATTTAAATCTTATTTTTATATATTACGTTATCAATTAACATTCAAGAAATTCCAACATCAGTGGATCCCCAAGATTTTGATGGTTATTAAAAAATTTCATATATTTTCATAGGTATTGAAAAAATTAAAATAACATTGATTCAAAAACTCAAATAATTGTGTGTAATAATAATTGAGGTGTGAAATTGCATCTCATTAGGTTTAATATTTGGAAGGGGAACTATCTAGTAGAGAATCTATAGGTTCTCCAATTACAACTAGAAATACTATAGGGGGAACCTTTGAGAGGTGTAGGGTTTTATAAAAAATATAAGAATGTAATTCATTGATTTTTATCCAATTTTGAAATATTTTAAGGTATTTTAGGGATAAATAATTTAACAATGAATATCTATAAATGGATATTGTTTTAATATTCATAATTTGTGTGGAATAATGATTAGTTGAATGGTATCAGTGTTTTCTATAAAATATATTCCTTATATAATATGTTTTTAGAATTAGATTATTCATTTTATAATATATCAATTACTGATTAGTGAATAAAATGTAACTCTATATTTTACTCCATCTCTCTATTAGTGGATTTTAGTATTTCCCAGGAAGGGTAGTTTATATTCTGAAGAACAATAATCTACTTATTTTTTTCTGTTTTATATCATTATTTACCATATAATTTTAATTTTATTTTATAATGATTTATTTGGTTCTTATATAATATAATTAGGATTCAAATTTGGATTATCTATTATTGGATACCTTCACCAATTTAGTTGTAAGCCTATAAATGTTACGAGTGTGATCTATATATAATAAAAAATAATTGGTATTAGACCCATGTTCTTATTCATTGAGGGGAAGGACTTATAGTATTATTTTCTTTGTGATATATAATATTTTTATTAGTTGTTGTGGTTTAATATGTTCAAATATTAGGATTTATAATTTTAATAGAATAAAATTTGGTTTTTGAAATATGAAAGTAGTGGATTAAATATATATTAACTATCTTTTTTCAAATTTATACCCACTAATGATATAGAAAGTATAAATTTATAAACTCAACAAGAAGTATTTCATAGTTATTCAAATAATGTAATAATGTATTTATATCTTCAAATTCTAGTAGGTGAAAAGAAATGAAGAATATGTATTTATTAATTCTATCATATATGATAATTCTCATATAATTATTAAGCTATTTATGTTGTAGATAATCATTAGTTAAATGATGATTAAATGATAGAATATGACTAATCATGTCAATGGCTTAAAGGTAATCAAGATCTTGTTAGAGTTTATGTATATTTATTTTAGAAGTTATATAACTGAGTTGATTCTATAATCATCAATCTTGAAATAATGCGATGTAATGGATCTTATAGTCATATATTTTAGAATAAATACATGATTCATGTTCATGGATTTTCATGATATATGTTTTTATAAATGGATTAAATGAAATTATATTTATCAACAAAATAAACTATAAAAAATACAAAGGATATACGATGATCATATCATTAGAAAATTGAGATAAATATAACTAAATTAAGAGAATGTAGCTGAGGTGAATTTGATTGTTTGGGTCCTGCATGATGAAATTGTAGTGAGAATGAACATTTCAAAAAATATTTCATGGATGAGAAGAAAATTTTTTGGGTTAAAATCCAAAAATTACACAACTCATAAATGTAATAGTAGTCAACTATTCAGTTTTAGAATTCTTTTGTATATATAGATCATTCATCATGGAGAATCATTTAATTATAAATCAAATATATGGTTCAAAGAATATAATTTTTTTAAATGTTTGATATGTTTCAAATATTAAAGTATTATACTTTTATGAATTTAGGTATATGTGATGTTAATGGTCATACAAATAAATGTAACTTATTGAAATTAAATTGATTCAAAATAATGATGGATTAAAATTAGTTTTGTTTTGATAGGTTAACTTGATAATTTGGGTTATTAAACAAAATTTTAAAAATAGGAATGAAAAATAATGCGTGGATCCCTAGTGGTAGGAATATTTATAAAATACAGATCATTATATCTAATAGTTATTTTAAAAAAAATAATTATTATTTTTATTAGTGATTTAGTATTATGGGATTATCATCTTAGTAACATGAGTATAATGTGAATGATTATTTTGGATGTCAAAGGAATACTGATAATCATGCATGTTATTTTTGGCTCATGCAATCAGTGTAATCATTAAAAGCATACAATATTTTTTTAGTTATAATAAGATTAACACCCATGTTTTGGAAGGATGATCTTGTACATACTATTGTATGGGAAAAAATCTTATAAATTATTCTAGTGGATTAATATACATGTTTATAATAATTAATGATTATACACAGAAGATGTGTGTATGAATTCTCATGTAAAAGTGTTATGAATAGGGAACACTCATCAAACGAAGATCCATGATAAAAAAGAAGTCCACATTTTATTGAAATTATTAAGGCTGCATAATGGTTGTATATATAACAATAAATTTCTCAAACAATTATATTGAAATATGGGGATTGTTTATTAAATGATATTATTTGAAAAACTATACTACTATAGTATAATGGAATAGATAAACATGAATCATAATGAAATACCATAGTGAATTTGATTGAACCTTGTTTTTATAAAGATTTTTTTTGAAAATTTATTTAATTTCATGCAATATACATTGAACATGAATCCTTATATATCAATGGGTAAGAGGTTTGTAATGAAAATATAGACCAATGTGTTTTTTTAAATGTATCAAATCTAATATTTTTTAGAATTACCACCAATATTCATGTTGATATCTATGATAGGGATAAAATAGAATCTACAAATAATAATTATTTATTTATAGTGTTTGCTAATTAGTACACTAGAATTTTTATTTAGGAAAATGGTCAATGGAATTTCATTTGAAATAAAAATGTGATATTATGTTAATGGATCATATATATTGGTTAGTAGATGGAGAAATATATTACTCAGAAAAATTTATCAATTGACTGTGATTAAGTAAAATTAGATTTTATAAGAATAACTGAAAGATAAAATAATACTGAAAGACAAAGGAATTATAAATACATGATAGATATGGGGTTTTAGAATTTTGATAATTACCAAGATGTCATTATGTATTATATTGTTTAAATATTATAGAAGTGTTACTGAAATTAGAGGTATGGGTAGTTTACCCTTATGTTCTTTTTTGTATGTGTCCCTTGGTCAAAAAACATACCAATAGGTTTGAATAAAACATTCACAACATGCCATTAATAAAATGAGGATAAACTTAAATAATGGAAGTTTTGAACTTTTTTAAAGTCTCAAAATAGTGGAAATCATTAATGAATTATAAAATTTATTTTATACATGTAAATGAAATATAGGAGATGAAGAATCCAATACCAAGAGAAATAATACTTTGGTACATGTGGGTATACAGCGTAAGGGAATAATTACGAATAATAAAATCGTATAAAATAAAATTTAGGGGTGTTGGAAATTTTAAAAAATGATGTTGTTTTTCAATTAAATAAAATTTTTAGTTGTGAGGAAAATAACTATCAACAAAGGACATAGAATATTTGAAATCTAATTGAATATATCATGAATGATTTGATGTAATGATATAATTATTTCATGGGGATTTGGATGATCAATTCAATATGCAATGACATTAATTATTAAAATATTAAATAAAAAATAATATATTTTATAGACAAATATATAGTATCTATGTGTTAAAATAAAAACCTAAAAGGCCAATAAACTCCTATAGATAGAATATTTTGAAATTTTTTAAAACCCACTTTATTGTTAAGTGGGTACCTTACATTAGACCGTTTCAATCCATAACCACCAAATAACAGTAATTTCAAATTCAAAATAGAAAATAACCAAACCCATATTTTAAATTAAAAATATACACGCCTTAGACCAATCACCATTGAAACAAATTGAATCGAAAAATCATGAGAAACAAGCCTCATAGAGTCACTCCCTTGAATGAAAGATCACCTTCTTCATCCCCACTACAGGAAATACCCACCAGCAATCCTTCTATAGAAGCTTCAAACCATGATCATAGGAAACACGTCAACCATTCAATAATCTTATCACCTTGAAATGAAAGCTAAATCCATAATTGGATCCGACCTTCTATATCAACACCATTCAAGAAAAATGCCATGTATAAAACCAAAACAAACTAGATCTATCATCATGGTCTCTTCATCCATCACAAACCACATATCTTTATCATCATTACAATCATGAACGAAACAACAACATTGTTACCGAAGGAGGCCAAACCCGAAGAACACAAAACATAAAATGGAATAAAAAACCAAAAAATTAAATACATCCAAACAAATGAAAACGAAAATAGAAGTGAACTAAAAGCAGTATTCAGAATGAAACACCAAAGATGCCAAATGAGATAAAGAAACCCAATATATGAACACCACCACCACCAGGGTGAAAAGTACTGAGACTGCAAATAGACTCCCTCCAACACCATCCCAATTTACCCCCAAAAAATCATAAGGAACTACAAAGATGTGGTTGATATAGATGGATTGAATGACTAGGGTAGAAGATAGGAAGAACCTTGAACACCACCACCATCATCATCCCAAACTATTTGAATCACCTAAACGTAAACTCAGAAATATAAAATTCAGACATGATGATTACGTTTTCATAAAATAGAAATAATTGGAATAATAAAATAATATATATTTTTTCTATTAGTGATATTAAATTTATAATTATTCTCTTTAATGTGGATAATATTCTCGTAGTTTATTTAGAGATGAATAAAATAGTAAAACTAAGGGAATAGCTAGCTGATATGATTAAGTTGAAAGATCTTAGAGTTAAAAATAAAATTTTAGAGATGTATATTAGTGGATAATTTCATATAATAATATTAATGTTATATAAGTTTCACTTAATTGAAAAAATTATTAAAAGAGTTGTAATATTTGGATTAAGACTTTTTTCCATCTGATTGGTTATTCAATTAAATCTATCATAAGATAGGGAAACCAAAATTTATAATGAGAACAATTATATGAAAATAGTTCTATAATAATTAGTTCTAGGAGTATTTATTGAAACCATGGTTTTAAAAATGAATGAAAATTCCCTTCATTTAGAGTTATCAAAAGGTATGTGTTGAATCCATGAAAACAATTTTGAGATGTTAAAATTTGGATACTTCCACATATTAAATGAATAAACAGTATACATCAATTAATTTAATAAATTTAAAATTTTATTGATATATGGATGAAATATTTAACGGGGTTATGAAAAGTGGGATGAGTATGTCTTCCTATATGTCACTTTATAAAAAAATTATAGTTAGCAATTTGTCTAACAAAAAATCTATAGTAGCACTATCAAACCACAAATCTAATTTTATAGTATTAACTGATTAGATAAAAGAGATAATATAGAAAACTTTATCCATTGGAGGAAATTACAATGATATAGGGGAATTGAATTTTATTCTATTATTATTAGAGTGAAATCAAAATTTATAAGGATGTGATGTTTTTTTCACGATTCAAATTGAATTTTTTATGTAACAATTCTTCTAGAGTATTTTTGAAAAATTATTTCCAGACTTTTATATATTATTGGGAGTGAATTTTTGCGAAATATGTTTAAAAAATATATACTATTTTAAAATAAAGGGGTGTGTTGGGAATCCATGTTACTTATATTTTGTAATTTTTCTATTACTAAAAATAATAAGGTTGAAGATATCATGTTAAAATAGTGTGTGAATGAAATTGAGATCCCTGATTAGCAAGATCCCCATCATTTAGAGTAGATATAGGTTCTATAATTGTAATTGAGAGATCAATGGTGGAGAGATTTCAAGCAGTGTAAGATTTTCTCATCAATGGTTGGAAAACATTTGTTGGGCAGTTCTAATTTCAAAAATATCGATAATTTTGTTTGTCATATTAAAAGTTATAGTAATCAATGAAAACAGAATATTCTATAATTTTTTTCATAATATTTGAATAATAAATAGCCAAAGTTTACAAGTATTTACTATAATTTTCCCCATATTGTATCATTATACAATCAACTTATCCATTTTATAATGTATTCGTAGTGATAGTGAATCACTAAAAACTAAACAATTCTTATATCTTCTCTCACAGTGCTATATAGTTTTTGTCAAACGTTTAGTGTGAATCTTAATGTAACTCAAATTTCAAATGTTTATTGAATATGTGGTACTTTGTGTTGTTCTTATTCTGACTCATTTATTTATTTTTAATGTTTGGTTCTGTTTATATGGAATGTGGTGAGGGTTCTCATTCATATATTTATTTATCTAGTGATATTATATATATAGTATTTGTTCATCTAAATAACATAAATATAGTGATCTATGTGTGTAGTAAAACATTAATTAGAATCATATTAATCAACATCACATGGTATTTTGATGTCAAAAACATTTTCATGAATACAAAATATCAATCAAATCAATTGAACCCCAAAGATCATGATAAAATGGATTAGACATAAATAAAACATGAAATAATATTGTTATAACACTTCTATGGTAAATATATGACCCATGATTCATATAATATTCATGTTAAATATATATATATATATATATTTATCTATCTATAAGATCAATGACTCAAAATTAATAAAATATTTACATCAAATGATAATCACTCCAATTTTACATTTCTTGTAAGAAAATATGTTAGGACATATAAGACACCTGACCTCATAGAAAACATTATCAAATATGATTGATGGTTAATATTTAAAATTTGATTTGATTATAAAATATTGCTAAAAATAATAAAAAAAAATCCTTGTTTTTATTAAAAAAAATAAAATTCCAGGGTGAAATATTCATTTAAAAACCAAGAATGTTTTATTAACTCATCAACATAGAATTTAAAATTTACAAACAATATTCATCCATATCTGAATGAAAAGGATTATATCAAAAGTATAATATAAAAAAAGTAGTGTGACGACCCGTCCCCCAGGGCCCATGCTGTGACTACCCCAAGCCCTCCATCCATATCCAGGGGCTGGAAACTAGCACATTAAAGGAATATCCCTTTAAATGGGTAGGCATTTCCTTCAAACCTACAAAATCACAGTCAAAGAACGCAACATGAAGTAAAATAAGAATTCAAACTATATAGTAAAAGAGTGAGTACTACATGTAAAGGGGGCCTTAATAGAAGCCTAACTGAGAATGTACAACTACAATTGAAAAACAGCTCTTGTGTTCATTCGCAAAGGAGCCTACCTGAAGGGTAGGTAATACTCAAGATCAGTAGTCACTATAGCACATCACGTCAAATGGTCCACCACTGTGCACCGTCTATTCCAGGCTCTCCTAGCCTCTATCAATGTTGTCCGTCCTTAGAAAAAGACACAATAAGGTGTGGGCGTAGCCCATGCGGGGCTGATTATAACAATACTCAATAGGAACCCCGAGACCCCCAAAGGTCTCCCGGAGTTCTATAAAGGAAAAATGACAATGACATAACTCAATCAAAAATCATGAAGCAGTCATCAACTCTATATATTTATATTCCAATATGTATACATAATCCATCAAAATTTACTCATATAATTCATGAGGAATCATAAGGCTCCAAATTTTATGTCATTTTCAAAACTGATCCATGAGGGGAGAATACCAAAAACATAAACCCACATGGGTAAATGTACCATGATTGTAAAGACGCATCTCGCACAAGTTATAACTTATGTACAGAAGTACTTATGATTAGACATATTGCTGGATCATCTTATTCTATCGAGAGGCTCTGCTATTGACCCACATAGTATTTGTAGATGCTGACCCACATAAGACTAGCGAGCATTGACCCACTCAGGATCGCTGATCCTTGACCCACATAGGATGAATAAATTCTAACTCACATAGCATAAATATATTCTTACCCACATAGGATCTATAGATGATGACCCACATAGAATTGATGTTCTTTCTTCATGTTACAGCCGACCACTACATTTCTATGTAACCGGTGCACTCAGGATCAATAGAATATGATACTCAAGATATCAGTTTTACATATACCAACACTAAGATCCCCAAAAGAGTAAAACAAAGGAATACAATGTTGTAAGGGTTCCAACGTGATAGATGAACTGTTAATCAGACACCCGATCTATGAGTTATAATCATTTTAGTACCGAGGGACCGATTGGATTCGGGTTCGATTCAATCCGGACATACACCAACATTCTCCAAAATCCTATTTTAGTATACTAAAAGAACCATCTAGCTCCAAATATCCATATTCCATAGATGTTTTATCCAACGGATGTCTGGATTTCATGTTATGGCTCTTTACACAAAACTAGGCCTGGATGGGTCTGGGTCCGGTGCGACCTAGTCGGACAGACCCGGCCCGACCCACCCAGCCTGAACCAGCCTGGTTTGCTGTGGGCTCATCCCTCTAGACCGCCATCCTACCCAGCCCACAAGAAGTGTGGCCTGTCCTGTAGGTGCGGCGTGGCCCGACACGTAGGGGGCACGACCCAACCCGTAGGGGGGCACTGCCCGACCCGCAGGGGGTGCAGCCCGACCCACAGGGGGCGCAGCCCGGCCTACAGGGGCGCAACTCAGCCCACTAGAGGTGCAGGGCCCACCTAAGCTGGATGGGGGGAGGGGGAACTCTTCCCCCCTTTTCATGAATATCTATGTTGTTCGGGTAATGGAACGGTATCACCATGTGGCACCGCCTGGTCATCATGGGATCCGCAAGGGTGGGTTCCTCCTCCTCCGTCGCGACTTCTAGCCGCACCCATCTCTAGTGGTGCACAAATATGCGCTACCCTCATCTATGGACAGACCACACTAGCCAACATGCTCGGCCGCCGTAGTTGAAAAGCCACTGCCTTTTCCCCTAGCGGCGCGTGACAGCACTCCGCACCACCACTGTGGCCGACCAGTGCCAGTCGCTCTGCTGACTGCTGCGACATAGTGTCATGGCCTCCTCCTATAGTGGATGATGGCCTACTGCCTCTATCGCTGTTGGCCAATGTCACAGCACCGGTGCCGCACGAGCGGTCTTCCATGGCCCATCGGGTGAGCTCTGGTGGTCCATTTTTACATCATATCACTCATACGGTCTTCCCGGGTCATTCCTTAGGCTGCATGACCCACAGATTTGGGTACCATCCAAACCGAATAAAAATTCCATGAAGAACACATAGATCAACAAAGTGGAGTATGGTCCATGCCTTGTTCGTTTTACCCGCACCCTCTGCGTTAGCATGATAACATGATAGAAGAATATGGTTAAACAATTATTTTAAAATTAAACCAAATAAAACCACTACCTCAGGATCTTTGGAGAACATCTGCATTTGAGGATGAGTCTATGCTCATCATTCTTGCAACAAACCTTCAATGAAACTGCTCACCCATCGTTCTTCAGTTCTTCCAGGGTGAGGGGATTCATTATGCGTCATGAATCCTCCCATGATCATTTCATTTCCAATGATTTTTTAAAACCCCATGGAAGGGTTGAACTCTATAAAATGTGATTAATTTGTTCATTAATTGGTGTAATTAATGAGCCTTATTAAGCACACAAATAGTGGTTACACAACCATTATGTAACCAAGCATTTAATGTCATTCATTAAATTTCTGACCACCATGTGGTCCCCACTATCAAAACATAAAATTTAGGTGGAAGGTTATTTTAAAAATGAAATAAAGTATGTATTATTTTATTTATTCATCAAAGATAAATAAAAAACATATTTCCTCTTAAACTTGAAACAGTTGAGGTTAAATCTATCTTAATTGAATCCAAGAATTTCAAGTTCAACAGTGCCCTTATATTTCTATTCTGAGAAGCTGTTCAAAAGTTTGGATTTCCCACTCACACATTTACTAAACATACCTTAAATAATGTTTAAAATTATCTTCCGAAAACACTGGGAATTAGAATCAAATACCTTCTTATTTCAGAGCATTGGAATTGTCCCATATAATTTAAAATAAATTACCTAGAAAATTTGGTTCTTTACATTCTCCCCACCTTAGGGGTTTCTCCCCCGAAATCCACAGCATAGGCTAAAAAAACAAATGGGGTTACTAAGCATGAATTGAGCCTCCTGATCCTATGTG
Source organism: Viscum album (assembly GCA_963277665.1). Classification (NCBI taxonomy): domain Eukaryota; kingdom Viridiplantae; phylum Streptophyta; class Magnoliopsida; order Santalales; family Viscaceae; genus Viscum; species Viscum album. The sequence continues at coordinate 2,140,035,446 of OY728163.1, read as the reverse complement.
CATTATTGGAGGTTTTTGTGGTACTAGAGAATGCACTCCAAAGTTATCGATCATCTACAAAAGACACACTCCTCTCGATACTCAATATCCACTAGATCCTTCGTAAAAATATTTCCATCATCGATATCCAGCTCTCCCCAGTCGATAACGTGCAATAGATCATGCACGTACCTCCTCCATTCGCGACACATGGATAACAACATCCACCTCGTGCATCTGTGTGGGAAGAAACAGAAGATACTCCATCTCACAAACTATACTGGGAACATAAAAAGGTACGATTAACCTCAGAGATAACTTTCCATCCTTGTAAAATCTCTACAAACCTCATCGAGGCGAGACACGTAGGAAGACATCATTTCCCACCTCTAAGTCCAAAGGTATTTGTATCCTATTAGTATAAGACTTCTTCCTGGTCTTTGTATTCTTCATGTGCCCCTGGATAATCCACACCTTCTCACTGGAAGCCCGTCCCAACTCTGGTCCCTTATGTGCTGACACCCCTGGGTTTATCTGACATAGAGGTTATCTGCAAGGTCCACCGTACAAGGCCTCAAATGGTTCCATACTTATGGTGAAGTGATAGCTGTTGTTGTATGCGAACTCCAACAATCGAAGGTGATCCTCCCAACTGTGGCCAAAATCATGAATGCTAGCATGAAGCATGTCATCCAATGTTTGAATAGTCTACTCCATCTGACCATCCTTTTTTGGATGAAATGCGACGCTCAAACGTAGCTGAGTCTCGAACACTTCATGTAATCTCTTCCACAATCGGGATGTAAAACATGTGCCACTATTAGAGACGATTGTCAATGGTACCCCATGATTTCGTACAATCTCTTGTACACAGAGGTGCCCCATGACCTATACTGATCCTTACTCTTTGATGGGTAATAAATGGGATGACTGGGTGAGTCGGTCAATGATCACCCAGAAGGAATCATGTCCCTTGGATGTACGTGGAAGTCCTGTCACAATGTCCATGGAGATACCATCCCACTTCCTCTCCGACACCACTAGTGGCTATGCTAAAACACTAGGAACCTGATGCTCGACCTTCACGTGCTGCCAAGTGAGGCATTGTGAAACAAACTCTTCCACTTCCTTCTTGATCCCTGGACACCAGGGATAATGTCACAAGTCGTGGTACATCTTCGCCACACCAGGATGTACCACCATAGGGAAAATATATAACTCCCTATACACCTCCTCCCATAGCTCCACTAGTACTATGGAGCATCCTTAAAGAGTATGACGTGGTCTCCACCTTGAAAAAATCTATCAGGTGTCTGTACTGATGATATCTAGGCACATCGAGCCTCATTGTCAATGTTCCCAAGTAGTGCCTCCCGAACTCACTAAAGAATTGGGGGAGTGAAATTCATATACTAAAGGTAAGCTACTGCATCTCTATCAACAAAGGATTTTGACAATCTGGCTAGCTGCTCAGTCTCCTCACTCAGAAGCTGTAAAACAGACCTCCTGTTGAGTGTGTCTGCCACTACATTTCCCTTTCCCAGGAGTGTAGTCTATCTCGAAGTCATAGTCCTCGAGGTACTCTAGCCATCAACGATATCTCAAGATCATGTCCTTATGTGAGAAGATATACCTGAGACTCTTGTGATCATAGTAAACAATAAACTGTTCACCAATAAATTATTGTTGCCACATATTTAAGGAATAGACTACAGTAGCTAGATTCAGGTCATGGGTAGTATAGTTTATCTCATGTAACCCTAGTTTTCATGAACCATAAGTGATCACAACTCTCTTCTGGATAAAGACACATCCATGTCCAGTTCCGGATGCATCGTTATAGACTACATACCCAACACCTTCTTTAGTTAGCCTCAAGATGGCAGCACTCGCCAGTCTCTACCTCAGATCCTAAAAATAGTACTGCTATCTCTCCATCTATAAAAAAGGTTTTCCCTTCTTTTTAAATGTTTACCAGGGTGTCACAACATTGGAAAAGTTAGTTTTGAATCTATGGTAGTTCCCAACCAACCCCAAGATGCTCAGCACCTAGGTTACACTCCTGGTTGGCTCCCAAGGAATCACAACCTCTATCTTTGCTGGATCCACTAAAACTCCAGCCTTCAAGATAACTTGTCCCAGAAAGTGGTCCTCCCGTATCTAGAGTAGGTACATCGAGATCTTACCATAAAGCTAGTGGTATCAGAGTATATCCAGAACTATCTACAGATGATAGGCATGCTCCTCCTCTGATGCCGAGTATTTCAAGATGTTGTTGATGAAGACCATCACAAAGCAATCAAGTTATGGATGAAAGATCCTATTCATGAGTCGCATAAGCACTGTTGGGGAATTTTTCATGCCTAATGGAATAACCAAGAACTCATAGTGTCTAGACCGACATCGGAAAGCCATCTTCAGCACATCCTCATCTCATACCCTGAGCTTATGATATCCTAATCCGTGGTCTAACTTCAAAATCCAATGAGCTCTCTTCAGCTTATGGAAAAGATCATAAATCCATTGAAGTGGATACTTGTTCTTCACAATCACCAGGTTCAGGAACCGATAGTCCACACAGAGTCTCAAACTCTCATCTGTCTTCTTAGAGAACAGAATCAGGGCTACCCATGGAGAAACACCGGGCCGTATGAATCCCTTCCTCCACAATCCCTCCAATTGTACCCATAACACACTAAGCTCCGTGGAAGCCATAAAATTGCTGGTGTACATATCAGTGTTGTTCTAAGGTACATGTCGATTTAAAAGTCCACCTCTCTGAAAGGATGTAGTCCCATAACATCATCAAGAATGACATCAGCATACTGGTCCACCACTAAAGGATAGCTCAGACTCTCAACATCAACTACTCCAAGGGTAAGGCTTTGCAATTGATGAGTGTCTAGCTTCACCCTCCTCGGGGTAAGTCCATCCAATGTGGCAATGGTTCCTTTCTCATGGGTGTAGGAAAATCTAGTCCCATCCTCATTGAAGAACCTCACATTGTGCCCAACATAGTCAATCTATTCATGGATGGTAGATAGCTATTCCATACCCAAGATGACACCGTAAGGGCTCAACACTGCTAATAAAAGATCCCAGTCGAAGATCTCACCTATTAGAGTAATATCAAACTGTTGGACCCAGTGTTAAATTGTCATATACTCTCCCGTAAGAGTCTCTATTCATAAGGATTGAGCCAACACCTCCTCCAGAATATTCAAGCTATGAACAAGGGATGTGGAAATAAATGAGTGATTCGAAATTATGTGTAAAAGTAATACAGATAGGGTTGAGTAGACACATATTGTTCCTTGAATCATCTCTGAAGAACCATTGTCATAGGCCTAATCTTCCTGGAGCTAAGAATGTCCTGGTCCTCCTGCTCCCTGTGGTCGGGGTGGACCACCTGGACGTGGTGGCGGTAGAACCTCAAATTGCCACCCACCGCCTACTACATGTGCATACCCCATACTACATATGCCTGCTGACTGTGGTACTCCCCGATCAAATCTATGCATAAGCCTCGGTAGTCCCTCGACAATCTGCTGGTCGTCCGAATAGTGGGTTGGGTAGTCGAATGCCATGTGACCCTGGCCACCGCATGAGTAACACAACCTGCTCCTCATCTATCCTCTTCTATCCCATGCGCCCCACACCACTACCCTATATCCTAAGGCTATCCTCTAGATGTCATGGCCTTCTTGGGCCTCTACATTTTCCGTATACTACCTATTATGGATGACTTTTCTACCTGATGTCCGCTGGTGGCTCACACCACCTCCATATAACCTTATCAAAAGTTCGAACCCAGAATAAAGGGTTTCATACCATGTGAGTGGTGTAATGGGAGAGATCAGTGGACCTCACCGATTATTGGGCCACGGTCATGCTGCCTTCATGTAAGTGTAGAAGCTCCTCTATATGCACTGAGTATAGAGTCATTGGGATGAACTCAGCCTTAAAAGGCCCATGAAGTCCACCCATGTGAGGGTCACCTTTTTGTGTATCTAGAGTGTCATGCTCCACCATCTCCAAACTACTCCCTTGTTGTGACTAGCAGCTTGGATCACTATCTGGCCAGCTGGTGTCCCAACCAGGTAAGAAACTCTGGCCACTGCCTCCAGCCAGCCCCTCAGCTTCCTGCAGATCTATCTCACCTCAAAACCTTAGAAGCCTCTTCCACTGGAACTCGTGCAACGTTCCCAGTCGGCATGTGCCATCTGCTGGTGGGGCAGGTGGCAACTACTTCCCAATGGGTAGTGGTGCTGCTGGTACACCACCCGGAGGTGCTAATGCCGTAAGAGGGCCCTGTACCAAGACCTCATAGTTTGGTTGACCATCATAGTGTACTCTCTTGGGAAACCTGGAATGCTATCAATGTGGTGGCATCCTGAAAGAAAACAGATACTCCATGATCAATATGTTATAACCGGTGATCTGTCTCAAATATATCATATGAATAAATTTTCAAAACATATGCAATTAGTGTTTTCGTACACTTAGTCGAAAATCATAATTCAGGATCCTGCTTTATGGATACGTCGACCACCACACGAACACTGGATTCCTCAAACTGAAAACCAAACTCATAACACTTAACACTAATGCCACATTTGAAAGATTGGTGTCCTAGTTCTTCGGTAGAAATGAATCCTCTGATACGTCATTGTCATGACCTGTCCCCTAAGCCCATGTTTTGTCTACCCCATGCCCGCCTTCTATAGGCTAGGGGATGACGACTAGCACCAAAAAGGCATGTCCCTTTAAATGTGAAGGAATTTCCTTTAAACCTTCAAACACACAGTCTAAGCACAGAACAGGAAGAAAACCATGAATTAAAAATATGTATTAAAATAGTTAGTACTGTTATTAAAGTGTGTGAAGACCCAAAAATTCTGTGGAATTTTATGAGTCCACGAAAATTAACATCGGATGATTTCGATTCCTTTTCTGTCCGAAATCAAATTCTGATGTTTTTTTTGGGTACGTTCAGTAAACGTACGAGTGGGATTTTATAACTATTGAACTGGTGCCCGAAATTGAAATTTGAGGACATCGTTGAACTCATAGTGCCAATATTCTCTTTTGAAGGCTTTCGTCTCGATGGTAGATGGTCGAGAATTGAAGTTATTTTATGGAGTTTTTAATAATAATGTTAAATCAAAATAAGTGTGGCTTATTTTTATTTGGGATGGTTAAAACCTCCAAGGGATGGTTAGTGGTGGAGGCCACCACACCATAACCTCTCAAGAGGGGTTATGGTGGTGTGGACCACCCGAGCTTAGCCTCCCATGAGAGTATAATTAATATGGGGATGAATTGAGCTTCTTAACTCCTTAAAATCCCCATAAGTGGGAGAAAACTTCTGAACTCCCCTCATTAAAGTGCCACTCTAAATGAATTAATTAATAGAACATTAATTAATTTAATTTAAAATATGTTGAATTACTTATTCCAACAGATTAATAAGATGTCATATTTTATTATTTTGGGGTTGGCAGAATATTTTGGTGCAGCTTGGGAAGAAGAAGAAGAAATTTCCAACAAAGAACGTGTAGAACACCATCTTCAACTTTGTCACATTCCGAAACACAAGCTTGAGATTGGGTGTGCGTGAGGGAAGTGGTGAATGATGAATCAACGTCCATCCTTTCCACAACACCATCACCGAATGATGAATGATGACAGGTAAATTAATGTTATGGTATTTGAGTTGAATTCGTTTCCGTTCTTCGTCGTTCAATATTTTTGGAATGCGAATAGCCAATTCTTATCACCATAACAAGGAGGGCTCAGACTTCATGAACATGGCCCGAACCTCCCCATTTTTTTCTCCTCACTTGTTGACGATGGCAGCGACCCAACGACGCTGTCCGAAGAGTGTGCCGTGGTGGAGAAACGACGGCCGACGATGGGCCGATCATTAAAGGAACTAGCGGCGTAAGGGTTGCCAGGTCGCTGGAGGAGCGCAGAGCCGTCGCGCCCCGTGGAGGACCGGGCCGCGGCCAGCATGGGCCGCGTTAAAGAAAGGTGTCAGGACGACCACCGAAGGGGTGCATCACTGTCGCGCCACCCAAAATCCACGATCAGGCAGGCCATGACGGACGGAGGAGGGCGGCCGGCTGAGCCGGCCGCAGGCGGGTGCCCTAGAGGCGGGACCCTTCGGGTCCCATGGTCAACTGGCCGGCATCCGATTGATGCGCTGTCTGTCACATTGGGTTCCTTATTATTCTACGGAACTACAGGATATATAAAATCGATACTTCATGGTAGTTGATGTATTGACACTTGGCTCGAGGAGAGGACCCTACCAGAATCGAGCATTCTGTGTGCGAGATCCCTATGGCTGGCTGCGACCTAGATAATAGGATCCTCCGTGGGTTCGACATCGAAGATATTGGACCGGGATCCTCCATGGTTTTGAAAATGATGATACTGGATGAGGATACTCCGTGGGTTCGACAATGATGATACTGGACCGGGATCCTCTGTGGGTTCCATAACGTTGACTCCTGTACAGGGATCCTCCATGGGTTCGACATCGTCGATACTCTTCCAGGATCATATGTGGGTCTGACAGAGGAGATGATTCAGTGGCTACATCTAATCATATCTACCCCTCTACTCGAGTTAAATAAATGTGTGAGCTGAGTCTTTTCTTTTAGTTGTCATCATTGATATGATTGACCTTTTTTCTATTATGGAATGGGATGTGCTTGGGCTTGAGTGTTGGAGCTAGACTGTGATTGGTAACATAGGGATATGTTTTGGAATATACCTAAGTAGGGATGGTTGATACTTCTCGAGTGTATCTTACAATTATGGTTTATCTTTAGTAGAGTCTGGGAGACCTTCAGGGGTCTCGGGTTCCCTTACTGAGTATCGTTATACTCACCCCTGCATGGGCTTTGCCCGCACATTGTTGTGTTCTATGCAGATGACGGTCATCTGTGATCAAGGATGAGGGAGACAGACGTGAGGATTCTCGGAGCTGGACTAGATGGGACGTACCTCAGTGATGAGTTGTTTGAGATCTATACCTACCCTTTACGTAGGATTTCCATTGTGGATGATCCAGGAGTTGTTTTCCCTTTTTACTGGTACTTGTTGTTCACTTTGGTTAGTATACTATCACACTTACTTTCAGCACACTTTTCTTTTCTATATTAGTACTTCCTACATCTTCTTCTTGTGTTTAGACTGTGGGTGTTATAGGTTTAAAGGTAATGCCTTCCCTTTTTACCAAGGATTCTCCTTTAGTGCTAGTCGCCAGCCCCTAGCCTATGGATGGCAGGCATGAGGTTGTCACGGCATGGGCCCCGAGGACGGGTCATGAGAAATTGGTATCAGTGGAGTTGGTAATACCATAGAACTTGGACTCTTATTTTTTTAATCGCCACAATGTTTAGTGTTTTGGGTGTGTTTTTCAGTTTAGGGAAACCAGTGTTAGTGCGGCGACCGAAATATACATACCCTAGGACTTTGAATTCTGATTTCCGACTCAGTGCACGAAAACACTGATTGCGTGTGTGTTTCCTTTGAAAACATTTCTTTGTGATTACTTTGTGTCAGCTCACCAGGTATATTTTTTTTGACCGTGGGGAACCTATTTTATTTTATGATGGCCCCACGTAGGCATCCATCTAGGGTTTCAGGATATGTACGAGATGTTATCCCACCGAGCGATGATGCCTCAGTGCAGGGCCCCATCACACCAGAGGCACCAGCGGTACCCTTACTTGCTGGGCCACCGATACCACCAACTAAAGCATTAGAGAGTGCACACCATATGAGTGTGTTGCATGAGTTCCATCATCATAGGCCGCCCAGGCTTAGGGGATAGATAGACCCACATACAGATTGGGATTTGCTGGAGGCTGTGGTGAGAGTTTTCAGATTGGTAGGGACACCAGCCAACCTCATGGTGATCCTTGTCGTGAGTCTTCTATAGGAAGTAACAGGTAGATGGTGGAGTCTGATGCTCCAGGTGCATGACTAGTCATCAATTATCTATGCAGACTTCGAGATCCTTTTCCGGTCAGAGTTTGTTCCAGCCACCCTTCATGTGGTGACGATTCAGGAGCTGCTTCATCTGCAGCATGGCAGCATGATGGTGGAACAGTACTTAGCGAGGCTCACCAAACTCTTGCGATACACCATGGATATGGTGCGTGACCTGTTCTTCAGGGGCCAAACCTTCGACCCGGGACACATATATGAGATCAGGGCTTCCATGATCTCTCTCAGCATTCTGACACAGGTGGGGGTGCTGGAGTGGGCCCTTCCTGTGGAGAGTTTTCTTGTGGAGCAGTCACCAGTAAAGAGACCCACCACAGGGAGAAACGTAGGAGAGTCTTATGCAGCTAGCTATAGACATATGTTGCAGTGGTCCAAGTGGACCAGGTCATTAGGTGGGCGACCCCAGGATATTGGTTCAGTTGTGTGGGGCACACGAGACAGATCCATCCATACGAGGAGCATGCAGTGCTATGCATCTGGCGGACAGGGTCACATGGATCGTGACTTCCTGACCCGCCATGCAGATGAGCAGCAGACAGTAGAAGAACCTCACAGGTAGAGGCAGAGGTTTTACTGTGGTGGTCTAAGGGGAGCAGAAAGTCATGGAAGAGGAGATGGATGAGCAGTAGGTGGTGGATGACGTATCGAGGTCCTACCACCACCACCACTTGGAGGTCCACCCCGACCACAGGGAGCTGGCAGATAAGGGTGGGCTCAATTCTAGGCAGTCGAGGCCTATGGCCACGGTGCACCTGAGATGATTTGAGGTACTATATGTGTCTACTCCACCGTTACTGCAGTACTGATAGACACAGGTTCCAGTCATTCATTCATAGCAACTGCCTTCGTTCGAAGCTCAGAGATTCAGATTGAGGCATTGGCTCGATCCATATAGCCAGACTCTTGCTGAAGCTAGCTCAATGATTACTCACTGATGTCAGAAGTGTGAGATTACTATATGAGGTGAGAGCTTCGACTGGGATCTCCTCATAGCGTTGTCGAGGACTTACGATGTCATCTTGGGTATGGACTGGTTATCAATAGTTCATGCTCAGATTGACTATATTAGATACAAAGAGTGGTGTTTACGCACTTATGGGACCAGGTTTATCTTCACCGGCTAGAAGGGAACCTTTGCAGCACATAACGAAGTTACTCGGAGGAGGGTGCAGCCAATCAATCACCAGTTGGCTTTCCTTACCCTCAGATCAGTTGATGTGGAGAGTCTGACTTATCCACTAGTGGTGGACACATACATAGATGTTTTCCCTGACGAAGTTCTAGGACTACCTCCTCGCAGATAGGTGGACTTATACAAAGACCTGTACCCCGTGACATCACATATATCTACTCCAGCATACCGGATGGCTCCAGCTGAGCTTCGTGAGCTGCATGTACAACTAGGGGACTTTCAGGGGAAGGAATGCATTTGACCTACTATTTCACCCAAGGCATCCCCAATTTTGTTCGCCAAGAAGGTGGATGGGATCTTGTGACTGTGTGTTGATTATCAGCTCATGAACCAGGTGACTGTGAAAAAAAAGTACCCACTCCCGAGGATTGATGACCTCTTTGATCAGCTAAAAGGAGTGCATTGGTTCTCAAATATAGATCTTTGATCGGGCTACCACTAGCTCATATTATGGGATGAGGATGTGCATAAGACGACCTTCAGATGCCGGTATGGTCACTATGTGTTCTTTGTTATGCCATTTGGCATAACTAACCCACTAGCAGTGTTTAGGGGACTCATGAATAGGATAATCCATCCAAACCATGATCACATTGGGGTAGTCTTCATTGATGACATTATGATCTACTCTGCAAGTGAGGAGGATCATGCCTACCATTTGCGGGTAGTACTAGACAAACTCCTAGAGCACCATATTTATGGTAAGCTTCTGATGTTCCAGCTCTGGATCTGAGAAGTACACTATCTGGGAAATGTCATCTAAGTGGCTGGAGTTGTAGTGGATCCAGCAAACATCGAGGTAGTACTTTCTTGGGAGCCACCCAAGAGTGTGACAGAGATACAATGTTTTCCTGGTATAGCTGGTACTATAGAATATTTCATCCAGACTTCTCCGGAGTTGCAGCACCACTTCCATTTTTTACAATGAAGGGGAAACCCTTCATGTGGTTAGAGAGATTCCAGAGGAGTTTTATGAGATGAGGCAGAGGCTGACTAGTGTGCACATCTTGAGGCTACCAAAGGATGGTGTTGGGTACGTAGTCTATTGCGATGCATTATGGACCAGGCTTGGATGTGTCACGATGCAGTAGCGAGGATTGATAGCTTTTGGTTCATGTTAGCTGAGATAGAATGAGTAGAACTATGCCACTAATGACCTGGAGTTAGCAGCTATGGTCTTCGACTTAAAGATGTGTCATCAATATCTGTTGGGAGAGCATTTTACCATCTACTCTGACCACCAGAGTCTCAGGTACATCATCTCATAGAAGGACCTACACCTGAGACAACAACTTTGGATTTAGTCCCTCTAGGACTATGACTTTGAAATAGTCTGTACTCTTGGGAAGGGGAACATTGTAGCATATTATCTTAGCCAAAGATCAAGCATTCAGCTGCTAGGAGAGGCTTTCGAGATGCAGCTTTGCTTGATCATCGCCTTCCATCATCAGATGGATGTCCAGAATGAGAAGACTATTTAGAATCTTGAGGACATGATTTGTGCATGCATCCTAGACTTTAGTCACAGCTATTAGGATCACTTACCATTGGTAGAGTTTGCGTGAAACAAAAGCTACCACACCACCATCGGGATGGAACCTTTCGAGGCACGGTATGGCCGACCTTGTAGATCGCCCTTGTGCTGGACTGGCGCAAGGGAGTCAGCACTCATGGGACCAAAGTTGGTTCATGCTACGACATAGAAGGTGTAGGACATCCAGGAGTAGAGGAAGACTGCACATAGCAGGAAAAAGTCCAATGCTAATAGGAGACAGAGACCTGTGGAGTTTGAGGATGGTGACCATATCTTCCTATGGGTCTCACCTTGATGACGTTTACAGAGATTTGGCTGAGGCGACAAGTTATCTCTGAGGTTCATCCGACCCTTTCAGTTCCACAGCAGTGTAGGTGAGGTGTCCTACCACCTGGCTCTTCTACCTTAGTTGCACCGGGTGGATGACATCTTCCACATATCTCAACTGTGGAGAAACATGCACGACCCATCCCTCATCATCGACCATGGAGAGCTGGACATCAATGACGGGGTGACTATCATGAAGGTTCCAATGGAGATTGAGGATCGACAGAATCGGTCATTCTTGGACGGTCGATACCTAGGTGCTCGTTAGCTAGAAGCACGAGAACCTCCTAGAGAGCACATGGGAGCGGGAGGCTCAGATACATGCTTAGTACCCCCATTTGTTCCCTTAATTTGAGTTGTATCTTACAGGGATGTAAATCCCTGAGGTGGGGAGAATGTAAAGACCAAGAAATTCCATTGATTTTTTTCTTAAATATATGGTTATTTTACAAGTCCAAAAAAATTTACGGCCAAATATTCTTAGTCCCGGTGTGCCCAGAATCAATTTCGAATGTTTTTTTTGGGTATGTTCAGTAAATGTATGAGTGAGATTTTATATCATTTGAACCAGTGCTAGAAATTTAAATCCAAGGGAACCGTTTAACTCACAGCACCAGTATTCATTTTTTATGGCTTTCGTCTCGATGACAGATGGTCAAGAATGGAAGTTAGTTTTGAGAGTTTTTAAGAATAAATTTAGATAAAAATAAGTGTGGATTATATTTAGTTGTGGTGGTTAAGACATAAAGGGGTGGTTAGTGGTGGTGGCCACCACACCATAACCTCCCAAGAGAGGTTATGATGGTGGGACCACCTGGGCTTAACCTCCATTGGGAGGATAATTAAGGTGGGGACAACCTAAGATTCTTAACTCCTTGAGTTCCCGTAAGTGGGGGAAAACTATTGAACTCCCCTCATTGAAGTGCCACTCCACTTGAATAATTAATGGAACATTAATTAATTTAATTTGAAATCCATTGAATTCATTATTCCAACAAATTTAAAAGATGTCATATTTTATTAATTTCTGGTTGGAAAAATATTTTGGTGGATCTTGGGAAGAAGAAGAAGAAGAACATTCCAACAATGAACGCAAAGAACATCATCACCGACTTCATCACTTTCCGATGCACGAGATTGAGATTGGGAGTGCGTGACGAATGTGACGAACGATGAATAGATGTCCCTCCTTTTTTCAACACCATAATAGAATGATGAACGATGACCGATGAATTATAGGTAGGGGATTTGAGTTGAATTCATTTCCATTTTTCATCAGTCAATATTTTTAGAATGTGAATAGCCAATGGTTATGGCCATAATGAGGAGGGCTTGGACCGCACGAACATGGCCCAACCCTCCACATTGTTTTCTCCACACATGATGACAACCGTGGTGACACAACTGCGCCGCCAGAATTGTGTGCCGTAGGGGAGTAGCGGCGCCCGACATTGGGCCGAACGTGAAATGAACCAGCGGTGCAAGGGCCACCTGGTTGCTGGCGGAGCGCGGTGCCAGCGCGCTACATGGAGGACCGGGCCGCGACCAGCATGGGTCACGGTGGAGCAAGGCGACCTAATGGACACCAGAGGGGAATGTCACCATCGCGCCGCATGGGTGTAAGGGCCGCGAGTAGGAGGGTCGTGGGGGTCAGACGGTTGGCACGACACCGTCGCGACGCACAAAGCCGCGTCTAGGCGGGCCATGGTGGACAGAGGAGGGTGGCCGGCTGAGCCGGAAGACGGCGGGCGGGCCACAGGCGGGACCCTTCGGGTCCTTCGGGCCCCAGGCCAGCGCCACACGTCAGCCGTTATAGGGAGACGGGGGGCACTGACCCCCCCTTCCATTGTTCATGGGGGCCCCATGAGGCGCGACCACCATCGGCTTAGGCTGGCGGACCGCCTCCCAGCCACGCGGGCCGGGCCTCCCTTCATGGGCCAGGCCAGTTTCCATGAGCTGGGCTGGTTCTGGCGGGCCGGGTCGGACCTGCAGACCAGGTCAGACCCCGATCTGGATCCAGAACTGGGTTGGGTTGACCCGAACTGGATCGGACTATCCCATTCTGGGACGGGTTGGGTTGGTCCGGCTGAGCCGAACCGGACCCCAACCCAGTTTTGACCAATTTCACCTTTTTGCCCATATCTTGGGCTAAGGGTGTTTGATTAAAAAACCGTATGTGCTGACAGGTTGCTTTTAATCAGATGGTTCTTTTAAAATACCCCACTTGAGATTTTATCATTGTTGGGGCACATCCAGGTTGGATTGAACCAAAATCCAACCAGGTCCTTAGAGCAAAAACACTAATAACTCATAGACCGGACGTCTGATTGAAGTTCCATATATCACATTGGGATACTTAAGATTAGATGAAACTACAGGATACTTCCAATCAAGAATTCATGGTAGTTGATGTATTTAAATTTGGCTCGAGGAGAGGACCCTCCCAGAATCGAGTGTGCTATGTGCGTGAACCCTATGGCTGGCTGCAATTGAGATGATAAAATCCTCCGTGGGTTCGACAGCGATGATACAGGACCATGATCCTCTGAGGGTTTGACAACGATGATACTGGACCAGGATCCTCCGTGGGTTCAATAGTAATGATACTAGACTGGGATCCTCTATGGGTTCGACAATGATGACTTCTGTACCGTGATCCTCTGTGGTCTCAACAACATCGATACTACTCCAGCATCCTACATGGGGTTGATAGAGGAGATGATTATGTGGCCACATCTAAGCATATATACCCCTATACATGAGCTAAATACCTATGTGAGATCAGTCTTGACTTTAATTTTTCATCATCGAGATGATTGTCTTTTTTTTCCTTTAAAGAATGGGATGTTTTGGGCTCGGGTGTTGGAGTGATACTATGATTGGTAACTTAGGTATATATATGGGCATATACCTAATTAGAGATGGTTGATACTTCGTGATTTTATCTTATAATTGTGGTTTATCCTTATTGGATTATGGGAGACCTTCTGTGGTCTCGAGGTCCCTTAATTAGTATCGTTATACTCACCCCTGCACAGGCTTCGCTCACACCTTGTTGTCTTCTGTGCAGACGACGATCAGCAGTGATTGAGGCTGATGCAGACGGATGGGAGGCTACTCGGTGATAGAATAGACGAGATGTACCTCAGGGATGAGTTGTTCAAGATCTGTACCTACACATCCAGAAGGATTTCCCCAGTGGATGATTCAGGAGATGTTTTCCCTTTTTACTCGTACCAGTTGTTTATTTGGGTTGGTATACTAGCACACAAACTTTCATCACACTTTTATTTTCTATATTAGTACTTGTTTCTTATTCATCTTGTATCCAGACTATGTGTGTTACAGGTTTAAAGTCAATGCCTTTCCTATTTATCAGGGATTCTCGTTTGGTGCTAGTCGCCCGCCCCTGACCTATAGAAGGCGGGCACGAGGTAGTCACAAAACATGCACCCAGGAAAAACCCCAAAGAAAGAACTCAATCACAAAGCCTGAAGCATTAATCTACTCTAATTATCTATATGCCCAAATATATACCGATGTTATCAAAATATACTTTTCTCGTTAATGAGGAAACATAAGGCCCCAAATTTTAAGCCATTTTCACAACTGATCCAAAAGGGGAGAATACCACAAATGTAACACCACGAAGGTAACACCATGAAGGTAAAAGATCAACAAAGGTAATGAATCAGATCACACCATGAATAACTTAAGTACATTAGTACAGATGATTCGACGTGTCTCTAGATCATTTTATTATGTCTAGAGGCTCTGTTGCTGACCCACACATGATCAGTAGATGCAGACTCACAAAGGACTGGCGAGCACATACCCACTTTGGATCGCTGATTGCTGACCCACATAGGATCAATAAATTTTGACCCACATCAAATCGATATATTCTGACCCACATTGGATTTATATATACTCACCAATATAGGATCAATGTTTTTTATTCACGTGATAGCCATCTACTAGATTCCCTCCCACCCGGTGCGCTCCAGATATGTATAATCGGCACCACGAGATATCAGTTGTACCTCAACCACCACTAAGCCATATAAAGATATAACCTAAAAGACCGCCATGTCGTAAGGGTTCCAACATGACAATTGACATATTAATCGGATGCCCAGTCTGTGAGTTATAGGCGTTTTATTACTGGGGGCCTGTTTGGATTCGGATTTGATCTAACCTAGCCATTCTCCAACATTCCCCAAAATCTGAGTCGAATATACCAAAAGGACCATCTTTATCTAGGGATCCCATTACCTCAGAAAGTTCATCACATGGATTTCAGGATTTCATGTTATGACCTTTTTACGCAAAAATGGGCTGGGATGGATCCGGGTCTGGTCCGACGTGGCCCAACCCAGTCTGACTCCGACCTGGTTTGGTCCGAACCAGCCTTGTAAGGCCCGACCCGTAGGGGGGCATCGGCCGAACCGCTGGGAAGAAGCACCCAACCCTTAAGAGGGAAAAGCCCAGCCACAGGGGCACGACTTATCCCGGAAAAGACACATGGACCACCCTAGCTGGCCCAGGGGGGGGGGGGGTTGGGTAACTCTTCCCCCATTCCCCCGAACGACTAAGTCATTTGGGTAGCGGAGCGAGGACACCATGTGGCACTGCCTAGTCATCGTGAGACCTACAAAGATGGGTATATCTTCTTCCACTGAAGCTTCAAGACTCGACCATCTCTAGCAGGATGCGATGGTTCACCGCTCCGCCTCCACAGCCTACCGGTGCCTGCCGCCCTACTCGACCACCGCGATAGAAAAGCCACGACCTTCTCCTCCAGCGGCACATGACTGCGTGCCGCACCTCCTCCGCAGCCGGTCAGCGACGACCGCTCTCCTTACCACACATCCTAGTATCATGGCATCCTCTTGAGGCACGTGATGGCACACCACCTCCATCACGACCGGCTAGTGTTGACCACCGCCATCACCATCCAGTGGGTTGCCAGTGCCACCACACAGGCGGTATTCCATGGGCCACCAGGTGAGCTCCAGTGGTCTATTTTTCCTTCTGATCACGCCTATGCTTATCTCGGGTTGTTCCCATCGTTGCCTGAACCTCAGATTTGGGTTCTGTCAGACCTGAATAAAAATTCCACAAAGAACGCATAGATCGAAAAGGTAGTGAAGGATTGAGGAATTTATTATTTTGGTGGAACCCTCCTTGTTTGCTTGGTAACATGAGGGAAGAATAAGGATCTAAAATTCATTTAAAACTAAACCAAATAAATACCCTACCTCATGATCATTGGAGATCATCTTCATTTGTGGAAGAGTCGATTTTTTTCCCTCAACAAGACTCCAATGTTTTCACTCAATCATCGTTCATCAGTTCTTCCTCAGTGAGGGGATTCGATCTTCATCATGAATGCTTCTAAGATCATGCCTTTTCAAACGATCTTCCAAAACCCCACATTATATTTTAACTATATAACACGTGATTGGGATGTTCATTAATTGGTGTAATTAATGAGCATCTTTAATCTCACAAAGGGTGGTTACACAACCATTATGTAATGGGGAATTTAATGTATTTCATTAAATGCCCAACCACCCTTACAGTCTCCACCATCAAAACATAAATGTGAGGTGGAAGGGTATTTTAATAATAAAATAAAGTATTTTTGTTTATTTATTCATCCACGATAAATGTAGAAACCGCATTACTACTTGACCCACTAGAGTCGATGTTAAACCAACCTTAAGTGAATCTCGGCGCTACAAGTTCAACGGTGCTCTCATATTTCAATTCTGAGAACCAGTTCAAAAGGTAGGATTTATCGCTCGCAAATTTATTGAACATACCTTAAAGAATGTTTAAAATCACATTCTGGGCACACCCGGAATCATAATGAAACAAAATCAGATTCCAACACCTTGGAATAGTCCCATATAATTTAAAAAAAATTACATGAAAAATCCAGGTCTCTACAAGTAGGGGTATAAATCTTAAAATTTACTATAATTCAAGGTTACATATACTATAAATGTTGAAAACCGATCACATAACATTTATATTACATCTTCGCATAACATTTTATTATTTTATTCACCAAAAATTATTTGTTATTAACAGGAACACAACATATAATATTTTTTGGGAATAAACATTTAGTTTTTCAAACAAAATAACATAAAATCCTAAAAAACTATAAAATATTTAATTTCACGCTAAATTTAAAAAATCCCACATGTTATGTAATTAATATTATTTAATTAAATATAGTGTCAGTAGATTCTATTTCACAGAAAACTGAAATAAAATAAATAGCCTCGTCACGTTTATAAAATTATTAAAAAATTATTATATAGGTGACAATAAAAGGGTACGTATCACAAGAGGTAACCATATTACAAAAACTATACAAAAAGGTATAATAGAAAAATGTTTGTTTTATTCTTATAAAATATAGTTATCCTAAAATTATTTTTATGCATGCATATATTAAAATAATTTTTTTTATCACATTCAGAAATTGAACCAGATAAATAAATTTAAATATTTATTATTTTCATGATAAAATTATATAATTTGGTCAATATATTTTTAATAATAAATATTATGTTACTTTGTGAAAATTTTATTTAACCAAGAAAAATTATTATTTTTCAAAAAAATGATACATTTGTAAAAAAGTTATTTTTACAATTCAATTCGTATATTTTAAATTTAGACTCTAATGTATTATAAAACATATATAATAATTAATTAACACTCATTTAAATTGTAATCAATGTTATATAATATTAATTACACTTAATATTAAAAATCAATTTTTTTTAAAAAAATTTATTTAAAAAATTATGTATTTTAAATTAAAACATAATTTTACCTTATTTTTAAATGTAATTATACACAAATAATACCAATTTAATATTCATCATGTAAAAATTGGGTATGAAGGGTAATGAAATATTTCACGTAATTAAATAATTAAAATGTGCAGTTTCAATGAAAGTTTAATTGGGTAAAAATGGGTAAATAAATTATCTCAAATTTTTTAATAAATAATGGTCACATAAACAAAGTAGAATTCCCTATTAGGAATTAAAATCATATCCACATGTATCAACTATATTATTTTCACATATCATTCCAAATCTCACCAAACCACTTAACACCATTGTGATTCCATTCATATCCCATACCTAATTCATGTTTTCCTTTATAATAATATATTTCAAAACTATAAAACGGGATATATCCCGCCCATTAACACAATAATATCCATGAATGAAGTTCTTGATAATGATTTTCCCCTTATCCCTCTCTAAAGAACATTCAAGCAGTTACAAAGGTTATAAGTTTTCCTACCAGACATTAAGATGCTATTTTATAAGGTAAGGGTTCTCCTTATCCTCTCAATGATTGAAATGATTATTTTTTCACAGTCCATTTTAATTTCAATTGATTATGATTTAATATGTTCATAATCAACCTTTTACTGTCTAAATTTCAACAATTTAATTAGTTATTGTCCTTCCCCATCATTAAACACATTCTATAGATACTTCTATGTTATTATTCTATTGAAATCATTCCATGATTCCCTCTCTCTTGTCTTCAGTTCAATCACTTCATTTTTTATAATCCTTTCAATTTCGGTATGATTACACATTAACATGTATATAATAGATATTTTACTCTCTTTATGATTACCTTTTAATGATATGAAATATTTCTCTCTCACCAATTCATTTAATAATACTTTTTCTACAGTACTCATACTTTTAAAATCATTCTTTTATTATTCATAATCATATTAGGAATACTAAAATCTAATATCATTCATCCATATCTATATAAATTTTCTTTATAAAAGGTTATGTTTAAAACCCAGATGTTTTTATAAAATATTTTCCTTAAATAATTTTAATTCTTTAGTAGCTTGTATTGCACACAATCGTGAGTTCAAAATAACCACAATATGACCTTAGTATAGACATACCATTATTGCATAGCCATTTGGATAAATGGAATAAGTGTAACTATCTTATGAAAATCCACAATGAATTCATTGGCTATCAACTATTTATGAAAAATATAAATTAGATATTTGTATTTTTTAGTGAATTAATATTGTAAATGAAATTAATGGGATATACATCTTATATACTTAGTAAAATATATTTTATATTTATAAAATTTATAATTTAATCATAGGGTGTGAATAATCCCTATTGTTATATAAAAACCTATATTTTTTTTAAAAAGGGTAATCTTACGCCTCTGAATGGAGATCCCCTTTTAAATTAAGATTTTTTCATATTAATATATTTTATATGAAAACATAAAAATATTATTTTAATTTTATATATAATAATTTACATTGGAATAATCTTTGATATTTTTCTAACAACATTCATGTTTTGATGAATAGTAAAAAAACAATAAATTTAAGTGGAAACAACTTTTTTCACCCAAATAATTTATATGGTTAAATTATAATATTTAATGGTTTTAATATAAAAATTTAATATATTTTTCTAATTAAATATAATTTATGTCATTATCCTTAATTTAACATTGAATTCAAAAGTAAAAACATTTTTATCTTTTGCAATGTTTTAAAATTTAAAATATAAATTCTCTTATTTCGTAAACGAGATTGATTTTAAATTAAATACTAAACCTTTTGGGTTTTGAATTTATAAAAATGGAATCCATATTTTGAATCATTAGGTCCAAATTATGTTAATATGTTAATTATATTTTATGGCATTATGAATAGTTTTTTGGTAATTATTTTTTTTTACCATGGGTGATGGTAAATTGGGCAATTAAACATAAAAATACTATTATAAAATTTCCTTAACATGTGTATAAATCCTATTTTATGACTAAATTAAACCCATTACATATATTTTCTGACATTTAATCACTTAATTACCACTTTCAAATGAATATGACATGAATATAATAAAAACTAATCAATGTGATAAAATGTCAAAATCTCATTTTATATAAGTAGATTAATTTTAATATTTGGATATATAAGAGATAATATAAAATTGTTTATTTATTTGGAAATAAAGAATAATTACATACATCATAGAAATTTATTTATAATTTCTACAGATTAAATAAAAACTATTAATGATGACACGATAGAGATTCAGAAATTATTTTGTTAATATAAATTTCAAATATATGGTTTTAAAAATATTAAAGGAAATATAAAGTGAATTTATTACTGTGATCCTTGAATTTTATATGTGAATATGACATGTTATTAGTAAATAAATTTTTTTTTCGAAGTTTTCTTCTATGTGGATTTTTTTAAAAGTCAAATTAATGAATACTGTCAAAATTGACACTATTGAAATTTTATAATAATAACATATTATTAAATTACGAAAAAATCACAAAAATAATTAAAATTAAAAAGTTAAAATTATAAGTTATAAAATATTATAAATTATCCAATTATGGAAAATTTACAACACATAAGTAAGTATTTTTAACTATTTAATATTTACAATATTATTACGATAATTAAAATTAAATATATTAAATGAGGATAAATGAAAAATATAAGGATTAAAATAACATAAAAACATTTAAAAATTTTATTGGTTGAGATTATTTCAATCCATAATCATATTTCATTTTAAATAATATAATTTCTAGTTATTTTAAGTTTAAAATTAATTTATATTAATTTAATCATTTTTGTATTTCAAAAGGTTCCCCTCCCCTCTCTTATTATAGAGAACCTATCCATATCCTTTAATCGCACTTATAAATCAATTTTTATCATCCAAATCCTATAAATTTCCTCTCCCAACATTCCTCACTTCATTCTAGAGGAAAAACATTGGGCATAAAGCTATCATAATGAGAACATTTTTTGTAAATCAAAAGGTGATACTCGAGAAAGTGTTAATTGTTTTATCACCTCTTTCAAAATTCTTTTCTTCTTCTACATCATATTATTATTTTATACCATAATAAATAAATATATATATTATCCTATAAATACTTATATTTAATTATAATATGGTAAAACCTTTAATCTCTTTTTATCCAACTTACGAATAACAATATCACTATGCGCGCGTACATACAGCTTACTATATCCACGCCATAGTGTATTATGTTATTCAAAAATTCATTATTTGGATAGGTATAGAGATTATTATAATCGATTTAAATAATTAATATAACATTATAGTTATTCTTTATAATTTTTATACCAACCAATTCTATACCATTAGCCATCAATGGAATAACGTCGTCGCCCGTGCATACGTACGACCTACTGTCTCCACGATTTGGTGGGATTCATTCACTGCGTTAAAAATTCATGAATGATTACAAAATATATATGATGATTAGAAATAAAAAATATTAACTTAACTTAAATCTGTACATGAATAAAATATATCCTAATTATAATAAATATGACTTACATAGAGAAACATAAATGAGAAAATGAAGCAGTTAACACCCAAAATAATATAAATATTGAAACACTATAAACAAATTGATATGACATGAACATATATGAGATCATAAATATATATATAGTTCGTTAATAATTTAATAACATACTTTGACTATTATACAGGATGTTAAAACACCCTTGACTAACAGAATGTACAAGGTATGGGGTAATTTTTTAATCTCATTTTTATCAAAGATTATTTATACATAAGTATTTATTAGAGGTATATTTATCATATATTTAAATGTCTTATAAATATTTTTTCATAAAATATTTACTATTATTTTTTGTATTTTTATATTCATTTTTATCGATTTTTTACTTTTATTACATGTTTTGGAAGGAATCATTATTTTGTTTACCCTACGATGTACCTATTGATTTGTTCGAAAATATTACGAGTAGAATGATTTTTAAATTTACGACATGAAAGGATTTGTGTGACTTCATAACTCATTATTTACATGAATCTTTCTTTACAATATTTAGATTTTATTTTTGACTTAATTCTTTTCTATTAAAAATGCACTGTATTTTGAGAAAAGAAAACGTTTTTGATGAAGAAATGATATTTTCCCCAAGAATTAAGTTCAAGTTTTTTATCAAAATCGTATTCAATATATGAATAGAATTTTTAAATAGGGTTATGTTTATATCCCTATTAATATAATGATATGATTGTGTTAATGATAGAATGGTAATTTATATAGATTATGTTATGATGGAATGATGTTAAAGAAACCCATTTTATTTCATATGCTATGCTATGATGAATGATTTATATTTTTTGGAACAAGTAAAACTGATTTAATTATGAGATTTTTGGGCAATATATCTCCCTCCAATTCATTGTGTAATGATTTATTTCTCATGATATAGACCTAAATGGAAGGACAAGTAAATATGGTCCAGTAATACAAAGTTGTAAGGGCATATAATCCCAGTTCAAAAAAGAAATTTATCTTATATGATGGTTTTAGCAATGAGCCTTGACTAATATGAAATTATTTTATTTTCTTATGTGTATGAAAAAAATATCATGTCTTATGTTAGGACTTTTGGTATTATCTCTATTAATTACGATGAACTTTTATCCCATGAAACAATATCACAAACATTCATATGTAGGATAAGACTTTAAAATGTTATGCTCTTATGTATTATGAATATGATATGATTTATATTTCCAATTTATAACATTACTGAGAATTTAAGAACATTGTTTCATATTTTTACTTTTTCCCAGTTCATGATGTAGGTTATTAAGTAATATATGTCAAAAACGAGACAGGATATGATGAAATAAGTGGGAGACACTGTAAATGTTTTATGAACCAATTTTTTAGGTTTCCAAGTTTCTAAAGACAATACACATATACTATCTAATCATGTCTTTATTATATTTAGTAATGGATATACTTCAATTTTGATGTAATATCAATGTATGTAATGTTTGGGTCATTATAGTTGGTATTAGATGGATCGTATAATTATAATTTGGAAACTAAGATGAGAACGCCTTAGTAAGAACCGTAAGAATATGTCTATGTATAGGATACAATCCTAGTGTTTTAGAAATGGACATGATTAACCTAGTATAAAAACTAAAGTGTCCTAAAATTCATGATTTATGTGGTTTTAGAGTCATGATTAGTGTTGCTCGCACTATGCTTCTTGGTTTTAGTCAATGGTTGGAAGTTTAAGGAACCACGTTAGTTCTGAATGTGACTGGTAATGTAATTATCGCCCTCTCAAGAAACCAAACATTATGGGGTCTGGAATGAAAAATATTATAGTTATGATTTCCCAACATTCTCAAGCTACGAATCATGCAGGAATCTCAAATGAGCAAATTAGGGAGAAACATTCTATTGAATCCTTCATGAGGTAGCATCCACCATCTTTCAGTGGGTCTTTTGATCTATTAGTGGAAGAAAAATGGATCATTAGCACAAAAAAGATATTTTTAGTTTACAATGTTTTAATCATGATAAGGTAATCGTATTAGTCAATTGTTCAGAAGGTGAAGCTGATCAATGGTGGAATTTGATCTGGAATACGATTTAGTGAGATGAAATTGAGTACAAGGAATGGGACGAGTTCAAGAATTATTTTTTCAATCAGTAATTTCATCCTATTATTCAAACACTTATGGAGAAGTAGTTCCTTGATATTAGAAAAAAGATGATGAATTCATTGGTACCTATGAAGAAAATTTTACCATACTTGAATGGTATGTTTTTTGAAATATTATCCAAACGTAGAGTAAAATTTATCGATTATTTATTGTCTTAAAACAAAGTATCCAAATGTAATTATCCATAATGGACATTAATTGATATGAGGAAATAAATCGATGCGGTACCAAGGTTAAGACAGAGATTGGTGTAACCCGTCAGTCTTATGTATTTGATAAGAAGAGAAAAATAGAACTCAATGGAAAATTTAAAGACCACAATGAAAAGAATATGATTTTTCCCTTATTCTCAAAGTGTGGAAATGAATTTTTAAGGAATTGACATAAGGAGCCTAGTAAATGTTTTATCTTTTGAAAAGAAGCTCATCAGGCAGTTGAATGCTGATGTGATTGGAAAAGGTTGTCTAATTATATGAACAAGGAAAATATTATATAGAATGAACCTCCTACACATAATTTCTACAAGTCCATGGAAATGGGTCATTATGCATATCAATGTACTAGTCCAATGCTTATTTATCATTATCAGTTCAAATAAACTCTTAAATACAATTACAAAGTAAGGTCATATGAAATCACCATCGGAGATGTAAAGTATGATAATGAAATGTTTAAAGGTACACTTACCATCCACTCAAAAAAATTAAATATTTTATTTGATTTTGGACTCAGCAACTCTTTTATTTCTGAAGAAGTTTCTAAGGGTATCACTATATTATAACAATAATTAGATATTGAGTTAGCTATGACGACTCCTAGTTGCACAACAATCACATCAATAGTTTATAATTCTTCTCTGGTTGATGTATGTTGTAATGTGAATCCTGAAAATCTTGTGATCCTTCCTAGTGGAATTTGATGTGATTCGTGGCATGGAATGGATTTCTCTATATAGATTTTATATTAATTTCCATGGAAAGAATGTCACATTTCATATTCTAGATCAATTTACGACCATTTGTTGATGTAGGGACGAATATAACCTTATAATATAGATTTATTCCGTATTATATGTTTTGATTCCTATAAATCAGTTTTATTAATCTCAAATGGTTGGGGAGAAACTAACGATTATGAATACACCCTTTTTACCGGCGTTTGATGATGTCTATCTAAAGGAATTTTCAGCTCTAACCACAAATTTTGCTGTTGAGTTTTCAATAGAACTCATACCATGTGATATGTCTATTTCAAGGACACCTTATATAATGGAACAATATGAGTTTTAGGAATTAATGATGCAACTCCAAGAGAATCTTGATAAGGGATTCATATTCCCTAGTGTGTTACCTTAGGGAGGACATGTTCTATTTTTTAGAAGAAATACAGATCAATGAGACTCTACATTGATTATCAATAACATAACATGATCATTATCAATAAGAAATATCCCATTCCATATATTTATGAATTATTCGACCAACTATGAGAGGCTCAATACTTTTCCAAGAATGATCCTCATTCAGGATATCGTCAATTAATGGTTAAGAAGGTGGATATAACAAAGATGGAATTTCGTACAAGGTATAGACACTATTAATTTATCATTATGCCTTTTGATCTTAGTAATTCCCCTTCTATCTTCAAGGTTTTAATGAATTGAATATTTAGATAATATCTTGATCTGTTCGTGATATTATTTATAGTTTATATTATTGTCTGTTTGAAGAGAAAGGAAGAAATTTATGACCACTTGAGAATTGTACTAATGACCCAGAGAAAAGAAAAACATTATGAAAAATTTACCAAATGTGAATTTTGTCTTGAAGAAGTTTCATTTTTGGGCCGCATAATCTCAAGAGATGGGATATCAGTAGATCCATCAAAAAATATGTTTTTAAAAGTTGGTCGAGGCCAAAAAGGGTAAATGAGATCCAATGATTTCTTGGTTTTGTTGGATATTATCGACATTTTGTGAACGATTTTTCACGATTATCTAATTCACTCACCCTGTTGACTCAGAATGGTATTGTGTTTGTATATATGTAGGAATGTGAAGACAATTTCAATGAGCTAAAAAGAATGTTAGCTATTTCACCTATGTGTACACTGCCTTGTAGTGGAGAATGTTTTGTGATATATTGTGACACATCCAAAAAGGTGATGGGATGTGTTATGATGAAAAATGATATGGTGATATCTAAAGCCTCACAGTAGGTGAAAATACTTGATAAAACATACCCATCTCATGATTTGTAGTTATCTGTGGTAATCAATGCATTAATGATACGAAGTCATTATATTTATTGTGAAAGGTTCCATATTTATATTGATCATAAATGCATAAAGTGTATTTTAACACAATAGAAGATGAATATTTTCCAAATAATATTGTTGGATTTCATTAACGATTACAAATGATCATTACATTACAACCATAAGAAAGAGAACATGGTGGAAGATGCATTGAGTTGACAAGACCATGATAGCCTATCCGCGATGAGGATCAAAAAACATCATATATATATATTTTCAAAGGATAGATCTTGAAATTTTAATGGAAGGGTAAAAATATTATCTTTCTCAAATGATTATTCAACCATCTAACCATGTGAAGATTAAGGAGGCAGATAAAGAAGATGTGGAGATACAAAAGAAGGTGAGTAATGTTCCTGACATCAACTTCGCTTGTGAAAAAATAATGAAGTTCAAGAATCAGGTTGGCATTCCACCCATACCATAATTGAAGAAAAATATACTCGATGAGGCTCATAGTTATTAATTCACTATTCACCATGGAAGCACAATGATGTACAGGGTTTTGAAAGAGAATTAATGTTGGGATGGAATGAAATGAGATATTGTTTAATATGTCTCTTGATGCTTGGTTTTTCATCAAGTTAAAACTGTGTGAAATATGTATAAGCGGATGTTACATCCATTACCCATAGTATAATGGGAATATGAAAAAATAACTATAGGCTTTGTCATTGGAATTCCCATTAAATCTAAATTTAATAATGCTATTTTTGTTATAATTGATTGCCTTAAGAAGTTATCACACTTCATTGCTATTAGAGAGTATTTCTCTCTTGATCAAATTGAAAGGATATATGTAAATGAAGTTATAAGATTTAAAGGAGAACCACTTTTCATTATATCTGTTCATGATTTGAGGTTTACCACAATGATTTGGAGAAGTCTTCAGTATGATCTTGATACAAAGTTATGTTTCATAAATTCTTATCATCCTTAGACAGACGACCAGTCTCACCAGACAATTCAATATCAAGTAAACATACTGAGAGATTTCTCTATGAATATTAAAGGTGATTGGTACCAACATATACCCTTTTGGATGTTTCTTACAACAAAAGCATTCACTCCTGTATTAAAATGGCTCTTTATGAAGCCCTCTATGAAAAAACTGAAGAACTCCAATTTGTAGGGATGAAGTTGGGGAAAAAAGCTATTAGGACATGATTATTGTTGATGAAATGTTATAAAATGAAAAATATATTAAACAACACATAAGAGAATTTGAAATATGATAAAAAAATGTATTATGACCACCGATGAAATGAACAAGAGATTGAAGTGGGTGATAAGGTGTTTTCAGGAATATCTCCCTAGAAGAGAGTTATGATAATTAGAAAGAAGGGAAAGATGGGCGCTAGGTATAATGGTTCTTTTCAAATTCCAAATCTTGTTTAGAAGGTAGATTATGGATTGTAGCTTCCATAGAATCTCCCTCATGTTCATGAAGTGTTCCATGTGTCTCTATTGATAAATAATTTACCTGATCCTTTACATGTACTAGAGTTAGAAGTTATACTACTGGAGCAAGATCTTTCTTATGAATAACAACCGATAAAGATTCTAGATCATATCAAAAAAGTTATACAAAAAAACTACTCGCTTGGTTAATGTTTTATGGATGAACCAAAAATTTGGGAATGATACTTGTGAAATTGAGGATATGATGAGGGGGATGTATCCTCATCTATTTGTCTCCATGTGATAAATTTTGAGAGTGAAATTTAGTTTAAGGGGGGAAGAATGTATCAACAAGAATTTTTATGAAATATTTTCTTTAAATAATTTTAATTACTCAGTATCATTCATTACAAGAAATTGTGAGTTTATATGAACCAAACTATTCCCAAAAGAATACAATTACCATTATAGCCTATCCGTTTTTTGCCGTAATAAGTATAGCTAACTTATGAGAATGCATTATGAATTTAATGGCTATCAATTATTTATGAAATGTATAAAGTATATATTTTTATTTTTGAGTTAATTACCATTGGTAATGAAATTAATGAGATAATTATGTTTTATACTTAATAAAAAAAAATTATATCCGTCCAATGGATATTTTAATCATAGGGTGTGAATAAACCATATTTTTTGTATAAATTCCTATATTATTTTAAAAGGGAATCCTTAAACCTTTGAATGGAAAACCCCTTTTAAATTAATATTTTGACACATTAATAATTTTTATATAAAAATATAAAAATTTTCTTTTAAAGAGGGATAAAAAAATTACTCTGGCTGAATTTTTGATATTTTATAACAATATTCAAGTTTGGATAAATAGTACAAATAAACTTAATTTTGAGTGAAAACAACTTTTTTCATCAAAATAATTTATATGGTTAAATTATAATATTGAATGGTTTAAAATTATAAATATATTTTTTTTATCATTAAATATAATTTATTACATTATCATTAATTATACATTGAATTCATTTGTAAAAACATTTCCATCTTTTACAATGTTTTAACTTTCACAAACACATTATTTTATTCTGACAGCCGGACTAATTTTAAATTTGTTACTAAAATGTATGTGTTTTGAATTTTAAAAAATGGATTCCATATTTTTAATCATTAGGTACAAATTATATTTATAGGATACTTTTATTTTTGGGTGTTATAAATTGTAACTTTGGAAATTATTCTTATTATCATGGTTGAAGGTAAATCGGGTAATTAAATTTAAAGATATTATTATAAAATTACCTTATAGCTTTTAAAATCCTATTAGATGACTTAATTCCACCATTATAATCTATTGTTATAAATAGAATCAATTAATGGACACTTTCCCATGAATATGACATGAATATAATAATAACTAATGAATGTGAAAAAATTTCCCAATTTGATCTTATATTAGTATATTACTTTTAATATATAGATAAGAATGAGATAATATCAACTATATATAGTATTTGAAAATATAATATATTTATATAAATTATGGAAACTTATTTATAATTTTTAGAGATTAAATAATTACCATTAATAGTGATAGAGTAGTGATTCCGAAGTTACATTGTCTATAGTAATATCAAATAAATGGTTTTGAAAATGCAAAAAGAAATATAATTTTAATTAATTAAGGTTCTAAATGAATTTTCAAGGTTACTATGACATCTTAGTATTATAAAAAATAATTTTTTTGAAGTTATCTTCTGTGTGAATTTTATTTAATGTCAAATAGATGAATAGTGTCAAATTAATACTATTGATATTTTATAAAAATAGCACATTATTAAATTATTTTAAAATCCTAAAATTATTTAATAATTTCCAAGTGAAAATTATAAGGTCTAAAATTTTATAGAGAATCCAATTATTGATAATTTTTATAAAATAATTAAATATTTTAAGTGTTTAATATTTATAATATTATTACTATAATTAAAATTAAATAGATAAAATAAGGATAAATCAAAATGGTATGGTTTAAAATAATATCAAAACATCTATAAATTTTATTATTTGAAATGAATTCAACCCATCCTCAGATTACCTTCTAAATAATTCCATTTGGAGGCATTTTATTTAAAAAATTAATTTATATTAATTTAATAGTTTTTGAATTTCCAAAGGTGCCCCTCCCCTCTCTTATAAACGGGAACATGTCTTTATGTTTTAATCACACCGGTAATACCATTTTTCTTAGAAACCCCTACTCATTTCCTCTCCATTATTACCTCACTTAAACATAGAGGCAAAAAGTTTGGTAGAAATCCATCATATTGAGGCCATTTCTATAAATCAAAAGTTGAGACTCGAAAAAGTGGTAATTTTTTATCACCTCTTTAAAAATTCTTTTATTCTTATTATTATATTATTATGTTTTTACCATACTAAAGTAATAAATCAAGTATATAATATATGGTTAGATGTTATTATAATTATAGTTCAACCTTATACCTCCACTTATCCATCATACGAATAAACATATCATTATACGTGCGTAAGTTCGACATACCATCTCCATGTTGTGGTATAATTTTTTATTCAACAATACATCATTTGGATGGGTATAATGAAGAGTATAATGGATTTATATAATTAATTTAATGTGATAAGTTTTCTTTATAATTAATATACCATATAATTCCATACCATTTAACCACCATAGTAATGGTATCGTCCCCTATGCGTATGTACAACCTACCGTCTCCACGACACAGTGAGATTCATCCTCAATGGTAACAAATAAAGAATGATTATAAAATTTTTATGACGAGTAAAAATAATATTTATAAACATAATTTCATTTTATACATGAATTAAATACATCCTAATAATAAAAAAATGACTTATATTTCAATATAGGAATGAGAAAATGATGCAGTTAAAACACAATATAATGGAAACATTGAAAAACTATCAAAAGTTGGTATAATAGGATCATATATGATATCATAAATATGTATATTTTTTTATAATTTAATAAAATACTTTAACCATTTTACATGAGGTTAACACACACTTGACTAATGGAAAGTACAAGGTATGAGATAATTTTTCATTCTTATTTTTATCTATGATTGTTTATACGTAAGTATTTAATGGGGGTATATTTGTTATCCAAGAACATGTTTTCTATAGATTTATCATAAATTTTATACTATTATTATATTTATTATTAAATTCATTTTTTCCCATTTTGACTTTTACTATACAGTTTTTAATGATTCTTTCTTTTGTTTACCATACGAGGTACTTTTTGACTTTTTCCAGAAAATGAATGGGAGAATGTTTTTTAAAATTATAAATCATGAACAGATTTTTAAATATTTATAACACCTTATTTCCATGAATATTCCTTTAAACTATTTCATTTTTATTTTCAACTAAATTCTTTTCTTTTAAAATTGTGTACCATTTTGAGAAAAAAATGTTTTTGAAGAATAATGGATTTTTTCATCAAGAATTAAGTTCTAGTGTTTTATCAAAATTATTTTACATCTAAGATGAATCACTTTAAATATGATTATTTATATATCCCAATTATTACTATAATTTTATTATTTTAATGATGGAATGATGTTTTATATGGATTATGTTATGATTAAATGATTTTTTAAAAACCCATTTCATTTTTTGGGGTATGCTATGATGAATGATTTATATTTTTGTGGAACATGTAATAATGATTTAATTATTTGATGGGTGGTAAATATATCTCCTTCCAATTTATTTTGTAAATATTTATAAACCATGATATTGACATTATAATAATGGAAATTAAATCTGGATGAGTAATATTAGGCTGGAATGACAAGTAATCCTAATTCAGTAATGGACTTTGTGTGCTACTATGGTCTTGTCAATGAGCCTTGAATAAAATTAAATGATTTTATACGTTTATGTGCATAAATCAAACTTCATGTATTATATTATGACTTTTTGGATTATGTCCATTAATTATTATAAACTTTTATCCCATGACATGATATCATGATGAAATGTATGCTGGATAAGACTTTAAAATGATATGTTTTTATGCCGTATGATTATGATATAAAAAATAACTCTCTTTTATACCCTCAGTAATAATTTCATATCACCCTTTAGTATGTTTCTTTTCCACAGGTCTTGTAGAAGTGTATTAAGTATTCTATATAAAAAAGGATTCTGGTTATGAAGAAATTAGTTGGGGATAATGTAGATGTTTTATAAACAAGTTGTTTAGGCTTCACAGTTTTTAAAGACACTATAACTATATGGCAGAGTTGTGGATTTATTATATGTTGTAATTGATATAATTCAATTTTAAAGTAATATAAATTTATGTAAATTATGAGTTGTTATATTATGGATATTAATTTTTTTTGCAATATGTTTCTAATATTGTTATGTTTGATATGAAGGAAGATTAACTGTGACCAACTAGTAAAAAATTGAAGGTAAAGTTTTCTTTAATAGAATTTTAGATTCATTGGATCATATCAATTCACAAATAAATATAATTATAAAGAATTCAATGATCAAAAGATTACCATATTTTATTTTTTTACATAATTTTCTCTCAGTGAATATTATTTTTCATTATCAATAATCAATTAACTGATAAACTATTTTCTAAAATAAATGTCTATCATTGGTATAAATAACTCATATTCATACCAATGAATATTTCAATTGAAAACTGAATTTTCCATCCTGCTAATATTCTCCTCTATTTTTTGGAGAATTAATTTGGATTACATTTTGTGATTTTTATAATTCTCATTATACCATACTAATTTAATGTATAATAAACTTTTTATGATGTGGAAAAAGTTCATTAATATATAAAAGAAAATGGGGTTTCCAACTTTTTAAAATAAAATAATTTATCTTCCAGCCCAAATTTCTACATCAACATTATATATTTTGTAGAATATTTTATTTATAATAATTTATAGTTTTTGTAAAAAATTATTCTTTTGCCCGCAATAAAATTCTGTTCAATGTAATTTTTACTTCATATTTCATAACAATGAATGAATGGTTTTGTGAATTGTTTAATATTTTCACATCTATGTTTCCTCCAATGTATTATATATCAGAAATCGATGTTTCAAAAATAGAAAATATATTATTATAATATGATTCATTTTTTAAAATGATATATATATTTTGTTATACTATGATATTTTATGTTTATATTATGATATTTTATTTCGAAAACATATGAAACCTATT
Source organism: Viscum album (assembly GCA_963277665.1). Lineage (NCBI taxonomy): Eukaryota > Viridiplantae > Streptophyta > Magnoliopsida > Santalales > Viscaceae > Viscum > Viscum album. The sequence goes on along the minus strand of OY728163.1, from coordinate 2,140,002,781 downwards.
ATTTTTTCTTGGGTTCATTATGATAAGTTTGTGGTTTATTTTAAGTGGAAAATATCCAAACAGATAATTTTGGGCGGGGTACTATATCACCCACTAATGCATTTTTTTATGTTTATATCTAATGAGATTGTAAGGAATATATATGATGAGTTTGTTCACATAGGAATTCTCATGATGGGTTTTAACACATTAGTTTTTGTACATAATGAAATTTTATTAACAAAAGTGTCGGAATAATGTGATTTCACACCACATTTTAAAATTGGTTATGGTTTTTACATATTTACTTATTTTTTGATGTTATTTTAAATATTTATGTTTCATTTTATTACAATGAAATTCCATTTTCCATGATTACTCTTTTTTTGCATTATACACTTTTTTTTCATGTTCACATGTTGTATGATTTATCATTTTCATTTTATTAATGATCCATTAATGATATTATATTATTTTAACATGTTTTATGATTATTATATATTATATTATGTTATTTTAATAATAAAATCACTAACCTCATAATTTTCTCCTTCATGTTTACGATCAAATAGTTTATGAAGTGTTTTTCCCTATCTAATAATTTTGTCTCACTCTTTTATTATGAGTTCATTCACATGGATATCAATATTATTGTGTCATCTAGGGATTATATAAATTATTTTTGAAACATATTTTAATGTAGAAATGTTTTCAATTGTTGGAAAATAATATTTATATGTTATTAAAATCCATGAAACTAAACCGTTAATTCAATGGTTTGTTTGAATGTGTGAGAGATTTATTATTTAAGTAATGAGATTAATGTACTATATATATATATATATTTAATATTGATCTTGGGTCACATTAGTTGGTATAAAAAAATTGTTCAGTTATTATATATATTATTTTTGTTAAATTAAGAGAAAATGAAGTGAATATCTTAAGTAATGAGTATATGTATTGGATAACATGAATATGATTGTTATGATGTAGAGATTGTAAGGTTCTCGTAGAAAGTACACCCCTTTTTGAATACTATGAGTGGATTCAATATCTGTCAATATTTCACCTTTGGGCAATATCCTTTAAGAAGTTTCATTGGGTATTAATTAAATTGGGACATGGTATATGACAAAAATGCCAAACTACGCACCTAGTTTGACATAATAGAAGAATCTTATTTTTTTACTCACAATATCATTAAAATCACTATGGTGGATTTAAATATTAATAGGTAATTTCATTTTAAAGGAAACAATATAAAACTTGAATTAAAAATATGGATTCATAGGCTAATGTGTCCATGTCATTTATAAAAACCGCCTTTTATGTTTGTAGTTTAATTTTATTTATATTCATTAATTTTAGTATACCCATTCACAATTTTAATTTAGTGAAAATAATTTCTAAAACTCAGAAGAACCAAGTTAACATTGGGTATAGTGGAAAATATATTTACTATCCTAATATATAACTAAATGATATTTGGAATGGAATGAAAACCCTTATAGGAATGAACACTCAATTTTAAATACTATGGACAACAACCCAAATCGTGTTGATCTTCTACAATAACCATAGACGAAGAAACAATAAATTCAGTCATTTAAGATGCTTCTTATACCTTATTTTATTATGTCTTTTAATATAGTTATTATTGATTAATGATACAATGATATAAAAAATATATTTTATATTATCCAGTTCTTGGAATATGAGTAAGAAATTATAATAACCCAAACATTCCATACATTAATACAACATATTATTATCATAACATCAATTATATATCAATATTATATAAATTATAAATTTAAATTATTTTTGTAATTATAATGTTATATAGATAAATAAAATTGTACATAAATGATCTACATTATTTCTAATTATGGTCTTCACATGTAGTACCCATCTTGGACAAACCAAACTTAAAACCTTTCTCCATGACCTAGTAAAAGGAACCATAAGAAAGGGTGAGATCACATGATATGTAATGATAAAAAAAATATTTTTCAATCAATGATTACAAGTGAGCATATGATAACCATTGGGGTATGAGAGAATGATCTTAAAATTTGAAATGGTTGTACAAATCAATTCTTATATCTTAATCAGAAAACATGCCTTAAATATTTATCAACCAAAATGTTTAGGTCATAAGAGTGTAGAATCATCATTAGTCATTCATGATACCTTAAAATATATCATAATTTTAATAAATTAGTTTAAGGTATACAGAAGGATGGAAAACCGTCATCCCAATATGGAAGCGCAAACAGGCCAGTTCGAGACACATGGACGATGAGGAATCGAGCGAAATAGAAGAGGATTCTCACCCAGACATAGTCTACGATCAAGACAATCTTGTGGGAATTGGAGAAAAGAAAAGGGAAACAAGGAAGCATCATGATTATGATTTTCCTGGTCCTAAAGGGGGAGAAAAAACCATGACCTCGTGAGGTTTATTCAGACACCCCAAAGTCAATAGTCACAAGATCGTCAGGGAAAGTAGCATGTAAGAGTGCAAGAGTTGTACCGCAAGGTCCTACATCAACGAAAATTGTGGAACTGACCTCCAGAATGACGAGTAAGCAGAACCACTCAGCTACCGTGGGAGATACTAAAGGGTAGGAGTGCTTGAGGATGGATGAGGGGCCGGACAATGAGGGAAAACAACAATAATTAGGGTGGGATGAAAACCAGATAGAAGATTTATCTTCTGAGGTTGGAACGATGGGTGTGTTGGGGGAGCATGATAAAAGTGGTGGTGCTCCACTGGTGACTGCTGCTAGTTCACAACATGTCAATAGTACATAGGCCATAGTCAGGACTGCAGACCTCCTTATGTATTCTAATTAAGAGATGGTGGATATTGACTTAACCATTCAATCTTCTAGAGAGGATGTAGAAAGGATGATCCGACTTCTAATGCAACTAGATACAAACATGAAACTTAGTGGATCGATTGAGAAACAATTTCTAATTCTGACGAGAGGATTTAATGATAAGAAGTTAATAGTGGAGGAGTTCTAAAAGACAAGGGATAAAATGGCCCAACATTTCGAAGAAATTATCAAATATGGTCAGAACAAAGATGTTACGGATCTATCCATGAAACTATTTATGGAGGTCTCATATAATAAGTTTAAGCTATCCTTTAAGGGTTTTTTATGTGATACTGTATTTAATTCTTCTAGTTGTACATGATGGTTTCACACTTTTTCCAAAAATTGTTTTAATAAAAAATTAACTTAGTAGTAGTAATTTAAGGTATACAAAAAATCATATAAAATTATTCTAATTTTCAAGAATCACTTCCAAGACTGTCATAGTGGATTAGGTTCACTCCAAATTCTGTCGTTTCCTTAGTCAAGGTTAAGTCTCGAGACAATATTATGGGAAAATTCCAGTAATAAAATAGGTTTACTCCATATTCTAGTGGTTATTATCTCATTATATATCCTTACTTACCCAATATATGATAGTAATATATAATTCCGGGCCACCCATCAAAAAAAGAAAACTATGCCTTTTTGTTCCATAAAAAGATAAAACATTCATAATATCATTAAATTAAAAAAAATGGAAAGGATATGTATTTAAGAAATATTTCAACCTCATAACAATAAGATATATATATAAATGATAAATATGTTATAATTTAATCATATCACTATAAAATCATAAAAAATCAATGGATGTTTTTATAGAAAAAAATATATTTAAAATATTTTTGGAACATTTCTTGAGAAAAATATTTTTTATTTAAAATAAATTATGTAAAATTTTATAATTTTATGTAAAATTTTAAGAATAAAATTTAATTTTAATACCAAAAATGAAACTTAAAAATTAATCCTTAAAAGAATAGTATTCATAATGGTGTGGAAATCCTCTCATGCAGTGTACATTAAAACTATAATTTTCTTTACATTTGAAACGAATCAAATGTACCGCATCTGTAAGATGATATGGAAATAAATTTTAAACATAAAAACAATAAAATTAATTATATTTCAAAATTAAATTAAATAATCTCAGTAGAATAGTCAAAATATTTTAAATAAAATATTAACATGGAAGAAAATATTTCTAACCAGAGAGAAAAGAAATATCAGCTTTACTTAAAAACATTCATTCAATATCGTGGGTAACTAAAAAGAAGATTATTAAAATAAAATATTTAATCTCAAAAAAATATAGGATAATAGAGTACATAATATTTTATAATTGATATATCATATTCATCGGTCATATAAAATCTAATCGTAAATCATCGTAGTAAAAAATAAATAGTAACATAAAACCCATACCTCAAGTCTGTCTTGATTTTTAAGCAATCTAAAAATGATTTAATAAATTTTAATATATTGTAATTTTATTTTAGGACAATAATCATACCTATAATATGACAATTTTTGTACAAATAATATCTTATCCCCCATTCATTATTAATATTTAATTATTATCATCATTTCTAGTGTTAACTGCTTTATTCTCCATCTATGTCTTGGTATGAAGATTATAGTCCTTGCAAATTGATCATGGTTCATTCATATCATTTTGGTTAATCATGATATATGTCATATATATTTATTAATAACTATTTATATCCATTAATACAAATCATTAATGAAAAATGAGTTACATCACAACCCATAGACGATAGTGTGTATGTACTAATGAGTGATGTTTCCATTTATCAATGAATGAAGAAAAATAAAGTTAAATATTAATTAACATTTAAAAAATCATTATCATATCATAAATATCATATATATATATATACACATTAAATAAAACATAATAACTATCCATTATTTATATTTACGAATAAAGAATCATAATGTTATGTGGAAGCAATAGTCTACAAGAACACATGAGTGATACTTGAATCACCCATTTGATGGAGAAGAGGGAATAAATGATTACTTTGGCATCATAATAAAATTTCAATATATTTGTGATAATAATTTAATATTTTTTATTGACACAACCTATTTATATAAAGTAAAATAAGAAAATAAATTGAAATAGGTCAGTTAAGATCTATACGTATTATTTTAGAGACCTACTTTGGATTACTACTTAATCCTTGATGGATTGGATATAGGAGAAGAAATGAACCTCAAGGGTGAAGGTAAGGAATCTTTTAAAATTTGGGTGTGGCACTTTTATATTGTGTATGATAAAAATATTTTATTAAAATGGGAGAATGGATTCCCATTTATATATGAGTGGAGAGACACACATTGAATTTCATAAAAAATCAATGATATAAGGTCATTTTCAAGTTAAATTCACTCCAAATGTCCAATTATTTAAATGAAGGATATGATAAGATTAAAATATCTAAAGAATTAATAATTTTATAGGTTGTGGTGTCAATTCGACCCTTAAATATTTGATTAGAAAAAAATGTCTTTTTAAGCCAAAAAATAATCATATTGAAAAATGAAGTTTATTAATGATTCCTATTTAATTATTCTGGTTATTTATAATAAAATTTGTCTTAGTTAACATTAAGATAAAACTAATTGTATAATTCACCCTTTTCTAAAATATAATTGACAGTTTTTTATAAAATTATATTTTTTAACTATTCATTGAAAAAATATTCTTTTTTGAGAAATCCTTAAATTTAACCATTAGACAGTATAGTGATGACTTTTATAAAAATGATATTCATTTAATCAAATAATATTTCTTATTATGGAATAAATTACATATAATTTTCACATCCAAAAAATGTGATAAAAAAATATTTTGATGAAAACATAATTTTGAAACAAAAAATTACATTAATGAAAATTGGGTAGTTATTTATTATTATTTAATGAATAAATTTTCATTATTTCAAACCTATATATATATATATATTTGATAAATTGGTTACTACTATTTATACATACCATTTTAATGACTTTATTATAATAGTGTAATATAACATAGTTCATATAGAAATTGGTTTTCGTATAAGGAAAGATATTGAATACATGAAGCTTATTTCAAATGAAATACATATAATATATTTTGGGGTTATAATATACCCTCCTAAAAATTAATTTATCCCATGAAATTGCTTCACTCAGATATAAACATATGATGACATCTATGCTTCATCACATCATCAGGTTCCCATGTACCTTCTTAAAATTTCTGGTTCCTATGAAAAACATTAACTAAGCAAGAAGTCTTGTTGCATATAAGATTTTCTATATATATCAATACTTATACTTACTTATCTTCAAGTTAAAAATAATTCTCTAGTGGTATTAACTCTGAGCTCAGTACATGTGAAGGATTGGTAATGTTCTTCTTCAAGAGAGTAATATAGAGAACATCTTGATCATGAGAGATGTATAGTGGGAGTTATAAGAGATAGGTAGTCATCCAAATCAGATCAAGAATATGAAATGGTCCAGTAAAACTTGGGGTAAAGTTTTCTATTGGTTCCAAATATCATAACATTTTTCTCTTGGTAAACTATTAGGAAAACCTTTTAAAAAACATCAAACATCAGATATCATTGATGATTGTCATTACAACACTTCTATATATTTGTGCTACCATAATGTTTCACCTAATTGATTTAACTCTATATTCCACTTACATATTTAGTTCAGGTCATAATTTGGTTTACTTCCCTAACCTCATACTAATACGGTAGAGTTAAACACTTAGTTACATACATGGCTTTATAAGGACCCATCTGAATGCTCGAGTGAAAGCTAATATTTTATGAAATATTTATTGAAGGAAGCTATTGATCCCAACCAACATTGAAATTGAGATAACACGATCTCAATATATTCTATGTGGTTTGAATATATATCTTAGACTGAAAATATTTTTGGGGATGATAGGTAGTTTTGAAACCCAACTTCATATCAACAAATTACTGATGAAATATCTATAACATCAAGGTAAAACTAAAATCATACTTAGATATAATAGTGTTAGGTTCTCCATGAAACCATAAAACATAATTAATATATATCATTAAAATATGACCCAAATGGGTATCTATAAGAATAGTAATTAGTTTTATTATCATTGTATTGTTTTTACTATTCCCACAATAAAATTGAGTCCATTAGATGTTTTGGGGAGTCTCATAGTGAAATCCTTAGTGATGTTTTACCATTTCCATTCTAGTATGGGTATTTTTTCTAACACAACCACAAACATATATCTCTAAGACATAATTTTTTTAATATAGATGTAGTATACCACCATAGAAACCATATAGTGGTTCCCCAAAATGGTGGTCACACGACCTTGAGTGTGCCTCCCCAAACACAAGAGGCTTCCGAAAAGCAGGAAGGGATTAGTGTGTGTTCATGGGTAGAAAATTACCTCATAGATCAGAGTGTAAAAAATAGCATTATATATATAATAGATATTGAATAGATGAATTAGACACTATGATAACATGAATAGTAACGTGACATTGTTGAAAAAATAATAATCAACATGTAGTAGTGGAAATAAAAAATGATTAAGAATAAGAATAAATAATGAACAAGTGGAAGATGAACAATAAATAGATACAAGATATGATTATAATTATTTATATTTACTATACAAAATGAGTACACAAGAAACAAGGGATGCATGGATATATTAAATGCAATCAAATATACAAAAAAGTCCAAAAAGAAGCTACTACTAACATCATGAGTATATGATTAGTCCTCTAGACCCGTACTCCATCCTAGAAAAGTAAATCATGCATAGGAAGAAAGAAGATTAAATTTTTCTATGCCTATAATTATAAATTCATCTTAGGTACCAATGGCCATCTAAGAATGGTGTGAGATATACTCATTAGTTCAGTACTAACGGTTTCTATATAAATGATGTACCTGCAATACACAATTTTTATATTGTACATATAAAAGTAAATGAATGATTATAAATAAATAATAAATACTTTAGTATGGGTTACTTTATGGATATCTGACTGATACCACCTTCATTGGCCTAATTTGAATGTTTGAACTAGAGGAACCAATACAATAGAGATATGGTGTGTACATGGGTCACCATAAATAATGAACCATGTGTGGTGTAGCCCAAATCTTATAGTTTTTATTGTCGTACACGTCCACATATTAATAATTTAGTAACATCATAACTTAATAGTAATGAATCTATAGAAAATAAGAAAGTTGAAGCTTCCATTAAATACATTGAAGCATCAAGATCCCAGCCATGGAGATACATTATGTAATTCCATGTGTCACTATAGGATCTCCAAAAAAATACACAATACCGTAGATCCTGTACAAGTGGGCCTAATCAAGGCATCCCTCATAGAATTATCTGCATGGTGTAAGAATAAAATTCTAATATAGTACATAGTATTTAACATTGGGGAACAAGTATCACTTGAATCAAGATATAACCATATTTCCAAAGATCCCATATATGGTTTCTCCCCTAGGGAACTGGTGTCACTCATGGGTATAAATAAACTTCTCAAATATCATATTCTATGATATATAAGTGTATCTCCTATTGAATCAAGTAGTTCCAACACTGATTACAGAGAATCCACCCATAAAGTCTTTAAATCGGGACCTGTGTTCCCTCTTAGTCCGTAAGTAGATAAGGAATATAATTTAAAAAAACATATTATCATTATGGAAAATAATGAACAATAAGATTAGAAATCATATTGATTCGTTTTATTCAAGGAAAAAAATAATGGAGTGATGAATATGACCATTTTTCATTGAGAATAACTATTATAATAAGGATAAAATGCATTCACACATGAAAATAAGTATAATAATTGGAATTAAAGCATAATAAATAAACTATTAAGCATAAGGCATCAAGATTAATGACCTAACTCATGTCCTACATTTTCTCTAAATTCAATTCATTACATTAAGGAATTTATTGGAAGTGAAAGACATCCCAATGGTGTTTAAACAACTTTATTTAATGGATATCAGGACTTGAATGAGGAAGAACACCCATAAAAGTGGCTAATGTCAAGGACATCTACCAAAGGGTTTAATATCCACTCCGTAGGATCATACCAGACATGGAAAGTTGACCGATTCATTTTTAAACAAATTAGAGGAACCACTAGAAGTTCCTAGACCATAGAATACTATATCATCATATAAAAAAATATGGAACATTTGGAGAGAATCTAGAACACATATATTAGGTTCGTAGAATACCACTCGTATGTTGGCGCCTGGCTCGCCAGGCAATATCAGTTTCCCCAGAGACATGTGGTACCCTCCATGGGTCCCACCCACATTCCCAAACATGTGATCATACTAATGATTTTCCTAGCATTCCACCACATATTCTTGCTAGTTTGTTTTTCCTCACTCGCACACACCCTAGAAACCTTATAAGGGTTTCCCTCATCCAGATCACTACTCTAGGAAAAACATGATTATTAATGGATATCTAATCTGGTAGGCTTCAGAAAAGAATGATGAACCTTGTTTATGTGAGACATATCGTTTTTCCATTTAACCCTTTACAATTTTGAGGTGTTACATTCACCCCCTTTAGATAAAAACATCATTATTATGTACCATTCATCTTAACCCAGGTAGTTTCACCAAACAGAAGGATAGTGACCTCCCTCCAATAGAAATATTGATATTGGTCCCCACTAATAGTACACACACCCCACCATAATATGTTTGTCTTGACCTAGCTCTTCAGGTACTACCAATTTCCCCAAATACAAGTGGTCCCCTCCCTAGGGCCCACCCACTTTCATGAATGGGTTATCATACTAATGAAAATCTCCAGAGGCCAAAGCATGTTCTTTCTATTTCTTCTTTTCCTCACTCACACACACCTTATAAAACATCCTAGAAGGTTGTCTATCCTAATCACTAATCGAGGTCGAGCATGATTAACTATAGAGATTTAATCATATTGGATTCTAAAAGGAAAGGTGCACCTTATTTACATGAGTTATGTCATTTATTAATTTAACCCATTAACATCATGGGGGTTTTCAATTTATCTTTTGGATAAATACTCCACAAAATCCCAATTAATGATCTCCCACCTGAAACACTCTTTTAGATTCTATATGTTTTTGTAATTTTATGATGAATACTGAGTTTTTAACTATGATCAACTTCCAATATCGCCTAATTCATGTGTATTGTTGAAGCCATGCCTACTTGGTTCTTTAAACTTATCATTCCAACATAATCATAGTTCAACATTGGATCATTTTTTTTAATTTTTTCGAAGCTCTATATTGTCCTTCTATGCTATTTTAATATTCTTAATGACCAATTGGTGAACATTGATTTGATCTAGATAAGATTCTTACATTCAATTATTATTTCAACTTCTATACGTCACAAATAATAAATATTAAATCATGTTTAATTAGCATCATATATATTATTGAATTATCATATTGAATCAAAGAACCATCCACCATATTCACTTTCCAGAGGTTGTAATGTATTGAGAATTCATAATCATTAATCAACACCAACCATCTTCTATAATGAATATTCATCTAATTTTATATAAATATATAAATAAAAATTTTATGATCATCATATATGTGAAACTATTATGTACAAAGATAATACCTCGAAATATTAAATGCAATGATTATCACAAAAAATCTAAATAATGAGTCATGTAATTTTTTCCACGAACTATTAATTGTTTTATGGAAAAATTTATAACCATATATCTTTACATAGGAACATACCCCAACAAATTTTGTGATGTGTCAGAATAAATAAAAACCCATTATCCACTCTATCTTATTGATATAATAGGTTGATTGACAAACCTACTATAATGTCCCATACTTTACATACATTGTTATTGCTTCAAAATTGATAGCACACTTATTACAACATATAACAAAACCATGAAAGGACTGTATAGGTATAATGTCTTTAGAAACTGGGAAACATAAACAACTGGTTCATAAATCATCTATGTTGTCTCCCATTTATTCCATCATATCTAGAGTTACTTTTTGGAATATCCTACTTAATATCCTTCTTCCTGACCTGGGGAAAAGAAAACATACAAAATGGTGAGTTCAAATGCTCAGTAAGGGTAAACAAAATAAATATCAAACATATCATATTCATAAGAACAAAACATTTTGAAAATATTATCCTGCAAAAGAGATCATCATGGGATAAATCATAGAAGTGAAATGCAATCCCAATAATCATAACATAAAACATGAATCTTTTTGTCATATACACATAATCATAGAAAATCATTTCTTAGTATTCAAGACTCATTTCCAAGACTATCTAAGCGGTAAAATTCCATTTCTGAACCGAGTTCAATCCTCATTGCAGTCCTGTTTCACTGAACCAGTTTATCCTTCCGTTCAGTCCATGTATATCTCATGAGATATAAATCATTACCCAATACATTGGAGGGAGATATAGGTCCCAACCATCTCATAATTATGCCATTATTATGTGTTCCACAATATCATAAACCATACATAATAGCATAACCCATGTAATAAAAATGGGAATCTTAAAACATCATGCCATCATAACATAATCCATACAAGATAAAAGTAAAACATAAAAATAATTCTATCATAACATAATCAAATCAATGTAAAAATAGGGAAAGAAACAGAAACCTATATTATCTTAGATGGAAAATAAATTCTTTAAAAATTTTGAACTCCGTTCTTGAAGAAAATATCCTTTCTACTTATAAAACATTTTTTTTCCATTCTTAACATGTCATATAATTTTGAATTAAAAGAAGTTTATTAAAAATAAACTTGAAAACTTATAAAGGAAACTTCATGTAAATAATGTTCTAAAAATTCATTCATTCCGTATAAGTTAAAAAAACATTCTTCCCATAATTTGGCCGGAAATGTCAAAAAGTACCTCATACGAAAAATGACAAAAGATTCATTTCATATCTTTTAATAAAAACACACCGAATGAAAAAATTGGTTTTAAATAATTTTAGGTGGATGGAAATAATATTACATATTGAGGAAACATGGATGTGTATGATAAATATGCCCCAGTAAATTCTGAAGTATATACAATCTCGGATAAAAATGAGATTGTGAGATTTTCCCATACCTTAGGTTTGATTTGCTTCATAAGTGTCCAAACTTACTATATAATGATTTAAATAATGTCATTGAATTATTCCAGAATCATACTTATTTTTATGATATCATATATGGTCATATTCATAGCTTCTTATTAGTAATATTTCATTGCTACTTCTTATTCGGGTGTTTATTTCTTTATGTTCCTATGGGTGTTTTGTCAAATAAAATATTATTCATCTTTTTAGGTTATAGACACCTCATTTCCATAATGGTATTAGTGTAATATATATCATATTTATTCATTCAATTCATTTATATAATCATTATGCAATTCATATCATGTAGAACGAGTCGCATCACATCGTGGAGACGGTATTCCGTACGTACGCACGAGCGATGATATCGTTCCCATGATTGTGGAATTGTATTGGAGTGTATGTATACTATTTCAGAATCAATATCACTTTAAAATAATCATATATATTCTTTATTTAAACCATTATACCCATCCAAGTAAGATGGTGGTGGAAAATAGATTACACCACGGCGTGGAGGCGGTATTCCGTACGTACGTAGGCGCGGTGATTTACTTTTCGTAGGATGGATAGATGGTGAAGTAGGGTTGTTTCATACTTATAATAACATATAAGTATATGAGTTATACTGATGTTATTACTTAATAATGAAACAACTAAAGAAGAAGAATTGGAAGAAGAAATAAAGTTGAATAAATCGGTAACAGACCTTCCAGTACTGGAGCAGCTCAAGGACCGGGTTCAGAGTGCTCACTACTGGAAGCCTGCATGTTGGGAAATGGCCTCTTCCACGGGAGAAGAAGAGTCCGACCGGGGCTGCGGGGAGGATCTTGGCTTTGAGGACATGTGTGTTGTGTTTGTGGGTTGTTCTTGTCCGTTTTTTTGTGTTCTTGAGGTTGTATGCTTGGGTACCAGATCCCTTTAAACAGGCTTATGAAAAAAAACAATTCTCCGAAGAAGACCAGGACCTCTAGGATGTTTCTCGGGAAACAGAGAAGAGAATTTGGCAGGGGTTGTCTGAGCTTGATGGCTCAAAGTGGTGTGAGGAAGAGAGGGAGGAGGTTCCTTTTTATAAGGGAGGAGAGGGGAACCTTTGGAAATATAAGAAATATTAGTTTATATTAAATCCAAACCCCACTTAAAAACTTCCATAATGACTCATATCCAAATATTAGATGAGATAGGGTTGTAATCTAATCATCCAATAAAATTTATACTGGTTAGGAATTTATTTTAAACATTATCAACTTGATTTATCCTTATTTATCAATTTTATTTTATTTGTGGTAACAATATTCTAAATTTTAAATTATTATATATAATTACATATGTGTTGTGAATTTTCCATAATTTGACACTTTATGACATTTTACACCATATAAATTTTCATTTATAATTTTTAAATATTTTTTATATTTTTAAACCATTTTATAATAAGTTAATTTTATAAAATAACAATTGTGTCAATTTTGACACTATTCATTTATTTGAATTTAAATAAAATAAATACAGAAGATATGTTCAAACTAAAAGCATTAATAGATTAATAAAATGTCATATGTGTCTAGAAACTTAGTGGAGCACATTAAATAGTTCATATAATATTTATTTTAATATTTTTAACACCATTTATTTGATATTTTAATTAATAAAATAATTTCAACTGCACTATTGTGTCATAATTAATGATAATTATTTAATCCCTAAAAATTCAAAATAAATTCATATTATGTAGATATTTGTATTATATTTCTGGATACTGTTCATTTTCTACGTTTCATAAATGTTTTCACTAAATTAATATTATTATACTTATAAGATTTAAGAAAGTGACATGTTGTCACTTTCTTTGGTTTTAATAATAATTAAATTATTTTCATGGAAAAAATTCAATTAAATGAATCTAATCGGACCCTTATGTGATATGGGTCGACTTTTAGTCATACAATAGGATTTTTTCAGGTGTTAGGGTAATTTTATAATCTTATATTTACCCTTAATTACTCGATTTACCTTTAACTAGGGTAAATAAAATTTACCGTATTTACTATTCATAATGTCCAAACATAAAAAGTAGCCTGTTAACATAATTTGGACCAACTGATTCCAGATATGGAATCCATTTTTCAAAATTCAAAACGCATATGTTGTAGTAATTAATTTAAAATTAATACAATTGTTAAGAAAACGTGTTTTAGAAGTTAAAACATTGCCAAAGATTGAAATGTTTTTATCTATGAATTCAATGTGAAATTAATGCTAATGACATGTATTATATTAAATGGAAAAAATATATTCTATTTATACTTTAAAACCATTCAATATTATAATTTCACCATATAAATTGTCTCAATGAAAAAAGTTGTTTTTAAATACAAATTTGCGTATTTTTACTATTCATCAAAATATGAAACTTGTCTGAAAAATATAATTTTTTTTCCAAAGTAAATTTTTATATTCTGATTCGAAAGAAGAATTTTATTTTGTCAAATTGAACTTATAAACATGTCAAATATTTGATTTAATGTGGGTGCGCCATCAAAAGGCGGAAAAACTGCATTTTTTGAAAAATACTTATTTAACCCGAAAAATTTATTTTGTTCTCTTACCATGTTATAGAAAATGTGTAGGATGAATAATAATGTTATAAAATTAAAAAATTAGTTAATACTATTCATAACAGCTAGTCCATAATAATATATCGTTGTTTAAATGAACCCGATATTGCGTACTACACATGCTATTGAGAAAGGTCGCGATTGTGTGTAATGCAAGCCTAGTCAGTGTTGCGTGCAGTGAAAGATTCATTTGCGTATAAAATAATAAATAAAAAAAATATACTTCTCATAAAATATTAGGGTGTTACATTCTACCCCCCTTAAAATGAATTTCTCCCTCTAAATTCGTCACTTCGTAATAAACTGATTAGGATACATCTCTCTCATTATATCTTCAAGTTCCCATGTAGCTTCTTCTAATTGATGGTTCCTCCATAAAACATTTACCAAGAGAGTGGTCATGTTCTGTAGGACTTTTTCGCTATAATCCAGAATCTCTATCGGCTGTCCTTTATAAGAAAAATCTTGCTTCAGTGGTACAACTTCTAAGCTGAGTACATGTGAAGGATTGGGTATGTACTTTCTCAGGAGAGATACATGGAACACATAGTGAACATGAGAGAGATTCGGTGGAAGCGCTAATCGGTAAGCTACCTTACCAACACGATCCAGTATTTTGAAAGGACCGATATATATAGGGCTCAACTTTCCCTTCTTTCCAAATCTCATGACCCTCTTCCAGGGAGATATTCGTAAGAACACTTTATCACCCACTTCAAACTCTATGTCTTTTCATCGGTTATCGGCATAACTTTTTTGTCGAATTTGATATCCTATTATGTGTTGTTGAATATATCTGACCTTTTCTGCCATCTCATCAACAAGATCAGGTCCTAATAGCTTTCCATCCCCAACTTCATCCCAACAAGTTGGAGTTCTGCATTTCTTTCTATAGAGGGCTTCATAAGGAGCCATCTAAATACTGGAGTGAAAGCTACTATTATAATAAAATTTCAGCAATGATAGGTGTAGATCCCAACCACCTTTGAAATCCATAGAGAAATCTCTCCACATGTCTTCTAGAGTTTGAATTTTCCTCTCAGTCTAACCGTCTGTCTAAGGATGGTAAGCAATGCTGAAACTCAACTCTGTATCTAGAGCATACTGAAGAATTCTCCAAAATTTTGAGGTAAACCAAGGATCCCGATCAGATATATTGGAAAGTGGTACTCCATGAAATCTTACCACTTCCTTTACATATATCCTGGAAACATGATCAATAGAAAAATATTCTCTAATAGCAATGAAGTGTGCCGACTTCTTAAGATGATCAACTATAACCCAGATAACATTATTGCCTTTGGATGTTTTAGGAAGTCTAGTGAAAAAGTCCATAGTGATGTTTTTCCATTTCCATTATGGAATGGGTAATGGTTGTAACGTCCCCTTAGACTTTTTTCTCTTAGCTTTAACTTGCTGACAAACCAAGCATCGAGAGATATATTTAGCAACATCTCTTTTTATTCCATCCCACCAGAAGTCATCTTTTAGGTCCCTATACATCTTTGTACTTCCAATGATGAATAGAAAATGAAGAACTATGAGCCCCATCCAGTAGCTCCTTCTTTAATTCTGGGATGGGAGGAACAAAAACCCAATTCCTAAACCTTATTATCCCATCAAAATCAATGTTGAATTTATGAACATTTCTCACCATCTTTTGTAACTCTACGTCTTCTTTCTGTGCCTCTTTAATCTTCATGTGTATATATGGTTGAACATTCATTTGAGAAAGATAATATTTATCCCCTTCCATTATAATTCCAAGATCCATCCTTTGTAAATCCATAAATATTGTATCTTTTTGGATCCTCATCATGGATAAGCTAGCATGGTCTTGTCGATTTAATACGCCTGCCACCTTGTCTGCTTTCCCAGGGTGGTAATGAATTGAGCAGTCGTAATCTTTAATCAGCTCCAACCATATTCTTTGATGCATATTCAGCTCTTTCTGTGTGAAAATACACTTTAATCTTTTATGATCAGTATAAATATCACACCTTTCACCATAAAGGTAATGCCTCCAAATACATAATGCAATGATTACCACATCTAACTCTAAATCATGAGTTGGGTAGTTTTTCTCATGGATTTTCAATTGTCATGAGGCATAAGCTATCATCATATCATTTTGAATGAGAACACAGCCCAGTACCTTCTTGGATGCATCAATGTAGATCACAAACCTTTTTCCACTACAAGGTAGTGGTAGCACAGGTGCACTGGCTAACCTTTTTTTAGCTCTTTGAAATTCTCTTCAAATTCCTCCATCCAAACAAACTTAACTCCTTTCCGAGTCAACTTGGTGAGTGGGTTAGATAACCTTGAAAAATCTTTCAAAAAACATCGGTAATATCCAGCCAAGCCAAGAAAACTTCGGATCTCAGTTACTGTTGTTGGTCTCGACCATCTTTCGATAACCTCTATTTTTACTGGATCCACAGTTATCTCCTCTTTTGAGATTATATGACCCTAAAATGAAACTTTTTGAAGCCAAAATTCATACTTGGTAAATTTGGCATAAAGATTCTCTTTTCTTAGGTTCTTTAATACAATTCTAATGTGATCTTCATGCTCTTCCTTGATCTTTTAATAGACAAGAATTTCATCTATAAAGACTGCCACAAACTAATCAATATAGTCTCTAAAGACTCCATTCATCATATCCATTAAGATAGTAGGGGAATTAGTAAGACCTAATGGCATCACTATAAATTCATAGTGTCCATACCTTGTACGGATAACCGTCTTTGGTATATACTCCCTTTTGACCCTTAATTGATGATACCCTAAACGAAGATTAATCTTGGAAAATTATTGAGCTCTATGTAGTTGGTCAAATAGGTCCTCAATGCATGGGAGAGGATATTTGTTCTTGATAGTTATCTTGTTATGTTCTCGATAATCAATGCAGAGTCACATTGATCCATCTTTCTACTTGACAAACAGAATATGTGCTCCCCAAGGTGATGCCCTAGGGCATATGAATCCTTTAAAAGATTCTCTTGGAGTTGCTTCTTCAATTCCTGCAACTCAATTGGGGCAATTCTATAAGGTTTATTTGAAATGGGCATAGCACCCGGTATGAGTTCTATTGAAAACTAAACTTCACGATTTGGTGGAAAACCTGGAAATTCCTCTGGAAAGACATCATAAAATTCCCATACAATGGGCATATTATTAATCATGAGTTTCCCTCCAACCATTTGAGATAAATAATCTTCATTTAGTAGAATCATGGCCCATAAGATGGACGAAATTTCCACTTGAAGGTTATGTTCATCCTTGCATCGATAGATGATCATAGATTTATCTGTAATATGAAATGTGACTTCCCGTCTTTGGGAATTGATATGAGCTCCATATAAAGAAATCCAATCCATGACAAGAATCACATCAAATTCCACTATAGGAAGGATCACAAGATTTGTAGGAAGCACTTTCCCACAAACTACAATCAGA
This sequence comes from Viscum album, assembly GCA_963277665.1. Classification (NCBI taxonomy): domain Eukaryota; kingdom Viridiplantae; phylum Streptophyta; class Magnoliopsida; order Santalales; family Viscaceae; genus Viscum; species Viscum album. Next base: position 2,139,984,608 of record OY728163.1, on the reverse strand, counting down.
GAAGAATTGTAAACTTTTGATGTGACTGTTGTGCCATTAGGAGTTGTCATAGATAACTCAACTTCTAATTGTTGATGTAATACAGAGATAACCTTAAAAAATTCTTCATAAATAAAAGAGTGGATGGATCCAGAATTAAATAAAACATTTTATACTTTAGAGTGGATGGTATGTGTACCTCTCACCACTTCGTTGTCATACTCCACATCACCGATAGTAATTTCATGTGACTTTCCTTTGTCTTTGGCCTTAAGAGTTTGTTGACGTCGATCATCATCATAAACCCTTGGATTTGGGCATTGATTGGCATAATTCCCCATCTCCTTGGACTGGAAACATTGATGTGTAGTAGGTTCATTATGTATATCCCTTCCTTTGTTTGCATCATTAGACATCTTATTCCCATTATTTCAATATTCAATTTCCCGATGACCTTCTTTTCCACACATATAACATTTTCTGGTTCCATTAAGACAATTTCCTCCATGTTTCCTTCCACACTTTGAGCATAAGGGAAAACTCATCTTCTTTTCAGTGTGGTATTTAGTTTTTCCTTTGAATTCCATTTTCCGCTTCTTATCAAACCCATGTGACTGATGGGTTACAGCAATCTCCATCTCAACCTTTAGAGCACATCAAAAAATTTCCTCATAGCTATCGAAGTCCCTTAGGGATAACGCTCTTCGAAGACTTGGTTATGAGCCACTAAAGAATAGATTGATCTTACTCTCAGGTTGGATAACAATTCCGGAAGCGTACCTAGCATGTCTTGTAAAATTTTATTCATAGGTACCAACTGATTCATCATCCTTTTTCCTTAGTTTAAGAAACTCCTTCTCCATCTTTGTATGAAGAATACGAGGGAAATACTTATTGAAAAATAATTTCTTGAACTCGTCCCATTCCATGGACTCAATTTCATCCCTTTGACTCGTATTCTTAATAAGATTCCACCATTGATCAACATCACCTTCCAAACGATACACTACTATGATGACTTTATCATGTTTAGAACATTGAAGAACTGAAAATATATTTTCAGTGGTTCTGATCCATTGTTCAGCCACTAATGGATCAGAAGACCCACTGAATGAAGGTGGAAGCTGCCTCATGAAGGATTCAACAGAATGTTGCTCCATACTTTGCTCGTTTAGAAGTCCTGCATGATTCTATAGCTTAAGAAAGTTGTGTGAGCATGACTATAAGATTCTTCATTCTAGCTCCGATAACATTTGTTTGCTCAGGGGGCAATCATTTCATTGCCTGTCGCATTCCGCATTAACACAGTTCCTTCGAGTTCCAGCCATTGACTAAAACCAAGAAGAATAGTGTGAGAAACACTAATTATAATAGGAAAACCACATAATCATGAATATAATTTCACACTTAAGGTCTTATCATAGGTTTTTCATGGCCATTTCTAAAACACTAAGATTGTGTTCTATGCGTAGACATATCCTTTTGTTTCTATCTAAGGATTTTAGATCCTAGTTTCCAAAGGTTGACAATAAATTTCATTTGATGCCAACTATAATGACCCATACTTTACATACATTGTTATTTCTTCAAAATTGAAAGTACACTTATTACAACATATATCAAAACCATGAATGGACCATATAGGTATAGTGTCTTTAGAAACTGGGAAACATAAACAACTAGTTCATAAATCATCTACGTTATCTCCCATTTATTTCATCATATATAGAGTTAATTTTTGGAATATCCTACGTAATATCCTTATTCCTGACCTGGGGAAAAGAAAACATACAAAAGTGTGAGCTCAAATTCTCAATAAAGGTAAACAAAAGAAATATCAAACATATCTTATTCATAATACAATAACATTTTGAAAATCTTATCCTGCAATAGAGATCTTAACATGGGATAAATCATAGAAGTGAAATGTAATCCCAATAATCATAAATTAAAACATGATGCTTTGTGGAATACACACATAATCATAGAAAATCATTTCTTAGTAGTCAAGACTCATTTCCAAGACTATCTTAGCGGACAAAGTCCATTTCTAAACCAAGTTCACTCCTCGTTTCATCCTTGTTTCACTGAACCAGTTTAACCTGCCGTTCTAGCCATGTCTATCTCATGAGATATAAATATTTACCCAATGAATTGGAGGGAGATTTAGGTCCCTCCATCTCATAATGATACCATTCTTATGTGTGCCACAAAATCATAAACCATACATCATAGCATAACCCATGTAATAAAAATGGGAATCATAAAACATCATGCCATCATAAAATAATCCATAAAAGATAAAAGGACATCATAAAAATAATTCCATCATAACATAATAAAATCAATGTAAAAATATGGATTGAAATAGAACCGTATATTATCTTATATGGAAAATAATTTCTATAAAACATTTGAACTCAGTTCTTGAGGAAAATATACTTTCTACTTCAAAAACATTTTTTCCCTTTATTAACATGTCATATAATTTCGATCTAAAAGAAGTTGATTAAAAATAAACTTGAAAACTTGTAAAGGAATCTTCATGGAAATAATTTTCTAAAAATCCATTCATGCTGTATATGTTAAAAAAACATTCTTCCCGTACTTTGGCCGGAAAAAGTCAAAAAGTACCTTGAAAGCAAAACGACAAAAGATTCCTTTCATATCTTTTACTAAAAACTCATCGAAGGGTAAAATTGGATTTATAAAATTGTAGGTGGATGGAAATAATATTACATATTGAGGAAACATGGATGTGGATGCTAAATATTCCCCAGTAAATTCTGATGTATAAACAATCTCGGATAGAAATTAGATTGTGAGATTTTCCCTTACCGTAGGTCCGATTTGCTTCGTAAGTGTCCGAAACTCCTGTATAATGATTTAAATAATGTCATTGACTTATTCAATAATAATTATTGTTTTTATGATATCATATATGGTCATATTCTTAGCTTCTTATTAGTAATATTTCATTGCTACTTGTTATTCAGGTGATTATTGCTTTATGTTCGTATGTGTGTTTTGTCAAATAAATTCTTATTCTTATTTTTAGTTTATAGACACCTCATTTACAAAATGGTATTAGTATAATATATATCAAATTTATTCATTCAATTCATTTATATAATCATTATGCAATGAAGAGCATGTAGAACTAGTCGCATCACATCGTGGAGACGGTATTCCATACGTACGCACGAGCGATGATATCGTTCCCATGATTGTGGAATTGTATTGGAGTGTATGTATACTATTTCATAATCAATATCAGTTTAAAATAATCATATATAGTCATTATTTACACCATTATACCCATCCAAGTAATATGGTGGTTGAAAATAGATTACACCACGACGTGTAGACGGTATTCCGTACGTACGCATGCGCGTCGATTTTGTTTTCCTTTGGATGGATAGATGGTGAAATAGGGTTGTTTCATAATTATAATAAAATATCAGTATATTAGTGATACTGATGTTATTACTTCATAATGAAAAAACAAAATAATAAGAAATGGAAGAAGAAATAAAGTTGAAATAATCGGTAACTGACATTACCTCTTCTTTGAAGCGCCTCTTTGAGACCTCCTCTAAGGGCACTCAAATTGGCCTTTGAAGAGAAACAAGACCTCTAGGATGTTTATAGTGAAGTGGAGAAGATAATTTGGCAGGTTTTGGCCGAGCTTGAAGGCTCAATGTGGTGTGAGGAAGAGAGGGAGGAGGTTCCCTTTTATAAGGGAGGGGAGGGGCACCTTTGGAAATATAAGAAATATTAGTTTATATTAAATCCCAACCCCACATAAAAACATTCAAAATGACTCATATCCAAATATTAGATGAGATAGGGTTTCAATATCATCAATAAATAAAATTTATAAATTTTAGTAATTTATTTTAAACATTATCAACTTGATTTATCCTTATTTATCAATTTAATTTTATTTGTGGTAATAATATTATAAATTTTAAATTATTATAAATAATTACATATGTGTTGTGAATTTTCCATAATTTTAAACTTTATGAAATTTTAGACCGTATAAATTTTAATTTTAATTTTTTAAATATTTTTGTGATTTTTAAACAATTTTATAATATGCTATTTTTTTAAAATAACAATAGTGTCAATTTTGACACTATTCATTTATTTGAATTTAAAAAAAATATATACAGTTGATATGTTCGAAATAAAAGTTTTAATATATTAATTAAATGTAATATGTTTATATAAAATTATATTAGCACATTAAATAGTTCATATAGTTTATATTTTAATATCTTTAAAACCATTTATTTGATATTTTAATTAATAAAATAATTTCAACATCACTATTGTGTCATAGTTAATGATAATTATTTAATCCCTAAAAATTATAAATAAATTCATATGATGTAGATAATTGTATTATATTTTTGTAGACTATAAATTTTCTAATTTTCATTATGTTTATCACTAAATTAAAATTATTATACTTATAAGGTTTAAGAAAGTGACATGTTGTCACATTCTTTGGTTGTAATAATAATTAACAATATTTTCATAGAAAAAATTTCATTAAATGAATCTAATCCGACCCTTAGGTGATATTGGGCGAATTTTAGTCATACAATAGGATTTTGGAAGGTGTTAGAGTAATTTTATAATCTTATATTTACCCTTAATTACCTGATTTACCTTTAACTAGGGTAAATAAAATTTACCGTAGTTACTATTCATAATTCCTAAAAATAAAAAGTAGCCTATTAGCATAATTTGGACCCCCTGATTCCAAATATGGAATCCATTTTTCAAAATTCAAAACACATATGTTGTAGTAATTAATTTAAAATTAATCCCGTTGATAAGAAAACGAGTTTTAGAAGTTAAAACATTGTCAAAGAATGAAATGTTTTTATCTATGAATTCAATGTGAAATTAATGCTAATGACATATATTAAATTAAATGGTAAAAATATATTCTATTTATACTTTAAAACCATTCAATATTATAATTTAACCACATAAATTGTCTCAATGAAAAAAGTTGTTTTTGATTAAAAATTAGCGTATTTTTACTATTCATCAAAATATGAATGTTATGAGAAAAATATCAAAAATTTATCCAAAGTAAATTTTTATATCCTAATTCAAATAAAGAATTTTATTTTTTCAAATTTTACTAATAAAAATGTCAAAACCTAGATTTAATGTGGGTGCGCCATCAAATGGTGACAAAAATGCATTTTTTGAAAAATACTTATTTTGCCCGAAAAATTTATTTTGTTTTCTTACCATGTTCTAGAAAATGTGTAGGATTAATAATAATGTTATAAAATTTAAAATTTAGTTAATAATATTCATAACGGCTAGTCCATATACTTCTTATAAAATATCAGGGTGTTACACTTACTCTTCAATTCCATTACATATTTATCACCCTAATCTTTCAATTAGATCTTTACTCCCATACAATTAAACATAGTGATTGTATTTGATATTCTAAATGAATATGTCACAAATGAATGAAAATATATATCCATTCAAAGAATACTATAGGTCTCAGTCACAATGGTTTATCTAGGACAATTTTCAATAACATCCATTTTTAGGGATCAAATAATATAACCTCTCTTGAGATTATATGATCCAAAATAAAATATTCTATAGCAACAAATGAAACATGTTAAATATTTCAAATATATTCTTCTTACATAGGGTCTTCAATACAATCCATATGTTTTCTTCATGATCTTAATTTCTCATAGAATGTATAAGAATATCTTCTTCGAAGGCTACCCCAAACTAATCATGGTATTATTTATGTACTCTATCCATTGAATCCATGGAGATAACAATGGAATTGATAAGAACATTTAGAATAAACATAAATTCATATAGTTCATACTTGAAAAAAAAATTGTGTTGGGTACGTATTAAATTTTTACCATCAATACATAGTATCAAGGTCAAAGATAAATTTTCATATAATACTAAGCTACGCATAATTGATCAAGAAAATTAATACATACCCTAGGATACTTATTCTCAATAATGTTCTTGTTATGTTCTTGATAATCAAAGAAGTCCTATATTGATCGATATTTATTTCCAAAGAAATTATAGTTATACCACATTTTGTCACACTTAGTAGAATAAATCCTTATTAAAGAATGCCATATAGCTACATATTCAATTCTTAAAACTCAATCAAGGATATTCTATATAGTTTCCATTAAATATATATAGAATGTGTTATAAGTTATATTAAAATTTTTAATTCCATATTTAGAGGAATATAATATAACATTTCGAGAAATAAATCATCTAACTTATATACAGTTGAATATTAATTAATGTTGAGTTTCTCCCCAACCATATGTTATAAATAACCCAAATGAATATGAATCAAGACCCAGTAAGAGGGTGTAATATTCATTGTATGTTCATATTTGTACTCAAACTGATAGACTATATTAATTTGGTTCATAATATTTAATTTGACTTCACTTCATAAATAATTGAAATAGTATTTATATAAAGAAATCCATTCCATGATAGAAATCATATAAAAATAAACTAACGGAAGAATTTTAAAATTTTCTAGGGCACAATCCATAAAACATTAATTGTAGAAGATTAATAGAATTTTTATATGATAATATTACCATTATCTATTATTACTACTACATCAATAACTTACAATTGAGGAGGAAATTTGATTCTATTAGTGAATTCATCAAATAAAAAATGTTGGGTAAAACTACAATCTAACAAGACATTAGAAGATATTGAGTGGATGATAGGTATACCAATATCTACATTTTTATTGTATTGCACATCAACAATATCAATTACAATGTATTTACTTTTGTCTCTAGGATTATGAGGTGATAGATGTTGATCATCTTTATTAATCATTAGTTTTAGGCACCAGTTAGTACAACTTCCAAACTCTATTCAATTATAGTATTAGATTATGGGTGGTGAATTATATGGGTATTTCTCTCTATTTTAATTATTAGATAAGTCCTTTACATTACTTAATCATTTAATTTCTAAATGGACATACTTTACACACTTAAAACACTACTAATCCCATTAAGATGACGTCCTCCATGATTCGTTCCAAAAATTTATATTAAAGAAAAACTCATCCTTTTTACCTCTATGGTTATTGTTATTATAATTTATTTTCAATTTGGTATTTCTTTTCTTATAAAAAATGATATTTACTGGTGAATTATAACTCTATTTCAACCTTGATATATCATAAAATGATTTCCTCATTGCTATTTATGCCTCTTATGAATAACACCTTTCAGAGACTTGGGGTTCAGACACTTAAAAATTGATCAATATTTCATTTTACTTCAATTATAATTTCATATTTGTACCTCAAATTTCATGAAAAATTTAACTCATAGGTTCCAAAATATTCATCATTCATCAACTTAATCTCAGAGAATTCCATCTCTATATTCATTAAAATAATATGAGGAATATAATTATTGAATTATCGGTTACAAATACCATTCCACTCTGTTGATTAAATTTAATTATTAATTCTTATATCAATGCTAAGATTACACAATTAATCTATTTCTCTTTCTAAATGATATAAAGATAATAAAACCTTTAATATTATATGAACTTGAGAACATAAATTTAAATTTTACTAGTATATAACCATTATTTATTGATTATTGGATCATCATACCCACTATAAAAGGTTTAAATTTTCTAATGAAGAAATCAACATAAACTTTTTAATCATATTCTCATTTGTATGCTCAACAAAATTCATGTCTTGAGAAATTTTCTTATGTATAATAACAAGATTCTTATCTTATCTCCCATAACATCTGGTTTCTTAGAAAGAGAATGATTTTAGTTTCTATAAAATTCAGTTATAACGTGTTTCATTCTAGTTTCATCCATTAAATGAAAATAAGTTGTATATATATGGGTTCAATAATCATAGTGGAAATAATACAACTAGAAAAGTCTTTTATAGGATGTCTAAGTCATAAAAAATTATTTTCAAACTATGAAACCTTTGTTTAAAACTAGGTGTTGGAATCCTCATGTACTAATCATGTTTTAATGATCACAAATCCTATTCAACCTGGTTAAATCATGTAAATTATATCAAATCATGTGTATTAATGTTTAAAGTATTCTAATGCTTTATGAAGAGCCATTCAAGTTCTTAATTGCTCTACATTCAGTTTAATTACTTTATACTATATGTGAATTACTTTTCTATTATAATCTTTGACAAATGATTAAGTCTAATCCATTCTATTATCATCATTGTTTTTGTCTGAATAAAGTTATATTTTAAAATATAAGACACCATGAGTTTTCCAGTGGTTATGTCTTTCTAGAAAAGTAAAGTAGGAACCATGTAGCAGACACCGTGAACATTCCGACACAATGAACATTTAGACACCGTGACAATCAGACATTTTGAACATTCAGACACCTTGAAGTGGAAACCAAGAAGTAGACACCGTAAAGATGTAGACACTGTGAAATCTAGACACCGTGAACAAGACACCATGAACAAGACACTGTGACCAAGAGAAACCATGAATATGGGACACCATGACCCATCCAGACACCGTGTGAAGGATACACCATTTCCATGACATACAGGGACACTGTTTCCAAATATATTTTGTCATCTTTCAATTTAATCTTTAATGGTCATATTTGATGACTTTAATGAACTAACATAATTAATATTTCATTGTAGACATATCATTAGAAAGTATGAGGTATGAGGTGCAGAATACATGCAACCTGTCGGCCCCAACACATGCACTCCAAGATAAAATAGTAGTGGAGCCAAGAAACAAGAAGTGGGCGAATCTGTCTGTCTTGTGACACTCCTTTTTCCATACGATGACTCATATTCTACATCTGCTTCATCTCAGAAGTCCAGATCTGCAAAGACCAACACTCATAGAACTTCTAAACACATCACAATCTTTCTACTCTTTTGTGTATCTTTTATTTAATTTCAAGCAGTGTGTGTTTCTGTATAATAACAGACACTGTCTCCACCATCCAAATAAAGGATAAAAGATATCCATACTCAAACATTTCTTATTCTTGTGTTTACCCACTATTCAGTGTGGAGGAGGTCCCTGTGTGGATTGGTAGTTTGTACCTACAAAGAACTATTAAAGAGGTCCATGTGTGGCCTGGAGAATACTGTGTACTATTGATAACATTGATCACAGGTGTGGATCAATGTTTATCTATATAAACTGCTAGGTGGTAGGTGATCACCAAGTGGAGTGGATTAGGTCTTAGCTTGAGACTAAAACACTTGTTTCATATCATTTGTACTGTTTAAATTAGTTTTCTATATTTTACTGCTTTTCTATATAACTCAGAAATCACTAAATTCACTTTTATATTTAATATTGGGAAGAAGTTATGACTGGTTTTTCATAGTATACTAGCTTAAAAAGTAACATTAATAATCATTAAGATTACAGAGAAATAATTCATCTTCTAAGAAGTTATTTAAACAGTCAAACCTTCATAACTTTTTTACATTGATTATCTAGGATGTTTTTCCTTAAAGGGGAAATATTTTTGAGAGTAGTTTTACAGAAATTTTTATTGTTACTCAATTCTCCCCTCCCCTCTTGAGTAATCTACTCTGACCAACATTTGTTATCAAATGTTTTTTTATTAGGACTCTATTTAATCTTATTCAACTTTGATTGTATTTGAACCATAATGATTTTTTAATTTATGTTAATTCTAAATTTCTAGATCATTAAACCTATTTTGTTATTATGGATAATAGATTGGGAGGTTCTACAACAAACAGACCAGTATTATTTAATGGAATCAACTATGCTCAATTGATAATTAAAATAAAAAGTCATTTAAAGAGTATGAGTTTTGAAAGTTGGTATTCCATTATATATGAATATAATATTCCTACTACATATAGAATAACATGGGATAAACCTACCAAAACTTACTATAATAACAATTTCAATGATATTAATGCCTTATACTGCTCCTTCTGAGATGAGGATTTCTATTGAATTTATGCTTGTAAACCTACCCATGAAAATAGGGATACCTTGTTTGTCCCACATGAAGGAACATCTAGTGTTAAAGGAATGATACCTTATACATACACTATAAAATATGATATTTTTAAAATAAAACCTGATGAGCCTACTTCTGACATGTATCTTAGGTTTAATGATATTGTCAACACAATGATCATTCTTAGAAGAGAAGTCACTACTAAGGAATAAATCATGAGAATCCTTAGATGTCTACCTGACAGATGGAGGGGAACCTCTGTCTATATTACAGAATCATTTGACATCATCAAGAAACCTGTAAAAGAACTCATTGGAAAAATGATGATGTATGAAGAAGATTTGAAAGTCCACAAGGAAGATGAGTATGAACCAAATATGAAATCTGTTGTATTCAATTCCACCACCTCTAAACACAAAGACAAAGTGAAATTGGAAACTTATGTATAACACTCAACTAGTGAACAAACATCAACTAATAGTGATGAGTAGATCGATCAATAATCCAGAAAATTTACTAAATTTTGCAAGAAGAATAACTTTTTCCAAAAACCTAACTTCAAAGAAAAATATGACCAAAAATAAAATTGGAAGGACTGGAAAAGAATTGACAAGGCTGATGAAATTTTCTGCTATAAATGTATGTGAAAAGAACATATCATGGAAGACTATCCAAAGCTCAAGTACAAAAAATATATATGAGGATATGGATTGGAAGTATAAAAAGGCCCTGAAAGAAAACTACAGTGCCTTTGAGGACAGTTCATGTGACTCAAAAACATCACATCATGAACAGGGAAATAAAGACAATATGTGCTTTATGAAAAACTCTTCTGAGGAAAGCTTCTTAAAGAGTTATTATAAAAGTCTATGGTACTTGGAAAGTGGATGTTCAAGGAACATGATAGGAGACGAGTCATGCTTCAGGAATCTAATCAAAATAGATAGAGGACATGTCACATTTGGTGACAATGCTAAAGGAAAAATAATTTTCCTCGGCCAAATAGGTAACTCTAACTTAGTTTCAATATCAAATGTACTATTTGTTGATGGATTAAAATGAAATCTTCTCAGTATATCATAGTTATGTGATGATGGATTTCACGTTATATTTGAAAATGATTGTTGCAATTCCATTAATTCTTATGATGAATTAGTGTTTTCTACTTTAAGAAATGAAAATGTTTACTCTGTTAACATTGATTCCTTAGTGTCTCGAAATAATTCACGTTTAAGTGTGTTTCATAATGATTCTTGTCTCTGGAAAAGGATACTAGGACACTGTAATGTTTACTACCTTAGAAATTAAACTATAAAAATCTTAGTTAAAGACTTACCCAAACTTGAGTTTCTAAATGATAAAGTGAGTAATCCCTGTCAAAAAGGAAAACAAAAAAAAAATTTCCTTCAAACCAAAGAAAGAAGTTTCAACATATCAACATCTCAAACTGGTTCACATGGATTTATTTGGACGATCTTGAGTTTATAGATTAAATTGGAATCACTTTTTTTATGTTCAGGTAGATGACTTTTCTAGATATACTTAGACTTTCTTTCTGGCTCATAAGAGTGAAGCCTGCTCTTATTTTACTAAATATGACAAATCTGTAGAAAATGTTAGTGGAAATAGAATTACATCCTTAATATTTGATCATGGTCATGAGATTGAAAATCTAGAGTTTTAATCCTTCTACTCACAAAAAGGTTATATTAACAATTTCTCTGCTCCTATATCACTACAAAAAAATATAGTTATAGAAAGACGAAATAGAAACCTACAAGAGATAGCTAGAACAATTCTTAGTGAATATGACCTACCTATTTATTTTTGGGCTGAAGATGTCAATACAAAATGCTACATAATCATTAGAGTGTTGATCAAATCCATTCTTAATAGGGCTCCTTATGTGTTATGGTAAAATAGATAACCCAAAGTTAACTACTTCAAAGTTTTTTTCTGTAAAGTCTATATTCTTAATACTGAGGACAATATTGACAAATTTGGGTCCATGAGTGTTGAATGTATCTTTTTAGGATATTCCTTTTCTAGTATGTCCTATAGATTGTTCAAGAAAATAACTAAATGTATAGAATAATATTTAAATTCCAAATTTGATAAAATAGATCCACATGAGCCTAAAACCTCTCTAGAAAACCTGAAGAATTATGTATTAAATATTAAAATCAATTCAAAATCCTCAATCAATTTTGTCAAGCAATATGTGAAAACATCCAGTTCTGGAAATTCCCTAGAATCAAGTCATAATGAACCTAGACCTATTGATGAAACTAAAAACACTAGTCCCTCCTTTTCTAGAACTGTTCGAACTCTTAAGAACCCTCATTTAGATGCTATTATAGGAGACCTAGTCATAATAACACATACTGGAGCTTCACATAGAAATAAGGATGAAAATCAAGTTATATTGCTACAACTTGAACCTAAAAACATTAAGGATTCAATCAATGATGAATTTTGGGTGATGGCTATGAAAGAAGAACTTAATCAGTTTGAAAGGATAAAATTTTGGAAACATGTTGAAAGACATAAGGACACATTCACCATAGTCACTAAATGGGTATTTATAAATAATGTAGTTGAAGGTGGTAACATATTTAGAAACAACTCTAGATTGGTTTCTCAAGGATATAGTCAAGAATAAGAAATTGACTTTGAGGAGACTTTTACACTAGTAGATAGACTCGAAGACAACAAAATCCTACTTGCCTATGCTGCACATCTAAATTTCAAACTATATCAAATGGATATTTAGGGTGGATTCTTAAATTTTTATATAGCTGGGGATGTTTTTATTGAACTACCCCTAGTTTAACAAACCCCCATTTTTCAAAATAATATTTATAAATTATCCAATGAATTATGTGGTTTAAAACAAGCTCTAAGATCCTGGTATGCTATATTAAGTACTTTTTTTATTTACTACAGTTTTACAAAAGGAATAGATGATGCGACCGTTTTTATAAAATTAATTTATAATGATGTTTTAGTTGTTCCAATCTATGTAGATGAAATTTTTTTTGGATCATAAAAAAATTATTTATGTGTTGATTTTTCTAAAATGATGTAAAACGAATTAGAAATGAGTTTAATCAGTGATCTTAAGTTATTTCTTAGATTTCAAATATTTCAAAATAATGAGGAATTATTTTAAATCAAAGTAAATATACTAGTTATATTATAAAACGTTTTGGATAGGATGACACTCAAATTAGTTACACTCCATGATTTCAACTATTAAGTTGGATCTTGATAAAGATCGAAAATCTGTTGATCATAACATTTATAGAGGAATAATTGGATGTTTACTCTACTTGACTGCTAGTCGACCTGATATTATGTTTAGTGTTAGTATGTGTGCATTTTTTTGAAGAAAATTCTATGTAATCTCACTTAAATTCTGTAAAGATAATTTTCAAATACCTCAAGAATACACCCAATATAGGACTGTTCTATCCTAGAAAAACAATCATTTGAATTAGTGAGTTTTTCTGATGCAGACTTCGGTGGATGAAAGTTAGATAGAAAGAGAACCTGTAGAACATGTCACTTTTTAGGTAGGTCACTAGTATCATGGTGTAGAAAGAAACAAAATTATGTTTCATTATCTATTGCAGAAGCTGAATACATAGATTCTGGCAGTTGTTGTGCACAAATTTTGTTGATGAAACATACATTACTAGATTATGGATATCAATTCAGGCATGTACCTATACACTGTGGAAACACAAGTGCTATTAACATCTCGAAAAATCCGGTTTCACATTCTAGGAATATGCATATTGAAGTAAAACATCAATTTTTGAGTGAGCATTATTAAAAATGTGAAATCACATTGGAATTCATTGGTTATGAGTATCCGCTTGCTAATATATTTACCAAATCAATAAATTCAGAAAGAATAGACTACATCATTCATGATTTAGGCCTGATAAATCTTAGGTAAATATCTTATAGTTTCTTTTTTGCTGTCTCATTGTGATGTTCATGTTTACTATCTCACTGTAATGGTCATGTTTATTGTCTCACCGTAAAAATCATGTTTACTATCTCACTATAAAGATCATGTTTACTATCGCACTGTAATGTTTATGTTTACTTTCTTACCACAATCTTCATGTTTACTATCTCACCGTAATTCTCAGTTACTATATCAAAGTAAAATTCATTCTCTGTCTAACCGTAAATACCATATCTGATCTCACTGTAAAAATTCTTTATGATTTTTATATTTGAATTAAAAACCGAATCATGATAATTATCCTTTTCGACTTTTTGTTTTCCCACACTTTTTCTTTTGCGATGTATGGTATTCCTAAATGATAAAACAAACGATGTATCATTTTTCCTTCATGCGATCTTTCATCTACTCACTAAATCATAACATCTATTCAATCCTAGAACCCTTATCTCTCACTCGATCCTTCAGTGGATTCCAAGGATGAAATTCCCTTCATCATCCACTCCTGAGAAACATAGTGCAAAGAAGAAGAAAATTTCACCCAAGATATTACCCAAATGTTCTCTAAACCCAAGTCTCGTAAACTGAGTTTTCGTTCCTGAGAAAGAGGTTTTCCTCGAACGACTTATGTCAAGTAAGTATTTGGTTCTGAATGTTTTAAATGGAAAGGCTGGCTAGAGAGGATTTCAAAGGTATATAGACCTATCTATCCTAAGTTAGTGGCTCAGTTTTACCAATATGTTCAGTTCTCCTTTTAGTCCGAAGATATATATGTTGTGAGAAGCTAGATCAATGGACAGAAATACTCATTCTCTTCGAGGGTATGGGATGCATGCCAAAGGATACCTCATTTTAGGTCCACAAGGCTGAAAACCCTGAGAGGGGGGGGGGGTTGAATTAGGGTATGACTAATTTAATCTTAATGCTCGTTCTGATCTTGTTTCGCTGTTAAACAAAACACTCCTCTCTCTCTTTCATGTTGCATAATATAAACAGAAATTAAATAAAGCACAAGACACAACAATTTTACATGGTTCACCGCTAAGGGATACGCCCAAGAATCATATGCCGACAGGTTTCCAGTCGTACCAATTCCACTAAACTTCACTAGCTGTGGATTACAAGGTTCGAGTTAGATCACTTCTAAGCCCAGAATCACTGTATCTACATGTTTAGGGTCAACTCACTACTTTCCCAAGGGCTACTCCCGGTTTCCCTCTCTCTGGATAACTACCGCTGGAGAGGATCACCTTCTTCCCTATCCTTTTCTCACTGCTCCAGAAAGGATCCACTCACAGTTTATAGACCTGTAGGTCTCTTCATTTGCATGAAGGAACACATATTCCTCTGTAAGTAGATGCTCAGTTGAAGCCCAATTTTCACCCATAGATGAATCTCTCTTTGCACAGAAGGTATCGGGAAAACATCCATCTTCCACGCAGCCTGAAAATCACTACTTAAAATAAACCTTACTTGGCGCGCAAGTCAATCACGGTGCGCAAGTCGCAACAGGCACGCAAGTCCACCTCAGACAATTGCGCGACACAATCTTCCCCAACTCTGAACATGCGTGACTCTATTCCTTTTACTCCCTAACCAATATTGGCGTGCAACTACCAACCGGTGCGCATCTTCTCACACTGGCACACAACTCCTCACACTGGCGCGCAACTCCACCTACGCGACCACACACCACTTGCGCGACCACCACACCTGCGTGACGGGAGCTCTGATTTCTCAAAGTGTTTAACTCTGTTAAAGAATGAAGAGGGGTGGTCCAGTATTTATAGGCAAATTTACCACCCTACACGACGGCGCGCAAGTCACCTGCGCGACCCACTCTTGGCACGCAAGTCTTCTGTCCTCCAAGACACTTGTGCGACCAACTCCCAAACTTGCGTGAACCTATTTCCATGTCCATATTTCGATCTTTTGATTTTGAAAAACATATGGTCACACAAGTTTCCTATACACCAATTCCTCGGCGCACAAGTCCCTTTTCGAAAAACAGTTTTCTTCATTTGTCGATTTTCAGGCCCAAAAATTTGGCAAACACTGGAAAATGGCACCACCTTGTATCTGTTCTTTTTATACCACCTCCAGATCATCCATTCCATTATCAACGTTCTTGATTCAATCATGGATCATTTACCACAACTATTGAACTCTACATTCTACCATGAAACCCCCTTTGTCAACAAATTTGTATGTCATGGTATGCATTGTAAACAATCACAACACAGATGTTCACTTTGTCAACAAACACAATCACCTCAAAAATTCTTCAATGGTGCCCGAGGGATTTTTTACCAACACCTCATGAAGGCATCTGTGAGGATTATCAAAGGGGACCTCCACCTTCAACCAAATTCTTTTATTTGTAAGATGCTTTGAAATCCTTAACTGGAAATGGAACCAAGAAGAGATTCATTGTTTCTGAACAAGACGATGAATAAAGACTTCTGATCATGTTTATTCAGAATTTGGTTATCCCAAGAAAGTGTTATTCTGTTTTTTTGAAATATTAGGATGTGTTTTTGATTCATCTTATGATAAATGGGCCTAAGATAAACATTTTCAAGTATATCATACACCCTATGTGTGAAATGATTAAAGACACATCCAAGTCAACCTCCCAGTTTATCTCTCTGCTTATCTAAGCCATGTTTCATGCCAAAGGTATGGTTGGAACAAACGAGGAAGTTATAAACAAATATGAGTACTGCCTTTCAAAAGTCACTATTAAGAGGATGAAGATAAATTGGAACCCATGAAAAAAGGCATGGGTAGAAGACAATGATAGAATTTATGAAGAATTCAATCCCATGGAACATCCCTCAAGAACAAGAGATATTTCTGATCTAGGTTTGGAACCAGATGATGTTGTTGATTACTCATCTGAAGAAGAAGAGGTTGTTGTTACTCCCAAGGAAAATGTTTCTATTAAGGAAGAAAATAGTCTTATCCCTCTTGTGGTATGTAAAAAAAGAAGTCTATGAACCTACATATGTTGTTACTATGGAATCTCAAACTGAGGCTAAATAGAATTGGTGGCCAAATAAACTAAAAAGAGTGTCATGGAAGAACCTATAGTAGAAGAGCTACCTATTATGTAAGGAGATATCCTTGAGGAACACCCAGTGGAACAATCTGTTCCTGTGATAATCACATCTACTAAGGAAAGGATGGATCTTTCTTTTCAGTTAGCTAGAATGGAAATGGAAGAAGAACTATAAGATGAGTTTGTGAAATTAGATCAAGATCCTAAACCTCTCATTCCTAATATGGATGTAACTGTTGAGGGGGAGCAACCCCCCAAATCTCTAATCCACTGAAGAACCAATCATGAAAGTTCCAAGTCATGTAGAAACTCGATATAAGTTCCCTAGTTTCTATGACGTGGATGACTCTCAACATGTCTTAAAAAAGGCCCTGACCTTTCCTCTATGTTCCATTTGAAATTAGTCTCTAATATATCCCCTAAAAAGGAACCTAAAAATGTACAAATACCTATTTCTGAACCTGTATTAGGCCGATCATCCTTGGTGAGTAATGATGATATAAAGGAATTTGGTGCTACCCTTCTGTCTTGTGTTGAAAATGTTATGAATTCTCAACCTTCTCTTGTGACACATCTATGTGAGAAAGATGCCTCTTAATTGTTGGAGAATTTTATTTGGAAAATACAACCCAAAATGCTACATTAGATTCAGGATGTAAGAGTTGAGAATAGGCTGCTTAGAGATGAAGTGAAGACCCTAAGTGGTATGATTTAATACATGCAGAAAGAGATGCTTTCGAGATTAGAGCATCCTACTGAACCTGTTGTTCCACAATCCACACAGAATTTTGTCTCTGAGATTCATCCACATTTATCTTCCTTAGCTGAAATGGGCTATGAAACGAACAAACAGATTGTGAAATAAATGCGAGAGCTTGTGGTTAATCTAAACCAACACACTAATGAGTATACACGATGTCTTAAAAGAGTTCTGAATCAACTAAAATATCTCACGAAAATGGTCAATGCATCTAAAGCCTCTGGTCAATCCTCTCAACCCTCTTTAGATAGTGATCTGCTTAGAACAATTGTCTCCAAAGAGCTACAATCTATGCTTGGTGGCTTCCGTAAAGATTCTCTTTCTATAGTTATCAAGAATAGTGAACAAGTTCTTGACCTAGTCCAAATCCATTCTAAAATTTCTAATGATAGTCAGCATGATATTTCCTAGAATGTGGATTTATATTTCAATATAATCTTCTATAATAATTACATGAATAATCATTTCAAGTATCTTGTGGAAAATCTGAGGAACCCTCCTGCTACACAAGATTTCAATACCCAATTCCAAAAGCTCAGAGAGATTACTCGATTACTTGACAAGTTTATGGAGAAAAAGGATGATTTTAAGAAAGACATGCAGTATGGTAGAGAGATCATTGTTGATTTTATCAGGATCAATAGGTCTTACCTTCATGTACAGAGTGCATCCATTGTTTCTCCTGTGGCTGCACCTCTAAGACCTGGATTTCCTACTTTCAATTCTGCACTAGCCTCCACTACTATGTCTATCAGCCAAGCCCTGAGTCATATCAGTCCTATGATCCTTGATCATCAACTACCTTGATCTTCTACTACTCTTACTCTGGATCCCTCTATTTTTGAAGGATTTCCTTTACTTTCTCCATTGAACAACTCACTCCCATCCTCTACCTCCACTTCACCTCATATAGATTCCTCTTCTACTACTACTGATAAAGGCAAAGAAAAGACTAGTCAGTGAACAATGACCATGTTTACTTCTTTTTGATAGAAATGACATTGCTTTTGTTTTTCTCTTTTTCTGTTCTTACCGGATCTTATTTTCTTTAATGGAATGTGTAATTTGTAGGAATTCTCTTATTCTATGTTTTTGATAATCCCAAAATGGGAATAAATCTCTATATGTTAGACATTTATCTCTATATCTATAGTTGAATCAAATATTCACATTAAATATACAAAATTATGGATCATCAAAAAGGGGGATATTGTTGGACTCATCATGTACTAATCATGTTTTAATGATCACAAATCCTATTAAACCTGGTTAAATCCTATAAATTATATCAAATCAAGTGTATTAATGTTTTAAGTATTATAATTATTTATGAAGAGCCATTCAAGACCATAATTACTCTACATTCAGTTTAATTTCTTTATACAATCGTTGATTTATATATATAATATTATATTTGACAAATGATTATGTCTAATCCATTCTATGATCATCATAGATTATGTATGAATAAATTTATCTTGAAAAGTCTAAGACACAGTACGTCTGTCGTTGGTTATGTCTTTATGGACAAGTAATGAAGACACCGTGAAGTAGACACCGTGAACATTCAGACACTGTGAACATTCAAATACCATGACAATTAGATTCTATGAACATTCAGACACTATGAAGCAGACACCATGATGTAGACACTGTAAACATGCAAACACTGTGACAATCAGACATCGTGAACATGCAGACACCGTGAAGTAGACACAGTGAAAAAGACGCCATGAAGAAGACACTGGGAACAAGAAAATGGGACCATGAGACACCATGACTATGAGACACAATGACCAATCCTGATACCGTGTGATGGGGAAACTGTTTCCATGACATACTATGACACCTTTCCAAAAATATTTGTTATCTTTCAATTTAATATCTAACGGTCATATTTGACGACTTTAATGCACTGACATAATTAATGTTTCTTTGTAGGAATATCATCGGATAGTACGAGGTATGAGGTACCAAATACATGCAACCTATAGGACCCAACACATGAACTCCAATATAAACGAGTAGTGTAACCAAGAATCAAGCAAAGGGAAAAAAATCTTGTATGAAGTAGCACGACAAAATGAACAAGATTGTGGGAATGAACGTGAGAACAATATACATTTTGGAGAATTGGATCATGAAACTCGATTCTTACAAAGAACACATGAATCATACTTGAATCTTGAGAATAACTTCATAGTGTCAAAAATCACAAAGAACAGATACTGAATCTGTCAGTCTTGCGGTACTATGGTTTCCAGTTGACGACTCAAATTCTGCATCTACTTCATCTCAGAAGTCCAGAGCTACAAAGACTAACACTCAATGCACTTTTAAACCAATCTCAATCTTTCTGCTTTGTTGTGCATATTTTATTAACATTCATAAATTGTGTCTTTCTATATAATAACACACTCTTTCTCCTACATAAAATTGAAGGATACAAGATATCTTTAGTCAAACCATTTTTATTCTTGTGTTTAACTTCTAATAAGTGTGGAAGAGGTCCCTGTGTGGCCTGGTAGTTTGTACCCATGAAGAACTATGGAAGAGGTCCCTGTGTGGCCTACATAGTACTGTGCACTATTGATAACCCCGACCCAGGGTGTGGATCAATGTTTATAAATATAAACAGCTTGGCGGCATGTGATCACCAAGTGGAGTGGATTATGTCTCGGCTTGATACTGAGCCACTAGTCTCATATATGATGTGTTGTTCACATTAGTTTTCTCTGTTTTACTTATTTTCTATATAACTCAGAAATCATTAAATTTAAATTGATAGTTCATCATGGAAATAAGTTATAACTGGGTTGTCTTATTAGAATAGCTTCAAAAGTATATTTAATAACCATTAATATTACTGATATATAATCAATGTTCTAAGAAGTTATTTAAACAATCAATCCTTCAAAACCATATTACATTGATTAATTGGGATGTATTTACCATCAAGGGGAACTCTTTTTTACAAATATTTTTACAGAAATTTTTATTGTTAATGAATTCACCGCTCCCCTCTTGAGTAATCTAGTCTAACTAACACTAGGATATCCATGGTCATTGTCAATTGATGCCCTTCATAATTTTTCTTAAATTATGTATTAATTAACTAAACATATCCCTCAAGAGTTTTAGGCCATATGTAGAGAAAGGGATCATTCATTGTGCATTGAAATGATTATCGAGATATACTCGACCATGTATTATCTTGGTTATAACACCTATATGAATTTGTGACTATTACACATCCACTTTTATTACATAGAAACTATATATTTTATTTTAAAATAATGTCCTTCCTTTAGTATAATATAAGATATTATCCAATGCATAAGATTATCCTCAACATCCTAACTAAATGTTCTCCATTCTAGTTTCTAAATGTAACTAAAAATTTCTATTATACTAATGGTAGTAACCCAATAAATTCATTCATAAATAATATATCTTATTATTTGACTATTCATTACATATTAATTGGATCCCCATACAAAGAAATAGGTATTTTGTTTTTTGAAACAAGGATATAAAAAACACTAGTGAATACATGACCCAAAATATTTCCCGTCAAGTTCATCATAATTAAAACCAATCTAATAAATAACATACTTAAAAGAAATTTTTTATAAAATAAGGATGGGAAACAAAACAATGTGTAATATTTGATACTTACTATGGATAATCATATTATATGGTAACTATACTAAGTATAGAAAAAAAACATTTAAAATATAAATATTATATATTGTTAGATTAATATTAATTTTATATCAATATGATCCATGACATAAATGAAAATGATTATTTTAAATAGAGACATGGAAACATAAACAATTTTCACATAAATTATATACATAATTTTACATTATGTTTTTAAAAAAATCTCTTTTTTAGACATAACAATAAGAAAACATTTATCCATTACCATGGGAATTCAAACATAAGAAATTATGAGATCTGATGATTAGTAAGGGTAAATACGAGAGTATCAATCAAGGGCCATATGTGATAACTAGATATGAATAATTTTATGAGAACATGAGATTAATATTGTACAATAATACCCATAAATTCATATATCATAATCATGAATCCTATAATAATGTTTTATCAATCAATAGGCATAATATATAAGAGATTTAAATAATAAACATGGAATCATGATCCGTAAGAACACATCACAGTCAAAAGGCATAAGATTATTGTAGATCATTATGCAAAGAATATCATTTACCTATTCAAGGATCACATCCAAGAATATCATTGTGGATTGGGCTCAGACCCCATTCAATCATTTCCATAGGTAGGGTTCATTCACAAGAATATCTTATTCGATGAATTCCATTATTGAATTGGGTCTACTACCAATTGCACTCTATCATATCTCATTATATATCATAGAAAATGTCAAAAAAAATTTCATAATATCATCAACACCTAACATGGGAAAATTTTATTAGATTCATAAACACATATTGATTGTAATAATAAACCATCTAGATAAATAATATAGATGATAAAATTGTATCATACTCCCATTAAATAATAATATTCATCAAATTATGTTGTTATAGATAAATATAAATTAAAAACATCACTTAACATTTCTGAAATAATTTTTTTTCCATTAATGTCCCATAAATAGTATATAAAATTTACCAAAAATATTAATATGAATACATTAATTGAAATACAATTACACATATATAATAAGATTTAATGATAATAATATTCATGATGGTGGAGAAAGTTGTTCATGTTGTTAATTTCAAAAAAAAAAATCCCCTGAAATTTTTAGTAAAAATTCAATAGTACCACGTTTGGAAAATGATAAGAAAAATATGTTTAAACCATCAAAAATAAATATAAATATAGTACAAAAATATTTTAAATAATTTAATTTGAATATTAAAACTAATCGTGAAAATATATTTTTTAAAATATTGATATGGAAGAAAATATTTCTAACTAATGTGAAGAATATTTTTTTTTCAATAATAACATATATTTCATCACTTGTGTACATAAATAGAGGAATATAAAACAAAAATATGTTGTCTTAAAAAATAAAAATCATAGAATAAATATTATAATATTTCAATGAGATATATGATATAATTTCTTTATTGTAAATTTAAGCATACAAAATCTCGTTAAAAATGAAATTGTAACACAAAACCCTTACCTCAAGTCCATATTACTTCGCAGGTTCTCTAACATCCTACATAATAATATTTATTTTATTAAAATTATATATAAGAATAATAATAATAATTTTACTACCATAATCTATTTAATTATAATACCTTGTCTCTCTTTCAATAATAATCCTTCATTATCATCAACGTTTCGGATGGTAACAGCTTCATTATTCATGCATGTCTTAGTTAAACAGTTACACTTCTTGAAATTTGATCATGGTTCCTTAATCATTAAAAGTATAGAAATTATATAAAAATCCTAATTATTAATTATATATATTTTTATAATCATTCATATAAATAAGTTTTGAAAAATTAATTATATCACACTATGGAGACCATAATCTATACATACGGATGGGTAATGTTTTAAAATTTTGATTGATTTAATAATAAATGAATAATGTTAATTTATTTTTAAATTATAATTATTTTATCATTAATATATTATATATATGTTGAATCTGTCATAATAAATTAACCATTAATTATGTGAATGTAAAATGAATCATATCACTACGTGGAGGCGGTAGTCTACACATACGCTCAAGTGATACTTTTATCTCAAATTTTATAGAGAAGAGGTGGTTAATGGATTCTCCATCCTAATAATATATATATATATATATTTATGAAAGTAAATTAATCATTTTTATATATATTATTTATATAATTAGTATAATAATAAATAAAAATGAAATAGATTCATTAATATATCTACCACTTCTTGGAGAGACCTATTTCAAATTAATCATTACGCCTTGAATGATTGATTCCATAAGAAGACTAAAATATCTAGCATGATGGGAAGTAATAAAGGAAGTTATTTTTTTTATTAATTTTACTATTTTAAGGATAACATGGTGTGTATATGGTATGGGAATCGGTTACCTTTTATAAGTGATTGGAGTAATACACATGGAATTTCATTAAATATTTCAATGATATAATGTAACATTCATGGAAATTTTGATAAAAATGGAAAATTTCTATAATTTAGGATATTAAATTGTTTAAATATAATTATAAAATAATATTTTTATAGGTATGGGTGTAAATATTATCCCTATATATTAGTTTAACCCCCAGTGAAGTGGTTTTAGCAATAACAATGATAAGAAAATTTTACTATTTTTACTTTTAAGTATAAAAAATGATATGTTAACCCAATTAAATTTAGTTACTTAATATAATTAAAAAATTTGAATCCATTTTACAATATTATATTTAAACATGTGAAAAAAATGAATTTCAAATAATTGTGCAAACCTAAATAAAAAACATGTTTTAGAGAAATGAATTTTTAAGTATAAAATATAATTTACTTCCACACTATTCCATGAAAAATCCATTAATTGAATTATAATATATTATATTTAATGTAAAATCTATAATTTTAATTACAACTATTCATCAGTATATATTAATTTAATTTAATAATTTGAAAGCATATTCTGTGCATGAGAACAGTTTTTAGGGAAAATATGTTTTTAGGACCAAAATATATTTATAAAAAAATAACGTGTAATGATGGTTTTTCTGTGATTAAAAAATTATTTATAATTAAATTTTATTTAGGTTACATTAATATTAAATTCTCAATATAATGGAACTTTTAATTGAATAGAAATGATAGTTATTAAAAAATGGGTTTTTTCAATTTACAAAAACAAAAATATTATAATGAAATATTTAAAAATCACCATATGATAATTAGAAATCACGATTTAGATTTTATAAAATTAAATTTCTAAAAGTGAAAATAATTAATTAGAATTTTGAAACGAAAATTTTTGATAATATTTTTAAGAAAACCTATTATAAACCATTAAATGACCTTTTTGAAAATTGAGTACTTATTTATGATGAATTAATCAATAAATTTGATTTAAATAAAAAATTTATACATATTTTCATAAAGTATGTATTACTATTCATAGATATAAATTTAATGTCTTGGATATAAATTTTTACAATAACATGGATCATATAGAATTGGTGTAGCATAAAAGTTAAATTATTGAAAAATTCATGTTTATGTAAATGTAAACAAATATAAATTACTGACTTTTTACATTCTACACCAATTAATATTAATTCATTCCTTCATATTTTCTAACTATGATATAAACACCTTATGATAAAAATTACTCATCCCATCCTAGGGACTCTATTAAGCTACATAAAGTTTATGATTCCTTCAAATAATGTTGACTAAGAGAGTAGTCATTTCTTGAATAGATTTATATCCATATTCTAAGATTTTTACTAGTTTTTCATCATGGAAATGATTTTTCATTAATAATAGAACCTATTAGTTTAGTATATATGATATTTTTATTATGTAATTCATTGGGATAGTTACAGGGAACACATCCTGAATATGAGAGTGGCTTGGTGGGAGTACCAAGTGATAAGAAACCATCTCAATCCGATCAAGAATATAAAAAAACCATTATAACAACAGAACAACATTACCTTATTTCTAAATCTCATAAATTTATTTGATGGGGAAATTCAAAGGAAAACCATCTCACCAATTTCATATTTTATATCTCTCTTACAATTGTAATCATAGCTGTTCTATTTTAATTGGGATTCCTTAATGTCATGCATATTGACTCTTAAATTTTATTTTATTTCCTCATCTTTTACAAATCCAAGTAGCTTTCTCTCTATAACCTCATTAATTTATGATATATTTATATACTTCCTTACAAATTAGAATTCATAAAGATTGATCAGAACACTCATATAAAAGATATTGATTTATGAAAACTCAAGTAGATGATTGTGTGGATTACAACCACCTTGGAAATTTAGAGAACATAATGTCAAAATATTATTGAAGGGTGTAAAAGGTTATCTTAGACCTCCCATATATATTATGATGATAGGATGTAATGAAACACCACTCCATTTCATAAACACGATGAATACATTTTTAAAATATTTTTGCAATCCTTAGATATTTTTTAAATATAATAGAATGTAAAACTTCATGAAACATTTACAATTCCAATTTTTATATTATGTAATGATGACTTATATATAAATATTCTCTAATATAAATTGTGTTTATTTTATTTTTATAGTGATTCACGAGAGCACAAATACCATTTTGTGATTTTTTTGGAGTTTTTGACAATTAAATATATCAGGATGATTTCCAATTTATATTTTAGTATGATTAATGGTTGTAACATACTCATAGTCTTTTATCTC
This sequence comes from Viscum album, assembly GCA_963277665.1. Classification (NCBI taxonomy): domain Eukaryota; kingdom Viridiplantae; phylum Streptophyta; class Magnoliopsida; order Santalales; family Viscaceae; genus Viscum; species Viscum album. The sequence continues at coordinate 2,139,958,332 of OY728163.1, read as the reverse complement.
TAAATATAAAATTGATGAGATAACCTGAAATGAGATACATACTACAAAAAATATCTATTTATATTGTCTAACCTATAATACTCTTTTATATATCTATATATATTTATACTTATTCATAGGAGATATAATTATGCGCAATGAGAATATTTTAATAATTTCTTATTCTAGTATAGTATTGACAGGGAAGATACATGGTCATTGAACCATATCATTCCATAAAAGTCAGGATAGATGTAAATGATATTTATCACAATTTATCAGTGCTCGACATCCTCCTTATACACCACTTTAGTATTCATATGGATAGATTATGGAACACTAATTTTGGAAATATACTATTTATCCCCTTACATCAATATTTCATAGTCCATCATTTGAAAATCCAAAAATATTGAATCTTTTCTAGTCCTCATCAATGATAAGCTTGTACAATTCATTATACTGAAAGCATTAACCACCCTTTTTTATTTCATAGGGTGGTATTGAGTATATCAGCCATAATATTTAATAAATTCCAACCCTATTCACCTACACATATTTAACTATTTGGTGTGACTATATACGTTAAACTATTTTTATTATTATATATTTCACACCATTCTCCAAAACGTTAATACCTCCATATTTTTAAAGAAAAGATTACCATAGATAATAGAAAATCTAATGTCTAGATTTTATTGTAATGAACATTTAATTTTCAATAGGCATAATATATCAGAATATCATTCTAGATAAGAACACATCCTAGATATTTTCTTCATGCATCATTATATATTGCATACCATTTTCCATTATATAGTATTGTGAGAAAATCTTCACTAACTATCCTTCCATTAATTTCCTTGAAGTCTTCATCACATTATTCAATCCAAATAAAATTAACACATTTTAGAGTTAATAAGGTTATTGGATTACATATTCATGATAAATAATTCAAAAAGAAACCACAATATCTTGATGATCCTTAAAAATAAAGAATCTCAGTCACATCGGTTGGTCTGGGACAATGTTGAATAACTTCCATATTTAAAGGATCCATCAGCGTACCCTCTGTTGAGATTATAGTACCAACAAAAAACATTATATAAAAAAATAACACATTCAAAATTTTTTGTATAAATTATTTTTCTTTATGGTATTTAGTATATTCCTCAAGATTTCTTCTTATTATTCCTTACACATTTCATATATAATACTTTCATCTATATGGACTACCATAAAATGATAAATTTAATTTAAAATGAATTTATTCATTAAATCCATAAATATATAATGGGAATTAATATGTCCAAATGGTATTAATATAAATTATTAGTGTCCATAACTTGATGGTATTACATTCTTGGATATGTCTTTCTTTTAACCCTCCACTAATACTATGCCAACCAATGATCAATCTTGAAGTAATATAGGGCCCCATTTAATTAATCAATCAAGGAAAAAATATGGGATAATGAATACATAATATTAAAATTGGTCTTGTTAGGTTCTTAATAATCAATTTAGAGTCTCATTTAACAACCTTCCATCTTTAGAAAAAGTTTAGGTGCACCCCATAAGGAAACACACAGACAAAAAGTCTATACCCAAAATTCATCTTATGTTCATTCTTCAATTCATAAAACTCAATAAGGGATATTCTATATTAAATATTTAAAATATGTGTTATTCTAGGTTTGAGTTTTATTGAAAACTCAACTTTAGTATTCATAGCAAGACTAGGTAACTGATCTAGAAATAAATCACTAAACTCTCATACAATATCAATATATTTGATGTTCAGTTTATCCACAACTATATATGATAACTATACAATGATAATATGAATTAATACACATAAAAAAAATTTCAATTCCCTTGGATGTTCATATTTATACTAACACTAATAGAAACCCATTTTTTAGATTAGAATATCAAATGTTATATTCATTCTTTGAAAATTGATATGGAATTTTTATAATGAAATCAATTCCATGACCAAAGGATATCAAATTATATTATATGTACAATAAAAAGATTTTTAGGGATCAAATTATATAAAAATTTTACTACGGAATATTCATTTACATAAGATATGATCATTGCACCATTTTATATTTTTATAACTTCTTCAATATCTAATCATGGAGGTTGTAATATGACACCTTTAACAAAATCTTCAAATATAAAAGATTTTGTTGATCCATAATCAAAACATAAATTAGATGTTCTAATATGTATGGAATGTTATCCTTTAAATAAATCACCATCTCACAATGCATAAGGAACAATGATCACATGATATTTTTCTATTTTACTCTAGGCTTAAGTGTTTTTGATACAAATTATCAACATTGACCCTTGGTTTCAAGCATAGTTAAAAACAATGTCCATAATCAATGACATTATAACATTATAGAGTGTGTGGTTAATTATATATGAATTTATATATATTTTCATAATTATATATATTATTCACATTACTTTAACAATTTATTTCTTAATGAACTTCATTTCCATGGGTAAATAATTTATCAATCCCATTAAGAAATTTTTTGATCATGCTTATTTCCACACTTCTGTAATAAAGGAAATCTCATCTTATTCCCTCCATAGTTTTTATAATTTTTATTTCCATTGAATGCCATAATTTTATTCCTATAAATACCATCCGATTTGTAGGAGAAAATACTATCCATTTCCACATTGAAAAAAAATTAAAAGATATCTTCGTACCCAGGGAAACCACTTCTCTATAAATCACTTCATAATCTTGGTTTCAATGACCAGAAGAATCAACCAACCTTATATTCTATTTCAATAATAATTTTATAACAATACCTCACAATTCTCATAAGATTTTCCCGATATGTTCCAATAGGTTCATTTTCCTTATACTTAAGCTCAAGGAATTCCTTCTCCATCTTTATATGCAGAATAATGGAAAAAATCATATTGAATTTTAATCTCACATACACATCCCAATATTTAGATTAATTTTAACTATTTTAATTATATTATTGATAAGATTCCACCATTTATACAATCATTCTTCCATATAATAAAAAACAATTAAAAATTCATTAAATTTTTGGAATCATAGGATGGAAAATATATTTTCAGTTTACAAATCCTCTACTCTGAAAATAGTGGATCAGTGGACCAACTAATATAAGATGGATATTTCTTTATAATGGATTAAAAAACCCTTTGTTACCTCCATTTCTCAATTATAATATTATTATGATTCATTGAATATAATTCTATGTAATAATAATAGTAATATTTTTCATTCTATCTACAATAACATTTGGTTTAATGGGAGGAATATCATTGCATTTTCTATTAAATTTAGAATTGACATGGTTCCTTCTAGTCACAATCATTAACTAAAACCAATAATCATATTATGTGAAACTATTATCAATTTGTCAAATTATATCATTAAAAAATCATTTATAGGTTTTCTAAATCACGAAACTATTTTATGAATCTATGAAATCATAGGTCTCACCCTAATCATCCATGTTAATTATCCATTAAAATCAGTCATGATGGATCTTCAATGAAATTTCAATTAGCCTATGTTTATCCCCTAGGTGTGTGAAATCTGGTGTATGGCGAGGGATCATTTTTCCAATACTATAATTACATCTATTTTATACTTAACTAGATATTTTGAGAGTTATTACACCTAGAATAATTGGTACTAAAATGATTCCCACTTGTAGAATCTATAGAGAGATGTATTTTCATAAGAAAAACACACTACTCAATTTACCATAACATATGATATTCTCCAATAATTATTCATATTCTAAGGACTATTACAAATGCAACCATGTTATAGATTCTAAAAGTAACTAATCACTACTTTTATTCCAACTATAATGACCTAAACATATCATAATAAACACTAAATATATTGAAGTGAAAATAAATTACATATGAATATGATCCATTCCACAAACATGAAGGTTTATTTATTTATAGAAAATATGAAAAATAAACTACTAGTAAATAATCTATCTACATAATTTTGAATTATTTTTTTCACTAATAGAACCTTTCAAAGTCATTACATACTTCAAACCATTATACAAAACTGAGGGATGGGAAACATAATAATTGGATATGTTAAAGGCACAATAAGGTTAAATAAAATAAATAATAATCATTTATAATAATTGGCCATAACATAATCCTAAGGGTATGAGAACAAAAAAAAATAATTAGAAAATAATACCCATAAATTCAAAAATCATAATCATGAAACATGATATAATGTTTTAATAATTTAAAGACATATTATATAAGAGTTTTGAATCATAAATAATCAATAATATGCCATTAGAACATATAATAACAATGATATTTAAGTTTCTAGTATTATATAGTCATATAAAATAATTTATTTAGTCAATTATCTCTACGAAGACTATCATATTGGATTTGGTTCACTCGTTATTCCATCATTTCTTTTATTAAGGATCTATCCCATGAATTTTTATTGGAATATTTACCTAACTATACTGGGTTCAGTCCCAATTCATTTCCTTCTCATATAATGAGATATCATTATTCACCCAACTAATTGGAGTGATATAAAATACTTGGTTATCCAATCACATAATAAAACAATATATATGAATTTCACAGGATAATATGACATTATTTTCTGCAGAAAAATAATAATATTGTCAAATAATAAACCATCAAAATGGTACTAGTTTGAAAATCATATCATCATTATAGTCATAAACCGTATCAAAAATAATAAATATTGAAACATTGTATAATACTTGTATCACCCTTGGAAAATATTAAGTACCCTTCTATTTATTTATTTGTTTTATTTAAAGTGTTGGGGAGATATTTTGAATGGTTTGAAGGAATTTTGAAATGTTTTGAGGTTTTTGGGAGGAGAGCAGTTTGAGAGCAATGAGTAAAAACAATGAAACTCCCACATATAACCATGAAAAGTGAGTAAGTGGGCACTGGGTAGGTTCATAGTTTGGAAATATTATATGGGCCCCTATAAGAAACTGTTAATTTGGTGATATAGTCATTTTCATGGTCAATAAATTGTTTGACTAACTATGAACCCTAATCATGCAAAGAAGAAATTTAGATCTAGAAATTTTGGATTTAATTTAGTTTTTCTTCTTAATGGATTTTATTTTCCCAAGGTCAACCCTAACGTGAATTCAACTCTTATTAAAGGATTTGGAGACCATTACTCTTCATTTTAGAGTCATATTTTGGTGATCAATGATTCGTTGAATCCATGATTACCTGGTAAGTCTCTATTCTAAGTCATTTTCTATAAATATATTCTTCATACACCTCTTAGATTCATAGATATATTTATTGGGGAAAAATATATGCTATTTTATGACGATCATGAAGAATATTTGGTTGTGTTGATTGTATGGAATGAGATCTAAGGGTTTTTTTAGTTTCGTATGAATTTTTTAAGGGTTTTGTTTTTTTCATTATTTCTCCCAGATTTCTGGTGGAAGGTGGATTTAATCTTGATTCCCCTTATCAGAACAAGAAGTATAGATTTATAATTTTGTTCATTTCTTGAAATATATTTTGAAATTTTTGTGAGAATCGTGGCAGAAAACTACTTTGGTAATTTTTTTGATGTGTGTAACTATTTTTAAAAGTGTGTTGTTGAATGATTTTAAATTGATGAATTTAAAATACTTTCTTGGTTAGATTCTTGGGAAAAGGATTTGTGGAATAGTTTTCCATAAAAATATTTTTTTTATTGAAATGATTTAAACAATTGGCTTGGATTGATTTCTGGAATACTGTTTGGGGTGTGTTTATATGCATTTTGGGTGAATAAGGGGTTAATGATTCCCCTATAAAAACTTCTATGGATAAGGGTATTAAATATACACCTAAAAAATTGGGTCACCAATGGATGGCTTGGAGAAAGAATGACTCATAACTAATGAGTATAGGGAATTTCATTATTTCACGAGTGGTTGGATGTGTGGATTTGTCAAATGGAATGGGTTATTCCAAATGGATGTTTTGAAATAGTTTTAATATTTTATCTTGTTTTACCCTTTGGAAATAGATTTTGTTTGGGAAAAAAATTTCATATATAATTTTTTTATTATGATATAAAATATTTTAAATTATTTTATATGAATGTGATATTGTGTTCTATCGTAGTGGTGTGAGTAGGGAAGTCATTTGAGGAAAAAAAATTAGTTTAATTACTCACTAACTGATTTTAAAAATTATAGATTTTATACATTATACTATAATATTAGTTATGGTATTTTTTGGTATTTTTTTCTCTATTTCAGTACATTATTATCATCCAACATATAATGGTCGTTGGATATAGATGTCTTGGTTGTTTTAATAAATGCAAATATTGTACCACCAATTATATTGAATCCCTTGGAATTTATTTCTATACATTGGTATCTTGGGGATGTCACCTAAGGAAAATTAATTTTCAACTGCCTTCTCAAGACAATGAGGAGGGATGAGACATTACAAGTGGTATAAGTCATGTATAGTTCATCATTAATTTTAGAAAAACTGGGGGATATTTTATGGTATTATTGTTGGAAAATAATTTTTCATTATCCATTTATTTGGGATAGTATTAATTAGTAGTATCATCAGGACATAATATATAATGCATAAAAACGACATACCGAAACTATTTATGTTGAAATTCACGTTTCTAGGGAATTAGAAATATGAGTTTCTAGAGATACATATAAGAGTTGTATCATATTATCATGGGTTTATCCAATGATAATAGTATTAAATTAATTGTACAAATATCTTCTCACTAAGAATGTATAATTTATTTTGAGTAATTATTTATTATATGGTGTAAAATAGATGACTTTTTTTAAGTGATGATTTTTTTTTCGAATGTGAGATTCTGAAAATTACATGGTTGTGGTATTTTGAAAATGATTTTATTTTCCAAACATTTTAAATTTTTTATAAATTAGTTTAATATGTAATGTGTGGATATTCAAGAAATCATTTTTATGGTTGTTTCTATATGGTAATATTAAAATTTCCAATCCTCTTGTTTCTAGAGAGTGGTACTTATGGATTTTTTTTATGTTGACATGAAATGGAAACAATTAGGAATATAAGGAACCAAATATAATAAGTTTCTAAGAATGTGGCTGCACCTAAGATATTGGTGAACCCACAACGGGTTCAAAGTATTTTTCAAGACTTTCAAGCTATGGATGGAGTGGAATTTGAGGTATGAACCAAGAGAGGTGGATCATTCCACTAGATTCTATATGTATAATACAACCATAATTTTGGGTGATTCAAAACCATAGAACGTAGAGGTATGGCTGAATAGGATGAATGAGATCTTAGATTTTCTTGTCACACCTATGAATATAAATGTCATGTTGGTGATGTATATTCAGGATCCCCTTGCATGCTAGTGGTGAAATTTATAATTTCAAGATAAATTAGAACAAGGAATTTTAGGTGAGGATTTTGATGAACTATTCTAAAAAAAATTCTATCCCCAAATGTTTATGATTAATAGAACAATTTAATTTTCATCTTGATGAAGGAAAATCTCTTAGTTATAGAGTATGTGTCTGAATTTACAAATTGAGTCCATTTTGCACCCATATTTGATGCAAGTGCGTCCTTGAAGGCACAAATTTTTGAATCAGGGATGAGTGAATAAACTCACTTGATGATTTCTATGATATTTATAATGGATTATACAAAGATTTTAAATATAGATATAGAACAAGAGAGGGATATCTTAGGATCTACAGGATGATGGAGCATATTGATACCTATAAAAAATAATGGGAACTCTAATGCGAGAAATAAGTGTAGGTGGGAATCTTATTTCCATAGTGGGAGTATGACTCATAATCAGATTTATAGATTATTGAATTGTTCTCCAAAACAAAATAGTGAGATAGGATGTTTTCTATTTTGTTCATTTGACGACATGTAGTGATATTGTATGACACCACTTAGTGAGTTCCCAAATTGCATTAAGATGGGGCATCATTATTTTTATTTTCATAGTGATCCATGGTCGGGGGCTAGGGGCACATCTAATGTTTGTTAGACGTCGTATTATTCGAAGGGTTTAGGGTAAGAAGATACCGATTTTTAGAATAACTGATCTCACCATGGTGATTCAAGGAATACCACGACTCCTCCGGATGTGTGATCTCAAAAAGAAAATAATGAAAATTGTACAGTAATTTAGATATTATATAAAGCTAAGAAATTTATTATGGATGATCAATCTAGACCACTATTGGCATTTGGAAGGATTATTTTGAATTATAACCTTACACAAGAATTTTTTGAAATAGTATCATCTCATTCATTTATTTCTTCAATGTTGTTAATCATATGGGATTAAATGCTAACATGATTCCTTATGTATTGAAAATTCAAACATATCATGGTCATAGAATATTACGATCCCTTAAATATAGAAAATGTCCTATAAAAATTAATGGAGGTAATTTGATATGGCATTTCTCTGTGTTTGTGATAGATTTCTATAATGTAATTCACAGGTTGGATTAGTTAATGAGTATGAAGGCTCACATCTATTTTTAAACCTGAAGGGTTAGTTTTACTACTGATGATGACATCGAGCATCTCTTTAGAGGGAACTGTAATATCAAGGAAGGTAAAAAAGGCCCATTGGAACTATAATTTGGAACTATCTTGTACTTGTTATAAGCTATGACTTTGGATTCAATTGATGATATCAAGGTTAATAGTTTTCCAATAGTTATAGATTGGTTTTCAGATGATTTTCCCTTCACATTATCAGGGTTTACAGCCTCAAGAGAAGTGAATTATATATTTGATCTCCTCACGTTGACTAGAATTATTTACCGTATGTCTTATTGAGTGGAACCAATAGAATCAATGGAATCTATATTTTAGTATGAACTGGTGGAAATTAAAGGTTTTATTCATCCTAACAAATCTCTATGGGAATCACCTATCTTGTTTGTAAAAAAGGAGGATGTAACTCTTCGGAATTGTGTGGACAATCATAATATTAAGAAAGTTATGATAAATAATTGGTATCAAAATTCATGCATTATCAATCTAATGGATCAATTTAGGGAATCCAAGTGGTTATCAAAAATTAACTAGAAAACAAGATATCATTAATAATGTGATATAAAGGAGGATATTCTAAAACCATATTTCCGGAGTATACATAGCCATTATTATTATGTGGTTATGTATTTTAGTCTTATAAATTTACTATAATTATTTATGGAGTAAATTAATAAGATATTTTAGAGGTATGTTGATTCCTTGGTGGTGGTTTTTGTGGATGACCTATTGGCATATTCAACGACATGGACATAGCATGATAAACACTTGGCAATACTGTTGGGAATCTTGATGGATCATCTTTAGTATGAAAAATTATCTATGTGTGATTTTTTGATACAAGAGGGATGTTTCGTTGTCTGTGTAATCTCTAAAAGAGGTGTTTCTATGGATCTAGAAATGATAGAGGTTGTTTTCTCATGTCATCTTCCAAATAATGTCTTTATGATATGTGGATTCATTGTTATATGTAGTAATTACTGATGCATAGTTCATGAATTTTATTTAGTGAATTATATCTACCAAGACTATCACATTAGATTGGGTTCACTCTTCATTCCATCATTTCATTTATTAAGGATCTATCCCAAGACTTTTTATTGGAATATTTACCTAACTAAGCTGGTTTTACTCCCAATTTATTTCCTTCTCATAAAATTAGATATCATTGTTTACCCAACTAATTATAGGGATGTAAAATAATTTTTTAGCCCATCCCATAATAAAAGCATATATATGAATTTCAATGTATTATATGAAATTAGTTTCCGGAAAAAAATTATAATATTATCAAATAATAAACCATGGAAATGGTACAAGTTTCAAAATCATATCATCATTATAATCATAAACTGTATAAAAAATAATAAATATTGTAACATTGTATAATACTTTTATCACCCTTGGATTCATGGAAGTACCCTTTTATGTTTATTTTTTTGTATTTAAAGTTTTTGGGTGGTGTTTTGGATGTTTTGAAGGAATTTTGAATTGTTTTGGTGTTTTTTGGAGGAGAACAGTTGGAGAACAATGAGTAAAAACAATGAAACTCTGATAGAGAACCATGATAAGTGATAAAATTGGATATGGGTAGGTTTATAGTTTGGAAAAAATATATGGGACCCTATAAGAAACTTTTAATTTAGGGAAATAGTCATTTTCATGGTTAATAAATGGTTTGACTATCCGTGAACTCGAATCATGCGAAGAAGAAATTTAGATCTAAAATTTTGTGATATAATTTTGTTTTTCTTCTTAATGGATTTAATTTTCCCTTGGTCAACTATTACTTGAATTCATCTCTTCTTAATGGTTTTGGATATGATTCCTCATCATTGTTGAGTTATCTTTTGGTGATCCATTGTGCGTTGAATCCTATATTACATGGGAAGTCTCTATTCCTAGAAATTTTCCTTAAATATATTCTCTATACATATCTTAGATTCATAGATACAGTCCATTAGGGATAGATATATTCTATTTTAGGATGATCTTGAAGAATATTTTGTTGTGTTTATGGTATGGAATGAAATCTAAGAGGTTTTTTTAGTTTCATCTTGATTTTTTTTGTGGATTTTGTTTTTTTCTTCATTTCTCACAGAGTTCTAGAGGCTAGTGGATTTAAGGCTGCATACCCTTATAATAACAAGAAGGATAGATTTATAATTTTGTTCATTTCTTGAAATAGATTGTGAAATTATTGTGATAATCTAGTTATAAAACTACTTTGGTAATGGTTTTTTGAAGTTTGTAATTGTTTATTAAAGTGCGTTGTTGAATGATTTTAAAATGATGATTTTAAAATAGTTTCTTTGTTTGATTCATGGAAAAGGGTTTTGTGGAATAGATTTTCAATTTTTTTATTCGATTGATTTAAACAATTCGTTTGGATTGATTTCTATAATAATGTTTGGTTTGTGTTAATATTAATTCGAGGCGAGTAAGGTTGTAATGATTCCCCCATCGAAAGTGGTATGGATAAGGGTATTAAATTTACCTTCACAAAATTGGTTCACCACGTGATGCCTTGAAGAATAAATGACTCACAAATCATGATTATTGGGTATTTCATTGTTCCATGAATGGATGGATGTGTGGATTTGTCAAATGGAATGGGTTATACCAAATGGATGTTTTGAAATATATTTAATTTTTATCTTGTTTCTCTCTATGGAAATAGATTTAGTTTGGGAAAAAAGTTTTCATATATAATTTTTTTATTATGATATAAAATGTTATAAATTATATTACATAAATGTGTTAACATGTTCTTTCCTTGTGGCGTGAGTAGGGAAGTCATTTGAAGAATAAATATTTAGTTAATCTACACACACACAGATTTAAAAAATTATAGATTTTTTACATTATACTATAATATTGGTTATGGTATTATTTGATATTTGTTTTTCATTTTTCTATTACATTATTATCTTCCATTATAGAATGACCGTTTGTTATAGATATCGTGGTTATTTTTTTCAAAGAAAATATTTTCCCCCAATTATATTTAATTAATTGGAATTTATTGCTATATATCAGTGTCTTGGGGATATCACCTAAGAACAATTAATTTTCAACTGCCATCTCCAGACAATGAGGATGGATGAGATCTTAAAAGTGGTATAAGTCATGTATATTTCATCATTCATTTTGGATAAAATGGGATAGGTTTTATAGTATTAGTGTTGGAAAATAATTCTTCATTATCCCTTTAGTTGGGATAGTATAAAGTAGTGCGATCATCAGGACATGTTATATAGAGCATAAAAAAGACATAGCAGAACCACTTATGCTGAACTTCATGTTTCCAGTGAGTTGGGAATATGAGTTTCATGAGATACATATAAGAGTTGTAATCAAATTATAATGGGTTTATCCAATGAGAGGAGTATTACATGAATTGTAACAATATCTTCCAACTAGGAATGCATAATTTATTTTGAGTAAATATTTATTATTTCGTGTAAAATAGATGATTTTTTTAAAATGATGAATTTTTTTTCGAATGTGAGATTTAGAAAATGACATGGTTGTGGTATTTTGAAAATGCTTAAATTTTCAAGCATAGTAAACTTTTTAAAAATGAGTTTAATATGTAATGTGTGGAATATAAAGATATCCTTGTTACGGTTGTTTCCATATGGTAATTTAAAATTGCTAACCCTCTCATTTCAAGAGAGTGGTACTTATGGAGTTTTATTGTGGTGACAGGTAATGGAACCCATTAAGAATAGAAGAAACCAAATAGAAGAAGTTTCTAACAATGCGGCTGCACCTAAGACATAGGTGAACCCACAACTGGTTCAATGTATTTTTCATGTCTTTAAGGCTGTGGATGGAGTGAAATACATTGTATGAACCAAGAGAGGTGGATCATTCCATTAGTTTCTAGAAGCTGAATACACCAATAATTTTGGGTGATTCAAAACCATAGAATATATAGGTGTGTCCGAATAGGCTGAATGAGATCTTATATTTCCTTGTCAAACCTATAGATATTAATTTGAATATGGTGATGTATATTCAGGACCATCTTGTATGCTAGTGGTGGGATTTATAATTTGAAGATAAATTAGGCCAAGGCATTTCAGGGGATGATTTGGATGAACTATTAAACAATAAATTCTATCCACAGATATTTAGGATTACTAGAACAATTTAATTTTCATCTTAAAGAAGGAAAATCTCTCAGTTATAGAGTATGTGTCTAAATTTACAAATTCAGTCAATTTTGCAACCAAATTTGATGCAAGTGCGTCCATGAAGGCACAAATTTATAAATCAGGGATGAGTGAAGAAATTCACTTGATGATTTTCATGAAATTTATACTGGATTATAAAATGATGTTCAATATAGATAAAGAAGAATAGAGGGATAACTTAGATCTACAGGAAGATAGAACATGTTGATACCTATAAGAAATAGTGGAAACTCTAACACTAGAAATAAGCGTAAGTGGGAAGCCTATTTCCATAGTGGGAGTATGAATCATAATCAGATTTATTGATTATTGAATCATTCACCAAATCCAAATAAAGAGCCTGGATGTTTTCAATTTTGTCTATTTGACTACATTTAGTGATATTGGATGACACCACTTATAGAATTCCAAAATTACATCTAGATGGCGCATCGTTATTTCGATTTTCATAGTGCTCTAAGGTCGGGGGCTAGTCGAATATCATATATTTCGTAGATTCCATATTATTCGAAGGGATGAGGGTAGAAGAATACCTCTTTTTAGAATAACTGATCTCACCATGGTGATTTACGGAATACCATGACTCTTCAGGATGTGCAATCTCAATAAGAAAATAAAGATAAATGTACATTAATTTATAAATTATATAGAGCAGAGAAAGGTATTATGGATGATCAATCTAGACTACTTATGGTGTTTGGAATGATTATTTTTGAATTCTATCCTTAAAAAAGAATTTTTTGACATAGGATCATCTCATTCATTTATTTCTTCAATGTTGTTAATCAAACTGGTTTAAATGCTATCATAATGCCTTATGTTTTTAAAATTCAATCAGATCATGGTGAGATAAAATTTCGATCCCTTGCATATAAAAAAAGTTCTATAGAAATTAATGGAGGAAATTTGATAAGGGGTTTTTCTATTCTTGTGATGGATGTATATAATAAAATCCATATGATGGATTAGATAATGAGGTTGAAGTCTCACATAGATTTTTATACCGGATGGGACAGTTTTACAACTGATGATGTCATCGATCATTTCATTAGACGGAACTGTAATATAAAGGAAGGTGAAACAAGTTCATTGGAACCATAATTGGGAACTATCTTGTATTATTTATAAGCTATGACTTTGTCTTCAATGGATGAGATCAAGGGTAATATTTTTCCAAAAATTATAGATCGGGTCTTCAAATTATTTTCCCCAAACATTATCAAGGTTTCTACCCTCAAGAGAAGTGGATTATATAATTAATATCCTCATGTAGAGTAGACATATTTATCTTATTTCTTATTGAGTTGAACCAATAGAATCCATTGAATCTAAATTTTATTTCGAGGTGGTGGAAATGAAATGGTTCATTCATCCTAATACATCTCTGTGGGAAGCACCTATCTTGTTTGTGAAAAAAGTGGATGGAAATATTCGAGAATTGTGTGGAAAATTTTAAGATTAACAAAGTTATGATAAATAATTGGTATCTACATTCATGCTTTATCGACCTGGTGGATCAATTTAGAGAATCCTAGTGGTTATCAAAAATTAACTAGCAAACAAGATATCACTAATAATATGATTTAATGGTGGATATTCTAAAAACATCTTTTAGGAGTAGATATATCCATTATGATTATGTGGTTATGTCTTTCAGTCTTTTGAAATTAATATAATTATTTATGGAGTTGATGAATAAAATATTTCAGAGGTATCTTGATTACTTGGTGGTGGGTTTTATGGATGACCTATTGGAGAATTCAAGGACAGGGACAGAGCATGATAAACACTTAGAAATAATGTTGGGAATCTTGATGGACAATATTTTGTATGACAAATTATCAGTGTGTGATTTCTTGATACAAGAGGTATCTTTCCTTGTCCGTGTAATCTCTAAAATAGGTGTTTCTCTGGATCTAGAAATGATAGAGGTTGTTTTCTCCTGTCATCTTCAAAATAATGTACTTATAATATGTAGTTGCATTAGTCTATATAGTTATTACTTATGCATAGTTCATGAATTTTATTTAGTAAATTATCTCAACCAAGGCTTTCATATTGGATTTGGATCACTCTTTATTCCATCTTTTCATTTATTAAGGATTTATCTGAAGAATTTTTATTGGAATATTTACATAACTAAACTGGGTTCACTCCCAATTCATTTCCTTCTCATATAATGATATATCAATCTTTACCCAACTAACTATTGGGATATAAAATACTTTGTTATCCCATCACATAATAAAACCGTATATATTAAATTCATAAGATAATATGAAATTATTTGTCTCAAAAAATAGTATCAAATAATAAACCATGGAAATGGTACTAGTTTCAAAATCATATCATCATTATAATCATAAACTGTCTCAAAAATAATAAATATTGTAAAATTTTATAATAAATGTAGAACCCTTGGATTCACTAAAGTACCATTTTATTTATTTATTTTTGGCATTTAATGTGTTTGGGTGATGGTTTGGATGGTTCTAATAAATTTGTAAATGTTTTGGGGTTTTTTAGAGGTGAAACGTTTGAGAACTATGAGTAAAAACAATGAAACTCCCATCGAGATCCATAAAAAGTGATGAAGTGGGCTCTAGGTAGATTCATAGTTTGGAAAAATTATATGGGACCCTATAATAAACTGTTAATTTTGTGACATAGTCATTTTCATGGTCAATAAATGGTTTGACGAAATGTGAACTCAAATCATGCAATGATGAAATTTAGATCTGAAATTTTTTAATATAATTTGGATTCTCTTCATAATGGATTGTATTTTCACATGGTCAACCCTAAATTGAATTCATCACTTCCTAAAGGATTTGGTTACCATTCCACTTCATTGATGAGTGAGATTTTGGTGATCCATGGTGCGTTGAATCCTATATTACCGGGTAAGCCTCTATTCTTAGTCATTTTCCGTAAATACATTCTTTATACATCTCTAAGATTCATTGATACAGACCATTGGGGATAGAAATACGCTATTTTAGGATGATCTTGAAGAATATTTGGTTGTGTTTATGGTATGGAATGAGATCTAAGGGGTTTTTTTAGTTTCATCTTGATTTTGTTGAGGATTTTGTTTTTTCTTCATTTCTCCCAGAGTTCTAGAGGCATGTTGATTTAATCTTGAATCTCATTAAAAGAACATGAAGGATATATTTATAATTTTTTTCATTTCTTGAAATGGATTGTGAAATTGTTGTGAGAATCTTGATAGAAAAACACTTTGGTAACAGTTTTATTGAAGTGTGTAATTGTATTTTAAAGTGTGTTTTTGAATGATTTTAAAATGTTGTTTTAAAATAGTTTCATGGTTTGATTCATGGCAAAAGGTTTTGTGGAATACATTTCCATAAAAATATTTTTTATTGGAATGATTTAGACAATTGGTTAGGATTTATTTCTGGAATAAATTTGGTGTGTGTTTATATGCATTTGGGGTGAGTAATGGTATAATGTTTCCCCCATAAAAAGAGGTATGGATAAGGGTATTGAATTTACCTTCACAAAATTGGTTCAACAAGTGATGTCTTGGAGAAAGAATGACTCACAACTCATTAGTATAGGGTATTTCATTGTTTCATTAATGGTTGGATATGTGGATATGTCAAATTGAATAGGTTATACCAAATAGATGTTTTGAAATAGTTGTAATGTTTTATCTTTTTTCTCTCATTTAAAATAGATTTGTTTTGGAAAAAAAGTTTTCATATATAATTTTTTTATTATGATATAAAATGTTTTATACTATTTTATATAAATCTGATAACATTTTATCTCCTAGATCTGTGAGTAGGGAATCCATTTGAAGAATACATATTTAGTTAAATTACAAACACATTGATTTAGAAAATTATATATTTTTTACAATATACTATAATATTAGTTATGGTATTGTTTGGTATTTGTTTTTCTTTTTTCTATTTCATTATTATCATCCATCATATAATGTTAGTTGGTTGTAGATATATTGGTTTATTTATTCAAAAAATATAATGTCCTCAAATTATATTTAATCCAATGGAATTTATTTCTAGACATTGGTGTCTTGGGGATGTCACCTAAGGCCAACTAATTTTCAACTTCCTTCTCAGGATAATGAGGAGGGATGAGATATTACAAGTTTTATTAGTCATGTATATTTCATCATTCATTTTGGAAAAAATGGCATAGATTTTATATTATTAGTGTTGGAAATTCATTCTTCGTTAGCCCTTTAATTGGAATAGTATAATGTAGTGGGATTATTAGGACATTAAATACAAAGCATAAAAAAGACATATTAGAACTAGTTATGTTGAAATTCATGTTCCTAAGGAGTTGTGAATATGGGTTTCTTGAGATACATATAAGAGTTGTAATCATATTGTCATGGGTTTATCAAATTAGAATAGTATTACATGAATTGTAGAAATATATTCTCACTAGGAATGCATAATTTATTTTATGTAATTACTTATGATTTGGTGTAAAATAAATGATTTTTTTGAAATGATGATTTTTTTTTCGAATGTGAGATTTTGAAATTGACTTGGTTGTTGTATCATGAAAATGGTTTTATTTTCCAATCATGGTAAAATTATTAAAAATGAGTTTAATATGTAATGTGTAGAATTTAAAGAAATCCTTGTTATGGTAGTTTCTATATGTTAATTTTGAAATTGTTAATCCTCTCGTTGCTAGAGAGTGGTAAATATAGAGTTATTTGTGTTCACATGAAATGGCACCCATTAAGAATAGAAGAAACTAAATTGAAGAATTTTTTGAGAATGTGGAATCACTTAATCCATAGGTGAACCCACAACTGGTTCAAAGTATTTTCCAAGCCTTTCAGGCTGTGGATACAGGGAATAAGAGGGATGAACTAACAAAGGTAATTTATTCCATTAGTTTCTAGAAGCTGAATCCACCCATAGTTTTGGGTGATTAAAAACCATAGAATGTAAAGGTGTGGATGCATATACGGAATGAGACTTTATATTTCCTTCTCACACCTATAGATATGAATGTCAAGTTAGTGATGTATATTCTGGATCATCCTGCATGCTAGTGGTGGGATTTATAATTTCATGATAAATTAGACCAAGGCAATTCAGGGGAAAAGTTTTATGAACTATTCAATAAAAAATTCTATCCTCACATGTTTATGATTACTATAATGATTTAATTTTCATCTTAAAGAAGTATAATCTCTCAGTTATAGAGTATGTGTCTAATTTTACAAATTGAGTCCAATATGCACCCAAATTTTATACTGGTGCGTCCATGAAGGAAGAAATTTTTGAATCAGGGATGAGTGAAGAAATTAACATGATGATTTTCCGGATATTTATAACAGATTATATAGATATGATTAATAGTTATATAGTAGAAGTGAGGTATATTGTAGGATCTATAGGAATATGGAGCATGTTTATACCAATAGGAAATAGTGGGAACTCTAATGCTAGAAATAAGAGTAAGTGGGAATCCTATTTCCATAGTGGGAGTATGACTCATAATCAGATGTATAGATTATTGAATCATTCTCCAAAACCAAATATCAATCCTGGATGTTCTCAATTTGGGTCATTTGAATACATATAGTAATATTGTATGACACCACATAGAGAATTCCAAAATTGCATCCATATGGGGAATCTTTATTTCCATTTTCAAAGTGCTCCAAGGTCGGTGGCTAGGGGTACATCTCATGTTTCATAGACACTATATTATTTTAAGGGATGAGGGTAGAAGAACACATCTTTTTCAGAATAACTGATCTAGACATGGTGATTCAAGGAAGACCATGACTCCTCCGGAAGTGAAATCTCAGTATGAAAATAAAGAAAAATGTACAGTAATTTAGAAATTATATGGAGCTGAGAAAGGTATTATGGATGATCAATCTAGACCACTAATGAATTTTGGTATGATTATTTTAAATTAAAACCTTACACAAGAATTTTTTGATATAGGATCACCCCATTTATTTATTTCATTAATGTTGTAAATCATATGGGTTTAAATTCTAACATGATTCCTTATGTTTTAAAAATTCAAATAGATCATGGTCAAAGAAAATTTTTCTCCATTAAATAAAGAAAATTTTCTATTACAATTAATCAAGCTAATTTGGTATGTGATATCTCTGTTCTTGATATGGATGTCTATAATATAATCCATAGGATGGATTGGTTAATGAGGTTGAAAGATCACATTGGTTTTTATACCAGAAGGGTTAGTTTTATGACTAATGATTACATCGAGCATCTCTTTAGAGGGGACTCTTATATAAATAAAGGTGAAATAAGTTCATTGGAACCATAATTTTGAACTATCTTGTACTAGTTAGAAGCTATGAATTTGTCTTCATTGGATGAGATCAAGGGTAATAGTTTTCCAACAGTTATAGATCTGTTTTTAGATGATTTTCCCAAAACATTATCAGGGGTTCTGTTGAGTCAATAAGGAAATCTTATGAATTCTCCATTCCTTATTGTTTTCTATTTTGAAAATAACAAACACTTTTTATTAAGTTCTAAATATTTTTTATGTTATGTATTTTCCTACTGATCCATTATTGTCATTCTGTTATGATTACAGATATATCATTACGTTTTTCTATTCTGTTAGTCTTACAGATCTGTCATTCTGATTTCCAATTAATTTTTACTTACAGATCTGTCAGTACGATTTTTGATTTAGTTTTTATGATTCTGAATCTGGTGTATATATGATTTAGTTTTTATGATTCTTATTTTGGTGTATATGTGATTCCAATTTTCAATACCGATTCCAGTGTATATGTGATGCTGATTTTCAATACTGATTCCAGTGTATACGGGATGCCGATTTTCAATACAGAATCTGGTGTACATATAATGCTGATTTTAAATACCGATTATGGTGTATATATGATGCCGATATTCATGATACCGAATATGGTGTATATGTGACTCCGATTTTATGATTATGTTTTCCTGATAATGTTATCTCTGAGAATTAGTGTTCCTAACTTATTATGATCACGTTGTCTTAATAATGTTGTTATTGCCAAATGTATAATTCCAATATTATCATATTCCATGATCTCTTATACTTAACACTTATCTTTAACATAACATCATTTCGGTTACCTAAAATGATGTCGTACAATCTGTAACAAACTAACCGTTGTATGTTTTCCACATGTCCATGAACCTCCAATATTTAAGGAAAATATGACCGTTAGAGAGGGGCCAACCGTTTGGATGTTTTTCCTATAAATTCATGCTTATTTTAAAAATAAATGTTCTTGATAGTGAAAAAGTTTGTGAAGTGATTTATATAGATAGAGGATCTTACAACTCTCAGTTCTTCATGCAGATTTTGTGAAAAACTTGTTTATGTGTGAACAACTTGTTCAGACTTGCTTAGTACAGACTCTAATCATGCTGATCGTGGGATTTTGGGTTTGGAAGACAGACTTTCTGATTTCCTTCTAAATTGAGGGCTTGCAGGGACAAAAATACTAATACCGATCTTCGGATTGAGGGCATACCTGGGTTTGGTTAAGACAAACTTTCTTGAAAGTATAAATGAAGGGATATTTATCCAAGGTTGTTGGATACCCTTCTCTTTGGGTTAATAGAATCTTATTGTTTCTTGTTTTCTATTACAAGTTTTTATAAATCTTGCTGTTTTTTGTAACTTTTTTAATGTTAAGAAGTATAACTTTCTTATACATTGTAATTCTGTTGCACTGATTATATTACTAATTCTGTACGCTTTAAGGTAGAATATTTATTTTAAGAAATTAGAAATGGTTTCATTAAGAGGACTTGTGAATGTTTGTTTAACCTTGTTAAAATTAACTTTAAGGTTCTAAAGGAATTTTTAAAGTATACAATTCACCCCCCTCTTGAATTTGAGCATCTCATTTTTACATATTCGATCATGCAATTGGTATCAGAGGTTGGCTACCTCATGCTATAAATCAATCTAAAAATTTATTTCATAGGAGGTCACCGAAATACTTATATCCACATATATGTTTTCTTGGTCGAGCTTTTATTTTCTTAAGTTCTTCACATTTTTATTTTAAACTTTTACTACTAATACGTTTTGTGGAAAGAAATATCTTTTTAGTATGGAAGGCATTCATGTTGGATCATTAGATAATATCAATCCTAGTAGACCACCGATCTTCGATGGAAATGACTTTGAGTACTGGAGAGTAGAATGAAGCCCTTTGTGATAAACAGAGGTGTACACAAGTATATTATGTTAACTGGAGATTATAAGATTCATGGTAAGGAACATAGAACCTTTACTAATATATAAAAGGTGGAATACCATCTGAACATTAAGGTACGTAATACTTTTCTTTCTACCACGAAAAGAAACATTTATAACTATATTTCATCCTGTGAAGCTTCAAATAGTATATGGAAGAATCTTGAAGTAAATAACATTGGAACTTCCAATGTTTTTGAAACTAGAAGAGAAATTCTCATGGATGAGTATCATGGTTTCTGCTTTCCTTATAGAGAATCCTTGTGTAAGGTATAACAAATATTTATGACTATTGTCAATAGCTTACAATGAATGGGTGAGAAAGGTTTATATGATGAAGCTCTTGTAGACAAAATTATTGACATCGTGACTAAAGAATGGGAATCCAAGAGGACTGCAATATATGAGAATAGGAAAGTAATTTATATTTCTCTTGATTAACTATTTGGTACTTTTTTTCAATATAAAACCAAAATGAAGAGAGATGTTGATAATATTATGAAGTAGAATTGAATTGGAGTTGTCACTTTTATAACTATTTCAAATCATACAAAAGTCAAGACTCATGAGATAATTACAAGATCTAAATCTATGATGGTTATTGTTCAATCTGAATCTATTGAAAGTAAAGCTTCAGAAAATGAATTATCTAATCTTTCTAGGAGGATGAACAAGATTGTTGGGAAGAAGAACTTCCAATATTGATACATGAAGAAAGAAGGAGTAGTGACTTGCAATGAATGTAGATGAACTCGTGATATCAAACCTGATTGTCCCTTGCTTAAGAAAATAGACAAGAAGGACAAGAATTCTGAGAGAAACAAGGAGAAGTTCTAAAGATCAAATCATAAGAAATTCTTGAAAGCTAACGACACATGGAGTGCCTGTCGTGGAGATTTTTATGATGATTCTTTAGAATATGAATCCTTTTGGAAAAATAATATTGTTCTTACAACCAGAGTTCCATTTCAAAATAATTGTCTTATGGATAAGGTACGAACTTCCGAATCCTTAACCAATATATCTTTAAGTTAAAAGTTTCCAGATAAATGTTTTTCTTCAGATGAAGAATCTTCTATATCAAATAATGATAATTATTTTCCTTTCTATGAGGAAGTTTTTAGATTTTTTAAGTTATTAGAATAGAGAAATTGTAAAGTTTCGAAGAATCTTGATAATGTAAACTCTAGAGAATCTATTTTATCCAATTTTTTTTGGATCCTTCCAATGATCATGATGAGAAAAATGATTTCTTAAAAAATCTTTGAAAGAAACATGGGGAAGTTAATTATGAGAAGGTTAAACTTTCTAAGGATCATAAAAATATGTTTTTTAGAAAAAAGATGTTTTAGAGGATAAAATGAACTTGAAATTTATTATTCTCGAGGTTAAGAATTTAGTCCTGAGACTAAAATAAGAAATTTTTTCCTTGAAGAAAATTCTTGAAAATTTTACTTTTGGTAAATAATATTTTGAAAAGATTTATTCTCAGATCCAACATCATTGAAATAATCATGGTTTAGGTTATTCTCATGAAAACCCTATTTTTAAAAATAATTATTTTGTTCCTTCTAGAGACACTTTTTGTACTAAATTTCAAAGTGGCGGGCAATGGAAGAAAAATTCTTCTTTGAATAATGTTCAATATCTTCGGTTTCATAAAGATTATTTTTCTAAACAAATTTGGTTACACAAACGTTTATTATCAAATAATTCCGGATCCAAGAAAGTTTGGATTCCGAATGCCCAACAATTTCTTTTTCGGGAAAAATAAAGAAGTAACAACAATCTATGGTACATGGATAGTGGATGTTCCCGGCACATGACTGGTAACAAAGACTATTTCAAAATGATTTAAATAACTAATGGTGGGAAGGTAACTTTTGGTGATAACTCTCAAGGATAAATTGTCGTTATAGGCAACATTATTCTTCTTCGTAAAGCTATTATTTCAAATGTTTTTTTTGTAAAAATCCTTAGTCACAAACTCATGATCATAATCCAATTATCTGATGAAGGTTACCTTGTAAATTTTATAAATGATAAATGTTTAGTTCACATTTCAATGGATGCATTTATTATCTCTGCCCTTCGGCATGAGAATGTGTACAAATTAAACCTAGAAGAGCATGTAAGTCAAGATCTACCATGCCTTAGGGAATTTAAAGATCAATCATGCATTCAGCATAGGAGACTAGGACACTGTATCATAAGGAATCTTAGTAAGTTATTTAAGAATGAACTTGTTCCAATTCTACCCGAACAGAAGTTTTATTTTTCAAAAGTCTGTGATCCTTTTCAATATGGAAAGAAAAATAAATCTAGCTATAAATACATAAGTGAAGTCACAACTTTTAATGCCATTAAGTTAGTGCACATGGATTTATTTGGTTTAACACAAACTGAAAGTATTGAAGGAAAAAACTATGTGTTTCTCCTAGTTGATGACTATACTAGATTTACATGGGTCTATTTTCTCGCAAAGAAATTTGAAGCTTTTTCTTATTTCAAAATATTTAGATATTATGTTAAAAATAAGAAAAAACTACCATTGATAACTATATCTAGTGTTCATGGTGGATAATTTTAAAATTTCAGATATGAAAATTTCGGATTTGAAAGGTTCTGATATGAAAATTTCAGATTGGAAAATCTCAGATTTGAAAATTTCAGATTTAAAAAATTCGGATTTGAAAACACCAAAGAAATTTTTTATAATAGTGATAAATCTCTTAGAGTATTCTTAAAGGTAGTCATTATTAATCTTTATTCTCTTTATCTTTTGTTTTAGTTGTTGGTATTTCAAAATTTATTAAATTATGGTTTACCTTACTTAAAAATATTGGAATTCATATTTTCTATAACAACTATCAACCCTCCATTAAAATTAGGTTATTATAAGTCGTTTGATTATCTTATGGAAGTTGAAAAGTCATAGATATGTCTATATATGGGGTGCCTCTTTTTCAAGTATCATACCATCCTTACTAATCTCAGTGAAAAAGTTCTGTTTCCATCAAAGCGTTCGTTCCAAAGTTATCCATCACCCTGAATGACTCCAGAATCCTCAACAGATTATATGCTGGTTTGAAAGGAGATTAAGGACTGGTCAATCTTTAGGGATAGGTTAGTATGCCTATGTTCATTGAGAAATATGACTCCCTTATTTTAAAGGTGATAAGATTGAATGAATGGGAAAGTTTCTATGTGGATAAGGAGAAATATCATGATCCAGTTTATCCTGACCTCCTTATTCAGTTCTATGAATTTGATTCTTTCTTCCAAAAAGATGGTATGGATTTGTTGAAGTTAAAATTTTATGATAAGTCCAATACAGTCCCGTACATGAAGGCAAAAATATTATCAACATACCATATGAAGGGGTGGATATTATTTGCTCCCACAAAATCTATCAGAAAGCAGGCTCTTTTGAAAACGTCATGGCTTTGTATTTTCTCGGTCTTATGTATGTTAAGAATCTAAAGATTACAAATCATTCAATGAATCCCAAGATAGTGGTTCTCTGGATGCAAGGATTTCTTATTCAGAGAAAGGGAGATAAGGATTCTCTAAAGATATGTGATATCATTCTTTTATATATTCTTGTCAACTTAAGGAAGATCAACATGGTGAAGTACATCTTTCTCACCATTTAGGCAATAAAAGGCAGAACCATCAGATCATAAATCCTTATGTATCCAGAAACTGTTTTGAGGATAATTATTTTATGTCTTCATGAAATGAATCTTCCATTCCAATCATTCATGAAGCAGTTCATTATTTTGTTACTAAGTGATGATACTCTAAGGAAGAAGAAAATACAGTTTATCCCAGAATCTAAATGTTTTGATGAAATCGTTGTCCAGAACAAGGGTGAAGTTCGGATATTTTCAAAGTCAGCTCCTATGAAAAGGAAACATGATGAACTAATTCTGCCAGTTCTAGTTCTTGTTGTTCCGGTTTCTGCACCTCCTCCAACAAAGAAATCAAATTCTTTTTCAGATACAACTGTTTCAAAGTGGAGAGAAATGGCAGCTACTAAGAAGGAAGGATATCCTTCTTTTGGTATAAATCCTGCCGAGGAAAAGGCTATAAAAATCAAGCAAGTTTAAAATCATGAGAAAGAATAGAAAAAGAAGAATTTAATGAAGAAATATTTGGAAAATAAATTTTGTCAGTCCCTTCTATAAGATGTAGAAATGAAATATTTGGAATTAGCCGAATCTCAACATGTTCTTAAGAAACCGATGGCCAGTCCGAAAATCCATAAACCTAATAATGTCATATATTTATCTAAACCAGTTTACGAAATTGAAGATTAGATAATACAATATGATGATGATGATATTTTAAATGAAGTATAAGATTATGTTGGAACTCCTTCGAATTCAGGTTCCAAATCTATTTTATTAGAAAAAGGTGAAGAAAAAGTTGATGAAATAGAAGTTGAGGAAGAAATAGATATCGAGGAAGAGGATGAAGTTGATGATAAAGAAGAGATTAATTTTTAACAAGAAGAAGAAGTAGATAATGAAAATGTTGAACAAAAAGATGAAGAAGAGGAAGATACTCAAAAAGAAGACGAACAAGGATATCTAATTTTTTTTTTCAAGTTTCTGATGAAAAAACTCCAATATGAGATCCTATTAAAGGAAAGAATGTTTTTGTTGCTCCATCTGACAAAGAAAGCACCTCAGAAATCCTCTAAGAGAAAAGAGAGACCAACTTCCTTGATTCAAATAGGAGTTTAGAAAAGAAAATATGTTTTAATATCTATGTCCTCTTCATCAGTCGAATATTATTTTGTCCAGTTATCTTTAAGAATATTGTTTAGCACTATTTTGGTTCTTGAAAACATAGATTCCCAAATTCAAATGATGCAGGAGACCCTGAATCAAAAGAAAAAATCAACCAATATGCTTATGGACATGATTGTCAAGCAAGAAGTAGTCTTCAAAAATCTTTTGATTGATTATAATGATCAGAATGTGACTTGTAAGAAAGTCTTTAACCATACCAAAACTATCAATGAAGAGTTAAGACCATTTGGTGACTTCATGGATTCAACAAAAGGATATTTTAATACTTTTGAAACTGAGTTCAACATGGCCAAGACATCAATATATGAGAAATCTAGTCAGCTTAATTCTGTTGCTCGATCTATTAGCAGTGTGAAGGAAGTCAGAGCTGAATTAGAGTAAAAAGTGGCTACTCCAGAAGAAAGGATCTTAACTTTAGTGATGAAGAATCAGGATCAAGAGATCATACTGAAGATATTTGAAGAATATCATAAGGATGTGAAGAAAATCAAAGTATTTAAAATGAATATGTCGTCTAAGAAGAAGAAGAGTGGATGACTTTTTACATTCCTATGTTTTGTTGTAATGTAGAACTTATATCTAATAATTTCTTAAATAATTTTCTTGCATATATTTCATTGTTTTTTCGAATGTTTTCTTGCTTAACATTATGTGTACATATTATTCCTCTCCATTCCATTCTCTCTTTTTGAAAATCACAATGGTGAGAATTTATTTTAAAGGATGAATTTAATCTCTAAGAAGGAGAATCCTGCATGGGGGAGTATGGTAGGATAGTATAATGTCCTTGTAAGGGAGACTATTCATTTTAGAAGAAAAGGGTGTGTAATGGGGAGATATTCCATTAGAAAATCATGGCTTCAAAGATCAATAATACAATCCTTGGGAAACATAACCTAAGGGGGAGTTAGTCGTATTCATAAAAAAATTCATTCAAAGGGGGAGAAATTTTTTTTAAGTAAATATATTCTTTCTTAGAAAAGTTTTTTCTGATTTCCAAAAAGGAGGAGATTGCTGAGTCAATAAGGTTATTTTATGACTTCTATATTCTTTATGGTTTTATATTTTGAAAATCACAACCACTTTTTACTGAGTTCTAAATATTTTTTAAGTTCTATGTTTTTCGTAAGATCTCGAATTGTCATTCCATTATGCTAATAGATATATCACTGCATTTTTCCACTCTGTTAGACTTATAGATCTATCATTATGATTTGACATTCTATTATACTTACAGATCTGTCATTACAATTTATCATTTAGTTTTTATGATTCTAAATCCTGTGTATATATGATTCAGATTTTATGATTCCGATTAAGGTGTATATGTGATGCCGATTTTCAATACCGATTCTGGTGTATATGTGATGCCAACATTCAATACCGATTCTAGTGTATATTTGATGCAGATTTTTAATAACGAATATAGTGTATATATGATGCCGAATTTCAATACCAATTCCGGTGTTTATATGACGCCGACCTTCATGATATTGAATCCGGTGTATATGTGACCACGATTTTATGATTCCTTTTTACTAATAATGTTATCTCTAAGAATCATTTTTCCTGATTTAATAAGGTCACATTGTCTTAATAATGACAGAGTTTCCAAATGTGTCATTCCAATATTATTGGATTCCATGATTTCTTATACATAACATTTATCTTTAACTTAACATTGTTTCTGATACTGGAAACGAAGTCGTAAAATCTGTTAAAAACTAACTGTTTTATGTTTTCCACGTGTCCAGGTCACTCTGCAATTTAACTAAAAAATAACCATTGTAGAAGAGCCGACCATAGGATGTTTTTCCTATAAATGCAAGATCATTTGAATGAGAAAATTACTTGATAGTGAACAAGCATGTGAAGTGATTTCTAGAGAGAGAGGCTCTTACAAATATCTATTCATCGTGAAGATGTTGTGAACAACTTGTTCAGACTTGATAACTGTAGACTTCGATGGTGCTGATCGTGGGCTTCCGATTTTGGAAGACAGAGGTTTCAATTTCCTTCTAAATCGAGGGATTCCGGGGAGAGCAAGACAGATACCGATCTTCAGATTGAGGGATTACCTGGTTTTGGGCAAGACATACTTTTTTGAAAGTATAAATCAAGGTACCTTTATCCAAGGTTGTTGGATACCCTTCTCTCTGGGTTAAAATAATCGTATTGTTACTTGTTTTCTATTACAAGTTATTGTAATTCTGTTTTTGTTTGTAACTTTTTTAATGTTAAGAAGTATAACTTTCTTATACTTTGTATTTATGTTACTCTGATTATATTATCGATTCTATACACATTAGGGTAGAATATTTCTTTTAAGAAATTACGAAAATTTTGTATAAGTGGTCTTGGGAATGTTTTTTTACCTTGCATAACTTAACATTAATGATGTCAAAGAAATTTTTTAAGTATAAAATTCACCCCCCTATTGTATTTGAGCATCTCATTTTTACATATTCAATCCTTCAGGTTCCACCATCAATAGTAGTGGATTATATAATTGATCTCCTTAGGTGGACGAGAATTATTTATCGTATGTATTATTGAGTAGAACCAGTAGAATCAATGTAATCTAAATTTTATTTCGATGTGGTGGTAATAAAAGGGTTCATTCATCCTAACACATCTATGTGGGAAGCATCTGTCTTGTTTTTCAAAAAGGAGGATGAAACTCTTCAGAATTGTGTGTACAATCATAAGATTAACAATTATATGATTAATAATTGGTATCTACATCCATGCGTTGATGATCGAATGGATCAATTTAGAGAATCCTTATGGTTCTAAAAAATTAACTAGAAAACAAGATATCACTAATAAAGTGATTTAATGGGGGATATTATAAAACCATAGTTTTGGAGTAGACAAAGACATTATGATTACATGGTTATTTCTTTTAGTCTTATGAATTCACTATAATTATTTATGGAGTTGATGAATAATATATTTTAGAGTTATCTTGATTCCTTGGTGGGGGGTTTTTGTGAATGGCCTATTGACGAATTAAAGGACAGGGACATAACATGATAAACACTTCGCAATAATGTTGGGAATCTTGATGGATCATCTTTTGTATTCAAAATCATCATTGTGTTATTTTTTGATACAAGAGGTATGTTTACGTGTCCGTGTAATTTCCAAAATTGTCATTTCAATAGATCTAGAAATGATAGAGGTTGTTTTATCTTGTCATCTTCTAAATAATTTCGTTGAGATACATGGTTTCATTGGTCTATCTAGTTATTAGTGATGCATAGTTCCTGAATTTTCATGATTATAATTACATATGATAGCATTGGAAATGTAAATTGATCCATTCCAATAGACTTAGTAATGTCATATATCTTTTCAAGAGCATAAATTTTTCCTTACATAATAACTGATCTTGATATTTTCAGAATCATGGTCGGGGTATGTGGTGTATTATGATGCATCAAGATTTGGGTTGGCATGTTTTCTCATGCAGGGAGATCAGGTTGTTGCTTACGGAACACTATAGTTATATTTATATTTGAATAAACACACATTGAATAGAGTATATTAATGTGTAAAATATTTGTTTTAAAAAAATATCTTCATTGAATAGGCGATATAATTGCATATTTTGAAAAATACTTCTTTATTCTAAAAAAATTGAACATGTCCTTATATTGTGTATAAGAAACAAAAAATATAAATTATAAAATTATATGGAGTATATAAAATTTAAAAATCAGTTAATACTATTTGTAACCCCCTTTTGAATGGGTAGTTTGGTAAGTCGTGGTGCGCTCAAACTCAGTGTTGCGTGTAGAGCAAGTTATTGAATTTAATTTAAGAGATAATGTACTATGAAATATTGGGGTGTTAAATTTTACCCTCCATCAATAAATTGCATCCTCGCAATTGGAAATTTGGGCTAGGGAACTACATTAAAAGTCCCACATCAGAAAAAGTGTCAATAAAACTATCACTTTAAAAGAATGAAAGAGATGTATAAAGGTCACCCAAGATAACACAAACTAGGATTCCATGTAGGAAAACATTTATATGAAAGCTAAAGTAAGTTTCAAGTTCTGATGAAGGGTGAGATAAAACATGATCAAGGGAAAGTTAACAACAAGAAAGAACAAAATTGTGATGTGATAAATGGTCATTAGTTTCCCAATCGGAAAAGTAAACATACAACGTTTTTGTTTTATGTTCCATTTCCTAAAGTTGATGAATTTATTTATGAGATTGACTAAGAACATAAAGAGATATACTTACTTTTAATGTAGTGTTTCATCTGTTAATATATTTCTACTAGTAAATCATCTTTTGTTTTCAAATGATGAGTATTCAATATGACTTGGTCACACCTGAAGCATTATAATCAACATCTAGAGAATCAAATGATTCACAATGGATTAACTATATATTTACCTTGTCTTTAGAGACTAACCAAAACCAAAATGGTCAGTACAAGATTAGATGATTCCCCAAAAATAATAATCCTTTAGGAAACAAATGCTAATCCTAATTTCAATAAATAAACCATCAATCCCCAATGTTATATAAATTTTATTCAATTCATAATTTTCCTTTAAATGCATCAATATAATCCAAACTAATTTTGAAACCCATAACATAGATGATTTTTTTACATTGACTTCCACATAAAATTGTATCTCCAAATAACATTGGCTACTGTTAAAGTCACATACTTAAAAGTAATAAATATATTTAAATATTCTATATGATAGGTTAATCATTTCCATCAATAACCCAAATCGATATAAATACACAATAAAAAAATAGATACAAATCCACCGTTACTCCTCAAATGAAATCCCATAGTATTCTATTTTCCATAGGAATTCAGTGTTCCTAATAGAGCGAACATCTTCCAAAATAACATTTATCACATGATCAAAAAATCCTTTTCTTATACTAAATATATCCATTTGATAAGACATATGATCCCAAATGAACCTATTATTGATCAATAAAATCCTTTCAATAAAAATAATTATTCAAAATTACTAGGGACTTCACATAGTTCAGTGGTGCATGATAAATCACAATCGTACTCTTGTTGTGGGTTTTATTCCCATTGTTTTGTCTAACACGACGGGGTGTAACAGAGTCTGCGTTCTGTCCTTTTTCAAAAACTATATTTTATAACATTCCCAAAATGAGATAAATTCATCAAAATAACCATAACATAATTTCACCACAAATGTTATCTCATACCTCACATTTTCATCCCAAAATTTAATAACTTGTAATTGCCTCAAACTAAAGGATCATATAAACTCAAATGGTTATTTATAACTATATCAACAATTGAATAGATAATTATTCCTAAAATATCATTTTCACATAACAAACTACAGGGTCACACATATAAGAGAAAAGTATTCCAAATTAATCCCATCAACAGAGAGAACAAATACATTTAATTATTTCTCCATCCATTTATTTTCACATTGGTTTTTCCTTGACCAAGAAGTTACCCTATAGAATAGATAACTCACTCAGGTAATGCCTAGGTCCCCGAAATTTATGTAAAATGACTGTAAATAGATTCTTGGGATCATTTTTATTTTCTTCCATAGTAATCTTCATTTTTCCTCTGTAATTTTTTATTTATGTTCTTATTTCCCACAAATACAGCATTTCATTTTTCCATTGAGACACTTTCCGAGGTTCCTCCTTTCACATTTCTTGCATGATGGAAATTAATAGTTTTTCTCCATGATCACCACTACTAGAGCTCTTATCACTCATTACCTTTCTCTTCTTTGTTGAGTCCAATAGTTAGTTAATATATATGTTGTTGATCATATTTTTGGAAAAATGATTTGGAATTAACATGATATCTATTACACTATCAACATTCCAATTTGTTGCTCATTTACACCATTATTCCCCACTTGTACATCATGTTCAATGTTACTATGACTTCCTTAGAATCCAGGTATTGACTAAAATAGTAAAGCATAGTGTGATCCATAAAATCATTTAGAGAATATCATAACACTTTATATTCAATCTAAGACACGTTAGGATTAACCAAGGTTATTTTTTCTCTTCTTATATTAAAATACTTCTAATCACTTTGTAAAGAAAATGTGAATTAGCTTATGCATATCCCCCAGGAGTGTCATAAACAAGAGTGTGGAAAGGCACGTTGTTGTGTTCCAGGATACCTCATGTCAAGCCCGAAACTCCTTGTCAGAGTTTTCACTCCTAGGTACATCGGTGTTGGAGCAACCTCTACCTCCTTATATCCAGACGGGGATGTATTGCTTGGAAAACCCACATAATATTTAAATTACCAAAATTTTTGGATGTTCATCTGTACTAATCCTCAATGTCTCTCTTAGGGTAGTCCTTCCTAATCAGAGTTTTTTTAAAATCTTGCTTCCATGGTTTGTACTAAACTTTCTCTGATTCCAACTATAATGACCCGACCCCAGTTACTCAGAATTGGTGCATTATTACATAACATTGGCATGATAGAAGAAATCATGTCTTAAAAGACCAATCAATTTAGTATCATTGAATGTACTAGATACATATATATGTTTTACATTAAGTCATGGAATGAAAAACAACATTTCTTTTCCTAATGAACACTCCTATATCCCTTAGCCAATTTCTGCACGTTAATCGTAATATACTTATTTGCATCATGGGAAAATAAAACATATGAAATTGATGAGATCAGATGCTCAGTAAGGATAAAAATGTAGCAAAAACTATCATAAATAATAATAAACATTTAAGTTAATGTATAAGACTAGGAAACAAGACTTTTAGACATAATGATTTTCCAAATGTTGAAAAGATAAATCAAATAACACCATTTACTTATTAAAATTGATATTCTACTAGTCGAATAATCACATGAAATATCAAAATCAAATTTTATAATGATGGAATGCATAATTTCAGACTTCATGACCACATAGTCAATGCCTTGTGTGAAGACTACAAATAAGTTTTTTTCAAGGCCTTGTGCCAAGACACTAGTTTGTCTCATGAGACCTATCGATGCATCAAAGAGCTATATATGGCTCCACCTGTCACTAACTAAGTCCAATGAATTCCAGATAAGAAAACGTTTCAATATAACATAAACATTCGTAATAAAACTAGAATATGAAATTCCAATACATTATCCATAAACCATGAATGGTATAAAAATAACACATCTATAGTAAAACATATCACAAAAACATTATTATAGTATAAATGGTTGGTAACATAACAATTCAACATCGATCAAGGATAATATCCCATAAAATATTTTGAAAAAGTTGAAAATGATCAGTAAAAATCTTTGAAAGAAATATCCATTTTTCATGAAAACATTTAATTTCTCCATATATATTAAGAAGACATTGAAAATAGATTTTCGAATAAAAGTGTCCCATAATACTTTGAAACATTTAAAAGGAAATTAAATTTTCAAATATTACTGACCATATAAATAATACCTTAAATCCATTTATAAAACATGGACATTAATGAGAAAGATTAAGAAGAATAAAATATTAAATCATTTAAAATGATATTTTAGTTAAAGTTTCAAACCAAATGATAGATGCTTGAAACAAATAATTTAGTTAATATAAACATTATAATATCATGAAAATAAAGGAATTAATGATATACAATGTCAAAGTACAACATATACACCAAATAAATGTGAATTGGCGCATAACAACAATGAAATCTCAATAGAATGTAAGTACAGAAGAATTTACATTAAAAAGACAGTATCCTTAGGTTAAGGATAAATATATAACATGATTATATGTGACAAATATAAATACACACAATATGATTTTATATTCAGTGTAAATCAACCAGAGTACATTCAAACATATTATTGTAAAAACCACATGAATGACTTGGATGATTAACTCAATGAATAAAAATTGTGTTAAAATTACTTTTATCAAGTTTAAATCGATGACTTGAGAATTTTTCAATGGACTGATTATATGTATCAAAATTATATCCATAGTAAGGGAAGTGGAAATTATTAAATAATTTAATAAATAGTTGTTTCACACATAATCTTTGATTAATTTAATCAATGATGTTTGCGTAAAACCGAATGAGTGGAAATTGAAATTTGAAATTACCTTACTAATTTGGAAACTT
Organism: Viscum album; assembly: GCA_963277665.1. Lineage (NCBI taxonomy): Eukaryota > Viridiplantae > Streptophyta > Magnoliopsida > Santalales > Viscaceae > Viscum > Viscum album. Next base: position 2,139,924,278 of record OY728163.1, on the reverse strand, counting down.
ACGAAACATACAACCAATAAAATAAGAATCATCCAATGATGATGTAAATACACATAAATTAATGTATAACATGAAAACAATACAATCATGGGTAGTACATACACCACACAAAACGTAATAGTGTAAAATATAGCATGAATCTATCAGGAATAAAAGTGAGATGAAAACCACTTAACTTGTAATTTTCCTTAGTATAGGGTAGGTTAATATCTTGTATAATTGTGAAATCATTTTTATTAAATTATGAAAAAATCAAATACATAAATATTATATCATATATGTTTTTCTAATATAGCTTTGTTAATGATATTTCAATAGTGTCATTGTTTTGGTTGTTAACTATATCGTTTACCTTTATATGTTTCATTACATAAGTCATGTTTGGTATGTATAGGATATCTTTTATTCATATCTAGAATGATATTAAATTATAAAACAATATTTTTAATCATAAAATGAAATTATTCTTGAATTATTACGATGGGGAATGAATCTCATCACGTTCATGGAGACGGTAAGCTGTACGTACGCACGAGCAGTAATATCATTATATTTATGGTGAAATAAAATGTAATTGGATTGTATATCATATATAAAGAATAATTAAAATTAAATACTTATTATTTAAATCATTTATACTCATTATTATACCAATTGAAATAATGATGTTTTCGAATAACAAACTACACCACGACGTGGAGACGGTAAGTCGTACGTACGCACGTTTGGTGACTTTTTCATTTATAGGATGGATAAAATAACGAATATGGTTGTTTGATATTTATAATAGAATCACTGTATATAAATGATACTGGATTTATTATTTTGGTATGGAAACAAAAAATAAATATGATGTAGAAGAATAAAATAACTAGAAAGTGGGTGGTAAAATTATTACATCCTTTTCAGGTGTTTCCTTTTGAGTTGATCAAAAGGGATCCCTAGGTTGGATTTCAGATTAAAGTAAGGACTACAGGATTAAGTGAGAGAGTTTGGGAAGATATTTGGGTAGGGTATGGATGAGCCAAATTTCTATGGAGGTGTCAAATTAAGAGAAGGGGAAGTTCCCTTTTATTAGATGGGTGAGGGGCACTTTAGGAAAAGTTTAAAATACTATTTTACTATAAAATAATTTTCGGTTTCTAATGGATCAAAAATAATTTATTGCAAGGATACTGTGGGTATGGGTCTAAGACCTCTCAACTAGTATGTTATAGAGAGTTTTAGGTCACAATATTAACCTTATCTTTTAGATTTAACTGTTAGTTAAATAGTTTGACATGACCATGGCTCTTTGTATTTTTATATTATATGGTTAATAAAATTACTATAACAAGCCAGAAGAACCCCATGTTGTTCATTATTAATATATATAACCTTATATAGGTCTTTTTTCTGATCCATATCTTTATAGGAATATTATATCAATTAATAATATAGTATTTATTTTAAAAACTCAATTATGTCAATTTTGATATTATTTAGTATTTGAATTTTTTAAAACCCATTAAAACATTATAAAGTCGAATAAAATTTTCTTTATAAACCCTTACACGTCATATTAACCTAGAAAATTAGTTTAATTCATTCTATTTTTCAATTAGTATTTATTGGGATATTTATAATATCAATTATTATAATATTTCATTAATAATGTAATTACTGCATCATCATTGGTCATAAATAAATTAAATTATTTTATGTCTAAAAATTATAAATAAAATTATATTATTTATGAAATATTTTTATCTTTATAATGAATATTTATAGTCAAATTTTTCCTATGTTTAACCTTATATAAAAAATGGTTTAGTTATTAAACATTGAATTTATCACTTTTAACACTTCGTAAAATAAAATAATAATAAAAGTCCTAATCTTATAAAAGTGAACCAAATGGGATCATATATTATTCCTATGGATTTTTTGATGAATTAAATTTATCAAATAGAATTATGAAATGTGTTAGGGTAATTATAATATCATTTTTACCTTTAATTACCCAATTTACATTTAACAATGGTAAATAAAAGAAAAAAAGATACTATTCACCCAAAATTATTTACATCATATTGAACCAAATTTTACTTACTGATATTAACCGAGTATCTTGGATATTTGAAATTTAATTCATAGAAGCAGTTAAATTTTGTTTTATGCAATTTTTCCAATACTCCTAAAAGATGGGTAAAAGAGGTTAAAATGTTCAATGAAATTTTCTATATCTAATTTTTTCCTAAAATGATTCCAATGAATTAAATTGAACTTATATAGGTATTATATATCAATTTTGACTTAAAATAAATTTAAATAAAATTAATAATTATTTATATAAAAACTTGGTTTTAAACAATAACGCATGTTTTTACTATTCATGAAAAATTCAATGCATTTTGAAAAATACAAAAAATTTTCCTTAAGATAATTTTGGTATTCTGAATTCAAAAACTAGAAGTTTCATTATTTAGTTTAAAATTAATTCCCAATGACCAAACTGAAATGTGTGTTAAAAAAATTATAAAAACTGTCAAAAGATTAACACGTGTTTATGTAAACTTTAAATGTGAAATTACTTATAATGAACTACATTGTATTAAATGGTAAAAATATAATGTAATTATAGTTCCAAACCATTCAAAAGCATAATTTAACACAATAAATTATTTCGATTAAAAATGTTGTTTTCAATAAAAATTTAGAATTTTACTATTCATCAAAATATGAAAGTTATCAGAAAAGTACCACAAATTTATCCAAAATAAATTTTTATGTCCTAATTCTAAAAAAGAATTTAATTTTATAAAATTGATTATATAAAATTTTCAAATATTTTTTTGAAAAGGATTTCCATTAAATAGGCGATATAATTTCAATTTTGGAAAAAAACTTCTTTTATATAAAAAATGGAATTTTTCCTTAAATTATGTCTATGAAACAAAAAATATCTATTCTAAAATTATATGAAGTATATAAAATTAAAAATTTAGGTAATGCTCTTTGTAACCCCTTTTTGAATGGCTAGTTGGGTTAGTCATGGTGCACTCGAACTCACTGTTTCGTGTAGATAAAGTTATTGAATTTTTTAATGAGAAAATGTACTATGAAATCTTGGGGTGTTACAGTCCTATTGGTATATTGAATTTTTTACTAATTCATTTGTGTAAATGGGATATGATATCCCTAGATTTAGTGAAAGGTCTCCAAGGATTATTTAGAAACACAGTTGTATATGGGTGATAGTGAATCAACTCAAAAATTCACTTAATTGCATACCAATTCATGAATGTCATCATAGAGGGCTTGTCTAAAATCTATATCTATACAGCATTAATGAAAAATGGTTTAAAAGTTTTGATATTATCAGACCGAGATCCATGTTTTATGTCATGTATCTAGAAATCATCATAGCTATCCCTTGAGACTCAGTTGACCTTGAGTACATCATATCATCCTTAGCTGGATGGCTAATCCAAATGGATGACAAAAACACGGTAAGACATGATTCAGGCACATGTAATGGAATTTTGTGTCTCATTAAAGGATCACATACCATTAGTGGAGATCTCTAATAACCAATATTATCATCCCTTGTTACATATGGATCCTTTTGAGTCATTGAAGGGAATCCGTCTTATTCTCCATATTTTTGGTTCAAAACATGTGAGACTTCATGGTTTGGATCGAGCCCATTCAAATATACAAAAAATCATATTTATATGGTCAGTAAATATATGGTGATGTCATATAATCATTAGATATTGTATTCATATTATCATTAGCATCCTTTTTTCACACAAGGTGAGTGATCATGTGTTCTTGAGAATCTCTCAAGTCTTGGGAATCTATATTTTGGGAAGCTGGGAATGTTATATCCCCTATAAATAATAACATTTGAGATTAGAGAATGGGGTTTTTTGGGGATATATATGTTTCCATTTACACCATGAGTTTATTTTGGTTCATAATTTTTTTCTTGTATCATAATTGAAAAAGTGTCAAAATGTTCCTAAGTGTGTGATTCTATGGGGCCATATGGATCTAGATCTAGATGCTTCATTGGTTCATGTGGCAGTGAGTATTATGGATAGTAAAGTGAAATTATTTCATGAAGAAGGTTTCATTCTTGTATTCTTTTTGTAGAAACATGGTCAGATTCAAGAAGAAACTTGGGAATATAAAAAGTAAATGGTTGATCAATGGGCCGAACTCTCTCGCAGTAGTGGTGTATTTATAGATTATAGACATGGAAAAGCCAATGGTGGAGAGAATTTAAATACCAGGGTTTTAATTATGTACCATTTTATTTATTTATATTGTTTATATAAATTGTTTTTGTGATGTTTGGGATGGTTTTGAAGAATTTAGAATGGTTTGGGGGATTTTCTAGAGGTGCACAGTATGAGAAAGATTTGTACAAGCTGAGAAAATCCTACCTAGAACTATGAAAATTGAAGTAATGGGATCTAGGATGGCACATGGTAAGCTTAAGGGTTTGGGAAAACTATTTATCCACCTTGGAGAGGCCGTGTATTTGGGGATAAAGGCATTTTCATGATTTTCCCACACTCTGAATAACCTTGCTTTGTAACCGTGCACTTTATAAAATTATATCCAGAAAATATGTATCTAATTCAATTTTTCCATTTAATTTGTCATTGTTTCCTCATTTGACCCTTTCACGAATTAAAATCAATCTGAAGGGTATATAGACTATTTAATTTGATCTGGGAGTGATTTGTTGGCAGTTCATGGTGTGTTGAATCCCATATTCCTTAGTTAATATTTAATATAGGTTTTTTTCTTTGATATATTATTCTTTCCTCTATAAGATTAATATATATAGTCGAAATGAAATCTATCTATGATATTTTATTCCAATAATGACTATATTTTGTTTTTTTATGGTATGGAATGATATCTAGGTCGGGTTTTTGGAGTTTCAACCTGGTTTTGTTGATGATTTTTTGTCGTTATTTGTTTTCACCATAGTTTTTGGGTAGATGGATTCACTATATACTCCTATTATTATAAATTAAAGGATAAATTTACAATATTATATATTACATGAAATTTGTTGAGGAATATTTGTGAATATCATGGAAGAAACCATCATTAATTATGGTTTTTGGAATTGTGGAATGTTTTTGGAAATTACATTGTTGAATGATTTTGAAATGAATATTTTATAACATATTATTTGTTTTATTCATGGAAAAATGATTATTTTATGTTTTTTAAATAAATTTTTTTATTGAATTTTATTTTCACAACTGGTTTGTATTGATTTTTTGTAAAATGTTTGGTGTGTGTTCATGTGCAATCATGATTTATAAGGGTATGCAATTTTCCCCTACAAAAGTGGGATGAATATATGTATGAACATCATTTCGTCAAATTGGTTCACCAAGTGAGATATTGGAGAAAACATGACTCACTAATTATGAGTATTAAGAGGTCCACAGATTTATTCATGGTTATATATGTGGATATATAGAATGGAATGATTTATTTCAGAATTAGTGTTTTGTAGTTGTTTTGACTAAATTTTTGTAAGCATTCCTTGGAAAAGGATTTAGTTCGAGAAAAAAACTTTACTATAAAAGATGTTTTATATTATTATATAATTTTTTATAATTTTATCATATATGTTGTTTTATATAAATGTGATAAAATGTTCTATCCTAGTGACCTGAGTACAAAATTAACTTCGGGAAAACCAACTGAGTATCATTAATCACCCCTGCTTTGAAATATTGAAACTTTTGAAGATATTGTTTATCAAGATAGAGGTAATGTAAAAGTATATCATTTAATTAGTCCTACATCATGATACATTGATCTTGTCTTGGGGAGTTGGAGATTAAAGTATGTTGGTAGTTGTGGAGTCAGTATCTTCAGATTCATTGAGTTTTGTTGTTCTTGAATTATGCTTTATAGGTTGATATTGGATATTGGTTTTCGTATTTTACATTTAATGGGTTATATTATAGTTTGTAATTGTTCTATATTTTATATTGAATTTTTATCATTCATCATATATTTTTTTGGTTATGGATATATTGGTTATTTTATTTCAAATGGAATATCATCCATTAATTTTATTGGATTCCATGGGATTTATTTCCATACTTTTTTGTCTTTTGGATGTCACCTATTGAAAATTAATATCCTACCACAATATAAATCCAACAAAGAGGGGTGAAATATTACAATATCCTTAGTATAAAAGAAGAAACATAAAATGATTGTGTTAATGTTAACAATATCTTTCAAATAACTAGAATATTCCTCTACAAAAATACTCTTTTTATTTGAAATCACATATTTAGAATAAACTTATTTCCTAAAACTATTAATTTAAACATTTTCATAAAAAATAAAATAATAATATTTTATGGGATGAACTAAAGGAATGAGTATTCATGATGATAGATCGTGTTTTTGAAGTGGTGTCCATTGAAATAAATACTCTTTTCACATTTATATAAAAAACCAAAATGTTCCCCATTAGGAAACTAATAAATAAATTAGTTTTAAACCATGTTATATAAAATTTAATCGGGTTAGAAATGTGTTAAAAAAATAATTGGAGAATAATAAAATTATTCTTTATTTTTTTCAATAAAATATGGTTTTGAAGAAAATATTTCTAACAGAATAGAAATCAATTGACGGGTTTCCTTAAAAACATTAATTAAATATTTGGAGTACTTTATGAGAAAAAAAACGAAATAGAAAAAATGTTATCTCCAAACACAGCATGATTAGAATAATATAAATAATTATTTGGAGATAGATATCATATAATTTCATCATTGTAAATTTAAGCATATACTATCCTTGAAAAAATGATATTGTAATGTAAAACCCTAACCTCAAGTATGTATTGCTACCTATGTGTTTTAAAAATTTTAAAATAAATTTGATTTAATTATACTTATATACAAGAACCAGAATAATACATATAATATAATAATTTTTTTACTTATAAAATCTAATAAAAAATTCATTAAAATATTTCATTATCATGACCATTTCTAGTGTTAATTGAATCGTTTATCATTTGTGTTTTTGTATATTGGTTATGGTACATACACATTGATCATGGTTCCTTTATATAAATAATTTTAATCATTATATTAATATCACACACACATATATATATATATTCATTATATTAATATTTATTACAAATCATATAAATCAATTATAAAAAATAATTTATCCATTATGTGGATTTAGTTGTCTACACATACACACGACTGGGGATTCCAATTTTGGATGGATGTAATTGAATAAATGTAAATATTAATTATAATTTCTAGATAAATTCATATATCATATATATTATATATAAACATACCTATATTAAATCTATCATAATAAAAATCTAGTAAATATTTTGGAAGAAATGAACCAGAACACTAAATAGAGGTGATAGTCCTGACATACACATAATTGATACTTTAACCTCCTATTGGTATACAAGATGATGTAGAATGATGTTACCTTATCATTATAAAATATGATTATATTAATGGTAAATAATTAATTAGGCTTCAATTAATACAAATAAATTAGAATAATTAGAACAAGAAATATAATTTAAAGAGATTAGTTAGGATCTATAACTCTTTTTTGAGACACCACATTGGATTACATGTTATGACTTAAACGATTAGTCTTAGAAGAACACAAAAAGCTATAGGATGAAGAGAAAAAATGTGAGATGGATGTTGGTAGGTATTTCCCATGATATAAGTATTCAATTTAGTGTATAATAGAGGAAAATTTGTTCCCTTTTAAAGTGAGTGGAGGTATACACATTGAATTATTGAAAAAAAGTCAATGCCGTAAGGTCACATTCCGAGAAAATTGGATCCAAATGGTGATGCATTTTAAAGGTAGGATATGACAAGTTCAAAATATCTTCATCTAATATACATATTATTTGGGTGGGTGAAAATATTATCATATCCCTTGGTTTAACCATTGATAAATCCATTTAACCCTTAACCATTGTGTGTAGAATAATTTTCTTTTTTAAATATAACAAAAACTAAAATGAAAATATTTTTTGAAAAAGAATTTTCTACAATAAAACTTAACTTACATACATTAAATTAGTTGTATAAAACATAAAAATGAATGTTAAAATATTATATTGTATATATAATATATAATTATTATTAAAACTATTAATAAATATGGTTGGATTATATTTTTAATATAAAATCACATTTTGCATAGAAAACATTTTTCAAGATAAATTGAGTTTTTTATCCTAAAAATGAACTTATACCAAAATCAATTATAATAATTAATAAAATTTAATAATTTATTTTTTTTCCAATTAAATTATAATTTGACTATCTAATGTTAAAATTCAATAGATATTTCAAATTTTACTAGAAAATAAATGATAATTCAAATTAAAATATTTATTTTTCATTATTCACTAGAAAATAAATTATTATAGAAATAATGTATATATTCTCACTATGCTGTTATAGACATGATTATTCCAAAAATAATATTTATTTTATCAAATAAAATTAATAAAAATTCTATAATTTATATACAGTGTTATTGTATATAATGTCATAAAAACCCTTTTCAACGAAAACATATTTTTGAAATATAAAATGAATTTAATGATAATTGAGTACTTATTAGTTTTTAATTAACCAAAAATATATAGTCTTTGTTTCTTTTATAAATTTTTATATAATACTTGTTTAGTATTAATGAATTTACATTTTAGGGCTACATTATAGCATTTCATTGTATCATTGTTCCTATAGGATCGGTTTTTTTAAAGAAATATATTGAATACGTCAAGTTAATTTTAGTGAAAATTAAAATAAAATATTAGGGGTGTTATAGTCATTTTATAAGTCTATAATCTATAATGTGTTTCTTAAAAATGTTGGATAATTTTTAATAATACCCAAAAAATAGGGTGTAAAGATATTGATTTTGAAGAGGTAAAGTATATATTTTCTCCTAGTATTTTCTACATACTTAAAACATAATAATATCATAAGTATTAATGGAATTTAAGTAAAATGAGGATGACTATATTGGATTATGTATCTTAAATTTTGAAAGACCAATGAGCAATTCCTCTTGTCTCATCTTTCATATTGAGAGAAAAAATTCAACACTTTTTATTTTCTTAATGACTAGTCTTTGATGGGAATTTTCCAAAAGAGAATTTATGAGTCATGAAGATATTATTCGATGTGATATTATTGATGAGATGGAAAATAGAACCTCTATATATTATGTGGAGAATAAAAGTATATTGGGGAATCATGAAATCTACGATGATAAAAAAAATTGGTGGGAAGATATTAATTTCCCCTACATGTAATAAATATTGGTGAAAAAACATGAGTAATTAACTCAAGATATAAAGAAAGTGTTTTATGTGTGGTGAAGTAGAAAACAAATCCAAAAGTAATCAAAATAAGTATAAGAGTTTTATTAATTAAATGAATTAGAATAATTTTCTTGCTAATGATCTACCGATATTATATTATTTCAAATATATTGATTTTTGGAAATAGTGGAATCTATCACCCAAGCCATAGTACAATGATTAAAATTGGCCCTAACAATCATCCAAAGTGATGGAATAATTAAGGGAATTAACTGGACCTACAACAAAAGTATATCATGATAATTATGTGATGTGGGGAACACTTAATCTTCCTTCTAGATCTGTAAGTGCATTATTTGATTATAGTTCGTCACATTCTTTTATATCACATACATTTTCTATGTATATATAAGATCCACAATATAAAATATATATTTAACTATAAGAGAGAATCACTATTTCTACAATGTAAATATGCTCTTATTTATATTGGTGGGAGGATAATTTCTAATTATTTTATTCTTATTACCATTGATTAATTTGAAATAATTTTGGGTCTAGGTTGGAAATACCTTGACAAATCAGATATCAAATATCGAGATAAGGATTCATAATTTCCATTCCCATGCCATTTGATTTTCATGTATAAATTCATAATGATTATAAAATCATTATGGATTAAAATTCAATTACATGGGTGATGATACACAATAATGGGGGGCTCTTGGCTCAATTTATTTGGAAGGAATTCAACATTGGTAACATACCTATAATATGGGAATATACAAATGTATGTTTATATGGACTAATAGGTATTCCAATAAAGCATGTGGTTGAGTTTTAAATTGAACCCAGAGTTAGATCTATATCTCTATCATTGATTCCATATATAATGTAGTTGGGGTTTGTCTTAGTAGTAATCAACCTGTAATCCTACATGAAAAATTGGGGTTAAAAACCCATGGGGAATAGGTTAACGTATCAGTACTATAGTGGTACTATAACAGTCATGGTACTGTTGATCAGTGGGTGCTGTAGCAGCGACAGGGTACTGCAGTAGCGGCAGGTACTATAGTAGCTGGGATACTATTCACAGAATGGGCCTTAGGCCAAAAATTTGGGCCTATGGGCTATAAAATAGTCTAAATACCCACTAGGGCATCAGGATATGTAATGGGTCTCACTCTACCCAATTAAAAGAGGAGTTTGCATTGATTTAATAATAAAATGAGGTTTCAGCCCCAACATTTAAAAAATATGAGTCTATTTATAATGGATCCCAATTAATTGGAGGAGTTAAAGAAGAAACATCAAGAGTATTTTGAAAAGGGTTTTCTTCAACCTTTTTCTTCACAATTGGATGTACAATTGATATTTATAAAAATGATGGATGGATAAATGTTTCTTTTAATTTATTACCACGTGATTAGTATTGTAATGGTAAGAAAAGTATCAACAGCCTTGTATCCCTGATTTATTCTATTAATTCATTGGATTTCGATAATTCAAAATTATTGATATTAAATCTATATATCATTAGTTATAGGTTAAAAGGGAGGAGATTTCAAAGATATATTCTCGTATAAGTTGTTGACAAAATTAATTTATAGTGATCTCATTCGGTCTTAGAAAATCCTATTATAATATGGGTTCTAATGAATAATTTATTTAGAGAATACTTTGAACAACTTGTGGATGTCTTTATAGATGATATTTTTAAATATTAAAATAGATTAAAATAGAATAAATTAAAATTTTTAATTGTGTTAGAGAACATGAGAAATTAAAAATTCTGTTAAAATTTTATATAGTGTGAATTAATGAATTACGAATTTTAATTCTTGGTTATGTAATCATAAAAGGGAATATCATAAGATACATAAAAGAATAACTTTATCATGAATTGGACCCAACTGACCATTGTAACTAATATATAGGGATTTCAAGGGTTAATAAGATATTAAAATTTATATGTGTGTAATTTATCATGACTATCAATTCAACTATACTTGTTGAAATATAAGGGAGTGAACATCCTTTTAATATATGAATCTGGATAAGTTTTTAAGGAACTAAATAAGAGGTCTTCCATTGCTCCTGTACACACATTACTATTCATTAGAGAATAGTTTGTAATATATAGTAATGATTCAGAAAAATTTGTTTTCCCTCATGTAAATTGATAATTATTTACTTATGATTCATTCCAAATAAAGGATAATGTAAAAAATTACATGATAAGTTATTTAGTATTGGTTGCAGTGATCTTAGATTTGATGATTTGGCCATAATATCTCTTATGGTGAAAAGTGTATTATATTTATATATAGATCACTAGATATTGAAATACCTTTTCACATTGAAGGAATTAAATAGTGTTCAAGGGATATGGTAATAATTAATAATTTAATATGAGTACTTAATACATTACCACACAGTGAAGAAAAATAAATTAGATGTTGCTCTCAGAAGTAAATATCATGAGACTATATCCATGATGAGGTTTGAAAACGTAAAAATGATCATGGATTATAGATTATGAATTCAGAAGTGATAATGGGTGGATATAAATAATATATTTTCCAACTAAAAGATCAACTTTCCATCCATGTAATGATAAAATAGTACTAAAAAGATGATATGGATTTGTAGAAAAAGAACAATTTTGTAGATGAATTAATATGTTTTAGAATGCATATAAGTGTCCAGTTAAAGACGAGGTTGAATAAGGAACTACTAGATTATTCAAATAGCTCCCCCTTTAATATGAATCCTAGAAGTGAAACTAAATATATAGATCTACAAAAAAATTGCTGGCATAACATAAAGAGTGAAATCATGGTTTATATATCTTGATGCCTAGTATTTCAGTAAGTTAACGATGAATGAAAAAATTATAAGGTTATGTTTCAACCATTATCAATGCAATTATATAAATGGGAAACAATAACTCTGTATTTGTTTTGTCAAAATCCTAAAAAAATAAAAAGGATATAATTATATTTAGTTTGTAGTTAATCTCCATAAAAATTCAGTGCATTTTATTACCATTAAAGAACACATGTATCTCCACAAATCACCAACAATTTCATAAGGAATATTTTTAAAGATTCATAGAGTTACATAGTAAATTTTTTGTGATCAAGATCTTATTTTCACCTCATGTATTTATATAAGTGTTCATAAATTATTAGAGAACAAGATGATTTTTAGTATTACATATCATCTTCAAATAAATGGTCAACGTGAGAGGAAAATTCAAAATCTATTTGATACACTGATGTATTTTTTTTGAATAAAATCCAAGGATGGTGGGATCAACACATCCCGTGGTAGTGTTATCATTTAACAATATTTTCCATTCAATAATTTATATAGAACCACATGAAAATATGTATAGGAATAGAAGATTGAATGAAATATTTTGAGATTAATTCGGATAGTGGAAACTAATAGGTCCTCACCATATCCTTGAAATTATGGATGTGTTTAAAACTATCCAGCTACATATGAAGTATCCAAAGAATTTGATAGAAGAGTAATAAATATTTATATCGGCAAGATATAGTGTTTAATGTCGGTTACAATGTGTTTCTTTGAGTATGTCCATGTAATTGAGTCATCATATTTGGGAATAAATGGAAGATGGACCCTAAATACATGATCCCCTTTGAGATCCTTGATCATGTTGGGGTAATAGTGTAACATCCCATTATTTAATAATAGGAACATCATGTTTCATATCATATATTACATGAAACAAAAATATAATATGGGAATATAACACCCATAAAATTTATGATATATTAATTTCTAAATAAAATAAATATTATTGATATCTTAAAAATCTCTTCGTGGTGGGTCTAAATGAAACATGATACTCTATAAAAATATTATTATATAATTATTTTTATTATAACCAAGATGTTATGATAGGGGATATGAAAATTTTTAACAAAATTATGAAAATTATATGGTCTATACATGTATATAATATATTCCACGGTTATCTACTGATTAGAAATAAAATAAGAAGAATTTGATAGAAAAGGAAATATTAAAAAAAACTATATTTTTTCAAAGGTGGTTTAGTAGTGTTTTTGTACACAAATATTAAAACTTATTTTCTAAGCATTTAGAAAATTTATTTTAAAAAAAACTAATTTTTGAAATATATATTCCAAATATATTCTTTAGTGTATTTTGATTAATTTCCAAAAATGTTTTATTTTTTTATTAATTGTGAAAAATAATTTTTTTAATGAAAATATATTTTTCATTTAAATCATTAACATATTTAAATTATATTTTAAATTATCTATATATTAAAATTAGTTATATTATATTACAATTTAACAAACTTAGTTCCTTGTAAAAACATTAAAATTTATTTCTAACAAAATAATGTTTCATACATTTGATAGTTTTCATTGGAAATCATATTCATTCTATGCATATGCATATTGAATTTTAAATTAAATTATTCCACTTCAATAAATTAAATTTACAAAAATTTAATATATAATTGAAAATAAAATAATTTATATTAGATAATTTGAGAAACCTAATTTTTTTCATAATGAATAGTAAAAATATAAAAAATTATTTTCACTGATTATGGTCATAATGGGATTATTAGGGGTTAAATTCAAAAAGATAATGATTACAAATTAAACTAAACTTGTTTAAATAATATTTAATGAAATTGTTTTGATCTTATATCTTTCATGGTTTCATAATAAACTATTTTAAGTCATTTATCCATGGTAAATACACTAGAATTATTTTTTATCATTTAAAAAATATTATGTGTATTCTATCCCCCTCTAATAAAAGGATACCAACTATACCCTTATATTCACACTATGAAAGCGCTTTTTTGAAAAAATATATAAGGAGATAACTTTTTAACATTAAATATTATTGTTAATTCAAATAGACTAATCTTATTCTATTTCCAATGTTCTTTTCAGTGGAGAGATTCAGAGAATTGCTTCAAAATTATTACATATCAACGAATAACAAAACAAAGTGGATATCACTAGAAAAGTTCCATTTATTCCATAACACAATTTTTTCTAAAAAAATATGAATTCATCGCAACATTGATATTTGATACTTATTTCATATTAAGCCTCTTTAATTCCTAGGGAAAACATATTTAAACATTGGATGAGGAGAAGAATAAAAGTAGTAACTTAAAAAGAAAGAAATAAAATGTTTGCCTGTAAATACTTATAAACATACGAAATCATTTTCACAATATATAATTTTTCACCTTTAAGTATTATAAACTTATAATGTGAAAACATATGATTACCATAAAAAATATAAAAAAATAATAAAACCAGATATATAATTTGCAGAATTACATACATAACATTTTAACCCTTTTCGATATCATATGATTGGTAACCGTCATGGATATCTTACAATAAAACCCTCACAACTACCTTATGATGTAACCATCATAATTACATTTCGAATAACCATTACGATCAACGTCCATTATTAACATATTCAATGCATTAGAGGTAGATATATGTCCCACCCCTTATCAGACACAATTCCCATGAATGAAAACAGAATAATAGACCATTAATTATTTCATCATTAAAACATTCATTTGAATTTAGAAAAAGGACATATTTAGAAGATTATTATATAAAGAAAAATTCCTTATATTACGATTGACTTACTTGAAACATGTTCAAACATCCTGTATAATAGTAAAATTAGTGTTATTAACATATTAAATACCCATATTAATATCAATAATACCTCATATAACCTTTTTATAATAAATTTCCACCCACAACTTAATTTCTTTTGTTCATTTTTCAATCATCATGAACTTATATCATTTTATTTAATATAATGTTTTTTATTGTATTCATAATATTATATAAATTATAATTTTTAAAATAAAATCTCATTTAACCATATTAATGATATTATGAAAAGTAATAAATGATTAATGAATAATGAAAATACATTGTATATGATGTCAGCAAATCTGTATATCATAAATGAAGTTATTATTTTAAGAATAAACACAAGAGGAGAATAGGTTCAATGATTAATATTCAATTAAAAAAAATAAAAATAAGGATATGTAAGATATTATAGTTAGCATGTAACTTGGATGGGGGAGGTTAGAAGAGAATAATAAAATAAAAGAAATTTTAAAGAAATTTTAAAGAAAAGTAAAGAGGATTTTACCTCTTGAACTTTATCTCTTTGAAAACCTCTATAAGGTACTTGTTTTAGGCCTTTCGGTGAGACCATTGGGTCTTGGAAATGGGGAAGATTCAAAGGAATGGAATTGGGGAAAAATTAAACAAGATAAAATTAATTATGGTGTGATTAGAGTAGGTGGTGATGGTGGTATTCATAGTGAAGGAGAGGGGTGTTTTTTAAATATTTTATTCATTAGTTAATTATTTTGGCTCCAAATGATGAAATGTTTTAGAATAATCAAAAAATATATTTCAATTATGAAGGAATGTTTTGTATTATTTTTTATAAATTATCAATGACTCATGAAATAATTTATTTTACTTATAATGTATATATAATGTAAATTACCATATTTTACTATTATCCAAATACGAAAATATTTTATAAATTCCCAAAAATTAACCCTAACAATTTTTATTTCTAGAATTTAAAAAAATCATTTTCTAAAAATAATTATTTAATTTTGAGATATTTAATTTTTAATTTAAATTATCATTTATTCAAAAAAAATACAAATTTCAATATAATAAATGATTTTATAAAACCATGAAAATTTAATTAAGGTTTCATAAAATTATATTATAATCATAAGACAACAAAATATTAATTTACGAATCTATTTTTTTGAAGATAATTTCATTTTTAAATCATTATTTTAATTATAACAATGTAAACAAACATCTATGTAACACAATAATACCAACACCAAATTTATCATTTTAAGAACATTTATTAACTTAATATATCATATTAATATATCATATTTTCACATATGAGATACAAAAAGTTTATTTATACTCTCATAGGTGAGGTTTTTATTCTATTAGTTTGGATTCCATAATTTCTAAAAATAAAAAATATTTCATTATACATTTATAATGAATTTAACTATTTTATTCAAAAATTAAAATAATTATTAGTACCTGGGTTGTTACATTCTCCACTTTCTAAAAATTGTGTCCTAGATGTTTTAATTCACATGTTAAATAAGTGAGGATACCTTTAACCTATAGCACTTATATATTCCAATGTTGCTACTTCAACTATGTGGTTTCTCAACAAAACCTTTACATGATGAATTATGTTATTCTAAAATAAATTTTCTCTATAATCATGAATTTTAACAGGTTTCTATAAATAAGGTTATATTTCATATTAACTACTTCAGGGATAAAAACATTATAGAGATCTAGAACATAATTCTTGACATCAAAATAATAAAAAAAATTTGTACCCAAGAAAAAATAGGAGGCTAAGGTACTCGGTAAGCAACTGATCCCACTTTATCGAACATTTTATAAGGACTAATAAACCATGGACCTAGCGATATTTTCTTACCAAAAATCATAACGCTTTTCGAAGATGATATGTTAAAGAAGACATTATCAACAACATATAAAGTAAAGTATTTCTTATTTTTATCATTATAACTTCTCTTCCTACTCCAATATGTCCTCACATGTTGTTAAATTTTCTTCCCTTTCTCAGCTACTAGATCTATTAATTCTGGTTTGATCAACACAACTTCCCTAAATTCAACAAGAAATGTTATAGTTCGGCACATATTTCCAAATTATTTCATAAAATGTTATATTTGGACACTAGAATGATAATTGTTATTATAAGAAAACTCTACTAAAGAAAGATGTTGATTCAAAATTCCACGGTAATCCTCTGGAAAATCTAGAAGAATATCTTCAAATTTATGATTTTTTCTCTTTTAATGTCCATTATATTGAGGATAAAAAATCAATAAGGAAATTTAATTCAAGTACCAATGAATTCTGTAGTCCTTTCCAAAAGTTATAAGGGAACCGGGGATCACGATCAAATACAATGATGATCGATATTCATTATAACCTGGCACTCTCATTGACATGAAGTCGAGAAACATGATCTAGAGAATGAGTACCTCAAATAAGAAGAACCTGTGATGATTTAGTCAGCTGATAAAAAATAATCCAAATTACATTATTTCCACAACATGTATTTGGTAGTCCCACCATGAAATCCAGGGATATAATTTCTTATTTCCACTATGGCCTGAGAAAAGGTTAAAACATGCCATTTGGTTGTTTTTGGTATTCTTGAACCTATTGAAAAGTAAAACATTTCATAGTAAAATTAGAAATCTATCTTTTCATTCCATCTCACCCAGAATAATCATGAAGGTCTCTATATATCTCAGTGCTTCTATAATGAACTCAAAATAAAGAACTATGAGCTTCAAATAAGAAATCATTATCAACTATGAATCATAAGGCACACATAATAACTTCTCAAATATCAAAACACAATATTTATCAATGTAAAATTCTCGAATATTACCATTTTTAATGAATTTTACCTTTTTCAATAACTCACAATCTTCTTTTTGTTATTGCATAATTCTGAATAATAGAGATGACTACACTAACACCTGAAACCAAATAGAGGAATTTTCTTCTCCAAAATCTTCCAAGTCAAAGAAAATAAAATAATTAATCAAATAGTAATGTTCGAAATGATTCATGGTTAACTATTCATGATGTTTTAAAATCTACGAATCCACCACTTTGTTTTCTGTTCTAGGATGGTAATTTTTTGTGAAATCATAGTCCTTTCTTATTTCCATACATCTTCTCTATCAGATAGTTAATTCCATTTGTGTCAATATAAACAAGAAACAATTATGGTCATTATATATTTCACATTTGGATCCCTATAAATGATACCCCCAAATTTTAAAATAAGAAACCACAATTTCAAATTATAAATCATGTGTGTGATAACATATATCATGAGATTTAAATTATCATGAAGCATAATAAATTACCTGACAATTTTGCATTAGAACACAACAAAGTCCCTTTAATCAACCATCATTGTAGATGAAATAAATGGAAGACATGGACCAAATTAGATCCTTCACCAATCCCTCTTCATTTAATGAATAAAATATCACATTCTTCCATCTAGATATATTAAACCTTTTTAAGGTTAACATACTTCGCAGGCTAGATAACTATAAAATGTTTATAAAACCATCAATAATAGCCTTCAAATCCATGTAAACTATTAATATCTGTAACATTTTTAGGTCTTGGAAATTCATTAACAACTTTTGTTTTAGAAAGATCAATTGTTATACCATCCTTATATACAATGTTCCCAAGAAAAGAAATACATTTCAACTAAAAATCATATTTATTAAATTTTACATATAACAATTTTTTAGAGGTTCCAGGTTAATACTTAATTTTTTCCATGGTATTCAAATGTTTTTCAAAATATAAAAATATAATCCATAAAAACGAAAAAATAATATATAAACATTCACTAAATATTCTATATAAAAGATCCATAAATATAGTAATATCATTTTTCAAAATAAGTGTATGACCAAAAACATCGAATTCTCATATCTAGTACGGAATGTTGATTTTAGAATGTCATCCTTCTTTACCTTTAGCAAATGGTACCTAGGTCTCTAGTCAGTCATGTAAAATTATTTTGCTTCCTAGAGCTGATCAATCAAGTCATTGATATGAGACAATGGATACTTATTCCAAAATGTAATGTTATTCAAAGAACTATAATCAAATAAAAGTCTCATGTAACCATCCTTCTTGTTAATAAACCAAATATGATAACCCTTGGTCAAGATTAAGGAAGAATGAAGACTTTATTAAGAAACTCTTGCAACTACTATTCCAATATTATAATTTCCACTTGAGCCGCTGTATATGGGGTTTTTAATATTGGATTAGTATCAGAAACTAAGTCAATTTAAAATTCAATTTCCTGATAAGGTATAACACTAGATAACTCATGAGGAAAAAATACAGGTATTCATTTACCACTAGAACATCATTAATATGAATTGTTCCATTATTTTCAGAAATATGTTCAAGAAAACATTCATTTAAATAATTTATGTGTTTCTCAACATCTTGATATGTTATAAATATTATAGATTTATTATAGTATACAAACTAAAATTCTCTCTAAAAACCACTTATTTAGTTCTACAATCAATAATAGCATAATAAAAATAAATCCATTCCATACATGTAATAAAATCACACTATAATAAAGAAAGAACAACGAATTTTGTAGGTAGTGTCTTTCCACATACAATAAAAGGAAAATTCATATAATTTATTTTTGCCTTCATATCCACCATATTATTTTACTATAAGTTCATGCATTATTTCCTGGGGTGAAATTTCCAATTTTTTTATAAAATTCCTTAGAAATAAAGGAATGTGTAGACCCCATATAAAACTATACGTTAGAAAAATATTTGAAAACAAACAATCTACCTGATACAACTTCATTGGATAAACGTATATCTACTAAAGTAGTCATAAATAATGGCACTAAACCATTCTATGTATAATATGGCTGTATTCCATCATTCTGATCTTTTTTGGAAGGTATTTTTATAATTTCCTATCTCACCCCATTTAAAATACTTTACAGTTTGGTTATTAGAATTAAACTTACTGACAATAAAATAATTTTCATTATAATGTTGGCCCATATGACCAAACATACAAAATTAAAAACACTTCCCAAAATTTTTAAGGCAATCCCCATGGTTCTTTTTACCACACTTCCCAAAAATTGGAAATAAGACTTTCTTACAATAATATTTATTTCATTTATTATTACAAATTGTTTTCCATATCGAACTATTCTTCTACATATTTATAAACTACACATGATAATCAGAAAACTCCAATTTTCCCCTCTCAAAGCATTTAAAATGTTTCTCATGACTTTTGAATTCATGGGAATCCAATTCCCTTTGATATGTCGTCATCTGTCCTGAGTGAAAAGGATTTATATTACTATCAATATGTCGAGTAAGGTTTGTAGTGTACCATTCCAAACAAGGGAAGTTTTCTTCCCACATTAACACTGAATATTCTATATTATTCAACTAAAGGAATTTATTTTCCATCCAATGTCGAACAACCATAGGAAAAATTGTTTGAAGTAAAAATTATTAAATGCATCCCATTCCAAGGCATCAATTTCCTTGGTATCCCTGATATTCCTAACCATTGACCACCACTAGTCGACATGACCTTTGAAATGATAATTATCATGACTAAACTTATAATTATCTGAACACCCCATTATAATTAATATATTTCCAATGGATTTTATCTACCCTTGAACAATCACTGGGTCAGTATATCCATTGAAATCCAGAGGGTGTTGCATCATAAAATGTTCTACTATAATCATTCTCTATTCTGGTGGATCTATATGTTGTCTTTCATGGTTTCCACTACCATTTATGGCCTCCATGAATAAATCCATTAATATCACAAATTACTCAATTCCAGTTCCCACCATTCTAGGATGCAGATTCAGAAAGATATCATCATATAAGGGCCTTCAAATATCCTTTTCCATGTTTCTTATATAGAAAACCATTTTGAGAAAAAAAATTAAAAATAAGAAACATGGATTTTTTTAAATTCTATATAATTAAATCATAACTATAATGTAAAAATAAATTATTTTATTATATAAAAAACATCCCAACACTTAATGTTATTTGAATTGTGCTCTGATACCAATTATATGGGAGGGTTCATAGACATCATATAATCTAGTTAATTTTAATATAATAAAGTTATTATATTAGAAATATATTTCCAGTTTGGAGTATTATAGAATTATGTTTAAATTATTACATAAATACCCATATGAAAAAATGTACATCAAAAAAACAATTTAAATATCTTTCATAATACAAATTTTATTAATAAAATATGAATTCTTTAATACATTTATCTTTGCTTCTTTATTTCTCTAACCCAAAATTAATCCTAATGAAAAAATATTTTTAACCTAGGATGAAAAAAAATAATAGTAAGGTACATAAAATTAAGGATGGAAAATGTTATTCAATGAATAAATATAATCAAAATAAATCATTTTCGCAATATATACTTCTCACCCTTAATTTATAATATACATACATTCTGAAAAGATGATATTTCAATATAACATAGAAAACATAAATAAAAACAAATAGTTAAGTATAGATATAACTTAATTATTATTTTAACCATCAAATCTATCAAATATTTGAAACACTCATGTCTATATTACAATGTTACCCCCATGGATTCCTTATCATGTAACAATCACAAATACACAAAGAATTACTATTACGACCAACTTCCAACATAATCAGAACCAATGAATCTTAGGGAGATATATTTCCCACCATTAATAATATAAAAATCAAAATAAATAGAACATAATAATAAAACAATAATACTTTCATCATAATAACATTCCTTTTGAATTTAGTAAAAAGATAATGTATTTTTTAATGAAAAGTCCCTTACCTTGGGTTCTTCATAATTAAAACATGTTCAAACCTCTAGTATAATGGCTTATAGAGTGTTATTATCATATTAAAAATATATATTCATATCTATAATACCATATATTATCTTTTTCAAAAAACCTTTTCTCACATTTATTAATAATATTTTGTTATTTTGATTGTTCTGGTGTGTTCTTCTCATGGTTTCCATGGTCGGTTCATTATTGAATTTCATGTTGAATGGAACAAAAACATAATATGTAAAAAAAAATTGTATTAATATGTTTAAAATTTTTTAAATGATGTTATATATCATTTATTTTTAGGATATGTTGAGAAATTTTTAGATAAATCATTGATTAAAATGATATAATTTATTTTGTAACTTTTTACAACTGTCATGTAATTTTATATTTTTATTTAATATAATTATTATTTATTTGTTCTAGAACATTAGATAACATTTTATTCGTATAATAGATTTTTATTTAACCATATTAATAGTTTATGTCCAGCCTTGATGGCCGTAAAAAAATAAAACATCAAATTTTAAAATGTCTGTAAATCGACACATCACAGACGATATTTTTATTTTTAGAATAAATGAGAGTGGGTAAGAGGTTTGTTGGTGGATATTAATTTAACACTATAAAATTCCAGTATATGTAATATAATTTATTTACAATTTCACTTGGATGATGGTAGGTGTGGAGAGAAGAAAAATGAAAATAAATATAAATAAAAAAATAGGATTTTACCACATGAAATTTCTAACTTCAATAACCTCCTTAAGATACATGATTTTGGACTCTTAGTGAAAATATAAGGTATTGGATGTGGGTAAGAGGCTTGAAAAGGTAATTTATTCAATAGAAAATAAGATATAAGTATTTGAGTTGTTAAAAGAAGAGGTGGTGAGGGTGGAATTTATGGTGGATGGGAGTGGGGTTTTTCGATTTTTTATTCATTAGTTTATTATTTTGTCTAAAAAATATGAAATGATTGAGAATTATCACTAAATATATTTCAATAATGAACAGAATTTCTATATTATGGGGATTACATCAGTAATGACTCATGGAATAGTTTATTAAACTTATAATGTTTATATACTATATTTTACTATTCAAGAAAAAATCAAGTATTTTTAAAAAATACAAAAAATTCACCATACCTATTTTTAGACATTTATAAATCCAAAATGAAATCCATTTTATTGTTATAAATTTATAAATTTGTTGAGTATAATATTTAATTAAAATCCTCATTTGTTGGAACAATACTAATTTTAAAATTTGGACTCATTTTAGAGAATATTTAAAACTTAACTAAGGTTTTATAAATTTATATTATAATCTTAATAAAAAAATATAAATTTTGAACATACATTATTAATATAAAATCCCTTTTAAATAAATATATTAATTATAAAATTATAAATTAATATTCATGTTTCACAAAAATACCAACAAATAGTTTATCATTTTTAAACCATTATTTACACAAAACCATTATATATATAAAACATATTTTCACATATAAGATAAATATATTGTATTTATACTATCTTAGGTGTTGTTCATATTCAGTTAGTATACATTCTTTAATTTCTATAAACACCACATATTTAATTAAACATTTTCAATTAATTTAACTATTTAATAAAAGAATGAAAACAAATTATTTTATAAGTAAATGGGTTGGAACCTATGATCTATCCAAATATATTCCTTAAATATATTACAAAATCTTAGAGACCTTGTTTTGATTTAAAATTAAACCTAGGAAGGCTTTTTTGTAAAAATAATGTAATTTTTGGAAGAAGTGGCAAAGTTCTTAAATGAGAATTTTTATATTTTTTCTTCTTCATACTCCACAAAAATGTATTACACCATGATAAAAATATTACCATATTATCTTCAATACACTAATATTTTATTATGTTATGTTAATTATCTATATCGATATCATCTTCCATCAAATGGGGAACAAAACAGTTATCCACGAGTACAAAGGACTACCGTCTCATGAACCTATATAATAACTTTTCCATCACCCCCTCTCATAGATGGATATAATGATGGATTTATAATTTTTATATTATATTTATTTAATATATATATTTTTTACTTAAAATATCACATATGTATTTTTACCTTTCATCCCTTTGGTAAACAATAATGTCACTCGTCTGTACTGCGGACTATCACCTCGCCAACCAATGTGATGGGTTTTTCCTAAATTCATTTTAATTGGATTGTTATGAATATATTAAATGAAAATAGATCATATATGTAAAATATTTATATATATTTAATTATGGAATAATTTATACCTTTTTATGTTCCTTTCTGTTGGGGATACAATAATGTGGCTAGTGTTTACAGTGGACTACATCCTCATGAATAGATGTGACTAGTTTGTCAGTAACGATTTACATGGAAGGTAATAATGATAAATTTAACAAATAAATGTGATATATAATACATAATAATGACCATATATATAGTTATATATAATTTACCTTCCTTTCATTTAATCTGTTAAGAAAAATGGAAACATCGTTCTTGCAAACGTAGAGCTGACTGTCTCCATGAATGATGTGATGGATTTTATTGTATATAAGTATTATATATTTCAATGAATACATATATAATAAATATATATTATATTTATATGATTTTTAAAAAGTTAAATACTATTTTAAAAAGATAAAAATAAAATTATTGAAATTAGTGAACTAAAATATAAATGAAAAATGATGCAATAATTACCTAAATCAATTATTTTAACAAATAATTTTTAAAAATGTGTGAAAAAAGAATAATAGTAAATAATATATTGTACATGATATATCTGTATTGTTCTATAATATATGTACAATTTACCAATATTTATTATACTAGTTGTTTGAACATTTATGAAGGAATTCTTACCCTAGATAATGGTTTTTCATCTCACTTTTACTTTCGTGAGACATATGTCATATTCACTACATATTCCTTCATGCAGTATATATAATTCCCATTTTGATATTCTATATCATGAATATATTTATTATAATGGTATTTAAATCTTCATTTGAAGTTATTTCTTTCATGGAAACTATGCTTGAAAAGTTACCAAACTGGTAATGGATTATTTAACAGTCTCGTGATTATTGAACATTATTTATGATTATGTCTCCCTTGAGAGTATTATTTTGTATTTATATCATTAAAACTATATATTTATATATAATTTTGTTTTTCATGTACTTTTAGTGTAAAATTACTATTTTTCGTCTCTTTTAGACTTAAAATTATTGATAAATTGTTTTGAAGAAAAGATAACTTAATTTCTCACTTCATTCAAAAATAATTCTTCATTAGAAAACAAATTTTATAAAAATTATTAAACTTTTTTTGTGAATTACCAAGAATAATCTTTAAATTAATTATAATGATTTTTTAATTTTAAATTTTTAATGTAAACTTTATGTATATTTCTAAACAATGAGAGTTTAAATTTTACAAATAATGTGAAAAGAATCATTATTTTATCCTATATAGAATGAACATAATTGTCCACTGTCCTAACCACTCAATGTTTTAATTATTAATATATTATGTCAAATGTTATTTTCAAAAAAAATAATTTTCAAAATATTTCATGATTTTTTAATCATTTTTAAAGTGAAAGGATTATTTTCCTCAAAAAAAATTTAATGGCACTTTTGTTGTATTTAAAATCATCAATAAAATAAATACCTTATTTTACTTTTGAACCAATATGAATATTTTGTATTGATATTATCCTTATTCTTTATTTGGATGTATAACCATCCATTATAATGAATACGTAAAATTTTACTACAATTCACTATATTAATTTAGATAGTTTATGATTATGTTTCTTAATTGAGGTAATTATTAAAATTTCGTATTATAGTTTTCAATACGAATGATTATGATGACTATGATTCACCCCTTCAATATGAGGAATGAATTATAATTATTAAGTAATGGGTGGGACCATGTTTTATATATCCCCTTGATGCATCGATTGGTCTCATGAGGAAATTCATATAACCAAATTAAATGGGTTTTTTACTCCCAGATTTAATGTCTCTTGTAAAATTCCTTGAATGTATGGCTCATATGTCAAAAATTATGAATTTCCACATTATGTTCTTAGTTATTTATTACCATGTAATTATTATATAAGATTGAATAACCATGGAGATTTTTTAAGCTCATGTGATTGTTTTTATGGATTCATTTGATCATAATTGTTTCTTATCATATTATGGTCATATTATTATATATATGGGTTGTGTTTTAGTAATTTTCTATTCCATGTTAACTATTCATAATTTATAAAAATTGATTCCACTATATAAATACCCTTACTAAAAATCTATGCTCGCCCCTTTATTTTGTTTTATTTCACCTAGGATACTCTGATTTTTTTGATGGATTTGTTGAGATATACCAAGGGGAATAATTGGGTTCCCAAAGAAATCAATTATTTTATATTTTATGTTATAAAATGTAATGTAAATTTAAATAATCTATCTATTTTACCAATAACTGTAAACTATTTTTTCCCTTCAATTTAAATTTATTATTTCTTCTACCAATGTAAAAAAAGTAACCACTAGCTCTAGGATACAACAGTTAGGTTCATCACAATTAGTTTAATATAATTCTTATTTTAAACCTTGGGGGCTAGATTTAGGAAAATGTGGATTGTTGAACATAACC
The DNA here is from genome assembly GCA_963277665.1 of Viscum album. Lineage (NCBI taxonomy): Eukaryota > Viridiplantae > Streptophyta > Magnoliopsida > Santalales > Viscaceae > Viscum > Viscum album. The sequence continues at coordinate 2,139,897,571 of OY728163.1, read as the reverse complement.
CTTTTAATTACATTAATAATAAGTTTTGGTATAGGATAAAATTCTAATGTTTTTGTTAAAGTATATATTATATGTTTTTCTTATAAATTTATCCATTTGTGGATACTAAAAGTGGGAATGGTCCTAGAATAGATATACCTAGGGGAAATAACTCAAAAAAGTAATATTGTGATTGAATCAAGAATTACCTAGAACACAACAATGGGTCTTACATCCCACATGGTTTGACATTCCTGAGGGATTTTCTTTGGTTAATTCAAATTTTATTTACAAATCATTATAATGGAATTGGAAATATTTTTATAACTTTGAAAAATTTCTAAATAACCCATGTTTATGATTAATAAATTTTCCATGATTAATTTTTTTAATTTATTTTATGTGTTGCACTAGTATAGGTAGTATAAAATATGTTTCACAAAGTTATGATATTTTTTAGTGTAATAAATAAATTATAAATGGATCCAAGTGGAAATAGTGGGAACTATATCAATTCATGTACTAAAAATAAAGATTTTCATCTTGGGAAATATATTAATGACTGAGATGGATTTGGAGTTGGAACTGATCAAATTACAAGAATATTGTGGTTTATGACACAGGTTATAGGAAATAGCATTTCCATTAGGGAGAAGCCTGTTTATCTTCCATGTGGTATATAAATGTTAGAACAATTATATTTATGTATGCTATTATAATTCCAAAAGAAATGTCATTTTTTATTTTTTTAGATGACAATAATTTAATAATATATAGAGAAAGTAATTAAAATTTTGATATTATGGAACCTGGTTTGAGTTTTTGAGTTTAGTGAATCTAATTTGGTATTAATTGTAATTTCAACGAGTCATTATATCTATAGATGGTGATTGTTTATTATGTTGGATATTGCAAAATAATTTTTTTTAGTATCACGAGTTTATATACATACTAGTGCATTAAATTACACATGAAATATAAATTATTTCAAATAAAAATTAAAATTTATTATTCATTCATTTATTATCTATAGATCACATATGTCATTATTAATTACTTCCAAGACATGTAGCGAATAAAAATACAGGGTTCAACTTATATTATCTACAAGGGGTACCATAGAGCAAAAGAATACATGGAATAAGTATCAAAAATTGAAATATCGATGACATAAAATAAATTAAAAATTTCAATATAATAGTGTAAAAAACATTTCATATATAAAAAATTGTAAATATATAATCACTTGGATAATAATAAAAAATATAATAATGATAGAATAAATAATGTATGAAATCATAACTATAAACCCATAGACATGTTAAGACATCATATAGAAATTAATAGGCATGCACTAAATTACCAAAATAGAATTTCACATGACAAATACCGATGTACTAAGGAACTATACAATTTTATGTCCCACCCTTTATTTAACTTGTTGAATGAATTCATCTTAGGAAATAAATGAATAAACTATATAACCCAAAATAAAATCGTCTTAATAAAAAATAAAAAATCATTATTAAATAGAAAATATATAGGTTGTTAATATTTCCATGGATAATAAATAGAGTATCATTCTAGGTAAAAAAACCTCCATCCAAATTAATAAAAATTATGTTTCAACACACTATATAGTAATGAGTATATGGTTATGTGAGAAATAAGGGAAACAAATAAATGGTGATTGGGATATAAAATATATATATTTTATTGAAGAACATGGATGTGAAGAAAAAGAAAATTTCAAGAGATAGAAAATTAGTGATAGTGAATAAAATAACAAGAAAGAAAAATAACTTATGAAAACATCATACTATTTGATATAGAGTTCTAAGAAGTCAAAAATCCATGAATGGAACTCAATGGTTCCTTTTTTATTATACAACTATATTAATAATGGAGGGTATACAAAAGGTTGTTAAGATATTGATATATAAAATCAATCCCATCATTGATAATTTAAAAACACCCTTTTTGAGGATGGTGAATCACGAACTATACATACCTTGAGGAATATGATGGTATTGTTGGGATGTTCTTTTCCATGCATATTGTCATATAGAAATATCCTGGAATGAATTTTTGGTTGAATTCATCTAAGGTTTTATACATGGTATTTTAGGACATGATATATATTGATAATTTATGTATATTACACAATGTAATAAGTTTCTTTGTATCATATTGTTCATTTAAAGGATTAATAGTTCAAATTATTAGTCAAAGAATGAGATAATTTTTATAAATATGGTTCCTACGGAATGAGTATAGTGGATATATGTTAATATTCAAGAGGATACATAGGAGTGAGTGTTGATATGTGGGCCAAGGAGTTGGATTTGTTCATCGATGTGGCATAGTGATTCATGGTGATTTCTCTTTGGGATGATCATCCCTATAGTGGGGATTTTGTAACACCTCTCATCTAAAAAAGGTAATAATTTTAATGTTATCCGACTATAATTTTTTCAGTGTTATTGATATTATGGAGGTGTTTTTGAAAGGGACTGAGAGTTTGTTTCTAGATGTTTTCCTTAGGTTCATGATGATGTTTAGTTGAAGGGGGCCCATAACTCTAAAACAGAAGATTTTTGGTTTGGGATAATGATATGAAATGGATGAAAAATTCTTAATGTAGTGGGTTTCTACATGATCGGTGGTTCATAAGAATTATTATTTGGTTATTTAGATTAACACTTATATAGGATTAAAGATCATTCTAGAATGGAAGAAGATTGATGTTTGGTTTCAATAGTGTATGAAAAACGATCAACCATGTGAAAATATGTTTTATTAATTGTGGATTGTGATATCATTTCCCTCTTAGTTACACCCTGAAATATTGCAAAGGGTGCAAATACGACACAGTATAGAGATGTTGTGGCATCATAATGGCTAGTATATGGGGAATTGCTGTGTTGTGAAGGGTGAGCTAGCATAGTGATTTTAGGCCTGTAGGGAAGCACTATATAGAGAGAGTGACATTTCACTGTGGAAATCTTGGGTCTATGTATTTTGGTTATTCAATGGTGTAGTGTTTTATACCATTTCCATTAGGGATAAGTTTAAATACAACCCTGACAAGGGAACTTCTCTTTTAACCTTTTGGTCCTGCCACAACACTCTATATAAAATGATTTTTATGTTTTAATTTTGGGTAAATTGACATTGAAAATTTATTAAATATGTAATTTTCCACTTCTCTAGGAGAGTAATTTTTTATCTCCATTCAATCTCATTTATTCAGTTCATGGTTGATTTATTTTTCATTTTTATTCAGAATAAAGTCTTATTTATTCTAGGGTAATTCTATAAGAATAGATAACATTCCCTTTCCTTTTATTTATAGTCTGTGGAATGGTTTATGTATGTTTTATAATTTATGAATTTAACAGACGACTTCTTGATATTTTGGGAGATCAGATGATCATAATTTATATATATGGATTTATTAGATTAGTAGGATCCTATTGGATTGAGTTTGATGATACTTGAGTGATGACCTTATAAGGAGAACATCATCATTATGATTTTCCAAATCACCGCCATAGCCCTCCAGGTTTGGTTGGGTTCTATTTCCTACTTTCCTTTGATCTTTTAACCTCGTGGCTTGGTGGATTATACAGGGTCAGTCCTATAGTATTATATCAGGTGGTGTGAGGACGTATTTCATTCAAGGTGGGATGGTCGACCATTCTTGATGAAGGGTGGATCATATCTAAAGGAATCGGTTGGAATACATCCATGGAGAGGGGTGGTTAGGTCTTCTGTCACATCATTGTCGAGGTTTAGTTATTATATGCTGAGGGGATCAAGATCTGATTATGTGACATCAGTGTCTTTTTTCAACTCATCGGGTGAATGGGTGGTGTTAGAGTGTAGAGAAGGGGTCAAGATCCAGGTAAGGGGTCACACCTTGTCCTTTCAAGGTGTTGGTGTCATTCCTTTCCACCTGCAATAGGGTAGTGGTCATATGAGGATAATGGGTCAAGATCTAGTTATGAGGCATTTGGTTTGTGATCCAGATCCTCTAACGAGGGGTCGCAGTCCTATTCTTCCACGATGGGGTTGAGATCTGGTTTCTTGTGGCCTTGGGATCATGATCCTATTATTTTTCATCATGTTCCAACTGGGTAAGGCTTATGTTGGATTATTTTGGACATTCAGTGTAGTTCTGATGGAATTGACAGGTTTTGTAGAGGATTGAGTAATCTATATCATTGAGGTGGCTCTATTCACATCCCTTATAGTCTCCCCTATCTTCCCGCAAGTCTGCTCATTTTGTCCTATGGTGAGGGCTCCTCCTCAGCTCAGATCTGATTGGATTCATGACCAGAGTGGTGATTCTCATCCAAATTGATGTGGTTACCCTTTCCAACGATGCTCCTTTGGTGTGGTTGTTGGGCCTTCTATCCCTAAGAGGTGGTTTCTTGGATTCTTGTATCATGGAGTTTCTGGTCTATTTGGGATTCTTGTTTGGGGTTGCTGTTATGGTTGGGAAATTGTGGGTTTGTCATAGTGAAGATATATTCAGGTGGCGGTTCTAGAATCTAAGTTGCAAACTATGTTGTTGTTGGTTGTTTGAATGCTGATTTTTTTTGTATTTATGAATGATTAGTGTGGTGGTTTTGTGATCTGGGATGTTGTGACATGTGGCCTACTTTCAGGGGTCTATCCAACTAGAACATCTTCATGGGGATTCTACAAATGAGGTTAAAAAGATGAAGTTTTTACCAGAAATATTCAATTTTTATTTGGATGTTTGATTGGGAATGACTTTTTTCATTGGTATCAGGCTAGTTTATATCTTCATGGCATAGCTACCCGAGTAGTGATGGGAAGTTAAAAGCTGGAATTATTGTTTTTAAGCTTGGGAGGAGGATTTCGTTTTAGTCTTGACCTTATTGTTGATTTCTCATTGATTGTTGGGGAATGGTTTATGTATTTATGTCCTTGGGGTCATTATGGGTCCCCCACCCATTAAAAGTGATTTTTTCTAATAAAAAATTTATTTTCAATCAATTTGGTGATACGAAATTACTCCATGTGGTTTTTTCTTATTTCATGTGATGTGTGATGCGTGCTCATAATTCCCATGAGTGACTGAACAAAAATTATTCCAAAATGTATCCATTTTCCTTATTTGACCTATGTAAGAATATTTAGGGACACTATACACCCTTAAAATTGTTACATATTTATTTGATGGCCTCTGATGATCATGAACTAAATGTAACATGTGATTGAAAAAATGTCCAAAATAAATTATTGGATTATTTGATTTTATAATATTATGTTGGAATAGAAATGAGTTCATTTATTTTCTTTAATATAAAAGAGGTTTGATATTTGTACGTCACATTTTGAAAATACCTCTAGAGGGATTTATCGTTTCCCTTTTACCTTGGGATAATTAATTTGACCATGGTGAGTGTTTCACTCCCACAATTTAATGAAATTGTGTTAATTATACATGTTTCTATCATAAAATATTGTTGAGCATAAAGAATATGTCATAGTTATTTTTAAATTTATTTGATAGGTATTCCAAAAGTTAATAAAAGTGTTTATATGTTGTTATGTTTTTATTATCATAAATTATGAAGATTGTCTATGTCCATTAGATGATATTACCTTGGTGTTTTGAGGGACATGTTTGGTGAATATACCAAATAATGATATGTTATACAAGATAAGGGATATTATTCCCTTTAATTTGTATAATAATGACTAGGATTCTAAGCACGTGATACTAGAATGTACTCACTCCTTTAGAATTCTATATATGTTGATGGACATGATTACAAAAATTATGTGGATTGATTTCAATTTAAATTCAAGTTGATATAATGAAAAATTCTAGTGTTACCCCAAGGATGAGGAGGTTGGGTCACATTTAACAATTTTCTTTTATTTACCTTGGAAGTGGTGCATACATCCCATGTTGATATTCTTAAATTGAAAGTGATGTATTTCTTGTACGAGTGATCATGCATATAAGAAGTGATTCCCTTTCACTCAAGTGAATCTCTGGGATAAAGGATTTCATACTCACATTCTAGTCACTATATCTAAGGAAATTATACGAATATTAGTAATATTTTTAGATCGTGATGCTCAGTATTTTGTGTTGAATTGGTGATGGTATTCTCAAGAATGTGTTGATGTATCACGATGTGATTATCACATATGAATGGTTACGTCAACCTATTAAACGTTACTGCCTTGACAATAGAAATTACAAAGTGATGTACTACCCTTGTATTGAGGATCATATTATCAATGGAATGATATAAACACAACTAGGGTTATTCCATTACGAAGTAATACCAATGTTCAAGACATTATATTCTTATGTGACATTATTCCCATTATCTTTGAATTTAGTGGGATTTTCTATCTGAGGATTATGAAATACATTCAAAGAAACCCAAAAAATTGCTAAATTATGTATTGTCAAACCCGTGTGGATTTTTTGGATGCATATTTGAAATATATTTATTATAAATTACATTTATTATTTTTATGTCATTTAAACATGTTGCACTATACATGAACTCACATATTTGGATACATTTAGGGAAATATTTATTGGTGACCCACTATGTCATACTCGAAGCCAATTTAGGAACTATGGATACCTAGGAAAACATCATGCATGTATCAATAGGTATGTTAAAGTGACCTATACTTGATAATTAATCCAGAGAAACTATTATATAGACTAATGTTCTAGTCCTACACATGGGAATAGTTTTTGTTATTTATTCTAGACATTTTTTCCCTTTTCGATGATATGTATATTGTCTACCTAAGGGGACACAAGTTTATAACTAAATGTTTACATGACATTTTTTTTCACCTTGTTATAGTGCGGGCACTATTTTTAAATGTTGTTACATGTATATATATATATATATATATATATATATATATATATTATTCCATCCTTTTACCCTACCCATTTATGTGATAAAATTTACATATTTTATTAATAATAATATATAAAAATTTGTATTAGAGAGGTTATAGTCTCCATTTTTATACATCAACCCTTTCTACTAGTCTATATCCTATATCATATATTGAGGCATGAATATGGTATAAGATCTTGGTTCAAACATAGTGAAGGTGAACAAGATCAAGGACACAACCATATGTTTATATGTTTGATAATAAATTTTTTGAACATGGAAAACTCATTTAATAAAATTATTTATCTAATTAAGTGGAATTTCTATTTCAAAATAATACATTACAAAATTAACGTGTTCATTGAAATTCATACATTATGACTAAAATTTTATATAAATTAATAATTTACATGTCTAGAAACTAAATTATATAATAAAAAATATTTTAATAACATTCAATACTGTATGAAATTACAATTGCAAATAAAAATAATCAAGACACCAAAATATTATTTTCATGTAAAAAGGTCAGTTAATTTTTTAAAATTATATTTTTTGTAATAACTAATGCTCCCACAACCACAATTTAATTCACAAGTGCTGTATTTAGATAATATTGTTGTTCCCACATTATGAATGCTACTATGGCATAGAATAGTGATTGTTTGGGGTCGATCACACCTGGATTCAACTGGATGAAAGGAACAAAGCCTTTGAACCCTTTGTGTAGAAGACCATAAAAATAGGACAAGTTTCGTAATAAACTAATTCTATGTAATTTGAGATTAATACTAGAAAGAAGAAAGGGATCATTATCAATGGTGGGGACTATTTAAAAGGATAATCTTGATCGCAACATGGTTTGGTCCGAATATTAGGATACAACTTCATGAAAATATAACTTGTTTCTTATGGGGAATCCAACTAGATCTATCTAAGGTAAAAATATCCCTTAGTCCAGATATACATACCAATCTAGACGTATTAACCCAATATTTTGTGGTAGAAAATATTGAAGGGTATTGATCATAGCCCACTCTATTCCAATCGGGTCTATCTCATTCATTAAAGCATCCCACAGTTCGTTTTTTAGAAAATAATTGAATTTATAATTGTTATATAAGCTTTGTACTAGACATAGGGATACCGAAAAATAATTTTGAAGATTTATTAAGCATAAAACACCCATACTCTGACAATTTCCTTAAGCAGTATAACCACTAATTATGGTAATAATCAAGATTAAAGAAACACTTATGAGCATGCTTAGTTGATTAGGAAAACAATTGATACAAAAAAGTATGGAAGTAGGGTTTTTTAAATTAGGATATTCACAACGTGATCAAACAATAAATTAATCAATCAAATAAATTAAATAATTAACTATCAAGAATGAATGAATCATCTTCCATCATAGAAAAAAATGGTAAATGGATGTTAAAACTGTAGATGGTAATGAAAAAGATGAAGAACAATCTACAATGTTTGGATTATATTGAAAAGGTAGAAAATAAATTTATAGAGATGAGTTATGAGAGAATATATGGAATATTAATCCAGAGATATTTAGAGAAAAATTGATAAAAATAACGAGGTGCCAACATTTTTTCAATTTTACTATTTCTGTAAGTGAATAATCAAGATATTCTATGATATGTAAATATTCCACGTCATGTAATTCTGATCCAATTTTTTTAATGAAATTAGAATCTGTTCAGAATTGTATCCAGTATTATTTAGAATTTGGATTAGACTTGTTACATGATGAGTAACATGGGGTAATGACTTTCTTCAACTCACAAATTGTACTCATAGAATGATTTTATCTTCATATATTACATTATGTTATTTAGAACACACCATGAGTATTATTAATTTTCATGGGAATTCTTCATGGATTGTTTCACGACAAGTAATATGATGTGAATGATGCAAAAACATCATATAAGTGAATTTCACAACATGTAATTATAATTTTTTGTTGTGTCCTTAGCTTTTCGTTTATCATCTAAAAACATATTTCCTAATATAATCAAAACATACATGGTTCATTATTGAAAAAAATAGAGATAACCAAATAAAATGAATCCATAATTTATATATGATTTAATCTAACCAAAATTCCCCACACATGAACAATTTCTTGTCCACCATCAAAAAGAACCTCAACATGATGGTTAAAGGTAAGAAATTTTTAATACACAAAACATTCATTATAACAAGGAAAATAATACTAAGTGTCAGTATAAAATTTCAATCCCCATAATCAATCTAGAATAGAGAATCATTCATCCCAAATAGTTCAGTTCATTATTAAATTTATTAATCATTTAGTTTCAATTTCTTAATGATTTTTTGAATTAAATACCAATCATGAATATTTTATTATAATGAATTTTCTCTCATAACTCATGGTAAAATTAAACATTCATTATTATCAATAACCTGAATATAACTTCCTAAAAATAATCTTTTTGTAGATATAACATCACCACATTATAAATAAAAACAAAAAATTAATCATGAACGATTCATTAAAGTGGTTCAACTGACTCTGATGAAGTGGGAAGGTGGGTAGAAAGTCAAAAATAACATCAAAAGGAGGCTACACATTGATGTAAACTATATGAATGTCAATAACATTGTAATGAAAATACCCCTCACTAGACAAATGATGTTAATGCTCTGAGCAGCTCACAGTAAATCAATGAGTATATCAAGTGACTCCATGAGGTACCCTATTCGTTTAATTTTCTATTAATTTATATTTTGAAATTCATTTCTACACCAAATCTCAAAAACATACCCTAACCATATATGGTCTTTCAGGGGATTCATTGGTCAGTGAATTGTGATTTTTGGCATTCCTATTAAAAAACCCAATTATATTTTTCTATTTATTTTTAATTTTTTAAAAGAATATTATAGGCATAAAATTCCAAAATCAATATAAGGATCATAGTAGATGAGTCTAGTAAGAACCACAATACATCAGCTCAGTTAGAAAATATTGTATCTGTTGGCTGAAAATTCCCTCCTCCCTTGTTCAATGTAAAGTGATGCAAAATAGAAAGAGAAGATTATGGTGGGATAATCATCATGTAACAGACACATACTACCAAACTAATTCATGGAAACTGTTGGCTAAGATTAGGAAAAAATGTAATCTGGGTATTAGGAAAAAGTATCTCAACTAGATATTTCCTCAATAATATTAAAATTGAATATCTTAAGTCGTAGAATAAATATGATCTCAATTTATGTTTTGATAGGTTTACATATATCATTTATCATTAAAGAAATGTGATTCGAAAAGAATATGAAATTATAGGCTTAGAATCATCTCAAGAATGAGAGTAAACCTGAAAAATAACAATCACTCAGTGAATAAAATACAGTAGTAAGTCAATCAGAAGAAATGTCAAAGTGATGTAATTTAATTATATTACATAACTCATAAATCATTCTAAAAATATAAATAGAAGAAAAACATGAATTTAAAATAAATTTCAACTCAACTTTTTATATTAATTACATGGTTTTAATGTCTTTCAATATTAAATAATTAATCTATTTAAAATAACAACTAGAAAAATTAATACAAAACAAATTTATCTATATTAAATCTCAAGAAAGACTCTCCCACATAAAAAATGAGATATTTTCTGCATTATTTATGAATATACCATGGGATATGAAATATAAATAAAGAATAGAGAGTTGAAATGGATATATTGAATTGTGATGTTGAGTAATTGAGTGCCCCCTATTAATGGGTGACATGACATAGTAAACCATGATCAATATGGATTTTGAAATTATGAAACCTATATAATTGGATATAAAGCCAAATATTTTACGAGATAAAACCTTATTCCATATTGTTTAAACATATTTTTATGATGTAAAATGAACAGGTGTATATAATAAATAGTACAGAATAGTGGTTCAGATATATACAGAAACGTGAGAAAAATATATTCCAATATGGACAACGAATAAAAATAGAATAAAAACAATTCTTAGAAAACAATATAGAATCATGAAAAAAATGAAATATGGGTTACCTCCCATTTATCACTAACAATGATTTTGATATCTAGATAGATAGACTTGTGTATCAATCAAAAGTGGTCAATTTAATCTGAATTCCTTTGTCTCTTGTAGAAACTGGTAGAGGTATCATCTCAATCTTGTGATCATTTTTATGGATTAATTAACATAGGTTCATACCGATGAAGGACTTTCTGTGGAAGGAATGATATTTTCTTTCATCATGGTGGTGATAGATTCAAAGCATGGATCTCTAGTGATATCACCTCAACCGGGATCTTGACATAAGCCATATGTAAATTCATTCATAGAACTAAGGTAAATGGTGATGACACATTTCCATTGATGTCCATAGAAAAGGAAAATGATTTTTACATGGTTACTATATTATAACGGTGAATTTAAAAATAAACTATGTAATATTTAGAGAAAATATTATCCCAGATACAAAAAAATAAATGATAATGTTATGAAAAAGAATATGGATATTAAAAAAATGAGAACCCAGGAAATATAAAAAATGGGGATATGGATTTGGGTATACTAAAAGTAATAATAATATACATGTTTCTCATCTATATTCTGCTCCTGAATAAAGGGTGGTTGTTGTTAACCCTCTAGGTCAATAACTACAATGGTTGAAGGGGATGGTGGATTAACTGTAGAAGGTTGTGTCACGATTCGTGAAGTTATCTCAATAGGGGGTAGTGGAGGCAATGTGATGATTTAGAATGTGGCCATGGTAATAGTATCTAGATACATTTGGGGAACCTTAGTGGATGGGGAGGGGATAGTGGTGCTCTTTCCCCCTCGAATATGCTCATCTAAATACTCATGTTGGGCAGAAATGTCAATTAGATCTAGCGAAAGAGAGCTATAGGTGGTGGGGGTGTGGTATGGGTCTAGGGTAAAGGTTCTAATGACGTTAGTGTGGATAGTGTATGGGTCTAGGGTGAAGGTTCTACTGGTGGTGAGGTGGGTATGGTGAAGTATGATGGGAAAAGGAAAGGGGTGTTATGGAATAGGGAAATATGGCACTGGTTATCTATATTTGTCTACAATACATGACAAAGGTCATTTGGAATGGATGGTAGGGAATGTGATGTGGTTCATGGAGTAGGTATATGGGTGGTGTCTGAGGTTAGGATGTTAGTGGTAATTGGTCGAGAGAATGTAGGGGTGGTATGAGAGGGCGAGGAATGACTTGCGGTAGGAGAAGGTGAAAGATCAACTGTAAGGTCATTGACCACCTTGTATGAAACCATGAGAGACCCTAGAGCCCACCTTTAGGCATCTCTAGACATCTGTAATAACCCCATTCTACAGAGAAGGACAAATTCTATCTACTCAATGGGGCCTAGGGATGTTAGAGGACTGACAACACCAAGGACAACACGATTTTAAGCTAGGTAGGTGATGAATGATCCACCAATCAATTTTCTGTGATTCCACCACACATTGGATCAGAAGTAATAGGAAACCATTGTGGGCATGTTAATGTAATGTACACCTGTGGAAGAAGAAAGGAAAAGGATGACCAACTAGCTTACACTCTCGTGTGGCTCTGCATGAGATAACTAGGCATAGGAAGGTTCCCGATGTAGAATCAATAAGGCATGTCCTCACAGCTATATTGACCTTTTATGTTAAGAATAATAGATGATCTAAATGTGCAGAGAAATATTCCTCCACATGCATGAATCATCCAACATTCCTAGCTCGAGATATAGTGTAAGGAAGACAAGGGAGGCTATGAAGTCTATATCGTAAATACTAAGCCCAACCCCAAACTAACCAAATTGGAGACCATGATGTTGACCCCCAAAATGAACAGTGATGGTGTCTAAGACCAACTAAAATATGTATTAGAACACCCGTAATATATCAAGTTACATATCCTTATGTACATTGATGATGGACGAGATATGCTAGTGGTTGAGGAGAAATAGGATCACATGGTGGATACGAAGTCGAGTGAAGATGTATAGATAAAGGGCCTTGTTGGTCCTCATTGAATTTTCCTAAAGATGGACCAATGAGACATGATGCTATGGTGGTGATAAATGAAGTCAGGGGTGATGGTGGTGTTGACCAGTTCCCTTTGACCAACTAGAGGTTGAATCAGAATCCACAATGGTAGAATGGGATGTGAAAGAAGAATCTAGGGATGATGAAGAAATCCAAGAGGAAGATGCACAGGCTGCGAGAGGTGCTTCACCTCTTTCATGCTTGACCAAGGGTGGATCGTTTCGCTCAGGTGCATGATTGGAAAGAGGAGTTCGCATTTTCTTCATTCCTTCAATTTCATGGATATAGTCAGATGTGGAGAGGTACTTACAAAGAAGTAGGTGCGAAAGTGAGAAATGAGGTGAAGGATGTAGGTGGGGGTAGATTAGTTAGAGAAGTGTAGTGTCAAGTTGGTATAAGAGGGCATCCTGAACTGTTGGTTCCTACCCAAGAATGGGGAACAAATTGGAATATTCTTCATTATATACCTGATTTATAATAAATTCTTAAATGAAATTCAAACGGTGAATTCGAAACATTATTTATTTCATTATATTACATATAATTTAGTTTTTTTTTCACTTTTTGGAAAAAGATTTAGGTCTATTGGTCCCAGAATTACCAAATATATCATTATAATTGTTTTAACCTAATCTAGAATATGGTGGCCTAACCTTGGTTACTCCAAGTTAGTGATTCATTTATCATTGAGATTTTTACTATTTATTTCTCTTATGAATTTTTGGGTGATAGAAACACCCCTCATGAAAGTGTTATTGAGAGATTTTTACTAAAGGGTTATTGATATTTTTTTGCAATATTAATTTTCACATTTTTGTACGCTCATGTGAGGAATATAAGGCTTCTCATGCCTCTTCTAGTGGGAATCAAGGATCTGGTGGAAGGATTAACCTCTCTTACGGTCTGTGATCTCTCCTTCTTTTGAATTATTCTATCTCCCATTCTTCTCCCTCTTTTGATAGGGACGGATTTTCCTTTATTTCCCATGAATTATATCTTGGTTTTGATGGATATTGATTCAATGGATCATAATCCTTGGATTTGGTCCTTGATCTTCTTCAACGATTAAAATTTGACAATTCTATATCAAGCAGAGGATTACAATTTGGAGAGTGTTCATCAATTATCATGAGGTAGGTTGTCTAATTCCAAATTCCCATATTATTGATTATGATCATGTGTGTGTAATTGTTTTGTATCATTAACACATTAAGGAATTTTATTTATTTTAAAAATGATATTTTATTATCTAAAATTGGAAAACCCTTCACATATCCCATTGGACCTGTTAGAGTTTATGATATCAAATTTTATGGAGACCCATGAGATATGCCAATATCATAGGAATTATGATTTATGGAATTTAAAAGGACGAATAATGAATTATTTTAAATTAAACTAAATCATTTTTCATGTAGATAAATGTAATTGAAGGGTTGATTGAATTACCCTAGATGTGTTAATGTTTAATGGAATTAAATGTTGATAAAATGATTAATGGGGAAATTTTACATGTTATTTATTATGGTTAATGTAAATAATTGTGGTTGTCATTGATAAATGTAATGGTGAACAATGATATGAATGTTTGATAAAATTTTTAATGTTGTGTAACCATGATATGAATGTGAGATATGTGATATTCATTATTGATTGATAAATGAGATGTGGTTTAGGTACTGATTATCCAAATAACCATTGGAGCCAAATTGATTCTCATGGCACCGAATGCATGCATGTGAGCAATGACGTGTATGATAATGAATGATGCTCTAAATAGCCATGACGTTCAAAACTAATTCTCTAGGACCCCAATATATATATATATATATATAATTATAAATGGTGAGTGAGGTGTGGGAAATGGACTTTTGTTCTAATTACACATGGGGAGCCATACTGAATCTATAGGACCCTGATGCATGACTGTGAACTGGTACTTAGAATGGTGCTCCAAGGTACTAGAAGTGGAATTGTAATAAAATGATTGACTAAATCCCAATAAATAATGAATTGTGATTTTCATATGGTGTATGGATTAGATTTTGACATGGTACAAATAACGAATGATGTGGTTGATTCAGAATAATAAATGAGAAACATGTTTTCTTTTTACAAATTTCAATATTCTATAGATAACTTCATGCACAATTATAAACTAGATATTGAATTAGATGCCTCTGGTGGTGGCCTAACAAGTGGTACTCACATTCTACTCATGAAATGTGATTAGTACCAGAGTAGAAAGCATATGTGTATGATATGATAAGGGATAAATCCCTATTTTAGATGGGTTGAGATTGGATTCATGTGGGAGAATGAATGAGGGGGTCCAAAATGGTGTTGGGAACCATGTGGTAGTAGTCAGTGTGACTTTATTCTTTAGTATTCATTAGAAACATGACACTTATATGTAATAACATATCTACTACTGTGGTCAATGTTCATTTTCAATGTTTTATATTTATACATGTTATGTTGGTCAATTATTTATTATTTTTCATTGGCATTTGGATATTGATTATTTATTTCAACTATTTAGTTGCTTTAATAAAGAGGTTATAGTCTTCCCACGATAGATTGTTCACCCTCACTACTAGTCATTGGCCTCTAGAATACATGGAAGAATGCTTGAGGTCACGTTGAAAACTATCTTGAGGCATTAGTAGTGACACCCGAGGAAGGACCTTATAACATTTCCATAACATTATCCCACTCATTTCTTTGTTATAAAATGTTATCTGTTTTGGATTAATTTACAACCTACATGAATAATGATATTACATTTTAAAGATGATTTACTATGAAAAGATAAATGTGAGTAACACTTGTTCTTAAATTTTTTGAATTTGAGTTGTTTTTATAATTTTTAATGGAAATACATTTACATTTATATTTTAATTAGATCAATTAATTTTATTGATTAAATATCAGCAACAATAGATATTTATAAAAATATTTTTAAAAATATATTCATGACATCTATAAAATAGTAATAATAATGCTAAATTAAATCTGAAATATTTTTATAATCCATATAAATATATTTTAGATTATGTATACAAGATTAGGGTGGAATGATATAAATAATAATAAAAATGTGTATAATATATGGGACAATAAACACCAGATGATTATATTTGACTATGAAAAAATGGGTAATAAAAAAAATAAATAAGATGTATTGAGTAAACTGAATTTAAATAATTTTATTCTATTTCTATATTATAATATTATATAAATTATATAGGATGTTATTGAATATTCAATAAATCCAGAATCCAAGGGTTGGATTTTCCAGGATTCAATATCCTATTATTGTGTCATACTCTTTCTAATTTGAATATTCAATTATATGATTAAAACATTTTATACATTCATTAAATTATATTTTATTTTATATACCATTATGATAAATGTAACATTTTAGAAAAAAGTTATACTTTAACTATATCATACGTCATAAAAATATTATATTGAAGAAAAGACAATTATGAGATTGGTTAACATTAAAAGTATTTTAAAATTATTGAAAATTAATTTTTATCATACATGAAATTTTTATATCGTTGTTATTGTGTTTATTATTTTTTACTTTTATATATTTTTATAGTTGAATTGTTGGGATTTTAAATTATTAAAATATAATTTTAAAATTATTTTTCCCTGATGAAAATGATTTTGATGGTGGAATATATCATTATTTTAATAAACATTTTAACAAAAACTATTGAAAACTAATTTCATTATTTATATTCCATTTTAAATTCTATAATTAATAGATATATAATATATAAAATTATAATACATTTAATTCCCCAGAAATGATATCATGATTTTGTACTTTAGGGTGATTGAATTTTAGTCATTATATAATATAATTCTTAATAGACTCTTATGTGATGCTTTATGAAAATGTTTTGTAACCCATTTTATTTTCATGGGATACTAAACTTTTGATATATGATTGATTTTTTATAGAAAAAATATGAATTATTTATCATTATGTAAAGATTGAGAAAAAAAATTCATAGCCCCCAATAAATTCTGTAAATAATTATATATCATGACATTAATATAAGACATGATTGGTTTTCCCAATTCTACTATATTTTGGGATATAGTTGGTCATCATAGTATATTATATTATGGTGAATATATGGATAGCCTAGTAAACTATTATATAAATATATCTATAATTATCCTTGACATATGTTCTGATTTCTTTAGATTTTCTTTTTTCCATATACCTATTTCAGATATACAATGATAATTTTTATTGTCTCCTTATTATAATATTGTATACTTTAGGATTATGTAATGATTATATTTTGATTTTATATTCCAATAACTTGATCAACTATTATTCTACAATGCATCTTGATAACTTACTATGATTCAATTATCCTATTCCATTTATATAGTATTTATAATGTGGTTAATATTTTTCACATATTTATTATCAAATGATAAATAAATTCTGACTCAAAGATAAATATTTCCCTTACTTGGCATTTGATTTCACCCTTTTTTCCTTTGTTCCCCTTTTCCCCTGGTAAAATATAACAATATTATATAAAATTATAAGGAATTTATGTAGGAAGATATTTTTTATTAAATAAGTAGGATTTATATATAATCTCTAATTTTACAATACCATTAGGATCTAGAAGTGTGTTTTATTTGTTTTCATTTATCTATAATTAAGTAAAATGATGTAAAATGTATATATTTTGTCTTTATGGATTGAAAACATTAGGAAAACCCCAATAAGTGTTATTAAAACTAAATATCTCATGAGAAAACTATGAGATAATGTGGATCAATATGAGATATATGTTAGAAAAATCACAACCTCAAAATAAAACCAAATCCTAGCTCACCCAATGGCCTTATCAAAATTTCATAAGCATTGATGTAACATAGATTTAATATGATTTCATTATATTATTTTTCAATATAATAAATTTTCCTTTAATAACTATTCTTTATATTTATTTATTATTATATATTTTCTATTAGAGTATTTTTAATAAAATAAATAAATTATCATAACTTGTTTTGGAAATTGATAAAATCTGTCAATTATTATCATTCCAGATGTCAAAATAAAGAATGTGAGAAAATAATATATTATTAATGAAAAACAAATTTGGAAAATAAATAATTAAATATGTCAAAAATAGTCAACCAAAATATTTATACATAGATATTACATATTATTAGATGAATATTCATTACATTACATAACAATCCATTCTCGAATAATATTGGTCAGGTATCATTGGAAATATGTTTAATTAAGAATCTTGTTCAGAAGTGAATTACATAGTATACAATTATGTTCTTCATAACATTCACCCTTACTAGAAAAATCCTACATAATATAATTATCTATAACATGAGAAAAGGAAACCGTAAAATGGGTCGTCTCAGATGCTCAGTATGAGTAATCAAGGGATATATCAACATATGATGAGTATAAGGGTATGTTAACATGATAATAAGATTCAATAAACACACCCTCTATATTATAGATAATAAAATTGATCCATGGAATAAGTAATGGATGTTCATAAAACAAGAATAATAAAGAAATAAAATAAAACCAACTATGAGAGCATAATATCATAATATGATATATATTTTTTCATACAAGTAAGCATATAAATTCATTTAATTATTAATCAAATATCATTGAAAACACTATCATGTTGGAATGGGTTCACTCCCTAAAACCGTTATAGTATTCATTTTTCACTCCAATGACTATAATATAGAATAAAGACCCTAACAGAAACGAGTTCAATCACCATTCCAGTTTCATTTATCTCACGAGATAACTATATTTACTATTTACATTAGAGAGACATATAATTCAAATCCCACCAATCACATAATCAAAATTATACAGATTTGTTCCATCAGATCATAACACATTCATCATATTGTATCCCTTGAAAAGAAAAATGGTTTCATGAAAATTTTATCTTTTCATATCCCATGGAAATGAAAAGTGATTAATAGTAATTTCATTAATTCATCATGGAATGACCCATGAAATTGGAAACAATTTTCATAAAAATTTCATCATAGAACAACCCATGAAAAAAATATGTTTTATAATGATTTAATTTATTCATCATAGTATAACGTATTGAAAAGGAAAAAGGTTCATAAAAATATTTTAATCATAATAATAAACAATCAAGGAAAAGGTTAAGCATTATATCATTATATTATATCCTAATTCATAAGTATCTTTAGAGGTTATTTTTGTAAATGAATATAAATACCATAATAATCTAATTCAAATATTATCTAAGAAAATATATTATGCACATTTAAATGAAATAATTAAAACATATAATTTTAATGAGCATTAATGAAAACATTTTCCTTGAAAATAAACATGTAAAATATTAAAGGAGTCATAAAATAATTCAGTGGTTGTTAGAGTGTGAAATTTTGTTCATACTGTGTATATTAAGGTCAATATTAATTTCCCATTTTTTGTAAAAATTAAAAAGTACCCTATTTGAATAATTATAATAAGTGTAATTTATAAATATATTTAATAAAATCATGTATCAGAAAAATTTTGTTTAAACAATCATATAATAATTTTTAAAGCATTCTTGAAATCATTTTTTGAAAACAATAATATGAAACGAAAAGGATTTTCAACTGAAGAGATAAATAAAGTTTATTTTGATTGAAAATTTTATTTAAATATATAGATTTTATTGAGAGGGGAAAATGAAAAAATATATTTTATAGATATAACCACAAGATAAGAAAATTTATCAATTTATTGAGAGATATATCATATCATTTCCTTATTAAAATCATAATCATAAAACATAATTTTAAACATTGAGATTGTATTATAAAAACATTATCAATTTAGTAGCTATTAAATTGTAAGAACCATAATTTAAAAAAAATTATATGGATATGTATATCCCATAATTAGTATGATAATAATCACAAAATATATTAATGGGAAGTATATACACCACACAAAATAAATGAATGGTGAATATAGCATGCATCCCACAAAAATAAAAGTGAGATGAAAATACTTTACCTCAAATATCTATATTCTAATACACATTATAACCTAATGAATAACAAATATATGTTTATGTTAAATATATTTCATTTCAATATTCATATATATCATACAATTTATTATTTACAAACAACCTTTTATCTTCTATTCTTTAAAAATTCATTGCTAAAATAATTTTTTTGGGTAATAACTACATTGTTTGTCATATATGTTTTTGTTATGTAGTTTATGTACATTAAGTTTGAACATAGTTACATCGTATCAGTAATTAAAAATATGATATAAATATCATATAATTTATTTAGATACCTATTTTGTATCATCCAAAAATTTTAGAGATAAAATATAAAACACACCGTTCATGGAGAGGGTAGGTTGTACAAACGCATGAATGATGTTTTCATTTTTCAATGTACAGGAAAAAAATAAAGTTATATAATTATAAAAAAATTTAGAATAATTTTAATAACCTATATTTAATATATATTTATTAAATATATCCTTATTAACATCAATGAAAAAAAACTGATCACATCGCTTTCTGGAGGTGTTAGTCTACACGTATGAACAAGAAACATTATCATTTTTAAAATGATCATAATGTAAGATGGTAGATTTTATATTATAAATAAATAAGTATATATATTAAATAAATATAATTTATATAATTTAAAAGAATTAATATTTCAATCTGTGAGATATGGTGATAGAAGACTAGTTACATCACTTCGTGAGGTGATAGTTCTCATTACACACGATTGGCGATTTATTTTCCTATCTTATAAAATTGTATATGGATACAAGTTATTAAATTAACATAAAAAACATAGTATATGGAATGTAATTATGTGATTATATATTAATATTTAAATACAATTCAAATGAGGTATAAGAATAAATAAAATAAATTTCTTGGTTATGAATGACTAATCTTCTTTTGGTAACTTATTTTGAACCCACCAAAATCCACATTATATGAGTTTGTTAATAATTGGATATATTATAGGATGTGGTTAGGGATGTAAAAAATGAATTTGGGTAGGTATTAGAAAAAATTAAAGGCTTTGTAGGAGTGAATAAGAGATGATATGTGGTTTCCTTTTAATAATGGGGGAGATGATGCACATTGATGTTTTGAACAAAATAAAATATGCACACATTTTATACATTAAAAATGATATTTTTTAAAACAGAATGATACTAAGATGAGATAAGTTAAAAATATTTATATATAATAGAAATTATGAAATATTTTAGGTTATTTTAACTCTCATATTTTTAGTTTAACCCACTAGTAAACTCGTTTTAACTTTTTCCACAATAATTAATTTTTAATTTTTATACTATTCAATATGGATAAAAATTTATTGGAACGTATTATATAATATTAATTATAATAATTAAAAACATAAAATATATTTTATCAAATTTAATTAACATATTTTGAATAATAGAATTTAAAAACAAAGCCGCATATGAGATGAAAAATCCGTTTTCAAAATTATTTTTTTCAATATTTATTTATAAAATATAAATCATAATTCAACATGAAATTGATTCTTTTGAACTGAATTTTAATAATAATAATATATTTTAAATAATTTTAATTTTTAAACATTATTATAACAAAATTTAAAATGCAAAAACATAAAATAATAATGCTGTTTTAAATAAATATCAGTCTTTTTTACTATTCATTAAAAAAATAAAACTTTCAAGATATATTATAAAATTTACTCAAACATAGTTTTAAAATTTTAAATAAAAAATGATGTAAAATGTTTAAAAATTTATTTTATATAAATTTTTAAAATTTACTTTGTTACATGTTCAAACAAATAAATAAAAACTTTTTTTATAAAAAATGTATTTTTAATGCACATAATGACCTTACAAAAATTTTATTGATTATTTATCTATATATATTAATTATCTAAAATATTCATATTGAATTTTAAAAAATATTTTTCATATTAATAACCCTAAATTTAGCTTCTATGTTATAATGATCATGTTTAAAAAATAATATTAAAATTATATTGGGTTTCATTAAACTTTATATTGCGTGTAATACAAGATATAGTGAAATTAAATTTATATGAAAATAATTCATAAAATCATGGGCTGTTACATTCTAGCCCAATTAAAATGAATTTACTCATTGAAATTTTATCAATTTTATATAAAAAACTGTGGATACTTATTTCTCATCATATCCTTAGGTTCCCACATAAATTTTTGAAGTAGGAGGTTTCACCCTAAAACATTGAATATATAAGGGTTATTTTTTCATAGAAATTTTTCTCTATAATCAAGAATATCCACATGATGTTCTTTATAATAAATAATATGATTCCTAATTATAAACTCTGAGATTTGTACACGTGAAGAATCTGGTACGTATGTAGAGACCCATAGCCTAACGTACTTCGAAATTACATTAATTTTACGAAGTAATTAATACATAACAAGAACCAACTCTCAAGGGTCGTAATAGTTTAGTGTCTTTGGAAACTCAAGAACATTATATTCTAATCATGGTGACAGATCTTCAATACCTCCCCTAAAGTTCTTCCCCTTTTGTTTTCTTACCTAAAACATTTCTTTATATCCTCGGGAAAACAAAACATAAAAAGGGTGAGCTCAAAGGCTCAGTAAGGGTAAAAAAAGAGAACATAAAACAATCCATAAACATTTGAATGCAAAAACATGAACATAAAATCTTAACATAAAAATATTGAGGAAATACATAAATCTTGGAAGAACGTAAGGAATATATCATAAAGTAACATCAATAATGATCAAATTTCTTTGGAATAAAACTTGTAATTGTGGAAAACCATTAAGCACATTATATGATTTACATAGTAGCCAAGGCATTGCTTCCAAGACCATCTTAGTGGACAAAGCCCGTTTCTAGATCGAGTTCACTCCTCATTCCAGTCCTATATCACTGATCTGGATTAACTTACCATTCCAGCCATGTCTATATCATGAGATATAAATAATTACCCAATGAATTTGTGGGAGATATAGGCCCCACCCATCTCATAATGAAATCATTTTTATTTGTGCCACAAAATAATCATAAATCTTTCATCATAACCCAAAGAATAAAATGGGTTTCATAAACATTATCCCATCATAACATAATCCATATAAAACAAAAGTATATCATTTCATCATAAGAAAAGTGAAACCATTTAAATCATAGAGACATTATACTTGAAACATACACATATGAAATAATTTCATCTTAGATGGAAAATAATTTTGTTAAAACACATGAAATGAATTCTTGAGGAAAATATCCATTCTTCTTCAGAATAATTTTATTTTCACAAAATGCCATGCAATTTTTAATGAAGAGGATTTTGTTGAGAATAATCATGAAATCTTGCAGAGAAAGATTCAGGAAAATAAGGCTTTATGAAACCATAAAAATCTGTTAATGCCGTATAATTTAAAAAAACATTATTCTTGTACTTTTTCCGAAAAAGTCAAAAATTACATCTTATGGTAAAAAAAGAAATATTCCTTACATACCTTGTAGTAAAAGTAGAAAAATGGGTAAAAAGGACATTAAACATACATGAAACCATTTTTAGAAAACATGTACATGGATGATAAATATAACCAGAGTAAATACTTAAGAATAAACTATATCGGATAAAAACGAGATTGGAAAAGTTATCCCTTACCTTAGGTCTGATTTGCTTCATACGTATCTAAACCACATGGATAATGATTTAAATAATGTTATTTACTTATTACAGAATCATATTCATTGTTATGATATCACATATGGTTCACTTATTACTATATATTAGTCGTTTCTTTGTAAATTCCATGTTAAAGTAGCGTTTTGGGTAAAATTGTTTTATTTATCGTACGTGTTTGGACTTTCTATTCTTGAAATTATTATTAATTATATCGTGATTTAATTACTTCCAGAATTTAAATCATGATTAATACATCATATATATTTAGTATATATATATATATAATAAATAGAAAAATGAAATACACTGTTCATGGAGACGGTAGGTTGTGCGTACACATGAATGATGTTTTCTTTTCCTTATTGATTTGAATGGAAGTATGTAGATAAAACACACACAAATATATATATATAGATACAGTCACTTATAATATCTTATATTTCATTATTATTCATTATATTTACTTTATAATCATTCTTGAGTGGTTAACATGGAGAATGAATCTCATCGCATCGTGGAGACGGTATTCTGTACGTACGCACGAGCGATGATATCGTTCCCATAATTATTGAATTGTATTTTAGTGGATGATATAATATCTCAGAATAATTATAATGTTATAATAACTATATATAGTTATTCTTTACACCATTATACTCATCCAAGTAAGGTGGTGGTGGAAAACAGATTACACCATGGCGTGGAGACGGTATTCTGTATGTATGCACGCGTAGTGATTTCGTTTTCTGTAGGATGGATAGAAGGAGAAATAGGGTTGTTTCATATTTATAATAACATATCAGTATATAAGTAATACTTCTGTTATAACTTCATAATGAAAACAACTAAATAAGAAGAAGAAGTAGAATAAGAAAGAAACTTGAAAGAGTCTGTAGAAGAGATTACCTCTTCCTCGACGCACATCATTTCAACTTCTTCTTAGAGCATTGGAGTTGGTTTTTTGAGAAGACCAGAACCTCTATGATATAAATAGAGAGGTTTAGAAGAGTAATTTTCAGGGTTTTTCTATGATAAAAGGCTAAAAATGGCGTGAAGATAAGAGGGAAGGGGTGCCCTTTTATAAGGGATGAGAGGGGCACCTTAGAAAAAACATAAAATATTATTTTATAATAAAGTCATATTCGGTTTTTAATATCTCAAAACTGATTTATTTAAAATCTAAAATGGGTAAGGGTAGACATAATCTCAAAAAATAGGTTTTAGAAAATTTTAGGTTACTATTTTATCCTTATCATTTAGATTTAACTGTAAGTTAAATAATTTAACTTTTACCGTGTCTTCTTGTTTCTTACTCTATATGATTAATGAACATACTATAACAAGCCAAAGGAACCTCAAGTGGTTAATTATTAATATATATATATATATCTTTATCTAAGTTATTTGGCCGAACCATAGATTTTTATGAATAAAATAACAATTAATAATATAATATTTGTTTTTAAAAACCATTTTATGTCAATTTTGACACTATTTGGTACTGGATTTTTTTTGAAAATCATAACATGACGATTAGTTCAAAAAAAGAAATTTTAATAAATAATAACATGTCATATTAACCTATTAAATTAGTGGAATTCATAAAATGTCTATAATAACCTTCAGTTGGGTATTTATAACATCAATTATGTTAATATTTCATTAGTAAGATAATTACTGCATCATCATTGGGTCATAAATAAATTAAATTATTTAATTTCCAAAAATTATAAATAAAATACCATCATGTTGGAAATATTTTTATCTTTCTAATAAATATTTATAGTCGAATTTATCTTAGGTATTACCCTATATTAAAAACATTTTATTTATTAAACAACAATTTTAACTATTTTAACACTTCTTTAAATAAATTAATAAGAAATGTTATAATATAATCCAAGTGGACCTAATTGGTCATATTTTATTACTAAGGATTTTTTGGTTGAATTACACTTATCCAATTGAATTAGGACATGTGTTAGGTTAATAATAATTTAATTTTTACCCTTAATTACCCTATTTACTTTTAACCGTGGTAAATAATAGTAACAAGTTACTATTCACTAATTTTTTTATCTTATTGAACCAAATTGTACTCCTTTATATTAACCGTGTCTCTTGGATTTTCAAAATTCTACTCACAGAAGTAGTAAAATTAAGTTTTATGTAAATTTTCAAATTCTCCTAGGAGGTGGGTAAAAGACGATGAAAAGTTCAATAATATTTTCATATATCTATAATTATTATAAAATGACTCAAATGAATAAAATTGAACATATATTGGTATTATGTATCAATTTTTACCTAAAATAAATATAAATAAAATAAAAAATTATTTAAATAAAAAGTAGGTTTTTAAATAGTAACCGAGTGTTTTCACTATTCATCAAAAAAATTGAAAGTTTTTAGAAAAATACCAAAAATTCACCCTAGGCTAATTTTGATATTCCGAATCCAAAAATTAATTCCATTTTTAAAGATAAAATTTATAAAATTTCAAAAAGTGGGTATTACTATTCATAACGGCTAGTTCATAATAATATTATCATAATATCTCGTTTAGTGAAACTTGGTATTGTGTACTACACACGCTATCGAAGAAGGTCTTGATTGCATGTAATACAAGCCATGTCATGGATGCGTGTAGTGAAAGCTCTATTTGGTGTTGCGTATAACATGATAAAAACTTATTTCATTTATACATTAATCCAAATCTATACTTAATGTTGCGTAGAATAATTTCCACAAAACGAACTTGAAATTGTGTGTAACACGGGCCAAGAATAGTGTTGAGTATACTGCAAGCTAATACGGTGTTGCGTATAGTACAAACATATCTTGGTGTAGTTTATAATAGAAGACATAAATGAAATTAAAAATAATATATCTCATAAAATATCGGGGTGTCACATTCTACCCCCCTTAAAATGAATTTCGCCCCCGAAATTCGTCGTGGTTTTAAATGGTTTACTACTTGAAAGTTGCTTTCATAGAAACACACATCATAAAAAGGAATACTAAAACTTCATTTTAAAAAAGAATGTTAGAATCATAACTGTCACCCGATGTAACTCAGCACTGGGTTTCCACATAGGACAACATAGGTGAAAATATGGATGTGTAAGAGAAATATAACCATCAACTTCTGATGATGAGTGGTAGAGGATATGGCTATGAAAAATCCAACAATTAGAAATCCATAAATTTGTAATTATCTATGGTACCATCTGATTCATCAGATATGAGAGCTCTAGGACAACATTTTTGGTTTTCAAGATCATTTCCCAAATGATGAAGAATTTTTGAATTACAAGTAATTGTTACATGATTTTGGTACAATATCAACGTTGCTCATGCCTCGAACAATTTCAATTTCATATCTTAAAGAAATGAAGTTGAATTTGTCTTTTGCGATGTTTTAGTAGATCATGCGAGAGAATGTTAGGTCATTCTGTCTGTCTCAAACATAAGTTAGAAAAAGTTTTATACATAAGTCCATATATGGTGAGATTAATCGTATATGGTTCTAAAATGGAATTATACTACATCTATCATACCGATTAATATAATAAAACTATTTTCTACTAACATGGGACTTCCAGTAGGCCAGTGGTAGGCGATAAAGGCATGTCACAATTCGGTTGTGGGTTCGTTTCCCACAGCCTTGTCTGACGCGACGAGTTGTCGCCCGTCCTGCAGGTTGTTCCTTTTTCTAAAACTACATTACTATAACATTCTGCCAATAATATCCAAAAACATGTTTATTTCTTAAATAATACAATCTTATGTCCTACATAATCAATTCCAATCTTTAGGCATATCCAAAATACATCTGTCCAATATCATAGTATAAAGAAAACGATTACTTGAAAGATCACATAACAAGCACGTGAATACCATCATTTATGCCCCATATATCATAAGTTATATCTTGTTAGTCACATTCCAAACATGGTAATACCTTAATCATGTATTCTTTTAAAATATTAATTACCATAGAACCTTAGTGAAAACATGAATGCTGTCAAAAGTTAACTCTTTCCACAAACCAAAATCCCAAAATTTCTATATTCTCAAACCATGATATCACTTTGTCCTTATATCAGTCATGAGCTCATGAATAGAAATAAACATTTCATTTTCTACTTATCATATCATCTGCTTTCCAAAATATTTTAATTACTTTTTATGGTTACTAGTACCATATAATTAGTGAAAACCATAATAAACCAATACATAGATATTCCAATATTCCACAGTATTATAAATTAGCTTCCACAACATTATTTTGGAATCCTGTTACATAAACACATATTAATTCCACTACATCGTTGTCATATTTAACATCGCCAATAGTGATCACATGTGACATCCCTTTGTCCTTTGTCTTAAGAGGTTGTTGATGTCGATCATAGTTAACCCTTGGATTAGGGCATTGGTTAGTATAATGCTTTATTTCCATACACTTGAATCATTGATGTGTTGGTGGTGCATTTTATGCAGTCTTATCTTTATTCACATTATTAGAAACCTTTTTTCTATTACTTCGACACTCTACTGCTTGATTACCTTCTTTTCCACACATAAAAAATTTTCTAATCCCTTTAAGACAATCTTCACCATGCTTCTATCCACACTTTGAGTATAAAGAAACATTCACTTTCTTTTCACCATTGTTCTGAGGTTTTTACTTGAACTCCATCATTCGTTTCTTGTCAAGACCATAAAATGGATATGTTACACCAATTTCATGTTCTACCTTGATAGCACAACACAAAATTTCTTCATATCTACACGAAGTCTCTTATCGCTAATGCCCTTCGAAGACTTGGTTTTAAGCCACTGAATAATCGATCCTCTTTACATTCTGGTTGGATGATAAAGCCAGATGCATACCTTGAATGCCTTGTAAAATAAGCCTCTTATATACCAACAGATTCATCATCCTTTTTTTAGAGCTCAAGGAACTCATTTTCCATATTTTTTCAAAGAGTACGAGGGAAGTACTTATTGAAAAACATGTTCTTGAACTCATCCCATTCAATGGATTCAATTTCATCTTGGGGCATCAGTTTCTTAATTAAACTCCACCATTGATATGATTCACCTTCTAAATGCTAAACAGCCAGAATAACTTTTTCAACTTCCAAACATCAAAGTATGGAAAATATCTTTTCAATGGTACTGATCCATTTTTTGGCAACATGTGGATCTAAAGACCCACTGAAAAAAGGTGGACGTTGCCTCATGAAGGACTCAATAGAATATTGTTCCTTCTTTGCTCATTTGGATGTCCATAATGATTCATAGGTTGTGTATGTATAGAAAGAAGATTTTTCACTCCATCTCCCATAACATTGGTTTATTCAGGAGGACAATCATTTCCTTTTCCATTACATTGATCAACATGGTTCCTTCCGGATCTAGCCATTGTCTAAAACCCAAAAAGAAAATTATGAGGGGAAAAAATCATGCTTGGGTAAAAAAAATAATAAAGGGGGAGTACTTTCAATATATACCATCTTAGGGTTGATTATAATATTGTTACTATAATTCTAGGACTATAACCTATACTTATACTTATCCTTAGGGACATCCCTAGATATACCATAGAAATATCTCTAGGTATCTCACTAAATTTCTCGCATCCTAATTTCTAAAGGCTAACTAAACCGAACCTATGATACCAAGTGTAGAGACCCATAGCCTAACGTTAATGTACATTACATTAATTTTGCGGAATTATTAATACATAACAAGAACCAACACTCAAAGACCGTAATAGTTTAGTGTCTTTGGAAAATTGGACCATTATATTCTAATCATGGTGAAAGATCTTCAACACCTCCCCTAATGAACTTCCCCTTTTGTTTTCTTACCTAAAACCTTTCATTATATCCTAGGGAAAAGAAAATAGAAAAAGTTTGAGCTCAAATGCTCAGTAAGGGTAAACATAGAGAACATAAAACAATCCATACACATTTGAATGCAAAAACTTGAACATAAAATCTAAACATAAAAATATTGAGCAAAGTCATAAATCATGGATCAACAGTAGGCATATATCATAAAGGAACATCAATAATGATAAAATTTCTTGGGAATAAAACATGTAATTTTGGAAAACTGTTAAGCATATGATATGATTTCCATAGTATCCATGGCATTGCTGCCAAGACCATCTTAGTGGACAAAGTCCCTTTCTGAATCGAGTTCACTCCTCATTCCAGTCCTGTATCACTGAAATGGATTAACATACCATTCCATCCATGTATATCTCATGAGAGATAAATCTTTACCCAATGCATTTGAGGGAGATATAGGTCCCACCCATCTCATAATGAAACCATTTTTACTTGTGCCACAAAATAAACATAAATCATTCATCATAACCCAAATAATAAAATTGGTTTCATAAACATTATCCCATCATAACATAATCCATATAAAACAAATGGATATCATTTCATAATATGAAATGTGAAACCATTTAAATCATAGATACATTATACTTGAAATATACACATGAAATAATGTCATCTTAGATGGAAAATTGTTTTGATAAAACACTTAAAATGAATTCTTGAGGAAAATATCCTTTCTTCTTCAAAATCATTTTATATTCACAAAATGCCATTCAATTTTTAAAGAAAAGTATTTTTTTGAATATAATCATGAAATATTGTGGATAAATATTCATGAAAATAATTCTTTATGAAACCGTAAAAATCTATTCATTCCGTATAAGTTAAAAAAACATTCTTCTCGTACTTTTGTCGGAAAAGTCAAAAAGTACCTCGTATGGTAAAAAAAGAATTATTCCTTACATAACATGTAGTAAAAGTAAAAAATGGGTAAAAGGGACTTTAAACATACAAGAAACCATTTTTAGAAAATAGGGACATGGATGATAAATATAACCCCAGTAAATACTTACAAATAAACAATCTTGGATAAAAACGAGATTGGAAAAGTTATCCCTTACCTTTGGTCCGATATGCTTCGTAAGTATCTGAAACTCCTGTATAATGATTTAAATACTGTCATTGAATTATTACAGAATCATATTCATTGTTATGATCTCATATATGGTTCACT
The DNA here is from genome assembly GCA_963277665.1 of Viscum album. Taxonomy (NCBI): domain Eukaryota; kingdom Viridiplantae; phylum Streptophyta; class Magnoliopsida; order Santalales; family Viscaceae; genus Viscum; species Viscum album. The sequence goes on along the minus strand of OY728163.1, from coordinate 2,139,866,693 downwards.
TATGACATTATATTAGTTGTTATTTTGTAAATTCCATGTTAAAGCTGTGTTTTGGGTAAAATCGTTTTATTTATCATACTTGTTTGGACATGTTGTTCTTTATATTATTATTACTTATATCATTATTTAATTACATACAGAATGTAAATCATGATTTATATATCATATATACTTCGTATATATATATATAATATAGATAAATTAAATACACCGTTCATGGAGACGGTCGGCCGGGCGTACGCATGAACGCTGTTTTTTTCCTTATTCACTTGAATGGAAGTAAGAAGATGAGATATATATATATAAATAAATCCAGTAGCTTTATCATTTCATATATTTCATTATTATTCATTATATATACTTTATAATTATTCTTTAGTGGTTAACATGGAGAATGAATCTCATCGCATCGTGGAGATGGTAATCCGTACGTACGCATGAGCGATGATATCGTTCCCATAATTATTAAATTTATTTTAGTGGATGATATAATATCTCATTATCAGTATGATGTTATAATAACTATATATAGTTATTTTTTACACCATTATACCCAACCAAGTAAGGTGGTGGTGGAAAAAAATATTACACCACGGCGTGGAGACGGTATTTCGTACGTACGCACGCGCGGTGATTTCTTTTTCCATAGGATGGATAGAAGGTGAAATAGGGTTTTTTCATATTTATAATAACATATCAGTATATAAGTAATACTTATTTTATTACATTATAATGAAACAACTAAATAAGAATAAGTAGAAGAAGAAATAAACTTGAACGAGTCGGTAGAAGTGACTACCTCTTCCTCGACGCACCTCCTTTAAACTTCTTCTTAGAGCACTAGAGTGGGTCTTTTGAGAAGACAAGAACCTCTATGTTATAACTAGAGAGGTTGAAAATAGGAATTTTCTAGGGTTTTCCGACCTTAAAGGCTCAAAAGGGTGTGAAGAGAAGAGGGAAGGGGTGCCCTTTTATAAGGGAGGAGAGGGGCACCTTAGGATAAAATTTAAATATTATTTTATAAAAAAGTCAGATTCGGTTTTTAATAGCTCCACACTTATTTATTTAGAATCTAAGGTGGGGAAGGGTCGAAATACTATCAACCAATAGGGTTTATACAATTTTAGGTTACTATTATAACCTTATCATTTAGATTTAACTCAAAGTTAAATAATTTATCTTTTACCGTGTATTTTTGTTTTCTTACACTATCGGGTTAATAAACTTACTATAACAAGCCAAACGAACCTCAAGTGGTTCATTATTAATATATATATCATTATCTAAGTAATATTTCCGAACCATAGATTTTTTGGAATAAAATAAAAATTAATAATATAATATTTGTTTTAAAAACTATTTTTTGTCAATTTTGACACTATTTTGTAATTGATTTTTGTGAAAATAATAACATCAGGATTAATTAGAATAATGTTAATTTAATCAATAATAACATGTCATATTAACCTATAAAATTATTTTAATTCATAAATAGACTAAAATCTCATTTATTATGGTATTTATAACATCAGTTTTGTTAGTATTTCATTAATAGGGTAATTACTGCATCATCATTGTATCATAAATAAATTAAATTATTTAATATCTAAAAATTATAAAATAAACACAATTATGTAGGAAATACTTTTATCTTTAAAATTAATATTTATAGTCGAATTTATCTTTGGTATAACCCTATATTAAAAATGATTAATTATTAAACATCGATTTTAGCTATTTTAAGCCTTCTTTAAATAAATTAATAATAAATTTCTTAATCTAATCCAAGTGGAACTAATGGTCATATTTAATTAATAATGTTTTTTTGGTCGAATTACACTTATACAATAGAATTAAGACATGTTTTAGGTTAATAATAATATCATTTTTACCCTTAATTACCCTATTTACTTTTAACCGTGGTAAATAATAGTAAAAAGTTACTATTCACCAAAAATTACTTTTATCTTATTGAACCACATATTACTTCTTGGTATTAACCGTGTCTCTCATATTTTCGAAATTTCAGTCATAGAAGCGGTAAAATTATGTTTTATGTAAATTTTCAAATTCCCCTAGGAGGTGGGTAAAAGACGGTGAAAAGTTCAATAAAATTTTTATATATCTAAAATTATTATAAAATGACTCAAATGAATAACATTGAAATTATACAGGTATTATTTATCAATTTTTACCTAAAATAAATTTAAATAAAATAAATAATTATTTAAATAAAAATTCGATTTTAAAATAGTAACCCAGTGTTTTCATTAATCATCATATATTGAAAGATTTGAGAAAAATACCAAATATTCACTCTAGGTTAATTTCGATATTCTGAATCAAAAAATGAATCCCATATTGAATGATAAAATTTATAAAATATCAAAAAGTGGGTATTACTATTCATAACGGCTAGTTCATAATAAAATTATAACAATATCTTGTTTAGTGAAACTTGGTATTGCGTACTACAGACTCTATCGAAGAAGGTCTTGATTGCGTATAATGTAATCCAAGTTAGGGCTTCCTGTTGTGAAAGCTCTGTTTGCTGTTTCATATGACATAATCATAAATTATTTCATTTATTTATTAAATGAAATCTATACGTAATGTTGCATTGAATAATTTCCACAAATAGAACTTGAAATTGTGTGTAACACGAGCCCAGAATAGTGTTATGTATAATGCAAGATAATACGGTGTTGTGTATAGTACAAACTAATCTTGGTGTAGTTCATAATTGAAGACATCAAAGAAATTAAAAATAATATATCTCATAAAATATCGGGGTGTTACAACGTAGTTACTAATCTTTGATACTTGGAACACATCATGGACTTTCGAGAGGTTTAGTGGAAGTAGAACGTAGTAAACAAACATCCCACTATGATCAAAAATATTGAAACGGTAAATATAACTAGTGATAAAGATTTCATTCCTTGAAAATATAAAAACATTTTGAAATAGAAAAATTCATTGAAAAACCTTCAAGCCAACTTTGAAATCCAAATCACATTGCTGATAATCCATATAAAGTTTTTATCTAATTTTTGTTTCCATATTGTGTTATTGAATGGTTATAAGTTTATCTAGTATTTTCCAATCTAGATTAAGAACAAATATTATTACTTATCCAATTTCATCCCATCATGTCCTATTATTGTACTTAATTCTATATATTTCTTCATAAACAACAATCAATATGCTCGACTGAAAGTTGTTGTTTGAAAAAATTTACTAGAGGATGGTGCTGATCCCAACCATTTTTAAAATCTATAGAATAATATCTCAAAATATCATATTGGGTTTTTTTGGTTCTCTCAAACTAACTATCTCTTTTTGGATGATATGTTTTTCTATAACATAACTATATATCAAGAACCTACTGAAGATTTATCCTAATCATTGAGGTAAACCTTAAATCCTAATAAGATAAAATATAATTTCATAATCCATGATAACATACAACTTTGGTCATGTATTTCCAGTATATCTAATAAATATACAAAGCTTCTCTAATATTTATGAAATGTGTCAAAATTTTATTGTGATCAATTACAACACATATAGAATTGTACCCATTAGTTTAATCAAGAATTATGATAAAAAAATACATGTTGAGGTTTTGTATTTTCTATTCTGGTATAGGTATTGGTTGTACCATCACATTAGACATTTTTCTCTCACCTTTTATGTGTTGGCAGGAAACTAATTGAGATACATAATCAATAATATATCACTCCACATTTTCCCACTAGAAAATATCATTAAAATATCTTTAAATCATTGTTCTTAATTGATAAATAGAGAATGAAGAACTAATAGCCTCTTCTAATATCTCTTTCTTCAAATATATTATGGATCAAACATATACATGGTTATTAAACATTATAATTCAATTATAATTTATGTTATACTCAAGAACATTTCTCCAATTTTTCGATAACTCTAAATCTTCCTTCCACACCTATTTAATCCTCACATGGATTATTTTTTGAACACACATTGTTAAAATATAGGATTTCTTCTTATCCTTTAATATTTATTGGTCTATCAATTGTAATCCTAGAGATATTAGATATTTTCTTGTCCCCATAATAGATAATCCAGCATGATCCTTTTAAATAAAATCCTCGACCACCTTGTTTTCTGCCAAAAGTGGTAATGTATTGACATATTTTTATATTTAATCATTTCCACCCATGTTATATTGTTTATAGTCAACTATTTCCCTATTTATATATACCGTAAAAATTTATGATCAGTATATATATCATTTTATTCTCTATAAATATGATTCCTCTATATCCTTAGTGTCAATATTACTACAACTTACTCCAAATCATGAGTTGGGTAACTTTTTTCAATATCCGTTAATTGTTGTGGGGCATATGATATTAACACATCATTCTATATGATGATTCATTTCAACCCCATCATTGAAACAAAATTATATATTACAAACCCATATCTAGTATAGGGTAATTTAAGAACCTATTCACAAATTAAACTTTATTTTAGTTCCTTGATTTTTTCACATTCATTTTTTTAAAGGAACTTGTCTCCATTTTATGCTAAATAGGAGAGTAAATTATAAAGTTATGATAAATTCTCCAAACAATCATCAATAATATCCTACTATACTAAGAAAACATTGGATCTCAGTCATAGTGGTTGTTCTAGGACAATATCTATTAACATAGTTCTTTAATATATCCATCAATATACACTATCCTGAGAATATATCACCCAAAAACAACACCTTTTGTCGCCAAAATTCACACTTTGAAAATTATTTATACAACATCTCCTTCCTTATGGTATTTCGAATATTTTTTATGTGATATTCATTTTATTCCTTATACATTGAATATATAAGAATAACTTCTATAAATACTACCACAAAATGATCAAGGTAATCAATAAAAGAACTGTTCATTAAATAAATGAAGATATTGGGGGCAATAAGAAGACCAAATGGATTCACTATATATTCATATTTTCCATACATTGTAAATAATGTTGTCCTGCATATATATTCTTACTAATCCAATAGTTTATGATAACTGGAATAGTCATCAATCTTGTAATAGTATTGACCTATGTGCTTGTGATCAAAATATTCATCAATATAGAGTTTTAGATACTTGTTCATTACTTCGATGTTGTCCAAATCTCAATAATCAATAGAGAGTATATCTGATCCATATTTCCTTATAAAAAAATATTGTTACTTTAATGTTAAACACATGAAAAAATAAATCAATAATTATCCATACATTCATTTTCCATTACATCTTTGGTTTTGTGTGATTGATGTATTTTGGAGGAGGATTCATAGTAGTGTGAGGTGTATAAAAGTTGCTACAACAAATTGACATTATCAATAGTTTAGATGACATGAATTGGTGTTTCGAGGATTGTGTAGCTTGCTGTATCCATTGATTATATGTGTCTTAGTGGTAATTTATGAAATGAGTTTTTGTAGTGAATGTTGAATTCATCATGTGTAATTAAATCATGTATATGTGATGTGAATTTCGGAAAATGATTTAATTTTTAGAAAACCCATGGAATTCACGTAATAATAAGATTACATTACATGAAACTAGCTCGATCATGGCCATTTTATTACCCTTATAACCGATTTTTTTTTTCATTTGTTTTCCACAATATCTCTCTAAATATCTCATATTTTTAGGTGAACCCTATGTGATTTTGATAGATCTTACATCCCTCCTTCCCTTTCTGTGATCTATTGTCCCGGATGGATTATCTTTATGGATTATATATAAGTTCTTCTTCTTTTTATAGTGATTTTCAATTTTTTTAATCACAAGGATCTGCTATAGTGGTAATGTTTTGATTTGATGTGTATGTGTGTGCTTCATTTTTTATTATGCTTCTGTGTGGTGTAGGTTGATCCATGGTTTACCCTCTCTGGCTATGTTTTGTGGGTATTTTTTCTTCATCCTGATGAGTGTAGTGAGTTTAAAAGGGTTAATTAAGGTAGGAAATTCTTCATTTCTCACTTTTTTGTATCATACAACTGTGGTTTTCTCATGTTTGTCTATAGGTTATGGTTTCCCTAGATTAATTAATAATAAAAAATTGCATAAATGAAAATAAAGGTGATAGTGGAATGATTCAAATGTTTTTATAACATTGATAATATTGTGATTTTATGTTGCATGGGTTGAATTCCCCAATGAAAATCATGGATATTGGGGGACATTTAATGTTTTATTTTTGTTTTGATATTGAAACCTAGTTTTTTGTCATTATAGTATCACCTAATATTGGAAATGGTTAACCACTTACATTTAACTAATGAAATTGTTTCCCCATGACTATGGATTGTCTGAGAACACCCCTAAAATAATGTTAAATGTGATAAATTATCCATTGTTATGTCTGTAAAATGATCTTGAGGTGTCTTAAGGTTTGTCCAAACCATGGTATGTTGATGTTTGGATGCGATGAAGTGTATGGTTATGTGTGGTTGGGGAATGTGGGGATGACAGGTTTGTTTGGCCGTGCTTTTGGAGTGGCGGTGTAGTGTTTTGTTTAGCTATAATGTTGGGGCAGTTATGTGATTTTTGTTGGGATATGCCTTTGGGTGTTGAAGTTATGGTTTTTTGGACAAGATTTTGGGGAGGTAATATTCTAGTAGTTGGGAATTAATATGAGGGTGAAAAGGTGATGGTTATTGGGAATTGATTTTTGGGTAAGTGAAGAGATGGTAGCCATTCGATGCTTGTGGGGGGGATATGATTTTATGGGGATGATGAGCTATATATGATGTGTAGTTGTCTATTTCAAGGTGCTCAAGTAGAAAAGGAATAATTTATTATTTAATAATGATTGAAATGGATAGTGTTTGGTTTTGTAAATGGGTTGGAAAATGATTAATTAATAAATGGACGATGGGCTATGTGGTTAAATGTGGTAGATTCTTCATAATGGAATGAATGGTATGGATATTGTTATTGGTTGGAAATTTAAAATAGGGATTATGTCCTGTGATTTTTTTTATTTTAGTAGGCAGTGAATGTGGGTATGTTGTGAGTTTTTTACTATTTTTTAGTAAACCTATAGTTTAGGATTTTTTGTGGCTATACGTATATACTTTTATATTGCATGTGATTTCTATAATCATACCACATTAGCACTATGTATAAAAACCTATGTATTCACACAATTGGGGTTTTAACCAACACCTTGTTGATGTGGATGGATGGATGGCTACCCACTCATTTTGATCTCTCTCATAGGTGATTAAATATGCATATGAACTGATGGTCGGTGGCCTGTTTGGTGATGGCCTAACTATCTTGGGAATGGATATGATAAGAATTTCTTCTGGGATGGCTTATGGTGGGGGTTATGCATTGTAGGAGGTGGCAACAAGGTTGATGTTCCACATTTTTATGATCCCAACAACTCTTTTAAAGGATGCGATGTGATAGCCCCTGTTTTGTTTGGTGATATGATATATGCCCATTTTGTGTGGTAGTGGCACAGATATGTTTTTGGTGAGATGTGATGTGATCGTGCTATGGGGTGGTGGAAAAGGTTATTATGGGTGAGATGTTATGTGAGTATTATTTGGAGTGGTTGTATATGTTATTTAGAAGATATTAGAGGACCATGTAGTATAACATTGTGATGTGAGAGTAGGAAATAATTTTAAAAGAGATAAGGAGTAATCTATCATCTTTGTGATTCTTATAAATTTATTATACATGGATTGAATTATTTCGTGATCATTACATGGTGAGAATGGGCTGGAGAGTTGACCTATTTAGTTGCTATTGGTTCTTCAATTTTCCTACAGGTGAAATAGTATTCTTCTTCCACATGTTCAAGAGAGATTCTAGTTTACCTACTAATTATATTTGTATTCTCAACCTACATGTATAATTTTTTTATTTTTCCATGAGGAATATGTAGAGAGTGATTGAAATTATTATCTTGGGCCTTGGGATTTTTTTGTTGTTGTTTCATTAGATTTGGTTTTTGGGTATTTACATTGGAGTATTTTATCTATATTAGATTTATTAATAAAGTCATTATGGGACACTCTTAGTTTTATTTTCTATTATTTTAGGGATTTTCTTAGGATGATTCATCTTATCTCAAAATGCTATAATATAATATAGGGAAATTCCTACTATTTTATGATATTTTTATACCATTTCTGCTAGTTTCCAACTCGGGGCCAATTAGAAGTGGGACTCGGGGGGTATTATCTTTTTAAAATCATTGTGGTATCATTAGAAAGAGGGAGTAAGGATAAAGTTGTATAATAGGCGATGGTTAAGAGATATGATGTATATTGGAGTTAGGAAAAATGACGATTTCATCGATTGTTATGAAAATATTCCCTTGTATTTTTCGTGCATTAAATGGGATAGGGAAACTTGTAAGGACCTGGGATTTAGGCCCCCCATGATATAGTTTATAGAATCTGAGCTTTTTTAATGTAAAAGTGAAGAGGTCCTATTTGTTGGGTAGAGAACTAGGATAGGTAAATGAATCATGGTGACTTATGTTCCGATTTTATTTAGGGGTATTTGTAAATATTAAAATAGATAAAGTCTATTAAAACAAATCTTAATAAAATTACACATTTTTAGTCTTGGAAAAATATTATTTTAATTTTAGTTATTGATCTTGGATTTAATCTCTGTGTGAGTCAAGAAGTTTACATTCTACAGGTAGATATGATTGATAACTATAGGGATTATCTGATAGAGGAGGGAGAATATTAGAAGAGGGTGTCGTTCAATTCTTAGTAGCATGGATTGCTGAAGTATGATGGTAATGTTAAGGATTTAGAGATTGAGTGTTGATTGGAGGAGATCGATATCACATTCTGTTTTATCCGGTCCCCAGTGGGTTACTAGGTCCCTTTGGCAGTTATTCAGATATGGGGAGATATGTGTTATTGGGTGATTTTTTATATGGTCAAGGGGAAGGAGTTAGAGGTTTCATGGTTTGACATTCATAAATAGTTACATATAGAGTTTCGTTAATCAACCATGAATGTATTGATGGGGAATGATGTTCTATATGTTTTTATGTGATTATATCAGTGTGAAAGTTAGGAATAATGTTAAAATGCATTCTATAATTTTTCTTATATGTTCTCCCATATGAGGAGTCTTATTTAAAACATATTAATAAGGAACTCCATCTTTATATTCATTATACAATTACTCAATTTAGATTTCCAATTTTTGTATAGGTATTCATGAATGAGAATGTGGTCAAGAGGATTCAATCATGATGAGGTTTTCCTTGAGAGAAGAACTATCATATATCCTTCTTGATCAGTGTTGTTTGCATCACGTCTCAGGCGCCAATGCCTTTGAGGTTTTGGCCAGTGGGAAATCAACCTCAGTAGCTACCATTATGGATTTTGGGGACCAGTGGTTTCTAAAACTTTTCTAGATATGTCATGATAGTATTTATTAGTTTTGGGTTTCATAAAAATATCCAAAATTAGTGACCAATGGTTCTTCAAGATAATTTTGGTGTATGAATTAAGGTTTAGTTCTAGCCATTGTAGCAGTTTCTAGTGTGGTTATTTTAGTAGCAGGGTCAAAGGATTATGATCTTATGTGGGAATATTGAGTAGGTAGAGTGCATATTTATAATGTTCCTCATGATCCAAGACCTCTACTAGGTCATGTTCATTATGTTTTAATCAATTGAGATGTAGAGGATATGGGCATGTTAAGATGCATGTAGTGGACGAAGTTGCGCTAGAGGGGCCATAGACTATTTGAAGTACACTCAGTTTTTGTCTACTATTGTCACTTCCTTGTTTGATTTAGAGTCTTTAAACTAATTTGTTTCTCCCACTATAGTCCATTCAATATGATTATATTTAGAGTGTTTTTTCATTTCAACGGTGTTGGATATGCCAGTCGAAGGCCATGCCATCTTGCTTGTAGTTTTCCGGGGTCATAGAATGATAATGGGGCCACATTAGTCCCATGGGGAAATTTGTTGGCATCATATGTAGTTGTAAGTTTGTATATTAGATATATAATGGTTGTATCATTTATGTGTTACTATCAACTGCTTTTGAAGGAGAGTCATGTTATCTATGATAAGGTCTGACATGTTTTTATTTGAAATAGGTGTTTTCATGTTTTCATTTTACATGTGGATCTCATTATTTCTTTTCTAGATGTGTTTTTAATGGAATCAAGAATTTTGGGAGAGTGTACATTCCCATGGATTTTGGGTATTTTCTATATGTTTTTTCTGAGGAGTTTGTGATGATACCCCCTCTATGTGATGTTGAGTTCCAGATAAACATGCAGCCTAGTGCTTATCTAATTTCAATGGATCCTTATTTAATGAAACCTTCTGAGTTGTGTGAGTTAAGGATTTATATAGATGATTTGATGTAGAAGGATTATATCTAGTCTCATGTGTCTCCAAGGGGTGTTCGTTTTTGTTCTCTAAGAATAAAAATTATTTTCTGATGATGTTTCTAATCTATTAGAGTTTGAATCAGGTGATGGTTAAGAGATGTTGCACTCTTATCAGTACATGTTATGTTTTTGACCAACTAAAAGGGGGGATTTGGGTTTCAATGATTGATCAATAGTATAGATATCACCGGTTTAGTGTGAAGGAGAAAACAATGCTAAATTTTGACTTCACATGAAGGTATAAGAACATTGAGTATATAATAATGTTGTTCATTTTCACTAACACCCCATCTGTGTTCATGTGAACCATCAACACCATATTACATGAATTTTAGGACTAATTCATTGCCAAGTTCACAGACAATAGATTGAGCTTTTTGAAGTCATGGGAGGAGCTTGTTGATTTTCTTGGATCAATGTTGTAGGTTCTTCAATGCCACTATGTATGGGTTCGTATTTCCAAGTGTATGTTTTGGTAATGATATGTGAATTTCCACAGTCATGTGGCGTATCAGAAAGGTTTATATGTAAATATATAAAAATTCAACGAAGTTCTTTCTTATCAAACATTGACGAATGTGGAATAGTTTCGTATTTTTCTTGGCCTTTCAGATTATTATCAACTGTTAGTGAAAGATTTATCATAGTTTCCAACCCCATTGAATGTGTTGATCAAGAAAGTCCATGATATTGTGTATACGTTTTGGTTCTAGGTAACATTTGGTTACCTAGAGGGGAGGTTTTTTAGTTCTACAATGATTCAATTTCATAATGTGTGTGTGATGTTTTAGTTATTTTATGATTCTTAACAAATGGAGTTGGGAATAATGTTGAAGTAGTGGATAATAGATATCAATAAATGGTCTAGGAAGCTGCATCACTAAAGGAATAACTGTTCCCCACATGATATGGATCTATTATCAGTTGTTTTTTCACTAAATTTGTGGTGGCATTACGTCATTAGAGATCACATTGTGGTCTGAATGGATCAAAAGAGTTTGAGAAACATCTTTTCATAGTGTGAACTGAATTTTTGATAGTAATGGTATAAATAGTTTCATTAGATAAATAATTTCATCTCCCTAATACCTCAGGAAAATGAAACTTTTTCACTGATACAATTAGTAGTAAGTAATTGAATGATGTTTTTCAAGATTCTTTGGGTGTATGGAGAGTGTTGGAGTAGTTTTCATCCTTTCTCATAGATGAAAGTATGGAAGGTGGTTGAGAATTTTTGCTTCATATGTTTATGCATTAATCATTAATATAGTAGGTAGTGGAGTCTAAGTGGGGAGAATCAGAGGTAGAGGTAAAACGAGATTATATCTTCCATTGTGATGCTCTAGAGGGATGATTGTAGGATTTTTGGAAGTGGATGTTATTTCGTGGGAGGTTTTTTTATTTTACTGGTGATGTGTGAGGGATTCCAGTTTGAATTTCATAGATAACCTTTAGCTGTAATCCCAGAATTATCCAAGATATTCTGTTTCTAGAGGATATAGTTTTGTTGGCATGGGATGAAATGGGTGGTAGCTAAATGATAGGTATGATTTTTTGTTTTCTAGAAGGTAAATGTCTATAATCTGGTTCCCGATGGATTATTTTATTAATTGGATGTTCTTGATAGGAAAAGGCATGACATAACTATGGATTTAATGATAGGTTTAACTCAAGATCAAAGATGTTGTGACGTTTTCTAGGTGATCATGGATTAGTTGATGAAATTATCTCACTTCTCAGTATTCAATAACATAAGCCTAGTGGAAAATTTTAATAAGAGGTATGTTGACGATGTTTTGTGGTTTCATGAAGTTAATAGGCACAATATCTTTCATTGGGATGCACATTTCACCAAGTAAGTATAGATGATATTACAACATGATTTTGGGTGGACTATCTAAATATTGGATGATATATTTTTAGAATGAATCTTATACTTTGGTACATCTTGGTTAGGATACATTCCACTGATCAAGTGTTTTTAGAATAATATCTATCACTCATTCATCAGGATGGATCCATTTGAATATTAGTATAGGAAACCATTTCTTTCTTCATTGTGATGGATGATGTTTGGGTAGGTACTAGTTCTTGGTCCTATTGTGCTGTAGAGGATGATAGAAAAGGATAATTTGGTATGAGAGAGGTGGAATGTATCACTGAATGACAAGAGGATTTCCTTTGAGTATGAGGATAGAGACCATGTGTTCTTGAAGGATAATCTTTTACATGGGTAGTAGAGGTTTGGAAAGTGGAGTATTATTTCTCATAGGTTTATTCAGCCCATTGGGGTGTTGGGGTATGCTGGTGAGGTAGCATATCAGTTTTAATTTCCACCATGGATGAAGAGGATCCATGATGTCTTTCTTGCCTCTCAACTTCATCATTATCTTCATGATGACTCTCATGTCATTGATTGTGAAGAGTTGATTATTTAGGATCATGTGATGTTCATGAAGTAACTTGTAGAGATACAATATCACCAGGAGAAGGTTGAAATGTGGATGAAACATTAATTTAATTATTGTGTTTTTAGGAATCATGTCATAGAAGAGAGTAAAGAGAGTTAGAGTTGTAAATTCAGGATCTGCACACAACTATGTTTTTTGAGTTTTTTCCAAATCTATTTTTTCTTGTGATGTGATGTTTGGAACATTTTATGTTAAGAGATGTATTTTTTATACAATTTTTGATGTGGGATTATATGTTGACATACGAAGAGGGGATGACCTGATTCATAATAAAGCAATATTATACTATAATTTGATTAAAACTATGTTGGTGAGTTTTTTCCGATCATAGTAGGTAATATCTTAATATAGAGGATAAATATTACTTATTTCTATGTTTAAGGATGTTCAGTTCTTTAGTTGAAGTAGTTTTTGGTTTGTCCCATGTGAATTGTTGATGGCTGTGGTGATGTATCTATATAGTCATGAGATTTGACGAGATGTTTTGTAGATGTTTAGTTTAGAATTATTGGCCAGTGGTAGTGTTTTTGGAGAAACAAGATCATGGTGAGGTATCTCATGGGGTAGTTGTTCGGACTTTATTCTTTCAGGGATTGGTTTTGGATTCTAGAGGGTGAGAATTATTTGAGAGGTAGCTGACGTAATAGACCATGACATCTCATCTTGTTACATTAGCATTTTTTGTGTTGAATTTGTATTAGAGGAGTCTTGGGGGGGTTTCTTAGTGGTTGGGGGTGCAGAATAGTTATATCAAGAAATTCACATCATGAAAGGATTACACCACATGAATTGATGGTTCATGGATTATGTATCCTCCTAGTTTCATGACTTGTATATGACCTAGGGGGATCCGTGAAATGAATTCATGTTTTGAGTCGTTAATTCATGAAATTTAATATAAACTATTTTATGCAACATGTAATTTGTTGGAAGAATAGTTTTTTGGAAAAACATTGGATTATACACCATGAAAGGATTAAATGACAGAAAACATATAGAATCTAGGTTATTTAATAACTATTATATTATATTTATTTTCTTCCAGCAACAGCCCTCACCTAGTTATTTCAAGAAAATACCTAGGATATTTTGAAGGATCTTATAGACCTCTTTCACATGCCTTGATTGATTGGTTTTAGTGGATACCCATTTGAAATAAGTTGTCTGGTTTTCTCCATTTCTTCATGGGTTTTCCTTATCAATCTATTTATTATTCTCTATAGTTGGGAATTTCTGGTTTGGGATTTGTTTGGGATGCATTTTTTGTAATCCTTGGGTGCATTATAGCTTGATCTATGGTTTATCATGTTCATATGTTGTTCTTTGGTGTTTTATCATCACCCTATGGTGCACACCAAGTTGGAAAAGCTTCATTAATTTGTGGAATCCTTTATTTATCCCTTTTTTTATCATGTATGAGTGGTTTTTATAGTTTATCTACTGGGGATGTTTTTTATAGCATAATTTAAGTCAAATAATTGGCTATCTGAAATTGAAGTGGATAGGGGAATTATTCACATAATTTTTAATATTTGATATTAATTTTATGATATGTTGTATAGGATGAATTTCATTCTAAAAATCAAGGCTTTTGGGAGCCTCTTTTTAAATTATAGATATTCGGATAAGGATTTTTTTGTTGTTGTGATATTAAACAAAAATTGAAATTTACTAAATAATTATATTTTTATAATGAAATGGTTTCCTCAGAATATTGAATAATGTGACAACTCTAATAAAATAAAGTCATCTGTAACAAAATAATATTTTTTAAATTTATAAAAACATCTTGATGTGTTTTGAAGTGTGGTCAGATTGGGGGGGGGTGATGTATGGCTGTGATGCAGTGTTGGGTGATACGTGGTTGGGGAATGATGGGATGATGGGTTTTTGGGGCATGCTTTTGTGGTGGCGAGGAAATGGTTAGTTTGGTTGTGATTTTGGGGCAACATGGTGATGATTGTTGGTGTATGATTTTGGGGAGGCACGGTAGCAGTTTGTTTGGATTTTCTTTTGGTGCAGTGTGGTGATTGTTTTTGTTCTGTGTTTTTGGAGAAGTATGGTGATGGTTATTGGGTCGTGCTTTTGAGGCTATGAGGTGGTGTTTGTTTTAATGTTCTTGTGGGGTAGTGAGGCAATGGTAATATGAGACTGATAAGATACTTATTATGCGTAGTTGTGTCATGCTAGATTCTTGGGTAGTGATATAAAAAATAATTGTTTAATAATGGTTGAAATGGATGGGGTTTGTTTAGGTTATTACGTTCAAAATGATTAATAAACAAATGATTGGTAGGTTGTGAGGTTAAATATGGTTAATTCATAAAAATGAAATGAATGAGGTGGATGATGGAGTCCAATTGAAATATGAATTATGTATTTTTTTTGTGGTGTTATGTATTTAGAAGGGGTAGTAATAGTGGGATCTTGTGATGTGTTTTGTGTTTCGTTCTGAACCCATACATTGGGATTTTGTGTGTATATATATACTTTTTTATTCCTTGTGATTGATATATGCTCCCCACCTGAGAACTATAATCTGACACCGATGTATTCACATGGGAGTTATTTTACCAAACATCCGAGTAATGAGAATTTATGTCTAACTACACTATGTTGCCCGATCTCTCTTCTAGGTGAGTATATATGCACAAGCATTTAAGGTCGGAGTTCTGTTAGTGCAGTAGGTGAGTTCTTATGTGTATTTAAATGGGATGTAATTTGACCGTACTTTGTGGTGGATTATGGTGGAGGTTGTTCGTTTTAGGAGGATGGAATGTGGTTGATGTCCTTTATTTTCATGATAACCTATTACTATAATTGTCTCTTGTTATGGTTGGGAAGTGACGAACCAAGTGTTTTTGTGTGACATGGTATGTTATCATGTTGTGGGATTGTGGACTAGGATTCTAGACTGAGATGTGATATGACAATGCTATTGGGTATTTGACTAGGTGTTTTTGGGAAATATGTGATGTGACTATGTTGTGGGGACGTAATATATGTTATTTGGAAGAGATGGTAGGGACATGATTTATGAATTTGGGGTGTGAGAGTAGAAAATAATTGGGTAGTTGTGTGGGGAACCCAATCATTGATCTTCTTCTTATAATGTTGTTATACTTGTCTTGAGTTAATTAGTGATCATTCATTAATGAAGTTGGAATTAATAGTTGACATGTTTATGTGATTTTGGTTCTACTATTTTCTCATGGGGGTATTAGTATGCTTCTTTCACATGTGCATGAGTGAAATTGGTTTTCATAAGGAGTATACCAGTATGCACAACCATTGTATATAAAATGATTTCTAGTTTCTTGGAGGACTATATGAACTATGATCGACATTACTAGCTTGCAACTTTTGATAATCTATGTGTCCCTGCATTATAATTTCATTTGGGTATTTTCTTTGTATAATTTTATCTATATTTATTTTATTTCTACATTCATTATAGGATGGTTTTGATTTTATATCATATTATTTTATGGAGTTGATTGTGGATTATTCATATTATCTCCCATTCATTTATTTTATTAGACATAAATTCCTCCCATATAATTTGATTTTCATACCCTTAGTGCAAGTCACCAATCTGGGGCCTATAAGTGGTCGTACTTGGGTGATCATTTTCTCTCTCTCTTTAGTGTCGTATCTTTGGTGGGAGGGGGTCATGAAAAAATCCCTTATCATGATTATTCTAGAGATTATTCAATAATTCATTCAAATCAATCTGGTCTATTCCATATGGATTATTTGAAATAGGTTTATCACTATGTATTGGTTATATTGATAACATAATATGACTATTTTGTGGAAGACGAGGAAGCTATTTTTTAAAGACATACAAAAAACTTATAAAAAATAAGCCTTTCATTGATGTTGAGATTCTCCCCAGATATTTGATATAAACACCCCTTTTGAATGGGAATTAATACCCATATAATAGATGTGACTTCTATCATAATTTCATATTTATTGTATCATTGATTTATGACTATTGGTTAGTTTCTAATATAAAAATCTTCTTCCCTTTATCATCAATTGATGTTGTATTTATATAAAGAAATTCTATTCATTCATAAGATAACATAAAATTCAAATAGATGGATAAAAATGAGATTTTAAGGCAGGATATTCTTATAAACATCTACCAAAGAAAATTCACAAACATGATATGTGATGATTGTAACATTAGGGTTTTCACTACTAATTCAATATATAATCATTATTGAGGTATTTAATTACCCAAAAAAACTAAATATGGTTAAAATTTCCATCAAATATTTTTATCATAATGATCAATCATGAAAAATCTTTCAAATGATGTGAAAATATTGATTCCATTTTTCAATCTTTGATGCCTTCATTTTAACCATGTTTATTCATTATCATTATCTATTAAAATCCATAATGATGTTTTTTAATGTGTTTTGTGAATTTCCAAAACAAATCCCACATGGGTATCAATCTAGGTGTGTAACATGTCTTATTGTCAGGAATTAGGTGATGATCAAGTGAATTCTCTATGCCCCACTTTTTAGTTATTACTCTTAGGTACAACTTTACTAGAGCCACATTCCCTTGTAGTACATATAAATGGATGTAATTTCTTCTAAATAACATTATATATCATTCAATAAAAATACATGATATTTTCCTCTTTTTATAATTATCCACAAAGGTCTTTCTAAAATTTTATCATCCTAATTTCTAAAGGTCAACTTATCATTTCTATGATACCAACTATAGTATTTAGATATTTTCATAGATATACAAAATATACCATAAGATAATAATTAATTAAATAACATAATGATACACACTAAAATCATTTGGGTCTTGTGTATTTAGAAACATAGGAATGTAAAAAATTGGTTTATAAGTAAACTAAATCATATCCCACTATGTGATTCATATGTGACGACATTTTTAGACAAATAATACATAACATAAGTCATCATATTAATTTGATTCAAAACATAAAAAATTGTGAGAAAATACAGGGTATGGTTTTAAAAGGAAGATATCAAGATAACTAGAGTGTAATAGTATTAAAACATGAGAATAACGTCTGAAAACATTACTATTTATATCATTGTTCATAAACATGAGTCGTGGAATAATTGTTGATAGTTTAAAGGGCTTGAATCATAAAATAATCAAAGAAAAAAAATCTATGCGAGAAAAAATTTAAATAAGATAAATATTTTTGCGATGCACATATTTTTAATAATCACTTACTTAGTATTCAAGGATCATTTATAAGTCTATCATAGTAGAATAAGTTCACACCACAAATAATAATAATTGTAATGTTTCACTCCTAAAATTGACATTGTGGAAAGAGTCCTTTACTGAACTAGGTTTAATCACCATTCTAGTCCTTTTTATCTCATTTGATATCCATAATTACCAAATTCATTTTTAGGATATATAATCTTAGGCCCACCATTCACACATTGAAAATCAAAAAAATATTTTCCAATATATCATAAAACATTAATCATATCAAAACCCATGAAAAGGAATCTAGTTTCATAAACATATTATCATAGCATCAACTATAGAAATAGAATAGGTTTCCTAAAAATATCATCAATTCATCTTGATTTAACCCATGGACATTGATTTGGGTTTCATATAAATACCATCAAGGAATAAATTGTGAAAAAATGGATTTCATAATAATTTCATCAATTTATAATAGCATAAACCACAAAAAAGGAATGAATTTCTTAAATATCATATCATCATAATCATAAACATTCAAGTGAATTGATAAGGATGGTATCCTTAGAACTCAACCATAGTAAATCACAAGGAACATATGATGTTGTTTTAATTAATGAATATAAATACGATTTGAATATAATTAAAATATTCATAATGGAAATATCCTTTATATTTTGAAATAACTAATTTAGCATATATAAATTTCACAAATATTAATGAAAATGATTTAATTGAAAATAAACTTGGAAACATGTTATTTAATCTTATAATAATTTATTGGTCATGGTGGAAGAAAATTTTTTTCCAACAATGTTTGTTAAAACAAATAGTTCCTTCTTGTTTTTGATAATAAGTCAAAAGTACATAATTCAAAAAAGGACTATATGATTCGTGTTAATACACTATTAATAAAATAAAACATGTTTAGAAATTAATTTGAAACATTATATATTAATTTAAATAATATTCATTGAATTTTTTTAGAAAACATGGATATGTATGGAAAATATATTCTACTAAAGAGATAAATAAACTAAAAGTTAATTAAAAATATTATTTTAATATATTGAGTACATTATAGTGTGGAAAATTAAAAGAAATCATTTATTTTCTATAAATATAATAATAATAAAAAATTCAGGATTTTCTTAAGAGGTTGATCATAATACATCCTTAATGAAAGCATAATCATAACTAATCCTTTTAAATAATGATATTGTATCACAAAACCCTTTCCACATTGGTAGATTTTAAATAATAAAAAACATGAAATAAATAAATTTATAAGGGTATTTATATCAAAAACATTTCATGATAAGAATCATAAAATACATTCCAGAATATTATATACACCACGTAAAAAAATATGTGGTTAATATTGCATGTGTCCCCTAAAAATAAAAGTGAGTTTAAAATATCTTACCTCAATTATTGAATTTCTTCAAAAACATTATAAAATACTTTATAATAAATATATATTTATTATAAATATATTATAGAAACATATTCATATATATATATATTATACTATATATTATCTACTTATATCCTTTTTTCATCATTTCGTTAACAATTTTTTGTTAAAATAATTTTTTATGTTCATAACTCTCTCATTTTACATGTATGTTCTGGTTCAATTAATTTAATTCTTATAATATTAATATGGTTCCATATTATCCATCATTTTAATCATGATATAAGTATAATTTAAATTCCATATATATATATATATTCATATATGAAATTTAGGTATAGAAAAATGAATTCCACCATTCCTGGAGATGGTTGATCATACATACACACAAAAAATATTTTATTTTTTGGATGAATGGAATTTAAGAAAGGTATAAAAAATAATTACATAAAATTTTTTAAATAATATATATCAAATATATTTATTATATATATCCTTGTTATAAGTACATAGACTTAGAACATTAAATAATATTGAATTTAATGAAATATTCACATTGAGGATCTTTTTAGTTATAGAGTTTTATGAATTAGGCCATAACTATTACATTTCATTTCAAAAATATACTTGACACTTCTACTCAGTTCACATTTTTCACAAAACAAAAACTCTTGAAAAAAATAGTAATGTCTAGTTCCATGTTTAAAAAATCATGAATTTTCTATGATCCAATCCTTGAACCTATTCCACATTATGTCCTATAAAAAACATTTCAAAAACATGGTATGAGCATAAAAATCTCAGTAACAGATACACAAAGAAGGAAAAATATTAGTTTTTCAAAACATCAAGTAAACCATGAATACCTTAAAATAAGTAATACTTTTCAACATTATGAAGTAGTAAATACTCTTCATTGAATAAAATATCACTACATACCCTTTTGTAACCAATAGATTAACCATATAAAGAACACATAACATATAAAGGTAACATGGTACATAAACACACTTAAATGGAATAAACATACGGTCAACTTCCACACATATCACTAAATGGAATAGTCGTACGGCCGACTTCCATACCCAATGCGTTGGAGGTTATAACATAACTACCCATCCGAGTTTTCACGACACCACCCATAATTTGGTTTATCATGTAACCACCGGCCAAATGTCCACATACCATTATAAAATCATAACACATAAAATATTGAAAATATAAACATTTCACTAATAACATTTAATTTGAAGTCACAAGAAATAATTTCAAGATAGTGAAATAATAAATCCATTTAAAAAACAATTTTCAAAACCAAAACACCAAAAACAGAATAATGGATGTTCTTTTCATTTTAGACAACATTAAGGCATATAGTGGAAGCCAAATAACGATTACGGCGGTGGAGAGGTCATTATCACCACAAACGTTAATAACATTCCTCGTGTTGTTAGTAAAACTCTTTTTAGAAAATGTTTCGCTTTGAATGTATGTAAAATTCAATGGGTTTTACTATACACCATGTAAAAGAAGAAGGTATAAATATTATCGAAATATGCCTCAATGAAAGGAGATTGAGATGAAGTCCCTTACCTCATGTCTGACTTGACTGGATCATTCTTTAATCTCCTGAATAATTAGCTAAAGTTAATTTCTACTAGCTGAAGAACATTTTTCAAGTTTATTTTTCCTTTTATATAACTTATTACCCAGTTATAAACATTATGTAATCATTTAAGATAATAACATTCGTTTTGACGATATTTGGTACTTGTGTCAAAAATGGACACCTAATATTTACAAGTTTTCCATGTGGTCATTAGTTCACTATAACCATAATGACATTCATTATTTAGATATCATATATATATATCATATATCTAGTATATAAAAATTTATAAAATTACATTTTGTTTGGAGATAAAAAATGAAATGAACCGTTCATGGAGATGGTAAGCCATACGTACGCATGAACGATAATTTCAATCATATTTATTATTTTAATGGAAGTAAAACAAAATTATAAATAGGTATATTATAATTCAATTATAATATAATATATAGTATCATATATAATATAATTACATCCTTCTTTTATAGGTCCCACTTATGGCATTAACGAGTCGCATCACTTCGAGGGGGCGGTAGTCCGAACGTCCCCAAATGAAATTATCGCGTTTACCCATAATAGAAACCATAAAGGTATTATATAAATGGAAAATAAAAAATCATAAAGAAAAAATAAACATAATATATATCATATATAAATACAGTTATATCATAATGGCCACCATAAGGGATGGTAGGAGGTAATTGACCAATCATCGTTTTGTGAGCCGTTAGTTTTCCATCCACGGAAACAGTAGGTTCTTCACCCATTAGATAAATGTGTGTGTAAGTGTAGTTAAAATTCTTCTCATAAAAAAACATAGTATATTGAGGATATTGGTTTTTCTATAAATGAATGTAATAAAAAGATTTTAGGGGTTGGATAAGTAAAATAAATGAAAGGAAGTTTAGAGAAATTGTTACCTTTAATTTGGGTAACTTCCTTTGGGTTGAAACAAAATGAATTCTTGAAGATACTTCTGCGTAAGGTAAGGCTTTTAGGTAGAAGATATGGATGTAGGGAGCTTAATTGGGAAGATTTTGGATGAGATTAAATGCTTGAGAGGTGAGAGGAATTGGTTTGAATTGGTCTATTTTTATAAGGGAGAAGAGGCGCTCTTTAGGAAAATTTGAAAATATTATTTTATTATATAATGATATTCAGTTTTTAAAGGTCCAAAAATCATTAGAATAAAAATTAATATGTCTAATGGATGGGATAAAATCATACAATAGTAATTGGACAGGTTTTTGATAAAATTTTAATCATTATAGTCTTATTTATTTAAATAATTTATTAATGAGGTAAATACTGCATCATGATTGTGTCATAAATAATTTTATTTATTCGATGTATCAAATATAAAAAAATACTATCATGTAGGAAATATTTATTAATTTAAAATGAATATTTATAGTCAAAAATATTATTCATATAACATCATATAAAAATAAATTTACTTAAAGATTTTTGTTTATGTCATTTTCGCCTCCACATTAAATTAATTAATCTAAAGTGTCATTATCATTCATTAGGGGCTCCATGGGGTCCCAAAATAGTCCCAAGGATGCCCATGGACGGAAATTACTCATCCAATAAGGTTATGATAAGTGTTAATTTAATTTTGGTTTATTATAATATTCTTTTTACCTTAAATTACCCTATTTACCTTTAACCGCGGTAAATAAAGGTCAAAAGTTACTGTTCACCAAAATTTATTTCCATCTTATTGAACCAAATTTTACTAAATAATAACAACCGTGTATGTCATATTTTCGAAATTCAATTTATAGAAGTGGAAAAATTACATTAAAATTTAAAATTCATTTTTTTAAACTACTACTAAGTGGTTTCACTATTCATCAAAAATTGATGTTTTTCAAAAAAAATATTAAAAATTAACCCTATACGATATTTGATATTCATAATTAAAAAATGATGTCTATTTTTTGAAATTGAAAACATCGACGTTGCATTAATTAATTTAAAAGTAATTCCTGTTGCAAAAAAATAGCGCGTTTTTAAGAAACAATAACTATCAAAAGATTGACACTTGTTTATGTCCACTTTCAAAGTGAAATTAATTCCTACAACCAACATTGGATTAAAAGGTAAAAATATATTATAATTACACTTTAAAATGAATTAAAATGATAATATAACTATATAAATAAATTATATTATACAACAGTTGTGAATTAAATTACAATATTTTCACTAATCATTAAAAAAATGAACTTTATCAGAAAAATCCAAAAATATACACAATGTAATTTTTGATGTCCCCATTATAAAGAAACATCTTATTTGGTCGTATATAATCTATTAAACTGGCTAAAACTATATTTTAAGAGGGTTTTCCATTAAAAGGTGGTAAATCGACCTTTTAATGTAAATTATTCTTAAAATTAGATGCATTCACATTTTAAGCCTATAAATTTTATTGGATAAATGTAAATTCATTTAACAAAAATATATAATCAAATTGTAGTTAGTTTCATTCATTTTCTCTAATACAACAACTAGGAGTTAACTACCAATTAAAATAGTAATATTATATTATTAGTGTCCAACATAATATTTCAAAGAAATATGTTGTTTGGTATCGGGTACACTATCGAACATAGTATCCCCTTTAATGTAAAATTAATAATTAATTGAAAAATATTAATTGATTTGAAATATGGAATATTCTTTATTTACATGGGATGTTACATCCTTCCCCCCTTTTTGAGAATTGCGTCCTCGTAATTTTTATTCACTTATCAAAATAAGTTGGGGTATTTATCCCTCATAGAAATTTCATATTCCCACATTGTCTCTTCAACCATATGAATTTCCAGAAAACATTTACTAGGTGAATTACCTTATTCTGCAACACTTTATATCTTCGGACAAGATTCTGAACCAGTTATTCAGCATAAGAGATTTTCTCTTCCCACAGAACTACCTATGGGATCAAAACATGAGATGGATATGGCATATACTTTCTAAACATAAAAACATGAAAAACATTGTGTACTTGGGATTAATTCAGAGGTAAAGCCACTCTGTATGCAAATGATCCATCTCTCTCTAGAATTTTATATGTTCCACTGAACCTCGGACTCACTTACCATTTTTACCAAAACGCATCACAATTTTCCATGGAGAAACTCTGAGAAAGACATGATCAGCTACCTCCAAATAAATATCCTTACTCTAGTTATCCGCATAACATTTCTATCTGATCTGAGCTATTCACATGTTCTTCTGACTCAATTGAACTTTCTCCGCAATTTCTTCTACCAATTCTGGTCCCATCAGCTTCCATTAACCTAATTCAACCCAAAAATCAAGTGTTCAACAATGCTTTCCATATAATGTCTCAAATGGATCCATCTATATAATGGAATGAAAACTATTATTATAAGGAAATTAAACCAAAAAAAAGATATTGGTACCAACAACCCTGGTAATCTAGTGAGCATGCACATAGCATATCCTCCAAGGTCTGAATTGTTCGTTCTGACTGTCTATCTGATTGAGGATGAAAATCTGGACTAAAACATAATTCAGTACACAAAAAATTCTAAAGGACTTTCAAAAAGTTATAAGTAAACCATGGATCATGATCAGATATGATGGAGAGGGGAACTCCATGAAACCTGACTATCAATTTAACAAACAAAAGATCAAGTTGATCAGGAGACAAATTGTCTCTAATAGGAAGGAAATGAGCAGATTTAGTCCATCAATCAACTATAACCTAGATTTCATTATTACCTCAAGATGTATATGGTAATCCCACAACAAAGTCCATGGATATATTTTCCTATTTCCACTTTAGCACTGGTAAAGGATGAGGAATCACTTTCAGTAACTCCTGCTCTGCATTAACATGCTTGGAATTAAAACACTTCACAGTAAAATCAAAAATATATATTTTCATTACATCCCACCAGTAATAATCCCAAAGATATATGTACATATTTTTACAACCAGGATTATTTGAAAATAGAGAACTATGAGTTTCAATAACAACTCATTGTTCAACTGTGAATCATTAGGCACAAATAATATCTTCCCAAACCTCAAAACACAATCATTCTCTACGTTAAAATCTGGAAACATACACTTCTGAATAAACTCTACCATTTTATACAACTCATTGCCTTCCTTCTACATTTTCTTAATTATGTCTGTTAGAGATGATTTCACTAACACTTGAAACAAAACAAAATAATTTCTTATATTAACAACATCGATGCCAATGTTTATCAAATGAAAAACCAAAGGATCTCGTTCCAAATATAGCATGGTTAATGAGACATTACATTTTCAACTCAAAGCATCAGCCACATTATTTTTTTTCATGGATTTTAATGGATCATGAAATCATAATCCTTGATTAATTGTAGCCATCTCCTCTATCTAATTTTCAACTACTTATGAGTTATATATACTTCAAAATTTTGTGGTTAGTATATATTTCACATTTTACTCCTTACAAATGATGCCTCAAAATATTTAAAATAATAACAGCAAAAGAAAATTCAAAATCATGTGTAGGGAAATATAACTCATGAGGTTTCAACAGATGTCAAGGATAATCAATTACCTGAATATTACGCATAAGGACACAACCAAGTCCATTTAACGAAGCATCATCATAAATAACAAACTCACCATTTTAGAAAGCCAGTTCCAAAATAGGAGCATTCCCAAATCTTCTTTTCAATTCCTAAAAACAATCATCACAATATTTTGTCATAATGAAAATAACACCTTTTTGAGTTAACACAGTCATTGGACTAGAAAAACGTGAAATTTTTTCAAAAAACCACCAGTAATAACCTGCCAAACCAAGATAACTACATATCTCGGTTATATTTGTGGGTCTTGGCCATTATTCAAAAAAATTCGTTTTAGTAGGATCAACAATTATACCATTTTTTGAAACTATGTGACCAAGGAAATAAATTTATTGTAACCAAAACTCACACTTACTGAATTTCCCAAATAGTTTATTTTCATTTAAGGTTTTCAAGACTACCCTTAAATGAATTTAATGTTCCACTTTAATATTGTAATAAACCCAAATATCATCAATGAACAGAACAATAAACTTATCCAAGAACTCATGGAAAATTCTATTAATAAGATCCATGAATATAGCAAGGTAATTGGTTAAACCAAAAGGAATAAATACAATTTTTTAATTTCCATATCTAGTACGAAACATGGTCTTTGGAATGTCTCCTTCCTTTAATTTCAACTGATGGTACCCCAATCTCAAGTCAATAATTGAAAAATATTGAGCTTCCTGGAGCTGGTCAAACAAATCATTGTTATGATTCAAATGATACTTGTTCTTAACAGTGACGTTATTCAGTGCTCAATAATCACTAAGAGTCTCATTGAACCATTTTTCTTTTTAATAATCAATACAAGAGCACCCCACAGTGATGTGCTAGGTTGAAATAAACCTTTAATTAATAACTCTTTCAATTTCTTCTTTAACTCTAAATGTTCAATTTGAGCCATTCGATAAAGGGGTTTGAAATTGGCTTAGCATCAGGAACTAAGTCAACAGTAAATTCAACTTCCCGATCTGGTATAATACCAGGAAACTCATCATGAAAAATATCAAGGTACTCCTTTACCACTAGCACATCATTAATCTGAACAGTTCCTTTATTTTCAATAATATGTTCAAGGGAACATTCATTTCTTCATTTTACTAGTTTCTCAGCTTCCTGATATGTTATCAAAATAAAGGGTTCATTATTGTACACAAACTATAAATCTTTCGGAAAATAAAAATATTTAGCTTTATAATCAATATTATCTTGATAAACAGATAGACAATCCATCTCAAAATAACATCAAACTCTACTTGAGGAAAAATAATAAGGTTGGCAGGTAGATTCTTCCCGCACACAAGGGCGGGAAGGTTATTATGTTGTCTTTTTGCCTCAACATTTCATCAAGGTGTTTTTACCGTATGTTATGTATGCGTATATTGATATTGAATTCCCAATTTACTAGAAAACTTCTCAAAAATGAAATAGTGTATAGACCCTGAATCAAACAACACATTTCTAGAATCTTAACAAACACATAGTGCAATAAATACTACTTTGTTCGATGGCCTGACATTTGTTGAATTAGTAGAAAAGGATTTCACCACCCCTTTCTGCTTATAGTCTAGATGTTTTCCCTCAGTTGAGTTCTTAGCTAGACACTCATTTTCATAATGACCCATTTAATTACACTTAAAACATCTTACTGATGGATTTTCATTTCTTGCTTGATCATCTTACTTACAGTTACGAGCAATATGACTAGACATACCACACCAGAATCAATTTTCAGACATTGACAAAAATTATCCAGGATGCTTTTTACAACACTTATCACATGTTGGATATTTAATTTTCTTACCACCATTATTCTTTGATGAATTCTTTACCTTTGATTTCCAACTAGACCTCTTATTCTGTTGATTGTAAATGAACACCTAATCATTAGCAAACTCCATTTCCACCTTCTTCGCACATCGAAAAATTTTATCATTAATTTTTAACTAACGAGAGGATAATTCTCTTCTATATTGTGGCTTCAGTACTGAGTAAAATATATTTATCTTACTATCAAGATATCAGATGAAATTTGGTGCATACCTTGCTAGTCGAGTGAACATTGTTTCAAAAGCAACCATTTAGTCATCCTCCTGCCTCAATTCCATGAATTTTTTCCATCCTAAGACGAACCAACATTGTAAAATATTTCTCAAGAAACATACCTATGAATTCATCCTAATAAATAGCATCAATTTCCTCACTATCCATGATAATTTTCACCATCGATT
Organism: Viscum album; assembly: GCA_963277665.1. NCBI lineage: Eukaryota > Viridiplantae > Streptophyta > Magnoliopsida > Santalales > Viscaceae > Viscum > Viscum album. Next base: position 2,139,838,657 of record OY728163.1, on the reverse strand, counting down.
ACCACTGATCAGCTTCACCTTCAAAATGGTAAACAACAAGACTAATCTTTTGATGTTCCGAACACCCCATAACATTGAAAATAACCTACATCGCTTTAATCCACCTTTCAGTTAGCACATGGTCAGATGATCCCCTAAATGAAGGGGGATGTTGACTCATGAAATGCACCACCACTGACAGGTTCCTCTGTGGTTGATCTGGCTGATCTCGTGCATGGATACCACCACCATTTATAGGCTAAGTCAGTTGTTCCATATCTGCAACAAACTGTTCAGTTTCGATTCTGACCATCTAAGGTTGCTTATTTGGAAGGTTGTCTTCCTCCTCATGTCGTCCCAACATAGATTCCCTATTTCCTCTATTGAAAACCATTCTGAACACATGAAAAATCTTAGGTGAAGCGACATGGTAATCTGTAAATTCTATATCTCTTCAATATGACCATACATTAATTTATGGACGTTTATTTTACAATACCCTAACTCCTATAGTTATATAAATCGACCATTGATAACAACTATAAGGACCTATCTTTAAAACATTACATAATATTTAATTAAACGAATAATTCACTTTGAGGATATTTTCATGATTAGAGTTTTATAGAATTAGGTCATAACTATTACATTACATTTTAAGTACAATGTAGACACTTCTACTCAGATTCCATTTTTTCCACAAAACAAGAACTCTTGAAAAAAATAGTTATGACTAGTTCCATGTTTGAGACAACATGGATTTTCCTTGATCCCATACTTGAACCTATTCCACATTATTTCCTATGAAAAACATTTCAAAAACATGGGATAAAATCTCAACAAGGGACACACAAATTTGGAAAACTATTAGTTTTTTAAAACAACAAGTAAACCATGAATACTTTAACATAAGTAATACTCTTCACATTTATGATGTAGTAAATACTCTTCACTAAATAAAATATCACTACTTACCCTATTGTAACCAAAAGTTTACCCATATAAAGAACACATAACATATAAAGGTAACTTGGGACATAAATATACTTAAATAGAATAACCATATGGTCTACATCCACACATATCAATAAATAGAATAACTATACGGCCGAATTCCATACCCAATACATTGGAGGTTAAAACTTAACCACCCATCCTAGTTTTGAGAGCACCACCCTCAGTTTTGTTTATCATGTAACCACCCGTAAAATGACCAAGTACCATTATAAAATCATAACACATAAAATATTTCAAATATAAATATTTCACTAATATCATTTAATTTTCAATCATAAGAAATAATTTCAAGATATTGAAATAATCAATCCATTTCAAAAACCATTTTCAATACCAAAACACCATAAAGCAAAATAATGGATTTCCTTTTCATTTTAGAAAACATTATGGATTATACAGGAAGCCAAATAACGATTACGGCGGCGGAGAGGTCATTGTCGCCAAAAACGTTAAAGACACAACGCTTGGCATTTAGTAAAATGCTTTGTAAAAAAGAAGCCATTTGAATGAAATTAAATTTCAAAGTGTTTTACTATACACTGTGTAAATGATCAAGGTATATATATTATTTAAATATGCCTCAATAAAAGGAGATTGAGACGAAGTCCCTTACCTTGTGTCTGACTTGACTAGATCGTTATTTAATCTCCAGAATAATAAACTGAAGTTAATTTCTACTTTCCTAAGAACCTTTTTCAAGTTTATTATTCCTTTTTTCACTTATTACCATGTTATATACATTATTTAATCATTTATGTTAATAACGTTCGTTCTATCATTATTTGGCACTTGAGTAAAAAATTCACACCTTATATTTACATGTTGTCCATGTGGTCAATAGTCCATTATATCTAGAATGAAATTAATTATTTAGATAAAAAATATATCATATATATATATATATCTAATATATATATATATATTCATAATCGTACACTTCATTTGGAGATAAGAAATGAAATGCACCATTCATGGAGACGGTAAAATGTACGTACTCATGGACGCTACATTCATTTCTATTTCTTATTTTAGTGGAATTAAAACATAATGATACATAGTTATATTATAATTACAGTACAATATAATATATAATATCATATATAATATCATTAACTCCATCTTTTATATGTCCCACATATGGCATCAACGAGTTATATCACTTTGAGGGGGTGGTAGCCTGCACTTCCTCAAATTAAATTATCACCTTTACCTATAATGGAATCCATAATGGTATGATTTAAATGGAAAATATAGAAGCATGGTAGAAAACATAAACATATTATATATCGTATATAAATACAGTTCCATCATAATGGCCACCATGAGACGTGGTAGGAGGTAATTGAACGATCATCGTTTCGTGAGGCATTAGTTTTCCATCCACTGAAACATTATGTCCTTCACCCATTAGATGAAGGTGTGTGTAAGTTTAGTTCAAATAAATTTACAAAAAACGTCCTAGTATATTGGGGATAGTTTGTTTGATAAAAAATAATGGAATAAAAAGAGTTATGGGTTGGAGAAGTAAAATAAAAGAAAAGAAGTTAAGAGAAACTGTTACATTTAATTTGGGTAACATCCTTTGGTTTGAACTAAAATGAATTCTTGAGGTGCCTTATGATTAAGGTAAGGATTCCTAGTGGAATAGAGGGATGTTGGGATCTTAATTTGGTAGAGGTTAGATAAGCTTAAAATCTTTAGTGGTGTGATTAATTGGTCAGAAGTGGCCTCCTTTTATAAGGGAGAGGAGGGGCTCTTTTGGAAAATGTGAAAATATTATTTTATTATATAATTATATTCAGTTTATAAAGGTCCCAAAATCATTATAGTCGAAGATAAGAAGACTCATAGTAGAAATAAAAACATCCAATTGGAATTGGAAAGGTTTGGATAATATTTTAATCATTATAATCTTATTTATTTAAATCATTTATTAAATAGGTAAATATTGCTTCATTATTGCGTCATAAATAATTCAATTTATCTTATTTCTAAAAATTATAAAACAAATACCATAATGTAGGAAATATTTTTTTATTATTATGAATATTTATAGTCACTAATGTTACTTATATAACACAATTTAAAAATTAATTTACTAAACGATTTTTGTTTATGACATTTTTTCCTTTACAATATATTAATTAATCTAAAGTGTCATTATCCTTCATAAGTGTCTCCATGGGTTCCCAAAATTTACCCAATGATGCCCATGGTCAGCCATTACTCATCCAATAAGGTTATTACACGTGTTAAAGTAATTTTGAATTATTATTATATAATTTTTACCTTGAATTACCCTATTTAACTTTAACCACGGTAAATAAAAGTCAACATTTACTATTCTACAAAAATTATATTCATTTTATTGATCAAAATTTAACTTACTAATAACAACTATATCTGTCATATTTTCAAAAATCAATTCATAGAAGTGGTAAAATTTCATTTAACTAAAAAATTCAGTTTTTTTAACTACTACTAAGTGGTTTCACTATTCCTCAAAAATTGATGTTTTCCAGAAAAATAACAAATATTTTTCCTAAGCTATATTTTAAATTCTGAATTCTGAAATGATGTCTATTTTCCCAAATTCCAAACATAGAAGTTTCATTAATTAATTTAAAATTAATTCCCATTGTCAAAACAAAGAGAGTGTTTTTAAGAAACAGTAACTATAAAATGATTGACACATGTTTATGTCGACTTTCAAAGTGAAATTAATTCCAACGACCAACATTGGATTAAATGGAAAAAATTTATTCTAATTAAAAATTAAAATTAATTAAAAATATAATTTAACTATATAAATAAATTAGATTGAAATGCTGTTTTGAATTAAAATATAATATTTCGATTATTCATTAAAAATGAACTTTATCGGAAAAATTCAAAAAATTTACACAAAGTAAATTTTGATGTCCTCATTATAATTAAGGATTCTATTTGTTCTTATAGAATGTATTAAATTGGAAAAAACTATATTTTTATGAGGGTTCCCCCTTAAAAGTAGGTAAATTGACCTTTTAATGTAAATTATGCTTAAACGTAGATTCATTCACATTTTAAGCCCCTAACTTTTGTTTGATAAATGTAAATACAGTTATCAAACATTTATAATTATATTTTAGTTAGATTCATTCATTCCATCCAATAAAATTGATAGGATTTAACTACCACTTAAAATAATAATATTATATTATTAGTGTGCAACGTAAGATTTCAATAAAATCTATTGTTGTGTATCGGGTACACTATCAAACATAACAAACCCCTTTAATGTAAAATTAAAATTTAATGGACAAATATTAAATTATATAAAATATGTATTATTATTTATTTACCTGGAATGTTACACTTATTACCCGATATGTTAAATTAAAATAATAAAAATGTATCACATCACCGGATGGAGGTGGTAGTCCATACATACATATGAGCGACATTATCGTTATTCAATGGATTATAAGGTTAGAAGTTAAATGTGATATCATATTTTTAGAGGAATAATTATTTCATAAATATTACATATATATATATATATACTTAAAATCCATCATTATATCCATTCATGAAAGGCGGTGATGGAAAATGAAATACATCAATTCACAATGTAGTTATCCTCCATACAAACGATCGATGGTTTCATTTCTCATTTAGTGGAAGAGAATATTTATATAGGATATGAAATTAACTGAAAAAAAAATAATTCTATCTAATATGAAGACATTATTATATACTCTTATTTTATGAGTATTTGAATGTGGTAAATATGAAATAAAATAACATTCTCAGTCAAGAATTATATATCATCTTCGGAAATCCTATTTAGGTTATCACCAAAAGAATTATTATGAGGTTTTTATAATATAAAATGGAATCTATGACATGGGGACGAATTTAATGTAGGTATATGGGTAGGTAATTTTTAATTTCCTGTTGTGTAATACTTTTTAATATTTCTATTAGGAAATTCTTAAGCTAGGTACAGAGACGGTGTGAGATTCTGAGGCTCGATGTTCCGGAATTAATTTTTGAAACATATTTATTATATTAAATGTCATGCACATTATGCTTTACAAAAAATTGTAATAACTCATATATGGGGTCACATATCATAAATATGAGGTCACATTTGTGTTCATAACAAGGGTTTCACCATAGGCGTGACATAATCATTGTTGGCATGTGGCATTTATGAAAAAGTTTTCACAAGAATAGAAATAATAACATAAATAATATATATTAATTATTATTTTTCGTTCTGTGCAGAGACCTACTTCCTCTTTAAATATAAAAATATGTTGTTTGTCATAGGGTTTACCACTAAACACATTAGACCCAAAGGCCGTTGGAGGAGAGAATTTAAAAAAAAATAAAGATCGTGATTGGATCATGGATCACTGCAGCAACAGAGTTCATGAATCTCATCAAAAAGGAAGTCCAAGACCATTATTAATAAAGTATCGATCGAAAATCAAGGTATTATTTTCATTTGGGATTATTCCATTTTGGTATTTTATTCTAGTAGAACGTTGATCATTTCAATTATAAATTATTGATTCTTTCATCTTCAATACAATAAATGGATGGATTTATTTTTTTGTTCATTAATTATCTATAACAATATATTCATATTTCCTAAGAAAAAGTATTTAGGATGAAATGAAAAAATGATGATGTTCGTTCCTCACATTCATTATTTTATAAATCTCTCTACCCATTATATGTGAGTCTATCATTGATATTTATTTTGGCCAGTGATTCAATGAAATCCTGGCTAGTAATCATTGGATGTTCGATCTGTGGTGAAATGGTTTGTTACAATAATTTAGAGATGGATAAAAAATGATAATGTTATGGAATGTGTATATGTAAGTAGATTCATGGATGGATTGAGATCCATGTATTATGCTTTTGGAAAGAGGTACATACAAGGTATGAAGTGGGTGTTTTCCAAGAACTGTATTATGGCCATCAGTAGTGATGAGATCTGGAGAACATCAAATCCAAGACCTAACACATGATTCATGTTAGATTGGGTGGTTGTGGATTTTCAAATGAAGAAGAGTAAACCATTCCTTGGGTTCTACAAAAAACCAAACTAAATGGTGTTTAGTCATATAGAGACACACCATGTAGCCCCATTCATTTGGTACTTCGGTTTCAGTGTAGAGAGAAGTATCACATGCAATGTGGTCTATGACACACAACCTGAAACCGAATAGAAAAACAACTCAATGTGTTAATGTTGAAAAAATATAGGGATCCATGTGGAGTTTCTAGATATGTGGTCCATGCCACACACTGTGAAAATCCTCATAGTCAGCTCAGTGAGTATAAGGAGTACACCCTAAGGGGATCATGTGGTTTTAAATTCCAAGTATGTTGATCCACATGTTGTGTACATAGGAAGTGCATGAGCACAGAAAAAAAGGAACACAAAGTATCAAGATGACTCATAATGTTATTTACTTTTAGGACATTAGTTGTAAAAGGACCCAACCATAAACATTGAATAATATTGAATTAAACTAATATATCACATTGATGATCTATTTTGGTATGGAGATTTAGAGAATTAGGTCATTAATTAGACATAAGAACATGAATATTACACGTATACACATATAATTAGTATCCATTTTTTCATCAAATAGAAACTCATTAAAAAAATATAACATGTATCATTCTATGTTTTAGACAGCAAGAATTTTCCATGTTCCCATCCATGACCCTATTCATCTTTACATCATTTGGAAAACTTTTAAAAAACATGGGATGAGCATAAACCGATCAGTAATGGTTATAAAATAAAGAATAAAAACATTAGTTCATCAATACATACAAATAATAATTTCTTTTTAATACATCATGAAACCATAAGTTTTATGAATAACACATTGAAATTATAAATCTTAAAGGTAACATGTGGCATCCATAACATACTTACATTGTACCTTTCACAGCTACATAAAGAGTTACATTTGGAATACCCTTCAAAATATATTCCTTAAATATTATAGTAGAAACAATAATATTTACCTCTGTCACGTTGCCCAATGAATTGGAGAGCAATCCTGGGCTCTCCCATTCAAGGTTTATCACAGAAGAACCCATATACGTAAACAATTTCCCAAAACCATAACATATTCAAAACTCATAAGAAAAAAATTAAAGAAAGATATCATTTAAAATTTTCAATAACAATATATCATTTAAATATATTGATATAACCAATCTATTTACAAAACCATTTTATATTGAAAAATATCTAAATAATTATACTGTATTTATTTTCCTTTTTAAAACATTACGTCTTGTAATGGAATTCAAATATCAAATAATTCTTGTGGTGGTGGAAAGGTCTTTGTCACCACGTATGTTAAAAAGAAACATTCCCCTTTTTGTTTAGTAAAATGCTACGTAGAAAAATACTCCATTTGAATGAAATGAAAATTCAATAGGGTTTATACACCATATAAAATAAATTCGTGTATAAATAGAAATATTCCTCAATGAATGGAGATTGAGACGAAGTCCTCTACAAAGATCATATCATTACACAAACGATAAATTATAGACAAAATTATGGGTGAAAAACATAAATACACCCAATATAAGTGGATATTTAATTTAAAACAATTATAGGTCATTAACACATATTCATAAAACCCCATAATCAAGAAGTAGAAGTATAACCCAAATAATTGAAATTGGGTTAAGAAGTTCACTTACCTCGAATATGACTTTTCAGGTGTGTTCCATGTTCATATAAAAAAATAAATATAAGTTAATTGGTACTTGATTAAGAACTTTTTTCATGTTTTTTTATTATTTTTATATAAATTATTACCATGCTATAACAATGAGTTAATTATTTGAGTTTAAATCATACATTTTGTCGATGTTCGGAAGTTAATTAGAAAATATGAACAGGTTATGACTACAAATTTTCAATGTGGTCAAAAATAAATTATCTTCATAATATGTTTCATGATTGATATATCATATATATAATATATATATATAGTATTTATATATGTATTTAAAATAGTACATTACATTTTGAGATAACAAATGAAAGGCACCATTCATGGAGAATGTAAGTCGTACGTATACATGAACACTACATTCATTTATATTTCATATTTAATTGAATGAAACGGTAATGATATGTACGTATATTATGTTTATAGTATTATATAATAAATAATTAATTAAATCCAACCTTTATATGTTCTATGTATGGCATGAGTGAGTCATGTACCTTTTTGGGGAACGTAGTCCACACATTCTCAAATGAAATTATCATATTTACCTTTTATAAAAACCATAATGGTATGATAGACAAAAACAATAGAGAAGTATAATGGCAATATAGAAATAATATGTATCACATATAAATACAGTTCCATCGTAACAGCCACCATGAGAGGTGGTAGGAGATAATTGAACAATCCTCCTTTCGTTAGGCAGTAGTCCACCATCCATAGAAATAGTATGTTGTATCCATTAAATGGAGGTATTTAGAAGTATAGTTATAATATTTTTTATAACAAAAACCTAGTATATTTTGGACACTGGTTTTGTTATGTTAAATAGTTTTAAGAACAACATAGGGATTGTAGAAGGAAAATAAAAGAAAAGAACTTGAGAAAAGATATTAATTTTAAAATGGTTAACTCCATCTGGTTTGAACCAAAAGCCTTTATTTAATTTCCTTCTTCCCAATGTAATGCATCATGGTGGAAGAGGGGGATGTAGGGATATTATTGGAGAATAGGTTGGTCATGCCATGGGACTTGATCGGTGGGAGTAATGGGTTAGAGGTGATGGCCTTTTATAAGAGGGAGGAGGGGCTCTTTAGGAAATTTTAAAAATATTATTTTATTAGAAGCTGAATTTTGATTTTAAAAGGTATAGAACTCATTAAATTAGAATATATGGTGATTATTGTTCGAAATAATTTCCGAAAATGGGTTTTAGAGATGTTTATGAAATATAATTAATGTTATCTTTTAGCTTTAACCCTTAATTAACTAATTTTACATTTACCATATCCTATTATATATTCATACTATATGGTTAATATATTTACAATAAAATAATATGGATCCAAAAATGGATCAAAAATGACATTTCTAACATCCTATATTTCATTTGGCCAAATATTTTGTTTTTATTAATATTTTATCATTTAATAAAATATTAATTAATTTAAACACTCACTTTTGTTAATTTTTATACAATTCATATCATTGCATTTTAAAATACATTAAATCAATATTTATTCACAAAATTCATTATTTCAAATATAAAAAGTCATCCTGACATATAAAAATAGTGGATGTCATAAAATGTTTCAAAATAAAGTTATTTTAATATATATATTATAATTTATTTAAAATAATCATTAATATGTTAATCATTACATCACCATTTAGTCATACATAAATTTATTTATATGATGTCTAAAAATTATAATTATAATACCATGATGTAGGAAATATTTTTTGCTTTATAATGAATTTTCATTGAAAAAACAATCAATTATATAATTTTATATAATTTTTTTACTAAATGATATATCTTTATGTTACATTTTCCTTAACATTAAATGAATTTTTATAGTTTCATCTTCAATTACAAAGGGATTTATGGTGTCCCAAATTTTACCCCAGGTTGACCATGGTTGGAAATGTATCATCAAATAAGGTTAAGACATGTTTAGAATAATTTAATATTTATAAAATATTATTTTTTCCCCTTATTTAAAATATTTACCATTTATCCATGGTAAATAAAATATTTACTAATGTTACTATTCATAATGTATAAAAATAAAATTAACCTATTTAAAATTTTTTGACCTCCTCATTCTGAATATGGAATCCATTTTTCCCAATTCAAAACAGAAAAGTTTCAAAAATTATTTTAAAATTAATTTTAAATTATTTCTTGTTGTCAAATCCAAAATGCATGTTTTAAAGACGTAATAACTAACAAAAGATTGACATAATTTTATGATTAATTTTAAAGTGGGATTACTTCTAATGACCAAAAATGGATTAAATGGTAGAAAAATTAATATAATTACAATTTAAATTCAATTAAAAATATAATCTAACCATATGAATAAATTAGATTAATAAGTTTTTATGGATTTAAATGCATTATTTTTCACTATTCATAAAAAAATGAACTTTATCAGAAAATTACCAGAATTTTACCCAAAATAAATTTTGATGTCCCTATTATAAATAAGAAGATTATTTTGTCAAATAGTACATATAAAAAAGATAAAATCTATATATAAAAATGGTTCTTCATTAAAAGGTGGTAAATCGACATTTTAAAGTATATGAAAGTATTTTATGCTTAAAAAAAATTCATTCTTATTTTAAGACCTAAAACATATTGGATGAAAGTTAAAACCTTTAAAAAACAAGTGTAATCATTTTTTAGTTATTTATATTCATTATATTCAACACAACAACTAGACGTTAACTACCATTTTAAATAATATTATATTATTATTTTTAGAATGACTCAGCCTTGTGTGCAATAAGATATTTCAGAAAAACCCATTGTTGTGTGTCATGTATTCCATCAAACATAGCACCCCCATTAAAGTAAAATTAATATTTTATTCCCAAGTATTAAAAATTAAGGAAATGTCATGTTCTATAAATACCTGGGTCATTACATCCTTCCCCCCTTTGGGAAATTGTGTCCTCACAATTTTAAAATCAGTCTTGGAAACATTATTGAAAGTCCCACAGCGGTAAATTAGTCAATAAAACAATCACATAAAAAGTAAGAAAGAAAAGTAAAAAGGTCACCTGATAAAACCCATTCTTTGATTCTACATAAGAAAACATGGATATTAATGATAAACTAAGTGCCATGATCTAATGGAGAGGGATAAAAAACATGATCAGAAGAATGTTAACAATAGGAAAACCACAAACTTTTGATGGGTTAAACCGTCATTGGTTTCCCTATAGGAAAACTAAACAGACAATATTTTTTTAGGTTCCCTCTCAAAATGTTAGAGAATTTGATTTTGAGGTTGACTAAGAACATAAAAGAGTATACATACTTTTCCAGTAGAGTTTCATCATTTAATAATTTTCTACCAAAAAATATTTTTTTCTACAAATGATGTGTATTTAAGATGACTTGGTCACACCTAAAGTGATAGAATCATCTTCTTGAGAATAACATGATCAAAAAAATATGAACCATATATTTCTCATGTCGTTAGACATAACGAAATTCAAAATAGTTATTATAAGATTAGATAAACCCCAAAATGTTTAATCATTTATTAAAAATAAAATCAACTCTTAATCACCAAAATTGAACAAAAAATACCCAAAGCTAAAAAAAGAAATTTTAATACACAATTATCCTTAAAAATAATTAATAAAATGAAAACTACTATTGAAACCCAAAATTCCGAAGGATTTGATCACATAGTCTTCCGCAAAAATACCAACATTTATCTCAAAATAAAATCCTCTAATCTTAAAGTCTCATAATAAAACATAATTAGCACAATCACTTATTCCCAATGATAGGATAATAATTTCCATTATCAACCTAAATCTCTACATGTCCCTAGTAAACAAATATATGCTTCCAAAATAAAATTCCACCATTAATGCTCAATTGAAATACCAAAATATAAAATTTTCCAAAGACATATAGTGCTCTAAAAAGAGAAGACAACTTCCAAAATATCCTTTTTCACTTAATGAAAAAATCATTTTTTATACTAAGGACATCCATTTTTTAAAACAAAAGATCCCAAATTAATGTATTCTGGATCATTTAACTAAAAAGAATAAGTTATTATAACCAGAGACTTTGTGCAATCCAGTGGTAGGAGATGTGCCCTTAGCGCCCATCAGTTGTGGGTTCAATTCCTATGGCCTTTCCGAACATGATAGGTTGTCACCCATATTGCATATTGTCCCTTTTTTATAAAACTCAAAAATAAACCTAACATGATTTAACTTAAATGGTTTTCTTATACCTCGCATTTCCATTCCAACTCATAATGACCTCAATATCTTAATTCATGTAGTATTATTGATATTTTTTATCTACATAAAAAAAACTATTCCCAAATAAAGAACATCGTACCTTGATCATGGTGTCCAGCTAATTTCATCTTCATCTTGTTCATATTGATAAATAGTCTATGAATTGAAAACATGATTTAGAGACCCTTCAAAATCTCCTGATTTTTTTTCCAAATACACCTTGAACTACTTCGTTCACATGGGTGTTCCTAAATACATAGATTCAAAAAGTTATCATTATGACATATAATCTCAACACATCTGATGAAACGTGAATTTTATAAAACAGTCATACCTAGTTTGAGTTGAAACATTCAATTAATGTTATTTTTATAATACAATAAGTTTCTGCTGGAATACTATAATTTAAATGAAAATATAAATATGTTGCACAAGTGTATCCTTATTCAACACCTTTTTCAAAATTATAATATGCTTGAAAATATTGTGATAAGGTAAAATATTTAAAAATTATTAGATAATATTTACATTTTATAAAAATAGGTGAATATTGAGAAAATAGGATTTGATTAAATACAACCCATGATCCAAGATGGTATCGAGGTATATAAGATTTGTTTGATATCTCAAATAATTGCTCGAAAGTGAGTTAAATGTTAGTAAATGTTTCACAATCATCTAGAAATGACTCTTCCAAAATTATTGCTAGTATGTCATCAGGAATAGATAAGAATGTCATTTTATATCATCCTCCTTCAATTTGTAATAAAATTTTCTTGATTTGAAAAATTTACAAAATAAGGATTTAACTTAAAGAGTTGATATAGAGACTGACCATGTGCCCAAGAAAACTCATAATCCCTGAAGATGTCTAAAATGACCTGTGATACCAATTGTAAGGCCCCAGTATTAAACATTACTTAATCTTGAATTACGTTAATAATTCACATAGAGGATCCTTTTAGGTTTAGAGATTTTGGGAATTTAGTCATAACATATACATAACACCTTCAATATTACATCCAGACACTTATAGTTAGTATCCATTTTGTAATAAAATAAAAACTCCTTAAAAAAAGTTACATGTCTAGATCCATGTTTTAGATAGCATGAATTTTCCTTGATCCCATCCTTGAACCTATTCTTTTTTAATTCCGGTGGAAAACATTTAAAAAACATGGTATGATCATAAAAATCTCAATAAGGGTTAAAAAATAAAGAACGAAAACATTACATCATAAATAAATACAAAACATAAGCTCTTTAACATACCTCATGATATCATAATATTTATTTATATCACATATAAATAATACATCATAAAGGTAACTTGCGGCATCCATAACATACTTACATTTTAGCTTTCGCAACCACAAAGGGAGTTACATTTTTAATAACCATCACATTACATTACCTAAATATATTAGGGGAAACATTATAGTTTGCCTATGCCTTGTTACCCAATGCATTGTAGAGCTATCTTAGGCTCACCTGCCCATGGTTTATCACGGAACCACCCGTATACGTAAACAATTTCCAATAGCCTTAACATATTAATAACCCATAAAACAAACATAAAGGAATGACATCATTTCCACATTTCAGTCACAATATATCAATTAAATATATTGACATAACCAATCCATTATCAGAGTCATTTTAAAGACAAAAATTCGAAAAGGATTATATGGTATTTATTTTCATTTTAAAAACATTACAGCCCATTAAGGAAGCCAAATATCAAATAATGCTTGTGGTGGTGGAATGTTCATTGTCACCATGTATGTTAAAAAGAATTAATCACTTTTTTCAATTACAAAAATTCTATTAGAAAATGATTCCCCTTGAATGAAATGATAAGTCAAATGGGGTTACACACTATATAAAATAACATTTTTTATATGTCAAAATATTCCCCAATGAAAGGAGATTGAGACGAAGTCCCTTAGAAAGATCATATCATTACATTAAGGATAAATGAATGAAATAATTAGTTGTGAAAAACAAAAATACATGAAATATAAGTGGATATTAAGTGTGAAAAATCATTGTTCATTCACACAAATTCAAAGCACCACATAATCTAGAAGTAGAAGTACAAACAAAAAATGGGAATTAGGTTAAGAAGTTCCCTTACCTTGAATCTTACTAATCATGTGTGTTCCTTGTTCTTATTTAATGATACACATAAGTTAATTTCAACTTTCTTCAAAACCTTTTTCATGTTTACTGTTACTTTTATATCAATTATTACCTTTATATAACAATTAGTTAATTATTTTACTTCATATCAAATATTTTGTCAATGTTCAGAACTTGAGTAAAAAATGAACTTGTAATAATTACAAATTATCCATGGCGTCAAAATTCCATTATCTCCAGAATGATATTCATGATTTAAATATCATATATATCATATATATACAGTATATAAATGTATTTATAACAATATATAATATTTCGAGATAAAAACTAAAATGCACTGTTTATGGAGACAATAAGCCTTATGTACGCATGAACACTACATTCATTTAAATTTTGTATTTAATGGAATGAAAACTTAATGATAAATAATATTATTATGATTATAGTATAATATCATATTTAATTTCATTAAATCATTCCTTTATCTTATCCACATATAACATTAATGAGTCATATCACTTTGAGGGGACGGTAGTCCGCACTTCCCCAAATGAAATTATCATATTTACCCATTATGGAAACCATAAAGGTATGATATAAATGAAAAATATAGAAGCATAGAGTCAATATAAATATTATATCTATCACATATAAATAATGTTCCATCATAATTTAAACCATGAGAGGTGGTAGGAGATAATTGAACAATCATCATTTCGTGAGGCAATACATTGTCATCCACAAAAATAGTATGTTTGTATCCATTAGATTGAGGTGTGTCAAATTTTTGTTAGAATAATTCTCATAACAACATCATTGAATATTTTGGACACTCGTTTGGTTAGGTAAAAAAATAATAAGAACATAATAGAGAGTGGGGAAGGAAGGTAAATGAATTAACATGACAGAAGATGTTACCTTTAAATTGGGTAACTCTCTTTGGTTTGAAACAAAGAGATTTATTTAATTTCCTTATGAAAAATGTGAGGACTCTACGTAGAAGTGGGGTATGTTGGGAGAGTATTAGATTAGAGGTTGGATGATCCAAAGGGATATAGAGGTGTGAGTAATGGGTTATAAGTGATTACATTTTATAAGGGGTAATGGGGGCTATACAGGAAAGTTTTAAAAAATTATTTTATTGTAAACAAAATTCAGATTTAAAAAGGTCCCCATGACATTTAATTCAAATATAAGGTGATTATTGTTCTAAATAATCTCATTAAATGGGTTTTAGACAAATGCATGGCAAAAAAATTAACCATATATTTTAGCTTTAACCCTTAGTTAACTAATTTTACTTATACCATGTCTTATTGTATATTCATACAATATGGTTAATATATTTACAATAAAATGAAAAGAGACACAAAATGGAACAATAATTAAATTTTATAAATCAACAATTTTAGTTGTATGAATCATATATTTTTAGGAAAATTTTATCATTTAATAAAATATTAATTGATATAATACTCATTTATTTCAATTTTTATACTATTCATATTATGAATTTTTATTAATCCATTAGAACTTGATTATTTAAAAAAAATCATTAATTCAAATATAATAAGTCATCCGAAAATATAAAATTTGTGGATGTCATAAAATGTTTCAAAATAAATTCATTTTAATATTTATAATCTCATTTATTTGAAATAATCATTAACGAGGAAATCATTACATCACCATTGTGTCATAAATTAATTTATTTATACGATGTATAAAAATTATAAATAAAATACCATAATGTCTGAAATCATTTTAAATTTCTAATGAATATTTATTGTAGAAATGATCACTTATATATCCTTATATATATTTTTCTACTTAAGGATATATGTTTATTTTACATTTTCCTTAACATTAAATTAATTCTTATAAAGTGTCATTTTAAATTTCATGTGGCTCTATGGGGTGCCAAAATCGACCCATGGATGTCCATGGATGGACATGTATCATAAAATTAGGTTATTACACATGTTAAGATAATTTAATTTTATTATAATATTATTATTTACCCTTATTTACCATATTTACCTTTTAACCATGGTTAATAAAATATTTACTGATGTTACTATTCATAATTACTAAAACTAAAAGATACCTATTTACACAATATTGAACTATTGATTACAATTATGGAATCCATTTTATAAAATTCAAAACACATAAGTAGCAGAAATTAATTTAATATTAATTTCGGTTGTCAAAACAAAAAAGTGTGTTTTAATGAAGTAAAAAATACCAAATGATTGAGATGTGTTTAACTCTAATTTAAAAGTGAAATCACTTCCAATGAAAAAATTAGATTAAAAGGTAAAATAATAATCTTATTAAACTTTAAAACCAGTTAAAAATATAATCTAACCATATAAATAAATTAGATTTAAAGGCATGATTATTTACTATTCATCAAAAATGAACTTCTTCAGAAAAATACCAAAATTTTACCCAATGTTAATTTTGATGTCCCAATTATAATGGAGACAATTATTTTGTCAAATGAAACATTTAAAAATAAATAAAACTATATTTAAGAAGGATTCTCTCTCAAAATGTGGTAAATCAACCTTTTAAAGAATATTATTGTATTTCATGCTTAAAAACAGATTCAATATTATTTAAAGCCTCTAAATCATATTAGATAAAATATAAAACATATAACAAACACGTGTAATCAATTATTAACTAGTTATGTTCTTTTCCACCATAAAATGGCTTGGCATTGACTACTATTTAAAATAATATTGTATTATTATTTTCCAGTATGACTCAGCATTCTGTGCTACTAGAGATTTTTGAGAAACCTATTATTATGAGTCGGGTATGCCATCAAACATAGAATTACATATAAATAATTATTTTATTTAATTAAAAAATAATATGAAATATGAAAATTTATTTTTCTTATAAATACATGGGTCATTCCACCTTGTATTGAGGAATATTACATGTCATGTGAGTGTCAAACACGAGAAGTTTTCGAATTAATGAGACATGTTATATACCCATAGAGAGATATTGTGTACTACTTTTATGACATGTTGGTTTCCTATTTATTCTTATATATACTTCTTTATGAGCTTCTATAATGTACCTTAGACTGGTTTCAGTTTAGTATATTACCTTGTTCTATAACTATGAAGGTTCAGTGTGGCATCATATTCTCAACAAAGAGGGTGACCCCAATGTTACTTCCTTTGATTAGTGAAGAATGAGTGTGTTCCTTTATTATAGAGTGAGTAGAAATAGAACAATTAAAAAATATACTTAGTTTATTAGAGCATTCATTTCTCCGAGATGCTTAAATAAATCATCATTTCCCTTTATGTCACACTATATGGGATTGTAGGAATTTGTGTGACCAATATTTATTGTGGTGACAATCCCCTTTCTAGAATGATGTTTCCAGTATAGTCTGGTGTCCACATCGTGAGACTTGGGTGTTGAGGCCCTGTTTCTGTATCAACATATGATCATTCTGATGAGCTGTAGTCGATAAAGTGTGTTTCTTAGATGATCTCTCTTAGTTTACTTCATGGATAGACCTGTAATGTGTGACCGAAGTGATGAGTGTTGTTAGTGGAATTATAGATCATGGAGTGTGATATCTAGAATGGTAATTATATAAAATATATATTTTGTATTCTATTACGCTTATTATTATTGGAATATCATGTTATGAAATGCTTAATAATAGTGATTTTTTCATTTTTATTTTGGGTTTTCCTATTTTTTTATTGTTATACTCACCCCAGAATGGGCTCTGTATGCACATGTTTTGTCTTATATAGATGAAAATCTATATTGTGGAGTCCCTGGTGGATTAAGTGCTAGTGGAGTTATATATGGATATAAATATCAAGGTTTATATCAATGTTTTACATGATAGTAGTCCCATCCTTCTGATAATGTTATACATTTATTTCATTTTTTTGGGCTTATATTGGGCCCTTTGTAATTATTTTTAGTAGTTTTTGTCATACTATAGTCGTGAGATTATATATGAATGCGATCATTTATTATAGATATTTTTATATTTCAAACCTATATAGGCTCGGAACTATATGTATACATATAGGTAGTAAAGGCTAATGCCTCCCATGTGTGTGATATGCATTATTGGAAAATAATCACCAACCCATAAAATATTAGAGGTGGGCTTGGGGTTGTAACATCTCAGGCCCTATCAGGTTAGGTCCTGGTTTAATCGTATCATTGTAGTACCCAACCTGATGTGTTATGACATTTCATGGGTTTATGATGGGTGTTTTTAGTTTCTTTTGTCTAGTTGTGTGATCGATGAAATGGTTATGCCTACAACCCATTTTCTTCTGGGAATTTTTTTTGCAGTGGTGGTATTAGAATAAGAAACACCTATGTTGAGTGACTGTCTCAGGCTTCATAGATATATATCACCAAGTCTATATGGTGATATACGCCCCTTCTCAGGTGGTGGAGGATTGGGTCATGCCTGTGGTGTGATTTCCCCTCTTGGATATTACCCAATAAGATTGTGGTCCTAATAGTGATACTTATGTTGGTTGGTGCTACCAATTAGTGGATAATTGTGTATATAATTTTTTATGTATATTTCTTCATACATAAAAGAGGTATATTTCCCCCATTGATACAGATTCTTGATACGTGATCCAAAACTGTGATGGAGTGTTTGTGCCATCCAATGTGTATAAAGTCAAGGTTTTATGGGTGAGTTTCGTAGACTTGTTCATTTGAGATCTTTGATGTAAATAGGTGTAAAATTAGTCATTGGTTGTGTTAAAAATCTACAGTATAAAATAATGAGTTCCAACCTATGGGAGATCACAGAGGCTTTGACTGAGTTTGAGGTGTGATGTGTGTCTTCACTAGCCTAGATGTAGTTATCACATGGAGTTTTATTCCACATTTCACATAGTGTAACCCATGTTTGATATCAAGTGATAAAAGTAGAACCCTTTTTACATAACCAGGATGTAGGAAGATTAATTAGAGATGATCAATGATAGTACGCTTCTACTGATATTCTGAACTAACCCTAGGAAGAGAGAGATAGAGAGATCCTCACATGAATGTCCATCCATAGTGGCACTGGGACCCTATGATGTTTTTCCCCAATATGGATCAGTTTACTACAATCCATTATTAGATGATTCCTAAAATTTATTATATAAATGATTCCATTTGGTTGGTATGGAGTTTTCTTTCTTTTATTAAGAGTGATTCTAGGTTGTATAGATGAGCTCATGTATAAGATATTATAATTGAAAAACTATAAGTTGATGAATTATACATTTTGAGAAGAAGATGATATGAGATTTTAGTTCCAGAAATGGTGGAGGATTATGAGTAAGTCAATCTAAATTATGTTCTAGGCTGACCTTTCCATCAATATATTGTTTCATTGTGGACATTCACCAGATATGGCCCCATTTTTTCAAAAGTATATTTTATGACCATAGGTATATGTAACAACTATAAGTGTAGTTAGATGATTCCATGGGGTGGAGAGATTTTTAAGACCTTGAGAGTATTCATTGTAATACTTGTGTTATTTCCCTAGTCTTGTTAGAGAGATTGAGGTTGGATGTGGATTGGTGTCCCTTATACCTGGTGATAGGAGGGAAAGTATCCACTCTTGAGAAATGCTGACCTCATCACCCGATTATTGGAGGTTAATTAGACAATAGAGTATGACCTCAGTATGGTTTAACATGATATCCAGGTTCATGATGTGGGATTACCAATCTTGGATCCCAAGATCCATTTTAGTTTCTTGGAGTCCTAGGTGATACACATTTTTTTGTTGAAATCCTCAACAGAGTTCAAAATAATTTTGAGCTAGATCCATAACCATTCCTAGATCAGGTTGTGGTAGTATTATTCGATGGTACCCTATAACACTCATTGCCATATATGGAGTGTGTGAGACCAAAAAGGATGGTTCTAGAAAATATTTGGGAGTTACTGTTGTATTTCAGATCATGTGGAGTCAGTTCTAGATTCAAAGGTCCACTTCCTAGTATATGTATTCTCTGATATGTGAGTCTAAGTGAAACCAATGACTTTTTTGGTAGTTTGAGATTGAGGTCCACCCAAGGGATTTCCCATTGTATAAGATGATCATAGCGATGTTTTTCATAAACGTTTATTGATCATGGTGACAGAATAGGTAACCTCATCGTAGTTGGCCCCTTGTGGGTGAGGGCGGTGCAGTGTACCTCCAATTGATTATTATTACAATTCACTTCTTCAAAGATCCAGAAGTATGAATTTAGGATATATGTTGTGACATTTTTTAGAACTATATATCCACTATATACAATATAATTAAAATTCCTTAATGGATGGAATCAAATAATTTTTTCAATGGATGGATGGTTATTTTGGTCATGATGCGAGAAGAGGTGCCATGTTGGTGCTTTTCTATATGTAGTATATCTTATAGAGGTGAGGATGTACCAATACCTCTAGAAATAATTTTTGGAGCCATGGGGGTAGTTTCAAGTTTCTATGTTAAAATTATTGTTGTCTCACCGATCTGAGGGTGATGAATGAAAAATATATATGGAGAGTTGGAACACATGAAAATGCATGAGGTAGTTTGGCTTCCTAGAATTCCCTCAAAAATCAATTATGATAGTAGTTATTCATGATATGATTAGGGAGAGGGTTTAGGAAACCTTTGGGGACTTAGTTTCAGTTGGGAACTTTGTTTTACCCCATCAAGATATCCAGGTAAAAGTGAAATGTTCAGGTTTCGGTGAACATGCTTCGAGTTTTCATTCTGTTTTTGAGACATAGCTGGGGAGAATCATCTATAATTGTGGGATTCTTTTATTATATGGATTACAACTCCACCACTAGAGTATCACATTTTTAATCTATGTTTGATTTAAAATTCATGAATCTATTATGCTGGTCAGAACTAGTGGGTAAAAATACATGATTCATGGTTTTGGTTCTAGTTTTTTTGTTGTAAAGTGGTTAGGTTCCTCTATTAGGGGATTGAGAATATTTATTTCATTTTATGAGTCCATAGTAGTATGAAAATGGTATCCTTTGGATTTGGAGAATTAAAGTGTTTTAGCCAGGGGTCAGGCTATCACCAAGGACTTTGGTATGATTCTTTTCCTGTTGTTCTATCAGGTTATCGAGGTGCTCTACCTCTTAAACCTAATTCACTGGCAGTTTAGTGTCTTCTTGTTACACGTATGTTTAAACTGAGGAGGTATTATCATGAATCATTGTGTCAAATTGGCCTATGAGATCAATTCCAAGGGACTAGAGTTTCCTTTTCAGGATCTAGTAATATTTAGAAATGGCATAAAAGAGTCCCTTTTTGGGAGATATTTTCATTGGGTACATGTTTTTTGAGAACACATGATATTATTGGGAGAGAACTTTGGACTAGGAGACCCATTTTAGGGATCATTTTCGTTTTCCTTTTTCTTCCTTTCCTTTTTGGGGATATAAGTATTTGAAGGAGAGAATAATTTAATGCCCTAGTTTTTCCCATGTATGAAATTATAATATTTCTAGAAATGTTTTTAGGGCCAGGAACTTTGAAAATTTGAGATTCCATGTCTCGGTAGAATTATTTTTTGAAATTGATGATATATTAAATATCAGTAATGTGGCGTTTTCTTAAATGAGTGGAATAACTCATAGTGGAGGACCCTGACCATAAATCATAGTGAATCATTGAGTTCAAAACATGGATATTACCCTATGAATTGAAGAATATTTGATGGCATGTGGAATTTGTGAAAATTTCATCGCATGCAAGAAAATTAATAAAATAAAATAATTAAATGTTTATTTTATTTTTATTGACACAATTAGATGATTCCTCTTTAAATATATGTCAATGTATTTTATCTCTTCTTGGACACCAATCCTTGGAGACAAAGAGGTTGTTGAAGGGGAGAATTTTTGGTGAACGAAGATGGATTATGAATGGTTCATGGATATCTGTGCCAATATAGGTCATTTATATCATCAATTATAGAATTAAATGACCATTATTAATCAATGATTGATCCAAACTCTAGGTAAGATTTTTATTTGTGATTATCCCACTCTGTTCTTTTATGCCAGTCAAAAGCATGTCAATTCCATGAACAAGAATCAATTATCAAATCAACGGTATTTTTTATTTATTTATTAATTTTGATTGTTCATTTCTTATCTATACATATTTAATAATAGTTTCTAGAATAATAGGTCCAAGATGAAATGAAAAAGGCCTAGGATCATTTCACATATTCATGGTTATACAATGTTGTCTCTCTATTCAACTTGAATTCATTGTTAGTGGTAATATTGGACAATGATTCATTGAATACATGGTGAATGATGTTTGTGTGTTCGATCATTGGTGAAATAGATCATTATCGAGGACCAGGGATAGAAATATGATGAATCGGTAGTGTTATACAGCTATGGGAAAATGTTCATAGATGGAAAATAATCCTTTATTCAAGACATTGGCTTGTCGTACTGAAGATGCACAACACATGTGATTTCTAAGCACCAGATTCAGTTAGGATCCAAACATCGTAAGTGAGGAGGTCTTGAGAACCTCAAATTCCTGACCTATAACACTATTCAGGGTGGATTGGGTGGTTTTGGGATAATAGATTAAGAATCATGAATCTTTTGATTGGTTTTGTGGAAAACATAAAACATGGTGTGTATTCTTATAAATACATGTCATGCATCCCATTTCGTGTGGCATAGGGTTTCAATGGAGAGAAAAGTATCACATGTCATTTGGGAAATGAAACACTCTATGCAACCCCTTAGCGACGAGTTCTTATTGTATACAGAGTATGAACCCATGGATCTGGGTGGAGTTACATGCCAAGTAAGCCATGACACATGTTGTGTACATGCTAGAAGGTGGATTATTATATATTGGGGGTACACACATAAGATATTGTGTGGTCTGACACATAGTGTATGGTGATCCACATGCGGTGTTCTTTGGAATGTACATGAGAAAGAGAAAGAAGTCACACTAACTGTTGTGGAAACTTCAACAGGCCATGTACCCTTAGGACACATCGAATATTGAATAAAAGTATATACCATATGAGTGTAATCCACGGGATGTGGAAGACTTTAGGGGGCAGTCCATGTACCCCCAGGAACATGTTGTGTACTCCATTTAAGAAATAGTTGTTACCACTTTATTCTCAACTCATCATTATATTGAGCATGTTTGAGATATCTTAAACTAATATCATTTGAGTGTGTTCCCTGGGGTTGTAAATATGAGTGTTCGGTGTGCCATCATGTTCCCATCATATAGGGTGAACCCACAATAGTTTCTTCTGATTATTTCATTATGGGTCAGTTGCCTTATTATAGAGTGAGTTGACTCAGACAGCTTCGACTACTAACTCAGCGGTGTGGAGCCTGCATCACTCTGAGAGGCCCAAAGTGATCAACATTTCCATTCATGTTATATTATATTGTGTTGTTGGAATTGGTGTGACCAATAATTATGCAGGTGTTAATCCCCTATCTTGGAATTTCTTTTCCAATAGGGTAATGTGTCCCCCAATGAGCCCTGATCATTGAACCCCTACCTGTGTATGGAGATTTAATCTTTTAGGTGAGGTGTATTCCAATTGAGTGTGTATCAAAGATGATCCCTATCGAATTCCTTTTTGTATAAACCTAGATAGTGTGACCACTATGATGATTTTTGATGGTGACAGTATAAATTGTTGAGTGTGTTATCATAAACGAAAATTGTATGGAAAATTCATACATGAATCGAAGGATGTATTTATTGTTGTGGTCTTACTTTGATTCCTTGTGTCTACTGTTATTATGTATTGATGGTTTATTGTATTTCAAAAAAATTTATACAAATATTCTATAATGAGATCATTACTCTTAGAGTTTTGTACTTTGTGGTTTCAGGGTGACCAACTAGGTATTGTTATACACACCCTTGTGTGGAATCTTAATTCATATGTCATTTACTATGAAGATAGTATACCTTTTTGTAGAGGCCTTAGTGTGAAATATGTTGGTATTTCTATATTGTTCTAGATAGACTGAGGGTTATACTAGTGTTTCACTTGATAAGTGTCCCCTCCTTATATGCAGGGGGACTTTACTTTCTAGTATTGGATGGGTTGTATTTAGCATATTTTTAGGCTTCCCAGTACATTTTATCATACTATGGTTATGGAATTATAGATATATGCATTCATTTATTTGAATTATCTTACATTTTAGCATTGTATAGTCATTGATATGTGTTTAGGCGTACATTTAAGTGAGGTTAATTTCTCTCATGTGTTAGATATTCCTTCTTCTATCTAGTATCTATCCCTTGGCCTACTCGAGGCAGGCTTGAGGTAGTTGAGTCTCAGACCCCATCATTTTGGTTAATGATTGATTGGATAAAACAAAAGTGTTATTATAAGTTACTAATAGTGGATATGGGTTCCCATTTATAAGTGGGGGAGAGGAAACACTTGGATGTTGTGATATATATATACCAATATTTTACACCTAATAGACAAATCCAAAATGAACAATTTCCAAAAAATAAATGATATATGGATTAAATATTTCAATAAAATTTAAATAAAAAAGGTTATTATAACCCTTATCTATTTATTTTAATTCATGTTAAACTCGTTTTAACCTTAATCATAGTAAATATTTTTTTTCTTATTTGACAATTCATTTTAAAAAAAAAATTCAAACTATTATATAAAATAAATTAGTATGATCATATATATGATTATATTTTAAATACATCAGTTAGTTTCTGTGAAATAATTCAATTTAAAATCACAGCTGTAGATGGAAATAAAAATCAGTTTTCCAATGAAAAAGCATCCATAATTATATAATGTTCTTATATCATTATTTAATACAAAATTGATTCCAATGATCTAAATTAGATTGAGGATAATAAAGTGGAACAAATTTTATATTTAAATCCATTTAATGAAAAAATATATCTTTTAAATTCGTTACAAAATTTAATTTTTTAATAAAAATCATTATTTTTCAATATTAATCAAAAAATTAATTTTTTAGAAAATATTAAAAAATTCACTCGAACATAATTTTGACATGTTGATTATAAATTTTTTTTTATTTTATCAATTTATTTTTTTAAAATTTTCAAAAAATAATTTTATTATTTTTTCCTAAAAATAAATAAAAAATTTGAAAAAATATATTTCTTCAAAGCGTATAAAGATTTTACTAAAATTTAATTTATAATTTATCAATATATTTTAATTATGTAAAACCATCATAATTATTTTTAAGTATGTTATAATTTTTTTTCATACCACCAGAATTTAATGTATATTTTATTACTATTTGATATAAATAATAAACTAATGGTATTTTGTGGTTTGTTAACACATGGTATTTCATGTAAGGAAATCTGTCAAGGAAATTATATTTATTAAAAAACCATTGGTTTTTGGGGTTTTATGATATATGATATTAAATAAATTAAAAAAAGTTTGTTTATTTAAATGTGTAGTTATTTATAAGATTTATAAATATTTTTCACGCTTAGAAGTGAAGATTCATTTTGTATTAAATATTCTATCACATATCCCACCTAATTAATTTTGATTTTAACACCATTACTCACCAAAATTAACATTATATGGAATGAAACAAAATATTTTCATTAAAATTTATAAAAAATATCACTTTTTTTGGAATCGTGATCCCAAAAATATGTGAGAGGGTCAAAGATGTATTTATAATTAATAATAAATTAATAAAATAAAACAAAAATATAATATAACAAGTTAACTTTTTAATAAAACCATATTTCTTTAAATAAATATTTATTTATTTTTTATAAAAAGTTTTTTAATGCACAATAGTATAGTTTTTTGATTTAAAAACTATTTTCTCACATACCTCAATAATACAACTTAACTATCTTATCATTTAAAAAATACTATGTTCATACCTCATGATTACAAGAATTAAACCTCAAATTAAACCTTTAAATATCCACATCTCATTCTATTTCAAATAAATAATAATTTATATTCCTATAATTTTCCTCTATAAGAATCTATAATTGTATTTTTCTCTATGTAGGATAATATTAAAATGTTTAGAGGGTCAGTTTCTATGGATGTGAGAATGAAAAATAATTGAATATCCTTGTTCTTTTTCGTATTGTAATTTCATATAAAACTATTTAAATTTATGATCATTATATAATTTGGTTTTATATCCCTTTTTTTAATCACTAATTAAAAATTAATCACAATTTATTTCATCTCCAATACTAGACTTGTTTCACGAGTTCTTTAACCATGTACCATATTATCATTCTCAAATCCCCATTTATGGTTCCATATATATATATAATACCTCCCATTGATAATTTTCAACTAATAAATACCTATAAAAATGATATACATTTACTTTTCATCCTTAAATTGAACAATAAAATCATTTCTTATTTTATAAGTGGTGATATTTAGGTATCAAATCCCACCAATTTAGGAGATATTCCTTAAAGAGTATTGTATCTTTTTTGTAAATTAAAAGTATATTTCAAAAAAAAATTATTAAAACATATTTACCCAACATTTCACTATTATCTCACTATGGAATTTCCATTAAAATAAAATTATATTCTCATTTATTATAAACCCTCAATATACTAAAACAAATATTGACTGTAATAATTTTAATACATATGAGTGAATAATGAAAAATGTTAATTATTTTAAAATTGTGATAATTTACTCAAACCATATAACCATTTATATATATATATAATACCCATATTGATATTATCATATTTATTTTATTAATAATTAGATACCCCACACACACAATCTTAAAAAATTTGTCAAATTCATTTAATACTCATGTGTAAGGGATTATTTGAACTCAGTAGCTTCACATATTATGATTATAAATAGAAAAAATGCATGAATACTGGGTAACAAAATTACATATATCCCATCTTATATCAACAATTATTATCATATATTTAATATAGAGTAACATAAGCATCATCAAAATTTAGGTATTTTATCTATACATGTGGACTTTACTGCATGTCTATTATGTATAAAACAATATAATCCATAATTATGTAATAAATCACAAAAATATATAATAATTGTCTATTAATACAATAATATTTCTTGTATGTGTATTATTTTATGACTAATTTTTTAATTATATATCCCTTACTATATTTATATGATTATTCCCACATATCTTAGGGATAAATAACATTGATAATTCCCACATGATAATTTATGATCAATATATGGTTTACGTAATATTATCTTTATGAACCATAAAAATTTTTATGTGTTATTTGCTATGTTCATTTCATTACATGTGTATCATTGTTGATTATGTACAATTTTTAGTTATATATGATTAGTGAAATATGTTTTTTACTTTGAATATATGTGGAAAATAAATTTTATAGTTGAATTAATCATATAGGATTTATATATTTCATAATTAATTATTTAATTCCATTTTATCAGTTATTAGAATTTATATTCAATATTTTATGTGTGTTTGTTAAGAGTGTTTTCTTTGTTGTTTTTTGAGAAAATATTTTAGGATTCAGCGATATAGGAAAATGACACTAATTCGACTAAACAATAAATTTATAATGCTTGTGATACTATGTAAAATATATTCATGGTAGTAGTGGAAAATATTTTTTATTCATATATATAGAAGTTTTCCCCATGAATTTATTATTTGAGGTAATTGAAATAGTATAAATTTGAATGAATTTAAGAAATTCACATTTATTATCGATGGAATTTGTGGAAGGAACTGTAATATGATAATTAATACAGTAAGAATCTATCAAATTTCACATCACATTAATGAAACTAGAGTACATAAATTTACACTTATGGTTTTAAAATGTATTAAATAGTGTATGAATGGAATAATAATACTTAATTTTCTTGTACTAAATATGGGTTCTCAACTCTCATTATAAACAATTCATTTTTTCATGAGTATTTGTTAGTAATCTCAATTGGTGACAATGAATGAGCTGTGATAGGTGGCCAGGAGGAGAAAATCACAACTGATTGTTCCATTATAAGAATGTTTCTATCAGTATATCAAATAATTTTATCATGGAATTATGTGAAATAAAAAATTATATAGGGATAAAAATTATAAATGTATAAAAAATCTAATAATTTCATTCATATTTTCTAAATAAATAATAAATAGGAATAAAATCTCCAAAAAATTAACAACAAAGAACACTAGTTGACTATAAATATGTAATTATGTTTCTAAAAAAATTCATAAATTGATAAAAATAAATTTTCCTAAAATAAAAAATTCAATCATGATGAATCATGTGAGGATTAAGATATCATAAATCTTGGAAAAAACATGTAAGAATAGATATTGTTATGGATATATATATATATATAATTTATTGTGTCTTGGTTATCGCTAAATATCAATTTTGATTGTTATTTTTTATCTAACATGTGGTGATTGAAAATAAAAAAATGATGTAAATTACAACTTAAGACATATAAACTAAATGAGAACTACCATGAAAGTGACTATATCTACTTATCATTATTAAAAGTCTGGAATGGGTTGAATTGAAAACAAAATTTATGATATTATGTTTCATACATTAAATTAATATGTTATAAAGGTGGAAGTTTGATTTTTTGGTGATATATCATTGGGTAACAGAATGGTTTTTTCTTCAATGATAGAAAAAGGATCTCATCGAGGCACATTACATTGTCTCTCTCCATATGATTAGATTAGATCCCACATAAAATCTATAATACATTGGGTTTTTGGTGAATCCGTTTTTTTGAATAAAATGTTGTTTAACTAACAAATACATGTATTAAATAGAGAGTAGACCTTGAAAGAATTTTGTAATCATGATAATAATAAAAGTATTTTCCTTTTCTACATAAAAAATCATTTGATTGTTGTTGAGTATACTTAGAGTAATCTATATATTCCGGGAGTATGGAAGATAATTTAAGTGGATGAAATTAATTTTATCATAAAATAGACGATTTAAATAATTTCCATTGAAAAAATCATTCAGAAAAGGAATCATACCACTATTAGTTTGGTTGATACCATTCTTAATAAGTAATGTATTATCAATATTTAATCATGTTCATCATATCGTACCTGGTAGATTAAGTGTCCCAGATCACACCCACAACATAATAAATATTTAATATGGATAATAGTCATGTACAACTTATCCTATATGGGATTCCTTAAAATATTTATTTTTAAATAATATAAAAAAAATAAATAATTTTTAAAAAATTAATATACAATAATCCCCCATCATATTAAATGTATTAAAAAATCCTACTAGAAATAAATAATAATAATAATTTAGATGTAAAATTAATAAATAAAGATGCCTCTTAAACTACGCATAGAACGGTCAAATAAATGTAGAATAAAGATGCATGTGAACACTTTCTTTAACAAGTGACTCTTCTTATCATCCAGAATCGGCCAACACAAGTCTTTTTAAATATAATTGTTTTCATATAATCCATGGAACCATTACGACCACGTATCAATTAACCTTTCATAAATTTTTGATATCCAAATCCATATATATTTGTAGTATCCAAACTGTTACGTTTACATAGGAGAACAGACAAAATTCCCATGTTTCAACATGTGTTTGATATCTTTTGTTCAATAAGCGATTTTGAAAAATATTAATTTTTCCATTGTAACCAAATGAAATTTTATTATTATCAAATAAAAAAATTGTGTTTCCTTCACACATATGATTTAATTTACTAAATTGAAAATATACATGAGATATTATCAAGTATTTAGTTTTGGTCCCATCATTAGTGAATTTTGAAAAATCATTTAATCCCATACCTATAGAAATGTTGTATATAAAAACCCTTTAAGTTATATCTGTTAGTAAATCCTCTATTTTTTGTATAAATATAATATAGTTTACAATTATTATATCATCTGATATAAACTTCCTCAACTAGTTATGTTTGAGATAAATTTGTCTCTATTTTCTAATATAAGTACTATTTTATAGCGTCGCTAATGATTCATGACTTTCATAGTGTATAGAGACTATATACCTAGACATAGAACACAATGGTGGACCTGATAAAAGTGATATAATATATTCTTCTTCATTCCAAGTAACTATAAATGAAACCAAATAAAAATTTATTGGGATGTCTATTATGTATTTATATCCCTAATATTTTACCACCACAATGTACAACCCCCACATATAGTAGAGTGATACTCTATATTTAATTGTCCATATTACATAATAAATACCATCAAATACTCTTGGGTTTTATATATAATATATAATGGAATCCCTATTACCTTTTCGATACTTGAGTCTCATTTTAACTATATCCCATTATTCATAACATAGATTACATGTATACCTACTCTTTTTAAAAATAGTTTATACAATATCGGATATTCTGCATGTCATGGAATACATGAGACACATGATAACCCTTAAATTTCCTAGCTAATAAACTACATTACCAAGGTTTGGTATAATCCTACTACCCTAATAATATATAATAGAACCCAAAGTAAATTCAAATATTCAGTCAAATTTAAACCTTTTCAATATAATGGTATTGGGAAATATGAATAAATATTTTATTCAAAACTATTTTAATTCCTGAACAAACCGTATTGTTACCCGAGTATTGCTTATCAATCATTCTATATAAAATAAACATAGCCATATTTTCTTGATTTATATCAGTTCCAATAATATGCTTTTCATCAAAATTTATAAAACTACAACACCATGGTTATAATGAAACCCACTACAAAAATATTTATCATATATATTAAATAAAAACCATTTGATAAATTTACATCATTAAATACAGCATATAAATGTTTTAAAGCATGTTTTAGACCATATAGGTATCATACAAATTTTTAAACTTTATTTTCATTTAATGGTTAAATGAATCATTCTAGTTGTTCCATATATACTTATTCATCCAATTAAACATTTATATGTTTTGTTTCAACATCTATTTATTCTATTTAAAAATTATATATATAAGATAATTTGAGATGAATTATAACAAATATTATCCAATCCAAATGCATAAATGTACAGAAATAATTGATTAATATAATTTAAGAAATCCCCTTCTCAACAAATATGTAATTATAATTTTCAATTACACCCCCTATTTTTTAATTTCCTCTAAAATAAATATATAAAACCTATAGGATGTGAACTATGTAAAAGTTTAGTTAATATCCAATTACATTCTACGATTCAATTTTTTATTCAATCATTTATGGTTTCCATAAAAAGTAACGCATCATAATATTATGTATCCGCTATAAAATCTTCTGAGTAAGACTCTATATTTAGAAAACATATAGTTTAAAAAACAAAATTCTATCATTGGTCCCTATGAACACGTACAAATAAAATAATAATCATATTTTGTCATAATTCTAGGTGATTTTACATTTTCAATTATCCTTGTTAAATTTTTCAAGAGATAATATTTTTTATGAAAAATTAATCTATTTGGACTTAAATAGGTAAAGAGATAACCCAATATTCATTAATGATTTTATATTAAGATTTAATATATGTATTAACAACAATAAAATAATTTCATTATATTACCATGTATCTATAATATTTTTAATGATTAACATATCTACATAATATATACTCAATATCTATTTTACCCACATTTTCTTGATTTTGTATCAGGTAATCTAAAAATTATAAGAAAATCCCAAACCATTGAATAATTTACGTTTAGTATCGTATGATTCCACAATTTACATGCATTCACCAAATTCTATTTTTTGGGAACCCTATATAGTATGTGACATGATGTTAATAATTTCTCTCTCAAAAATCATTTTGATAGACCTAATATATACATTATAAAAATAAAAATTTCCATTAATGTTCAATTTTTATCCTAGGTACAATATATTCTTGTGGTGTATAGTGACATATATCTTTATATATAATCCCCAGGGATTTAAAAAATGATGTACCATAATATTCACCTCCCCTACTAGATCTAAGGAGTTTAAATGCAACCCATCATTGGTTTTTAAACTTATTTTTATTGATGATAAATATAAAAATAAAATCATCTTTAGAATGAAAAATAATGGCATGAAAAAATATATAATAATAATAAATAAAATATAAAAATTACATTTTATTAACATTTTTATCTTTCAAACCAAATTCATCCATATTTATTAATTATAAGACATTCATTTTTCCTTTCTATAGCTAGAAATGGTTTTCTAACTACATTCATTTCAACAAAAGTTTTAAAGGTTTCTTCAATTATATCCATAGTAGGTAATAATTATATTATTGACATTTCATCTCTTTTATTAAAATTATTGTGACATAAAAAATTATTCCATAAATCAAAATACTTTTAAATTTGTGTATAAACGATGTTTGTATTAAATTTTGAAAATTTATAATACAAGTGACCCTTTTGAATAAAAATCAAACATATTGACATAATAAGGTTTGAACCTCAAAAAAATTTAAAACCATTATTGTTTATGAAAATCTATGTTACTATATTCCTACGAAATTTGGGCATATATAAGACCTCATTTAAGGTACGGTTCTTTACCATTATAAAATCTATATCAACCACTCCCTTAACTTTTACATGTGTTCTTGTAACGTTTATTATAAAGAGTTAAATACTATCAATTTTTGATCAGATTCTATAGAATAGATATTTATTATTATAAACATATTTTATTTCACTAGAATAATTACATTAAGAATTGTAATCCTTGACCAAATTTTCTTTGATAGTCATTGTAATGAAGTTCTATTTAGAAATCATTTTCCATCATTCTTCTTATATAGATTATATACCTGTTTGAAGTGAATACGGATTCCACAAAAATGACATTCCCATATCTTTTTATGAAAATTAATCTTCCCTTTTAAATTATGATTTATATGTTTCTTCTCTTTTGTAGAACCATAATGATCGACTCCCTTGGTTAAGATAACCATGTAATTATCATAATTTGGCTATTATGCCTCCCCATTTTTTATATATAATACATAAAATTATAGGTAGTTGAGTTAATAATTAATTGAAATATCTTCCTTCTATTTCATTAGATAATGTTTATGATTTTTGAATGAAGGTTGTCGTTTATCAATGATGGATATAAAAATTATAGAATCCCCATTCTTCATTTTATTTTTCATAAGGTGTTGCAATATGCATTATATCTCATAGAATTGTTATAATATATACATAATATCAGTAATTTGGTTTGATATAAACTTTCTTAATATGTATTTATTTCTATCTACTTTCTAGATTATCCAAATTTTCTCCAAGCCATCACATATCACATTTGTAACTTGAATATATTAATATGTGTCAAAGAGGCCATTTTCTATATCATTTTGTATGTTACCAAAACAAATGATAATATTATTCTTATACTAATTTATTTTTTGTAAAATTTGAATCACATTATCATTATATGTGGGGGAATTCGAAATAGAATGTAAAAAAGTTGATTTTTTAGTATCTACTATATCCATTTTCACCACATCTTGAATATTTTTTCAATTTTTTTAACCTTTATCATGTTATTAATCATCTATATATCCATGTCAATAGAATATTGTCTTAATAAGATTGTGTATATATCTAATGGAAAGTGAATTAATTTTTCTTGGATGATAGTAAAATTATCTCACTTAGGCGCCTTATGTTTACACTATATTTAAGATTTTATTATCACCCATAGTATCAACAATACAATTGGTATCTTTCGAATAATCCTTATGGAAATGTGGTTGATCACTAGTTTTCACTTTTAATAATTAGAGTGTAGCCCATGATGGAAAATTTTAAAAATATGAGAAGTAAAATTATTTTTTACTAGAACTTGAAAAACATTCCTTTGATTTGTGTTATAGTTTTTTAGTGGAATTTAGATTTGTGAGAAGGATGAAAGTAAATGGGAATTATTGGAGTTAATTTTACTATACAATCAGGACTCTATTTTATATTCATGTAATAATCCATTTGGATGAGGAATCATACCATTATAAATAGTATCTATACCTTTTCTAGAAAGAAATTTATTTTCATGATTTTTTTTGTGTTCATATGATGATACCTAATTAATTATGTGTACTACATCACACCAACTAGTGAACAAAAAATTAATATAAAGAAAAAACATGTCTATTATAAACCATGTAAGATTTAACAAAAAAATCCCTTTCAAAAACACAACATAAATCTATTTAAATATTTTTATGTATTTAAAATATAATAGATTTGGATATCTAAAATTAATTTTTTTACCATGGAATGAGAAAAATGTTTTCCGAAATGTAATTGGGTGAAAAAATAGAACATTTTGTATAACCACATTTAAGGATTCTTGTATCAAATGGTTTTAAATACATACATTAAATGAAAAAAAAAATTTCTAAAAAAATGAAATCAATTTTTTCTGTTAATGACCTAAATTGAAAAGTGTATTAGAAAAGAAAATTGAAGGATATGTGAAGACTAAAATAATATTTTATTTTGAAAATGGTAAAATATAATGTTTTCTTAGGTAAAATAACAATCATGTGTTATACAGTGCTGTGAAAATTAAAAAAAAGCAATCCTATGAATTATAAAATAAATAATACACCTAAATTGTTATATTTTATAAGAAAGAAGACAATAGTCATTGAATGAAAAATCATGATTGCATTATTATTCTAATAAATTTATATTTTATGTTATGTTTCAATTTTATATTTTATCTTTTAATATTTAATCTTAAATATTTTAAACTTAATTACAGAATGATTTGGTGAGGTGGGTGATTTTTTAGGGGAAGGGACAATGCTGACTGAAAAACTTATTTGTTACAACATTAAATTGGAACTATTTTGGGAGTCATTAAAATTCTGGTGGTATGGTATTATTGTAAATTATTTTACCAGGCCAAAAATATGGGAAACATGGTCCATTTGGGCTATAAATACTCAGAAAAACACCTATTATAATTCTATATGACCCCTAGAAATATGTAAGTGGATACCCACTGGAAGTATGATGCATCAATTAAACGTTTTTTATAAGGAAATTTTCAAAATTACGTGGCTTTCATATTTGACTTAAATCCTCCATTTTCTCTTTTAAATGCCTTAATATAATACGAAACTATCTCTCTAATCACTGTCTTTTTGTTTATCTTACCTCATCAGATTATTTCTCTCCAATTCTAATTATAATTTTAATTCATTGAAACTATTTGAATTTTACAGGTAAGAGATTTTAAACCCCATCACATTGAATAAAGGTGTTGTTTTTTAATTTTTTTATCTTACTCTAATCCTAAAATAAGAATATACTTTAAGATAATTGGAAAATATTTATTTTTCAGGTGGAGCATGATGCTGTTTTTGGTAGTGGTTTTTTCAAAAAATAATATGCTGTTGAAATAGTATACTTTTTGGTGGTTATTTGGGTTTCTATATAAGAAATTAACGTTTATATAATTATTTATATCAATATTTTTTTATTCCATGAAAAATATGTTTTACCCAATTTGAAATATTTATTAATATTTATCATATGCGGGATATATTAAATTTTTTTGTGTCATTGTTGTAAATATATGTTTACATGTGTGAAATTTTTGTTTTTATGGAAATTTATTTTAATAATTCCTTAATTTTATGTTAAACTTATTATGGGGATTAATAATGAATTATGTGTGTTAAAAATTAGGGTTTTAGTGTCATTTATTATTATTTTATTGTAGAAAATTATATTAATTAAAATGAATAATAAATTAAATGGAATTAATTTTTTGAATAATATAATTATAATTATATACACTTTCAGTTATAATTAATTTTATAATAAATGTGTTTTTAAATAATAATGTATGGGGTTTGGGTTATGCTTGTTAGTGAGTTGGAGATATTGGAAATGTTATTTAATAATTTTAATATGAAATTTATATGTTATAAAATCATTTATAAATTATTGAAAATTAAAATAAAGTAGTGAAATGTGTAATAAAATATATAATTTCATTGTTATTTATAATTATATGGGAAATATGGGTTTATGTATTCAAAATATAGAAATTAATGTAGTTTATATTTTCTATAGTTCTTTCTATAATAATTTTAGAATGTGTTTTTGATTCATTTTTTCATATTTAATTTGAATGAAGGTAACTTTTTAAAGTGAAATAATTACAATATTATTGAATAATTAGTTTTGAGAATTTTTTTGTGTTTTTTAATATATCTCTGTTGTTATGGAAAAAATGCTTCCTGATAAGGTTTTGGGATCCTTTAGTTAGGACATGATGTTATATAATGATTTGCGAGTCGGGGGTTTTGACTAGTACTTGTGTGCACCTAATCATAATTTTTATGCCATGTGATGAAATAAGAGTTATGTTAGGCATGTTTTTGGACACCTTGTTCCTTAATCCATGATTATATATTCTACCCAAAGTTGGTGAAGTAGGTCTATAGTTTTTGTGTGTGTCTTGGATAAGAAAAAATATTTTAAATAACATACATTATTGTAAATGATTAAATATTTTTTTATATTCACTCCATTCATATATGATAACATTAAATACCATGATATGTTTGAGCATACAATAATTTCTATTAGGAATTTATTCTCACACTATTTATGTACACATCTTGTGGGATAGAAGATCTTCTGCATGATATTATACGTAAAGTAATTAGGCCTAAATAATATGGATATAATGATAAGTGTAATCAATGGGACGCATAAATATTCATTATGGGTCTTATAAAGGGGTTTAATTCTTGTTAATTTTTGGAATATTTCATTTGTATCATACATGAAATGGTATTAATGATTAATCATTATGACTTATTTTTTTTGTATGTTTCATTTAGAAATATATGAGATTATGTGTTTACATTTTTGAAGATATTTTTTTTCTTTTTTTATTAGTGTTTTTCATATGGTAGGCCATTGGATGGAAATTTAAACCCCAATAGATACTTATAAACCATTAGTACAAGTCTCCCATTCCTAGTAATTTGGGGGAGAACTTTTATTCATGTAATATTACATTAACTACACAATTGAATTAGGAATTATATCATAAAACTTGTGGATGAAAATTGTTTTTTCATGTCATTTAGCACTATCCCATATAAAAGAATGTGTGGAAGGAAAATTATTATTGGGTGAAAAGAAATTGATAGTGAATATCATTGTTGTAATAAATATTATTTTCGAAGATTATTATATGGAATACAAATTGAATATTACATAAAATAAGATCATTATGTCATACCCAAAAATTCAATTATAAATACTAAGGGAAATTTAATATAAATGAATTAGTCAGTGGCTGGATGAAAAATTACTAATGATTTAAAGGTTATTTTATTCATCTAATGGGGTTTTGAATAGTAGTTTTAAATAATGGGGGATCCAAACCAACATTATGACATCTATCTCATGAATATATTATTAATACTCTTGTTCTATAGCATTGATTATGTAATTAATGTGATACAACATTATGTAATGATTGTGGCCTTTTGGATATATCCAGAATTTTTTAGGATGAATATGAGTGATTTTCCTATTGGTGTGAGAGTAGTGATCTATCTTTTCCACTTATATATAGTAGACGATTATTTGAAACACTGATTTTTTCATGTCCATGTGAGATTAATTAAATACAATGAATGATTTTTAGGTAGTTAATGAGTCAATAGTTATTGAAAAATTGAGACAAATTCGATACGATAGATTAAAAAATCAACTCTATAAAATGGATTACTTGGATTTATTATTAATACAATATGATTATATGATTAGTGAAATCATAGAAGGAGTTATAAAATATAAGAATTTATTCCTTGTTCATCAAACTCATAGGTTGTCTTCAAAATTTATTTTCTTAACAAAAAATTTGTATTACAGTTATTGTTCTTCTTTATAATAAATTAGTTTATGTTAAATAAACTCCTCTATTAATATTCTCTTTCATGATATTTCATGGAATCATATAACCATAACATTGTTGGTGTTATTTTTAATTGATATTATTTTCATTCGTGGGAAAACTATTTTTAATATATAAATTCATATGGATGTTAAAAAAGAATATATTACCTATTTTTGTAAAAATATATACTAATTAATTTAAATAATATATGATGTAATTATAACAGTGTTATGTATTCTTTCCTATTTCAATGAAACTAAAATAAATCTAGAAAATGGTTCCCCACCTCATCCATAAAAAATAACAGCGTTCCATTGAAATCAAGAATCTATAATACCATATACATTTGAAAAAACCATGATAATATAATAAATACATGTAAAGCCTTAACATATACATCTTATATTCAAATAAATCAGCATCCGAGAAAAATACCCATGACTACTAGGATACAAATAAATATATGAAATGGAAATTTTCATGCCAATAAATTATAATAAATAGAAAAGAATTTAGTATTGATGCTAATAAAAAAAGGAAAAAATATACCCCAATATTCCCAAATATACCTAACGATGACCATATGATATGGCTGTCACAACATTATTCAAACACTAACCTGTGAAATGATATCAATAGATATCAATATCCACCACTAATATTCAAAACCATTATATTCACTACCTGCACACCTATCAATATCACCAGCAAACTATAACCCATCATCATAAACACATCATGCATAGGAGAAAATTCATCGCAAAGGTGAGTACAAAAATATAACGTAGGATACCTTAAAAAAGTACAACATGTTTTTAAGTAAACTAAAAACTAAGGGAAATAACATATAGCCTCCTAACACTATCCATGATATGAGAATAAAAATAAGGAATAAGTTAATAAAATAATTTCCCTATTAACCTTTTTCCAAAGTCTCTAAGGGGGGAATCAATATTTCTATAATAGTTTATATTCCCCACAGGATGAGGAATCCATTATAAAAACCCA
The DNA here is from genome assembly GCA_963277665.1 of Viscum album. NCBI lineage: Eukaryota > Viridiplantae > Streptophyta > Magnoliopsida > Santalales > Viscaceae > Viscum > Viscum album. Next base: position 2,139,799,373 of record OY728163.1, on the reverse strand, counting down.
ATATCATAGAGGAAAACTCCACCTCAATGTTCTTTAGTGACTCTTCGGGTAAAAAAAAATGTATCCTATCAAGTTAGACATAATAAAAAATCTCTATATAATGCCTATAAAATATAATCAGGCAAATATCATACTAAGGGGAGGTTTACCAAATTCTAGGTCATACCATATTCCACCATGACAGCACATGTATCAAACATGTGGTGAGAAGCCAGATTCATCAGTGAATTTTTATTCTTAGAACCACAACATGTGTCTCATATGTTTCATATAAAAAACTACCATTGAGAGTACAGAATCAATTATAAGTTTGATAAGGGGTACCAAAAAGTCAACAATGTTTGAAAATTGGTTGGGTGATTATTGATCCCACAAATTGGATACATGAAAACCATCCCATGATAGAGTTCATTACCCAATACTATTAAGGGGAAAACACAACTCCATAATTACATTTAGACTTCAATTGGACACATGTATCCCAATAATATTATTGGGGGATAATATGGAATTAGCACAATGTACTTCCTCTCACTTATCCCAACACATAAAATGTGGTATATGAAAAGAGGGACATGAATCACCCTATGCATTGAATGTTTCAAAAAAACTAAAACTATCCACATATCTTAAATACCACCAGTATATGAAAACTAATATGACACATATATGGGGAACTAATGCCTAATGAATCACATTAAATGGATTGGGGAGTTACCATCCACTAGTATCTAAACCATATCAATCACTCTTCCTCTAAATATATCATGTCACAACTCCCAATATTTTAGGGAACTCATGCCTCCCAAAAAAATGAACTAACCATGAATGTTACTATACTCTAAATAGGACCTCACACATAATTGATAGGAAATCATAATTGAGTATAATAGTAATTTTTTTAATATATGGGATAAAGCACACATTAAAAGGGGTCCCTATGAATCAATATTATCAAATGGAGAATGAAAACCCATCATCATTAGTTGAATAATCACTCTGTCACTATCTACATAATTTTTATCCTCCACTATAATGGGTGGATTGAGTAATCTATAAAAAATATATAACATAAACCCCACATCATTGAGGTTATATTGACTTCATTAATGTAAGGAATTCCAAGAACTCTATGTAATGTGAGTTTCCCATCATAGATCCTAATAATTTATTTACATAGGAATTAGAACTATTATTATAACTAAATAAAATCCTATAATATAGAAAATTGACTATTATTTATCAATGGATTCCACAGATGAGGCAAAACATTTGTAAGAGAATAAATCTACCCGTTCCAATAATAACATGCTAGAAAAAATACCAAAAGGATGTATATGACTAACTCCACTGCATTCTATGAAAAAATCATGTACCAAAAAACTGTATAATGTTAAATGGATAGATGAATATCTTTTCCAATTCCACATTCATGTATAAAACCTTATGTTTCTCCCTATTACATAGAAGGATAAATAAAAATAATAATGAAAACTATGTAGTTTTTTACTCTCCCTTCCTCTAACCATCCACAACCACCAATAAAATATAAGAGAATATCAATGTGTGAATACACATTATGGTTCTATTCCATGGTTTCATTAATTATTTTAGTGGGATTAAGAAATATACCATTACTATAAATCGTCCCAGTGTTTCTATTTTTCACCAATTATAGAAAAAATTATTCTAATAACCTCTAATAGAGAAGAGGACTCCATTACCCTTTTGAATATTGAAAATAACTCTGATTGGACCATCTACATGTAAATAAATTTCTCTAGAGTGATAAAATATGTAAACCCAATCATAAGATTGGTACATGAAATGTACCATAGTATGGATGGAATTTAAATAGTTTGAAACCATACTGTTACGTAATAGTTCCATAATTTCAGGTATTTTTCAATATGTATCAGCTGTCTCTTAGTCTACATAGAATATTAACCTTAGGTTTCACTCATATTATATGGAATATACCCTGAATCTTATAATTAAAACTATATGTTATATACAATCAACCACATAATATGCGGAACTAAAGGTAATATTGTCTAATGTATCTTGTCTAATTTCATATTGTGTAAACCAAAATCGAATAAAAAACTATGTTAAACATAATTCATACAAGGATTATATACATGTAATCAGTTAAATCCTAAGAGATGCACAACAATTCACTATAATGTCTATCTATATAGAAAACCCTATTGTGGGAACCTTATTTACCATTCAAAACAGTTAGGGACTACATAAACTATGTTATAAATCTAAATTACATAAGTTTATGTTTTCTATAAATATAAATTTAGTTAACAAATAAAATATGATTTTTTCGATGAAGATATTCAATCCATTAGATTTAAGACACCAAATAGTGGATGAAATCCCAAAAAATTTAAATTGACTAAAAAATGTATATTAGAGAATTAAAATAAGAAGATATACCTTTTGGAATATCATTGAACCTTATTTGTTCTGTTCATCCTTGTATCATCACTTCATCCCAATCCATCTATGATTTCCTCCATGAAAAATAATCAACTCACATTCCACTCCTTCCTTAGATCTCCCTTATATAATTAGGCATGGTATAACCACCTCCATATCATATTTATGGGGGGATAATATGTGGTGTAGGAAGTATAAAAATTATATAAAAAAATGTCCCATTAAGAGAATTACAAAGGACACATAAGTTGAAAAATGGTTGTACCTGGTGAGGGTAAATACTACCATTCATTAACTAAACATGGAGTAACAATTCACATTTGAATATTTTTTCAATGTATATTTTTGTTTTCAATAATTGTAATAGATAATGTGAATTTAAGAAATTATGAATATTCTAAAATGTTTTATCATCTTGAAATCTCAAAAAATCATATTAAATGGGTAAATATCCCATCCTAAGAATAATATAACAGTTATAAAATATTTCTAAGGCTTTTGATATGTAAAATTTTCTATTTTACTATTCATGCAATGTTGATGCTTCAAAACACATCAGTGACATATGTATTTGATAAAGTAAAACCAAGGTCACTACATCTTCCCAAAAATAATACATTTCATCCTTGAAAATAAAATAAAATAAATCTATTTTCTATGAATCCTATAAACCATCTTCATGTGGGATTATAAATCATCCTTATATGTTCATGAACTTATGATTTTCAACAATTTCACATGGACCATAATTACAGAACCACGTGAGAAGTCATGTATTATCTATCACTTAGTTTGGGGACACTGAATCCATGATTCTACTCACACCATGATGATCAAAGATCCTTAACCATTATAGGATAATCTTAGATAAAAAACTTATATCACATTTCAAGAATAACAACATGTATTTCCCCCCAAAACCTTTACCTTTATCCACGGGACACCTATCAATATCAATATTAAGTGAATCCACAAACTGTCATTATTAATCATTTATAGTTCAACTACTAGGGAATTTTTTATAATGGAATGAAGCTCCCCAAAAATGAAAATGTTAAACTAGAAGAATAAAATACATAGAAAATATAATATCATAAAATCAACTAATAAGTGACCTTATAAGACTAATATTCCACGTCAAAATATCTGGAGACTCCTCCTCATCTATAGTAGGTGACATGATCTCCCAACTCTATACCGTTGGTTATCACATTTAGAAAAAAATCTAAAACAGCATTCCAATAAGTTAATCCAACCTATAAAACACCCTGATATTCCATTAAATATCTCCCCAAAAAATACATCATCAATCCATTAAGGCTTCAATATAGTTGAGATGATTTACTTGTTGGACACTCAATTTGGATTTCCCATCTCCACATTAGCAAACAGCTAATCTGAACACTTTGGATATCATCAACTAGAGATAATGTGGATCTGTCATCTAATGAACATAAAATAGAATCATAAATCACCCACTTATTTATCTCATCGGGTACCATTTATTCAAGATAAAGACCGTTCTTCATGGAAAAAATATAATTGATCCTCTAAAACAATAATGGTTATTTGAGATAATATCACCATAAATGGAATAAACTAGTAATAGTTTCTTAAGGGATTTTATTACTAATTTATTAGGTCTCACTTCAATATGAATGTAGACAACATCCCAACTTATTGATCAAAAAACACCATAACAATTAGACATCCACCAAAACAGAGGTATTATTTGATTATTTATCCCAGAAATTATCATATTTAGGCACCACACCATCTGGTTGGGATCCTAGAAAGCTCCATATAATAATTTATTTATTACAATATCAGTAATATGTATTGAATAATACATTATAATGATAATTAATTGAGGTTGAAAATAAAGAAATCCATAGGTCGAATACCAATGTCATATTAGGTTCTACCTAATCAGCCCCACCATTGATATCATCCATTCAAGGAACTAGAATCCCACTCCTTATGATAAGAGAGGATGATATAGATTGGTGCGTGTTGTTGGTAGTTGATCAATGCACCATATCCCAAATACATGGGGACAACCATCATATTGATCATTTTTGTCACCTATTTAATTATCATAGAACATAAAATATGCAAAACAGATACCTCATACACCTAGGAGGGAAAAATAACAGAAAAATCATTATTCTATGGATTATAATCCTATTATATGATTCATTAGATAAGTTATCCTTTTAGTGATGTTGAAAAAATATATACTGACATCAATCAATGGATCTCCCCAAGCTTTACACTTGATGAAGAGATAAAAAAATTCTATATATTGACCAAAATCAACTCAATTAATGCCATTTGGTCTGATACCCACACCTTAAGTAACATTACTAAATAATTCAAGGGTTAACTAGACTAAATAATGTTAGACCTCACAACTCAAACAATGAGGGAGGTACCAGATCACAAGGGTAATATAATCAAAACCATTATCAAGTTGAACATCAAAATCAACATATGAAGGATTTGTTCCCATTCTATATAACAACAGATATTTTTATGATTTTTTTAAATAAATTATATTTGATCATTATATTTCATTACATACAATACTAATTTTATATCTCTTTAAATGAATCACTGGGGTTTAACAAAACATTGATATATGATTAATATAGTTATTTAAATGTGTTCATTATAAAATTGATGTTAAAAATATCAATAATAATAATAATAATAAATAAGTTTAAAATATTATTTTTAATGGTTTTATATAATTAAAACATTTTTATGAAAAATTAAATCACTTTTTAATAATGTCTTTATATGTTTTGAAAATAATATTTTCTCAAAAACTATTATTTTTTTTCATTTCATAAAAAATAATAAAATTTATTTTTGATACATTTAGAAAAGTAATTTGAAAAATAAAAAACAATTATTTAAATCATCATTTCAAAATTATCTGATGGTGATTTTTTAAAATTTTTAGGAAATGTTTTTTTATAGGATTAGTGAAAAATAAGAAATATTAATTGAAAAATTAATTTTTTGTTAAACAATTAATAATGTTAAATATTATTTAAAAATTTTTTGAAGTAGAAATTGTTAAATTATCAATCCATTAATCTAATTGAGGTAATAGGAATGAATTTCATATTTTATATGGATATAAAAACTTTTTAATCATTTTAACATTTCCTCTTTTAAAACCATATTTTTCCTTTCGTTTGTTAGATTAATTTAATATTAATATTTTCCAATTATTTGATTAAAATTTGGAAATTTGGATTAAATATTTAGAATTTTTATATATTTTTTATTTTATAGTAAGTTAAATTTCATAACTTAAATTAATAGTCATTGAAATTAACATTATTACCATTCTATAAGGTAAAAATGGATTTACCAGGGGTTAATCTAAAAACTTAAATATAAAAAAAGACCTAAAACCTATCCAACAACCATTTTATGTATATATTTTACTCGAAACCATTACAAAAAAAGATAATAATTAATTTTTTAACCTTTTTACATGAATAAAATTTAGGTGGAATTCTTTATTTTAAAAAATGTACAAGTTTTCATCTCACCTAACTTATAAAAGGCCATCTCCTTTCATCCCTTATTCACACCTCAAAAGAATTATAGAAAATCAAATAACTTACCAAATAAATTTAAAACATCCATATTGTCATCCTATAATACTTATATTGAACATAATTATATACTATTCAGGATTTCAGTGTAAACCTAAATAAGGATTCCCGAAAAAGAGGTAATGTTAATCAATAAGAATTTTTGTTTCATTTCATCTCTCACCACTATCAGTTATAATTATACCATAATGTAATGATAATATATTTATCATAAATACAATTATATATTTTTATGATATGCTAATATCCTATATACTTCTCTACTTATATCCAATAAGTTATGAAATCATTATTTGTCTATATAGAGTACTACAGCCTTTCAATCCAATGTTATTAGTTTTTCAGTACCACCTATCAAGGATGAAAATAATGATGGTTTTATTTTTATATATTATATTTATGATATTTTTATGGATATTTAATTAATATATCTCACATAACATTATGATTTCCATTTTTTAAGAATATGTTAACATCGCTCATGCGTACGATGGAATAGGGCCTCACAATGTGATGACATTCATTTAAGCTATAGATAAAATGTATTGATGATGGATTTACTAAGAACATGTGATGTATATGAAAAAAATTATTATGAAATAATAATATATCATTTAACTTTATTTCATTCAATCCAAAAAGAAAATAAATGAAATGTTAATGCATACATACGACCTACTATATCCAAGAACGATGCATTTCATTTTGTATATCTAAATATTATGGATTACATTAAATAAATATATAAATAATAAATACTATATTTATAAAATTTTAAATATTATATAGATGATTAAATGATAATCTAATTAGGATGAATATAATTAAACAATCAATACATATAATAAAATAAAGCAGTTTTTACCTAAAATGTAACTTTCACATAGAATTATTAACAAAATGGTAATAAATGGTCATAAGTAAATCATATATAGTATGATATATATATGTTTTTTAATATATTAATAATAAGATATTTATTATATAGAATTTTTAAGCATGTGTGATGTATGTTTAGACATAAGTTAAGATATTTTTTTATTCTAAATTTCTATATTTTAGACATATGTTATGTTATGAGCCAGTATAATTCTTATAGATATACATACAACACATTTAAATTTTTTATCATCAATTTAATTGTACTCATAATATTTTATGATCATTTTCCCCCTTAAAAGGGAAAATAATTCGAAATCACCAAAGTGGTAAATTTTTTATGTTACAGTCTAAACTTTTATCAAGATTGTTTATGATTATGTTTCTGATGAGAAAATAGTTTGATACATATATCGTGAAACTCATAAATTATCTAATCCTTTAATAATTCATGATATTTTAAAATAATTGTTTAATTTACTACTATTTTTTATATAATATTACCGAGCTATGTTTTTTAAAAATATATCTTTATTTCATTATTCGGTTGGAAATCGGTTTTATACCATAACCATGTTATATTATAATTTAAATAAAAAATTTCGTATTATTATCTTATTATATTTAAAATACATTTTTAATCATTTTCTAAATTTTACAAAAAAAATATAATATAATCTTCAGGCCGTTTTTAAACAATTCATGTTTGGATTGTACCAATAATTTAAAAGAAATATTTTTTTCACATGTACAACATAAATGAAACGTATTATCATCATGACCATTATTTTATTTGAAGATTATTTTAATTTTTTTCATGTTTATTTTGAATGATTAATATTTTCAAATCAATATATGACTTAAAAATTATTTATCAAAGAGGAAATGATATTTTCATCATCAAATTATTTAAATGATCTGCCAAAATAATTTTCCATATATGATATAATATGATTGTGTTTTCAATTCCTTATTGGGGATATGATTAAGGGATAAAATAATTATTATTTCTTTAAATGGTTTATGTTTATGATTTTAAGATTTTTATGTAACTATTTTCTCTTCCATTAGTTATACCCAGGGAATATGATTTCGAAACAAGCTTCATTTTCAATTCGGTATACCACAATCAAATACTTATAAAATACGCTTCATTATCCATTATTTATTCTATTATGAAATAATTAAATGAATATGAATCCTTTTACATTTATATAGGTTTTGATATTATTAAATCTTAATGTAGACCATTTCTTTCATGGGTTATGATAGGATTAATGGTTTATGACATTATGGAAAAAATATATATGATTTTTATTATATGACTAGCTGTACCTCTATCTCCCCCGAATTAATTGGGTAATGATTTATATCTCATTACATTGATAGTATTGTAATATTAAATTAACCCAATTCAGTAAAGGGATTTATCTGCTATGATGGTTTGGAGAGAGATCCCACTCCACTTATGATTTCCTTGTATGTTATCACGGAACACTATAGAAATTATTTTCTATGATTATGTATATTCCAAATATATATAACTTGTGTCTTTAATATTTTCTCGTGGAACATGTTATTTTATTCTCATTTGATTAATGTATTACAATATTTAAATAATTAATATATGACTTTAGAATATGATCATTGATATATAGGGTATGGTATTCAAATGTTATTCTCAGGATCTTATACCCTTATTTTCATGTTAGTTTTACGTATCTCCCTTGATTACCCTTAATGAGAATATGAGACCACCCTTTCATATATTCCCATTCCCTCGGTTATAAAGAAATATATTTTTTATGATTTGTATAAAAAGGTTGTAATTATGATGAACATTGTGGGAGATGTTTTAGTCCACCTATGAACTTGTTTTTTGTGTTCTAGTTTTCCAAACGCAACAAAATACTATGGTCATCATGAATGTATTCATGAAATATAATTAATGCTCATAAAAATTGATCTAATATAAATATAAAAAGATTATGTCACTATAGTTAGTATCATTGGATGGGTTTAGTTATCCTTTGGAAACTAGGATTATAAAACTATAGTGAGAGAAAATGTCTATGGATATTTCTAAGGGTGTTTTAATGTATATGAATAGTTTTCAGGATTTTGATAAAGGATAGACAGTGTGGTTTTCATGAAATTATAGATCATTATGATTATTATAAGTGGATGTGGAGCTATAACAGAAGTAACTAGGAGTAATAATTCTAAAAAAGGGAAAATTTTATCAAATCAATCATCACCAATGCATAATAGTGGGACTTTTTACACACCTAGTATGAAACTCATAGGTGACATGATATAGAAAATCACAAAATCCTTATGAACCATCATGAAAGATTTAAATAGATGAAAACTATGAATAAATTAGTATAAAATTTATGTTTTCAAATATTAAGGATTTATTTTTTTATGGTTTAGATATCCTAGAAGATATTTTTTATGATTATGTAGTTAACCAATATTATTTTTATTTCTGACACTATGTTTTTTGGGATTACTCAAAGGGTAGAGCCCAGAATAACTATGTTAATGATGAGTGATAATGATAATGAAATGATTTTCCTTATAATTATCCAAACATAAGAGGATGTAATATAAAAAATCTATATACTCTTCTCACACAAAATTCTCAAGAAATAAATCACGTTGGACATCAAAACAAACCAAAGAGGGAACAAAATTATATGGATTCCTTCATATGGACAAAAACACCTTCCTATAGTGGATCTAATTATTCACTATTTCTTATGAAATATATTAGTACCAATGAAAATATATTTTCCATTCTCTTATGTTTGAATGATGAATAATTCAATTTGGATGTCTATCATTTGGACGGTGAAGCTGATCAATGGTTTAATCTTATCTAGAATATGTGGAAACATGATCGAATTGACTAAATGGATTGATATGATTTTATTTTTTTTAATAATTAATTTCCTCGTATAATTAGTACAATGAGGTATAATGATTTCTTTTAGTCAAATAAAATGGTTGAATAATATGTTAGTATCTATGAGGAATCTTTTGCAATACTATTGAGGTACAATTTTGATATTCTCATCCAACCTAAAAGTAAGAATGATTTATTATTTAATGGCATAAAACGACATATCAGAATGAAATTATCCATAAGTGACTCAAGTATCTATGAAGGGGTTGTTCTATATTCTACCATTGTGGAAATGAATGTTTGAGTAATGAATTAATTTGATGGTTATAATAAAAAATGAAGATGGAGTTCAAATGAAAATCTAAAAACCCTTGAGGGAAGAATATGATCTTTTCATTATGGTCAAACTGTGTAAATAAATATAGTGGAATGTTTTTTAAGGGGACTATTAAATGTTTTCAGTGTGTAATTAAATTTTATTAGGTAATTTATTGCCGATGATATTGGTTGAAGTAAGATAATGATGCGCATAGAGAGAAAGATTCAAAAAATTCACCGCCCACAATCCAATGTTTCAAATTCATGGATTATGTGGACTATTCAAATTGATTCACAAATACTAATGTAAATGACAATGATCAATGTTAGAAACCTATTTTTTTCAATGGACATGGGGAAATCTAATGTGATCAATATTTCTAACAAGGGGTGAGAAAATTACAATGTGAAATTGCACTTACCATCTACTCTAGAACGACTAATGTTTTATTTAACTATGGGTTTACCCATTATTTCATATCTGAATAATTTTATAAGGCCATCAAGGTTCCACCGAAACTATTAGATATTGAATTAAAATTGAATACCCCTAATGTTATGATGATCATATCTCAATTATATTATTCCAATCTGGATGATGTTTGTTGGAAGGTGATTTCATAAAATCTTGTCATTCTTCCACTGGTGGAATTTTATTTTATCATGGTCATGGATTTGATTTCTCTACAAATATTACACATAAAATATAGAGTAAGGGAAATAATATTTTATATTATAAACCAATTATGGTTATCAATCAATCTAATAATTATTACAAACTTTTGATTTAGATCACATCCATTGTATGAGTCATCATTACCCGTAAAAATATGTATTTATCTTAAATGGATGGGGGAAATCTGGACATTGATAATTCGACTATTGTTTATGAATTTTATAGTGTATTTATAGAGGGGATTCATACCCTTCCACAAAAATAAGAAGTTGAGATATCAATAGAGCTCATAGTTGTCAACACAACAATTTTAAAGAATCTCTATAGAATGGGCTCGATTGAGATTCTATAATTGAAGAAAAAATCCAAAAAAAATAGACAAGGGATGAATTTGAAAAAATGTATCACCTTGGTGTACATATTTAATTTATGTAATAGATATTCATAGATCAATGAAACTCTACATAGATTATTGTGAGTTGAACATGATAATGATCAATAAAAGTTATCCCATTCTCTATATTGATAAAATGTTTGATCAACTACACATAGAAAAAATATTTTCTATGATTAACAATCATTCTAGATATCTTCAATTAAGGGTAAAAAAGGATATACCCAGAATAAAATTTTGTAAAATGTATGGACACTATGAATATATATTGATCCAATTAAGTATTACTAATTTTCCCATTATATTAATTGATTTAATGAATATATTATTTAGAGATTACCTTGATCAGTTAGTGTTGTTCTTTATTTATGAAATTATTATATATTCAAATAGTAATGAACATCATGAAGATCACTTGAGAACTGTTTTAACGTCCCTAAGGATGAAAAATATATATGAAATATTTAAAAAGTGTTAATTTGTTTTTGAAAAATTATTCATTTTTTTCCAAATAATCTCAAGATAGGGTATAGCAGTAGGACCATCCAATACACAAGCTATTGAATATTGCAATAGACCAACCCTAGTGACTGATAATCATATTTTTCGTCATTTAACTGGATATTGTTTATGTTGTGTGGATATTTTCTCCGAACTATCTACTCTACTGACCATGTTAATTCCAAGGGGTGGAAAATTCCTCTGGATATATGAAACTGATGAAAATATCTAATAATTAAAGAGAAGATTAGTTATCATGCATACTCATACATTTACATATAATGGAGAAGGTTTTCTAATCTATAGTGATCAATCCAATAAGGTTTTGGTATGTTTTTTTGTGAAAATATATATGGTTATATCTTATACCATAAGATAAATAATGATTTTTGATAAAAATTATACAAATCATGATTTTTTGTTAGGTGCAGTAATTTTTACATTAATGGTTTGGAGGTATTATCTTTATAGAAATAGTGTTATATATATTCCAAAAAGAAAATTATAAACTATATATTAACATTGAAGGAGTTCAACATGCACCAAAAAAGATAATTATATCTGATTAAGGATTATTAATACTAAATAAATTACAACTATGGTAAATAGAACAAGGGGGTCAATGATTTGACTTGAAAGGATCATGATAGATTAACCATAATGGGAATAAAAAAAAGATCTAATAACTAGTTTCAGGAAATGGATGGATCTATAAGTCCTTGAGGAAGGGTAAAAATCCTATCTTACTCAATTGAATGTTCAACCATCTATATAGGTGAATATTAAATAGGTATATAGGTAAAATGTATAGATATGAAAGATGGTTATAAATTTTCTTGAGTTTAATCATGATCATGATATAAGGATATGATTTATGAATCATGTATATGTTTAATCTATACTAGACTTTAGAAAGGATTTGTTAGACGATTCATATAGTTCTTCATTCTCTAATCATCCTTGATGTATGAATTTGTATAGTGATTTGAAATAATTCTTCTGGCAGGATTAAATAAAGGTAGATATCATAGAATTTGTATCTCAATGATTGTTATAACAGAAATTTAAAGATGGAATAAAAATTTCTAATTTGATGTTACAAAAATTACCCATACCAAAATGCAAAATGTAAAACATAATCACGTATTTTTTATTAGATTCCAGAAATTATCTAAAATTCATAAATCAATATAGGTCTTAGTCAAGAATTTTTCAATGTCATATTAAATAATACTCCCCTCTAGATTATATTTCTAGGATATAAATTAATGAATGTTGTAAGGATAAATGGAGTACCACATTCTTTTGTGTCTGATTGAGATATTAGGTTTACCTAAATTTCTTAGAGAAACCCTCGGTATGCTCTGGAAATGGATTGTGTTTCAACGTAGAGTATCATCCTCAAATGGTTGGTCAATCTAAATTAATAATTAAAAGCCTAGAGAAAATGTTGAGATGTTTTTTCGTGGATTTCAAAGGAGGTTGGGACAAACATTATCCTCATGTTTAATTTTCTATCAATAATAGAATTATATTGATCTCCCAAAAAGAACATTATGAACCTTTATATGGAAATTAATGTAGATCTTCAATGTCTGGTAACGTAGTTAGAGATATAAATTTATTTGGACCTGGTATGGAAGAATAGATGGAATAGAAGATTGGAGTAATTTAGTAACACATGAATGAAGCTTAGAGTGAGTAGAAAACTCTTAATAACAATCAACTACATGATCATGATTTGGATGTTTGGGACATGGTTTTTCAAAAAATATCACTAAGGAAGAGGTTTTAAGGTTCAGGAAGAAATTGAAACTATACCTCTTGTATATCATAATCATTTATATTATTTATTGTATTAGGATGGTAGCTTATCAATTAGCACTTACACCTATCATCTTCCATCCCCATGATGAGTTCCATGTGTCCCACCTATGGAAGTGAATACATGAATCATTATATTTATTGAACTCAAAGGTTGTGATGTTAGAGAAATATCATTTTTATAAGGAACAACTGGTGGAAAATTTTAATCATATAGAGAATTGTATATGAAACAAGACCACTCACTTGGTCACTGTTTTGTTATGAAACATCTAGTTTGAAGAATATTAGTGGAAACATGAAGACATTATTAGGATTAAGTATCCACATTTTTTGTATCATAGTGATGATTTTAAATAAATAAATACATTTTTTTGGGGGTAGAATGTAACACGCTAAGATTTAGTTAATATTGTTTAATAAATTAATTTTTTGATATCTTTCATAGAACACATTACAAAGATTGACTTACATTACACACAAGACTATGTTTAAAAAAACCAAGATATATTGTTAATATAGATATTTAAATGTAACTATTTTAACCTGGAAATAAAATAATGAAATATAAATAATAATAAATACTTTAAGAACATTATTTATAATTTTTTTATACAGAGAAAGCATATTGATAAAAAAGTAAATAATTTTTTAATAAGTCTTTATATGTCTTCAAAATATGATTTTCTCAAAAAATTTATTTACTTTCGTAATTTTGTGAAAAATAATAAATTAAAAATTTTAAAAACATAGAAAATTAATTTTTTAAAATAAATATAATTCTAGAAATTATAATGTCAAAATTATCTTATGGTTAATTTTGGAATTTTTCGGGAATGTTTCATTTTTTTATGAGTAGTGAAAAATAATTAATTTTAATTAAAATATTCCTTCTAAGGTAAATTATTTATAAATTTATATTACATTTAAATTGGTTTTAAAGTTAAATTAATTCAATTTTAAATAATTCCAATTTATTTTATTTGAATCAAATTTATATTAAATATAGATATAAAAACATGTTATGTATTTAATCGTTTTCCTCTTTAAAAACTTGTTTTCTCGTCTCATCAATGGAAAAACTTTTAAATTAAAATATTCCACTTATGTGGTTGGAATTTTTAAAAATGGGTTCCATTTTTTTAATTAGATTAATTAATTTTATCTAATAATTTCAAATGTATATTTGACTAAAAGGATTTTTAGAAATATGAAAACAAAATGTATCGTCGTTAATGTCTAATTTTATTATGAAATTATCATTCACTTGTTTGACATACTACTGCCTCGCGAATTGATGTCATTAATTTTTTTCCATTACAAACTGTCAAGGATGGAAATAAAATGGTTTTATTGACTATATTTTAAATTTATGATGTTATTTTGGATTTCAAATTATTATATCCCGCAGACCTTCATGCATTCAATTGGGTGGGAATATGATAATGTTGCTCATGTGTACGACGAATTACATCCCTGCGAAGCGTTTCAATTCATTCACTCTTTATAGTGATTGTATTTAAAATGTTTTTAATCAAAATATTTGATACATATGAATTAATTATGTATATATATGGATAATATATCATTTAAATTTATTTATTTTAATCTGAAAAGAAAATGGAAACAACATTCAGGAAAATGTACACCAACCATCTCCATGAAAAATGCATTTTAGTTTCCATATCTAAATGTTATGTATTACAAAAAATTTAGATATAATTAATATATATGAAATTTATATTATGTTCCGCATTATGGATATGTTTAAACCCTGATCTATTTAAGATTACCAAAAATATCAAAAAACATATAATAAAAACAATGTTATTATAAGCTGAAATTTATCCATAATATTAAATTGTAAATAGATGAGTAATAAAAGGTCACATGTAAATCCTTTTTTGTTTGAAATATATAATTATTTATTATAATATATGTATAAAAAACATATATTTATTATGAAATATGTTTTAACATGTGTGATAGAAGTTAATACATAAGGTAATGTATTTTTTTTCTCAATTTTCCTTCTTTGAGAGATATGTTATGTTATGAATCATTTTTACTTATCATGGTGTATGTATTACAATTTTAAATTAAATATAATGAATTTATTTATCCTTATGATATTTTATGTTTTATTTTATATTTTCCTTTTATCGGGTTAAGTGTTCCATGTCACCTTTGAGGTCAAGATTTTATGTCCCAATCTCAAGGTTTATCAATATTGTTTATGATTATGTTTCTGATGGTAATATATTATGAACCATATATAAATAAAATAATTTATTTTATTATGATATATTTATTCTTTATTAAATAAAATAATAGTAATATTTTTCTACTCATTGGTAGTTAATATATTATCAATTTTGTTTTTAAGAATACATGACTTTATTTTTTTTTCTTTGGTCACAAATTTAATTTATTCAAAAATCATGTTTTTTCAAAATGATTTAAATAATGTATTACTATAATCCTATGATTTTAATAATACATTTTATAACCGTGTTTAATTTTTTTTGAAGGGAATCATCATGTCATTTTCTAATCAATGCATGTTTGGATTTCACAAATAATTTAAAAGTAACTGTTCTTTTATCGTGTCTAGAAAGAAAGAAACGTCTTATTGTTTTGAAAATTAATTTTTTAGAAAATAAATTATATGTTTCCACGTTTATTTTCACGGAAAAATATTTTCAAAATATTTTCATTTTTAAAATGTTTTTTCTAAAGACAACTGAACATTTACAGCTTGGAATGTTTTAAATGATCGATAAAAATCAATATCCATATAAGATTACATATTTTAATGACACATAATAATTTATGGTTATTTGATCCAATGAAATCATTTTTATTATTTTTATGAATTATTTATGTTTAAGATGAAATGATATTTATAAACTCGATTTAAATTATATATGTTATATAATAGAAAAATTATTATGAAACCCCATTCATTTTCTATGAGTTAATCCATGATAAAATACATATTAAAAGTGGTTAAATTTCCATGGATTATGTTATTATGAAATGATGAATTTACTAGTAAAGATATCAATTATCTATATGTTCTGATATAATGAATTTTTTATGAAACTCATTTCATTTCATGTCTTACGATTTGATGAATTTTATATAAACCTATGGCATAAATATGTATGATTTTCATTATGTGATGCGTGAGACCAATATATCCCACACGGAATTAGATAATGAATTATATATCACGAGATATATAGGAATTGATTAGGGAGTGAACCTAGTTCATAATGGTACATTATTTGTTATAATGGTCTTGGCAGTGAAGCTTCACTAGAACGATGATTTTGGGATTGAAGGCATTCCACTATGATATCATTGGTAGTGACCATGGAGGACAATGGAAATGAGTTTCTACAGTTACGTGTATGGAAATAATCTACATCTTATGACGTATATATGTTTCTAGGGATCGTGTTCTTTTATTCCCTTATTATTCATGTCTTATGAGATACTAATCATTATTTCATGATTAAATATTAGGATAATTGTTATGTAGGGTATGGTTTTAAAATTCAATGCTCATGTTATTATACCCTTATGTTCATGTGTTTTTATATATTTACATTGATTACTATTAATGAGCATATTAGATGACCCTTACTTATGTTTTTTATTCCCCATTTTATAGGGAAATTTATATTGAATGTTATTTCTATGATGGGTTTTAGTTACGATGCAGACAGTGGGAGATGATGTAGTTCATATATGAACAAGTTTTCCATGTTTTTAATATAACTAAAAAATTATAGTCCCCATGCATATATTAGTGTAATGTAATGAATATTCAAAAAAATTTATGTAATATTTATTTATGGAAACCCTAGTTTTATATTGTATTATAGGGAATTATTGAATATTTTATTTAATGTGGACTAACAACATACTGATATTTAGGGAGTGACAACCCCCACCCAAATAGAAAACCCATAGGCTAATAAATGGATATCTTCAATATTTTACAATTTTTATGTATAGAAATATCCATTACATATAGAATAAACAAAAAATGGGAAACATATTTTAATAGAGGTAGAACATACACCTCTTATAGAGTACCCCTTCCTAAAATCATTGTCAAGCTCCACATTATAACGTTTAATGATAACAAATTATCCCATAAAAATCCATCCACTAAAAATAAAGGACATAAACTATCTATTAGGGGAGTACAAAACCCTTTATAGTATTAGGGATGCACATCTCACCAATAGGGATGGCGTACCAACCCAATGAATTAATAGGGGTAACAATGAACCAAAAATAGTAGTCCACACCTTGGTATTTGTGGGGGAGAATCGAAATTTAAAACCTCATATAGGGAACCCACAACCTCAAATAAACGTATTCCTGTGGGTTCAATAACCTTACACATGGAAGAAACTTACATTGTCTGATAATAGTGTGTTATAAATCTATTTTTGTTCCATAGAGTACATATGGGCCCTTAATTTCGTATTTACACGATAAAATGGGTTACAATACCCTTCCATATAAAACAACAATGTCTTTTGGAATCAATTTATCAGTGCTACTACATCGAAAATAAATTTCCTAAAAAAATCTATTATATTTCGAGAGATCCACTTATGAAACTCATTCCTCTATGAGTAGTCATAAAAATATCATCATCTTCTGAATTTAAACCTAATCATCTGGAGAAATAAATCTTAGGAAGGACTGATCATCCTTACTTCCAAGAGATTTATTAAAAGTAGGAAGTCAATCTATTGCACTAATAATGTAATTAATAATAAATTATTTATGGAAATGATTAATTATAAAATACATAAAATTACACAAATAACCAAGTTAGTCAAAAAAATTAGGTCCCTTTCATAGGAACAAATTTAAAATATCCAATAAATAAAGTCCCTATTTTGGTTCTAATGCATGTTGTATTTTTTCAATTAATTATAAAAATAAATAAGATAATGCTCATGGATCATTACATAATATAGAATTTAAGGATTAGAAAAATATTATTACATATTATAGTTTTATAAAAATTCAACTAACATTTTTTTTAATTAAACAAATTTATTGATCAGAGTTATACTCTATCTATGTTTTCTTCATACCTACTCCTGTGAATTCATTTTTCAAATATAGGTAGATCCATTAATTATTCAGTAAATAATTTTTTAAACCATATGTGGAATCCTTTATCATGCTATGGGAAAAACCATTGCTTTGTTTCATTTAAATTAAACAAAAAACAATTGAAAATATAAATGATTTTTTTTAAAAAAATAAAAATTTAGGGGTTTCGTCAAAATATAGAGTAAGAGATGACATTATAAATTTTAGAGGGCATATTTTATTGAAAATTATTTTCATTTAAAAACAAAAAAAATTCAATAAAATTCAATATTTTAACGGAAAACATTAAATATATACATTTAAAAATAATATCCTTTAATGGAATATATTGTTACTTGGAAAACATAAAAAACAAATATGCATCCAATATGAGTATTGATGTATGAACATCAATTAGGATCAAAATATTCTTGTGGTTGTGAGTTCAATCTTGATTCATCCTCATCACAACTAACATCTATGTGATGAAATTTTTATTATTATTTTATTTAAAATCCTATAATTTTCATTATAAATCCATTAAAAAATTGTATAAAACATCATTTATATATAAATTATTTTAAAAATAGAAAATAAATAAAATTTTCACATGTTTTTTAAAAGTAGAATACTGACTTATTTAAATAATCCATTTATTCATTGGTATCATTTATAAAAAATTCTTGAAAATTATTCATAGTGAAATTCATTTATAAACTTAGATGAATTTTCAAGGATATCATTAATTTATTTTCATACTTATACGAATTAAATACATTCATATAAATAAAATATTATTGTATGCATATAATGATAAACTATATCAATTTAAAATAAAAAATTCTCTCAAATGAACTTTCATAATTAAAAAAGATACTTTTTACAGTAGAAATGAATTCAACCGCTTAAAAACATACGCCACTCAAAAGAGGTTCTAATTAAAAAATAGATTTCATTTTATTATAATGGTGATAGAAAAATAATTGGATGTTTAAGAAAAATAAATATCCTTTAATGATAATGGGGTTCAAAATAATTATAAATTATAATATAATATTTACATAAAATATAACTAAAGGGTTTTCTAAACTGAATAATAAATTTTTTAAAATAACTTCACTGTACAATAATGGAATTTTAGAATAATAAAACATTGATAAAAATAGTTTCCATTACAATAATTCAGTCTTTTGAATTTATTATTTATGTAAGGAAGCTAAAAAATGATTCTCCGGTAGTTAATGAGTTTCTCTCCCATATCTAAAATAAGTAATGTATGAATAAGTTTATTAAAGACAATATATAGTGAGTAACCTCAATATAAAAAGATTTATATAGCTATGTTTTCATTTTTCATTCATAATTAGTCATTACAAATGTGAATGGTCTAATCCTTGTCTAAATAAAATTCAATATTTTACAAAAAACCTACATAAAATGTAGTAAACATAAAATATAATTCATCATATTGAGTTAAGATTCTATTTATTTATTAATGTTTAAATGTCCAAGTGTGACGCTTTGAAGAATCATGATGATATTTTTCATGCCTAGTAAGCCCAAAATGTGGATTATCAGGTATTTAATATTGATGTTTTTTATATATATGAAAATTAAAATCATTCGAACTCCTAAATAAAAATATCCTAATTTTATTCTCCATCATGATGTATTAATATATAATATGGTATTATATATATATATAAACTTCGAAACTAAAGTAACCTTAGGAGGTAGTTGATGAACCAAGAAATAAAATCAAGCCATGATTGATATATGGTTTAAAAATGATTGTTGTAGTTATATATGTTAATATAACTCAATATAATTGGTTATGTTGAGTTTCCTTGTATAGAACATGACAACCCCCATTGATAAACCTTCCTCCACAATTATCGACAAAAAACTCATTGTAGCGGCTTGATGGTATCAAAAAATTCATTAGAAGATGTTGATGTGAATGGAGAAATATTGTAGTTGATGGGGAAATTTTGAAAGGTATGATGATGAATACTATAGGCCAAAATATCCTAAAATACTCTAGTCTATTTTTTGGGTGTCATATAGGTTACTATAATTTCAATGAAATTAAACAATAGTTGAGGAAAGGGATGGAATCAAGCATGTCACTTTATAGGTGATACATGAATGGATAAGGATTATTCCTACATTGTATGTAGGATATAGAGCACCATGTCCACTAGGTTTAGTGAGATATAATAGATGAATATTTATTTGATCAGATGCCTTGAGTAGAACAAATCAGGCGACTACTGTGGTGTGCGTATATTTTTTATCTAGTGAAATGAACCATGTGTTTATGTTTCACATTATAGTTCAGATCTGTCAAGCCCTCACATATATGTTTTTCTATTCAATTTTTAGATTGATTTGATTTTCCCTAGTCCCATTCCCAAAACCACATTACAACCATTCATTACACCATCTTGTTGACCCATGGGGTGGAACCAACAACCCAATGCACACTAGTGTGTGTTCTCTGCAGCTGCTATGAACATCCACCACTCCAGTCTTTACATCCTTTCCCACCCATTCCAACTTTGGATATATTATTCAACCTTACTCCCATCTGTTTGTCCACCAAGTTCCACATCTAGTTTTTGTGGGTTTTTGGGCTCATGGTAACCAAATTTTTTACAGATAAATTTTAAATCTAAAAAATAACCCTAACCTAAATTCATGACTCTTTGAATTATTTTAATATTCTTTCAAATAAAATAAATTTATCTATTTATTAAATTATTTATATTATTGAAACTTTAAATTTAAAAAATATTACAATTTCCACCATGTTTCAAAAATAGTAAATGTTATATTTTAAAAATTACATTTATTTTGTGATAACCTAATATTACACATAATTTAAGGGTCTTATAAACATTTTAATTGAAATCATGGGTCAATTATATTTTCAAATGTATCCAACAACTATTTAAAATTTTTTATATTCATATTCTTTAAATAGACAATTATGATGCATATTTTTATAACCTAAAATCTACACATTCTATTCCTCTTTCTCAAAAGTATTGTTATTTCTTTCAACTAATATGTATTGTTACCGTTATATAATTTTGTATATTTCTACTCAGGGTTGATTCTAATGATCTGTTCTATGATTTTGGGTTTTTTATGTATATTTTACATTGTCCTATTTTATTTACGATGATCATTAAATATTTAATATTTATGTCACTATAAATAGAAATAGAATTTTGAAGATATGTTATTGTATCAATTTAAGTGTATTATTTTCAACAAAAAGATCTTCCTCTTGATTTATTTTTAATTTTTTTTATTTTTAGATTTTATTTAATGGAAATAAATACATTAAAATTTTTGGATGCTAAATACTCCCCCTTAAAAGAGTTGTTACCTCAAAAGTATTTTTTGCAAAATTAAAATCTTAATCAATATTACAATGATTTAGTCAAGGATTTTTTTATCCCTAAAAAATAAAATCCATACATTCACCATGAATTAAAATTATATTTAATTATTTTCATAAAATAAATGATTACTTCAACAAAGATATTTAATTCCCCTTGGAATATATCATGATTAACAAGCGTCCAGATTTGGTAATAGTACATCAGGATATCATCAAAATCTTCTATTTATCATTTACAAATAAGAAATTTATAATATCAATTAAATTGTTTAAAAATCAGAAAATAATTGAAAAATTACTATTACTATTATATAACTTTAAAACATTTATTTGAACATGATTATTTTAAAACTGTCTTATAGAATTATCATAAAATGTTTCAAAATAATCATTGATACTTGTCCATGGAGTAAAACTTAAAATTTGATACATATATGATACATGGTGGGAACCCTCTTCCACAACTACATAAAAATCATCAATTGTTTCATATATTTTAGATAGTGTTAATAGTTGGAAAAAACACTGGTGGTTCATTCCATGCCTAGAATGGTGAGAATATTGAAAGAATAATATTTTCAAATAGAAGATCCTTGACACTTGAGAAAATCAGGTAATGGTAAATGTATTAGATACCTTATAGAGTTTAATTTAAGTAACTTGGTTATTGAAAAAACAATCAAAGTTATCTTGACATGATTTTATAATAATATTTTCAAGTATATCATCCTTAATATATATATGTGTTGTTCGTTATCTTTCACCTTCCCACTTAAAATACATCAAAAAAAAAGATTCATCACATAACCATTAAATAAATAAATAACCCTATATTTAATAAAAAAAATCATAATTTATATAGAATTTTAAACCTTTCCTCTGATACCAATAGAAACAGTCCAAACCTGAAATCCAAAATCCGAAGCTAAAACATGTTACATTTTTTGTAATCTTTCTAACATAAATATACACATCTCAATGAACTTTTTGGTCTATATTTTTTTTATTCATATAAAAATAATACATTTCAAACTATTGTACATTTTCAACAAACATTTATTCTATAAAACATGAAAAATAATTGTAGTCTAAAGAAAACATCATTGGTCTTCTATTCATCACTAATCCTATGAATAAAAATTTGAAACATGGTTTGACCACAATATTTCTCAGCAATGGGTTTTAAAAACATTCGGAAATAATTTTTAATGCTATAGAATAATACTAAAAAAACAGTTTTTTAATCTCAAATATGGAAAATAGAATAAAATATATAAATTTTCAAAAAATTACACATTATGGGTTTCCAAAAAACCCAAAACAAATAATGGTTTTAAAATTTGCAAGGATACATTTTATTGAAAATAATTTACAATTCATATCTTCATAACATTTCCGTTAAATTTCATAATTTTTCTTAATACAATAAAAATATACATTTTAAATAACAACATTTTATGGAATATTTTTTACATTTTAAACATTTAAAACCATGTAGCTAATAAGAGTGTTTATTTCTAATCATAGTTTAGGAAACAATATCCTTGGGATCTTGGGATCACTCATAATTCCTCATAATCATAACCAATATCCAAATGATACATTTTTAATAGTACATTTTTAAATTTCTATCTTTTACATTGTAAATCAATTACAAAAAAATTCCAAAACATTACATATATATAGTATATTTTAATAAAGGATAATAAATAAATATTAACATTATTTCCCATAAAAAGGAACCCATACTTTTCTATTTTAATCCATAATATCATAAGAAATATTTTTGAAAAATTCTTGAAAATTGGATATAAGAAAATAATTTTATAAATAATCCTTAATTTTCAATTATAACTATAGTACATAGAAATATCTAAAATAATTAAATACATTCATAGTAAAGAAAAATAATTTTATCAATAAAATGATAATATTTATAAAAAATGAAGGAAAAATTCACTATAAATAACATATATAATTTAAAAATGTGAAATTATAAAATAGAAATGAATTCACATACACAAAAACATAGTCCTCTACAATGTGGGCGTAATACTACAAGTTGTTACACATCATTATTTTTCAATAAATTTAAATTTCTTTAATGGGTTTAATTACATACTACACTAAGTTATTGTTTATTTATACACAAATCCAAGTCAATATTTTACTATATTAAACACTTATATTAACTTTTAGTACAAATAACAGAAGTTTTGACTTGTGTTACACACAATTTTGATCTCCTTTGATAGTCTCTGTTACATACAAGGCCAAGTTTTACTGAACAGAATTATATTATTTAAGATGATAGTTATCACCATGGCATTGGAATGAAATTAATGAATAGTATTAACTAAATTATTAATTGAATTAATGGGATACTAATTAAATATAAATGAAGATAAAAACTAATTGTAAATAATGTATTTTTTATGAAAAGATATATTTTTTCCCATAAAGGTATATGTTAGTAGTAAATTTAATTAATAACAATTTTTGAATTATCTTAATGAAATTTATATAATTTATAGTCAATTAGGGTTTTTAATTCATCCAATATGTTTTATAGGAATAAAATAAGAACAAACCAACTTTTATGTATAAAATTCCATCTTTTCTAAAACACATTTTTGATGCCTTTTAATAGAATACATGTTTTAAAACTAAGTTTAACACATTAATAATTATTATTTGAAAACCTAAACATATTTTTTATTATTAATTTAACAATTATCTTTGGGTAGTTTTTTTTGGTTTTTGTTTTTCTAAAAAAAATCATCTTTTGATAAATTATAAAATACTAATTTTTATTGAAAACTATATTTTATTTTAAAGTCAATAAATGTTATAATTATTTATTGAATTATTTAAAATTCAATTAATTAATTATCATTTAAAATAATCCAATTATTAGTTTTTACAGGGGTTTAATATGGTAATTATTATAAAAACATTTTATGTTTTCAAAATGGAATTTTTAGGAAAAACTATTTTGCAATGCGTTTTACTAGTTTTATTTTAAATTAAAATTTGATTCATAGTTTTGAATTTTTAAAATTAGATGCAAAATTTATATACATAAGGTGAAAATTTAGTAAAAATGACCTTTTTAGTTTTAGCCAGTATGAATAGTAACTATTGTCAATTATGTTACCATGGAAATTTTAAATTGTGAAATATAGGTTAAATATTAAATGATAAAGACTATAAATTGGCTGAAAACATGTCCATATTTTATTTTAGGAAGATATTTATACCCTTAGAACCTAATTATTTAATTTATTTTTTTAATAGACCATATTCCATCAAAATGTTATATATAATATTTAAATCAATGCCACAAAATTTCACATTCATTTTTTTAAATATCCCATATGTTCCCATGTAGAGAATAAGGTATGTTATGAACAAATATAAATTTAAAATTTTAACCTAATAAACATAGTTTCATGATATAAATTTCTTTTTAACTTATTCATCCTCTATGATGAGATTTTGATATTTACAATATTTTATTTAATAAAAATTTAATGATTCCACATTCATGTTTCAAATTCTATATCCTTTTTAATATAGTGATACCCAAAATATATATTCAAATATTAGAATTAATATGAAATATAAAAGATTTATATTTATCATGGTATTTTTTTTGTAATTTTTAATGAAGAAATATGTAAATTAAATAGTTACACAACACTGACAAGATAATAATTTCATTAATGAAAATATCAAATTATTATTATTAAAAATATTAAATTAAATATAATTTCTAATAATTAATATGATAAACCAATTTTCTATCTTTCATTGACCCCTGAGGGATATAATAAAATATTTTATTTGAAGATAAATTTATGTCTAGATATTATAAAAAGTCCATGTAATGAATAATGTCAAAAATTAACTACATTGATATTATATCAAAGTAACATTTTATTACATTATATAAAATAATATAAAATATTTAAAAATATAAAATAATTATAATATAGTCTAAAATATTTTATATTTTTCATTTATGGTCTATTTTAAATCCCATAAATAAAAATTCAATCATTTAAAATTGTTATTGTTGTTACCTTAATTAAAAATAAAATAGGTGATCTAAGGGCTAATCAAAATGATAAGGTTTAAAATGATACCAAAACTTATCTAATTTTTTTATTATGATTTTAAAACGTTATCACATCATATATTTTAATTCATATCCTTTTTTATGTATTTAGATTGATATTGAATTTATTATAAATTATTATTTTTTGGAATTCCAAAAGTACCCCTCACATAAATTATAAATGGTTACCCCCTCCCACACATTGTCACATCATATTTTGCCTTAAATCTATAAAATAACCCTATACATTATTCTTCTAAACTTCCCTTGAAAAAATATTGATATGTGTTTGTTCTCATAATACCAACCCTTGTGTCCCTAAGAGGTGATCTAATGGAAGATCATCAAAGAAAATATAATCATCTTTAAAGAATCTTCCAGGATTATTTATTCTATTACATCCTATTAATTGATTTGTTTCCATTATAAATTTATTAAAATATTACAAAATCTAATCTAATATATTATTTTGATTATGTAACAACCAAATTCATCCTTGTATCCATCCTATGAAAAATTAATACATCGCACATGTGTGTATACGAATTATCATCTTCACACCATGATATAATCTGTTTTCCATCACCATATAACATGGGTGGGTATAATTATAGAAGTAATAGATATATATGATGAAAACAAAAAGATATTTATTCTGTAAAATTTTAATATACAATCCCCTTCCTTCCCCTTTCTTCATTAAGTGAAAGATACCGTACCTTGTGCAAACATACAACCTACTTTTCCTATGATGTGATAAAATTAATTTTTTCATGATAAATACAATTAATGATTATATAAATGTATTTAAAAAATAAATATGACATAAAATACCACAATATAGATTTTTATATTTTTTAAGCATTTAATATTGACAAGATGCAGGACATATATGACAAAATAAGAAAAGGAAAATGAAGTAGTTAACATCTGAAAGAAGGGTAATAAATAAGTATTATTAAAAAATGGGTGATAAGATTAAGTAATAGGATCATATATTATATCATAAATATGAATATGGTTTTATCATATATGAATGATAAACATATATATATTATACATGATGATTTACATGTATAAAAAATTCAAGGAATACGGGTTAGAATATTTATAGTCTCACATTTATTTCTATGACACTTATTCATTATTAACCACTCGTTTATTCTGTGTGGTGTATATAATTCCCTTGAATATAATATATGATAGTTATCCAAAATTGTTTTAGGTATTTACATATGAATTTCTTGATCTCTCTTTCATGGGGTGTATAGTTCAATCATTTCCAAATTAATAAGGGAATTTTATCTAAATTTTTCTTCTTTGAGACACCTGTTATGTTATGCACCTAAATTATATAATGAGGTGTGTATAGTGACCTTTGAAATTTTTCCTCCACAATCTCCATCCATTCATGATATTATAAATTTCATGTAATACTATTATCTCTTCCGTAAGAAATATGTTTTACTTTAAATCAATGTTTCCAAAATAATTAAAAGGGTCTTAAATGATCTTTTAGGTAATTTTGAGAAAAAAATATTTCAATTATATTTTAGATAGTTTTGAATGATTAGTTTATAATTTTTCGTGGTTATTTTCAATGAAAATGTTTTGATAAATGTTTTATGATTTAAGAATCACTTTTCAAAGTGGAAAGGATATTTTCCTAAAAAATTATTTCAAATGATCTTTCAAAACCATTTTACATTAAAGATAACATTATTTGATGTTATTTATGATTTACTTGGTTATGATTAATTTATACAATAATTATCATTTATATTGATACTTTATGATTATGAATGATCAGTGTTATTTTGGAACACAAATTTATGGTTTTCCTTATGTGGGTGGGACTTATATATCCCACCAATGCACTGGGTAAATATTTATATCTCACAGGACAGATAAAAATGGAACCGAAAGTGAATCTGGTTCAATAATACAGGATCGTAACATGAGTAAAATAATTTTATTAATACACGAATACAATGAGAGTAAATGTGATTCAGTAGTACAAGACTCAAATGGAAGTAAACTTGGTTTTGTAATAAAGGGATGGAACATAGAGTGAACATGGTTTAGTAAATGACTTTATTCGCTATGATGGTATTGGAAATTATCCTTGACTAATATAGAAATTTTTATCTATTCTTGTTTGTTTGGAAAATATTTATGTATTATGTTATCATTTTGTAGAATATTCTCTTGTATTCTATATAAACATGTATGAATTATTCCATGACACGATATCATGATAACTCATATAGAGAATATGATTTTAAATTTTCTTGTTTATATACTTATGCCTGATGATTATGTTATGTTTTATATATCCGTTGTTTACCATTAATGAGTATCTAAGATCACCCTTTTCATATTTTTCCCCATGTTATAAGAAAAATTTTAGAAATGAATACTTAAGGGAGAGATTATTATGGGAAACATTGGCTATATTTGACTAGACTATAAGTTTGTGGTCATCAATTATAAAGGCACTAGGCTAATATGATCATTGGGAGTGTCTATGTGTAATGTGTAAAATATTCCACAAAAATAATGTATTTTCTATGTATGTTATGATTAGGTCATTATAATTTGTATTAGATAAATATTTTAGTCATACTTTTCAAACTATGAAGAGAGATGTTCAGTTTGATAACTGTGGATATTTCTAAAAAATATTAGGGATATCTCTAAGGATAAGTCTATGTATAGATTAAAATCCTATAATTTTGGTAATGATCATGAATAACTTATGATTAAACATAATACGTTATAGATTTAAATTAATCAATCTATATTATGTAGTTTTTCCAGTATGGTTAGGGTTTCTCACACTATTATTCTTGGCTTTTAGACAATGTATAGAACTAGGAGGATGCATGTTAAAAGAGAATTTTATCAACAATGGAATGATCATTCTCATGAGAACCCAAATGAAATGGGAGTTTGACGAGAATTTTTATTATTATTCCTAATACTAAATATCATAATATGATCATCAATCTCAACCTTGGTATGTTTCATGACCCTTCTAATAATCAAAAGATAGAGTTTCATAGTGACCAAATAGGAAAGAATGTTCAACTTTTCTAATGTATGTCGTGTGGGAAGAGGCATCATGGAGAAGGGTTTAAAAGAACTGTAAGACATTTTGGGTGTGGAAAATATGGACACAAATCAAGTAATTACAAAGTAAAAAGTTCAGTTAATTCAATTGAAAATGATACTGGTATTCCTAAGGCATGAACGACAATTAAAATTTTTAAATGTGGAATGTTTGAACATTAGGAAAATAGATTCCCAAGGAAAAACTATCTTGAAGATAATCAATAAGGCTGAATGAGTAGTGATTATATTTCTAATAATGATGTCACTATGAGAAACATATGAGTTGAAATAAGTGTTAAGGAATAAATGATGATTCTTGGTTAATGGTTTAATATGACAGTGGAATGATATAATGTTTATACATTGGAAATCAATAATATCATTTTAGAATTATTTTATGGTATTAAGGAATAATAGAAAATATAAGGATTGTTCCACTATAGTTTTTCATTAGGTATTTTAATATATATGTTGATTGGTACTCATATACATGGAAACTGATTGAGGTTACAATGCGATATTTTTTTTCAGAACACATGATTAACGAAAAGATTATCCTTTATATGTGCGTATATAAATGTTTGATTATGATAAAATAAATATGACAATATTTATGGACATGGATATGATTAGTAATAAGTTTAAAAGGTCATTTATGGATTAATTTTATGATGATTTGGATTTATTGAATGACGAAATAGTTAATTTTAGAAGGAATGCATGTTTTCACAAAGATTTTTTTGGTAATTCAGGATATTACCATATTTTAAGAGAGTAAATGATCATGGTATTCACTTTTTTTATGTGTGACAATGGAGATCTTCAACAAGATTTTTGGGGGATTCAGGAAAAAGTTTATTTCAGTAATTTAGTAATCTTATTTATAATTTTTTGGGATTCTAATATTTAGGAAGTATTATAAGGGGGTATTTATGAAATTATTTACATTTATATCTGGATGAGTTTTTAGAGATTGATGTTTTACTTATCCACATGAACATTTATGCATATTGAATAACCTGTGATACACTTTTTTGTTATGATATCTAGAGAAATAAGGTATAACTTATCATCCGATTATGGTAATTTATATCCACTAGTTCTTCATGTATTAAAATTTTACCTTAATTTCATAATGTTAAAGATGAAGAGGAACCTGATTAGGAGACATCTGAAGGAAAATATTGTGTTTATAGAATAGAATAAAATAATGGTATCATATCCTCTTATGTAAATACTTCAACTTTAGGGAATGTATCTATAAACAAATATTTTATCCCCTTACCTTCATTTCCAATGAATAAAATGGACCCATATAACATTACATATTTATTGTTCTATGATGGTTAACTATATAATGACCATGTTATCTATCACTCTCCATCATAATTTGATAGTTGTTTTCTATTCTATGATTATGTATTCACATTCCACTGATGTTTTTCATTATGTAAAACTATTTATGAGTTACTATAGATTAGTGTTATGATTCTGAAATTCCATTTTAAATGGAAGTAGTAGTATTCATGTATATGATTTGTGTTTACCATAATTAAATTCCCAAACATCCACCAATGATTTTATATGAACGTTTTCAAATTGAAAGGACACAAATTTTTAAAA
This sequence comes from Viscum album, assembly GCA_963277665.1. Lineage (NCBI taxonomy): Eukaryota > Viridiplantae > Streptophyta > Magnoliopsida > Santalales > Viscaceae > Viscum > Viscum album. Next base: position 2,139,768,385 of record OY728163.1, on the reverse strand, counting down.
ATTCTTTATCATATTATAATGGCAACTTATCGACTGGTTCCTTAGAAAAGTCCTTCTCAAGTTAATGATGTGTTCTAAGTATCTCTTCTGAGGATGTATATAACTAATGAATAATATGTACTAAAAATAGAGGTATTACCACTACAGATATATCGTTCATATAAAAAGAGACTGGAAGAAATTATGGACTCTAGAGATAAAGTCCAAAAAAATTATGCAAATCACTAGGTTAAAGATTTTTGGAGAAACTACAAATAAGAAGAAGGTACATAAGAACATGGAGATACTATGAGTCATAAGTATCTTCATATTTTTGTATTATAGTAATGAATTTTGAGGGTGAGATTCATTTTTAGAGGGGTAGAATGTAACACCCACAAGATTTTATGAATTATTATTTGTTCAGAGAAATTTAAATAATTTGATGTATTTTGTTACATACTACACCAAGTTATTATTTCATTATATGAAACACCATGCTATTATTTCACAACAAAGAATTATTATATTAGATTATAATATAGGAAACAAAATGTTTGTCTTGTGTTATAAACAATGTTGAGTCCTTTTATAGTTTGTGTTACACACACGACAATGTTTTACTAAACAAAAAAATACTATTTATCATGATATTTATCACCTAACCATTACAATTCTAGTAATTAATATTATTAATGAAATTATAAAATAAATTATTGGTATACGAAATAATTATAAATAACGAAATTCAAAATATGTACTTTTTATAAAATACATTTTTTATTCACCCAATGGAATTTTATATTTATAAAGTAAATTAATCCCTAATATTGAATGATCTTAATGAAATTTAAATTTTTTATATTTTATTAAATGTTTTTTAATTCATCCATTATTTTTTATAAGAATAAAATAAGAACAAACCCATATTTATGTACAAAAAACTAAATATTTCTTAAAGGAATATTTTTCCACATTTTAAAGAATGAATTATATATTTTTTAAATGGAATTATTATAAATTTTACTTGACAAAATAATATTATTCTATAAAATTGTAGTGTCAGATTTTTCTAAGGGTGATTATTTGGGTTTTTTATCTACAATGTTGCATATTATGACGAATTATAAAAATAATGATTTTTATTGAAAATAATATTTTATTTGAAAGTATTAAAAAGGTAAAATAATATTTTGGATTAGTTTAAAATTTAAATTAGTTAAATATAATTTAAAATAATATAATTATTCTTTTTAAGGGATTTATATAATTATTTATTATGAAAACATTTTATGTTTTCTAATATAAATTTTCAGAGGAACTGTTTTATAGTGTTTTAATGGCCTTCATTTAAATTAAATTCTTCAAAGTATGTGTTTTAAAATTTCTAATATTTTTATAAAATTAATATTCAGAAGGTACAACTTAAGACAAAGGTTTCCTTCTATTTTTTCTGATATGAATAGTAACCTTGGTAAATTTTGTTACCATAGTAAATGGTAAGTTGGGTAATTTAGTTTAAAAATAAAATCATAAATCTATAAATTGATCCATTACATGAAAAATATTTATCATATTAAGATAATTCCACCCAAAACTAATATGTATTAAAATTAAGCTATTTCATGGATACCTTTCAATGAAAATGACTTTGATAATATTTAAATCAAAGAACGTTAAAAATGTAATATTTTTGTCTTAAAAATCTATTATGTTTCCGTAAGGTAAAAATGTATGTTATTAATGAATATATATATAAATTATTATTTTTTATAAAAATAGTTACATTATATAAATTTATTTTTGACCTTTTGGTCTATAAAGATGAGATTTAGATATTTATAATATTTTAGTTAATAAAATGTTAAAGATGTCACATTCATGTTTTAAATACTATATCATTTTTAATATAGGGTTTCCCAAAATATATATTCAACAATAAATTTTATTTTAAAATATAAAATATGTATCTTCATTGTGATATTTTATTTTTATATTTTTGTGAATAAATTTATAAATTAGATAATTATAGAATGATGATGCAATAATTATTTTGTTAAAGGAAACACCCAATAAATGCTAATTTTTTTTAAAATAAATATAGTTTGAGATAATTATTATGATGAAAGAAATTTATAGATGATCTAGACGTCCTTTTGATATATTTATTTATATTTTTTAATGTTCAGTTGTAATTGTGATATTTTAAAAAGTTCGTGTAATTAATAGTTTCAAAATGACAATAATGATATTTTATCAAAAATATATTTTCATAAATTTTTTAAAAACCATAAAACTTCTTTAGAAATAAAAAATAATTATAGTATTTTCTAATATGTTTTAAATTTTTCATTTATAGTTTAATCTAATTCACATATATAAAAATCAAAACATTTTAATATTGTAAATTAGCTACCTTGGTGAAAATTAAAATAGGTTAACTAAGGATTAATCAAAATGATAAACATTAAAATAATAAAAACACCTACCTATAATATATTTTATATGAAATATATACAATATTTGATCTTATATTTGAATCCCTGTCCATTTGAAGGTATTTTAGCTGTGATTGAATTTATTATAAATTAATATTTTTTGAAATTATAAAAATGCCCCCACCTAAATTAAAATAGGGCCCCTCCCTCACTTATTCACATTATATTGAGCCTTAAATCTAAAATTATAATACAAATTTATATTATAAAGTTACATATAAACATTCTACAGGTTTTGGTCTTCTCAAAATACCATCCGTAGTGACCCTAAGAGTTGATCTAATAGAAGATAGCTGAACAAGAGGTCATCATGTTTACCAACTCTTTCAAGATTATTTCATATTGTGAATTCTATTAAATATTTATTTCCATTATGAATTAATAAATACGTCATCACCTGTATTATAATATTTTATTATTATTATAAAAAATATGTATTCCACCTTCTGTCCATCATATGAAAATTGAAAGCGCCGCACGTGCGCACGTACAACGTATCATCTCCACGCCGTGGTGTAATCTATTTTTCATCGCCACTTAACTTGGATGAGTATAATGATTGAAATAATATATATATATATGATAATTATAAAATTATATAAATTCTTCATAAAAAATATATCAACCACTTCCTGCCCATTTAACCATTAACAGAATGATATCGTCACTCGTGTGTACGTACAACCTAACATCTCCACGATGCGATACAATTAATTTTTCATGATCACCATTAAAGAATGATTATATAGATGTATATAATGGTTAAAAATTACATCAACTATATTACTCTAATTGGAGATAGATTATAACTATATTTTATTCACAAGAACCATGACTTATATGACAAAACATTCATAGGAAAATGAATCAGTTGACCCTCGAAAGAAGGGTAACAAAAAAATATTATTTAAAAATAGGTAATAATATGATAATATCACATAATATATGATATTAATAATATGAATATGGATCTATGGTATATTTATAATAAAATTATATTAATTATACAGCTGTTTTTTACATGTAAAATGGAAGACAAGACTGAAAGTAATGTGAAATCTAGTATCACGATTGTTTCTATGAGACTTATTTCATATTCACTACTCATTTATTTTGTGAGGTTTATATAATGCCAAATAATGTAATATTTTATCCTTATACTAAATTTTATGTCTATTTACATATCCATTTTATAATCTCACTTTCATGGGGTTTACAGTTAAAATTTTATGAAATCCGAATGGGAATTTTGTCTCTATTTTCCTTTTCTAAGATACATGTCATTTTATGAACCTATATTATTTAATGAGGTTTATATACTAAACATTGTAATCTTGTCTGATTTCTCTAATTATTTTCATGATATTAAATGTCTCATTTAATGTTATTCTCTCTTCATTCAAAAATCTATTCTCTTTCAATTCAATGTTTTCTATATTTGTCATTAAAGTTTTTCAAATGAAATTTTTGGAATATTTGATTAAAAATTATTTTAATTGTGTTTAAAATAGTTTTGATGGATTCCTTTATATTTTTTTATGGTTGTTTTCAATTAAAACGTATCGAAATTTTTTTTATGATATAAAAATTGTTTTTTAATGTGGAAATGATATTTTATTCAATAATTATTTCAAATGATCTTTAAAAACCATTTTTCATTTATGATAACATTATTGGATGTTATTTTTGACTTATTGGGTTATTATTCAACTATAATATCATTATCTATTCTATATTTATTTTATTGTTACGATATATTATTGTTTATCGTGCACACATATGTATGGTTTTAATTATGTTTTGGGTTGGACCTATATATCCCACCAATGTATTTTGTAATGATTATTATCTTATGAGATAGATATAACTAGAATAGTATGTAAACCCAGTTCAACAATACATGACTGGAACTAGAGAAAAATAAGTTTAGTAATATATGAATATAATATGAATAAACACGGATTAGTAATACATGGCTAGAATGGGAGTAAACATAGTTCAGTGATATAGGGCTGGAATGAGGAGTGAACCTGGATCAATAAATGACTTTTTCATCTATGAATGTCTTGGAAATGATACTTGACTAAATTAGAAGTGATTTTTAGGCATATTTGTGTGATATAATTTCAGTTCTTCTATTATTATCTCATGGAATATGTTCATTAATTATTTATAAACTTATTCGATATATTCTATAACATGATATCATGATTATTGACATACAATATATTGTTATCAAATGTTTGGTTTATACACTTATGCATTATCATTATGATATTATTGATATCTCAGTTGATAAACCTTACTGAGCATATGATCTCACACATTTCATATCACTGTTTCACCAAGTATTGAATAAATTTATTGGGTATGAAAACAAAAGTGAAGATCTTTGTAGAAACAATTTAAGATCCTTACACGATTAGATGTTTGTGTTCCAAGATTCCAAAGTCACCAACTAATAATTCATTTGCAAATGTTTTTGTGTAATGTAGGAATTATTCCTACAAATTATTAATTATATATATACATTTTGGCTGGGTCATTATTGAGGGTTTAAGAAAAATATATTACTATTAGTAATAAGATATTTAGAAAAATAATGGAAGTGTATGAAAAAAAATTCTCCCCTACATGAGAATGAATTTCAAATGAATTAAAAAATAAAATAAAATATTTTGTTCTCATACAATTAAGGGTTTTTTTGAATCATAAAATTGAAGAATGAAAATAGATTTTGATTATAATAAGTGATTTTTTTAAAAATATAGCTTTAATGATAAATGTTATGTTCCCTTAAATCATCCAGAAAATATTATTCTTAAAGGAAGATAATTTAAAATATATTCTCTATCATTTGCATACTTTTCTATCATATCCCAAACTATAAAGTTATAAATGGGTTTATAAATTACTTTCAAATAGTGATTGAACCTAAATAAACTATATTTATATATCCATATTTTCAAAGTGCTTTTCTTATTTGTACAATATTATTTTTAATTGTCAGTTCCTCGTCCTGATAAAACAAGATATTTGAAAATAAATACATTTTAAAATTTATATCATCTGAAATTATAATTATTAATATGGAGTTATGAAATAAATAATTTAATAATCTATATTATTTCAAATATGATACTTTGAGGATGGCCATATTTTTTACCTTTTAGAGAAATATGGGGACAAAGGAAATCTTGACTTTAATATAAATCATTACACTTATATATATTTGAAAATTTAATGTCTTCCTTCTTCTATATCAAGATATCCCATGTTGGTTATCCCTCTTTAAGGATGTATGTATAATGATAAAAAGTGTATATATATATGTCATCCCCATGACTACAATATAACAATGAGGAAGTCGGTGAACCCATAAATCCAACTGAGTCATGTTAGATCTATGGTTTTCAATAAAATATATATATATATATATATGACTATATCAAATTGGTTCTGCTGAGAATCCATAAGAAGGACATGGAAGCTCCCACTAATAAACATTACATAACAAATTTCGAAACAAAACATATTTTTGTGGCTTGATGGAAACATTCATTGTATGTGATGTCATCCTTTTCTTGTGGAGGGTCAAAAATACATTTTTAAAACCTCTGATATTGCACAATTTCTATCCTTGGGGTCGCTCTTAAGGAAGTTGTGTTGAATAAACTAGTCATATTCATGGAAATATTTTATATTTTTTTTAATTTTGAAATAAATAAACAAAAAAACTTGATACAATGAAGAGAAAAACAATGATAGTGATGAAAAAGTGAATAATCAAATAGGGAGGAAACATATCAACTCAACGAATAAGAAAATATAAGATGATATAGAAGACAATGGGAAAGAATATGGTTATATCTAGGTTGATCGAATTTTGGCTACACATCCTAGATCTCTTAATGAATACCATCAAATATCATCCCCACATAATGCATGGATAATGACTCAGATCAAACAAATCTTCACCGAAATAGTGAAAACTAAAAAATAAAATTTCTTTAATTCTCAATAATTCATCTTTATTGAAAAATGAATCCTTCAATCAACTCATTATGTGAAAGATATCCCATAATCTTGAACGATACTTCGGAGAATAGAAGATCACACAACCCAGCTCAATTGATCTATTGAGAAAATGAGAGGGGAAGGGGAAAAGAAATTTGGAAATACAGTATAAAACTATTTCATTTACAGAGTTCACTCTTAGACACCCTAATTTAGAGTCATAATTCACTAAGGTGAATAATAAGGGTTGATCGCAATGAAGATCAGATCTCCAGGTAGTGTTAGGTTTCATTTCAAGAAGCAAGCCTTGTGAATTAGTCCCCTATTTGTGAATACTTGAGATCATAACATTAAGAGGGTGAAAAAACAGACAAACATCACAAAGAAATTATAAAATTAATGAAACAACACCATGATATTTACATAAATGGGGAGGTGTAGCTTAGTCAATGCATAGATGATGAGGATCTAGTATATCTTCCCCATGTAATGCTGGATTTGACAGCAGATTGACTCAGTGGCATAACCTTAGACTGATGCATCTTCTATGTTTGGGAACTCCTTTTGTGTGAAGACTCTCATGGTGAGTCAACATTTCATGTTTGGTTTGTACAATGATCCAAAAATCTATAATTTCAGGGCTCATATTTTTTCTATGGTTTTTAGTTATTGTGAGGTATCTAAGGCTTCATATTTGGGTACTTCATAGTTTCATTAATTTATAATTAGATATGGAGGTGGATCTGGCTGGCTCTAGTTTGTGGTGATAAGAGAAGACAGGCCATCGGTGTTACCATTGTGGTATTGTGCTATTTTTGGTGGAGGGTGGCTCTACAATGGTTATAGGAATGGTGGAAGACATGTAGAGGGGTTCTGTGTATAGTAGGAGGATGGATGGGTGTGGGAGGAATGAAAAATAAATCCCATGGGTGGTCATTGAAATGTTGTGGTGACATGCTTGTTGGAAGAAAATTCAAATGGTGGCTTATGGATTCTATTGCTGCCGGTGGGTTGAATGAAAGAAAAAAAGCATGGGGGTGTGAATGGTCATGGTTATTGTTTGGATTATTGTTATGGTAGGGGTGTCTATGTTGGTGGATACCCTAAGGCTGGTTCTATGGTGCTGGGTGTGGAACAACAACACCTGATGTACTAGTGTAAGAATTATAATGTTCTGCTGAATGTATGGGTTAATATAAACAACCCTTTTTTCTACAGTGTAGCAATATTTTTTTTATTGCTTCTAGAAGCCCTTGAAAAAATAACAAGTAAACTCATTTCAACAGTAAAATATTAAATAAAAAACAAATAAACATAAAAATGAAACCATGTTAATAATATATTTATTTTCAAATTAAAATAATTGATAAATTAATTTGAAACAATAATTAATCATTTTAAAAACAATTAAAAACAGAACAAATAAATGTAGTAAATTGATTAAAATGAAACATATAAAATTTATTGATTTTCATATGGAATGAAAGAATTAATATAATTTATGAATTAATTGAAAGTAATAAAAATAATATAAAATAAATTAATTACATAAATAATGAATTAAAAAACAATAAAATAAAACGTTTAATCACAAATGAATAATTATTATATCGAAAAAATTACTGAAATAAATGAATTAAATTAATATTTATTTTTAAAAACATAAAGAAATGAAAATATCTTTGAATTAATAGAATTATAATGAGAAACTATTATTGAAGTGACACATAAATTTAAAAATTAATGCTAAAATAGAATTACTTAATTAATATTAAATTATTTAAAATTATTAAAATAAATAGCCAAAAACATATATATACAATATATATATATATATATATATATATATTAACAGATAAATATAAAAAAATTAAACAATTGATAACTGTTAAAAATATATATGTTTTAATAATATAAAACAATTATTTGTAATAATGTACGTGATAATTTGTGTTAAGAAAACTCCCACATGAATCTATACAACACATATAAACTTTTTTCCTCAATCAAGTTCATAATTTTGTCAATAAAAATTATAAAAAATGATTTTTCATAGTCAGTTCAGAGTAACTAAGTCTGGACTATTAATTGTTATAGACTAAATTTTGAGGTGAATCACGCTTTACAAAACAATTTCATAGAATGTCCTTCCCAAATGAAAACAACCATTAGGAATGAATAGATTACAAACTCATTCATCATTGAAAATGGAATTCCTCATATATGAATTCACTTATAGATTTATTTAAATTCTATTTCATGTTATAATTCTAAGTGTGATGAAAAGTTAAATATTAGTGGAAATAAAATCATACCCAAATGTACTTTAAAGACTGAATTTCAGCTAGGTTCAAAAAAAGTTCAATTATTTAATCACATTTTTCATCTAAATCAAATTATATTCATACTAGTGACTTTCCTCTTCTTCATCGAGGTTAAGTATTCCCCTCACCATAATTAACTCATTTTGACCACAAAACATGTTTTTTTTCATTTTTACCTTTTTGTTGAATTTTACACAACCATGTTTTGAAGGCAGTGTGAAATGAAAATTATATGACATGTACGGAGGGCTTACACACACACACACCTAGTTATTAGAGTCTCATATATTAATATTGGGATCCCAATTTCCCTTTTTAATCTAGTTTCAAAATGACTTATATGATATTCATTTTATATGAATCCCTATAGTGATTAAATTTTAGAAGGTGAGTGATCTATCATTGAGTTAAAATTTTTTGTTTCCTAATTTTATAATCATAATTTCAAAAATATCTATTTTATATCACTACCTTTCCCAGTTACTAACCAAAATATCCATAAAAATAGTATGAAACTCCACTCAGAAATCATACATCTCCAACAATTTCAGAGTGCATGAAAATTATAACTACCGACATGTAGTTGTCTTCTAGGAATAGCTGAATGTATGTCCCAATTGAATCCATTGAAATCTATTTTTTTGGATGATTTTTTTAAAAAAATGGATACTTTTTTACCAAACAATTATAGGAAAATTAATGTGTATAGAAATTCGACACATCATATCATAGATAAAGACTTATCTCCCCCATAATTAAAACTAAAAATTTTCACCAATATTGAATCCTAATGTGGGAGAATATTTAATTCAAAAAAAAATGTGATATTAAGTAGCTAAGTAATTGTGAAGGGGCAATAAAAATAATCAAAATTTATCTTTCCACAAAAAAATGTAGTAAAACAATATACAGAAACAAATCATCCCTATCGACAACTACTAGGATGAGAAGTGAAAAAATAACTTTTTTTTAAAAATACCATAATATTAATTTTCATGATAAAAAAATATTTTCCAATCCATATCATGTAGAATCATGGTAAATAATGAGGCTGAATAAAAAAATATATTGAATTCAATGACATTTTAGTGGTTCCAGTCAAATATAAAATTCAGTTCAACTTGATTTTAAATTTTCTATATATTATCAATCTAAGAAAAAATTTAGGCCTCATATTCCAAAAAACAATTAATAAAAAAAGTGTTATTACACCAAAATTAATTCATATAATCATGCAATATGAATGTGTATATTTAAAATTTTAAAAATAAAAAATATTACTTCCCTGAATGTTGAAGCCTCTCAACATTTTTCTAGTGATCCGTATGTGGCCTCCCTTTGTTTTCATTATACAAGATCCTTGGATACAAATTTATAATCCTAAAACATGTAAAAAGATTAAAATTATACATCATGATTTGAAGCTCAATGTGAAGTGTAACTATGTTTGAGTTAGGATGTTTTGATCATGTAAACTTCATTTTGATGTTCCCTTTGATCTTGACTAACTACCATGAGTAATTACTTCATAATTATTATCCTACCACGATAAACCACACAAATTAAAAACATATAAAGTATACAAAATCATGAAAATAAATAGGATAATATTTTTAATACCCCCTTGTGGTGATGTTTTTTGACTATATATAGATGGAAAACATTTAGATCTACCCTAGTCTAATGGTAGATGTGGATTATTTCATAAGAACTACTAGAGATTGTCCATTAAATCTTTAGAATTTTGCAGTTAGTGGAGTCACATATATAATACTTCCTCCAAGTACACCTTTATTTCATTGTATATTTTATGAAAATTTTCAATGGGAATCAATTTAAAGGGTCACCACCATTCTTCAATTTCTTCAGGCTCAAGGTGCAATGGTTGTAAAAAATCAATTGAGGGGTGAGATTTTTCTTCTAGGTCATCCCACTATCTCCTTTCCTCATTGAAAATAGGATATTCATCTAAACTCTATTTTGATCTTTTGTACAAATAAAATCAATATTCTTCATTTTAAATAGCTCCCAAATACGAATTTTAAACCAAAAGTGGGTGTTCCATTAGCTCAATATTTGTTGCTTTAAAAGTTCCTCTGGACTTTCAGGGAAATTAAAAAATCAAACCACATAATCATTACCAAAAATGGGATCAATAAAACATAAAACCTATTCAATTTAATCAATGTAAAATAAAAAACAGAATCTTTACTAAAATTTCCAACACCCGGTAATAATGCAGTTTATTCATCTTCTCGATTGACCAATCATCCTGGGAAATGTATGGGGTATGAGTCAGGTTGTCAACCTCCTCCAACCACTCATTAAAACACATGAACATATTTTTTGTTTCTTCCATGTAAATTAATAGTATAAATTATGATGGTTGTATCTTTTGAGACAAAGAAAAATCATTTGATAGGTCACTGTAACAAAAATATTAACACGAATATCAAGTAAATATTGACCATTATTTTTTTCATAATCTTCAAATTTGTCTTGTTCCATCTATTTCCAAAGCATTAATCATTATCAATAATGTGATTCTTAAATATCCCAATTTTAATCTAGGGTCATATCAAGATTCAATGTTGGAAGCTCCATCTTCTTCATTCTTTTATTTCCTTTCTCATTCCTTCTCAACTGGTTTTCAAAAACATGTAATTCAGTGTGTGGTAGGAGTACTAACTTATCTATTTGTTTTATTTTATCTTATACATAGCTTGCTACATCATTTTCATTATTTTATGGGAATAAGTTCGTATGTCACTAGTAAGGTCTCTATTTTTTCATTGATTCATCCAATATTGAAATGCAGAAATAAGCTTCTCATGTTTTTGAAATGGTTAAAATAGTGATAACAAATTAGTATCATTATAGTTTGTCACTATTTTGTTTTTTGTCTATTTTTCTATGTAATGTGTTGGAAACAACCACATACAAAAACGTTGATTCACAAGAAATGATGAAAAATGTGAAATTTTCCTTGTTATGAAGATTTTCAGAAATTTATTTACAAAACCCATGATATAGAATAGTGGATAACCTGTAGGTATCAATCATGAAATTAGTGTGGAATTATCTAATGGTCTTCTAAAAAATATTTAGGTTTTTTGATGTTTGAAAGTAGAAAAATAAATCAAAATGAAACAATGTTAAAAAAAATTAATTGTGATGAAATAGTGAATGGATAAGAATTATAGGAAACCTAATAACACAAAAAACAAGAAATGATTGAATGATGGAGAATATATTCAGAAAGAATGAGGTTAGATACAGTTTGAACAACACTCATCCTCCATTTATAGATTTCAAAATGAAAACCATCAACTCTCATCACCAATGAATGCATAACTGATGACTCGGATCACGAACCTCTCTGACGTAAATAATTAATAATCATGATATAAGTTATTTAATGCTAGTTAATTCCTCTATATTTCAAAATGAATCCCTCAGTATACTCATTCTCTCTATGATATATCACAATCTATAAAGCTCTTTATGAGATCTTTAGATCACACAAACCAACACAATTTATCATTTTAGAAAATGAGAGAGGAAGGTGAAAATAAATTCAGATACATAGTAGAAAATTGTTCATGTGAAAGAGTTCACTCTTGCACACCATAATTCACAGATGAAATATGATAAGGTGAAAACAAAGTAATGGTCATAATGAAACATGGATATATAGGTAGTAAGGGGTTTCACTATGTAAAACATTCCTTGGTAATTAGTTCACCATTTTTATAGAGTCATCATTAAGGAAAGAATATGATGAGAAACATAAAAAGATCACAATGTAATTAAAAAAATTAAATAAATCACACCATGATAAATAATGAAATAGAAGCAAACAAACAAAATAAAAACCAATATAGAAAAAAAGAGGGGTTCCATATCTAGGAATTGAGACATTTCCCATGTTTAGGGTTTTAGAAAATGGAGGAGGATACATCTTATTATTTTAAAAATAAAAAAATGTAGTGTGAAAATAATCTAATAGGCCGAAATGATAATCTACATGGGGTTCTTTGAGATTATCATCACCAGCTGTAAGTGAAATCCATGTGAGTGAACCCAACCTCTTATAAGGAACCTGTTTTACCCACACACATGGCCATGATCTCTTTTCCTATGATAATAAATCATGATCACTATGCATTCGCTGCCAAAAAACATAAAAAATGAGGTTTCATAGTGGTCTTAAAAACATAACATTAATAATATATATATTAATATCATTACATATATAATTATAAATAATTTTATAAACAATAAATACTTAATAATATATTTTTATGACCCTATTATTTTTATTATTACAAATATTATTAGAAATAAATATATATCTATATAAATAATTGAAATTATATTCATTTACTTATATTTTCTATTATATATATATTACATAATTCACTTATATTATTATATACATAAATATATGTATATATATTATTAATTTATTATTATTATTATTATTATTATTATTATTATTATTATTATTATTATTATTATTTATTTTCTAGTTTTATTATTCCGGCACATGGTTGTCTTCAAGAATAAGGGGCTATGGTTTGAGAGGTTTCAGGAGGAGTTCCAAGGGTGCAACTAAGATAGTGGTTTTTGGTTCAACAGGTGAAATGTCAATAAATGGGAGACCTTCTTCTCATCTCATGATGCAGGATTCGATGGATGGGGAGGTGAGTCTCAGTCAGCACATAGACAATGGGGCTCAAATTCATCTTCCATGGGAGGTGCTGACTTCAAAGGTGGATTCACTTAATAGTGTAGTGTTGGAATGAAGTATCACCGATGGTCAGGATCTCTAACAGTGTGGTGTTGCTTACAGTGGAGTTGGATTTCAGTTTCAATTCTTTTTATATGGGTTATTTTCATATGTTTAGTTCTATTTTTAGCTATGGTTGTTGATTTTTGTGTGTCTCTAGTGGTACCAGAAGGTTGGTAGATTGTGATATTATTGTGGTGATGTGCTATCATTGGGGTGGTTTTACATCAAGTGGACGAATAGTTGAAGAGGTATAGAGTGATTCTGGGGAATAAGAGGAAGGGTGAAGGTGTTAGGCATTGTGGAAGAAAATCCCAATGATGGTAACATGAGTGTGGTAGTGGTATGCTTTGCAGAAGAAAAATCACAATGGTTCCTTGTAGAAAGTGTTGTTGTCATTGGGTTAAATGGCCATGGATGTAGGGGGTGCAGCTAGTGGTGGATGAGATTTGGTTCGTGTTAGTTCGTAGGCGTATGATGGTAGAATTGGTTTCGTTCAAAGTGGGTTTGTGGTAGTGGTTGTGATACAACATCTACAAGAGTAATAGTGGATGGACTGTAGTGGGCTTGTGGTTGTAGGGGTTGGCATCATAAAGGGATGAAAACAATAACTTTGTTTTTCTACATTTATCCTGGTGGTAGAAACTCTGTTTTACAATGGCTGATGGAAGCACCTGAAAAAATTTATAGTTATATAAAATTCTAAATTAGAAAATGAATTAAAAGGTACCAAATAAAAATTAAAATTAATCCATGTTAAAAACTATTTATTTTCCAATTAAAATATTAAATTAATTAATTTGAAACAAGATTAAATCATCTGAAAAACAATTGAAAACAAAATAATTTAATATAATGGATTGATTGAAATAACGAATAAAAATAAATATTTGAATACATAGTTCAAATTAAGATAGAAAATTAAAATATCAAAATTAATTAATAAAAAAAATAATAAATAGAATAAATTTATTTAACATGAAGAATATATTTGAAGAATAGAAGTTATTATTTTGAAAAAATTATGGTAATTAAAATACATGACTAAATGAATGAAAATTGATCTTTAATTTTATTTTCATGATATAAAAATAAATTATAATGAATAAATGTATCATAATAAAATGACAAATTCTACAAATTAATTATACAATTACCTTAGAAGATAGGAAAAAATATTACAATTCCTCTGATGGAAAATATATTTATTTAATATCTAATTTACAAAATAACTTAAATTAATGATAAAATAAAATTTTCCCCTAAAATAACAATTTTAAATATTCAATAGTAAAAATAAAACAATTTGGAATTATTAAACAAAATACATCAATCTTATAATAAAAATACAATTACTTATAGTAAATGATGTCATAATTAGCATTAAAAAATAGAAACGTTAAACTAAACCACACATTAATATTTTCTTCATCATACCATTGAAGTATTTTAGTCTTTATTAAAGAGAAAAATGAATTTTCACAATCACCAATAAATGGGAATGTGTTGCAAATTAATTATTGAGGAACAAATTCTAAGAAGGGTCATGTTTTTCATAGAAATGATTATAGAAGGTATTATATAAATTTATAAAACCACTAGAAATAAAGGGGATAAAATCTCATTTGTCATTTACAATTACATGCCTCATATATGAAGTCACCAACTAATAAATGTCAATTATTTTTAATGTTGCAATTCTAAGAGTGATGACATGTTATACATAATTGAAAAGATCATTGAAAAAGAAACAATCAATTTTCAAGTTCACCTAGGTTCAAAAAAAATCATTGTACAATTTTTTTGTCCCCTCATTGAAAAAAATTAAATTATTTTCATACAAGTTAATTAGACACTTATTCAATTGGTATCAGAATCACCATCACCTTAATGAACTCATTTTTTGAATACTGGGGACATCATTTTTTTTTATTTTCTAAACTTTGTTAATTATACCCAGCCACATATTTTCATAACATTATGAAAATCACATAATTGATATGTGTATAGGTATTAGACACACACCAAAGGAGTAATGTCTTAAATGTTCCCCTTGGGATACAATTTATGATTTTATTTTATTTTCAAATGACTTCTATTATTATCAATTGAGTTTTCTGACAAAATTGATTACTTTTCAAAAGGTTGGAACCCTAGGTTCTAGTTCAAATGTATATTTTCCAAATGTTATGATCGTAACTCCTCATATATCTTTCCTATAAAACAACTTTTTTTAATTATTATTTTGGAAATTCATAAAAAGAGAATCCAATTCCACTTAATAATCATACATGCTAAACAACTTCATTAATCATTACAACCCTTAACAACTTGAATGGTTTTATCCACTAGTTAGGAAAAATTTAAGTAGGAGTTGAATCTTACATAACCTCAAGAAGTGAATTTATTTGAATTATATTTTTTAAAAATTTGGACCAACAGTTTTACCATAATAAATCAAGAAGGATTTTGATGTGTCTATAATTTAATCACAAATTAGTACCAAAAAAGAACCCACTACAAAATTTGACATGAGATTCATTTAATGTTTGAAAAATTAGTATTTATAAGACTAATTACTACCAATAACCAGTACTATGTTATGAGTGTCAAACAATAGGGAAGCACTGATATGTGCTAGTTACCAAATAGGATGAAAATCAAAAATTTAAACAATCAATATAAACAGCTGTTGAGTATGGTGGTGAATCAATGATAATAATGATGAATTGAAAGTCGGTGTAAAGGTGAGTGTGATAGCATATATATAAGAAATATAGATGAAACCATAGTGAGAATAACGATTTCATGAATATGGGAAATCAAGTAATTGGTATTGGTATTGATTTTCTTTTATTCATGCAATTAAATAGAAGCACCTAGAAATCGATCTGATTGGATATCTTTATTTTTCACCATGTCAACCAATGACAGATTAACCGTTATTTTTTATAAATTTTAAAAAACATTCAATTATAATGTGAGAATGAATAAACAATCATTTATTTCAAATTTTCAGTTGAGCTCAATGTTCTTCACTCTCAGGAGTATGATTCACTTATTAGGTAAATGCTACGATTTAAAATTTTAATTTATTCATAATAAGCATCGGGTATTAATAACTGTTGTGTTGTGAGCAAAATTATTTTCCAAAGAAATACATAGATAGGAATCCAATATAAGAAAAGTGCATGACCATAGTAAAACGGATTATCCATAAAAACCTATTCCTCCAAAGTTGATTATATAAAAATCATTATCGAATTCAACATTTTAAAATATGTACAAAAAAGAGTAGTTTGTGATGATAAATATGGAATAAAATAGAAGGAAAGAGAGAAGAGTATTCTCTCTCTTGGAGCTCAATATCTAGAAACTCCCCATGTTTGACCAGTTACCTCTGCTTCGGCCTGCTATCATAGGTGCATGGTCTAATACACTCAGATGTCATGCCCCTATAAGTGGAAGTGTGGTGATGTAATCATGTCTTCAAGCTATAGTGGAATGGTTGATGGAATGAATGGCCTTCTAATTATCCAACTCCTGAAGTGATGATTTCTTGATCCCCCTACTTCTAGATTCATCTAACTCTCATTGTCATCTCTTCCCACCAATCTAGGATAACCAATCATGCCTATGTATGGAACGTTCACCGTTACTCTTACTCCTCATTGTTGACCAAAGCCCAAACTCCCTCGAATTGAATAATTATCTAGATCCAATGGGTACGATCCTTCTAGAATAACAACCTGATTCCTAAATCAAAGAGTCAAAAGAAAATAAAAAATTCATGAAAAGAAACCTGCAACTTTGAAATTTAACTTACATAACAATATTATATTAGTTTTAATATATATATATAAATTATTACAATTATTAAAAAAATATGAATCTATTTACAACTAAAATATATGTATTAAAATATTAGAAATATTATATAAACATATTATTATTACTAATTTTTTTTAAAATATATATATATATTTATAATAACAATAATATTTATTTATTTATATTTACAATTATATATATAATAATTAATTTAATTATATGATTATTAAATATAAATATGTGTATTTTTATATATATTTATTATTATAAATCTAGAAACATTTTATTATTATAATAATAATTATTATATTAACAATCATAATGATATTTTTAAATTTCATTTTTTTATTCAGTATATTACATTGATTTTGTCTTATTATCTTCTAAATCTACCTCAGTGCAACTACCTTCTATAATTGTGGAATGTTTCATTTGGTTTTTACTGGGGAGAGGGTGATTATCTCTCACGTAGTGTCGAAAACACATATTCTAGAGAGATTAATATCTGTAATGTTCAACTTTAATCTATAATATTCAGCTATATTCTTTAGAACTACAAGCTCAGGTCCTCTAATAGTGCGTGGTGGTCACAAGAGGTGTATCGAGTGGTGCAGGTTTGAGCTCCTCACCACCATAGGTCTCGTGAGGCCTGGTTGAAGTTGCATTTCGATATAGATTTTTCAACTGGTGATTATGTTCAGCTTGGGTTTATCCCCATGGTGGTTGTGTTTTGGCAAGGGCTTGGGATTATAGATATAAAAAGTGGTGGAAACTACTGTGTTTCACTGATCGACTTTGTTGGTACAAGTAGATAGATAATTTTAAGGTGGCTTTTAAGAAAGTAGCTGAGGATTGGATGTGATACTAGTGGTCATGTACTGCCATTGGTTTTTGCCTATTGGGAGCACTGTTGGGTATGGGGGTAAGCATAGTTGGGGGTGTCGTATGGGAGAGCTGCTGGTGGTGCATTGGAGAATGAGGAAGTGCTGGTGGAGGAAGTGTTTTAATTGGTGATCGCACAAGTATTTCAATGATAGTGGAAGATTTTTTCTAACAGTAGAAGGTATTTAATAGAACAAACATTGGTTTTGAACCCCTTGTCTAGCAATAATAGCTCTTTTTTTCTACCACTATCTTGCTGCTAAAGGAATCACTTGAAAAATATAAAATTCTCAATTATTCAAAACACAATAAAAACCACAGAGATAAAAAATTAAAATTAAAATTCAATTATTAATTATTATCAATTTAAAAAAATAATGAAAATGTTAATTTATTTAAATTAAAATAATAGTTATAAATTATTACCTTGAAAAGAACATGAAAAAAAATGTAATTAAATCTTTTACGAATTTTTTTTAATTAAGATTGAAAATTAACATATAAAAATTAATTATTTTCAATATATAATAAAAATAATGTATTTAATTAACACAACGAATAAGTTACCAGAATAGAAGATATTAATTTGAAATAAAAATTAATTTAAAAAATGACCTAATGAATGGAATTTAAACTATAAAAATATTTTCAGGAAATACACATAATGAATAGTCGATAAATGTATTAAAGGAGAGATATAAATTTTAACAATTAAATATATAGTTACACAATAATAGAATTAAATGATTACATATTAATTGTTGTATAATTTATTTATTTAATAATAAAATTATAAAAATGTGTAAAATAAGCAATAAAATATATATTTTTATAAAAAACAATATTTTAAATATTTAAAACAAAAAAACACTGTTAGATAATTAATAATCTAAATAAATTATTTTAATAATAAAAAAATTAATTACAATAAATTATTTTACATTGTGTGTTAAAAAACAACTCCATCAATCTCCATAATAATTTAATATTTGATTTTACTCAAATAATTTTTGGATTTTTTTTATTTATAAAATAGAAAAAATTATTTCTCACAGTCAATTAAAAACAATAATGTATATAATTTTATAATAGAGGATCAAATTCTTTGGTTGGTTAGGTTATTCAAAGAAATTTTCATATAAGGTCCAATGTAAGTTCCATTACCTAGAATAAATAAAGGGAACACAAACTGATTCATCATTGAAAAAATTGTTCCTCCTTTATGAAGTCACCTACTACTATATTTCAATTCTAGTTCATGTTCTAATTCTAAGAGTGATGATAAGATTAATATAAGTGGAAAAAAATATAAACTAATAAATCATTCAATCTTCACATTCCCATTGAGTCCATAAAAATTAAAGAAATTGTATTTATTAATTTTTTGGAAAACCTCATGGTATTTTTATATAATTCATTTTCCCCAACATGAAATGTGTTGAAGGTTTATCACATCATAATGAAATCATTTTTACCTACAAGGCACTTTATTATTATTATTTTTATTTTCCTCTTAATTTTTGAAGTTTATTTAGTAAAAGTTTTGTAGAGTACTATGAAAAAGAACTTATTTCATATGTACATAATAATTACATACACACTCATTTCCTTGAGTTTAATATGTTCACTATGGGATCCCATTTTCCCATTTTAACCCATTTTAAGTGGAATTCATTGATTATCATTTGATTTATCCCCCCTAAGGAGATAACTTTTAAAAGGGATAGACCCTAAGGTCCCATTTAAAAATTATAGTTTCATAAATTTATAATACTAAATCCAATTATATTTATCATATACCACTCCATTTCCTAGTTCATGAATTCAAAATTAAAAAAATAAAGAGTGGACCACCACTTAACAATCATACAAATTAAACTATGCCAAAAATCAATGCAACCATTAACGACCAAGTAATTGGTATCCACCAATAAGGATATTATTTAGATGGGAATTTAATCATATGTACCATTAGTTTGTTAAAAAATTTTAATTTTTTTTAAAAATTTGGAACCTTTTCTGAAAGAATATCAAAAAGGTCTTTGATATGCCTATAATTTAAGAACAACTTAGTGTAGAAAAAATAACACTCTCCCCCATACATAAAAATCAACAATATCACCATTGTGACTCCTATGTTATGGAAAAAATGTTTTAAAACATATTTGGAAATTAATCACAAAAAAATATAGTTTGGAGGGGTTACATGAAAGAATAAAATAAATATTCAAACACAAAATTAGTAAAAATAGATACAATGGACCCCACCGAGCACCACCAAAAAATAAAGAACAAATTCAGTTTTTTATGTTAATTTTTTTATTTTTAATAAAAATATTAAAATATGTTTTTCATTGTATTTAAAAAATTAATATGATGATAGATGTTGTATAATATTAGTTGAATAATATTCAATTCATTAGGAGTAATTTTTTTACAATATTGATGAATACAATTTTGAATTTACAAGATTCGATAAACCAAACACGTAATCAATAAAATAGATTCAAAATTTTCAAATCAATTCTTATAGACTCCCCCACACTTAAGTCAAAATAATATTCTTTAAAAGTTGATTATAGAAAAAATGTAGAAAAAAACATCAATTATTGTGGGAGCTATGACAGTAAATGTTTATTCAAAAGTTCCTCTTCTATTTCATAGAGTGATGTTCTCTAGTTTTTCTGCTTAGTTTCCTACAAGTTTATGAAAAATGGGATAAGAATTTGGTATTTTAATTTTCATGAAATAGTAAACCAATGATTGAGTAAAATATGTTTTTACAGATGATCCAATGTGTTTCTCTCATGGTATTCCCTGGAGGAGTTTCTTGAAGAAGTAACACACTAGTAAGAACAAATCATGTAGAACCCTCAGACTCACCCGATAGTATACTGATGAATCGAGAATCAAGAGTTATTATTATTGAAAGAGAAAAATAAATATAAAATAGAATGTAATACATGTGTTAGTTCCCATGAAACACATATTTTATAGTCCTTAGTTAGACATGAGATAGATTCATCATTCATGTAATGAAATGGTAGCCAAGCCCTTTAGCTTCCATTCAATGAAATGTTTGATCCTCTGGACATTGGTCCAGGATGGTCTGTTTCAATCTCCAAATAGCTATATAACATCATTAACAAGTTCCCTCAGAATGGTTAATGGTACTAATCACATGGATTTTAATTTTTATGGAAATAGATTTAGTATTTAATTGAATTGCAGTACTCTATGACCAACCTTTAAATCCCTATTCTGAATTATTGAGTCTTCAAAATTTTATGAATTTTTATTTTTAAATATAAAAAATTTAATTTAATTTCCTCATAAAATTATATAGCTCACACATCTCCAGTAACCTCCTCTCACCAGTACACTTAAATTCAATATCAAGTGTCTTAACTTCCCAAAAGTGCTTTTTATGCAATTCCAAAGGCATATGGTAGGTCTTTCCAAAGAGAAAAATGTGTGTGTAAATCCTTTTGGGATTCTTTTAAGATGTTCTATAGGCCCAAAATGTATCATCTAACATCACTAACCTGTCCTTTATTGAGATGGAAACTATCATTACTAGAATCTATTTGAGCTCTATGTTAGACACTTCAGAAATCCCACTGGATTTAAAGGTGTAGGTGGTACCGGTTCTATGAGAACAACCATAATTTTCAATGAAATTCCTGATCTTGTAATTTATAAAATGGGTTCCATTTTCTATAATGAATGCTCGTGGCACAAAAAACATGGAAAAAAATTTCCTTGATAAATTCACTAAAATAGAAGCCTGATTATCGAGAAGAGCCACTATCTCAACCCACTTGGACACGTAGTCTAGAAATATATGAATGTATTCATTCATATAATAGGATGGGAAGGGTTTGTTGAAATCTAACCACCAAACATCAAAATCATCATCAACCAATATTCCTTTTGGAGGCATCTCCAGCCTTATACCTCAATTTCCAAGCATTTAGAACATTAAATTGCCAATGAATAAACCAATATTATATTCGATCAATGTTATCTATTAAAAACCAGAATACAAAACCTTTTTAGAATTTATTATCTCCTCTATATTAGCCACCCCAAGGTGATGATTGGGAGATCACAAGGGTGGGTATCATTTCATCTTCAACCACAAATATATAAAAAATACCATCACAAAATCTTCATAAAATAAGAGGACCATATCATAAGTAGTATTTAAACTCAAAGAAACCTCTTCATATGATTCTATTAATGGTCCTTGGGGATAACAACAATATCTATAAAATTATCATAACCTGAAAATTGAGAAGATTAATGCATAAAAGATGAAATCAATTTTATTCGAAGAATAAGGTATTTATCTCTCATGGTTCATTAATTTGATTGTTTGGAAGTATAAAAAAATTGTCTACAACCACATTTTAATCTTCATTTTTATCTTTTATAACCAAATAATACTCATATAACTTATGTTTCCACTTCATGAGACTGGGTTTTGAGTCATTCTTATAGAAAAAGTACATGAATTCTGAATGATCACTGAGAATAATAGCTTCGGACCATATGGAGTACTATTAAATTTTTTCATGTGAAAGAATAATTGTATCAAATTCATTTTTAGGGGTGTAATAATTCTTTTGAGCATCATACAGTAGCTTGCTAGCATTGTAAGTGACATAAAGATTCATATCCTTCGTTTTACCAAAAACAACACCTATGGCTAGGTCACTAGCTAAACACACTACATAAAATGGGAATTTCTAGTCTGTAGTAGTGATCACTAGTGATTTTGTATGTTTATATTTAATAAATTTAAAGGCCTTATGTTATTTCTCAAAATAATCAAACATTTGATCGTTAAACATAATTGAGTAGAGTGGCCTAGTAATCTTGAAAAAATAATTAACGAAACATTTGTATGAAGGACCCCAAAAAACCCAATGAGTGGATGGGTGGATTAGGGGGTCAAAATTTTCTTTTAAACTAATGGTTCTTGTTACAATATCAGTATGAACCTTTTAAAACCATCTGATAAGAATGTGCAAAAAACAATCACATGAAAAGAAAAGACATAATATTTTTACTTGGTTCACCACTAAGGTCTACATACAAGGAGAATATGATGAATGGTTTTAGGTAATTTAAAATTCCACTAATATTAATAGTTATAGAGTAAAAAAGTATAGAAAAATTACACAGTGTTAGGCGCACTTTGTTTACTAGGTTTTAGGGATATCACACTATGTCCCTCAGATCACTTCCATTGACTCCCCCTTTCTTACTATGATAGGAAGAATCTAATCACAGTTTGTCAACATGAATGTTGTTTTAATGGGTTGGAATTAAATCATGCATTATAATGTATGGATAGATTATTTTTTGAGGTCATGTTTTCCCCTATAGATGTAATCTACTTTTCTGCAAGCTATTAATTCACGAACTTGTCCTCAAAAAACTGCCTTCTTCTTCCACAAACTATAGTGATCCACAAATAAACATTGTGTACTTCCTCTTCAAACCATGAAACCATACTGCATTTAGAGACTATGTTTGTATAATGCATTCAAAAACTACATCTATACACCGCTTCTTCACCAAGGACCTAATCCTCCTCCATGAACCGTCTTCTACAATCCTTCATTAACAAACTATTTTATATGAACCTTCTTCCATGAATTTTCTTCCATGAACAAAATTACTCTAACTATTATGGAATTTATCGAATTTATTATGGAATTATAATTAAAATATCCTTTAAGTAGTTGTTTTACCGTGAACCAATTCAAGAAATCATCGAATTCCTATCATATTTTTAATCTCAGTGTCGTGTTCTAATGAAGTGATTAGTAATCCCAATTTTGGAAAATAGATCTGTGTAATCCGCTAAATAGAGATTTTCCAAATCATCAACACAACACTACCCTTACCAGGTACCTTGCATCTCATGCAAACTATTTCCAAATGCAGTCCACATACTACCTCCTGTCCCATACCGGTAGCTAGAATCTTCTGTGAACCAATCTCTACCTCATTTTCACCAAAGACAATCCATCCCCAGAACCATCTCATATATGAATCTCTCTACCTCATTTTCATGAATGAAACTCCATCCCATAAACCATCACAAAATACTCAAATAGAGATCCTTATAACAAACATCAAGCCTACACTGCATACGATTGTTTATTTCATAAACCATTCCCACAACATGGTTTGGGGTCCACTATTCTATATACCATATTACCTGACCCATGAACTGTTCTTTCTATGTGGTTCACAATTTTATTCCTTTGTGTAATACACATGCTTTTCTAAAAACAATCTTTTGATTTTGAGGCCCATTTTTTTACAAAAATGACGAAACTATGGAACAAATAATAATTCTTGTAGCCCCAATCATAAGACCACATTCCATGAATTATCCTTGATCAACCCAATATGGATTTATAGCAAGAAAAAACCATATTACATTTCCTACAAAGAATATTCTTGGTTAAAAATATATCCCCCGTTGTGTTTTTTTTATTCCCACATATAAATTCAATGATTCACCAACCCTAATCAATACAAAAACCTGATATATGAGAAATAACTCAGGAAACACTCCATGTCAATGTGAGGAGTGCTTGGTGTAGAAAAAAAGTGGGGAGGCATGAATTTTTTCCTCTTGATACCGAACACTGAAATTTTTTCTCCATAATGATAATTCTCCCATATTGTAACATTTATAAATTCCACTATTCTCCATTCTTCTACCATTGGAAAACCATTTCATATTTTCATCACCTGTTCTAAACAATAAAAATTTAAATTTCACCGTTCTATCCATTTGAAATAAAGCTAATGAATAACATTCTGCACTTCAAAATCCTAAGTAAAACTCCCACCGGATCATATATCCCTTATAATCCAACAATACATCAGAATAAAATTAAAACTATTGAAACAAATGGGGAGAGGGGAACCATTAAAACCTCCTCATAAGCTAGGAGGTGGTTTAACAATGAGGTTCAAATGATGTTTCTCAGGCACATGTTCTGATAATGGCTTGGCTAGTATTCCATCCAGTAGACCATCATTTCTTACATGATCTATTTTAATCTTTCCATATTTAGAAATCTCCTTGATGAAGTGTTATTGTATTTCAATGTGTTTCATATGATAATGTTGCAAATTATTCTTTGTAATATCAATTTCGCTCTTATTAACATAGTCATTCACCATTGGTTGTTTCACTTAATCACAAATACTAGTTAGTTGTTGCTTTATCCATAGAAGCTGTGTGAAATACGTTTATCAGAGATATAATAAGCTTAAAATGTACCACACGAAGTGCATTACTATTTCATACTCATCCAACCAACACATATTTTGCTAATAAATAATGCTCCACCAATTGTGGAATTTAATTCAACAACATTTTCTACCTAGTTCTCATTAAGAATGATAATAGTTCACTATCACTTCATAAAGAAAAGTATAATACATAATTGTGAGTTCCATGTATGTACCACATGATTCTTTTCACCGAATCCATATGTTCTAATTTTATATTTTTTTTGAAAGAGGGCCTCTATGCTTATTGAAAAGATAATATCTAGTAGTGTCACAATAAAGTACAATATGTTTTGAATGATTATCATATATATTTTGGGATCTAAAAAGTCCCATCCCCATGATTTCCAGGTTTAGTGCCTACAACAATCAGATTCGACATTTCATTGGATTCATTCATATTTAATTTCTTCAGTAACTATCTTGCATATTTTCTTGATAAATGAAAGTGTAGGAATTCCTTCAAATCACATGACACTGTAATAAATATGTATGTTCATGAAAAATCGACAGTTAATTTTTTTGATTTCATATGATTGGAAAATTCATCCATAGATCCTTGTCTTATTACTCTAAATATAATATCATCCATGTAAAATAGAACCACGCACATAACATTGTGAGAATTTTCACATAAAGATTGTGATCAACTCTTCCACTTTTAAATTCACACTTCATTAGATAAAAATTCACCTGAGAGTACCATGCCTATGGTTCTAGTTTCATACCATATAAATCCTTCTTTAATCTTCAAACCATTATTTCATCATCACCAAGATGAAATCACACCATTTTCTCAAAATATACTTATTCTTCAAGAACACCATTTAAGAAATCTATCTTGACATCCATTTGATACACTTTTCATCAACTTTGAATTGCCATGGCAATAAACAGTTTGATTTACATCAGTATAGAAACTAGAGATAATGTTTCTTCAACATCAACATATTTAATATTTAGAAATCCATTACACACTAGCCAATCATTTTTGCAATAACATTTACATGATTTCCAATTTTAATTTTGAAAATCCACTCTGTATGAATCACATTGTGGGTTTTGGGTCTCATAAGTAGATCCCATGTTTGGAATATATAGATCTGAACAAATTCATCTTTCATGGTATTAAACCCTGATTCATCTTTTGTATCTTATTCAAATGATGATGGTTTCACAATTGAATATAATTTCGATTATTCACTATTTCTCATTATCTTTATCGGTGTAGGAGTTTTCAAATCCCCCAAGATGTTGAATCGATCAATTTATCATAATCAATATATCTAGGGAGGTTTAAATGATTTTTTTCAATCATGGTTTCTTCTTTTGATTCTTCTTCTGAGTAAACATCATGATGTGTCTCCGAGACGTTTTTAATGACATCCTCAACTTTTTTATTTGGATCTATTCCATGTCCACATTCTTCTTGATCTTCTACTACATTAGTATATGAATTTATTGAGACATTTGTTTTTTATATTCAATGATCTTCATATCACTACTTTCCAGAATATTTACGTGAATTTTATAAAAACATTTAAATACTTTTCTATTCATTGAATATCTTAGGAATATTCCTTTATCCAAAACATCACCATATTTTACTTGATTTCCATCTTTGTTTCAGATAAGACATTTACTCCTGAAAAAAATAATTCAATGAGGGATTCCTTACATACCATAACTCACATGGTGTCTCAGTTTCCCCAATATAATGTTATCATAGTTTTTGAATATAAAATACATCTTTATCATCCTCATTTCTAGTAAAGGTGAGAGATATGACTCTCAATCAGCATAGTTCTGTCCATACCATTCACATGTTGATTCTAGTTATCAGAAACCCTATTTTGTTGTGGAGTTCTCATAGCAGCCACCTCATATTATATCTCATGATTCTTGAGGTAGTTTTTGAACTCAATGGATTTATATTCTATTCCATTTTCATATCATAAAACATTGATTGTCCACCAGGTATCATTCTTGGAAATTTAGTGATATGATTTCATGTAATCATGCACTTATTGTTCCATGAATATAACCATAAAACAAGACATTATACTATAATAATCAATGAAAAGAACAAAGTACCTTTCTCTATGAGTTACAGTAAAATTTATCATAACACATACGTCTGTATGAATGAGATCAAGAATATTTGATCTTGTTTTCTTCTTTGGCATTTATGAACTGCAAACCAACTTTACTTGAATACAAGCATCACTTGTATTTTCCAATCCATGCTTTATACTGGGGATATCCATGACTATATTCATCTTAGATATATTTTTCATGACTTTTTTATTGATTTTACCCATCCTCTAGATCCACAAGTTGTTTTCTTCTTTAATAGTCATGAAGTAAATGTTCCCTTTAATCTCAACGTGATGTAGGTTTCTATCTATTCTGTAACCTCTCAAGAGAGAATCCCCAATTCTTACTTTTATACTTAACCACTTTTGATTGAATTTCTTTATATGACATGACAAATATAGTTTACTCACACTCAGGTTTTTGTGACGCAACCCATCCACATAAAGAACTTTTGTCTTTATCAGCTCTCTATTGGCCAGTTGAGTACATCTATTACCTTTGATATTCAAACTACAATCATTATAGAATATCACTTTTCCAATAAAATTTTTATTAAAATTCATTAATAAGTATCCATTTAACATCTCATGGGAAGAGAATCCACTTTAAATAATCTAGGTGTTTCGTTTCTTGGGAGATTTGAGAGATACCTATGCTAGATACGATTTGTCATTTTCATATTTTATTTCTTTTGTGCTTGAAGAATTTTCATGTTTACGCCTAATAATAAAAACTTCTTCTTTATGTCCATCAATAATTTTGGACTTATCCACCATTCTATATGTAAGTTCATTAATGACATTTTATTATTATTATATTCTAAAATTTAGTTGAACTCTATCATCTAAGATTTCAAAATTTATTGAATATTTCTTTACAACTTCCTCAAGTCAAAAAATTTCATCTTCCAGTTCATCATCATATTTTGATGACTCTTACACAATTTATTTCATCTTTTTACATCTGTTTCATTGATTCTCATGATTAAAAAAACCATCATAATCTATATCTTGAGATCGTCATCAGTGGTCAACTGATTATTTATAGCTTCATATCCTAATGGTTCTAAATTATATACAGTATCCATCATTGATGAATGGGTTCTAGAATTATACTCTAGTTCATCTTCCTTAACGAATTCTTTATCATCATATTCATCTTCACAAAAAAATTTTTTTGTTGTTTTATACTAGACTTAAAATATAAATATTGAATTTTTCTTTCAAGGCTTATGAATGTCTACATATTTACATTCTTCTTCATCGAACATTCATGTTCCACAGGAGGAAATGTTCCTAACTCTACTATAATGAAAAAATCTAGAGCTAACTTGGCTTCACATTTCACTTTTCCCTTATCGAATTTCTTTGAAATGAGATAAATAATTTCTTTTTCCTCATTACATTCATCAATACTATCTCCTAAAATGTTATATTTTCCCTTGGGTTTGAATTCCATTTTCTTTATTACTCACGTTGTTTCACCTTTTAGTTTGACTGTCATCTCATAGACCACAATGTTGCATAGCAGATCATCCATAGAATGTTTGGAATGAACCCTTTCTGCAAGGGCTAACACCATTTCAATATAAAAATGTGGAATTATGCTAAATATTTTCTCCACAAAGTATATTTCTTGTAATTCATTACCCTATAATTTTATTTCTCCAATAACATTAGAAATTTTAATAATAAATATATCTATGTTTCCATCAGGATGCATCTTCATATCATCAAAAATATTGAACAAAACTTGTAGTTTCTCCTCATTTATTTTTTCATCACCTTCATAAATATTCTCCATTTTTTCCTACATAATCATTGAAAAATTATAACTCATCACCATTAGATATATATTTTCCAAAAGAGCTTAAGTTAGGGCATTCTATGATTTGTAATATGCAACAAGAATTTTTCAGACTATATTAGTCATAGAAATCCTAGTTGGATTAGTGACCTGTATTCCTTATGATGTTCCAAATAGGGCATCTATTATAAGATATCATGGATGAGATATCATCCAATTCATCTATATATAGATGTTTCATCCATCAAAAATGTAGAATCCCTTGACATTAACTGTATTCTCCATGGTATCAATGAAGTAGCAATTTAACATCTAAAACCTTTACCCAATAAAACCTCTTTAGGGACACTAAAACAACTTGACTGGGGAGGGGTGAATCAGGGTTTCATATTGTTTTATATCAAACTAGTGGATCTTTTTCCAACGTTGGTAGGAACCTGTTAGATCTATCTAATGAGAATGTGCAAAAAACAAAAAATCACATGGAAAGCTCTGACACAACACTTTTACATTTTACTCCACTGTGGGATATATATAAGGATCATACACCGATAGGTTTATGGTTATACCAAAATACAATAATCCTCACTATTTATGGATTAAAAATGTTTAGCATAGTCACTCTCTTATATGTGTACATCCTTTAAAAGTTTTTAGGGATATCATAGTGCATCTCTCAGATCACTTTCATTGACTCCCCTTTGCTCACTACATTGGGAGGAATGTGAACGTAGTTTATTTTATTGATGGTCAATTCAATTGCTTGGCATTAAATCATGAATCCTTAACTATAGATATATGATCTATTGAGGTCTTATTTTTTCCTGTACATCTCATCTACATTTCTCCATACTTTTCATTCATGAACATGTCCTCTACAAACTATCCTACTCCCTCCATTTATTATAGTTCTCTACGTACCACGTCCATGTAGTACCTCTGAAAACCCCAACCACGTAATTTCATCCCAAATTGTGTCTGCAAATTGCCTTTGAAAACCGAATCAGTGTACTACTTCTTCACTACAGACCTATTACTCCTCTATAAACTATCTTTCGCAAACTATCTTTTGTGAGCCATATTCCACAAAGTATCTTCCAAAAGTCTTATTTTGTGAACTATCTTCCTCAAACCATTCTGGGTTGCACTGAATTCTTTTCGGATTTCTAATTAAAGTATCCTATGATTGGTTGTATTCCCTCAAACCACTTCAAGACATCACTGAATTCCTCTAATATTTTTAATCTCATTGTTGCGCTCTAATGAAGGAATTAGTACTCCTTATATTGGCTAATACATCCGCACAATCCTCTAAACCATGATTTACCGAATCTTCGACATGACGCCGCCTTTACTGCGTACCATAAATCTCCAGTGAAACATTTTTCTTATGTGGTCTGCACACTTATCCAAACTATCCTTAGATAACATATACATTTATCAGTGTTAGAAAAATACCTTATAAAAGACCATCATTATCAGTGCTAAAGTAAGTTTTAAAGAATGTGGACTTTTATAAACTCTAAAAAAGTGATGATAAGGGTTATCCTTTATCAAAGCATTTTGTTTAGCTTTGATAAATGTGCACCTTAATAAGCAATTTATTTTAGTGCTGAGAAAGGTTACCCTTTATGAGAACATTATTTTTAGTGCTAATAAAAGTTACTGTTTATGAGCGCTAAAAATAATGCACTGAAAAATGGAAAGCTTTATCAATGATTTATTTAATTCATATAATGGTTCATGAAATAAAATATTTTTTTAACAATATCATTAATTAAATAATAATTGTAAAAAAATGAATAAAAATATATATAAATTTTGCAAACTATTAAATATTATATCTTAGATATATAGATATGTAAAAGGAATGAAATGAAATAATTAAAAATTAAAAAATTAAAATAAGTAAATTTAGAAAAATATTAGACATTTTATTAATTAAATAATTATTTATAAAAAACGAATAAAATTAATATATTTATATTTTAAATATTGATAAATAATTAATATATTAAATATTGATATATAAATGAATATATAATAAAAAATTAATTAAAAATGAAAAAATTACAAATTTTTTTAATAATTTTTTAATGAAACAATTGTTAATAATAATGTGTACGTATAATATATATATATATTCATTATAAATATTAATTAATAATACATATGAAATATAAAAACATATAAATTGAATAAAATTTAAATTAAAAACAATTTAATGTCTTAATTATTTTTAATGTTGTTTGATTTTTCAATTTAACATATATAAAATGTCATGTGTTGCATTGATTTTACACACACACACACATAGACATATATATGCAATTTATACATTTTATATTAAAACGTATATATAAATATATTTATTCAATATATAGAAACACATACAACTAATATTTATTCAATTTATTAAAATTTTAGTATATTTTAGAATTTAATTATTAAAATGACTAAATTAATATATTATGTTTCTAATATTTAAATTTTATTTATTTATTTATAATACTATTTCAATTATGGCATATATTTTTAATATATTTATTAATATTTTTTTTGGATTCTATCATTTTATATTATTTATATGTATATATTTATTTGTTATGTTTTAGTATTTTCAATATGTATTCATCTTTACTTCAATATATATATCTATATTTTTTTAATAATCTATATTTAATTAGTAATACTTATTCATTTAATCATTATTTTTAAAGTGCACTCATTTTAAATTATTCAGTTTCTATCATTTTTAAAATTCATGTATTTGAGATTATATATACACTAATAATGTAAAAAATATATTTGTGAAAAAATATTTATAAATATTTATATTTATAAATGCATACTTAATATATTTATAAATTTATAAATTTATAATTATTATATTTAAGTAATTATCATTTTTTATATATGTATTTATATAATTATAAATAAGAAATTAGAATATATAATAATTATAATATAATAAAAAATTTATTTAAATAAATTCTTTCTCAACACGAATATTTCATCGATGATAATGAAAAATATTTATTATCACTAAAATATTAGCACTAATATATATATTTTAATCAATTATTTATACACACTGATAAAACTCGAGATTTGTTAGCTCTTTTTAATCATTGATAAAGATCAATTTTATCTGTATTTATCAATTTAATGCTGATAAAAGATATCTTTATCAAGGCATTTCTGAATGTGATGTTTAAATTGTTCTTGATATCTTCATGAAAACCATAACAGGTACACATTCATTGCGATTCTAAATCTCTTGTGGAACTCCTTAACATTCGGTGTGACTCCACTATGATCTATCAAATTAATCATGGATAGAATCAAATGTATGTTAGTTTCTACTTTCCCTATCTTATTGTTTGGTTTTTTGGGTCCCGTATTTCGGTGTTTTGTCATTGTTCATAACCATGAAGAACCCTAGATATCATCTCCTCACCACGGCTAACATGACTCCTTTATGAATTTTAATGGCATGTTTAAAAGATAAACTTCTTTAGATTATCTTTATATAACCTTGATAAGAGACATTATGTAATTTAACCTTGTACTTCCAGGAAGAATTGGTGCAGTTTAATGGCTTGCAACCAAGATGAGAGATGTTGTGATGTTTAACATCATTATTGTAGAATGAATTTTTTTAATGTCCTAATACTATGATGAGATATAGTTTTAGATTTAAATCCATGTTTCTAGGACTGATTTTTGCAGTTTAATATGATGAAAAGAGGATGAGAGACATTATGCAGTTTAATGCCTTTCTTTTTGGATGAATTTGTGTAGTTCAACATCAAGGAAGCAGAATGAGAGATGATTGATGACCACTATGGAATGTATATAATGAGGAATATTGTATTAGTGTGGGTTTTGACGTGGTCCTCATCCATTATGGCCTATGTGGATGATTTATTTTATGAATCATCTTGTCTTGGTTTTCCGAATTGGTTTTTGGGAAGAGAGAAATTAATTTCTCGGATTGGATTTACTTAAAAATGTGGGATATTATATTATGAAATGTGGCCTTAGAAGAAGATGGTTTGAAATTAAAAATTAAATAGTTGTTTTCAATGAGACAATTCTTATTTTGTTATAAAATTTGGCTTCTAAGCTATTTTTTTTCCTGAGATGTTTCTTTCTGTTGTGGATCAGATTGATTTTGATCAAGATATTATTATTTTAGTGTTATTAAGAATATGCCACATAGAATGGTCTCTGATGTTTGTAGTAGTTCTCACTATTTTTCTTGTTATCTTCAGCTTCTACCCATCTTCCATAGCAACTGAGGTTCATTAGAGGAAGTGAAGTGACGTGAGTAAGTTGAGCATGTCTACAAACTGATTGGAACACCCAAAGATGTTAGATTTTGTGCTATTCTAGATCTATTTGGTGGACCAACATCGGAAGAATTGGAGTTGTATTCCCCACCAATGATGCAAGTTGTGATGACATGGGATGATTTTAGGTCCCTCTTTCCCATGGTTTATAACTGAGGAGTTAAAGACAAAGAATAGGAAAGAGCTCATGGCTGTCCAACACAGTTAGCAGATAGGGAAGTCTTATGTGGAACACTTCAAAGAGATGGTTTTAATTTTTCTAGAGGAGGTGTCGTAGGATCTATTGAATGATTTTATTTTCATTGGGGGTCTTCATCAAGAGATCAAGGAGTGAGTCCTCTCTTCCAAGGAACTCCATTTTGAGAAGCCAGTGGAGGAAACACTATTTGATGAGTTGTTTTGAAAGAAGAATCAACAAATTGGATCATTTGGTGTCTCCCATGTTGGGGTGAAAACATTCATAGATTCTTTATTTTTGTTTTTTGGCACCGATAATTTCTTCTTTCAACATAAAAGTATTAAGAAATTATACTTTTTTAGTTCAAATGGTTTTGTTTTTATTGATTGTAAACCTTTAAATGGTTATCCCTAAATTAATTAGTTCCACTCCATCTATCATTCTTGTTTGGAGATACCTATTTTTTTAGAAATATATTTTTTTACTTGTGTGTGGGTTCATTTATATTTTATATTTTGATCATTAATATTATTTTTTCTTCTAATACTATGTATTAGAAGAATATTTATATCTATCTGGATCCATTGATTGATGAAGCCATAACATTGATTAGCTATGCATCAATGATGAATTTAATAACAATACTAAAGATTCTTTGTGAACTTCACTTCTATAGATTAACTACTACTTAGCATAGCATTTGAGAAAAACATCCTACCCAAGGTCCCAGTGATGCTTTCATCCCACACATGCTCAACACCATCTCTATTATATCACAATTTACTAATCACTTTTCCTTCTCTTCCGGCACCAATTTTCTATTTCCATGCAGCTGTCTGAATTCTGCATCATTACCAGTAGAAAATAGGTGAAAGAAGGGAAGTAAAAGTGAATGATGAATAGTGATACGATAAGGATGGCAGTGAGCATGTGTGGGATGAGATCATAACGAGGATGTTAGATAAGATGTTAAAGTTAAATGATATGCTAAGCGGTAGTTATCGAATAGTAGTGAAGTGAACATAGAATGCATAGTTTGGTTATTAGCATATTTCTAGGCCAAACAAACCATTTAGAACGATGTAAAGGTAATGTTACGATATAAATTATCTATTTTATTGAAAATTTATATAATGAAATGTTTATTTAATTTCCATTATTCCTTGAACATTTGTTTTATTTTAATGAATTTATGTCCATGTGTCATGACTTTGTGACATGAGAAATGATGTTGTCTCAACTCAATCACATAGATAATCTTGATGTTTGACCAACAAAATCATTGTCCATAGAATTAATTAATTTTTTCATATTTATGTTTCATTTATTTCCTTTCATCATTAATCATGTAATAATTATTTTTCTTATACACGAGGATTATTTAGTACATCTTGGGGTGCTCTATCCAAATTTCATGCTTTTCCCCCATAATGCCTTTTCCCAACAACAATGTTTCATTTATCACCGTTATTCAAGTTCTATAAATTTCTGTTGTAGGAAGAGAAATGACGTTTCCGCTATATAATTACAAAGGTAATCTTTATATTTTCACAGCAAAATCATTGTCCATTGTATTAATGTAATATTTAATTTTTATGTTTATTTTACTTATTTTTAGTTTAACTCATAATAATAGTTTTCATATACATGTGTAATACGTTTTTGACTCGATGTGGTTTGTTCGAAGCTTCTCATGTAGTGTTGGTAGTTTGAAAAATAAAATCAATTGAAATCATGGTATCATTAACATTTGGGATTGTTTTTGAAGGTACGTAGCAATTTTTCTTTATATAATTTTATAAATAAATGTTTGAATTGTTTATAATAGAGTGTTTTTTGTGTATGTTAGAAATTTAATTTCATTTAAATTTTGTATTGGGATTATTTTTGTTGGTATATATTGTGTTTCTGTTTTGTTTTTGTTGTGTTTCTAGTGTTTCTGTGTGCTGTAGTATGCTGTTACAGTAGAATAAATCAAGTCTGTTTATCCACAGTTTTAAAAGAACTGATAAATAACACATTTATCGACACTAATAAAGGACACATTTACCAGCACTTTTAAATGATGGGATAAAAGAATATTTTATCAACTCTTTTACTGCTCAAATAATGGATTCTACTAGATGTGATAAAAATAGAGCTGATAAATTGGTCCTTTATCATCTCTTCTAAAATCATAAATAAAGGTCTTATTTTTTAGTGCTAATAAATTTAACCTTTATCTACTCATTTTCATCACTTATAAAAGTCATGGGCGTATAACACAACTCACATTTTCAGGGATTTTATATCATTTATAATGGCCACTTCTAGTGCCAGTGAAGGACAGTTTAGTAGTAGTTTCATACTACCACTCATCCTATCTCAATGGCCATACTGTTCCACAACCTGATATCTACATTGTTCTCACCAATGACAATCCATAAATCAAACCCTTTATTTTGAAAAACTCTCCACCATGTTTTCACAAATGAAAATCCATCTCGCGAACTGTCAAGAATTCCACATTTTGTGACCCTTCTCATGAAACAAAATTCTTCACGGTGAACTGTTTTTTGTTCCATGAACTATCACCATAAAATGGTTTGTGGTAAAATATTCTATGTTCCATATTTATTGAACCACGAACTTTTCCCACAATAACTTTTGTGGTTAAATTCCATTGAAGACAACCCTTCATTTTACAAAAAATAAACTACTGATTTTAAGGCCCAAAAAATTTGGAAAACACTACGAAACTGCACCACCTTCAATACTTCTTTTAGCCTCAATAATAAGACCTCATTCCTTGAAAACTCATTGATCAACTCAATTTGTAATGACAAAAAATACAATTCATACTCTATTTCCATCAATTAGGACCTTGGATCCAATGTTGTATAACCTAGAATATCCCACGTAACATATAACACCGTTTACATTCTCATGTGGAAGAAGCTTTTGGATAACATAATTCTTGGAATTATCAACCTCTATCCCCATATTAGAAACATTGTGACTAAAAAAATTACCTTGTTATCCATAAACTCATGATTTTACATCTTTAAAATGATATTTTTATCTTGGTAAATTTTCAAAATAGCATCCAGATCTTAAAAGTATTTTTTGTAATCACTTCCAAAAACTGGAAAATCTTTTATGAACACTTAAATTTCCTTTTAAATGATTTATCAGAATGTTTCCATCATGAATATCTAAAAAGTTTTTGGATAACTATATAAGTAAAAGGGAATCCTTTAGTGGGAAAATTTACCAAAATGGCTAGTGAAGGTTTCATTTTCCTATTCCTTAGGAAAATTGGACATTCAATTATAGCCAAAATATCAAATTAGCAAATAGAAATATTCAATTATATCAGGCCTCTATATCATTTAGACAAAAAATATCATCTAAAATTGACCATTCCTTGTGAAAAAATTGAGTTTTCTATAACTAATACAAAACATCCAATTGTTCACAACTCTTCAAGAATTTTAAAATTATTTTAATTTTTTTATCATAGTCCCCCTCTCTTTTTTTGGGGACTACCAAGACATGGCTTTCCAAAGACTTATTTTTTTTTGATATGATTATATCAGCATCAAGCAATCTGATAATTTCATCTCGAACCACTTACATCATATTTTGGTAAATTATTCTATGGGATTCTAATTTTGTTTTAAATTTAGACACTATTGGGTTTTTTGAATGTAGAATGACAGAATTATACCCTTTATATTATAAATTGGCCAGGCAATAATAGACGTTTACTTCTTCAAAACACTTAGGAGGATGCCCTCGATTCTTTCATTTATTTAGGATGAGATAATCATAGGAAGTGTGGTGAAAACTCTATAAAAATAATATTTTAAATGTGAATGTTGGTTTTTAAGGTCCAAATGGGGTGGTGATTAGCTCAAAGAAAGACACTTGACATAGGGCGGACTAAGGTCTTCATTCAGCTCAAAAAGATGGAAATGTAGAAGGCGTACCCATCATCATTGTTATTTAAAAAAACTATTCTTCGTCTTTAGACACTTCTTTTGGGGAGATGATGTGTTCCAAAAAAATATCAACTTTTTTGTACCATGAATTCAAGTTAAAATTCATTTAATCGATCCTTTTTATTACTACAACCAATCCCCATGAATATTTCAGAAGGTTACTCAGGTGGACCACTAATTTTCTCCATCATCCCCATAACTCCACTTCCTCTTAATAAATAGATTCTTCATCTCTTAATAACTTATATGTAGGAAATATTGGGTGGGTGTGTTCATTAATTTTTTTAAAACACTGAATTATCTTTTTGTTCACCCAGGTTGAAAATTTATTTTCCCTTTTGGATATATATCACGACCCCCTATGTCTAGAATGGTCATACCAAGGATGATAAGTAACTCTTAGTAACACTTCATATCTAGTATGAGAGAGAATATAGGATAAACTTTCTCCATACTCCCACAATAAAATCATTTTCCATATCCACTAGTTGAGTGATTGATCGATCAAAAACATGTAACACAATAATGGTAATTCAGGGACATCCTTATATCAAACATGGAAATAGATACAATGGAATTAAAAGGATGATACTTCCCAAATCACATAGACAATTAAACTGAACACCACTATCCCGAAAGGCATAAGGGATGAAAAATCTCTCTCGTTCTTGATGTTTATGAGGTATCATATTTTTAAACACAACACTACACACTTCTATCATAATATACGTGGAAATATATTACATGAAATTGTTTAGAATATTTCTTTGAGGGATTTTAATTATAATGGGATTTGAAAAAGGCTTATAGAAATAGAATTCCAATTAATAATTTTCTAAAAAAATAACTAAATTTCAGTATCTCAGAATCATGGTATTCTGTTTTTTGTTTTATTAGGAAATCCAAATTTTAGATCAATATTCCTCCTAATTTTGGGCATCTCATCAAAATCATCATAAATAATCTTATTCAATTTATTTTATGTGTATTATTTAATTTTATTATTGTTTATTTAGTTTTAGCAACAATATTTATAGTATTCTTATTTCATATATATCCTTTCCCATATTCTACATTTTCCAGATTTAAATTTTCAAATTTATCCATTTTTTTTAAAAGTATTGGGGTATATTAACAGACTCTTGAAGGGTTTTGATACTACTTATAGTGATCAAAACCATTTAATTTTCCATGTGGTAGAAATCATTTGAACATGTAAACTTACCCTTATCTCCACTTCATACCTCTTTATACAATTTTGCCATTTGAATTTCCATATATTTCAATCATGAATCCATTTTCAAATTTAGAAAATGATTGTTAGTTTTAATTATTATCAAACCCTCCATTAAACTATTATAACATTCCCCTTAAACCATATTATGAATTATGTGTCTCAACTTTTGGATGGGGTTGGAACTGTTTCCTAGGTGGTTTTTAAAAACCATGGAGAGTAGTGTGTCGAAGAAATCGCTAATCATCCATGTTAAGTTTGGGTGATTACGGTGATCTTGATTATAATTGTTTGAAAATGGATCATATTTAGGTTTCATATTATGATAATAACTAGAAAAATTGGCATTATCTTGAGCTTAGGTAGGAAAGTGAAAATTGGTACAACAAGAGTGAAGATTCCCAATCATGTTATATAGGTGGAATTGAACTGTAATTGTATTTTGAGGGTTTATATTGAAAATCCATTAGATTGGGATTCATCTTGGGGAACATGGTTAGGTTATTTCTTTATAATGGATCATCTACTAGATAATTTATAATGTGAGTTTTTTGGTAACGTGTTAATGATTTTATTAATCTCCTCATCACCATAATCACTATAAAAATTTCTAGTAGATTGGTCCACAATGGTTTTTGGGTAAGGGGTGTGACTATTGTAGAATTTTTTCATGAGTAATTGTTGATTAGATTGATTTTTTATAAAATTTCTATGTAATACCATAAATCTATACCAAGCATCATGGAATAACTCCCCTACATCATGCATAAAACCATTTATTTTGTGTCTGATCTCATATTTTATCCTCCTATGACATAATTTCAGTGTGAAGGAATTATAGAAATGATATTAGGTGATAAATATTTCCTCATCTAGTTGTGGAAACTATTACTAGAATTTTCTTGTTGATAGAAATGGAACATCCTCAACTTATGATCTTCCTCCCTTATGCCACTCAATGGTAGCTAATAGATAGCACAATAAAAGTCGATAATAAAGTCATGTGAGTATTTTCTTGGAGTAACATTGAATTTCAGTATATATGAAAACATGGAATACATGATATCCTAATTTTGAGACCTAGGTTAGAGTCTAATGAGTAGAGGATTTCTAGGGAAAACATGTAATATGATCTCTATCAATCGAAGCCCCTCAATCATCTCATTTCTAGTTGGGTTAGCATTACCAGGTTGTGGAATGTCAATATTATGGTTCTTAGCATCTCGCTTATATTCTACTTTTGTTTTATCTTTTTTATTTTTCAAATAATTATAGTGTTCCTCAATTTTATGAATGACAGGAACAAAGGTATCTTAGTTGGACTTGTTTTTCATACAATAGGCGATTCAATAATTTTTTTGGTATATTTTCATTTAATTTTTTTTTTCAGATTTCTTATTTGATATTTTTTTTTTGTGTTTTATATTTTTTTATTTTTTTATTTTTTATATATAATTTTTTTGTGCCTCTTCTCACTCACCTTTTCCAAAAATGAAAATATAATTTGATTGAAGCGTCCTTTAACATGTGACATTTTAATACTTATAAGCCTTCTTAATACTGATAATTGGTACTATAGTAAGAGCGTAAAACCACTGGGATTGATTATCTTGTGATAGGAACCAAAAAAGGAAAATAAATAAATTTAAATGAATAACATAAGAATTAGAGGAGGATGTAGATAAAGAAATGACAAAAATGAAGATTTCATTGTGAGTGTGAATGTGAGTGTGAACCTAATGAGATATGAATGACAGAAGAAAACAAAAATAGTGAGAACAACCAATTAATGAATGGGGGAAAATGTGATGGTGGTTTTTGTAATTAATTTACATTATTCGTGAAATTAAATTGTATCACCCACAACAGATTCAATGTGGCCAACCTGATTTTCTCTTAGGTCAACCTGTGATAAAATAAACCTTCTATTTTTTCAACTATATAGTCATTCAATCACCAAGCGGGAACTAATCATCTTTATTTAAGTTAAAATTGTATTTTGAACTCAGTTTTCTTCTATATATTGATCTTTATTCACATCCCAATAAAATCCTCAGATTTAAAATTTTAATTTTACCCCAATAACAATTAGATTTTACTGATTCTTGAGGATTGAAAAAAATTATTTTCTAAAGAAAGAGAGAGATTATTATCCAACATAGGAAAAAAATAAAAAAATTAGAAAAATATATTTATCAACAAAACTCATTCCCTTAAATTTTATAAGAATAAAATTATGGTTGAATAAAGAATATTAATATATTTAAAAATAGTGCTGTTTAGGTTGATTGAAAATGAATAAAACAGTAGTAATGTAGGTAGAGTCTTCTCCCACATGAAGATCGATCTCCTAAAACTCCCAATTTCTGATCTGTGTCTTTTCCTCCTTCTTGTTTTCAATGGTGTATGGTATAAATCATCAATATTTTATTCTCCTAGAAGTAGAAGTCTGGTTAAGTGATATTGTCCATAATTTTTAGTTTAATTCTTTATGGAATTAATATTCATACTAGTATCATACTCATGAAGTTTTTATTTCAATCTCTTTTTTCTTTTAGTGTCTTCTAATTCTGATTTCCAGCTCTTGTAACCACCCTAGGATGAACTCTCTTGCATTTGTGTGGCACATTCGACATGCCTCATTTTATTTATTAAAGAATGATAAATTAAATACATCAAACCAAATTTTCAACTTGCTCCGTGAAACACAATCTGGAAAAAAAAACCCAATTCCAAAATCAAAGAGTCAAAATATAAAATTTTCTATAAAAAAATAGAAGCACTAAAATTTGGATTAATTTTTTTACATGAAGAATAATTGTATTAGAAATTAAAAAAAAAAGTTACAACCATATGAATGATGATATTTTATGAAATTATCCTTGAAAGAGGGATGAAAAGTCGTCAGGATGTAAATGAGAGTGAGAAATGTTCTTAGAAATTTCCATTTATTTTCATGTCCATATGTGAGGTAGTCTTCTTCCCATTTTACACGAGTGATTATATAGTTTTTACTTGATAGATCCTTTAATAAATGAATCCATTAAGCTATAAACATCTATGATAAAAAATAGTTTCTGATTCTAACTACATGAATAGTTGTAGTTGTGTCATAGTCAAACCATATGTTGATCCATTCCGATTTATTTTACACATTAACCACATTCACGAGTGCTATAATTTTAGATTCAAAAACTGAAGTCATTCCACGTGGGGCAAAAAGGCATCCCATGATCATCCCCATGTGATCTCTTAATACTCCACCAATGGCTTTTAGTCTGGGATTACCTCTAGAAGCATAAAAAGTATTACACTTGATCCATCCAATTAAAGGAGGGTTCCACGAAACTTCCAAAGATCCATTTGGAGGAAAAAATTACCTATAACACCGAACCATTTACAATAGAAAAATCAAAGACTGAGTTATTACAATGGCCATTTTAGATAAAATTTCCTCTTGGATGACCCTCATAATTTTAGATATTTCTTTGTAGACAATAATTTCTAGTTTTCCATGTCTAATTTTTTTTACTAATTGACCATATAATTGGAATAGACTCACCAAAGGCCATAAAAATAAGGTTTCTAACATGCATAGAGAGCTATAAGTTGCAGAAAAAAATATTCTGATAGGGATAAATATCTATGTGTTGTAGGTAAAGCTAAAATAGATCTATGATTACTCTTTATATAATTTATGATGTTATATAGTTAATGAAAATATGGTTTAAATCCTCTATATTCTGGACAAAATGGAAAAATCTTGAACAAAAATAAATACTCACATATTGTAGGAATTCATCAATAGGTACCTTATAGAATGAAATCCTAAAAAAGTGAATCTAGGTGTTATTACCTATTTATTATTGAATCTATTGATGCAATAATGAACATATCCAAAATTGTGGTTTTTATAATATATTTTTGAAGCGATCATAAAATTTATTTAGGAATCCCAATAGAAAATATATTCCTAATTCACAAAGTTGTAGACCATCACAGATTTTCTGACCTCTATTGGTAAATTTTTTTGATTGGTCATCAAGTCATGATGTATGATCTGAGATCAATATCTTCTATAGAATCATTGATAAGATACACTAAAGGATTCCCCTTCCAGTACTCAAAAAAATCATCAATAAAAAATTTACATTTACAAATGATGGAGAGTAAGAATAAATATAAGAATAAATATTCATAAAATATATCCACACCAAAGACTCCTAGTTGGTCAATTTCCTCAATTTTAATTTTTTGAAGAAAAATGATCTAAATAAGAGAAGGGTTTAAGATTTCTGACCGATAAATCTCTATATAAATTGATCTTGTAGTGAGTGTTTGAAGTTTGCATGATTTTTTATTCGAAGACCTCAAAATGAAAGTGGTTTACAACATTGCTTCCATTATAATGTTATGATTTTTCAGTCAAGAATTGACCCATGCCCCAATAAATTTCTAACACTGGTATTGATGTTCTTGTGAAATAAAGTGGTCCATTTGTAGACCATTAAATAATACATGAATTTGGAGGGAATGGTATGTTTCACAATGATTATTCTACCATCCATTAGAGATATTTCCCTTTCTAGGAGGTCAATATCGTTTTGAATTATGAATTTTTTTATAAAATAGGATGATCTATACCTATCCCAAAAAAAGAAACATCAAGGTATATAAAAAGAATAAAACCTTCTTTTATTCAGAATTTTTTTATCATGTCAACCTTCCAATTAATAGATATTTTATTTATAATGAAAATGGAAGATTTACTCTTGTATATTACCTACCCTGAGACACTCTCATAGTGAAGGAGGGTGTTTTTTATATTCCAGAAATTTATTTTGTCCCTTTTGTGAATATGATAATATCATCATCATAGAGCATGTGAGAAGGGTAGTGTAGGATTATTTAGAATGTGGTGGATCTCAAACTGACATTATCCACCATCGAGAGAAAATCCCT
The DNA here is from genome assembly GCA_963277665.1 of Viscum album. Lineage (NCBI taxonomy): Eukaryota > Viridiplantae > Streptophyta > Magnoliopsida > Santalales > Viscaceae > Viscum > Viscum album. The sequence goes on along the minus strand of OY728163.1, from coordinate 2,139,724,121 downwards.
ACTATGATAGTCCTCTACAATAACAAAAACAGATAGCTGATAGAGGGTCCTCTTTTGTAGCCACTCTTGAGCATCTTAAGTAACCCTTTGGAGAGACTTTAATAAGAATTCAAATTTTATTTGATGAAATAAGAGTTTTAATCAAGAGGATGAATTTATATCCAAACCCAAAACATCTTAGAATTTTTCATATTAAGATTCAATCGATCGTATCAAAGGCTTTCTTGATATCGAGAATGGGGGCAATGTTTCCCCCCAGCTGGGATGGATTAATAGATTCATATATTATTTATTGGTTAAAAGATAAACTTAAATCACAATTCCTGTAATAAAACAAAATTGTTTATATGTCACAATTGTGTTGGTGATTCATGTCTCGATATTATCATGTATATTACCAAATATTTTTTAAATGGTGTTCATGAGATACACCGTCCTGATGGAACCAATGTCATGAGAATTTTTAATAATTGGTATGCGGGTAAGAAATTATGGATTCATCCCATTTATAAGAGTACCACCTGTGAAAAAAATGAGTTACAGAATTCAAATAATCATATTGAATAATATACCATATGCTTTGATAGAAACAATATGTGAATCCATATGGACTAGAAGCACATCCAAAATTAAGTACAAAAACAACATATTTAATTTATAGATATGATGTTATGACAGTTATCATTGAATTATCCTCATCATTCACTATTTTGGACTATTTTATTCCATTAAATCCAATTTACATACAGTTCCATTGAAAAGGTTCTTATAAAATCATGTCACAAGATCACAAGAATCTCTAATTTCTACCAGTACTAAGTCACCATCCTTGAAGAGCAATTGAGGTCGATTAAACTTTATTTCCCTTTGAAGGTAGTTAAATAATATAGTGTTTCTATCCCCATAATTTGACCATTTTATATTTAATAACTACTATTGAATCTTTTCGATGATATTGAGATGATAAATTATTTTTTTACACTTTAGTTTTAAATCTACCAAAGCCTTTTACATAAAACATTTCGTGATTTTAAGCATAATTAATCATCAGAGTAAAAGCCAAGATCGTTAAGTCTAGTGTCTTGGAAGACTAGGTACATATAACATAAACCATGGGGATAAAAAAATTCTTTATTTATCTCCATGATGAGATCCTAACTTCATTTGAGCCCTTACATCTGCATAGGGTACACTGGGGAACACATGAACAGAGGGATGAGCAAAAAATGCCGAGTAAGGGAATGAACATAAGGATACATCTCAAGAACATGAGTTAAAAGGCATGATGTAATGATATTCAAAGAATTATACTTACGAAATCATTTAGTATTAGCATGGGATCATATAAACATGGAATCATTTAAATGTGGTAGAATCATAAATCAAATCTTTAGTATGGGTCAAGGCTAACCGCCAATCACATTTCCCATTTTAGTACGGGTCAATGGTAACCGCCAATCCTGTTTCACATCACATCTCATGAGACTTATCCTTACCCAATGCATTGGAGCTCTATCTGGGAACACCCATACCAACATATTCATAAATATTCTTGCCACATAAAAAATCTTTCCACATAAATAGTCATACATAATCAACCACACATAAACCTGAGGGTGCCCATTGAAAGAATTGGGTACCACAATCACAACACCAAACATATCCAATGAGCATATCACGAAAGTGTCCATGAAATGATTGGATTAGAACGTACGTGGACATTAATTGGTTAATATATTCATATTACAAGGTATTTGGTGTCAAATATAAATTACAACATAAAAAAAATGTATTTTAGAAACATTAGCATTAAAAAATTTATGTGCGGTCTTAAAGAAAACACTATATTGATTTTCAAATAGAAAAGGGGAAATTCTTTTATATAAAACCAGAATTGAACCAAAACAGTTTTCACAATAAAATACAGATTTTATAAAGAAAACAATGTCTTAAAACAGAGGATAGAGTGAACTTGAAATTTTGGTAAAAATTAGGGAAGTCCCCTTAAAACAGGTTTGCATAACGAAATGTTCTATGAAGGGAATATTTTAAAATCATGTATATCCACAAAAGAATGTGATGAAAGGGTCTTGATATAATAATCTTTTACAAATAAATATAAGTCATAAGACTCACATAGATATAAATGATAACACAATTTTGAAAGAAAAAAAGGCAACCCGAAATAACAAAGACTGTTCGGTTAGAATTCATTATGATTTTAACGACATGGTGTCGGGTGTGACCAAGTGGGATTAAAGAGAGAGAAATGGGGTTTATCATCACTTATAAATACATAAGGATGTATGGGGGAGGTTATTAATCATACCCCATCATTTTCTATTATATATAAAAAGGCACAGTATAGAGGACAATCTTGATTAAGTGAAAAAGGGGGAGGATCCCTTACCTTAAATCTATTGGTTCTACCTACTTGTTATAAATGACCTGAATAAAAAAATTATGCATATTCATAACAATTATAGAACCTCTTATATACTTAAATTACTTATTATAAACCTATTTAGTTCATTAAAATTCTTTTTGATTAGTTAAAAGGTTCAATTTCATTGTTTGGGATCATTTGTTTACTTGGATTTAAAAGATTGGTTCACTTATATTCAAGTTTGGATTATATGCAACATGAAAGTAGTTTTCCAGAATTGAAGATAAATTCTTTAGTTCATATCAAAGATATTAGATGGTTTTAATTTTAAATAAGTTAACTAGAGTGATGTTTAATTAATATATATATATAACCTTAGTGATAACTGCTTTTTTAATCGGTGGATTTGGTTACAAAGAATGTGTTTTTAATTATAACTTAATTCTATTTGTACCACAATATTATAGAACTAAAAATTTTATATATTACATATATAATAATCTGGTTCAACCATAAGCCAAATGGTTTCATCACCAGTATTAAATATAATAACAAAAATTGATAAATCGATGTCCTTGAATATGAAAAATTAGCACATCTCAAATGGTGCTTTCATTTCATTCAAATAAAAGGGTGGGGAAACGAATGGAAATAATGAAATATACCATTATCATGAAAACATTCCAGTACACATATGTTAATAGATTTATCATACTATTATAGTGAAGGGAGGTGAGGAAAGAAATAAATATAAAATAACATAAAAGAAAAGAAGAAATCTAGAAGAGGAATTTTACCTCTTGAGACTTCCTCCTTTGAGAACCTCTTAAGGGGAGAGGTTTTGGTATTTTTAGGAGTCTAAGAGATTTTGGACGTGGGGGAAGACCATGGAGAGTGATTTGGGCAGAATAATTGCAACATACAATGCTTGAGAGGAGTGGAGAGAAGAGGGAGTGAAGGGGGGTTAGGAGGAGAGGAGGGAATTCACAATATTATAATCACTAATTTATTATTGATTCACAATACATGGAATATTAAGAATTCCATTGAACATGAATAGTAAATGGGTCACGTGAATCATAACAAAGTGTGGTGACATCATCCATGACACTAGGAATATATTTTATAATATACATATACGATAAATTACCGTATTTTACTTTTCAAAAAAAATCAAGTATTTTAGAAAAATCCCAAAAATTCACCCTAACAATTTTTCAACGTATAGAATCCAAAAATGAAGTCCATTTTTCAAAAATAATTTTCTAAATATGATTATTTTAATATTTAATTAAAATCATATTTTATTATCAAAAACCGGATTTAAAACATGAGTTAACTCATTCTAAAACATAGGTATATTGTACATCAAACATGAATATTTTTTTTATAATATCATAGATAAGGTTACTATTCATTAGGGTATATCACTATTTTTAAGGGTATGTTACTATTCATTAGAGTAGGTTACTATTCACAAAAAAAATATGTTTTTTTATCAGACCCCAAAAAACATATTGAACACAATCATGTATGCCATATTTTTGATATTCCAAACACATAAGTGATAAAAATATGTTTAAAGGTAACTTATGTTTTGTTTTAATGTGATTTACTGACATAAATATAAGAAGGGAATTTCAACTGAAAAAACTTTTTTCGTTACATTCTTCTCCCGTTAAAAAATATCGCCCTCAAAATATAATTTTACATTCTTGGACAAAAACAGATGCAGGTACTTCTCCTTCATTGCTTCCTCAAGTTCCCATGTTGCCTCCTCAAACATATGGTTCCTCCAAAACACTTTGACAAGATGGGTTGTCTTGTTGCGTAGAACCTTATCTCTCCGATCAAAAATCTTTTCTGGCTGCTCCTCATAGGAGAGATCATCTTCCAGCTACACCACGTATGAGCTTAGTACATGTGAAGATTCGGGTATGTACTTCCTCAAGAGTGATACATGGAAAACATCATGAACTCGAGCCATATTCGGTGGATGTGCAAGTCGATAGGCCACGACTCCTATGTGGTCAAGGATTTCAAAGGGGCTGATGTACCTAGACATAACGTACCTTTCTTCCCATACCTCATGAACTTATTCCACAAAGATATGCGTAGAAATACCATGTCCCCAACTTTGAACTCAAGGTCACATCAATGGTTATCTGCATAAATATTTTTAAGTCTTTGGGCTATCTTGATATGCTATTGAATGGTTTTCACCTTCTCCACCATTTCTTTGACCATTTCAGGTTATAGAATCTTACGCTCACCAACTTTGTCCCAACATGTCGGTGTTCTACACCTTTTCCCATAAAGGGCTTCATATGGTGCCATTTGGATGCTCGAGTTGAAACTATTGTTGCATGAGAACTCAACCAATGGAGGATGTTGTTCCCAAACACCACTGAATACAAGAGAGTAGGCTCTTAGCATATCTTTAAGTGTCTGAATAGTCCATTCAGATTGGCCTTCATTTTCAGGGTGATAGGTCTTGCTGAAATTTAATTCATTACTCAAAGCATGTTGAAGGCTCCTCAAGAATTTAGATGTGAACCTTGGATCGCGGTCAGAGACAATTGAGAGTGGAACAACGTCAAATCTCACCACTTCTTTCACATATATCATTTCACGTTGTTCAAGTGATAAATATTCACGAGTAGTGATGAAATGGGATGTCTTGGTGATTCGGTCCAACACAACCCATATCACATTATTTCCCTTCGACGTCATCAAGAGACCCGTGACAAAGTCCATAATAACATTTTCCCATTTCAAAATGGGTTTAGGTAATGGTTGCATCATTCCATTGGACTTTTGTCACTCAGCTTTAACTTGTTGACATACCATGAACCTTGATATGTATTCCACAATCTCTTTCTTGAAGTTATCCCACCAGAACTGTTCTCGAAGATCACGGTACATTTTGGTACTCCCAGGATGGATAGAGAAGGTCAATCTATGTGCATAATTCAATATCTCCTTCTTTATCTCTCGATCATATGGTATATATAATTGTGTCCCAAATCAAAAAACTCCTTCCTCATCAAGCTTGAAATCAGAGGATTTCCCTTTTTTAACAGCTTCCACCATTATCTGAATTTCCACATCCTTTCTTTGAGAAATATTTATTTCCTCAATGAGGAATGGTTGAGAAATCTTTTGATAAAGGATTGATGATGTTCCTCCCTTAATTATTCTCATGTACATCCTTTTTAAATATAATAAGATCATATCCATTTCAATTCACGTCGTTGATAAAGATGCAGGATCCTTTCCTTTATGGGATTTGATTGATGGACAACCCATGTTGTTTTCCATCTTCTGCTACTTATAACTTCTCCCATGAGACCACTTTGTGTCTCCAATCTCCATTTCAACCCTAAGGGAACAACAACAATGTCCTCATAACTGTCAAAGTCTCGAATATCTAATGATTTTCATAGACTTGGCTTTATTCCACTAGAGAAGAGATCCAACTTTCTTTCGGTGTTCTTGAAAAAGCCAGAGGAGTACCTTCAAAGCCTTTTAATGTTTGATTCATACGACCCTATGGACTCATCTTGCTTCTGTTTGAGTCCTAGGAGCTCTTTTTCCATCTTGAGATGGAGGGTTCGAGGAAAATATTTGTTGAAAAACATCCTCTTGAGTTCCTCCCAATCCATGGAATTAATTTCTTCTTGGGACGTTGTATTATTGATCAGTGTCATCCACTGATCAGCTTCCCCAACAAAATTATAGACATCCAGTACAACTTTCTCTTCTTCATAGCACTGAAGGATAGAGAAAATCTTTTAAATAGAGTTAGTCCATTGTTTTGAAAGGAAAGTATCAGAAGATCCTCTACACATGGGAGGCCTCTGCCACCTGAAGGATTCTACGACAACTTGCTATTTCCTTGGAGGAGGGGGATGTTCCACCTGATTCATGTTATTCTTCATAACATGAGACATCTGAGTAAGTACTGCCATGATACTTTGAGCACCCACTTCCATTACCTCATTCATTCTATTAGGGAAATCATCGCATTGCCTATCACATTGGTTATTGGAATGTGTTATTTCATTTCCCACCATTAACAGAGAAAAGGAACGTATAATTAGAGGTCTTGAATATATAGATATTTAGCATAAAAAGGAAACATTGAACATTAATGGATAATCTTATAAAGAAGAAGTACACCCTAGCATGTGATTCCTTAGGTTTATTTCTAGGTTATCATCGATATATTTTTTAACTTATATTATTATGGGTTTTTTTATATAATGGTTTGTACTATGCTCTTGAATCTACCAAAGCATATCCATTGGGAGTGTCGTAACCAAGAGTGCAACAAGGATGGTTTTCATGCACTAGTTCTCATTCGAGTCTAGCTCAAAGTGGTGTTTTCTAGTTTTAGCCTTAGATACATCTGTTCTAGAGCTGCCTCAACTAACTCGTATCCAGACAAGGATGTATTTTCTTAATAAACAACTTACTATAGACTCACATAAATTTAAGACTGTTTTCTTATACTTAGTCTCATCCTTAAGTTTATCACTAATTTTTTCTATTCATAATCTCCAAAAATATCTAGACCATCCTCTAATACCAACTATAGTGACTCAACCCTTTTACATAAAGCATTTCATGATTTTAAGTATAATTAATCATTAGAGTACAAGACAAGGATCGTTAAGTCTAGTGTCTTGGAAGACATGGTAGATATGACATAAAACATGGGGCTAAAAACACTTCTTTATTTAATATCCATAATGAGCTCCTAACTTCCTTTGATCCCTTACATCTGCATAGGGTACCTTGTAGAACACATGAACAAAGGGATGAGCTAAAAATGCCCAGTAAGGGAATGAACATATGGACACATCTCAAGAACATGAGTTAAGAGGCATGACGTATTGATATCCAAAGAATGAAACTTGTTAAATAATTTAATATAATCATGGGATCATATAAACATGGAATCATAAAAATGTGGCAGAATCATAAATCATATCATTAGTACGGGTCAAGGCTAACCGCCAACACCGTTTCCCATTTTAGTACGACTCAAGGCTAACCGCCAATCCCGTTTCACATTACATCCCAGGAGACGTATCCTTACCCAATTCATTGGAGTGCTATCTGGGCACACACTTCTCAATATATTCATGAATATTCTTCACACACAAATAATCATTCCATAGAAATAATCATACATAATCCACCATACATAAACTTAAGGGTACCCATGGAATGAATTGGGTACCACAATCATGACACCAAACATATCAAATGGGCATATCAAGAAAGTGTCCTTGAAAGGAAACAATTAGAACATACATGGACATTAATAGGGTAATATAGGCATATAAAATGGTAAGTGGTGTCAAAAATAAGTTACAACATACAAAAAATGTATTTTAGAAACATTAGCATTAAAAAATTTATGTGTGGTCTTAAGGAAAACACTGAAAGGATTTTATAATAGAAAAGAGGACATTAATTTATATAAAACCATAATTGAAAAAATGGTTTTAACAATAAAAATACTGATTTTATAAATACAATGGTGTCTTAAAACAGAGGATAGAGTGAACTTGAAATTTGGATAAAAATTAGGGAAGTCCCCTTAAAACAGGTTTTCTTATAGGAAAGTTCTAAGGAGGGAATATTTCAAAATCATGTATATCCACAAAATAATGTGATGAAAGGGTCTTGATATAATAACCTTGTAAAAAAACCATAATTCATAAGACTGACATAGATAGATAAGATAACACTTTTTTGAATGATAGATAAGGCAACCCGAAAGAACAAAGAAGGTTCTGGTAGAATTCGTTATGATTTTATCGGCATGGTGTCGGGTGGGACCAGGAGGGATTGATGGGAGATAAATGGGTTTTATCATGACGTATAAATACAAAAGGAATTATGGTGAAGTTTCTTAAACATACCCCATCATTTTCTAGTATATATAAAAATTCAAAGTATAGAGGAGAATCTTGATTAAGAGGGAAAAGGGGAGGATCTCTTACCTTAAATCTGTTGGTGTTCCCCACTTGTTATAAATGACATGAATAAACAAATTAGTCTTGTTAATTAACAAGTGAATAACCTCTTATATATTTAATTTACTTATTATAATCCTTTTTAGTTAATTCAAATCTTTTCTGATTAGTTATTTGGTTCAATTTCATTGTTCGGGCTCGTTTGTTTACTTGGCTTTAAAAGATTGGTTCACTTATATTCAAGTTTGGATTATATGCAAGATGTAACTGGTTGTCTAGAATTGAAGTTAAATTCTTTAGTTCATATCCTGGATATTATGTGGTTTTAATTTTAATTAGGCTACTTAGAGCGATTTTGAATTATTATATATTTAACCTTAGTGATAACTGTTTTTGTTAATCAGTGGATTTGGTTACGAAGAATGTGTTTTTCATTATAATGTAATTCCATTTGTACCAGAATATTACAAAACCAGAAATATGATATAATAAATATATAATAATCTGGTTCAACCATAACACAACAGATTTCATGAGAATTATTATTGATAATAACAAAAATTGATAAACTGTTGTCCTTTATGTTCTAAATGAACACATCTTAAACGGTGCTTTCATTTCTTTCAAATAAAAAGGTGGGGAAATGAGAGAAGATATTGAAATATAACATTAGAATGGAAACATTTAAATACATGTATGTTACAGGATTAATCATACTATTATGGTGAAGGTATTTGAGGAAATAAATAAAAAGAAAAGAAATTAAAAGAAAATAAGAAATTGGGAAGAGGAATTTTACCTCTTGAGACTTCCTCTTTTGAGAACCTCTTAAGGAGAGAGGTTTTGGTATTTTGAGGAGGCTAATAGATTTCAGACGTGGGGGAGGACCTTGGGGAGATATTTTGGAAGAATAATGGCAATGCACAAGGATTTATTGGAGTGGAGAGAAGTGGGAGTGAAGGGGGGTTTTTTATAGTGGAGGAGAGGAGGGATTTCACAATATTATAATCACTATTTTATTATTTCTTCACAAGACAAGGAATTGTAATTATTCCATGACCATGAATAGTAAATGGGTCATGTAAATCCGAACCAAGGGCGGTGACGTCAACCATGATTCTAGGAATAGTATATTTATCTTATAATGTACATATATGGTAAATTACCGTATTTTACTATTCATCAAAAATTCATGTATTTCAGAAAAATCCCAAAAATTCACCCTAACCATTATTCGATGTGTAGAATCCAAAAATGAAGTCCATTTTTCAAAAATAATTTTATAAATATGATTATTTTAATTTTTAATTAAATTCATATTTTTTTATCAAAAACCTGATTTAAAACATGAATTAACTCATTCTATAACATAGATATATTGTACATACAACTTGAATATATTTTTTATACTATCATAGGTGGTGTTACTATTAATTAAGGTATATCACTATTCATAAGGGTAGGTTACTATTCATTAGTTTTGGTTACTATTCACCAAAAAAATTATGTTTTTCTTATTAGACTCCTAAAAACATTTTTAACAAAACCGTGTATGCCAGATTTTCAAAATTCCCAACACATAAGTGAAAAAATTATGTTTAAAGGTCACTTATGTTGTGCTTTAATGTTATTTTATGACATAAATATAGGAAAGTAATTTCCATTGAAAAAAATGGGTCATTACAAGATTCATTTTCCATATTATTTGAGTTTTTAGAACCAGTGATCCTTTCTTGTATAATATAAAGAAGAGACTCAAGAGATGCAATCTACATGTCTTAATTAGATAATGAAAATCTCATCCATTATTTATTTAACCTTTTGGGAACTTTTAGCTTATAAATACATGTCACTGGATTTCCCCTAAAGTTGGATTATCTCTAAACATCGTTGACAATTCCAATACAGTCCCAAAAAAGAGACCATGTATTATTAATCCTTAATGGCATGGATAGTTTCATCTCTATAGCTTTAAGATTCATGTAATGTAATGGTCAGAGATGAGTCTTTCCAAAATGTCTCATGATATAGAGTTCCATCTAGTCAAATAAGATTCATTATATAATCCTCTATTAATCATGCAGGAAACCATTATGTTGATAGATTTCCCATACCAGGTGAATTTAGCTCTACATTATTAGTTTCAAGAGGCTGCTACTCTCTTTACAATATAAATTTTTTTAAGGGGTTATAGAATTCATGGATTTTGATTTCTCATCAAATTTTATGATGGAGTTAATGTCCCAGAATAAGAGCCACTGACCCCATGTGGATTCCGAGATAAAGAAGATTTTTTTCCATAAAGATCCTTTATCATAGTATTTTTTGAAGTCATATAAAAAAGTGGGATTTAGAAGACATTTACAACAGATGGGCCTTTATCTGCTACACCACGAAGAAGGCCAAGAAAGTATTACTCTTACTTTCTGTGGCTGATGCGGAATAGATCAGCCTCTAAACAGAATAGTGTGGTAACTGTGGCCTTTAAAAAGGGTTGTGTAGTCGAAAAGACATCACTAGAGCAACCCACTCTGGAGCAGCTTAGGAGTCGAGTTCAAAGTGGTATATTCTGGAGGTCTCCAGACTGGAAATTAGCAACTAAAGATGATAGATCTTACATGGGGTGTGTTGATGAGTCTAGATACTATGATGTGTATGTTTTACTTGTTTGTGTTTGTGGTTGTATGTTGGGTACCAGAAACCCATAAATCGACTTTTAAAATGGGGAAAAAATGATTTACAGCTAGCAGAAGCATATACAATAGTGATGTGGTGTACCCAGTATTCCCATTTAATATATCAAGATACCGTCTTCTCACTAATTCTAAAAACCAGTAGGTCTTCAACTAAAAAATTATATAGGACCCAATGCATCCAGATTTACATGTTTGATTGATTCAGGCCAATCAGGTGATATCCCGTTTTTTTCATAACTGCAATGTAGTTAGAAATTGAATATTTGGTTTTAGAAAATGTAGTAAAAATAATATTGTGATTAGGAATGAAAATCCACATATAATAGAGAGTGCTTGGGTTGGTCAATCCTTGATATCTTAAAAATAGAATATTCACTTTGAAACGGATAAAGGGATATACCCAATTTAATTTTTCTCCAAATTATTTTTGTAATTTTTTAGATCTTTCTATCCCTTCTTAATTCCTCTGATCAACAATAAATTATTTGATCCCATTAAAATCAAGGATATTATTCCTTGATTAATACTTGTCTAAGCACTTCTAATGTGTCACTATGGAATTTTTTGCCACTATTTCTCTTGTTGGGGATGTTCCTTTTCTATCCTCGATGATCTTCATCATTTATTCTGATATTTCCAAAGTAGCAACACCAGAAGTCGACTATTAATCAATTTTTGGCTACAAATTCTGTGGTTCATCCTCATGGATCACTACCACCAAATCTGACACTTATATGAATATTGTTTCCATAAAAATAATATCGTTATCATTATGTAGTGACCATTATGTTAATATTTCAATAGGCTTCCAATTATAAATCATCATTTCCACAAAACATAGGTCCAAAATGATATAAAAAATAACATTGTCTAGCTCACCATAAAGGGTAATATCACTATCATTTTAGTAACTCATTCCTTCATTACCATCTTTCTCAACATAACCAGGTTCACACATGTCATACCTAATTAATCATGTTTTGGTTTATGTCCTTGTTCATTTTGAATCCTAGCCAATTCGAGGGTTCTGGGTGCGAAGGGTGTTTTTTAGGTGTTTAATTCATCTAGTATATCCCTCATGGTTGATCTTTTTTTCATATGGGTGTTTTTTTAAGAAAACATTAAAATATTTCCCGAAAAGACACTATTCAAGGGTTGATAAACCATGTAACCAAAACTAGGTAACCATTTGGTAGATATAAAACCCACCACATAGTGTGAACTTATTTTTCATACCGACTAGGGGTGACCATGCGGTTAGAACAGATGGATTTTTCAAAGTTTCATCATGGTTTAATAAACCATGCGGGGCTTCCCAAAATAAAAATTTTGATTTTTCAAGCATTTCCACCATAGGATTTTTACCCCAAATCCTCCAAAAACACATTCACCTAGTTTTTCCAAACCTAGGGATTCCTATCCCTTTCTCCCCAATCCTTTCATCATGATTCTTTAGTGTAGATCTAAGAAACCCTGAAAGTGGGGATTGTTTGTCAAGGAAGTTTCCATCTCCTCCATCCTCCCTCTTCTTTCATATTTCATTTTCACATATATTTTTTGGGGTTTAAATTTTATAGAAGATAGGGTCTCTTTCTATGGGTATTATATTGAGTTTTTTGGTTCAATCTATTAGATTAGGGTTTTATTTAATTGATTGTGGTGCGGTTGAGATGTGGTTGATATTTCAAAACAATTATTTTGAATTTTGACATCAAATGTAGTTGATTCCATGCTTAAATTTTTTGGAAAAATTAATTATGCTTTTTATATCTTTTTCATCATCAATAATTTATGTGTGGGGTGTGGGAGTGGTTTTTGGAAGGTTTTGATGTGTTTTTAGTAAAAAAATGATTTGCCATGTGAAATTCAGTATATTTTGTGCATAATTTTTTGTGATTTCTTGGGAGTTATCCTAAATACTGTTAAAATGATTCTTTAAATTATTTAAATGGTGCAAATCACGTATGGATAAGGTTAATATGTGTGGTTGGTTTAACAATGGAATTTTTATATGAAACACGGTGGGGTTTTTGTGAAAACATTGGTTTCAACACTTGTTAATGCTTTATACATTATTTAAATAAATTTTTAAATTATTCATGTGACAAGAAAGTGGTATTTGGTATGATTGAAAAGGTGTTTAATTTTTCAAGTGGTATAATTTTTTTGAAATTTGGTGTTTTTATGTTCAACCCCTTGTATTCCATTTCTTATCATTTTATAAAGAATGTAATTAGTATATTAAATAATATGTGGGATAAAGATTGTTTTATGATATAGAATTGATGCGTGGTTGATTTTTAAAGGGGGTTTCAAGTTCAATTTTTGTTAAATACATTTGGTGTTTTTATTGAAATTGTTTTATATATTTTTATTATGGTTTATTAAATTTAATAAAAGGTGAGAAGAATATTCGAGAAATGTTTTGGTGTGTGTATGATATGAAAAATGGATTTTGTTATGCAAGTGGTGGCTTGCGATATGTAATGATTGGTTTGGTTGATTAATTGTGTAAGTGATATTATGTTCCATGTGAATCTTTATGTAGAACAAAAAGGGAAGCCCCGATATCTAGGTGGGAGGACAAGGACTAGTATTCTAGTTATTCAGAAGTGAATTGTCCTAATTTCACATAGTTTGATTGATGATGAAAAAACATAATAAATATGAATTTTGATTTGAGAGCACAACATATTTGGATATTTCTCCTCTCTAGTGGATTGTGCAAGAGAAGGCTGTAGGTCTTGGATCTTATACTATATTCCACTGAGATTAAAGGTACCTAGGTCCCTAGTATTTCTAGTGCAAAAGGGTATTTCCCATGACTAGTTCTCATTATCTATATCACACATACCATAGTCATATGGAATGGTTGGTTGGGAATTTCAAAATAAATTTTGTTTTCATTAAAAAGTTTTCTTTAAAACTATTTTCTATTTAAATTTGTATTAATTCAAAGTTGTTATGCTTCAAAGATATTTTCTGTAAAATTGTTCTGGCATATCATCTATTATAAAACATGCAGGTTTATTTTTAATTCAATGTTTAGTTCGTGAAATCTATTATATATGTGTCTTCCTACTAGGCATTGGCTCACAACCTACATACAAATTTTGGTTCATGAAGACCCTATTGTCAATTTTCTTCATGTTAAGAAAACAAATGTTTTGTTGGTAGATTGAGTCTCTAGTGGCTCTTGTTGTCGGTCTTGGTGATGGGGGATTTTGGATGTTTATCCTCTTGTTTCACAGATGTTTGGGAGATGTTATCATTTTCCATTGTTTCATTGTCCTTTTTAGTTTATGTTTTAGCTGTAAACCTAAAATCTGAAAATTTTTAAAGTCTTGTTTGTTTGGAATTTTCATATTTGGATATTTTTTTTAATCATTATTTTAATATGATAATTTCTGTAAATTCCTTCCCTATTTTTTTATTTGATACCTCATAACTTCTTCCAGTCCAGGGGAATGTGAACACCCCTCGGGACTTATCGTGGAGCATGTCAGTTACCGAGATGGATGGAGACCTGGATTGGTTCGTGACAAAATGGTATCAGAGTAGGAAAAATCATAGTGGAAGTTTCATTTCAAAGATTTTTTTTATTGGGGATGTCATGGTGGATATATTGAGATATTCATGACTCGAGGGGTTTTTATAGGAATAGATTCACAAACTCTTGCCCATTCTGATCCTCATGTTTCCATAGGAATCCCAATTTTGATAGTTTCTAGGTCTTTAGGGATTGTTTAGTGATTGGGATATGATAAGGAGAGTTGGTCCAATGATCTCTGTGAGCTCTCAGGGCTTAAGAGGCCATGTGGATCCATACGAATGGTTCTATAAGTCTCTTCATTTTTTTATATTGTTTGAGATATGGGCTATAACCATATGGTCATGTCACCAATTAAAACTAGTTCCCTGTGGCGGGTATCATTGAATCTTCCTGAATTCTAGAAAAGGAGTTACAAATATATGTTTTATAATAATTAAAACTAGGTTTTAATTGAATGGTAATATTTCAAAAAATGGAAAATGGATTTTCATGACATACATTATGATAGGTTTTGGAATGATGGGTTTTTGTGAAACTAGTCTTCAGATAAAGAAAAAATTGTTTAAAGGGATATCATTTCCTTAATATAAACATCTGGTTTGTTGAAATAGAGTTTTTGGAAGGAATAGGTTTATTTAAAATCATTATATATTGAAGAGTGTTTGAAATTGATGAATTGGTTTTGGAAAATAGTTTTTAACGGTTGTTGTTTTTTGGAAGAGATTTAGTTCAATCTGAAATGGGGTTGGATATTTGTGGTTAACAGGTTATAAAAAGAGGATTTAATGAATTGTTTTAATGGAAATTGATTGTTTAAAAGAGAACTATTGATTTGTAATTAGTTTTTAATGAAATATATGGGGTTTTTATCAAAGGTTTTCTGTAAAATGAGAATTTTTTTATTTTCTAGAAAAATATTTTCAATGAGATGAATATGATTTATAATGGAATTATATGGGAATTGATTTTATCAATAATGGTAGAATGGTTTGATGTATATAATATGAAAATGGTTATTTTTGGATTTGCATTTATATTTCTTTGTGAAGGTACTTGGTATCGAATTTGAGTTGAATGGGTTGTTTTACAAAATGAGGGTTTTTTGCTTCTGCCTTTGGTGGTTTTATGAGTGATCACATGCATGGTTTTATATTGAAATGTGGATGGATTCCCAGTATGGAAAACTAAATGGATGCCTAAGGTAGCACAAAAATGTGAATATGAGGGATTCTCGATGAAACACCATTAGAAAGAATGAATATCCACCATGTTTGATATGTTCTATTTTTCCGAATTGTTTTATGCTGGAAATTATGGAATTTTTCTAAACTTATGGGTTTTCGTAATGTTTTACAATGTCTAATATGTTTTACTAATTTAGTATGCTTTCTCATGATCTGGATGTGACACTCCAGTTATGTCTTAATATGGATTATTGTTAGTGGCTTAGTTTTGGATCAATGTCCAATTGGTTTCTAGAAATTTCTTGGGAAATTTGAGCCATTTTACCTTTGAGTTTGTATTCATTCTATGTTATGAATTGGGTTCATGAGGATGTTTTCATAGAGATCATTATTTAATTTTTACCATGTGTTCCATCCCCGTTGAGATGTATTTGTTGTTATAGTATGGATATTGGTGGCTCTCTATTGGCAGGAATTCAAGTTAATCAGACTATGTATTTTGTTTATGTGTTTTAGAAGTTAAATCCAACTATTTGAATGATTCCTCAACCCATATTTTGAAACCGTGAGTTTTTTCGGCTCCTTCATGGATGAATTCTTGTTGTAGTGACTCCCTATGTTGTTGTAGTTGTGCTCGGTGGTGTTTTTCGGGTTTCATTATTGCTCTTCTTCATTCTTCTCCTCATTCAGAGTGAAAGAGGATGGTGTTGTTTATATTTGAGTTCTTCTATGGGTGAAGGCTGTGTTGTTTAATGAAGTGAGTTTCTTCATGTGTCATATTCCATTGTTTATCCCTAAGAGTGTTATGGGGCTTCATGTGGAACATAAATATGGAGTTCTAGTTAAGGGGTGAACAACTAAAAAGTATGAGGCATTAGATGCTTCATACATCCGGGCTCCAGTGATAGGTCTCAGAGTGAAGTTGGCGTGTAGATAGGATTCCCGTGGTATTTTAGATTTTTCCTATGTTTGGTCCTTTACCATTGTGGTGTGTTAGTTATAGTGTTATTATTGTGGTTTCATGTCACTGTTAATTTAATATTGTTATAAAATATCAAGGTGAAATTAACCCTCATGGAGTTTCTATGGTTAAGATTTCATGGATTTATGCTCTCAATCAGTATTCTTGTATAGACCACCAATGTGAATCGGGTTCGGACATGGATGTTATCTGTCCATAGGAAAAGTGTGGTGGATTGTTTTTGGTTGTGGGTTTTTGGTCCAACAATTGGGCCCCTTCCCTTCCCTCACGGGGGGGGGGGTAGGGTTTTTGGGACTATGTGGGGAGTTTAGGTTCAGTTCATTTTTTCACTATTTTGGAGTGTTCATATTAAATGTTGATGATGTTTTCCTTTTATATTCGGTTGCTAAATTTTAATTGGTGATTTTTGGATAGCATGTTTGGGAACGGCCTGATTTTAGTTCATGTTGAATACTCATTTATTCAGTGTTAGTTGGTTCTTAATGGTGGTGATACCCACCGTGGGTCTTATAGGATTTTCATTGAAGATTTTTTAGGTTCTAGTAGATTTCTAACGGTGGGGTGTCCAATCTAGCCTCCCCTTTACTGGTGATCTATTTTGGTATTGGGTTAAGTTCTTCCAATTGATGTGGCTTCTTTAAAAATCTATTGATTTATTATATTCCATTTCAGTTTTTGTGTGCATTGTGTTTCTTTGGAGAATACCAAATAATATAGTTTTGGATTGGTTGGGAATGTGGTGGTTGGATTCTTCCGTTGATACTCAGGAAGTAGTTGTGGGTTGTTCTTTTGTTTTGGTCAAGAGGATTAAGTTATGTTTTTGGTGAGATGAATTTCCCTATCTTAATATGTTATACAGTGTTGATGTGGAATCCGTTGGCATTTATCAATAAGCTGTAAATTGTTATGTCTTTCCAGGAGAGGGACACATTGATGGTGGGGAGAAATGTCACAATAATTTTTTTTCATGTTTTGGTTTGTGTTTCCTTTTTTTGGGAATTCCAGTCATCTCTCAGGTTTTGGGTGTGATGGGAGTTGAGTTTTGAAGCGTTTTCTTTGTATATTATTTCCCTCATTGATAATACTTGGTTAATTTGAGAGTTTATGGAGAAAAAACAGAATCTTTTCTTTAAATGACCCTGCACACAGTTTAGTGCATAGTTTTATATATTGTACATTCAATCCCAGGTAACCGTGTGGTAGGTTTAAAACCTACTGTATGATTGGAACATGGGAATCTAGACTATTAGGGGTGACCATGCGGTTGGTCCTGAAGGCTACTGCATAGTTTCCACATAGTTTAATAAACCATGGGGCCTAACTATGCAAGGTTAGCCAAAATTAAAATTTTGATTTTTCAAATTTTACACCTTGGGATTTTTATCACCAAATATTCCCAAAATACTTTACCCTAGTTCATCTAGACATAGAGTTTCCTCACACTTTCTCCATAATCATTTCCTCATAATCCTTTGGTGTAGATATAAGAAACTCTCACGGCGAGTCCTGTTTCTCAAGGTAGTTTCCTTCTCATTTCCCCTCCCTCTTCCATCCTCTTTCATTTTCTCCACTCTTTCTTGGGGTTCTAATTTTCTAGTAGCTATGTTTTCTTTCCAAGTGTCTAATATTGTGTTATTTCAGTTCAACATCGGGTAATATAGTTCAATAATGAGTTATTATAGTGCGGTTGAGGTGTGGTAGAAGTTTTACAAAAATGTTTTGGAATTTTGACATCAAAGGTATGTGATTTTATGCTTAATTTTTTTTAAGAAATTCTTTGTTTTGCATCTTTTTAATTTTCTATAATTTTTAGGTGAGGTGAATGAGTGTTTTTGGAAATGTTTTGATGTGTGTTTAGCTTAAAAATAAATTTTCTATGTGAAATTGAGTATATTTTGTGCATAAATATTTATGGGATTCATGCTAATGATTGTTTGAATGATTCTTTAAATTGTGTAAATGGTGTAAAACATAATTTAATAAGATTATAATGTATGGTTGGTTTTAATGTAGTGTTTTTATATCAAACTTAGTGTGTTTTTTAGAAAAAATTGGTTACAACATTTGTTAATTCATTAAACATTATTTAAATGAACTTTTTAATAATTCATGTAATGAAAACCCTTGTGTGCGATATTTTTATGTGAAATAAGGTTTTTTCCATGTGCAAACCCTTGTGTGACATATTTTTATTATTTTATAATGAATGAAAATGGTTTATTAAATTATGTGTGGGAAAAAAATTATGTTTTTATTTAACATCGATGTACGGTTTATTTTTAGCGTGACAACCCAATCTTTCACGGTACGCTTATTTTTAACAATTAAATAGCTTATGCTACACGAAACACCGAGTTCGAGCACACCCCGACTAGTCTTTTATAAAGTGGTTATGAATATTATACACCAAATTTCGGATTTTATATATTAAATATAATTTTAATAATAATCTCATTTTTTTCATATACAATATATAATAAGAAATTCGAATTTTTGAATAGAAAAATGTATTTTTATAAAAAAAAATACAATTTTATCTACATTTAATGGTTAAACATTTGTAAATCGAATATTTGACACTATTATATGTTAAATTTGAAAAAATAAACTTCTTATTTTTTTGAGAGACATAAAAATATAGTTTGGAAACTTTTTTTGTTTCTCTAATAACATTCATATTTTAATGATTAATGAAATATACTGCATTTTAATTCAAAACAACATTTTCATATAATTTAATTATATTTTTGGATTATAATTTTTATTTGTTTTAAAGTATAATTAGAGTAGGTTTTTATAATTTAATAAAATTAGGATCATTGGAATTATATTCAAATTCAAATTTGATATAAACACCTGTCAAGATTTTGATTATTTAGACTTTTAAAAACTCACTTCTTATTTTGTGAACGAGAATTAATTTTAAATAAATTGATGAAACATCTATGTCTAAAATATTAAAAAATTGATTCCATATTTGGAATCAGTGGGTCTAAATTATCTTAATAGGATACTTTTATTCATGGGTACTATAAATAGTAACAGTAGTTATTATTTTTATTAACATTGTTAATGG
The DNA here is from genome assembly GCA_963277665.1 of Viscum album. NCBI lineage: Eukaryota > Viridiplantae > Streptophyta > Magnoliopsida > Santalales > Viscaceae > Viscum > Viscum album. The sequence continues at coordinate 2,139,704,254 of OY728163.1, read as the reverse complement.
AAAATTGGGAAATTAGAAGTGAAAATAATATTATAAAATTACTGTAAAACCTATAAAAAACCAATTATATGCCTAAATAATACCCTTATAATCTATGGTTCGAATTATATGTACTTAATAGATACATTCAAATGAATATTTCTTCAATAAAAATTTTTATCAATGTTACAAAATGTCACACATTGAATTTATAAGAGTATTTTAATTTTAATATATCGATAAATAAGAGATAAAATCATGTATAAGTATTATTCTCAAATATAATGGATTTAAATACATTATAGATATTTCTTAATATTTTTAATATTTTAAATAATTACAATTAATGATGACACAATAGTGATGCCAAAAATATTCTATTAATAGTATGTTAAAATTAATGGTTTTAAAAATATTAAAAAGATACAATATGAATTAATTACGTTGATCCATTAATGATAGATAATATAATGACATGTTGGGTGTATATTAAATTATTTTTTGAAGTTATATTTTATTTGGATTTAATTTAATATTAAATACATGAATAGTGTCAAATTGGATATTATTGATATTCTATTGAAATAACATGTTATTAAATTATTTTAAAATCATATTAATATTTAAAAATCACAAAGTGAATATAATAAGATAAAATAAATCATAAAGTATCCCATTATGGACAATTTATCCCAAATAAGAAAATATTTACTATCATTTAACATTTAGAATCATAAAATTAAATAGATTAAATAAGGATAAATCAAAATAATAAAGATTAAAATAAAATAAAAACATTTATGAATTTTATTGGTTGAGATTATTTCAACTCATACTCATATTATCTTAGAAATAATCTACTTTAGTTATATTTGTATTTAAAAAATTAATTTATATTAATTAAATATTTTAATACTTTCCAAAGGTGCCCCTCACCTCCCTTATAAAAAGACACTTCTATTCTCTTTAATTCACACCTCTAAATCACTTTTACGAGACCATAACCTACCCAATTAACCTCCCAAATTACCTCAACTCATCCTATATTCCATACCTATGGCATAAATCTATTCTATAGAGTCTTTTACGAAAACCAAAAGTAGGTACTCGAAAAAAAAACGTATTCATTTTATCACCTCTTCCAAAGATATTTTTTTCATCTAATTTCTATTTATATGTTGTTTCCATATCAAAATATTAAATCTAGTATAATTCATATAATGATATGTTATTATAATAACAGAACAACCATTTTAGTCATTTTATCCATCATTTAAATAACCATATCACTAGGTGTCCATACGTACGAATTACCGTCTACGTGTCATGGTGTAATTGGTTATTCAACCATACCTTATTGTAATTGATATTATTATGAGTGTAATGGATATAAATAATGTATACAAAATGATAATGATTCTGTATAAAAAAATTTTCATCCAATTCCATTCCATTTAAATTCAATGTATTGATACTGTTGCTTGTGCATGCGTACGACCTACCGTCTATACGACATGATGAGATTTTTTATCAAAGTTAACCATTAAAGAATTATTATAAAATTTATGAAATGAGTAAAAATAATAATTATTAGATTAATATAATTTTTGATATAAATTCAATACATGTTATCCATAAAAAATATGACTTCCCCTAAAAATCCTGAAAGGGAAAATGAAGCAGTTGACACTCAAAACAATGGAAATACTAAAATAATATTAACAAAATGATTTAATAGGATCATAAATGATATGATAAATATAAATATGGTCCTATTATAATTTAATAACATGTTTTAACTATTTTAATGGAGGCTAACTCACCCTCGACTAATGGAATAATTATGGTAAGCGTTAATTTCACAATATCTCTATTATTCGAGGTTGCTTATACATAAATTTCTATTGGTTCATCCTTATCATCCATAACCATGTTTATTAAAATTTAATTCAAAATATTATAGACAATTTTTTAAATTCATTTTTACCCATGTTTTAATTTTTTCAATTTTTTTTGAAAAGAATCATTCAATCATTTTCCAAACAAGGTACTTTATAGACTTTTCCACAATTTAAGAAATGAAAATTTTTAAACTTATACAGAGTAAGAAGCTATTTTCCACTATTATGAAAATATAACATTTTGAATATTTCCTTAAATGATTATAATATTATTTTCAGAATAAATGTTTTCTTATATACTTTTCTGACTTTTAAATAATTTCAATGCAAAAAAGTGATATTACAGTCAATAATATTTAATTATTTAATTTAATAATTTTCATCTATGTCAACATCCTTTGATGGATTTTATTCTTTATGGTGATTGATTTATTACAATATAATATTCCATATTGTATTAATGTTTTATGATATTTTTGACTGTGGATAGGCTATTTTTATAACATTCATGGTTTATGGTACTAACATTTCATATGCTAGTTTTAATACGAATGTTTATGTTATGTTTCACCCTTTTCATACGTGGAATTCATCAGACCTAGTAACTGACTGAAGAGGCCCTCTATATCCCGTAGATGCAATGGTAAGTTTCATGAGACAAATTAGTGTCTTGGAACAAGGACTTGATGGTATTTTAATGGTCTTAAGACGAGGCCTTGGAAGTATCTTTATGATGTCTAAAATTATTTATTTCTTCATTATGAGGTTATTTGTTGATATTACATGTTATTATTGAACTATTATAATATCCATGTGAATGTATAAATTGATTTATTTGAATAATTAAGGAATTTTTTTTGAATATTATGATTAAAATGCCGGTGTATTATTTTTTGTACATTGCCATAAAAATTTATGCTTATTAATGATACATTACTCTAATTTGTTTAACCAAACTGAGCATCTATTCTCACCCATTTCTAATGATTTATTTGGTCTTAGGATGAAAATAAGTATATTATGATTGACCTTAAGCGATAATCTAAGGGGCATGTGTGTTTTCAAAGGGGATAATATGTTGTTTTTCATATCACAATGTAATGTAAAACTGATGTTTGTATGTAGTATTTACAAGGATAATAATCCGATTAGTCATTCAAGATTTTATTTTCATATGATCATGTTAATGTAATTTAATATTATACCATCAGTTGGCGATAATTTTCGGGGAAATACATTTAATGGGATTTCACATGAACTTTTTCTGTAAACAAATTTGGGGTGTTTATTGAATATTTTTATTAATTTTCTATAATGGATTACTAAATTATATAAATAGTGTGAAATATATTTGAGAAATATTTTGGTGTGTTCTTGTTTTTAAAAATTGATTTTGATGTGCATGTGGTAGCATGTGATATGTAATGCTGGGTTTGGTTGATAAATTTTGTAACTAATATTAGGTGACATGTGAAACATTAATGAGCCCCAAAAGGGAATCTTGTGTATCAATGTGGGCGGACTAGGACAAATATACTAGTGATTCAGAAGTGGATTTTTTCCAGTTTCACTTATAGGGATTGACAATGAAAACAATTACTAAATATGAATTTTTATTTGAGACTGATATAATTTTGGATGTTTCTCCACTCTAGTGGCTCATGTAGGAGAATGTTCTTGTCCGTGGTTTATATACCACAATCCAATGAGATACAAAGTACCTAGGACCCTACTGTTTCTAGTGCCTAGGGGTATTTCCTTTGACTAGTTATCATTTAATATATCACACTTACCATCATCATGCAGTAGGGTTTGTTAGGAATTTCAAAAACAGGGGTGTTCTCTTGAAATTTATTATCATTAAAATTGTTGTCCATTTAACGATATGTTAATTCAAAGATGTTTTTATTTAATGATACTTTCTTTAATATTTTTCAAGATCTTATTTTAATAAAAAAACATTCAGGTTTATTTTTCATTTAATGTTTATTGAATGTAATCTTTTATTAGGGTGGAATCCTACTAGGCTTCGACTCACACCCTACATAAACCTTTGGGCATAAGCATACCCTATTGTCAATTTTTTAGGTTATGGAACGATGTGTATTTTTGGATCATTGGGTTTTTAGTGGCTCTTGTTGTGGATATTGTTAGTGGTGGCTTAAGGATGTTTCTCCTCTTACTACATAGAGGTTGGGGGTGATGTTTTAGTGTCCATTTGTGTCATAGTCATTTTTAGTTTTTATTTTAGATTTAATCCTAAAATTATGAAATTTTTAAAGGCTAATTTGGTTGGATTTTTGAGATATGGTTTTTTTTATTTGTTATTTAAATATGATTAATTTAGGTATATCATTCCCTCCTGTTTTATATGATACATGGGAATTTGTTCTATCCTGTAGGGATCCATAACACCCCTCGGACCTCTCCACAGATTGGGAGGGGCACCAGGTTAGATGGTGACCTGACTTGGTTTTTTAAAAATAGAATAAGAGTAGGTCTGCTCTTCGAGAAACTTTCTTTTCAATTAACCCTTCTATATTTGGGGATGTCATGGTAGACAAAGTAGGATTTCTGTTTTTTAGAGGGGTAGGTATGGGAAGACAATAAAAAATTCTTGATCATTTTTTTCCTTGGGTTTCAATGAAATGCTTGGGTTTGTTAGTTTCAGGGTCATTAAGGATTGTTTGGTGGTCGGGATACGACAATGTGAGTTAGACCAGTGTTCTTTTTGAGCTCGTAGAGCCTAGAAATCCATGTGTAATCATGGGCATGGTCCTAGAAGACTCTTTTTGTTGATGGTAAGTTTGGCATATAACTGCCAACCATATGGGGAAGCAACCCACCTTCACTAGTACCCTATTTTGGGTATCCTTGAATCTTATTGAATTCAAGAAATTCTTATAAAAATCCTTTATTATGAATGGTGAAAATTGGTTTTTAATGTAATAGATATATTTCAAAACCAAAATGAAAAATGTATTTTTATGATTTACATTAAGATAGGTTTTGGAATGTTGGGTTTTTTTTGAAATTAGTCATGGTTTAAGTTGGATATGGTTTATTGGGATTGGATTTTATTATTCTAAATATATGGTTTGTTCAAATAAAATTTCTGTAAAGCATGGATTAATTTTAAAAAAATGACTTGTCGAAGAGTGATTGAACCCAATGAATTGGTTTCAATTTTTAGTGTTTTATAAATATATTTTGTGCAATCTGAAATGGGTTTTGAACATTGTGGTTTCTAGGTTATAAAAAAGAGGCTTGGATGAATTTTTAAAATGGAAAATGATTTTTTGAAAATCGAATAGTTAATTTTTATTTTGTTTTAAATGAGATGGAATAATTTATAATCAAATGGAATTAGTGAATTATGATTTTTTGAATTTCTAGAATTTTTTTGGAATGAGATAAAAATGATTTATGATGGATGACTATGGGACCTGATTTTTTCAAAAATGGTAAAATGGTTTTATATGTAGAATATGAAAGTGGTTTTTGATTTGGTGGTATGTTTTCCATTGGAAGGAACTTGAATTCTTCATTGAGTTGAATGGTTTGTTTTAGAAAATGATTTTTTTCTAGTTTAATATTTTTTTCCATGACTTCTCACATGCGTGGTTATATATATAAATATTGATGGTTTTCTGATATGGCATGGTGGATGGGTGACTGAGGTGTCATGAAAATGTCTATGTGAGTGGGACTCGATGAAACACAATTTCCGAGTACATAATTCCTCCAAGTTCAATTTTTTCAATTTTTTATATGTGTTTTAAGATGTAAATTGAGGTGTTTTTGCAAACTGATGTTTTTGATCATTTTTTCCTTTGTTCTAGAAGTGTTGTTTATTTGGTATACATCCTTGTGACCTTGAAGTAGTCCTTTTATTATGTCTCAAGATATAATCTTAATGGTGTTTTAGTTTTGGATTAGTGTCTCATGAGTTTCCAGAAATGTCTTGGGATATTAGAGTTGGTTTCCTAATGTGTTGGTGTTTGTTCTATGTGATGTTTTGGGATAATGATCAGGTTTTGATAAAGATCATAATTTATTTATTTCCTTGTGTTCACCCCCTTAGAGATGTAATGGATGTCTTATTAGGGATACATGTTGTTATCTATTGGAAATAATTCGAGTAGATCAACCTAAGGATTTTTAATATGTTTTAGAAGGTAAATGAACCTAATTCAAAGATTCCCCAACCCAAATTTTGGAACTATGAGCATTTTGGGCTATGTCTAGGATGCTTTGTTGTTGTAGTGACTCCCTCAGTTTTTTTAGTTCTACTCGGTGGTGTTTGGTGGGTTTCATTTTAGGACTTGTTCATTATTCTCCTTGATCTGAGTGAGCGAGAATGGTGTTTTATATCTTTGAGTTCTTGTTTGGGTGAAGTGTTTGTTTTTTAAGGAAGTGAGTTTCATGGGGTGTCATAATCATTTTTATCCCTAAGAGTGTTATATTTATTCGTGTGGAACTAAAATAAAGTTTTTTAGTTAAGAGATTAGCATATCCTATCTATGTAGAATTATATACTTCATCCATAAGTTGTCCATCCATATGTCTCGGAGTGAATCTGGTGCATATCTAGGAATCCTAGTGGTATAAATCATTTTCTTATGTAGGTTATTTTTCCATTGTGGTGAGGTAGTTCAAGTGTTTATATTATAGTTTCCTAACCTTCTTAATTTCTTCCTGTTACAAAGAGCATGGTGGACGTAACCCTCATGCCGTGTTTATGGTTTTGACATATTGGATGCATGTTCCCACTCAGTATTCTTCTATAGACCACCCATTTTAATTGGGTTACAGCTTTTATTTTATATTTCTATAGGAAAAGAGTAGTGGGTAGTTCTCAGTTGTGGTTTTTGGGTCCATCCATTGGTCCCCCTACCTTCCCTCACCGATTGGTGGGTTTTTTTGTCCATACAGGGTGTTTCGGTTCAGTTCTTTTTCCCTCGGATTGGGAGTGGGCTGATTAAATGTTCATGATGTTTTCCTTTTATTATAGGATGGTAGGTTGTTATGATAGAGTTTTGGTTATCATGTGTCGGAAAATAAAGGTAATAGTTCGCGTTGAATTCTCATTTAGTCAGTGTTAGTTGGTTCTTAATGGTGGTGATACCCAACATGGGTCTTGTTGGGCTATCTTTGAAGGGTTTTTCAGGTTATAGTTGATTTCTAATGGCTTGGAGTCCATTTGTTCCTACCCTATACTTGTGATCTATTTAGATGTTGGGTTTGATGGATCCAGTTGATTTGGATTAATTAAAAATCTATTTATATCTTAGTTTCATTTTTGGTTTTGGTGAGCATTGGTTTTCTTCTATGTTTTCTTGTGATGTTGTTGCAGGTTCTTTGTTTGTTTTAGACAAGAGGATATAGTTCTTTTTTGGGTCTAATTTTTTTTATAGATTTTGAGTTTGGATCGTGATGATGTAGAATCCTAAAGGATCGATCAATCAGCTGGAAGTTGTTATGAATTTCCAGGGGCGGAAACTGTTAGTGGTGGGGAGAATGGTCACACTAGGATTTTCAAATTTTGGTCACTCTTTCGGTTCATTGGGAATCCTTGTCTTTCCTCGAGTTTTGTGCATTATGGTTGTGGGGTTTTGAAGTGTTTTCTTGGTCTAGTATTTTCTTCATGGTTAATCCTTTTCTTTGAGTGTTTTTGGTTAAAACATATATTTTTTGCATTGAAAGACCCTACACATGGTTTGGAGCACAATTTTATATACCATACGACCAAACCCATGTAACTGCACGACAATTATAATACCTACCACACAGTTGGCACATGGGCGTGCAGATGATTAGGGGTGACCTTGAATTTGATCCCCATGGCTACCACATAGTTTCCATACAGTTTAACAAACATTGTGGCTTAACTGTGTGAAGATACCCATAATTAAAATATTGAATTTCAAACTGTCCCCCTTTTATATTTTAATCACCAAATTAGCCCAAACACCTTCCACTTGTTCTTCTATACCTAGGTTTTCCTCTCAATTACTCCCCATTCTTTTCCTAATTCTCTTTTGGTGTAGATATAAGAAACTGTCAATGTGCGACAGAATTATCAAGGTAATTTCTTTCTTCTTTCTGTCCCCTCTTACTTCCCCTTTTATTTTCACCTCTCTTTCTTGGGGTTCCAATTTGAAAAAATCTATAGATTCTTTATAAGGGTAAAATATTGAGTTTTTCTTAATATCTAGGTTTAGGGTTCAATCAATATTTCTTTTGGTGTTGTTGAGTTGTAGTATAAGTTTGACACCAATTTTTTGGCATTTTGACACCAATGGTAGGTGATTTCATGATTAACCATTTTTAAGAAGTTAATTATATTATTTGTATCATTTTCATCTTCTATAATATATGTGTGAGATATGGGAGAGGTTATTCGGTATGTGTTGCTGTGAATTTAGTTTAAAAATATGTTTTCTATGTGAAATTGATGTGAATTATGTATTTATATGGTTAGGATGTGCGATTGGTTTTAAAGTGAAATTTTATGGAAATCGGGTGTATTTTTCCTGAAATATTTAGTTGCACCACTTTTTCATTATTTACACACTATTTAAATGAATTTATAAATTATTCATGCGATACAAAAGTGATATTTGGTATGAATGAAAATGCGTTTAATTTTTAAAGTTTCATTTTTATGTGAAATTGGGAGTTTTTCATTTTTAGACCCTTGAGTTCAATTTCATGTCATTTTATAAATCATGAAATAGGTATATTAAATAATGTCTGGGATGAAAATTGTGTTTTGATATCGAATTGATGTGAATTTGATTTTTAAAGTGGGTTTTAGGTTCACTTTTGGTGTATAAGTAGTTGGGGATTTTTTTTAATTTTTTTATAAACTATTATAATGGATTATTAAATTATATTATAGGTGTGAAGCATATTTGGGAAATTTTTTGGTGTGCATATGTTTCAAAAAAAATTATTCTTTAGTGGTGGATTGTGATATGTAATGCTTCATTTGGTTCATGAATAGTGTATGTTGTATTATGTGACATGTGAATCAAGAATGAGAACAAAAAGGGAAGCCCAAGTATATAGGTGGGCTGACTAGGACTACTATGCTTGTGATTCAGATGTTTCTTGTCCTGGTTTCACCTAACTGAATTGATGATGACAATAGTAACTAAATATGAATGTTGATTTGAGACCACTATAATTTTGTATATTTCTCCTCTCTAGTGGTGCATTCATGATAAAGTTGTTTGTCAGAGTTTTTATACCACCTTCCACCAAGATATGATATACCTAAGACCCCATTGTATTTAGTGTCTAGGGGTATTTCCCATGACAAGTCCTCATTTTCTATATCAAACATACCCTCATCATATGGTATGGTTTGTTCGGAATTTAAAAAGTGAGGTTGGATCCTTTAATGTTTATATCATTAAATCTTTTTTTTATTTAATGTTTCATTAATTCAACATTGTTTTTCATTAATGTTATTTTCCTTAAACTTTTTCAATAATTTCTCCAATTATCAATCTTGATGTTTTATTTTTTATTTAATGTTTAGTACAAGGAGTCTTTTATCTGGGTTGAAAGATTTTGGGATTATGATCACACCTTTTAATGGATGAAAACCCTATTGTTTGTTTTTTCCATGTTAAGAAAAGATGTGTAGTGTTAGAAAATTGGTTTTTTTTGTAGCTCTTTTTGTGGATCTTGGTGTTGGCGGCAAGACAATGTTGAACCTCTTATCGCATGAAGGATTGGGGCGATGTTCTAGTTGTTCATTATGTCATAGTATTTTTTAGTTTTTATTTTAGTTTTAAAACTAAAAGATGGAAATAGTTAAAGGGTCATTTGTTAGGAATTTTCAGATCTAGATATTTTGTTTTTTGGTTATTTAAAAATGAATAATTATGGTAAATTTTTTCCTCTTATTTTATTTAATACTTGGGAGCTTGTGCTATCCCATGGGGAACATGAATGATCCTCGGCCTATATTGCGAACCATGTCGGGATGCATGTTGAAAGGATACCTGACTTTGTTTGTGAAAACAATGATCAATATAAACATCATAATTCCTATTGTCATTTTCAACTTTTTCAGCAATTGTTGCAAATGATTTTCCAAATATAGTTGGTTTATAATGATCCTTGAACCATTTATTATTTCCTTTCCTCTTTGTGGTTTCTTCCTTCTATAAAAAGTGTTCTTTTCTTTTTCTATTTTTACTACACTCATCCCATTCTTGATCCTATAGCACAAGTCATATTTTATTATTAATCAATATGTATTTGGAAATACCAAGCCCCACCTTTTTTATTCATTTTAAAATGGTGGAATAAATTCACTTTCAACTTTTACGTTAATTTTTTGATCATTTAAAATAAGTGAAATGGAATTAGGATGATTTGATTCAAGATTTAATTTAATAAGGGATCTGTCATACATTCAAATTTCCCCCATCAAAATGCTTTGGTCGACCTTTAATAGTGTTAAAATGTATGAATATATGCCATTTAGGATATTTCAAATCAAAAAAACCAGGGTATTCCATGAAATCTAAACCAAAACAAATCCATTATGTGCTTTTGATTAAAGGGTTCTTTGTACATATCCCACATAGGGCAGAAAAGAAGCATAGGTTTTAATATAAGATTTCTTTTGCTGAAAAATGTGTTCTTTTTTACAAAATTGATAAAAATAATATGAAATTTAACATTATTTATTGGGATCAATCTACAATTAGAAATATTTTTATTGTGAGATATTCAGGACAAATGTCCCATATAAGGCCAAAGTTTGACCCCTTTGAGATAACAATTCAACAAGAGAGAGAGATTTAATAAATGTGCATCCTTTGTTTCAAGTCATCCAGGTCAAAATCAATCGAAAATCCCCCATATTCAGATCTTTTTATGTTTTCACCTCTCTGTGATATTTTCTAGGATATATTTGAGTTCACTAGAGCATCACCAAAAGAAATAACCTTACAATTTGAAAGATTTAATATTGGATTAGGTTCGTATTAATTTTTTACTAAAATATCCTTTATTGATATAATTTTTTCCATATACATACATTATATTTGACTTCAAGGATCATTCACGATCCATATCAAACATAACCATCAAATTTAAGTGATACTAGAAAATAAAATCTTCAACATTGGGGTTTTGGAATGGTGCTCTTCCAATATTCATCACTACCATCAATAGTATTAAATTATTTAATTTTTAAACTACATATCTATACTATATTAGTATATATATATATATATATTTGTGTGTGTGTGTGAAACTATATATATATAAATATATCATATTTTTGTTGTTGTTGTTAAAAAAATGTAAAACTATATAAAAAAAATATAATTATTAAAATATATTTAAATTGATATGATCCTAGTACTATTACCGCTAATATAATAAGATATATATATATAATTAATATTATATTAATTTATTTATATTTTCAATTATATATATATATATATCTTAATTTAATTATATGATTATTAAATATAAATATATGTATTTATATTTATTATAAGTATTATATTATTTATATTCAATTTATTTGTATATTATTTTTCATTTATTTCATGTATTTTTATTTTTTAATTTTATATTCCTAATCAGTCTCTATACGGCCGTCTTCTCTAAATAGGTGGGGGGGATATCTTCAATCATCATTCGGGAGTGGTGGAGACTCTCTCACATAGTAGAGGAAAAATTTATTAAAATGACATACAGATTGGTGAGGCTCGACATTTGTCCTCCATCGGTGATCAGATTCTTTAGATCTGGAGGAGGCGATATTGGCGGTGACATATGGGAATGGTTCTAGCAGCAGATAAGAAAAATGTGAAATGTTGTCGGTGGTAGAATTGTTCTTGGCGGTGGTACCATTGTTTCAATGGAAACAGTATATGTTTTCTAACAGCAGCTAGTGTTTGGCATCATTAGCACTATTTTTCAACAGCTAACCTCAATGTAGCAATACAGTTTTACTCCCATAAGACGAGTAGTATAAAGTTCTATTTTATATTGCTATCTTGACAGTAGCACAATCACCTGAAAAAATCAGTTAAACAATTAATAAAAATACAGAAAAATAAAAGAGATAAACATTAAAATTACACTTGAAATATAAAATATTTAATAAAAAACAATGAATCATAAAATTAATTTATTTAAATTAAAATAAACAATAGAAATTATTTTTTTGAAATAAAAATGAAAATTAATAGGTGAGAATGATATTAAATATTTGAATAATATGTCAAATTAAAATAGAAAAATAATCGATAAAAATTAATTTATTTTAATAAAAAATAAAAAGAATACTTTTTTTACACAAATAAACATTAGCAAAATTAAAAATATTAATTTTGAAAACAATTGTAATTAAATAAATGAAAAAATAAATTACTATTAAACATTAAAATGATTTTCATGAAATAACCCAAAAGAAAGATGAATAAATATATTAAAAGAAAAAAATTGATTTCAAAAAATAATTTTTCAATTTCAAAGGAACTAAAAAATGTATTATAAAATAATTGATGAATAATTTTTTTAACTTAAATAATAATTTAAAAAATTTCTAAAATAAAAAAATCAAATACATATTTTCATAAAAAATCTATTTCTTAATAAATTAATACAAAAATACAACAATTGATAATTATAAAACAAAATAAATTATTTCAATAATAAAAATACAATAACATATTATAAATAATGTCTAATTGTTTGTTAGAAAATAGACACATCAGCAAGCTATGACATCAACATGATCAGTGAACTGCTATAGGCCAACGAGAAGATGGTGATATAGATGATGATGATTAATATAGTCCAAAATATATTCAGAGGGTGCATTCACATTATTTGATAGTTCAAGGGTTATGAGCCTATCAACAATGGATAAAAATAATGTAGTTAGAGGTTGGTTTCAAGATGGTACATTTACAAGTGATACCTGCATAGCGGAGGACGACACCTGCATCAAAGGTAAGAGATGAAGCACCGAGGATGATAGGTATAAAAAATGATTGAAAAATATTCATGTTTTGATTGGATTACATGGAGAGATAAAATAATATTGATATCATTATGTTTTTATGTTTCTAAAGTGGTGAATAACACCCTGTGTCCATGTCCCACATCGAAGTTCATCGTAGTCGAGCATTGATATATATAGTTTATCAATCCATCTTCATATTTATGTGAGTATCCATGGGTCCACTCCCATAAATACAATACACCCATGCCTCAAGATACCATGATGACCAGCACAATGGAACAATCACCCCGAAGCTCACCCTTTTTCACTCTCTATGATGTTATACACACCAACTCCAATTATCCGCACAGATTATCTCACCCATATCGCCATGGAATATCCTAGCCGACCATCCTCCCACATGGTTGACCCATAGGCCCATATGTGGTTGGGGTGGGGTCTTTGGGTGCTCATCGTTTACTATTTTTTTACATGTAAATTGTAAATATCAATACCAACACTGAATTAAATTCATGATTATTTTCATATATATATATATATATTAATATTTAAATACTATTTCAAATATATAATTTTTTGATAATTTAATAATGTTTTTATATTATTGAATCTTCAATAATTTTACATATTACTATTTTTACCAAGTTCTAAAAATAATAAATAATAAATTTTTTACATTACATTTCACGGGTAATTATTAAAATTAAACTAACTATGGATTTTTAAATAATTTAAATTGAATGATATATTTTTTTCTTTTTAAAATGGTTCTAACGACAATATAGAAGTGATCGTATTATTAATATTTCATTACCCACATAATAAATATATTTTAATAACAAAAAACCAAATAATTATAGTCATCCCACTCATATGGATAGTTTCTATTTTATCTACTCTTTATTATCACCCTCATCCTTTGTGGTGGATTTATACTCATGGATATCCTAAAAATAAGTGATATTATTCTTGGGTTGTCATTTTTATTTTCTCTTATGATTTATTATTTCTAGTGATCACTGTGAATTAATTATTTTTGACTCCTTAAATAGAATGAAACTTATGAATTGAGGTGTACGTATCAAGTATAAAACAATTTTTTCAATAAAGATTTCTTCTTTTTATTTAATGTGTAATAAATTCTTTTATGTATACAGTTTGAGTAAATGAAAAACATACACTCAAATTATGGGATGTTACAACATTGGTTCCCACAACCCTGCTAGTTTCCCTAGTTAGAGAAGTCGTCCAATGAAAATTTAATCATTTTTCCCCGCATGTATTGAATAAAAATCTCGAGACACGTATATCCAAACAAAATATCTCTAACTAACTCACTATGTTGCCAATCTAAAAATACCCCATCCATTATAAACCTACAAATACATATGTAAACTATGTTTCCCACACTAAGAATTCCTTTAGAAGACCATGGGTTCATGATGAAGAACAAAAAGGAATAATACGTATATCGAAGGCCTAGAACGAATAACATATATACACGTACTTCATCATCCATCCATTGTAATGAAAAATATACATGATAAACATAATGAAATTAAATGGAAATATGAAAACACGTATATTTTAGATATCCTAAAGTTATATAATATAGATACCAACATAAAACAGGTGAGTGGAATAATATTCATAAAAATATTAAACAATGAGTGGAATGGAATGGGGTTCACCACATCCCATAAAATTCAACATGATCACACCCAACAAAAAATCCTACTAGGTACCCCTAAGATCCATATCCACTAATTATATTACCAATGATATGACCTAATAGTTTTTTTCCATATAAAAAAAGAGGAAGTGTGTTGATACAATGATTTTTAATTGGTTGGTAAAACATTTATAATATAATTCCACCAATGAAAAATGGAAAAAAGATATTATGTCACCTCAAAACTGAAGGTCTGATCATATAGTAACAGAATAATATCCAAGAGGGGAGAACAAAAACATCGAAGATTATATAACTTTAATGAAAAGTAAATCCACAAAAAAGTCTCATCAAGGAAAATAAAAGGATCCTCAATGGCCTAATAACCCCATCGGACGAGAAATCCTCAAAGAGAAAAAAACAACATAGGGGAAACCTAAACATGATCGTTCATACATTCCCATGAATGTCAAAAAAATTTACTCATTTTAATTGGACTGTAACTAAAAGATATTTTTCATTTAGATGTTATATATTTAGGAAAATATCATACTATGGGAAGACTCTTTAAATTCTATTACATTGCACATGAACCCATTTCACTACTAAGATAATTTGTGGGATGAAAATTTAAACTAAGTGGCACATTTTAATTCCATGAAAAATTCACAATGACATAGAATTTTCATTTAAATGTCTCCCACTCAGACGTTACATAAATTATCATATCAATGTGAGGGATTAGAACTTACTAGAGTGTATAAGATGAATAATGGTGTATTGATCCTATTTATTGGTTACCTTCAAATTACCATACATGGGAGTTTCTTTATCCATTATATAATAGGTAAAAAAACATCCCCACCCTTGATAGTATCTAAAAAGAGATATGAAAAAATTAAATACTATAATGGGGGAGATATACCCATAGTTATTTGGACCTATACTAAATTATCCCAACTCTTGTATGGTGGTGTATAGAAGAGTGTTCTGGAGAACTATATGCACTAAAAATTCATAAGAACATAGATATATACATGTATAATGAATACCATATTCATCATACCCTCTATATGACAATGGAACAGAAGAACAATACCTTGCTGAATTGTTTAGAATAGTTGATGGAGTTACCAATTCCTAAAATCATAACCATCCGCATTAATAATCCTCCATAACCATCACATCAACAATTTAAAATTGATAATTTATTGACACCGAAATTAGTGTATAAATGGATGAGGGATGAACTCATCCCTATGGAGGAACTCACACCTCATTAAAGTAAATGATTGATCAATAAAAACACTGTCTCTCTCCACATAATTATATATCAATCCTCAATAGAGATCCATTAAATTAATGACCATAGATAGAGAAACCAATACCTATAAAATTATTGGATTACAAATCCAATTATTTCCCATGTAAATGGAAGAATACAATACAAATAGATCGTTCAAAAAACTACTTAGCATAGAGTATTGACATCCCACATCTCAATGGGAGTGTATAGTAAAAAGAATAATAATTTCATCAATAATGATACAAGCCTATGGGATTACATGATGTCATATCAACATACCATTCTCCCCTAAACCATAAAAATAAAAAATTTAATAAAAGGTCCACTGATATTACCTGATGTAACTACTCTATAGCTATTATGACTAAAAAACATGGGAAATAAGGGAGATAAAAGATGTCTTCCATCTAAAATGTTTAATATCCATGAAACCGAAAAAATAATAGGTGTTAAGGGATGTTACGATCAATATGTAAATTACCCTGATAGAGGTATGGGGCGTTGGATGAATCAAGGTGTGACATATTAAAAATATGTCACCTTCGGATCTTGTTTCTTCATTAAAAAAATGCACTTCTCTCTTTATACTATACTGATGTAGGAATATAAATTAAATCTTGCATGGGACACAACAATTTTACATGGTTCACCATCGCTGGGCTACATTCGAGGATAATACAATGGTGATGTGCTGATATACCAAATCCACTAAGGCTCATTTATAAAATAAAATGTTCATGATATAAAATTTTTATGCCCAGGCTCACTACTTTTACATGATTAAGGGTCTGCCTAATACATTCACAAGGGTCACACCCTATGCTTATCTATGTATCTGACTACTAGTGGAAATGATCAACACATTTCATATTCAATGTATCACTTATTTTATAAGGTATTTATAATGATTTTGTTGACTTATAGGTCCCTTTATTAACTCTAATTAATACATCCTCAGTTATACATAGATGGTCTATTGATGTTCCACTTTCATCCAACTAATGAATAAAACATTACCATAGATTCATTAGGAAATTCCATATGAACAAATTTCATGATGGTCACTACCTTCTCTAATATACTCTTTTAAGAAGATCATATAGCCTTCATGAAGCTCCCACATTTCTCAAACCTTAGTTATCCTTATGGAAGCACACCTATTCTATGAACCATCACTAGCCTTCATGAAACTCCATTCATCCTCGAATATTACATAGACTTCAAAAATTACCTTAATTTATTAGTGCTCATATCATTCGGTTATCTATTATAGACTCTACCAAATTCATTACATGAACTCCTTCATGAACCAATTTTGTGAACCATCTTCATGATTCCAAAGCCTTATTATTTTCTTTAAGTCTCAATGATTATTCTGAAAGGGGTAGTGGCTAGTTAATAGGTGTTTCCATCGATTACATAACCTTGCAATCACATCATCACCATTTCACAGTGTTCTCTCTTTTACTCCACGATGCTAGATTTCTCATGATTCTCAAGGAAAATTCCCTGTTTTACATTCTCATAATTTTTATGATGATCACCATCAAACTCTTCCTTCTAAAATGATTCTCCACTTGTGATGATCCTTACATTCTTATTCTTTGATGATCATCATTGTCATGTTGATCAACATCAAATTTTACTAATCCTTTACCAAACACAATTAATGAATCCAATATCTATGAAACTCAAGCTTATCACATTTTTTCATAATGACTTAATGTAAATACACATTTCACGATGCTATCAATCCTCATAACTTTGGACTCCAAATTGTTTGGAAAACACTGGGAAACATAGTCACCTTATGTATGAAATTTTTTAACTACTTTTTGGGTATCCATTCCTTTGTATTGGATCTTTATCAACATATCATGGAAACATATTTTTTTTCAACAAACAATACCAACCCAAAAATGATTGAATGTTACCTTGAGGTATTTTTTCACAACTATCTCTCTCATTGGGTTTGTTTTCAGCTCTTCAAATTTTTATACTATGTTATAAACTATTCTATATTATACCAATATTATAATCATGCAATTCTGATAGCGATAAAATATTAACTCAACAAACAATCTAAGACTACATGATTAATACACGACATGAGAAATTAGAGTCGCAAGGGAAATTTATCAATGAATCACTTTATACCCAAACCACTCAACTAATTTCATCAAAAACTCTATCAACCATGATTTATATAATTTGATCAATCACTGTTAGAATTGCCAAATTTAATACCCCCCATATCACTGCTCCACATATCATCATTACCTCCCCCAATATTTCTCATCCACTAAATAGATTCTTTCCGTTCTTCATTAGGACATTTTCCCCACTTTGATAGTTACTACTTCAGCCCATATTTCAGTGAAACGGAAGGGATCTTCATTGTAGTCTACCAAATGGAAAAGAAACCTAGATCCACATATTCAAGAAAAACACACCATAA
Source organism: Viscum album (assembly GCA_963277665.1). Classification (NCBI taxonomy): domain Eukaryota; kingdom Viridiplantae; phylum Streptophyta; class Magnoliopsida; order Santalales; family Viscaceae; genus Viscum; species Viscum album. The sequence goes on along the minus strand of OY728163.1, from coordinate 2,139,685,924 downwards.
CTCGGGAGAGGTGGACCCACATCCACACTTTTTAAAGAGAGGGGGAGTCTATTGAACTCCTAGAGCCAATTTATGTGGTTCAAATACTTCTTTAGGTATGGGATATTTCATAATATCTATAACATGTTGTTCTGTAGGCACATACTACACATTCACAATAACATGATCGACAATATCCTTAGTAAAATGATAATTGATTGAAATGTGATTTGTCCTACAGTGATGGACTAAATTGTGGATTAGATTTATAGACATTTAATGATAACAATGGATTCCAATTGAAGACACCACTTGAATGCCCATATCATTAAGCTACATCTTTATCCACTATAGTTGCAAAAACACTTGAGTTTTCACAATATGCTCATCATATATGGTGCTCAATGAAATAAAATATTTATTATTGCTTATCCAAGTTATACACAATCCACCAATATAGAATTCACCACAATAAGTTGAATTTTTAACATCTTTTGATCCATCCCAATATTTATATGTATAAAATAATAATTCTTACTAAGAATTTATATTGTATAGCAATCCAAAATCCACAATTCCCTTGATATACCAAACTATTTTTTTCACTAAAATTATTTGGATTTCCTTTGGATTTCGTTGATACTATGTTTCATTACATGAGGAAGAAAATATCTGGTCATGTCTATATTAATTATAGTTGGATTATAATGATTTTTCTTATATTCGATTATATTAAAAAAAATTCTTTAATTACCATGTTAGAATTTTATCATGGTAGCCACTTGAGTTGTCATCTCCTAGGAGTTATCTATTCGAAATCTTCTCAATACCACCGTAGAATATTTGGATTTCAAAATGAACATACCATTCTTTCCTTGTGCTATCTATAAAAGAAGGAAAGAAATCAGTTCACCAATAATTGACATTTCAAACTCACTTTTAATGAAATAAAAAAACCAACATTATGCATCATCCGATTCATCAAATATTATTTCATCAACATATAACAACATCATAATAATTTTATTACTATCATTATTGAAATATATATTGTAATCAACTCCCCCTCAATGAAAATTAAGATTCATTAAAAACAAATCGATCCATAAATACCACACTCTCAATGCTTATTTCAACCCATAAAGTGCATTTATCTGCCAAAAAATCTATTGTCATCTTCATTAAATAGAAAATCATCTGGCTACTAAATGTAAATTTATTCTTCCAGAACAACATTTAGAAATAATGACTTGATCAACATCTGGATAACATTAAAATTTCTTTGTGATGCTATGACCAAGAAAAATCTTAATTTATCTATCCTTGTATTATGTTAAAATGTTACATCAACATCAATAACCTTTGTATAGGAGTACTATTTTCAAACTAGTCATGCATTATTTTGAATTAATGCACAATCCTCATTAATTTTGTTGCAAATGACACATTTAGTACCAATGAAATTATTATATATTAACCTCAAAACAAAATCCCATATATGATTCTATTCAATTTTGTCAATCTCATCATTCATATATTAAATCCAATTCTCAAATCAGGCTGCATCATCAAAACATTCAGGCTCTACTTGTGATTTGAACATTTCTTGTGGTAGTGTCTTTATCTGACTTTTTTTTATAGAAATGTTTGATCACCATATTTTTTCAATATATACATTTCATCTATTTACTTATGTCTTTGTGAAGATACTTAATTTTATTCATCCATTTTATTATTTGAATATTATTCAAAATCATCCCTTGGAACTAGATCATCTCATGTAATGTTAATCTCTTTATCACTATCCTCCTAATACTATTGATGTATGTTCTAAATATTGTTCTAATTTTCAATTATAGTTTCATAATATTTTTCATAAACATTTCACAAATACTTATTGAATCACTTTTATTATTTTATTTTAGTTGAGTAGCCATGAAATATCCTTTTGTCTCCACCGGATTCAAATATCATGTGTTTCATTTAATTAATAAGGAAAAACATAGTTTTGAGGACTTGAAAGTACATAAACATTAGATTATTTTCTAACTATAGCTTATATCGACTATTCTCTTCTTTTGTACACATTAAATTTTTATTCGATGTGTAGACATATGTCATCACTTGTTCATTACTTGTTCATTTATATTTGATATGTAGACTAATGTCATCACTTAGATATTAATGAACTCGATTCCATTATCTATTCTGATCTTATGGATGTTCTGACTTAGAATATTTTCAACATCCCATTTATATATTTTAATGCATATAAAAACCACAGACCTATGGGTAATGATTTATTCCCACACCATTCTACTAAATTAATCAATTAAGGGAATATAATATCTGCTCTCATTAATTTATCTTAGTGAAATTGGCCTTCCCATATAAATATGAACCAACTATTGAAATATAGTTTACATTTTTACTTTTTCCTTATATGTATTTCGAGCAATATTCCATTGTTGACAAGAATCACACACATGGATATGATAAAATGATAATCTAGCGAGTTCTCGATCGGAATGGTAGTTTTCCAGATCTTCCAAGGACAATTGGATCAAGTGATGAAGACGTTTATTCCATAAATTTTTCTATTCTTCCATAGATAAAATGTACTTATCTTCTTATCCATTCAAAAGGTAGATATTTCCTTTTGTAAATTTTTCCGGTAAAACAACATATACTTATTTTTTAATTGATGATGCATAACATTTTGAAATAACATATGGAATGTCCTAAATAACATAATTGACTGAAACATAGTATGTTGTGACTGAGCGCTTTACCAACCAAGACAACTATAAATCTAATGTCTTTTCCACCAAACTTTTCTTTTCCAGTGCCTATAATTTTCAAGCCTTCATCAATACCAAGTATTAGAATGCCTTCATTTTCAAATTTCATTCCTGCCAGTAGAACATTATTTCCCATTATATGGTAGGGAATCACTATCAATGAAAACGATTCTAGTTTGATCTGATATTTTGGAAGTAGTCCCTATATCCTATACTTACTCATGTATTTTCTTCTTGAACATTTTTTTGACTTCATATAAAGTACAAATTGATAATATTTATTTTTCATACTGTATGATGGACCAAATTCATCCTATAGAGCTCAAAATCAATTTATTATTTTCATCTCATTAAGTGATACATTTATCTACCTTTTATTACTAAACTTAGTTTTCAGAGGCACATTTCTCTCTATTGTTGATGTGGAATATCTTTCCATGTGTCCAATTTCTCCACACTGAAAATAGTGACCATTAAATGATATGTTGGATTGTTAAGCTTGGTATAGAAACCTATTATTGGGGTTGTTCCTTATGATACCTCTTGACTATGGAACATACATTTTGTGATTGTCCCATCATTCCACAATAGTATCATCTAATGTGGGCTACATTCCTGTGTATCGCAACTACACCACTGGTTTTCCCATGGGTTCACGTAATCTTATGATTAATCATTGTAGGCCAATAAATCATTAATCATGGAGTGGGTGATTGTGGTCTAAATTCAACCATTATTTATTTCTGTTTTTGATCAAGCCCAATACAAGCCTTATCATTTGGATTTTACTATTTCTTCTGTTCTGCTGGAGTAAAATGCTCCACATTCATATTTTCTATTTCCAACATGATCTTCTTTACCGATGTCATATTGATAGTCCACCATTTTTCTTGATCCGTAACAATTTTTTTAGATCGACGAATTCCTCTTCAGGTTCTTCAGTACATTGTATTAGAACATTCCAGTTTTAATAAAACAATCGACTTCATATTTATGTTATTTAATTTTGATCTTGTACTGAACATTAATATCTACCATATATATCATTTAAGGAATTAGTTTTTCAAGTTATTCATTCATATTAGACTTCTCTTCTTCTTGATACTATATATAATGTTTTTCATCAAGAAACACTTTGTTGTCTTTCTCCTTTTTGGATCACCAAACATCTATTTCATCAATAGAAATTATAATTCGACTTGAAGGTCACCTCTTACTTCAACTTCTCCATCATCATTGTCACCTTCAATTATTTCTATTGAATTTCTGAAAACTATCACTATAACACACTTTTCATGATCCATGAAGCTATCTAATATTTCTACCTCATATTCATTTGAAATGAAACCTTATTTTGAAATAAGATTCTTCTTTTTGAGGAAAATTATCAAAAAAAATTTACTCCCTTTCAAATAGGATGATGAATTCATCATGGTAATTCAAACATTATCTTATATATCTTCATGAGTCTTTTTGGGTAACCTTTCTTCAAGATTTATAACCCTTCCACATTGAATGAATGAAAGTAAGAGTTTACTAAACATTCATTTTCAGCATCGAATATTGGATTAAAGGAATGATGTCAACTCATTCATCAATTCATCTTTACATCCATATTCAATGGTGATCTTTTTCATGGATTTGAATGAAACATAATTGGACTTCCCCCTTTCCACAACATCATTGTCAATATTTCTCATATCATATTCTACAAGATTACTTTGTAAGATACCGAATATCAACTCCTTTGGATATTTATCTTCAAAAACATAAAAATGTACCTTAAACTAAGTTGTATGTTTTTTAAATATGTGCTTAAAAATAATTATATATTAAAAAAAATTCTGATATTTGGCACATCATCAAAAAAACATTAACTTGTTCAATGAATGTATCAACAAACTCTATAGGGGTGAAATTTGACATCCTCATATTTATTCCATAGAACCTTTCACTTTACTTTTTTGGATCATGAGACACACTAATTAATATTCAGAATATTTTCCCATATAGAAAGTGATTAATTACATTACATTACATTTTTATAATTTTCATTTGATAATGATCCTCCTGAAGCATAGATCCCACTAGCTACAACATCCAATTCTATTCTGTCAGCTTCTGATAAATATCCATTATCAATATTGGGTGTTATTAAATGCATAACTACTATAAAGAAATATATTACTAATGATCCTAGGTAGTTATGCATCCAATTCTTCTATAATTGAAATTTTTTTCCCTCAAATATCAGAATCAAATTGTGATTAAAAACCTCTATTTCTTCTACTAAGATAGAACCCCTAACTGTCATACCTTCTCTCTGATACTAATTTTTCATCCCACAAAGTCAACTAACTGTACGGGGAATCATTGAATGAAAGATTAAAAATACAACCCATACAGATCTTGCTTCATCAAAAAACAAAACACTATTTTCTCCTCATATAACAATGTATGAAAAAAATGAAATTATGCATTGGAAAAAATAATTTTACTTGTTTCACCCTAAATAGGATACGTCAAAAGAGCATACAACAAAAATATTCTTATTTACCAAATATACTAAGGATCACTACCAAAAAAAATGTTCAGGATAGATAACATCATTTCCCATGCTAACTACTGTTACAAGATTTAGGGTCTTCTCAATTCATTCCCATGGGTCAAACCATATGTCTCTTTCTCAAGCTCAATATCGGTGGAAAGGATCATCGTCTTCCAATTCCTTTTCTCACTTATCTTGTAATAGATTCATATAATGCTTATTCACATGAAGTTCCCTTCATTATCTATAATTAATAAATACTTAGTTATAAATAGATTATCTATTGAAGTTCCACATTTATCCAACTAATGAATACCACATTACTACAAATTTTTAAGGCAATACCTTCTGTAAAACTTTCGTGATGATCACATACTTTGTGATGCTCATATTTAACAATGTTCAAATATCCTCATAGAACTCCCACCATTCATGAATCTCACTTATCCTTCACGAAGAACACCTCATCCATGTAGATCAACCTTCCTTTGAAACAAACCATTCATGCGAGAATATTACATATCATTCATGAATTCCCTTACATTAACAATTCTCAGAATATTTATTTTTATTTTATTTCCTTCACGAACAACTTCGCATGAATCTTAATTATAAACCAACTTCACTAAAAACAGTTATGATAATAGAGCCTTGGGATTTTTTTATGCCTCACATGATTCTATGAAGGGGGTGGAGGCCTTTTTATAGTTGTTTCAATAAATTATAGAACCTTTCATCCACAACATCTCCATTTTGTGATTCATTTTTGTGTGTGTTGATTCTCCCTTTTTCCTGATGCTCTAAGAAAATTATATATTTTCAATGCCCTTCATTGTCACAAATATCACTTCCAAACTCTTCATGCTACCACAATGATCTACTCATGATGCTCCACACATTCATCGTTTTCAATTCTAGTCACAGTCATATAGATCACCATCAACATTATTTGATCCTCAATGAAACACCCTTCATGAATCCCATATTCATTAAACTAATAAAATTTCCATATTTCTATAATTAATTAAATAAAATCCATTTTTTTCGATGCTAGATATCCTAAAATATTTAGACCCAAACAATTTGGCAGACACTTGTAAATAATGTCACCATGTGTATGAAATTATATGTACTTCATCTGGGATAGTCCTTCATTTTACCTAGAACTTTTTGAATATAACACATCAAAAATATCTCTGGTGTTCTACAAAATAACTTAGAAACCATTGTTTTCAAAAAAAATATTCAGCCCAAAAATTCTACAATGTTACCTTTAGTAAATTTTCCCAATAATATCCCCTTTAGGTTTGTTGACAACTCTTCAATTATTGATACCAAATTAAAGCTTCTTCCATTTTATTACCATTCTACACTTTATTTTATTTTTATAGAAATAAATGATTTACTCAACAAACACTCTAAGAACATATGATCCATGATTAGTGTGAGAAACAAGAGTATCATGAGAAGTTCATAAATGAATTACTTATTCCCAAATCCTCTCAAATGATTTCATCACAAAATCCATCTGTCGTGATATATATACATTGATAGATCAACTTTAGTATTTTATGATTTAATAATACCCCTATCTTGCTACTCCAGCTATCATATTTAACTCCCCTATATCATTTATCCAACAAACCGCTTCTCCCCTATCTTCATTAAGTCCTTTCCTCCCCTTTGATCTCAACAATTTCTCCCCCATTGTCAACAATCCTGAATTTCACTCCATTATGGTCTTCAATAGGGTAAAGAACACATAGCAACATATTTCGAAAAAACAAACCATCCATTGGGATGAGGGGGACAAAAATTCCCAAATATTCATGTTTGGGGATTATAATGAACTCATAGAGCAAGTTGACGGTGTTATAAAACATCATTGGGTAAGGCCTTTATCAGAATATTTGAAACCTGTTTTTCTATTAGAACATATGTTGGCATCACTATCCCATTCTCCACATTCTACATTATAAAATAATATTTTATTTCAATAATGTTTTTTCTTGAGTGATGGAATGGATTTTTTCTAATATTTATAGCATATTAATTACCACAATGGATTCCAATCAGAGACTTCACATCAACTCCCATATCCTCAAGAAGTTGTTTAATAAACAATACATGCATACACTCATGATTTTCCATAATATACTTAGCTTACATGGTTATCAATGAAATGTAATATTGTTTCTTTCTTATATATGAAATACACAATCCACTAATATTGAATGCACAACCTAATCTTGATTTTTAATCATCCGTTTATCCAACCCAATATTCATCTTTATATACAAAAAACTCTTGATGAGATTTTACATTGTATAAGAACACAAAATCTACTATTCCCTTGATATTCCAAAGTATTATTTTCATTGTAAAAAAGTTACTTTATTTGGTGTTATTTTGATACAACACATCTTGACATGTGGTAAATACTGGGAAACTACATCACTATATGTACTCAATTTTATTTTTTTCTTCTAGGGAATCCATTAATTTGTCATTGATCTTTGACAATATACTATTTCAACAAACTATATGGAGTTCAATAAAATATGTTGTAAACATTCATTTTCAGCAAACACAATTTACCCAAAAATGCTGCAATTTCATCTTGAGGCATTTTTTTCCAATTTGGGATAACTCTATATCCTTATGTACCATGAATAGAATCCAAATCTTGGGTCCTAGTGATGTTGGAAAATTTCCTCGAGCCGTATTTCAACCAATAAGACCATTCAGTCTACCCTTCCACACTATGGGGACCACCAAAGACTAGATCAAACATATGAATTAATGAATCTCACATCCTCAATGTTTTTGGATTATTTAATTATGTCTAATTGGATACAAATTTGTAAATACATATAAGGATTCCACAACCTTACATCTATTATTCTAGAAGAGGTATCACTATAACCCCTTTTTAGAAATCAATGTTATATGGAAAACATCAACTAATATCCCTAAAAAATCTGATCATCATGATCTATTAGTGAAGAAGTCCCCACAATTTTTATTCTATATTGAAATATACTTATAATTTAAAATCAATCACCTAAATCTGTATTCCATGCGAGAAAATAAAAAAACCCCATCAAAGGGTAGGTAAATTGTGAGTAAAACCCAATCCTCAATCTGGGAGTGTACTAGTTCCATATTATGATGTCTTTTCCAATATAAAAGATAATCTTTTTAGTCTACATGGTATTTAATTTTCAAGTATTACATTCTGTGTATAGTAGATACCCCTATTCATATAATTAAAAAAGTGACAAGTTTTATACTCATCCATAAGGCATGTAGAATCCATATTCCACCTATTTTATTTATATTATCCAAACCTAGGTCATGTACCACACCTTTTATTGTAATACTATGTTCTATGTACCTAATATAGGTTTTATATCTATTTTCTCAGCCACACTCCATGTGGTGTACCCAATGGTATAACATGGTGTTTCCATATGGTAAACATGTCATGTCAACTCCTGCTTGATCGTTCATCACACTGATGAACTACACAAAAAAGTTTTCACTACAATGTGAACTATATTTCTTAATTATAAAATTCGTTGAAAAGATATTACTTTTTCGCTTTAAAACACCCAACCATGGGCCTTAAAGCACCCCAAAAATCAAATTCCCAAAAAATGGTAAATTCATAAAATGAAGAATGGAGTTAAAATATCGGTAATATGTCCTACATTTTGGTGAATAATTGATGAATTGGGGTTTAATTATGTACTCCACTATTATTAGATCCCAATACAAGTATTATTTTTTCTTTATATGAGGATCATATCGATTTAGTTTACTCTCTTAAAGATCCTTATGATAAATTAATGGAGTAATCCACCCTATCCCACAACGAATATTTGGAGAAAATATTTAGAGTGTAAATGAAACCAATAAATAAAATAAAATATAGACCCATTAGTGTTCTGACCCAAGACCTGAAACCAAGAAAAAAATTATAAATTTCCCAAGTAAAGCTGTCTATATCAAACATAAACACTGATTTAGAAATAAAATCAATATATTATTTTAGGATATCAATATTTTCTCATATGTGGGAATAAATAATATTTAATTAATAAATATATAATATCATAAAAAATACAACCATATTGGAATGTCAGCAAATTACATCCTTTGGAAATATACACCACCCCAATAACAAAAAAACACTAATTAAATATTTTTGAGGGTATTTTATTGAAAACATTTCATTTTATCATATTTAAGTGAGTGTTGATCCTAATATCATGAATTAGATTTTTCTTATAAATAATATAACCTAGGTTTTTAGTATAATTTAATGTATATATCATTGAGAAGATATATTGTAGATTTATCCACAAAGAAAAATAAATGACTATGTTTGAAATTATTTTTAAATTATACAAATGATTCTCTTTATTAAGAGAATGTAGTTTTTATGCATTAGAAATATATTACAGATAACCATTAAAAATGATGAACAATTTTACAATTATAATGACTACTTCTTTGATGAATAGATAGTTACTTATATAGCTTTTAAACATGAAGACTAAGAATCATATATTAAAAGTAATTTTATGTAGGAACTAATAATAATATGCCCTTAATTAAACACACGATAAAATACATAAAAACCCATTGAACATTTTAATGGTTATAATGATGATATTTAAATTCATAAAATTAAAATTGAATGGAGTAAAACAAAAAGTAAATAGTGAAAAAGATAATTCCGAAGGATCTCTATCAATAAAACTATAAACTTATCAAAGATCAAAAGGAAAATAATATTTATTCTATTTAAAAATGATTAATATTAAGATAAACTTATATTAAACATGTATCAAAAAAAAAGATACATGTTAATGAAAGAGGCTTTAAATTAAACATAACTATAAAAACCAATCCATTAAAAATAATAGAAATGATCTTAAAATACCACTAAGTTGAGTGAATTTATTAATCATGAAACCATTTGAACATGAAAAAAATTAAAATCCATTTAGGCATGGGAATTTACTAAATATTAATATATTTGAACTGAAACTTAAATTATGATTATGATGGCATGATTTATACTTATGTCACATTATTATATTTCTCATAATTTTATGGAAACATTATGTATTTCAGTAATATATTATTCTTCTATTTTTCTCCCAAAAAGTTATTAAATATGAATATCAATGTTTGATATGATATCTCACGATTATTATGTCATCCTTTCATGTTAATTCTCTTGATGGGATTTCAAAAAACCCTTTATTTTATTTATGTCCCTACGGTTTCAAATGATGTGGAATAATTACAATTGAATCTTCCATATTATTATAATGGTGTAAATAAATGGTTTTTAGTTTTATTTTAATATTTTATATTATACAAAATATATAAAAAACGACTTTGACTATTTTATTTTTAGATACTTTTAATTTATGTTTTTATGTAAATAATTTCGAATACTAGGGTTACATGTTATTGGTCATCATTTTTATTATCAAATAATGTTATATGTTTTTAAATTTGGTTATCGAAAATAATTAGAAATTCACCCTAAGTAATATACCTTGAAACATATAAATTCATAATCTAGTGTGTATTACATATTCATGAAATAATTATTCTTTGTATAAAATTTAACTTTTAATGACTTATCTATTAAACTAATAGAAAAATAATATTTTCTTTGTTTTATTAAATTGATGAAAATACGAGTAAACCTATATATAAAAAATATAATGATAATATTAATGATTTCTTAATTTAGAAAACTAATTCGATGATAACAATAGTTGAAATTATAACAGGGTTACAAAATAAATTGAATCAATTTTTGAATAATCAATAAAACTATCCAAACCCCAATTTCAAATAATAGGGAAAAATTAATTTTTATTTTTATGTTATCATGACCGTACTCATTTAGTGGATAATATTATTATTTAATCAAAAAATAAATTTAAAATTTCTATCAAAAATATAATTTATTGGATTTATTTATTTAAGAAAAGGAACGTTATCTTTTTTTCTTTAACCCTAAAAAGGACATTCCAATGTGTGGTGGAAACATATCAACAATAAAAATCCCATCTATGAAAACCACTCAATATTACGTGGGGAATTCAAAAAAAATTATTCACCAAATATCATTGACATAGTCACTGTATTAAATATGAGATTTAATTCCTTTTATTTAATTGTATTAATGATAAATAAATTCGTTATTATAAAAAAACATTAAAAGTATTGAAAGGTATACCTCTATTTTTTTCATTGAAAAATAAATGTTTGCAACTTTGTTAATGGTTTAATGATGGATCTGTTAAAAAAAATATATTCAATTCTTTGAAAACATTGATAAATGATATAGATTTACAATAATTTGTTGATGGATTTGTGAAATTCAATGTAGTCCCATGAAGCTAGCCATAAACATACAATACTGAAGCTTAAGAGAGGCTTAATTGATAAAGGCCATGGAGGGTAAATTATTCAACTACCAAAATATAAAATGTATAGAAAATGAACCTAGGAAACTCTTATGTGGGGCCAAGGAAATTTTTTTTAAGTGTGATAAATAAGTGAATAAAACCTAGAAAATATAAATATGTGTGAATAAACTAGTCTATATTATTTTTGAAAGGATTATTCGAGTCACTACATCATTGATAGTCCATGTTTTTAACAAAAAGAAACAAGTATAGTAAGAATTTTTGTTCGGAAAACCAAGGGATATTGTGGATATATAACTTTTATATCCTTTTAAAGAAGGGGAACAATGAAGATCACATATTAACACGCCCATTTAGTTGAATAATTATAATGAAGTTGTGATAGTTACAATTTTTATGCTTTCATAAAAAATTAATATCATATTTAACTCATATTCTACAAATTCTTTCATATCATTAGTGTTCATTACTAATATCAAAATACTACCACAAGACATAGAGTATGAGTTTTCAAATCATCAAAAAGCTAGAGAAGTTATTACTTAGCAGTTTTATAACTTTTCCCTAATTAGTATTTGTGTGAATAATTTGGTAGAAATTATATTTATTACATCATTGGTAGAATTTATTCCATATTGGGAATGGGTTGGTTGTCCTTATATAGAGTTAATATTAACTTACAAGATAATGAAATCTCATTATATATCATGAAATATTTTATAGTTATAAACATATTAAATGATAATTATGATTCCATTTTAAAAAAAGAATTCACAATAATTCCTATCATTTTATTATAATTGAGAACATAAAGCTTATATTTTTTAAAAAATGTAAAAAATATCATTGAAGTGTTTGTTATTGTGAAAATATATGTTGATGTATTCAGAGATATGTTTCATGATCTTCCCCCTAATTCAAAGGTAGTTTTATAAGTATAATAGATACAGAAATATCAATCCACATTAACGCTTCCCTATAGAATATCGACTATTAAAATAAAATATTTAATGAATAAGATGCATTAAAAAATTTAGGGTTTTATACACCCAATTTCTTCCACATGGGTGAAAAAATTTAGATTGTTTACAAGATTCATGGGATAATGAATCTTCATAATAATTATTAGGGTCTTGATAAGATCATTACAATTAAAAACATGTCACTATCATAGATTAATGAAAATTTCAATCTAATACAAGATATGTATTTCTTTTAAAAATTAAATAATCAATTAGGATATCCTAAAATGAAAAATAGATGTCATTCCATTGAATAAAATTAACATAAAAATATGGATACTATGTGTTCATTGTGATGAAATCCAATCTAAAATGTTCTATAGAAATCCACATATATTATATAAATATATTATTTAGATAAAAACTAAATAAAATTATGGTGGTGTATATAAATTATTATCTTATATATTAAAAAAATTAGGAATAACAAGTGTATTATTTGAATATTATTTTAAAAAATATAGTAAAATGTGAATATTTATGATACATCTAAAACATGAATATTCTGTATAATGAAATTTATATTATTTGGGAATTTTATCATAATAAATGGAATATTTTGGGATCCTTTAGAGATAGAGGTGATGAATGAATGCACTACAGAATCATCTGTGAAATTGTTAAGTAGTTTCCTTGGATTGTATAAAATTATATATAGTTGGTGAAGAATTTATAATGATTTCCAGACCCACAATTTATAACATTCCATTTTTTTCATGAATTATTTAAGAATGTATTATGGAATATTTTCAATGTTAGGAACTTTAGAGAAGTCATATTCTATGTCTGGGTTAGACTCTATGTTTATATAATAAAAAATAAAAATGTATAATAACATGTGTTAACATTATTTATTAATTAATTGACCTAATAATTAATGGGGACTTAAATGTGAAATTTGAGTCCATCATTGAATCTGAATAGTGGGGATTTCCTTATGTGGGACATAACTATTTTCCTCATTGGGTATGTCATGAAATTGTAGTCATAGAAAAATTTGTAATTTATACAAAAATTTATAAATATATTTATTATTATATATCCATGACCCGGACTCCTCAATATATTTAAAAGTTTAAAGAAACAAAGTAGTCTTCCAAATAGCCCTAGGGGTTGATAGAGGAGCTATTAGAGGAGATCCTAGGGAACGAAAATAGATCATGGATTGTGATTGGTTACATTTTGATCATTTTTACCAATATGGTTTGATGATCTTAAAAACAATGACAAACCAAATTCATTCTTCATTAGTGATTAATCACAACCTGAGGTAGTGAATTTTGTTTATTTGGATTTATATGATTTTGGATTATCCAATGTCAAAATAAAATAAATTTATAATAAATTTGAGTTTCATTTTGAAATAATTATTCTAGTTGATTATTTTTTCTAATAATAATAAATTGTTATCATTTGAGAAGTTTTTATTCATTCATTATTCCAATGCAACAGATTGAGACCAATCCAAACAGTGGATAAGGTTTATTCCTTATGTTTTATATATATCATTTATTCCTCTGTTATTTATATGTTTTTAATATTCCTTCCATTTGGATGATGCTTTGACAAATCCTATGTAATAAATCATTTAACAAATGTTCATTGGTATAAGGAAGTAATATCATGGGTTTGGGTTTGAGATTGATGATGCGACTGAGGTGTATACGAAAAAATAAAGATTGATATTATATCAATGTCATTCTTTTAAGGTTTTGTGTGTGGTAGAAAGGTGGTTCTAAGAGATAAATTCCTAAGTAGGAAAGATGACAATAATTAGACCACTGATGAAAACATTGCTTGGTTGACCCGGATCCTCATTTTTAGTGAGACTGGTGGGAAAAATTGATGTTTCAATAGAGTAAGCAGACATGATAAGAACCTCCAGGTTCTGTAAAATTTTTGACTACATAGTGTGTATAGTAATGAACAAACACCATGTAGTCCCCTTCCAGGATGTGAGGGTTAAAATTGAAAATATAATATTACATGTTTTTAACTCATTACACACACTATGTAACACGTTACTAGTGGATTGGTGTGTACCCATAGTGTTCATGGGAAAAAATATAGCCTGGTACATGTACAAGACCAATGTACATGGTCATGACCATCACAAATCTTCATGACCTTGTATATAGAAATAGGCAGATTCATGGGAATAGTCACATTAAAGTACATTTATAAGACAAAATTATAAGGGTGTATCCTACATTACATGGGCTTGGGTAGAAATACACAGGAAGATCTATAATAGGCATGAAATGTTGTTTACTATTGGTCCATGTTCTATAATTTTTTTTCATATTTTCTTAAGGAACTTTTTCTCATCAGTATAAACCAGTTTTATTAGTGTGATTTAGAACCAACATAGAAAATATAGGGACATTGAGAGGGGTGGGGTGAATAAGTGTACCCAATTTTACTTTGTTTTACATTCTTTTCAATTAACCCATTTTACTGTCAAACATATACCTCAGTTAATAGGACATGAACAATTTTGTAATCTCAATAAAAAAATTCATGAAATTCATAAAATAAAGTAAATAACAATGAAAAAAATATTTTTATATGATTCAATACAAATACATACTCTTTTCCAAGATCAATATGTTGTTTTTTCACAGATTCTATTATCAATATAAATTTGTAGTGATTACAAATGCCTGGAGTTGGAATATAATTTTATATAGGTGAAATCCAAACCCTATAAATGATATATGAAATTATTTATACATGTTACACCATTGTTAAATGGTGTTGTTTATATATCGAACCAACCATTTTTATGAGTATTCTATAAACACTCTGAAGATGATTTCTCTAATGCACTAGTTTTTTTTCTTCTATTGGATAATCTTTTTCTTTAATGGATTAGGTGGATATATATTTGGTAAATGAATTCACTACCCTCATAAAGTCATCCATCATTAGTCATGTGTGGGTATAAAATACATGGTTTATGATGCATGGAACATGTATGCATATAAGCATGGATTTCCTTTCATGTGATTCATGAAGTATATATCACATGAAAACCGGAATAGGGTCTTGATCATGAAAAATGAATTGCAATATCTTTTAGTTTCTCTATTGAAAGTGATAAGCACGTGATCTTTCATTCAGAAGCACAATTACTTTGTCTTCACTCTTGATTATTATTTATATTCTTCTTAATAAAATGAACACATGTTCTTTGAATGTTTTTCTTCCTCACATAATGGTTTATGTGATATCCTATGATGCTTAAGGGAACAAGATTTTTACAAAGACTTCTTGTAAGTTAGGAAAAATTTGAATGACCCATCATATACTACTCTCCTTATTAGTAGTGTGAATTCATCATAAGTATCCTGACTTAATTTCTAATGGTTTCTCTATTTTTCATTAAAAAATTATTTCTCTTGACAATTCGAATTGTATATAATTTTTTCCTTGATATTTCCTATATTTATTTAGGTATTTCTTAATAACCTACCTATGATATTCAAGAAATTGTTAGGACTCATTTAAGAAACTAATATCCTGAGATATCATTGAAATGAAAAATATTTTGGTGTATTCATAGGGAACCAAAATGACCAGGAAGCCACATGATTTATTCACATAATCTCCTCTTTGATCATGTGATGCCTTAGTGTACATCTCACAATTAATTTTTAAGTATTTATTTAAGTATTCTCATGATGCATCGTATATGAATCTAAATGAGTTAAATATCACCAAGGAGTATTGTATATTAAACAAAATTAGGGGTTCCTTATAAGACTTAATGAGTAATTCCTTCATCAGAAAGACTTCCAATTGAATGTAAGATCATGTGAAGGAAACCCACACTCCCTCCAATAATCTACTCATCACCACCATCAATTCATAGTTTTATTTTTTCCAATAAAAAATCTTTCCTTGAAGTTATATATTTCATTCATTTGGTTGAGAATATCTCATTCACAAATTAGTATCCACCACTAGAGATGGATGGATATTTGATGAAGTTGGTGGAATTGAATCAGTGTGTCAGGAAGGCCAAAGGTGTAGTAGATAAATGAATGTTGAGGATGAAAATATGGTGGCTATTGGATCGTTGAATCACATCATATCTGAACAATTGGAAAACATGAGAAATATTTGTATTTTTTTGAATGGAATAACATTACCCAAGTAACCTATGTAACAAACCAATTTCTCTAGATGTTGAGGAGTGATTAATTAATCAATTTAACATGATATGTATTTGAGTTAAAAAAGAGGGATCATCACATATACACCATTCACACACCACTATAAAGGATATATCCCAATGGGAATTTATCTATACATATACATATTGTAGGAACTCTCTCTGAGGGCCTTATATGAACCTTTTAGGATCACTCTCAATGGGCCTTATATGTGCCATTTGGGTTCACTATTAATGGGACTTATACACAGGACCACCTGTATGATGTGATCATTATGCATACTCTATATCTAATGGATTTTCTTTGGATTCTCCTTTGGAAATGGTTGACCTCCAGGTCCCACAATTCCTTGGTCGAGATTGTCCTAAATAGGCTTGTTGGTTGGCCACATTTTTACACAAATGTTTTAGAATATATTCAACGTATAGAACATATTTTCAGGAAAATTATCATCAAATTTCTAGTTAACTCATTCAAAAATATTCCAATATTATTCATGTATTATATATACATTTCATTGACTATATAATTCCCCTTATTGGCCTTATAGAAAGAAGAATTTTCATAATCTTTATAAATCTCTTATTTCAACTTATGCATGAAAAAGACCACTTATCCAATTTTATCATTTGATAAAATAATTTTTTTCAAGATAATTAAATTCCACATGAAAATATATAATGATTGTAGTATTTGTGGAAGTCAAAATTTCATTTTTTTCAAGGAATGTTATACACCCTCATGAAATAAAATGATATTTCCTGATATTCTTCTATTCCTTATTCTCAATACATTGTAGAAAACTATATTATAAGCTTGAAAGATATCTCTAACAATAATAAGTACCCACATACTTATCAAAATTAAAACATGGAAAATATTTCAAACATGAAATCCATGACAATTAAATGAACCTCTAAAAATTCTCCACCCATCATTACAAATTAAAGATAATTTTGTTTCTAAATGATTATCAAGGAATACATAACATTTATCCAAGAATTGTCCCCAATATCTAAGAATAATCATACAAGATTTAAACCAATCATTACATAATAATTCAACCGGAATCATCACCAATTATAGATAATTATCTTACCACATAAAATTAAATGTGTCCATATAAAATCACTAAGAATCATCACCAATAATAACAAAAAATTTATACTAATTCAATCATTATATTACCATGATTAATCAATTATCATAGATTAATTCATCATAAATTTATTTTTTATTCATTATTATATAATGAAAAAAATATAACCATTCATATGAACCATCCACATGAACTTTTCAATATCACCCTTTGAATTTGTGTTCAATGATTTTTCAATAAATTCATTTTACCTTAACAAACTTATTAATAGTAAATGGTAATTATTCATTAAGAGGTTTTCTTATTTCAATTACGTAATTTAGATATAAATTCATATTATTAGGAAATAAGGATGATAACAAATAATTCACTTATAAACGATCCATAAGTTGTTCCACACTAAATCTAATTTTGATAACCCAATGTATAAAACAATATAGATACAACCAATGATTTCTATGTTTTCCATTAACAACCATGCATGTGATATCATGCTCATAAAATATTTATATCTCAAATAGGGTCAGTATAAAACTAATTTATAAAAATAATATTATACTATTTACTTTAATACTAGCATCATAAATTTCAGCTATATGAATATTTTACTCCCCCTTAATCTCATCTGTGCATAAATAAATAACTCCCTCTTAATAGAAATGAAAATAAAATTAATAATATGGGATATAAGTTTGATTGGAATACCTTTATTTTAAACTTTTGTAGAGATGACACGATCTTCCGGATATACATGGAACAAGTCTTGATAGATTCCCTTTTATATTTTATCCTCCTCAAGGGGAGAACAACATTTATTTTACATAATGGAAGGTTTATTCAGATAATATTCCAGAAATTCCTTTCGATGATCCACCATTGTATAAAAAATCATGTTATTACAGATATTGAATAATCATTCCAACTAGCTTTATTCAACTTTTTTCACTCATTTCTCATTTTGAGAATGAACTTCAACATTAATTACCTAAAATGTAAATAGGAATACTACCCAAGAATAATGGAATAAGTGGAATACTTTTAATCTAAATTGTAAGTGAAACTAGGTAGATATGTTATACCCAAACTGGTGAATCCATTTCTAGTATCTATAATGTTTTCAATACTCTTCTAGATTGTATCTCTATCATATTTCACATTATGATATTTATTAAATATTATGGAATATATATTTCATTCAACTTCATCTTATGTCAATTATTTATAATCACATATTCTAGTAGTACATTTGGTTCCCCATGTGCTTGATTTTATATCAACATCATATCATTATAAACATGTATATGTGTCATCTATTTAATGAATTTTTTTCCAATATAATTTCACTTCCACACAATTTTTATGAGGTAGCATTGTTTTTGTTTTTCAACAACATCTCATGAAATATTAATATTTCATATTTTGAAATAATACTTTTTCATTTTTTTTCTATAGATATCACTTATTCTTTATCTTTTTAAATTTAAATAGAATATTTCATTTGTCGTGAAAAATTATTATGAATCCCATCATAACATATTGTTCTTTAGATTTTACATATATAACCTTTAATGTTGTTATGTTACCTTTCTTGTCGAACATATCAATCTATTCTTCATTAATTTTGAAAATAAGTTATATCTTCTTTTTTATTTCTTGGAACAAATATTTTCCCATTATATATTTCTCATATTCATATTTTGAACTATTTTTATTGGATCATGGAATGAATTTTCTTTCCACAACAAAATTATATTTTTATGATTAACATAAATTTCATGCAAGACAAGTTATTATTCAACTTGGTTGGTGGTTGATTCCAATATTTTTTGAGTGCCTTTTTATATGTATTCTCTTAGGAATAATTTTCAATTTTTTACTTCTTCCTCTTTTATTGTGGTATTTTAATAACATAGATGTTATAACTAATTGGTTCATACTAGCATTGTTATTCTATGTGAAAAATCATTTTTCAATATACATATATTTATTAATATTATCTAAAACTATTATTGATAGATATATTTTTATTCATCGGTAGATTCTACATTAGTTTTTAGAGATATATATTCAGTTGCTCAACTATACACCCAGATAAATACCTATATATTCATTAAATTTTGTCATGTTCTTCCACCATTCAGTATCCTGATTCATAAACATATAGTGACACCAATAATAACAAAAAATATCTTTCTTTTTCTTGTAGTGTTAGTCTGACTATTTTGAGTACCATTATATTTCTAAAATTGTATTATTTTCTTAGGGTGAATTGTTTTTGATGTTATTTTTATTAATCAATTTAGATTCCACACTTTGTTATTTAGTAGATATATCCACATTTTTTTCAACCCTAAAAATCCCATCATTTATCTCTGAAATTGTACAAATAGACGAGACTACATATATACAAATTTAATTAACTAGGTTATGTGTTACCTTATTCTACAAGTTCATAGAAGGTTGATAAATAGATCACATTAAGATATTCATAAAACTATTATGAATCTTGTCAGAGAAATGAATCTTATCAAATGTTTTGATGGAAACCTACCATCTTGGAGGTTAACTCGCTTCATATTTTGGTTAACATAATTCAACATTTAAATAAATTGAGAACTACCACATACGTATCATTCAAATTTCTCACATTTACATCTTGTTCAAGACATTTCATGTTGAGAGAAAACTTATCATTTTTATGTGATGTCGGTCTTCCTTCCAATTCACATTTTACTCTTTTAATTTTATCTTGTGTTTTTACTAGCATTAATCACAAAGTTTTCAATGTATTTGATTATTTTATATTTAACAGCAAATTTTTCATACTTGAAAATAACAGTAGGATGATGAGATTATTCTAGAGAATAAATATTTTGAATAAATTTTTAATGAAACTGGGTTTTTTTCTATTAAAAGTTTTACATTATTGAATTTACATGATTTTTTCCAAGATAAGAATATATGATATTCATGGAAGCATTGAAAAATTTCAATGACCGTGGATTGGTTCACAAAAAAATTGTAATCATATTTCTTTACTAATATCACCATTGAGAATCTTCTTCATTTATTTAATTAATTTAATTGAAAATTTTCATTTGTTCTTACTTCTGATAAATTATTTCTGTGAGATAATTTCCCCATTTGAATTTTTTTTCAAGTGAATCATCATTTATTTTAATTTTACCTTCAATATATAATCTATTATAAATAAACTTATTTTAATAAGGAAGTGTATATGAAATCACTCCATTAAGAATATCCTCCACATATCATTAATATTGATCATATAATTATTCAATAAATCTGATAGAATCAACATCAATAAACTCCCCAAATCATAAAATATGTTTTTCAAAAGGTTCATTATAAGGTGTTCTAACAAGAGAAAATTGATCTTCTTCTTATTCCATTGGTATTTTCCTTAATATATTTCCTTCCTTAATCTTACTATTTTTCAAATTCTAGTAATAGAGATTCACAATTCATCCACCAATGTGGAGACTATGTCTTCCACTTCAGGTACATTAAAATCAACTTCAATTTTGAAATAAAAATAAAATTTTTATAAAAAATGGTGATAAATACTTTTATCTAATAATTATAATACCTACACATTAATACCACTTGTTGATACTAGATAGATTCTATAGGGACACAGATGGGGGGATATTCATTATACCCAAATATTACCGAGTTTTACTTTATTTTCAATTATCCCCCCTTAAAATTTAACCACTTCCCCAGTTTAGAAGAATTGATCTATTG
This sequence comes from Viscum album, assembly GCA_963277665.1. NCBI lineage: Eukaryota > Viridiplantae > Streptophyta > Magnoliopsida > Santalales > Viscaceae > Viscum > Viscum album. The sequence goes on along the minus strand of OY728163.1, from coordinate 2,139,664,065 downwards.
TGAACTCTATGAAATAACATATGCATGGAATGAAGATAATAATGGAACTAATAGTGAACAAATATTCTTACAAGGTTCAGTAATAAGACATATTCATTTCAATTTTCATCCCATGGTTTTTTCAATGGTTCTCTTAACACTATAAATTTTTTATGATTAAAAATTAATATAATTGAAATCCAATTTTATAATGGTAAAATACACACCCTATGAATCATAGAGTTCATTATTTATAGAATTACATGTAAAAATAAATGGAATTGTTTACAATAGCATAACTAGGTCTTCAATAATAATCTGTAACCACTGTTAACAAATTGTCTCTACTACACTAGATTGTTTTTCTTTAATTGGTGAATATTTTTCCTCAATTTATCAAATAAATATTCCTTTTTTCATGGGATTTAATTCCATAAAAATTCCTAAATAATCTTTCATGTATGGAAGTGAAATGCATCCTTCCTGATGCATTGAACAAGTATACATGTAAGCATGTTTGTAGATAGAAGTGTCTCATGGATTTTTTGTCTCATCCATACCCGAATGGGTTCTTGATCATGAAATATGAAGTAATATATATTCTATTTTCTCCATGAAAAGTGATAAGAGTGGTATCTATCTTTAAAATGAGCACTCCTTATGTATTCCCTCATGTGTTTGATCCCTCTAATTCTCTATAAAAGTGCACACATGTTTCATGAATATGTTTATTTCTCACATAATTCTGTACACACATTCCTATGATGATTCTTGGGACAAAATATTCAAAATGAATCATGTTTGTTATATAAAAGTTGATAGGCTCACAAGATACTCCTATCATTCTTACTCTTGTGAATGTTTCTTTTGTATCCTCACTACCTTTTTTAGTTTCTCTCTTTTTGAAACAAGACTTTTATCTTGATAGTTATAATGACATGGAATATTTTCCCTTGATCATTACTCAGTTTATAGTTTTTCACCACCTACTTCTAATAGTCATGGAATTATAAGGACTCATTAAAAACCCTTATATCTCGAAACATCATTGAAATCCAGATGTATCTTGTGTCTTCAAGAGGTGCAGGAAAAATTATGATTTCACATCATAAATTCACATAATCACCGCATTGATCATGTGATGCCCCAGTGTAGACATCACAATTCCTTATAAAGGGGCCTTAAATTATCCTCATTCCCTATGTGATATGAATCATGAATGTATTTAATATTAATGAGTATTTTTATATATTAAAAAATTAATGGGTTTAATTATATGATGTTAAGTTCGATGTTATCATCAGAATGCATCTTTATTCAATAGAATGCACACATTACTATATCCAGGCTTCCTCCTTCAATCACTCAGTCATCATATTTGATTTTCATTTTGATTTATTTCGAATAAACACAATGAATTTATGAAATTTATTTCATGAATGATTTTTAGCATATCTCATTCACAAACTTTTATCAATTATGAATGATGGCCTGAAATCAGATGATGCTAGTGGAATTAGGGTAGTGCACCGGGATGGATGAAGCTATAGTGGATGAATGATGGGTGAGGATGAAAATTTGGACGTCACATGATCATCATATCACATCAGATCAGTATGATTATAAATAATGGAAATTGTATGTCTCTTTAAAATTGAGGGAACTATAGCCTTATTGAAACTTCCCCACATCAATTCTCTAGAGGTTGAGGAGCACATAACCAATCAAGTCCTCTAACTACTACAACAACTTGGATATGGGAGATCATCACTTGTACACCCTTCACACCCCACTAAATGGGCTACAACCCACATGGATTTGATAGCAATATAACTAACTTCTGGGATCACTCTCTACAAGCCGTATATGCACCTTCTGGGAATACTATCTATGAACCATATACATGGGCCCACATTCAATATTCGGTCACATTGCTTTCATATTCGACCCATTTTCTATCTTGTAATCCTTTATTGGTCATGGTTGACCTCTATATTTCACAATGTATTGGTCAAACATGGCCTAGGTAGACTTGTGGGTTCGTCTATTTTTTAAAAAATTACATAAGAAATATTCTATGTATAGAATATATATTTTAATTGAAATATCAGAAAATTACAAAAAATCACTCAAGAATCATCAAATATACTTCATTGAAAAAATAATTATATTTGTCCTATCATTCATAATTCTCCTTATTCCCTTCATAAAAATAATAATGTAAATGTTCTTCATAAAAACTCATCTTTCCTCTTATGGATTACAAATACCATTTCTCATATTATATCATAAGTAAAAATTCTGTATTTCATTATCTTCAAATTACCCATGAAAAATATAAAATGAGGGTAATATTCATGACACTAAAAATAAACTTTCTCATGTAATTATTCACATCCTTTTCCAATAATATTATATTTCACGTTCGTCTTACATTAATTTTTTTCCAAACAGTATGGAAAATAATTCTCCATGTTGACACGTTTATTGAAATTAATATTAGAAAAAAACATCTATATTAAAACATGGTGTCATGATATCCAATTCCATTAAATTAATAAATATCATTTCTATGACAATCTTCAAAAATGGGGGAGAAGTTTCTTACCAAATAACAACAAATTAGTCCATAAATATTATCTACTCATTAAAACCAAGTACGGATAAATATATTACAAAATTAAAATCGACGATTCCATAAAAATTCTCTAGGAATCGTAGAAAACAATCATGAATTGTCTTTCCAAATGATAACCAATGTGTCTCGTGAAATTATCATGGCATCATCCCTAATATTCATGAATATTTATGAAACTATTTCTTTAATTCTACTTCCATGATTAATCAATAATAATAAAGGTCTTCATAATACATTGAAATTGGATTTCTTTATATATAGCTACAAAAAATAAAACCAATCTCATCAAACATCTTCATGGGAATTTTAGGTGTGTTCTGCAAGATCATTCCCCATGAGGTCATAATTAATCATCATATCCTGAGAAAATAATGTGGTTCCCTATATGAGTTTAGTAGTGGATAGAGTTATAGAAATCAATAATGAGGCCATTTGTGGGATCATATACAGAATCAACTTACCTTAGTGTGGTTTTTGGAATTAGCCTGGCCAACATACATTAGAGTTGATCTCCTACTTAATGGGTTAAACCAGTGAATGTTTACAGAGTCACTCATGGATTTGGGTTTGATCAATGATCTTTGTATCAATCTATCTTGTCTTCTATGAAATACTTATTCGAGATGATACTCAAATATAATGAACTATTTTAAGAGAACCATCAATGTTATTCGACTTGTGGAATGAGTTATCCTATATAATTATTATCCTATAATAAGAAATAGATTCCAGTGAAGATATTATGTTTCTGTCCATACATTGAGAATTAGTTTCTATCATGAATATAATTTGATGTTATTAATGTATTTCAATTATTTTAATTGGAACGACCATAAGATGATCTGATTAATCTATCAATTCTATATGTTTGGTGAATTGGGAGTTTTATACTAGATATTTTTAACTCATTCCAATATGGGATCTACCCACACATGTCATGTCTTATACATGATACATTCCATTCAATGAGGTCCTTGGTGGAATAGCATAAGATATGTAATATCAACATTATAAAGGTTGTGGTTCATACCATGGGTTTTATTAGACTCTATCCCCATCATTCTAGAAGGTTGGATTTCCTTTACTGTTTTTTAATCATGTATTTATCCATTTATGCTTTATAGTATAATTTTCATACTCATATTATAGTATTTATATATACACATGAATTTATATGAGTTTTCTTTTCCTTTTATAATTGTAAGTGTTTTTGGATATCTTTGTTAACATAAATGTAACTTTGGATAAGTCCTTCCATATGGAATCCCATATTTTAATTACATAACCATTTAATTAAATTATACAAAATAAAGGATATTTTAATGTTTAGTATCTTGTAAATAAGGTACATATTACACAAAAGCCTTAACATTATTCTAAAAAACATGAATGGATTTTTCATTAGTTAATCTAAAAATCATTTATTCCATCTCATAACATGGAACATACATCAAAGGAAAGGATGAACATAAGACCTATTAAGGGAAAATAAGGGAAATAATTTACCTGTGATCTTGAAGAATATCAAAAAGTAATTTATAAAATACATTAACACATGAGAAATTGGCGTATAATAAAAAAATAACATGTATCATAACTTGTACATATTTATAGAACATTTACTTGAGTCATTCATAAGAATATCACCTAGTTTATCAGATTGTGTCATAAAAATTACCCTTGTGTTTTAAAAAATGTCATATCTAGAGATCAAATTAATTACCCAATTCATTGAAGTGATATCGGGGAGTACAATTTATATGTATTAATTAATGTGATCCATATATATCATAATAAATACTTTATACATAACCGATTGTGATTAAAATGTATAGGTTTTATATAAAAATAATGGTGTTTAATAATTTTTTTTAAAGAAAAGATATTTATATCATTAATATCCCCAAAAAGGACGGAATGTTTCATGTATGTAAATAAAAAAATAAAATAGATACCTTTTAAATGGAGGTTAATAACTATAGAAAATAATGAGTATTGGTTATTCACAAAAAAAGATAATTTTATTAGAAAAATTGAGAAGATTGAGATGAAAATTGAGCATCATAATGGGTATAAAACATGGTATTGGAAATCATTAAAAAGATAGGGGAAATAGTATACCATTCATTAAATAATATTAATATTTAATAGAGATAGAACAAAATAGACAGATGTATATATTATTTTAATTTGAAACACATACCACTTAAAAGGGAACCTGAAAGGAAAAGAGATGATGGGATATCCCTTACATTGAAGAGAAACTATTAAAACATGAAGATTGGGACATTGGGAACTTAAGGAAAACATGGGAGGATTAATTGGGAGATATGATATTATAAATTTAGGGATGAATAATTTGGAATGGATGCTAATGGACAAATGAGTGGATATTAATATGAATAATGAGGTAATTTTTATTGATTTCCTTGGATACCTCAGTAGTGGTATTTGAAAAATCATGGGATTTAACATGGTATTTTCTCATGAAATTGGACACTAGGGATGACTATTATGTTATTCTAATCCGCAAGAGTCGACCAGAATTTTATATTTTATAATGAATCATTATTATTTCATTAAACATATTGAAAACTCAAAATAGTATATTTAAAAATCACCAAAAAACAAAATAGTTAAAAAAATTATTATGATCTAAAATTATCATAATTTTTACATTATAGTTTCAAAAATTATTTTTATTTTATCATAATAATATTATAATCATGGGAGATTTAAATTTTACATATAAAAATACTTATTTATTAAAAATAATAGGGGATAGAAAATGTCTAGTAAAATGTAGAGTAAAATTTATGACACATGAAAAAAGAAAAATTATTTTCTCATTTAATACTAAAAAAGAGTGATTCAATAATACTATTTAATGGAAATAAAAATTTCATAAAAACACTATAGTTTAATATAAAAATAATATCTTTTCGGAAAATTACAATTTCTATCCAAAAAATCAATTTTTCAAATTCAACATATTTTTTAATAGAAATTAAACTCAAAACAGAATTGATGGATGAAATTTTTTTTATACAATGGGATTATAAAATTAGATACTAAGGCCTTAACACATATCCCTTTATAACACTAGAATACGACCAACAGGTTAAGTGTGTTATAATGACAAAATGATGTGGCGGCTCGAATAACATTTTCTTGAGTTACAATCTCCACAAACTTGTACTTCTCCCAAAGGTGATTTCAGTCAACATTAATATGTTGAAGATCATATTATGATTAGTAATGTTAGAATCCAAATTATGTTAACTCCCTTCCACCTTCTAATAAATTGGCTTCGTATGGCACAACTATACTACATGAAGCTTTCGAATAATCTTTCTGCATTAATATTCCTATTTCATTTCTACTTATAATAATTAATTTTAAAGTTAAAATAGTTACAAAGACTATGGTTTACAATGGTTATATTTACCAGTATAAATAATTTAATAGAGGTTATATAACAGTCAAATCTCAATGGTTAGTTTTCAATTATTCTTAATTTGGTGTCAAAAAACTATATTTTTGTAGAGTAAAAATATTTTAACACATATTTTCAAGATAATATTATCATTTAAAAAGTTCATATAAATATACTCTTCCCCCATTAAGAAAGTACATCACCAAAATTTCAACTTGTTCACTCATTTGAAAAAAGGTGAGGGTACTCAAACCTCATTGTTTTCTCCGGTTCCCACATTACTTCTTCATAATTGTGGTTCCTTTACAAAACAATAACAAGGTGGGTATTCTTTTTTGTGTAGAAAATCGCCTCTATGGTACAAGATATCACCGATTACTCCCCATAAGTGTGGTAAAAATCTAGTTCGACATACTTCAGATTTAGTAAAAGTGATTGGTTAGTTAAATAATTCCTCAAGAAATATACATGAAAACCATCATGAACATGAGCTAGGTTTGGTGGATGTGCAAGCCGATAGGCCACTGCTCCAACGCGATCAACGATTTTTTAGGGGAGACCGTACCTGGGAATGATCTTCCCTTAATACCAGAACTACATGGCTCTCTTCAATGGTTAAATATCAAAGATGAATTTTCCCCTAATAAAAAACTCCAAGTCCCTATGAGAGTTGTTAGAATAGAACATTTACCGAATTTGAGTTTCCTTTATGTGTTGATGGATGGAATGAACTTTTCCTATCATCTCTTTCACAAGATTAGGCCTAATAAACATTCACTCACTAGCTTAATCCCAACAAGTATGAGTTATGAATTGTTTCTCATATAGTTCATCATAGGGTGACAATTGAATACATGAATGGATGTTGTTTACGTATGAGAACTCAATTAATGGGAGATATTTATCCCATATTCCATTAAAGTTCATCAATAATGTTCTCATCACGTCCTTGAGTGTTTTAATTGTCCATTCATATTGGTCATCAGTTTGAGGGTGATAATCTATACTAAAATTCAATTCAGTATTCACATGAGGTTGAAGACTTCTCCATAATTTTGAGGTGAATCTTACTTCTGATTATAAATGATAGAGAGTGAAACTCCTCGTAGAATTTACACTTTATTTACATATATATTGGTGATTTTTTCAAGATATAAATATTCCAAAATAGAGATAAAAATGGAATTCTTGGTGAGGTAGTCCACTATAACTAATATCGCATTATTTCCTTTGTATGTTTTTAGGAGTCAAGTGGTAAAGTAAATAGTGATATTTTCCCACTTCCTTGCTAGTACGGGTAGTGGTTTTAATACCCCTTTAGTGATTTTTCAATCTGCCTTCACTTGTTGACACACATGGAACCTTGTAGTGTGGTTGGAAATCTCCATTTTCATGTTATCCCACCAATAATTATCATGAATCCATCCATTTGTTTTCATGATTCTAAGATGTGTATAGTTAGTAAAGTTATGTGATTCATCCATTATCTCTTTCGTTATTCCTAGAATAGATTGAACACATATCCTTGTATGATATTTCAGTACACATTTATTATCAATATTGAACTTAGGAAACATTCCATTATTTACATACTCTAACTTCTTCTATAATAAAGGATATTTTAGTTGAGATATATTGATCTTATCTAGTAATGATTGTTGATTAATCATTTGGGATATTGTTGATGATTTCCCTTAACTTATGATTCACATTTACTATTTTACTTGTTCTTTAATCGAAGGATATGTTCGAATCCTCATCATTTCATGCCCAAAAGGGTCTTTCTTACTTAATACATCAACACATTTTTTTCACTTCCAGGATGATAATTAATTAAACAATAGTAGGATTTAAGAAGATACAAGAATCTCCTATGCCTCATGATCAATTAACTTTTTCTGAAAATATACATCAAACCTCGATGGTCTATGTATATGATCCTTTTTTTCCATAAAGATAATTCCACTATATATTTAGAGAAAAAATATCCACATCCAGCACCAGGTATTGCATATGATAGTTCTTCTCATGAGGATTCAACTATAAAGATGAATAAACAATTACCATGAAATTTTTCATGATGAGGCACCCACGACCTTTCCGAGTTGCATTTCTAAAAATAATGAATCTTTGTTTAATAGATGTTAATGGTAAAATGAATGTATGAACCTAGCACTTCTCGAGGTCATGGAAAATTTCTTCACTCTCCTTTTTCATCCTGAACATCACCCATTTTTAAGATAACATTGTTAGTGGATTATAATATCATGAATTTTTCCCCAAACCTACTATAATATCTGATAATTGAAAGAAAATATGAATCTTAGTTACTATTTTAAGATGAATCCACTCCTACACAACCATTATCTTTAACGGGTGAACTAAGATTATTTCATTGCTTACAATGTGCCCAATGAAAGAAACTTGTTGGAACCAAAATTGATATTTGCAGAAATTCCCCAATAGCCTCCCCTTTCTCAAAGATTGCAATATAACCCTTAGATGTTCCTCACTCTCCTGAGGAATATTGAAACATATTAAAATATCATCAATAAAAATTACCAGAATGTTATCACAATATATATAATGACTATATTCATCAAATCTATAATATGGCATGAGAATTAATCAATAAAATGGGAATAAATATAAAATCATATTTCCTTTATACTTATTATATTTCAGACGTTTGAATATATTTTTTCTTCACCCTTAGTTGATGATAACTAGATCAAAGATCAATCTTGTTGAAGAATTTAGCACCCTGAAGCTAGTCAAAAAAATCATCAAATCTTGGAAGAGGAAACTTATTCTTCAATATGATCCATTTATTTTTTTTATAACCAATTAATAGCCACATTTATCCATCCATAATCTTCATTGGGAGAATAGGTTCTTCCCAAGGAGACACACTTAGTCAGATAAAACCCTTCTCTAAAAGATCTTAGAGATTCTTTATTTCATAAGCTCCACATTTTCCCTTATATAAGAGGTTACTAAAATATTATTGGAACCAGGAATTACACCAATTGAGAACAATACCAATATTTTCTGGGCAGGTATAGGTAACTCCTCAAGAAATACATGAATATATTCCTAAATGATTGGGAGATTCTCTATTCATATACATTCATTTCTTTATTCATCTTCACTAGCCATTTCTATAAATAATTCAATGTTAGTTGATTATAGAAAAAACATAGTACATGATATCTCTCTTATAAAAAAACTACAGGTTTTCCATTAAAGACATCTGATATTTATTTTCATCTACAATTGATCATAGTTTTATACTTTGAGAGAGAGTCCATCCTATGTATAATGTTGAATTCCTACTTGGAAATGACTAGAAGATTATTGATGAGATTATGATCATAGATGTAAATACTACTGTTTCTATACAAGATTTATGCTTATATAATCCCTCTAGAATTATTGATTTATAACTATACTTATATAATTCTAGGGATTAATTATATATTCTTCATAAACCAAGAGGAAACCAAAGCATGCATAAAACCCGAATTTATCAATGTATATGATTTTTATTAGAGACCAATGAGTGTACCTACCACCACAACATTTTAAGCCTCTATATCATCCATAAAGATATAAAAAATACAAACTTTCACCCTTGGACTATGCTCTGGATGATGGTGATTCCCCGCTATTAACTTTAAATTTGGATAGTGATTTGAACTGTTAGCAAGCATTCCAGACATGAAGCATTGAAATTCAGGATGGGACTACATCATCTTCTCTATGTATTTAGTGTTGAGAAGTTTATTCTCATCCTCACTATTAAATGTCTGAGCAATATGGACATATCTAATAAATTTGTAACATTTACCACTTTTGAGAATGTAGTTCCCCGATTTCTACATCCCACATTTTCTATATGTGGAATTTTAAACTTGTGTTCCTTCTTTTCTTGGATCAAATATCCTCCCCATGTTTTTCTCCGAAGATCTCTTATTTTTTTCAATCTGTGGGACCACCACATCTCTCTAGACTCTATTTATACATTCATGGTTTTAATGGATCGATGGCCTTCTTTTCGGTGATCATATCACTCCTCATGATCTCCTCAATGTTTTTACAGTTTCATTTTTAATGATTCCACTATTGAAGAGGTCTTAGTCCACTAAATAATCTATCAATTTTCCCATTATGATCCCTGAAAAATCAGGAGTTGTTACATAAATGTCTTGTGATGTTCATCTCATATATTCTTATAGATTCATTTTTCTTATGCATTACCTCTAGGGATCCCTTCTCTATTTTTTTCACATTGAATGAGGGTAATTTTTTTTTGAAAAAATTACCTCTCACTATTACCTCTCTATAGATTAAATATCCCCTCCTACCTTTGTGTTTTTTACATGTTTCCATTATTAATAAGCATCCAACTCTAAGAGGAACACATCCTTGGATACTTTATGTTGTTCCGAGCAATGAAGTACAAAAAGGATATTTTCTATATATCTTATCCACTGCTCAACAATCAATGTGTCGGTTGATCCACTAAAATAAGGTGGTTGTTGATAAATAAAGAAATCAATGGAAATTTGTTTCCATTGAGGTGAATTTAGCCTCTCAGATTAACTTAAGTTACTTATCATAACATGATTCAGTTGATTCACCATTCTATCGATTTTCCCCATTTTGGGGTCAATTGAAAGGCCATCAACACCTATTATGTGGCACTAACTATTTACACAATTTGCACTATTTATTTCATTTTATAAATGAATAAAACCATAGTGTGAAATGTGTTTCATTTAATAATCTGATATTTATAAATGAATTTCATGTCTTAAAACATCTTTCTTAAATATGTCATTCTCTAATAACAATTACATTTTCTATAAATCATCCATAATATTTTGTTAAATGATTGTGATTATCCAAACATATCTATCAGGAGTTTCAAACCATGTGTCAAGTAAGGCCAATTTTTATGTACCAGGTTACGCCAACTAAGGCCCGACACAACGTATTAGAGTTTTTCCCCCAGGTACATTTGTGTTAGAACCACATTCACTTGTTCGTACCCATACATGGATTTCCTTGATCGAAAACAAATTAAATAATATTTCACAAAAATACCACGATGTTTAATTATATTTTAATTTTACCCTAATGTTATTCCTAAGGATTTAAAATCCCAATTTCTAAAAATAACTATATCAGTCAATTATACCAAAAATGGAATCTCTCATTTTTGTTTCACAAAAATTTCATTACATTATAAAAAATAAAGGATATTTTGAAGGTTAGTTTATTGGAAATAAGGAACATAATATATAGAAACATAAAAAAATTATTTTAATAAAAATGATAGGATTATTAATTGGTTCATATTAATTATATTTACTACATTTCATAACCAGGGGACATATATCTTTGTGATGTCAGAGAAAATGTCCCAGTAAGGTAAAATAAGGGAAATAATTTACTTATGATCATGAAGAATATCAATAATAAAATGGTGATATACATAAGGGTATGGGGAAGAGGAATATAAAAATAATTATAATAACATTAATTATAACTTGGAAATATGGCTTCAACATTTAATTTAGTCATTCAGAATCATATCACCAATGTTTATCACCGAGGTGTTATTAACATTACCATGGTTATTCACAAATGTATCTTAAAACATACCATTTGTTGAGATTAAATTATTTACCCAATGCATTGGAGAGCTATCTGGGTTCCCCCTTCACATTTATTAACTAATGTGAGACAAATATATCATATAAAACTTTTCAATAATAACATTTAAAGAATAAAATAAATGGATTTCTTATAAAAATCATGGATGTTAAAAAATGTTCTTAAAGAAAAGAAGTTTATGTCAAAACTAATTTGTAACACCATGACCCCAGTTACCCAAAGTTGATGAATTATTACATAAAATTGGCATAATCATAATGGATCATGTCTTGAAAGGCCTGTCAGTATAGTAGCCTTTTAATTACTATATATATAAATAAAATTTTCATTAAATAACAAAAAAAACAACAATGTGTCCCCTTTAAACACACTCAAATCCATTAACCTATCCATTCAGGTCAATCGTAATATACATCTTTGCATCTTCGGAAAAAGAAATCATAAGAAAGGGGTGAGCTCATATTCTTATAAAGGATATCAATATAGGATAAACTATCATAAATAAGTATAAACATTTAAGGAAATATATAAGACTAAAACACAATCCTTTTATACATAAACATCAGAATAATATTTAAAAGAGAAATAAAATAGTTACTTCTACTTATTTACATGGATATTATAATAGTAAAATAATCACATGTAATATCAATTGAAAATTTCATAATGATGTAATGAATAATTTCGGACAACATAACTAGATAGTCAAGGCCTCGGGCCAAGACAACAAATAAGATTTTTTCAAGGCCCTCTGCTAAGAAACTAGTTTGTCTTATGAGTCCAACCAACGCATCGAGGATATACAGTCGGATCCACCTATCACTTACTAATTATAATGCATTCCTCATAAGAAAAGGTTGGAACATAATCTAAATATTTTCAATTAAACTAGCATACAATATGTTAATATTTTTACCACAAACCATGAATGATATAAAAATAGCACATCCATAGTAAAACATAACTCATTCAATACAATATGGAAGACTGTATTGTAGAAAATCTACCGAAATCAAGAATAATGAATGTTATTGACATAGATGAAAATAATCAGTAAAACTATTTGAGACAAATAACCACTTTTAATTGAAAACTATTAAAAGTACCAATATTTATCAAGAAGCTGTTTAAAATAGATTTTTGAATAAAAGTGTCCCATATAAAATTGAATCATTTGAACAAAATTTTAATTTTAAAACATTCATTTACATATAAATAAATCCTTAAAAACATTTTTAATAGATGAACATTAATGAGAAGTTTTTAGAAGAATAAATCGTTAAAACATTTAAAATGATATTTTAGTTAGTGTTCATAACTAAATGATAGATGCATCAATAAAAATAATAGAGGTAATAAAAACCTTAAAATATCATGAAAATAAATGGATTCATGATATACTATGTGAAAGTACAATATATACACCATATAAAATATAATTGGCACATAACAATAAAGAAGTCTCAATGAGATGTAAATTGGGAAGAATTCCCTTTAAAATACCATATGTTATGGTTTAGGATAAATAAATAACATAATTATGTGTGAAAAATATAAATACACTCAATATTATTGGATCAGTGTAAATAAATCAGAGTATATTCAAACATATTCTTGTAAAAACAACACCAATTACTTGGATTTTTAACTCATAGAATGGATGTTGAGTTAAGGTTACTTTTATGAAGTTCATATTGATGAATTGAGATTTTATCAACCGAGATATTATGTTTATCAAAAGTATATACACACAAATGGGAGTCAAAATTAATACTAAATAAATATATAGTGATTTCACACAAAATATTGGAGTAAAATAATCCATGAAGATTGTGTAAAACCCAATGAGTGGAAATCAAAATTAGAAATTCCCCAACAAATTTGGTAACTTATGAAACATACAACTCATTAAAGAATAATCTTAAATTAAGATGTAAATACAGATTAATTATAGTATATTACACAATTAATACAATCATGTGGAATACATACACCACACAATAGGAAATAGTGGCTAATATAGCATATATATCACATGAATAAAATGTGAGAAGAAACCCCTTAAATTTTACTTTTCCAAAGTTTAGGTTTAGTGAAACACATGTATAATGGTGAAATAATTGTTATTAAATTATAAAATAACCACATACATAATATGATATCATATATGATCATCTGATATTTCTTTGTTAATAATATTTCAATAGTATCATTGTTTCTGGTGTTAACGGATTTGTTTTCATTTATTTGTTTTCTTACGTAATAAATTATTGATATGTATTGGATGTATTTGATTCATATTCAGAATTATATTATGTTCTTAAAAACTATATTTAATCAAAAAATTAAATTTATTCTTTAATGGTTACGATGGGGAATGAATCTCAACATGTTCGTGGAGGCAGTAATCTTTAAGTATGCATGAGCTACAATACAATTCTTTTGATTGTTAAAACATATATAATTAGATATTATATCATATATAAACAATCATCAAAATGTTATAATTATTATTTGCTTTAATTAAACACATTATTATACCCATCCAATGGATGATGTGTTGAATAACAAACTACACCACGACATGGAGATGGTAAGTTGTACATACACTCGTACGATGAATTTTTCATTCATAGGATGGATAAAATAATGAATATGGTTATACCATAGATATAAGAACCTCAAATTATGTAAACGGTATTGGATTTATAATTTTTTTAGGGAAAAAAATAAAGAATATGTGGAAGAAGAAAAGAACTTTGAATGCGGCGATTAAATTATTACCTCTTCTGCATGTGATATCTTTAGATTTGATTAAAAGGGATCCTTAGGTTGGCTTATGATCAATTTAAGGACTCTAGGTTGATTTGTGGGTATTTTGGAGTATTTTGGTATTGGGTTTTTTTGAACCAACTGGATTTTGATGTGTGATTTTGAGAGAAGGGGATGTACCATTTTATAAAAGAGTTGAGGATCACTTTAGAAAAAACATGAAATATTATTTTATTAAAATATCACATTCGGTTCATAATGGATCCTTAAATATAAATTTAATGGATATGGTGGGGTTGGGTAGAAAAGCTCTCAACCATAGGTTTTATATAGGTTTATGTCACCATATTAACATTATCTATTTTATTTAACTCTATGTAAAATAGTTTAAATTTTACCATGCATTCTAGAATAATTATAATAAATGGTTAATAAAATTACTATAAAAAGGAAATGGAACCCCAAGTGGTTTATTGTTGATATATCTAACCTTAACTATGTCCTTTTACTGATCATATGATTTTTAATAATACTATATCAATTATTAATATATTATTTATTATAAAAAGTCATTTAGGTCCATTTTGACAATATTTAGTATTTTGTTTTTGTGAAAGTCCAAAAAACATTATAACATCGAAAAAATTTATTTAATCTACCTTAACATTTCATATTAACCTATAAAATTCTTGGAATACTTCAAACATCTCAATTTAATAATATATTAAAATTTATAACATCAATCATTTTAATCATTCAATAATAAAGTAATCACTGCATCATCATTGTGTAATCAATAAATTATATTATTTAATGATTAAAAATTATAAATAAAATACCATTATGTATGAAATCATTCTAGATTTATAATTACTATTTATATTCTAATTTATCTTCTTTATAACAATATATTAAAAATGGTTTAGTTACTAATTATTGAATTTAACAATTTTAACTCTTCTTTAAATAAAATAATAATAAATGTCCTAATCTAATCCAAGTAGACCAAAATAATAATAATTTATTCCTAATAATTATAATGGTCAAAATAAACATTCTAATAGAATTAGGACATGTGTTACGGGAATTATAATATAATTTTTACCATTAATTACCCTATTTACTTTTAACCGTGGTAAATAAAATACCAATGTTACTATTCAAAAAAATATTTTCATCCTATTGAACCACATTTTACTAAATAATGTCAACCGTGTGTCTCTTATTTTTTAAATTCAATTCACAGATGTGGTAAAATTATGTTTTATGCAAATTTCAAAATGTTCCTAGAATATGAGTAAAACACAGTAAAAATCTCAATAAAATATTATATATCTAATATTATTTTAATATGACATCACGGAATTACATTGGACTAATATTTGTATAATTTATTTATATTTTCTTTAAAATAACATAAAAATAAAAATAATTATTTAAATAAAATTTTGGCTTTAATCACCAATATAGTGATTTTCAATATTCAAAAAATTTGAATATTTCTAGAAAAATACAAAAAATTAACATAATATTAATTTTAATATTCAAAATTCAAAAATTATGCCTATTTTTAAAAATTCAAAAAATTGAATTTGTATTAAATAATTTTTTTAAAAAATTCCCATTGTCAAAACTACAATGCAGGTTTTTGAAAAGAAGAAACAATCAAATGATTAATATGTGTTTATGTCAAATTTAAATGTAAAATTACATCCAATTACCAATATTATATTGAATGATAAAAAAATATAATTAAACTTTAAAACCATTCAAATGTTTAACTTAACACTCTTAATTTTTTTGATTAAAAAAGTTGTTTTCAATTAAAATGTTGTATTTTTTATTATTTGTCAAAATATGAATGTTATCAGAAAAGCACAGATAATTTATTCGAACTAAATTTTTATGTCACGATTATGAATAATATGTTTATTTTGTCAAATTTATTATATAAAAGTGTCAAATATTGGATATATAATTCGTTCGCCAAAAAAAGACGGTAAAATTGCATTTTTTTTTTGAAAAATAATACTTTTTTCTAAAATATTGAATTTGTTCTTATATTATATCTATGAAATACATAACATAGTTGTTGAAATTATATGGATTATATATAGTTATGAAATTATTACTATTAACAAACGATTTTTAAATGGCTAGATTGATAGGTCATGGTGCACTTGAACTCAGTGTTGTGTAATTCACATGCTATCCTATAATTCAAAGAGAAACGTACCAAGGAAGCTTAGGATTTTTCATTCTTCCCTACTTCAATTAATTGTTTCCTCAAAATTTAAAAAATTTCTTCATAAATTAATTGTTTAAAAATAGACGATACCATTGTGGAAAACCCACATCAGAAATTTGGTTAATAAAATATATTCTTAATAAGAGGGAAAGAGAATTGAAAAAGTCTCCACCAAATTAGGATTTCAAATAGGATAACATTGGTTGTAATTATAATTAGTGAAGAATGAGAATCTTTATAGGGAGTGATTGAGGTCATAAATCAAAAACAATTGAATGGAAAATTGAGTGTCTCAAAGCCATTAAACTATGATGATTTATAATATTGGTAGTTCTACAAAACATAAGGATTAGGATAACAGGTTTTCTGTTTTCATATCCATTCCCTAAATATTATGAAATATTTTATTCATAGAATATGAAAATGAGTACATGACAAGTAAAGTTCTATCCTATTACTAAATTCTACAAAAAACTCATATTTCAATCCAAATGATAAGTATTTAACACGACTTTGTCACACCTGAAGTTCTAGAATAATCTTATAGAGATCACATAATCCTAAAAAGATGAACTATAAATTTCCCTTTTCTTTAGACATTTACCAAATCCAAAATGTTTAGTAAAATATCAGATTATCCCTAAAAAGGCCATCCTTTATAGAAATAAATACTACACTTAATCTCATAAATAAAATAAACAACATCCAATGTTCAACAAAGACTATTAAAAAAATGTCTTCAAAAAGCATCAAAATAATCCACTATATGTCTGAAACCCAAAATTAGATACTATTTGATCACATAGTCTTCCATGATAAATCTTAACATTTATCTCCAAATTACATAGACTACTATAAAAGTCACATACTTATAGGTAATTAACCTAATAACATAATATCTATGATATTTTAACCATTTTTCATTAATATCCCTAATATCTATATGTCCACAGAAAAACATACACCGTCTAAAATAAAAATTCACTATTACTCCTCAAATTAAATCCCATAGTATTCTATTTTTCTTAGGATTATAGTGTTAAAAAAAAGTGAACGTCATCCAAAATAACATTTATCTATTAATTACCAAATCATCTTCCTATACTAATGATAATTAATATATTCCAAAAATCAACATATTATTGACCCATAAAATCATTTAACTAATTATATTTAGTCATAATATCAAAGGATGTCATGTAGTCCAGTGGTAAACGATAAATCCTAGTTGCACTTGGGTTGTAATTTCAATTCTAACAGCATTGTCCGATGAGTTAGGAGGTCACATTGTCTATGTGTTGTCCATTTTAAAAATCTATATAAATTTATAATATACCAAAAAATCGGACAATTTTTTCAATAATAACCCTAACATATTTCAACCACAAATGTTATCCCATACATTTCATTTTTTCCCAAAAGTAAAAACATGTAATTGGCTCAAATTGAAGGATCATATAATCCCAAATGGTTCTTTATATCTATATCCACAAAAAAGGATTCTTCCTCAAATAGGATTTTCACATAACAAACTACAAGGTTACATATACAAGAGAAAATTAATCCAAATTAATACAATCAACAAAGTGAATTAATACTTTTTAAAATTTCTCCATCCATTTTATCCACACAGGTTCTTTCCATGAAATTGAGGTTATTTAATAGAATAGGACATCAAATTGGTTATTTCACAGGTTCCCTACATTTATGGAAAATAATTATAAATGGATTCTTAGGATCATTTTATTTTCTTCTATAGTACTCATCATTTTTCATCAGAAATTCCATAATTTATGTTCTTATTTCCCAAACAAAAAGCATTTACTTGTTATATTGAGACACTTTCCTAGGTGTATTCTTCCCCATTTATTGCATGATAGATAATGAGCTTTATTTTTTCCATGGTCTCCAATGTTGTAGCTCTTATCATTCTCTACCTTTCACTTCTTTGTTGATTTCGGTAGTAGATTAATGTATATGTTGTTGATCATATTTTGGAAAATTGTTTCGGCATGAAAACGTTATCTTTTACATCTCTCTACAATCCATTTTGTTTCTCATTACACCTCTTTTACCAACTTGTAAATCATGTTCAATGTTACCATGACTTCCTTGGAATCCATCCACTGACTAAAACTAGAAAGCATAGTGTGAGTAACGATAGTTATAAAATAATTTAGATAATATCATGACACGTTATTTTCAATCTAAAACATGATTGGATTAATGAAGGTTATTAATTCAAATCTTATTTTAAAACCCTTAAATCAGTTTGTAATGAAAATGTGAATTATAATAAGTATATCCCCCATGAGTGTCGTAAACAAGAGTGTAGCCAGGCCCGATGTCATGTACCAGGATACCCTAGGCCCCGCTCGAATTTTTTTTAGAGTTTTCTCTCATAGGTACATCGGTGCCAGAGCCACCTCTACTTGCTCTTATCAAGACAAGTATGTATTTCATGGATAATATAAAAAAATAACTAAATTACCAATATTCTGGGAATTTATTCTATAGTAATCCTCAAAGTCAATCTTAGGGTAAAGTTCTCAAATAAGAGTTTTTCTAAATCTAGCTTCCATGGATTGTACTAAACATTCTATAATACAAACTGTAATGCCCCAACCATAGTTACTGAATGTCGATGCTTTATTAACCAACATTTACATGATCAAAATATATCCTGTCTCTAAATTCTGATTAGTTTAGTAGCATTGGAAGTAATAGATGCATAAATATGTTTTACATTGCTTCATAAAGAAACAACAACAATGTGTCCCCTTTGAACACACTCATATCCCTTAACCTATCTCTATAGGTCAAGAATATCATATTTATTCAAATCCTAGGAAAAAGAAAACATATGAAAGGGTTGAGATCTGATGCTCAATATTGATAACAATATTGTGGAAACTATCATAAATAAGCATAAACATTTAAGTAAATGAATATGTCTAAAACACATGCCTTTTAAACATAACATCAGTATAATATGGAAATGATAAATTAAATTATGAGATTTACTTATTGATATGGATATTATAAATGTTTTATAATCACATGTAATATCAATATATAATTTCATAATGATGAAATTCATAATTTCAGACATCATAACCACATAGTCAAGGCCTCGTGCCAAGACTACAAATAAAAATTTGTCAAGGCGCTGAGCCAAAACACTAGTTTTTCTAATGAGACCTACTAATGCATCGAGGAGATATAGAGACACCACTGGTAACTTACTATGTCAAATGAAATCCTTATATGAAATGGTTGGAACATAATATAAACATTCTTATTAAAACAAGCATACAAAATGTCAATATTTTAACCACAAACCATGATAGATATAAAAACAGCATATCCATAGTCAATAATAACTCATTCAATACAATATGGAATATAGTACTATAATAAATCATCCTCAACCAAAAAAATTTAAGATATTGACATAGATTAAAATAATGAGTAAAACGATTTGAGATAAATAACCCCTTTTTTTTAAACATTTAATTTGACTATTTATAAAGATTCCATTTAAATACGATTTTTGAATAAAATTTTCCCAAACCACTTTGAATCATTTAAATTAAATTTTAATTTTAAAACATTGAACTACATATAAATAAATCCTTAAATCCATCTATAATTAATAAACATTAATGAGAATGATTTAAAAGAATAAATCTTAAAAACATTTAAAAAGATATTTTAGTTAGAGTTACTAACCACATGATGGATTCTTGAATACAAATAGTTGAGGTAATAAAACCCATATAATATCATGATAATAATTGGATTCATGATATACTATGTCCAAGTACTATATATACACCATATAAAAAGTGAATTATCACATAACAACAAATAAGTATCAATGGAAAGTAAATTGAGATGAATTCCCTTATAAATACCGTATCCTTAGGTTAATGATAAATCAATGACCTAATTATATGTGAAAATATAATTACACTCAATATGATTTGATATTTAGTGTAAAAAAATAAGATTACATTCAAAATTATTCTTGTAAAAACAACAAAAATTACATGGATGTTTAACACAATTAATGTAAACTGATTTAGGATTACCCATATCAAGTTTATATCGATGACTTGAGAATTTATCAATGGAGTGATTATGTGAATCAAATGAAAATCGAAAAAAGTGGAGTGGATGTTTCTACATAAATAAATAAATAATGATTCCACACATACACTTGGAGTAAAATAATCAATGAAGAATGCGTAAAACCCAATGAGTGGAAATTGAAATTAGAAATTCTTTTATTGATTTGGTAATTTATTAAACATACACCCCATGAAAAAAGGATCAGAAAATGAAGATGTAAATACGCATAAATTGATGTATATTACACAATGAATACAATCAGGGGGTGTACATACACCACACAATAAGAAATAGTGGAAAATATAGCATAAATCTCATGGGAATAAAATGTGAGATGAAAACCCATTACCTTGTAATTTTCATTTGTAATGGTTAGGATAACCACCTGTATAATGTTGAAATAATTTTTATTAAATTATTCAATAACTAGACAACTAATTTTCAATCATATATTATCTTCTAATATTTCATTGTTACTAAATTTTAAGTAGTATCATTATTTTAGATGTTATTGATTCATTTTCATTTATATGTTTTGTTTTCAATATCATGTTTGATATGGATATGATGTATTTGACTCATATATAGAATAATATTAATTTATTAAAAGAATTATCATAAAATTAATATTATTATTGAATGGTTATGATGGGGAATGAATCTCATCGCGTTTGTGGAGATGGTAATCCGTACATACGCACAAGCGACAATACAATTATATTGATTGTGAAATTGTATGTAATTTGATGGTATATCATATATATAGAATCATTATCATTTTATGTTTATTATTTAAATCCATTATACTCATTAATATACCCATACCAATGATGAAGTGTTGAATAACAAACTACACCACGATGTGAAGATGGTAAGTTGTATGTACACACGTATAGTGAATTTTCCATTCATCAGAGGGATAAAAAAATGAACATTGTTGTAACATATTTATAATACCATCATAGTATTTATAATATACTGTAGTTATTATTTTGGTATAGAAACAACAATGAAAAAGTAAGTGTAAGAAGAAAAGAACATTGGAAGAGGTGATCAAATTCTTACCACTTCATCAGATTCTTCCTTTTGATTTGATCAAAAGGCCACCTTTGGTTGGATTATGATCAATGTAAGGATTATTTGTTTAATTAAGGATAGTTGGGAGGATATTTGAGCAGGTTTTGGCCAAGAAAAATGGCATTGGAGGTGTGATTTTGAGTGAGGGGATGTACCCTTTTAAAAGAGAGGTGAGGGTTTCTTTAAGAAAAGGTTGAAATATTATTTTTAATGCAATCATATATATTTTATAATGGCTCCAAAAAAAATTATTTCGAGGCTAAGATGAGGATGAATCGAAATACTCTCAACTAATAGGTTTTAGACAGGTATAACTGACCATATTAACCATATCTTTTATATTTAACTCATAGTTAAATAGTTTAACTTTTATCATTTATTCTTGTATTATTATAATAAATGGTTAATATACATACAATAAAAAGACAAGACAACAAAAAGTGGTTAATTTTTGATATATATAACCTTATCTATGTCCTTTAGTAAAACCATAGATTTTTAGGAATATTATATCAATTAATAATATAGTATTTGTTTTAGAAACACATTTATGTCAATTTTGACACTCTTTAGTATTTGGTTTTTTGAAAGTCATAAGAACGTTATAACTATGAATAAAATTCATTTAATCAACCCAAAAATTTCATATTAACCTTGAGAAGTCTTAGAATACATCAAAACTCTTAATTTATTATTATTTTAATATTTAAAATATCAATTTTTTTAATCCTTCAATAATAAGTTAATTACTACATCATCATTGTGTCATAAATATATTTAATTATTTAATAATTAAAAATTATAAATGAAATACCATTATGTTGGAAATTTTTTTATAATTATAATTAATATTTTTCGTGGAATTTAGATTTTGTATTACCCTATATTAAAAATGGTCTAGTTATTGAACATTGAATTTTACACTTTTAACTATTCATTAAATAATAATAATAATAAATTCCCTAATATAATAAAAGTGTACCAAAAGGATCATAGTTTATTCCTACAGATGATTTGGGATTAAATACAATTATCTAATAGAATTAGGACATGTGATAGGGTAATTATAATAACATACCTTTAATTACCCTATTTACTTTTAACCATGGTAAATAATGTTAAAAATTTACTATTCACCAAAAATATTTTCATCCTATTGAACCAAATTTTTCATATTGATATTATCCATGTCTCTCAGTATTATGATATTCAATTTACAGATGCGGTAAAATTATGTTTTATGCAAATTTGCAAATGTTCCTAGAAGGTGAGTAAAAGATGGTAAAAATTTCAATAAAAATTTATATATCTAATATTATTATAAAATAACTTCAATTAATTATATTGGACTAATATAGGTATTTTGTTAATATAAATAATTTAAAATAAATTTAATTTTAAAAAATTGTTTAATAAAAAATTCAGCTTTAAACAATAATAGAGAGTTCTTCACTTTTAATAAAAAAATTAATATTTTTAGAAAATTACCAAAAACTCATCTAAATATAATTTTGATATTGAAAATTCAAAAACGATGTACATTTTACCATATTAAAAACATAAAAGTAGTATTAATTAATTAATGAAATATATTCCGGATATCAAAACCAGAACGTCGGTTGTTGAGAAGTAAAAACTATCAAAAGATTGATATTTGTTTTTGTCAAATTTAAATGTAAAATTATTTCCAAAGAACAACATTAGATTAAATTATAGAAATATAATGTAATTATACTTCAAAAACAGTCAATTTATTAATTTAATACTATAAATTATTTTTATTAAAAAAAATGTTTTTAATTAAAATTTAGTATTTTTCAATGTTCATCAAAATATGCTTGTTATCAAAAAACATAGAAAAATTTTATCAACAAAATTTTTGTGTTCATATATTAAATAATAAGTTTATTGTGTATAATTGAATATATAAAAGTGTCAAATATTGGATTTAAAAAGGGTACCCCATTAAAAGGCTGTAAAATTCAATTCTTGGAAAAATACATCATTTATATGAAAAATTGAATTTGTTCTCATATAATGTCTATAAAACACATAATAAAGAATTTAAAATTATATAGAGTATATAAAAATAAAAATATGGTTGTTAATATTAATAAATGCTTTTTAAATGGATATTTAGACTGGTCGTGGTGCACTTGAACTCGGTGTTGCGTACGTCACATGCTATCATATTATTAAAAGAGAAATGTGCTTGGAAGCTTGGGGTGTTACATAAATAAATAGAAACGATGGTGGGTATCACGTATGCTAATACAAGAAAAAAATAGATCATATATATATATATATATATATATATTATTACCCATAGAAAATTAAGAGGTTGGAGTATTCCCAAACAAAAATAATATAAATTCTTGAGAAAAAGATATAATTTTTTAGATGAAAATCTCGCATCATGACGGGTTTGAAACACGGTATTAGAAAACATTAAAAAGGGAGGGGGAAAAGAGACACCAATTCATAAATGAATTGTAATATTGTAATTTTATATAATAAAAAGGGCATAGGAAAATAGTATGAAAATATGAAAGTCAAACCACATAAAAAAAAGATAACATGAATGGAAAAGAGAAGTTGGGATATCCCTTACACTGAAGTGTAACTCTTAAAAGTCATTGATTGGGACCATGGGGGCATGAATAAATCTAGGGAGGACTCCATGGGAAGAAAATATGTCAAAAAAATATCATTTATTAGTAGGTAATGAATACTAATGGAGAAATGTGTAGGTATTTATAAAAAAAGTGAGGGATTTTTTTAATGATTTTTAAGACACTCTATAGTGGTAATGGAATAACCATGGGATTTCCCATGGTATTTGTACATGGTATTGGACACTTGGGACACCTGTTATGTTATTATATTAAAAAATAGTTTACTAGAATTTTATATTACATAATACATCATTATGATGTCATTAAACACATCAAAAACTAAAAATTGCATTTTTACTATTCACTAAAAACAAAATATTCTAGAAAATTATCATAAATTTAACCTAAAATAATTTTAATGTGTTGATTTCAAAAATAATGATTATTTTATACTTAAATTTTTTTAGTATGATACATTTATCTTTTAAATATAAAAAATCATTATTTATTAAAAATAATAGCGGGCATAAAATGCATTGTTAAATGCATAGTAAAATATTCAACTGTTGAAAAAATTAAAATAATTTTATTATTATAATTTAAATAAAAGGGTAATAGTCATTAAATTTCATAAAAAATCAATATTAACAATGCCTTAGTTTATTATAATAATTATATCTTTTCATAAAAGTACAATTTCTGTCCAAAAAAATAAATTAATCAAATTCGTCATTATTTTTATGAAAAACAAAATTTAAAATGGAATTGATGGAACACAATTTTTTTTATAAAATGGAATTATAAAATATATAACTATATACCTGACACTTAACCCCTTATAATTCCCTAATATGACCAAAGGGTGAGGTGTACGAAATTGATAGACTCATGGGGCAGTTTGGCTCAAATCGCCTGAGTGGTAATCTCTAAATACATGAACTTCCCTCACAGGTGATTTCATTCAAGCTCAACATATGAAATATCATATTATTCATTGTCAAGAGTGAATACCAATGTCTTTAAATCCCTCACATGTTATGATAAATGGGCTTTGTTTGGCATGAATCTACTGGATGAGGCCATTGACTCTTCTTTCGGCATTAATTATTCATTATCATTTCTACTATTAAACAATAATTATATTGTTAACATTATTATTAGGTGTTATATTTACAACAGTCATAGTTCAACTATAGTCATATATCAGTCTAAACAAAATGGTCACATTTCAATTATACTCAATTTATTATTAATGGGATATAATTTGTTTGAGTATAAAATAATATAACACACATTTTCCAAAAACAATTATTATTCAAAATGTATTGGTCTATACATCATTTCTGTGTGATATTCCTGATCAGTGATTCTCTCAAGCCATTATTTCATTGAAGGTGTGTTTTTGGTGTCACATTCAATGTATTTTTATCTAGGTGAGACCATGTGGGGTGGGTCATGAAAGAGTCGTATTAGAGTAGTGTTCGACATAGGAATGGGGTTTAGTGACTATCTTATATTTAGTTTGGGAACTCTCAAACCAATGTTAAATTTTTTATGTTCAGATCTTTTGTAAGGGAATACAATGTTTGTAGAGTGGAAGAAATATAATTTCACTAGGAAATTGAAAACTGAATTTTTTACTCAGTGCATTTAGGTACTCGTTTCATGGAAGTGCATTGGTACATATATATTATTAGAATGGGTTGTACATTCCATGTCCTTTAAAGTCATCTCACTAGATATAGTTTTCGACCATGAAGCATCTTGCTTATTTCAGTATACCTATGCAATTATTTCAATATATGATTTTATAACTTGATTATAATGATGATCTACCTTGTGTTGAGGATTCAGTGTAGGTCCCTCAATAGAAGGTGGTTCCTTTATCTAGTTTTCTAGTTTTTCCACCACATGTTGAGTAGTAAGTTGTACAACCAGTTCCACTATATGAGGCACATGAAATGAACACACCTCAATGGTTTTAGAGATAGTTAACCCTTTGGATTTGGGGAGATCCAGAACCACATGCAACTAATTATTAACTCAATGTAGTAAATATATATCTCACCTCATTAAGACAAATGAAAACTAGATGGTGGTGATGGCTGTAAGACTTTTGCATGGGTCCATAGGGAGATGGAAGGAACTAGTGACTCGTTCTTATGAAATGAAAACTCTTTCATTGATGATGTTGGAAAAACGTTTCTTAGATGAGTTCTATCTCACTATGTGACAACCAGGGAACATTTAGGATCACTTGCAGTAGAAATAGATCAACATGACTGTGGAAACGTATTCCTTAAGGATCACTGACCACCTGCGATACTCTATGGATATGTTTCAATATACATTCTTTTAGGAATATACCACCAAAGCATGGTCTATGCAGAGATATTTGTTCTAATGTGATATATATTTTCATTCCTACCTATATTGGGGTGTTCGATCATTCCTTGGTAGTAGAGATATTTTTCCATGAGAATACATTGATAAGGGGTTCTAGTGGTGGGAACAAAAGAACACAGTCTTAATAATTGGGTAATATATGATCAATGTAGGGATCCATACATCTGATATGTTTTATGAGGTAATGTCATGACATAGGTTCTATTGTTAATATCTCTTATGATGGTTCTATTCAGCCTAGGGATAGTTGAAACTATACTTATATTGATTGGGTGAATCTCATGTGAGATTGTCTTCCCCTGTATAGTGAAGATAGAGAAATATTTCATGAAAATACTAGAAAAAGATATTTGAAAGAATAGGGTGGTCAAAAAAGTACTGAATGGGTCATAGAAACATTGAGTGGAACTGGAGGTTGTCGATAGTTTCACATATTACTACCAATACTCTCAGGTGGTCCCTACCAGTATTACGGAGTTGTGGGACATGATGAGGACAATTGAATATAGGGGAGGACAATAACCCAAAATGTATAAGGATGATTAGAGGTGTGATTTTTGTCATATATAACTTAATTTAATTACTAATATGCATTGGTGTGAGCCATTATTGTTTTACACATTCCTGGTTTGAGACTTAGAGATTTTGGTGGATCCCTCGGCTTGACCCTTGTGCATGAAAACCTGAACCAAATATGAATTACAAATCAGGATCTTATACTGATAGTGAAACATAATTCATGGAGGACATGTCTTCTTATAGAATCTGTTGGTAGTAGAATTCATGCCTCACGATGACATCATTGGCATGTAATGGTTATCAATAGTTGTAACCTAGATTGACTGTTTTTGTAGGAGGATGCTGTGTTTCCACTTCAATGATATGATTTTTTACTACAACAGTGATAGTTAAACCTATTCCCAGTATGATGAGATCATATGTAATAGGGTATATTATTTTATTCACTAGTTTTCTGATGTCACACTTGTGGTAGAAATTATGTTATCTATCAATTTAGTATAGTGGTGGTGTAGTATGCAGGCCCTTTTCCTAAGGATGTGTCGAGCATACATACCCAACAATAAATAGAAATATAAATAGACATCATCATGGGTAATTAATTTATATCTATTTTATTGTATCATATAGAACTCACAGTGCTTTTTGAGATGAAGGTGAAGTCGTTGCACTCGTAGAGGAAGGGATTTATTCAAACTAGTGTGTCACCCAAGGCCACCCCAGTGTTGTTCTCTAAAAAGAGGGATATGATCATGAGTTTTTTTATATTATGATTACATGAAATCATATAATATGAATATTAATTCTCTAATTCTGGGGTTTTATGTCCTCTTCGATCAGTTGAGTAGGGTGAGATTGTTCTTAGAGATATACCACAGATCTATTCATAACCATCTCTGAGTACGGGATGGAGATAAATCATAGACAAAGTTCAAATGTCTCAATGTTTACTATGATTACATAGAGATTCCATTGTTCATAAAAAAATTTAGATTAGTGTCATGGTAATCATTAATAATATCTTTCATCCATTAATATATTGGTTTTTTTGGTCTTCACTAATTATATCCTAGTGTACATGAAATCCAAGGAGGATATCGTGAGACACAAAAGGATGATCCCAAACATCGTCTATGAGAACCGGATTTATGGGAGCCTTAAAAAATGTATGTTTTAGAATCCGTATGTATAATTCATGTGACATGTCATCTCAAAAGAGGGATTAATAGTGGACCTAGAAAATTTTGATGTAGTGTTATCTTAGGAGCCACCCAAGAGAATGACAAATGTATAGAGCATACAAGGATTGGTAATTTAATAATGAATATTCATGTCTAATTTCTACACTATATTTTCACACATTAAATCTTTGAAATAGATGGGTAATACATCCATTTGGATAGAAATGATCTAGAATTCATTCTTGTAGTTTTTTCAGAGGTTGATGAACACACCTATATTGAGACTTCCAGAGGAGGTTGGTGAGTATGTAGTGTTTTGTGATGACTCTGGAACTGGGCATAGATGTGTCTTGATTTATAGGTAGTCATTGATCATGAATGGGATTCATGATCTCGATATAGCAGGCTAGTCTACACCATAATGAAGTGGTGACACAACCTTATGAATGAGAGGATTATCATCAATTCTGATAGTAAGAGTCTAAAAAATATTTAATCATAAAATGATATTAAATTAAGAGAGAAGAAATGAAATGGTTTAATCCAGTATTATGAATTTGAGATAGTATATTCCATTGTAATGGGGAACACAATGGATGATTATCTATACAAAAGATCGTATTCGTAGTTTTTAGTCGAGGAATCAGAGCAGTTATTCTCATTGCAGTTGACCATTGAGGATGAGAATGATGAAATTTATCTACAATTGCGGTTTTTTTATCCAACCACAATTATATTCTTATAGGTAGTATCGTTTTTGAATACTATCTCTGAGGCCTTAAATATTTAAATAACTACTAGACATGCCCATTATAAATGAACTAATGGTTGGGAGTAAATAATTATTTTTAATGGATGGATGATGGTATCGACGATGTTGAGTGAGGGGTTCTAATAAAGCATCATAAACCCACCTTGAAAAAATATCTAGGTGTGGAAAATATGTACCAAGACAATTTTCATCAATTTTGGTGGTTGGAAATAAATAATTTTGACCTAATGTTTTTATCCCAATGCCTCACTTATTAGAAGGTGGAGGATGAGCCCTAGGTTCCAGTAGAATTAGCTCAAAACCATGATGTTCCATAGTAGTAGTTTGGTAGTATATCTATTGAATTAAAGAGGGGTTAAAAATAGTGTCTATAAGATATAATTTTAATTTGGAGATTGTGGATGAACTCACCCATTTGGATAGCTTTATAGCTACATGAGATCAGAGTTCAATAGGGAGATAATGATTTATTTACAACAAGTATATAGTTTAGCTTCATAGAAATTATTCAATGGCCATTTCATAATGTGATGCATTTTCAAGACTAGATGATCAATAGGATGAGTGGAGGCCATTGGGAATCAGTTTCATTGAATCATAATGTTTCAAGCCGTAAAAAATTTCCAAAATGAGGGGACTATTCATATTTTGGAGTTCATGTTGTGGTTTTTCAAGTTTGAATTTGGTTTTAATTAGGAGGATCACCTACCCTTGGTTGAGTAATATTATATAAAAATTTACCATTCCACCATCAATACGGTTCCCTTAAAGGCCTTGTATAGGAGAATTTGTAAGTCAGTAATATGATGGAATAATCAAATTGATTCATCACTCGTGGTCTAGAAAATTGTGCGAGACAACAAATAAGGTAATGATCATCTAGGGTAAGATGAAGGATCTCCAAAGTCATCATAATTATTATGTGGACCGATGACAGAGGCTATTGGAGTTTGAGAAGAGAAGACATTTATTCTTAAAGTACTCTCCATGACAGGGATTCTGTAAATTTGGATGAGGTGAGAAGTTATAATGATGATTTATTAGACCTTTCTAGATAATGTGTAGAGTCTATGATGTGGAATAGCACTTTTCTCAACCACCATAGTTGGAAAAACTACACAATGTATTCCATGTGTCGCACCTAAGGGGGTACGTGGATGATGATTCACATGTTATCGACTGGGGTGATAAGGGAATTAAGGATGAATCTCACATTATAGAGTAATCAATAGATATTATATATTTTAAGGGGAAAACCCATCATAGGCGATAGATTCCCGTGGTGTGAGTGTGTTGTACGTATAAGAAAATTCAAGAGAGCACCATGGAGAAGAAGAAACATATGCATGCCGGGTACCATCATCATTTTTAGCAGTATTTTTTCATTTGATGATGAAATTTATAATGGTGTAGGGATTTTAACATCCTTGTTTTCCACGTATTACATTTTAACATATTAAGATGTATCATGGTATCCATGTGTGAAGATAACTCTATATTTCAAGGCCTGATGAGCATTTATGTTGATATAATAAAAATGATAAATATATTATCTCATTCATGCACTGTATTTATAAAATAATGGAATATATATTGATTGGGGCTTATATGGGAAACATGAGATCACCATTGATTTTGGAATATAGATTTTACCCTACACAGAACCTATCATTCATAGCACTGGGTAGTTGCAGATAGTCCATCTTTAAAAATGAATAATTTAATTAATTTATTAATTAATTACATACTATATCTCCATTTATAAGACTCATGAATATAATCATGTTTTTTTAAATCCCTAGTTTTAGTTTCATAACCAGATGGAATGATATATGAGACATTGGGGGATAGATTAGTGAATGAAAATAGTTAAAGGACTGTGATCATTTATTAGGGATATTTTTCACCTATATAGTTCTAGGATTTGTCCAAGGATAAAACCACTAATTATTTATTCATTTGAGTTTATCCTAAACTAAGGTAGGAAATTTCCATTTTTTTATTTATCATATTTTCAATTTTATAATTTTCAACTCAAATCTATAATTCAAACAGATTGATTTAACGTCGACAGAAGAATTGCGAAGAGTGATTTATCATCATAGAAATAGGTATTTTTTTATCATTTGATGAATTATTATTTATTCAAAATTCCAACAAACTTAGTCTTAGGCCAATATAAACATTGGAATAGAATCATTACTCTTATTTTTATTTTATGAATTTTCCACCATTTTTCATGTCTTGAACAAAGTCATTCCAATTTCATTGTGGTTCGACAAATGATCTATAATCAATCATTCTGAAATTTCTCATTATCACAATAGATTGGAACCATGGGTTTGTGTTCGAGATGAATGATATGAAAAATTTGGGATGGATTCAAAAATTTATTGGGATTAGATATATGTTCTTTGTGTGTGGATGGGTGTGCGATAACAACACGGTGCTACAAGATTGAATCCAGAAAAGATAGGATTTTCTAAATATGGATATTTGTCAAGGTAATAATTTTTAAATCTAGATTCATGTTGTTTTTCTTGAATAGAAGCAGAAATTGATATTATATGGGAAATAACATAAAGATGAAAAACCTACAGGTGATGAAAATTTTAGAACACATGACATAAAGTCAAAATAACACATGTCATGTGGTCCCCTCTCATGGAATTAGGGTTTACATGTAAAATAAAATATTACACACCACGTGACACATGTATCATGATTTTTAACATGTGATTGGATGAACAATGTGCACCCTTATGGTATATGGGCATGGACACACCTTGGTATATAGGCCTGACAATAGTACGTTTGAACAATCTAGTATTTGGGAATGACCAAGAGCACGAGCACAAAAAATTCCAGGTACATGGGTAGGGAAACAAGTATATGGGAATGTCCTGGAGTACACGGGCATTGATAATGTACATGAGCATGCCCAGGGTAGGAAAGAGATACCATGTATTACTAAAAATCATAATGTACCTCATATAAGGTAGATTTATGCCCTTTTCTATCTTTAGTATGTACAATTTTCCTTGAGGTGTGTTCCCTCGGTTCCTTACCCATGAAGGGAGAGTGAAGAATCATACCTCGAGGATAGGATGTGATCCCCTATATGGGATTAAACTTAGATATTTATGAATGAATCCCTTATGAGGCCAATTGTGGGATCCATTATCATATCTTCTAATCATGGTGGGGTATTAGGATTTACTATGGATAACATACATTGGAATTTATCCCCACAATAGAAGGTTAATATAGTAAGAGTTCATAGTGTCACCATATCATTAGGTTTGATCCCATATATGTGTATAAATTTCTCCGGACATACACCATGTACTTCTTCTTGTTGAGACCCAACATGTATGACATCTAGGATGAGTCTCATTAATGTAATCTGGGTCATGGATTGATTTCTTTTAGAATAGAGTTTTCCGATAATATCATGCCGAATCCAAGGCTAGACAATTATTTGTTACTTTTCCTAAAGACATAGTATATATTATGAGTATATATGGATTTTATTATTGTATGTCTCAAATTATGTATGAAATTTCCATGTAATTATTTTAATAATTTCATGATTCATTATATGATTTGATTTCAAGGTAACCTACAGGGTGTTATTATACTCACCCCTATATGGGCTCTACCTACACTTTTCATTTCTGTGAATAATACATGACATTAAATGGGGTCCGTGATAGACTAGGATATAATATTGCATAACATGTCTAGAAAAAATTAGTTTTTTATAATGTGTTCAATTTTATTATAATCCCCTCATTCTAGAAGGCTTTACATCCCATAATTTTTTTTTGTGGGCATCCATTTTGTCATTTATTGTTTCGAAATTATTTTTCATACTTTTATTGGAGGATTTTAATGCATGTGTAGATTGATATCATTTTTATTTACCTTTTAACATTGAATAGGTTTTTAGAGATTTGTGTGTACATATGTGTACCATAGTCCAATGCCTCCCATTATTGTGATATAATACTATGTGTTTATCCCTAAAAACAATCTTATTGGATGTGGCATGATGTGTCAAACTTGCCTTATTAATGAGAACATAGGCCCTATTTGGTTGGGTTATTACAATAACAACTTTAACATATAATGGAATGCATTTTTTATTATAAAAAAGGAGAATAGATATTTAAAGTGTCAATTAGTTAGATAATCAAAACACTTATACTAATAGTAACCAATAACGGGGATCATTTTGTGAATTATATTAATGATTAAATAATTGAATGGGTTTTGTACTAATAATAATTTATATAGTAATCATCCACCTTGTATAAATATTAATGAATTACCAAAAAAATTACCTGAATCACAAGCTAGAGAATGAAATTATAATCTTCTCATTAATGTTTAGTAGAAATTTACATATAATGAGAAGTGGGGTATATATAAATATTGGTTATTAATATTTCAATGAAAAATATCTCATAGAAAGTGTTAAAATATGGAAATAATCAAGGTTAATGATTATCAAAAATTATTATTCCTCAGTGCAATTCTATCCAAAAAATCCGAAGAACTATAATTTCTCTATGTAGAAACGTTTTTTAGTCATATATATGATTATGATTGAAGGGATCCAATATTATTGGATATAAAAACTATTTACACAAAAATCATAAAAAATGGATAAATATCCCCACAAAATGTTATCATAGAAAATGTTATCGTGGGATAATAGGATGCTTTGGTGATTTAAAATAACATCAAATATAAACAGATGAGGAAAACCACTTATTTTATAATTAATAAGGATTGAGTTTGTTTAATAGGGTATTAATTTTATATACTAACTAGGTCAAAATAAAGAAGGATCTATTTGATGAAAAAAATTTCTCATCTTTTTGTATCCATCTAGGGATCACTAGAATTTTATAGATCTCTATGATAGCTTATTTATATATAATATAAATAAGTGGATATTATAATATACTTTGAAGTTATTATTTTTCCGTAATGTTTAGTAAAAATAATATAACTCATTGGGAACAATTCAATCCTTTCCTTTCCTAAAATTGGGATTGGATAACATCCATATTCATTTTTAAATGGGGATTCTGATAACATGTAATGAAAATAAATACATATCAATTAATGTGGATTGGTTTAAAAATACATATCACATAATTTCAATTCAAAAAGTAATAACACTTGATTAAATTTTTAATAAATATATAATAGATGTTGTTAGGCTACATGTATTACTAATATGGATTATTTTTTCCAATATCCAAAGTTCACATTAATGTTTTAAACAACTATAAAAATAGAGTTATGATAGATTTATACATCATTAAATGGTATCACACATAGAACTATGTTTATTATGAATGGAATATTAAAATTTATGAATAAATTTATAAAAACTACATTATTGTATTCACATGTGATTGGGGTTAATATATTCCAATTATCGAGTTCTCATACCACAACAACATTAACTCAATTATACAAATGGTCCCGTATGATGTATGTCAGAGGAATATATAATGGGACTGACATGCTGGAATGAACATGAATAATAGAATCCATTAAGACCATAACTAGTGAAAGAAATGATGGAGAAGGTATAATCCTTTTAGGATTATATCATTGAATCTCATTATTGATATGTGATTTATGTTGGAAATAATGAGACTAATTTTAATACAATTGATATAAATTATTCTTCTAAATATCTCCATGAAAAAGTATTACAATGTTTTGGAAAATGGTATAACCATGAAATATGTAGAATTTATTATTATATATTATTAATATTGTTTTAGTTTTTGATTATTAGCGATAACTCCAAAAAATCAATCAAAAATAAATCATTTGTTTAATATTTCTATTCGTTGAAATTATATACTTGATATATATAATACAATAAATAAAAATGTGATTCAGTTTAAATATGAACTCTATTATAAAGAGGTATCATTGATAATATTTAATTATAGATATAAATCCCTAGTGCATAAGGATTTAATTAAACAAAAGAACCATCATTTATATTTAACCAAGAATATTAATTAAAATTGCGAGGATAAAAAATATAAATAGAAGAAGAATGTAACTATTTAGATCATTTGATAATTTTTTCAACACTATGAGGTAATTGAATAAATGTAGAATTATTTTTCCTTTTTAATCATTTCAACCCTCAAGCATCATGGGGAATAGTATCTGAATTTCCACGGTGTAGAAATTACATGGATAGCATAGAATATATCATTAATGTTCACCCAAATATGGGTGACCATATACATAGTGTATGATTTTTGTTTTAAAAAACCATAATTTTTTATATTATCAATATTAAGTTAATAGATAGGGTATATCCTTGTTAATGATATAAGACTCACACTAACTTTTCTAAATTCACACCAGTTTCTAACAAATAATTAATAATGAACGAAAATATTGATTATTGATCCACAAAAAATGTATGAATATCTATGATATAGAGTTTTATTTACATAAATCTACACTATCCTGAAATTTCGATGGGATATCTCTTTTTATACATTATCTCAAAAATCACATAGACACAAATTACATCTCAAACATTCTCATTGAAATGGAGTTTTAATCATGTGTATTGTGTTTCAATATTCATATATTAACACTCTGATGAAAATCATCCACATAATCATTAACTTTAGATAATGTCAATTTTGAAATCATGAAATCTTATAGCATTGATATTCATAAATGAGGTCCAAAATTACCCTTTTAGATCTCCATAATTCTCACCCAGTGATCCTATCATGTCTCTTTAACCATTATCATTTATTTATTATTAAATTATTTCGTTAAAAATCCTGATTTTTTCCAATATATTCATCATTCAAACATATAAAATTTAAATATTTTCTTGTCCTTGAAGGCATACTCGTGTGAAAATATAGTTTTAGTTAAATTTATTATCTATTAGTGAATTATTATTCATAAAAACCATTACATATCATCATTAATTGTGACCATCATGAACCATCATGATGATTAACACAATAAGAAAAATATATAATCCTCACATTTAATATTTTTTTATATATGAATAGAGACATTTAATAATATGTTATATCACAATGGGCTTATATATCCTCTGAAATTTCATGTTACTCTTATGTATTCTTAATGTTTATCGTATATAAGTTGGGAAAATTGAAACATACACTTTAAGAAAAAATAATTAATCCATTGTACGTTTTATGTTACTCTTACATAACAAAACTAAGTCTAAATACTTTTTTTACATATCCTTTTACAGGGAAAATGATTACCAATATGACATATTTTTTACTGACTTTTCTATTTTTCTACTTCAAATGATATTACTCATATAGAGAAAATTGAGATGAGTCGATTATGTAACTCAAAATTTATTGTTTTGAAAGAGAGATTAATATTTTAGAAATATTAATTAGATTTTAAAAAGTAAAATTTATTCTTATATATCTCAAATCATTTAAAATTATTCAAAAACTATATCTTATAAATTTTAAAACACTGTTTCTAAATTCTCAACATGTCACCAATATATGTTAGTTATCAGAAAAACATCCATAAACACATTAATGATATTAATCAATATATTTCAAATTATAGTTAATATTTATACCAAAATATAAATCATAATACATATAAATACGTCTCTCCCACACATTATTTTTTATAAATATTTGACATATTTATATTCCATGAAATCTTTTTAATTCTATTCCACACATTAATGATTTGTCATTAATTCTTATAAGTCTTAATTGGGAGTTGTTTTTAAAAAATATCATGAACTTGATCCTTGTTCAAATTAAATTATATTTATAATGTTACATTATGAAATATTTTTTTCTGAAATGATATTTGTTATATATATTCCCAAATATTGAATGCCTCATGGGATTTTTTGGAATAAATTATTTTACATTGGTCTTAATAACTAATAAATAATGTATTATTAGTAATAACATACAAATCATTATGATAGGTATTTATCCATATTGTTTCTATAATCATTTTTATTAAAAAATCTTATTCAACCATAGTGGTACTCAGAGTATTAGATTATTTGTTCATGGAATTCCATACCAAATTGTTTTCAGCATTGTAGTCTCTCCTCAATATGTAAACATTTTACTATCAACACAACCATCCCAATTTGAATATGTGAAGCTCTATAATTTTTTATCACCTCTATGTTTATTCTATAATATATAATTGCTTGTACTGTAAATAAAAAAAACATAAACCTTTTGGATTACATTAGGTGTGACTCATTTGGAATAGATTGATATAACAAATGGTGTGATAGAAGAAACAATGTTTGGTTTCGAGGTAGTTAAATACAAGAAACAAACAATTGGGTTTTTGAATTCATTCATATTAATAGTTTCCCTTGATTATATTTAACCAATTTTATAACCACATGGGTTTTATTAGTTACTCTTATTGAATCATCCAGGAAAAATCTTTTCAATAACTCATTTGAATGATTTTTATGAGAGAAAAAATGACTTATAATGTTTATATATTTTAAAACAATAAAAGAATTCATCTCACAAAGTAATAACATCTCAAATATTTTAATCATTTATATGTAATACCTTTTATAAAAATAATCTTCATCACATCCATATATAATATAACAAATATATACTATAACAATGACTAATATATTATCAGTCATTGTTATATAAAATTTATATTCCACCTGTACTTTTCAAATTTTATTGACTCTAAAATAATAATATATTCATGAAACACCAATCAATTTTTCTTATTTTAACCCATATAGACCATTCTTTGACATTAATACAATGTCATCATTTTTAGAAATCATAAATCCTTTCGGTTTCTCACTGCACAATTATTTATATAACACACCATTCAAAAATGCAGACATCACATTCGTTATCTAATAGCCTTGAAATATCAATACATAGTATAAATATTATATTAATGGACTGATTTATAGTTAAAATAGTATATAAAGTTATTATTATTATTATATTTGAAACTAAAAACCGAAATTAATTATTTTTGTTAATTTAATTAAAACTGTAAAATCTATTTGAATATAAAAGAAGATATTTTCTATTTAAAATATATTTAATAAAGTATTATAAATGAATTAACTACTATAATTATTTAATTATGTTAGGAATATATTTTCACTATTAATAATTACAATTTTATAATTATTTAATCTGATATATGAATAATTATATTATTATAAAATAACTTGGTTTTATTTTTGAAAATAATATGTAAATATATATATATATATATATGAAAATATAATTATAAGTTCTAAATTATAAATTGTGAATAGAAAAATGTTTTATAAAATTGGTAATATTATGAATCTTGTTTGATAAATTTCGAATTAAATAATATAATTATTTTAATAGAGTATTGATATTATACATGTATGATTATAAGTCGTTTTATTAAATTTTTAAATATTTTAAAATATGGTAAATTTAATTATTTTAGGATTTAAATTTGTTAAATATAACTAATTGGGTATTATAAAAAAATTGAAAGATGTAATATATTATTGATTTGAGTTATAATTTATCATTTAATTATTAAAAAATTACTTTACTCTTAGTTTGTGTTTAATATGGAATGTATCTTTTTAATATATATATATATATATATATTATTAATATATGTAATTTTAATGATTCTTATTATAATAAAATTTTATTATATAAAAAGAATAAAATAAAATAATAATCAATAATAATAAATGAAAATTAAATGTTAAAGTTTACAAAAGATATCATGATTTGATGGTTTTGTTTTGCGATTCACGGGTTTGACAGGGGAGTCAAGCAGGATCGACGAGGCTGAATCAATCTTCATTATATGGTTTTGGAAGTCTTTGATAATGGAGATCGAAGTTCCGGCAGAGTTCGGTCTTCTTCATAGATGTTGAATTAGGGGTTTTGTTTTCGTTAGGTTTGAGTGGTGGATATAGTAGAGGATTCATGAGGTGTCGCATTCATCTCTAGTAGGTGTCAAATCTGAGCATGAAAATGATGCTTTTGAATAGGTATGGATTGAATCTGATCTAGATTTGTTTCTCATTGAAGTATTCAAATGAGATTTTGTTAAAATGACCCGCGATTTTATGATCTACCCCATGATGTATAGTTTGGAAATTAGGTTTTCTTTATTTATAATTTGTATAATCGAATCAGATTTCAAGATTTTATTTAGGTGTCTTATTAGACTAGTTTAATTTTATTCAATTAATTGTCCATATTATTCAGGTTTTCCATCAATTCATGATGGCTAAAATAGTATAAAATTCCCTGTATTTTTACTTCCATCATTTCATATTTTTTATTGAGTGGCTATGATTTAAGTTGTCGTGAAGATGTTCTGAAATTTTGAATCGAATCAGTGGTTCTATCATCAATATATTTTAAATTTCATGTTTATTATAGTCAAATATGTTATTTGTTACTTTAATTATTGTATTTTAATTTCTTGCACATAACTATTGAAATGTAATATTTTTTTGAACATAGTCATGTTGAACAATTAATGAACAGTTTCATCTATTGACTTATTTGAGGTATGATAAGTTTGTTAAATATTTTTTTAGATTAATTTAAATTTTATGAAATGGATATATAAAGAGTTCTTGTTGTAGGGGGTTAGAAGGTGGAGTCGTTGAGAGTAGTTTTGGTAGCTTATATTTTCCAAGTCTGAGAGTTTTTATGAGGGATTTATCAATTGAAATAGGTAGAAGAATGACTTTTAAGGGGTTGTCTAACATGATTGTCAAAAGATATTTCTTCAATTAAATTTTTGAAGTTTATGTTTATTTTATCAAATTTTTGATTACATATGCTTTGGTGTAGTGGAAAACATTGTTTGGAATATTTTTTGTTTAATGATTCTTAAATTTAAAGTAAACATGTTTTTCAATTTTAAAACATTGATAAATTTTAATAATGGAATGTTTTATTGGATTTTCAATTTGTTCTATTTCAAAATTATTAGTAAGCAATAGTTAGTTTATTTATTTCAAAATTTTCATTTTAAATTTTTTGGTTATGCGTAAAAGATTATTCCAATTTTACAATTTTTATCTTCCTCATGTCATTTAAATGATTTAGGATTATATTAATTAATTTTATTTTTTATCAAATTAGGTTTAAATTCATGTTTATGTGAGGAATTAAATTTATCGAAAAAATATTTAATTTTTTTCTGTGGTACGTATATTTATTCTAAAGAAAATTATTTATTTCTAACAGTAAAACCATTATATATCTCAATATATATATATATATATGAGTAATATTTCTAGACAATATGCATGTTTTCTAGATGATTTGTTAAATATTTTTCTTCAATTTTTTATACTTATATGGAATCCAAGTCAATAATATTAAATCATGAATTAAATATGTGCATTATTTAAATTATTGATTAGTTTTATATTTAATTTATAATTTTTATGCACAATATAAATATAGATATTGAGGTGATATTTTTCGCAGTTTAATTAAATCATGGGTATACGATATATATTATTCAATCCCAATAATAGAAAAAAAGGATTTATTTGAAATTCAAGATCGACTTCTAATTGTTATTATATATATGTATTTATATGTACATAAATTTAATATATTAAAAAACTTTGTACATATATATATATCCATTTATGGGAAGAATATATAAATTAAGTGCCACATTGATAATTTTTTATGCGACACATAATTATCTATTTTTTATGGTTATTTTTTAAGAAAAAAAATCTATTTGTTTTCTACTTCTATTATTTTAGGAATTATTTATTTGATGCACAAATCAATAAAAAAGTATATAATTCTAATATGAATTATATATTTGGGTTTTAAAATTGTTAATGTTATAACAATTTTAAATCATGAATTTATTAAAATGATTCAGCACAAGGGTGTTTATGAAAAGTCTCTCTTGCAAGAGTTCTGGTCCAATCCAAAATTGCAATTGAAATTATATAAAATATTATAAATTTATTTCTAAACATACTCATATATAAATATAATGGTAGTATATATTTTTACATAGTGACATGATTCAAAAATACAACTCCAGTTAAATTATATATAAATAAAGCTAGCTTAAAAGTGTTTTAAGAAAAACCGGCACATGAATGTTGTAAATATGGCATGGAATTATGGAGTGAACCCGATCCCTCAACAACTATGTAGGCCCAAGATATCCTTTAATGTTTCGCAGTGCCCCAATCCATAGTGTTTGGTTTTCAAAATATTGTATATTGGTTTCATAAAAATCATTGTATAACTTTAAAATTGATTTTTTTACGTAACTGATTTCAAAAGTAGTATATTATTATAAATGTAATTAATTTTATTTAATTTTTTAAAAGTGTTTTTTGAAAAATTATTTTTATGTTTTATTCAAGGAAATTTATCAATGATATTTTTAATTAAATATTTTATTAAAATTAATTATTCAACATCAAAACATTTTACTAGGAAATTGATTGCACTCCCCATTGTTTTAGAATGTTTTTCAGAAGAATCCTAGAAGTTCTAAATTGGACTTCAACACTTTTGGTGTTATCATGAGTGGAAGTGAAATAGAAAATTAGTTTATTTTTATATTTATATTAAATATAAATTATATTTTAATCCTCAAGAACCTATACTGGAAAAAGTTCCTCGTTTTTCTTATATGTTGTGTAATTATTTTATTTTTAAAATAAAATAATCAATATTTTCAAACACTGAGTCTGAAAGAGAGGAATTGGGACATTATACATTAGATGAACTTAATTATTTCAGTTTTTTGAAATGTATATAGGTATCATTTGGCATCCAGAATAGATACATGGGAGAGTGTTTCACTAAATTATATTTAATCTATTTGGAAATTTCCATTGAAAACATTCTAGCCTCACATCTAGAAAGCTCACAGTATTTATTTAGGTTTTCTCAAAAAGGCACACTTTTTTCTTCTATTGATATTATATTTCAGTCAATATAAAATCTCACATGATTATTTTCAATTTTCTATCTATTTATTCATATATTTAATACAACCCTTATTCTTGATGTATTTATCAATTGGTTGAGGCTCAACATGTGAAAATAAATTAGTGTGACTAGATAGTTTATATCTCTTCTCATTTATATGAAATAATTAGGATTTATAATGATATTTTTAGTATCAACACGATTTATCATTAATTTATTTTCTACTATATTTTAAAGATTACTGTATAATCACTTGAATTAGTAGAATATGTATCACCATCATAATTTTTTTCATTTCTTTTTGACTATATAATTTGTTCAACGATGGTAACAATAACCTCATCATCAAAGAATGTGTAATTTTTATATGAATATTAGTTTTTGTTGAATTTAATTTCATAAATTTTTTTAACCTCCCATATTTCCAATATAATAGTTATGAATTTATATTTTGTGTATGTACCAAAAATATTCTCTTTCCATTTATCCCATCAAACTTTTCATAACTATTTTATTTATTTTTGATCAATGATAAAATATCAAGGATAATATAATGTTTTATATTTTTCTACTTCCTAAATTATATTTTATACGGAGAAAAAAATTAATTTTCCCTCAATAAACAAATTTTTTTTTTAAAAAAAATCTCATCATTAACAATGGTTTTCATCCTTATATACGTAGAGATATCATAATCACATAACATGGATTTATTCACCTCAATAAGAAACAATTTCACCCTTTTGTTTACTCTATTTTTGAAGTGTCTAGGTAAAAATATACTCATATATTTTTCTATGTATGTTCGGATATTCAAAAATCATTTATTCCGTTACCTACTCAAATTATTAAATCATATCCTCTTTTTATAATAACAAATTTTCATATAAATAAGTCTGTAGATAGTTTTTCACATGTTCACATCCTAAAATTTGAGATACATAAACATAACTCCCACCATTCTAGTAAAATCATTGACAAATGTCATGAAATACCAATCTAATATTATTGAAGGCTTACTAATTGGATAAAAAACATAAATGTGGACCTACTCAAGTTTCATTCAGGTTTAAATCCCATCTTCCCTATGGATTAAATAGACTATATTTCCATTTGGAATGTTTTTAAATTCATGATTATTTATTACATCTTGAGTGGAACTTATCTCACAACCACCTTTAGGATTAAACTTCTTATAATATTTTATAATTTTGGAATAACTCTTCCATATACAAATTTATTTTCATCTTGCATACTCATATATTAAATAGTTTTAGCGTCTCGAACCAAAATTAAAATTATATGGTCTCGTTTATATTGGTATCACTGCTCTATAATTATACCCCTTTATAATTTGTCCATTACTTCTAACGAAACCTTATTATTATCAATACAAATCAATTTAACACTCAATATATGATAATTCAACCCATCAATAAAAAACATCATTAGAGTTTAATTATTGTTACCCATTTCTTCCTCTAACGAATCCTTGAACATTAATGTCTTCCTATTAATAAATTTAATATATCCTTTTTTGTGTCTTACAACATTTTTCAAGTAATTAAAATCATGTTTCTTGTGTCATGAAATACCATTTTCTAAAATATACGGAATATAACATTTTCATGTATTAAAAGATACTTATACCACATTTAAAATTGTGATGATATATTCTTATTCTGAACATTCTCAAAAATAACATTCATATTTATTGGACGTAGTAAGATATTGAGATACACAACTATATTTTTCCCTTTTAGATCATAACATCCATAAACCTCATTTTATTTTTTAATTATATTTTCACATTTATATTTTTAGAGATTTTATACACTATTTAATTATATTTAGATTTTTTATTATATAACCATTTGATATTTCACTATCTTATGTCATGATAGATATATGTTAATCCAATAGTTATAAATTTTAGGATAAGATACATCTCATAAATCTTATTAACACTAAAATTTCATTCATTAACATAAATTTTATGTCATCTTAAGATGTTGATAAACCAAATTTTTAGGTTTCAAAAGTTATGGTTTCAATGATTTTTTTTGAAAATACTACATTGATAAATTTTGTTATAATTGATATTATAATATAAATTATTCCTTTTAAAATATTTGTGGATTTTTT
Organism: Viscum album; assembly: GCA_963277665.1. Lineage (NCBI taxonomy): Eukaryota > Viridiplantae > Streptophyta > Magnoliopsida > Santalales > Viscaceae > Viscum > Viscum album. The sequence continues at coordinate 2,139,619,424 of OY728163.1, read as the reverse complement.
ACTTTTATTTATCCTTTTTACTAGGTTCATCGATATTTTTCATATGATTCAACCACATTAATGATCTTCAATTATACTGATTCATATATAGACAATGATTGAATATATTGAAGATAATGTACATTAAAAAACAATTCAACAACTCAGTTGGCATTATATTTTCTTATAAATACTAATTTTTTACTCATTTATATTTTAAATTTATTATAAATGAAGATAAATTTATTTATATTCATCATAAAAATGAAAATTTGTATCTTTGAGTGGTCATTATCATCATCAACAAGAATTGTTGTATAAATATAATAATAAATAGTATTTATTATCTTAATATTCACTAGATTTAATCCTTCATTGTTGATTACTGGGCATGCTTTTCAACTTGGATATATCTTTATTCATCATGTTTTCTTTGAGATGTGAATTTTCATCTATAAGAGATTGTCTATCTCTTAGTCACATTTTGATCTCAATTATCAGGAAGTAATTCTTAGTTACATAATATTATTTAGCTGGAAACATATTCCTAAAAATTGGTATCATCCTTTTTTATTAAAGGCCTTCATTTTATTGATGCATCAAAGCATTTTGAGTTATTTATTTATTACATCATTCAAAAGTGATTGTAAAATTACTATTAAAGGCATCAACTTTAAGAGTTATAGAGAATACACTAATTAATTTGGAATAAATATTGTTCTTCAATTTTTTTTTAGGTGGGTTTATTTTGAAAATAAATCTTTTTATGAAGGATCCTTTAGTTAAATTACCATGATCATTATTCATTCTAGTTTACAAAGAATTACACAAAAATAGTATGCATCGTTACCATAATTAAAACATTTCAATGGTAACATAACTTGATACATCCCTTTATCAATTTTTATTTTTCTTGACAACAACGAAAGAATGTCACCAAGTAAAATTATGTCCCTATATATATCTACACTATACTTTTCATATCTAAATATCACATTTTATAATGCATAAAAAGAATCATTCATTTACATATTCACCATAATGTTGAGGGGATCTACTCTTTTAATATCATATAATGATAGAATACTATGGAATTAACCAATATAGTTATTTTTAAAATCATTTTCATCAATGTATTTTTTTCATAAAATATATCAGGGAAATTTCCAATCAATTTATTCATACTTTTCGTGTCGTAAATAGTTTATCAATATTATACGGTGGAGATGAAAATCACATTTAACACTAGTAAATAACCCAATAATAAATTCATCTTATTTAATTTTTAAATCTTCAAAAAGAAATAAATAAACATGTAAATTTTCTCCCTTTACATATTTATATAATTCATAAATAATATTTAGTTTCAAATAAATAATTTCATTATTATTTCATCCAATGAATTTTTTAAAAAATTTTGATACAGTGAAGTCAAAAATGATTTCTATTCCATCCCATCACTATAAATATATATATTTTTGGATAAGGAATGTATAACTATATCATTTTGTATTGTAATTGTATGATTAATTTTTTAAATAATATCAATCCCTTGTGTGATAATATAAGGTAGAATTATCTTATTTCATACTAGGACCATATTCAACCAGGTGTTAAATTTATATAGATATCACTATAAAGATATCCATGTTTGTTAATTATCTCCCACTCCAGTGGGAGTTCCATTAAATTAGTCTCCCAGGATATCATTGATGATTATTTTTTACTTCTAGATAATGGTGTTCTATAATTAGACTAAATAAACAATTGGTATATGTTTGAGTGTGGGAAATATTAGTGAAATTTTCCTATTTTTGAGTTTTAGTGGTTTGATTCCATTGACATGATCACTTACTTGGTACCCTAGTCTAAATATCTAGGGAAGACAAAACATTCCCTACAAATTATTGAAAATTGGGACCACACATTGATGATGATGAAAATAATAAATAAGAATGCAATTTAATTACTTTTTTTGTAATCATATAGATATGGAAAATATTATCAATCACTGTTCTATGATAAGGAATTTAGGATATCCCTTACTCTAGAAAGAGACACCTGATGCGGTAAGATATTGAGGTAGGGGAACCTAATCACTATGGGAAAATTTTCATGGTGTCATCCTTCATTGATGTATCCCATCCAAACAAGTTTGGGTTTATACAATTATATATTTATTTCATAATACATTTACTCCTACACCATTGAATTCATAACTAGATGTTGTGGGTTCTTGGTTGTGATAATTGGTGTTATTTCCTCAATGCTCATGATGTTTTATAAACAACAATGGTAAAAGAATGATGTGTCAATGTCTAGTGTTTTATGATAAACTTTTTCATCAGGAACATTCCCATAACTAGATATGAAACTTGATTTTTAAAAATTTTCTCATCATAGATTCTATTTTTATTCCTTATGAAAAATATTAAATCCATCAATGTAATATCTCAAATATGAATGTATGAATAATTAATATTTTCAAGGAGTATTTGAATTCACATTGGGATAATAATTATGTTTACAAGTATTCTCATTCCCATGTTACCATTTAGCTTGTTTATGGTAAACTTTTAATGTACTAAATTACATCGATGGGAGGCCTCTCTATCACATAGAGTGGGATGATAAAAAATTTAATCACATTGGAGGATTGGGGGTGGAATCAAACCATGGAAAATAGTTTTTCCTAGTTTTAGAATATCTACTAGATTTAATTGATGTTAATAAAATCATTTATATTAACTAAAATGGTTACCATTTTGTGAAATTTGTTAACTAAATATGTCTATTTTAGAGGACTATATATATCAGAATCATATTCTTTAACATTTTATCTATTTATTTGATAACTCTAATATTTTTATCTATATTGATGGGAAAAATAAAATGTATCACCATCTTGGGAGATGATGGAATTTCATGAAAGTAAGTGATATGTGTTTTGGAGTTGGGGTTAATACCAGGAATCTGGCTCCCTAGTGACCTCAATGAAGGGAATCTAAAAACTTATAGTTCATTGAAATTTAATAAGACACTACTAACTATTTATGTCCACATGTTATTTAATATAGTGGTGATATTTAATTTTATTCATCCAGTAATGCTTCTTATTAATTTATTGTCATGGGGAATGGAATATTTACTGAAGGGTACATGTAAAATCATTAATGTGGGACTTATGCAAAAGGTTCCCATTGAGTTTTAAAATGAGAAATAAATCATGTGAACGATTTTTATCAAACCAATGTGAAACTATTTAATCAATGTATCTTTGAAAAACAATGTGAGAATATTATTCAATGAAATAATGGTACCCAAGAGAAAAATATAAACTATAGGTACTTGGTAAGTCCTTTTATAATTTCAATTATATTTATACTTGGGAAACTGGGTAGATAATTTCAACTCATGGAATTTCTAGGAAACTATAATGATAGTCACATCTTCATAAATATGTTTAAAATAAGGTTGATAATATTGAATCAATATATATTAGGAATCAAAGAGCCTTTCAAGACTAATTTAGATTGAGGGACCAATAGAAAAATATAGAATCATGGTATTTGGGGGACCAAGAAGAGTATTTCGACACAATGTGTTTGTGGAAACCAAGAGGGTGATATTGACACATGGTATTTTGTGGGATCAATGTTTGGGTATTCCGTATCATATCTAAATATGTGATGGAAATAGAATAAAATTATCAATGATTGACTATCTATTATTCATGGGGATTTGTGAAAAATAGGTATGTATTGATAGAAAGTCCCAAGGCAACAATACATCAATGATCCCAACCTGGGGATTGGTGGTGGATCCCACATGATATGGGATTTCATGGTTATTATGGGTGTTTATGTTGGTGACATGGGAGAGTGGGTGCCCTAATAGGTGGGATGGGAATGTAGGAACCTATATAAGTGACCATAGTGTGTGGAAACCTTGGTTAGAGTCTTGGGTGAAAGAGAACACAATAATTTCATTGAATACAAATCATGATTCGTTATTGGGATGACCTATGTTTTTTTCTAGATTTCGAAGACCCGATGTGAATACAAATTGGGAAGAACTAGGTGAAACTACACTATTGGAGGAACCTTTATGAAAATCTAGTGGCCCATATCCATATTGAAAAGTCCTTAGTATAAATCCACTATGGAAAAAACCTGGAAAAAGTCAAATTTAGAAGTCACTAATTGTAGATCTATTATCAAATTCCATGTTCAATGATTCACTTTGGTATGTCCTCGGAAATATGATATTTTTCCCATGTGAGGGTATGCTTGCCCAAGGAATTGATTTACATGAATGGATTTTTATACTATATTATTACTTTCTTTTTTATATTTCACATTCCTTTATTTTGGGATTTTTAAAATCACATGTCAGATTCAATTGATGACATATGTGTATATGATTTTTATATGATCTCACTAGTGGTGTGGCCTCTAAAGAGAATTAAAAATAATGTTGAAAAGGCCATTAATGGGATTATTTAAAAGCAATGTATAGCTTAAAACTCCGGGATAAATTTTAATTTACTAGGGGACTAAGGTGTGGTCTATATTGAACATGATATTCTGTAAAACTATATATATAATGGTCTTAAATTTTAGAATTATTTAAGTTTAAAAATGTAAAATTTTGAATATCCCCATTGACATACAACACCCAATAAATATTATGTCATGATAGTTCAAAATAAAATAATTAAATTTGATCATTATAATATATGGGTTAAATTTATCTCTATAAATAGAAGATACCAATTTATGAAATGTTTATTGAAAATAGAATAAAATAGAATATGTTGGTAGATTAATTCTATATGATTATTATATATATGAAAATGGAAGTTATGTTTCATCTCTATGATTATTCCTTTACCAAGCTCATGTTGTCCTCCAATAAATGAGTCTTGAGAGATATCATTTGTGGGTGAAATTCAAGCTCATGAAAATTGCAATGTGATCCATGTAAGACAAATTACATCCCATGGAATCCATTCATATAGTATTACCCTTATGTCATATACCGAGGTCATATTTGGATTTTAAAATAGAATTTATAGTGATAAAAATATTTAAATTTTTTTAAAAAAATTTAGACTTTTATGAAATTTGATAAATATTTAATGTTGTTTTTAATATAATCATGGTAATGAAATTTATTTAAAACATAGTACTAGGTTTTTATTATTGAATACATAAGAATAAAATAATTTATGATATATTTTTTATGAAATGTATCTTTATATATTACTATTATTTTTCAAAAGAAACTACATTGGTCACTTTTAAAGGATGATTTTTAGTTTTCCAATTTTCAAAGTAGATGTTCCTAAGAGTAAGTAAAAAATTTTAATCACACTTTTTTATATTATTCTAATTTATTAATTAAATTTAATATAAATATATTCATATCTTATTAACATAACTACATCATTATAATAAATATACTGAAATTTTATTTTTTTAATCGAATAACCATTTTCCACCTTCCCCCAAACCATTTTAAAATTGAAAACATCACTTGTGAATACGTGGAGACTACAACAATCATGAACAATGAATTTCATTTTTTATCAATTCATCACATGGTTGACTATTATTATATATATAATAAATAAATATTATATATATATATATAATTTATGATTCTGGAGAGATATATCCTTAACAAAATTTCACAACTCCCTTTCATTATAAAATAAAAACTTCTCTTGGGCGTATATATGGTCTAGCAACAGAATAAATGAAGTGTTTTATATTAATTTTTTTGAATGGATTGTTTCGACCTATATTGGATAAATATATATAAAATTATGGGGTACTATATATGCTGAATAAGGTTATAAAATGATGAAACATAAATTTAGGATTGTTATTCTATAATCCATTGATATTTATAAATTACCCTAAAAACCAGCTCGTCCTCGATCTTACACTCTTAAATATGGAATATTGTTTCCATAAAATAATGATAGGTAGGAATAAATAATAATTTTTTAATTGAAATTTATCTCTAATTTTACAATGTTGAAAACTAAAGAAAAGCATGGTTTTTGACATCAACATTATAAAAAGAATTTTAAATAATATCCAATTAGTAACACCAAATAATGAAAATAAACATTAAATTAATAATTAATGTATAATGATGGGTTATAATTAAATAGTATAATATTTGATATATTTTATTATGGTTTTGAATTATTTTATTACTCTTTTTTATTATAAAACTGGTTAAACGACTTTTTGGATTTCAGGAGTAAAAGAAAACGACTTCTCTTAACTCAATTTTCATTCATTAAGTTACGATCTTCTTAAAAAATTTATTATTCATTGGATAACTTCTACAATATTGTTTTATGTTTTTTATTTATAATATTTTTTAAGTGGATTTAAATTTAAATTATAATTACCAATTTTTAAATTCTTCACAATTCTTGAATTGTCAAAACATTATGGATTTTCAAATTAATTTTACTTTTGAGGTTTTATTTTATATTTTGAACTTATTATTAATTTAAAAAATGATATTAAGATCCAATTAAATTATTTCATCATAAATCATTCATAATCATGTTATTTAAAATTCCATTTCACTATATCTCTTTCATGTACTTTTTTATTAATATATTACCTAAGTTGTAAGGGGTTTTCTAATCTCAACTATCCGTTATGAGACAGTTTGAAAATAAAAAACATTATTTTTGTGGATTATATATACAATTTTATAAAAATTAATCAAACAATTTCTCATATTCAAGGGATTTTTAAATCCTTTTCATGTTCTTTTTTTCAAGGGGTTCCAATTCATGTGTTATTTAATCTGTAAGAGATTTTATTATGTCAACGCTTATTTCTTTGAGTTATAATGTACCCACTTTACCATATTACATCTATTCTAGTTTTCATCAACACTAATATTTTATTAGAAAGTAATTTATCTTAATATTTTTGGAAATTACATTCTAATAAAAATATCAATCTTTTATGATATTTATTCTCATAAAATTATAATATAGTTATGAATAATTCACATATTTTGTTAAAATATTTTTCTTTTATATCCATGTAACCTATACTATTTGGCATTCTCCATCTTTTTTGGATACATAATTATTTGTTTTTTAATTTAAAATAAATATTTCATTATTTTATTCACTACACGAGGATGCTTTATAACACCTTTTGAGATACCTCTTTCAATAAAGATAGTTTGAAAATTTTAAAATGCATTTTATTTTTCGGTTTGAAGGTTTTATATTCCAAAAAAATAATATGGATAACCTTTATGTATTTTTAAAATAACTATTTTTAATGATTATTTTAAAATTTAATTTTTTTTTCAAAATATTTCACATCACTTTTTTAAAAAATAACTCTTGAAAGACTCGTATGTTTTTATATTATGATAATGTTATAAAGATTTTCTAAATTAAATGTGATGGTTTTTATTTTATTTTGATATTAATCACATAAGAATTTTTTCCTTTGGAAATTATTTTTTCAGTAATAAACATATAAATTTCCCTATGCTATTTTTCTTATAGTGGTTTAAACTTCTAGTATCATTTAATTCATCAATGCATCCATTTTTATATCGTATAATTAAAAATGATCTTATAATAAAGGTTATATTCATCAATTTAAATATCCTTAAATGTTTTTACCCACTCTAGAGATATGTTATTATTATACCAACAACATTATTTCTCTATATATATTATGAAATGATCTAGGATAGATTTCATGAAACTTGTCTATTTTCAATGGATTATTAGATTGATGTTTCATACAAAAATTAATCCATGTTCTACTCTGACATGCTTTTGTATTATTTATCATTATATGGTGAGTTGACCCTATATATATCTCTAATTAATTGGTTATTTTATGATATCTCGTGAGATAATTATTTTTTCACGGACGTAATTATTGGTAATCTATGGTCATAATATTGCGTGTGATTCAAAAAATGGTTTCGATATGTTCAGAAGAAAACATGTTGGTGTAATTGTGGATAATAAAATCCCAATATAATATGTATAATAACCCCAAATCTATAAACGAGATCTTGTGGATACTTTATTAAATTTGTTTAAGATAATAATGACATCTTTCTAAATGACCTATTAGTTCAACAGTCTTTAATAACTTGATAAAAACATGATTCTTATATTATATGGAAAATATATAATACATTGCGTAAAAACATTCTTATATTCTTAATATTATTCATTATATCATTTTATATATCATATGTAATATAAAATATATAATGTGTGAAATCAGATGCGCAAAAATATTAATGTGCAACAGTTTCTATCCTTAATCAATAAGTCAAAATTAATATTGCACGGTAAATAACAGAAAGAATATTCTATTGATTTAGTAACATGAGAAAGAAATTCATCTATTGATAATATACAATAAAATTATCTCATAAATAATAATAATAAATTAATTCCCAGTGAAGGAAATACTTTGTATTACACATCTTTATACCAGTCATTTTGTATATCTACCATTATGTCCTTTCAATAATATTGTTTAAACTATGGGTAGGTATACACCAAAAAATACATTGAAATATGGATATCTGACAAGTTTATCTTATGTGACCTATCAATTCATCAAGGGGATATCAATAACTTGAACAAACCGATAAATGCCTTCCTAATGCATTACTCATATATTAAATGATCAATTCTAACCATATAAAATATTTATTGTCAACTAATAACTATATTTTGTTATGGTTAAGAATTTCTAAGCATTTTCCCTTGTCAAATATGTATTTGTCAATGTGAAATACCATATATATTAATGATATACATTTTATGAAATAATAATTCATATGATATAAAGAATATTTTTATTTAATAAAACTGAAATTTCTCATGAAGAATGATCCCAATAAAGTGAATGTTTCAAGGAAAAGTTAATGACTAAATGATTAATCAATAGATTATAGGTGATTATCATATAAGTAAATTTTATAGTAAAATCCAGATTTTTCTATAATAAAGAAACTAAATGAAAAAAAAACTTGAATACATTTTCAAATACTATTTCTCTATTTTAAATCATTGAATCATTATGGAATAATATGATGAGAATAATTAGGTTATGGTGGTGGGTATGTCCATTAATGTTGTATACATTGAGAATAAAACATACACTTAGACTTGTTGAAATGAAATTTTAAAATGAACCTTTGGGAAAATTGAAATATTACATTGAAATCATTTAAATATTCAAGGATGACATAAAATTTAATTAATAAATAATTTGAGTAATAAAAAAGTTATTTTTAAAACTATGTTGGAAAATATAGACATGAAAGAACAATATAAGTGATAAAAAAGTATAATATGATCCGCATTTCTTTTTTACATTTTCAGTTATTTATATTACAAAGTAAGTAAATTTTGCAAGAAAATATAGAATCTCATAAACCATGCATTAGATAAGAAAATATATGGAGTATAAGCATGATATATTATAATAATACAAAAAATATTTTTAGATAAATCCAAAAAAATAAATTGTACAAAGAATTTTAACAACTTGGGTAAATTTAAATTAAAACACCTTGAAAGAGTAAGATTGAATTGAAACATTAATAATCAAGAATTAATCAATATCCTTGTTAAATAAATCAATGTATTATTTTCAAAAACATATAAAATAAATAGGTTCTAAATAACATTTATTTGATAATATAGTGGAAATTAGGATCAAATCCCTATTAATAGGTAGGAATCATCATGCACATTTTTTATATTCCCTATAAAATAAATTTATGAAAATTATTTACATTCATAATATATTTTTCCATTATTAATATTTATTTATTTAATATAATACAATTTTTATTTAATTACATATTCAATTAAGTTGACATCAGACGATTTAATGATATTTAGTTAATATGTTTAAAATGATGTTGGTATGTTGAATATTATGAATGTTTTATTTATTATACAATATAAATAATAATAATGACATTATTATATTTATATTATACTATTAATACCAATCAATAGATATGGAAATAACAAATGAATTGTGTGACAATAAGGGAGATGGTAGACCACATGTACTCATGAGTAACGTTTCAATTTTACAATGATCATGATAGGAATAAGTTAAGTATTATTTAAACATTATCATAATATTTTAATAGGATAAAGAGCATAATAATTACCTAAATAATAGTAAACATATAAACCATGTGATTCGGTGGGGAAATATGAATCACATTGCTTCGTGGAGGTAGTATTCCACACGTACGCATGAACTACATTATCATATTTCAACAAATGGAACGGTATGCAAATATGTGATATATTTCATTTCAATAAAGATAATTATATCATTAATATATATATATATATATATATATAATTTATAATAATAACCATCCATGATAAGATTTCACATAAAGTCAATTACATCTGTTTGAGAGGTGGAACTCCTCCATAAACATGAATGAAAAATTTGTACCCAATTCGATGGAATAAGAGATGGATATTTGTTATAAAATTAAAATAATAACATCTTAGTATTTAAAATATATCACTGTTATTATTTAATCATGTTTGATGAATTTTTCAAGGAGGTGGGTGAAAAAATAAAATGAAAAATAATTCTTAAAAACAATACTTATCATTTTGAAAACACATTAGAATTATGCCTAAATCTATAATATGATTGATTTTTATAAAAAAAATTCTATAATTAATGGGAAATGATAAAATTATTTTGTTATAATAGGTAATTTTTGAATCCAACTTTATCAATGTGTTGAAGGGAGAGGAGACTAGGTGTTCTTTTATATGTGGTGAGAGGAAACACATAAAAATTTAAAAAAGAATGAAATATATAAATTTCATTGTCCATAAAAATGTCTTGATAATGGGGCATATAAAATTTTAAATGCTATTGGGTCAAAATATGTCCACCCATTTAAAATTATAAATGTTTTATATCATTTCAACAATTACCACTTCATTTTTACCCCATACTAAACTAGTTTTATCATTAACTATGGTAACAAAATTTTACTCTTTTTATTATTCATTATGAGAAAAAAATAATTTGACCTTATTAATTAACCTTAATTACACAAATTCAGTATATGGAATCCATTTTGTTAAATTCAATTATATTAATTGGTAGAATCTAATTTAAAATTAACAATGAATAATGTGATGAAAAACGATTTTTAGAAAAAATTTCTTATAAGTAGAAATAATTTTTATACTATATTCCACTATAAAATTAACTAAAAATTTAAATTGAAATTATTATTATTATAAATGATTATATTTTTTATTATGTAATTTTTAAATAAAAATAAAATTTGTAAATTTTTTAAACGAAAGTACATTTTTAGAATAAAAATCATTATTTTTCAATATTCATTGAAAAAATATTCTTTTTATAGAAATACCAAATTTTTTATATAACCTAATTTTGACATGATTAAATGAAAAATGATTTTCATTTTTTAAAATTAATATTATATTTACTTATAATAAATATTTAAAATAAAATCATGTATTGGATAAAAATCCCATTTGGTAATAAATTACGGATTTTCATTTTGACTGAAAAATTAACTATTATTCCAATAACACTATTAAATATAAATAATTAAAATTTATATTACATGAATATGATTTATGGTAACATTAACTATGTTGTTAAATTTTTATATTCTACAAAACAAATTCTTTGACATTTTTATGGATATTACTTTCAAAAAAATCATGGTGGTTCTTTATCCTAACATCCTTAGGTTAATATATTGCACCATCCATTTTATGATTTATCCAATGTACATTTAGTACTGAAATCTAACTATTCCAAGAAAATTTATCTATTATTCCCAAAACATTGATAGTCACATTAAATTATGATATATCAGGTTCTAGTTTTATTTCATCAATGGTGATCTCTTATTTTGGGTTTAGAATACACTTCCTTTACAAATAGATGTTGAAAAAATTCATATGCTTTACTGAGGATTTGTTGTATTTCCAATCAGTGATCCAAAACTATAGTTATTTCTTTTATTTTGAATGGATTGATATACATGGGTCTCAATGTACCATTTTTTCTGATCCTTATAACACTATTCTATAGAGATACTATCAAGAAAAAATTATCTCTAACTTGAATATCAAAAACATTCCTTTGGATATTAACATACAACATTTTCCTTGTTTTAGTTTCTTTAACATGATTATAAATGGGGCTTACCTTTTTTTGTATCCTAAAAACATATTATGGTTCAATAATCATCCTTTCACAAACTTCATATGAAAAAATTAGAATGTGACATCTATTTCGATATAATTCTTCACACGACACAATTTGTATACATAAAAAGAAAATATTTTTTTTAGAAAACACTACCAATGGTAAATAATGGCTTCATGAACCTTTAAGTTCATGCAATCAGGACCTCATCATATCTAATAATGCTTTAACAGTCTATATATACTTCCTATAAGTTTAATGATGAGTGGTGGATCTCAAATAAAGCTTTGTATCAAGAACATTTTGAGTAATTTTACAGAATTTTGATATAAAGAATAGACCATGAACAGAGAAAATTGTTAGTAGTTCCCTTTATGTATTTAAATATCAATGATATAGATACATTCAATATAATGTAGAATTAAATAAAATATTTTATCAAGGAAATTTTTATATTTGTTAAGGTAATAAAAAATAATATTTATTGCATCATTATTTCAAAAACTCTTTGGTAATCAATAAACAACGCAGTTGGTAATTTCATGAAATTTCAACATAATAACTGGTATTAATTTCATTGGTCCTATATGAAACATTTTCTCACACATTTCCCTTTGGAAACCCAATCATCTTGATACGTAATCGAAAATTTCACACATCATGTTCCCTAAAAAATGATTCACAAAATCCTAATGTATCTTTCTTTTTAATGGGTATTCATAGAAATTAAAGCTATAATAATAATATAATAATTATTATTTAGAGATGGTATAGATTTAACACACATCATAATTCCAAATTTAATAACTTCATCTTCACCTATGAATCCTAAACATTTCCCATCATTAATGAGATAAATTTTCTTTATAAAATTTCCATTATAAGTCTGTTAACATTTAATCTATTCTAATAAATATGGTTTATTAGTCATAAGAAAAATGGATATGTTTCCCATTATTTAATATTTCCATTATCAATATTTATTTAGTCAATCAAAATACAATCCCTATAAATCATCATTTTAAAAATAACCCTATGTTTTTTGCTCAATAAATCTGAAACATTATTTCCATTCCCAGTGTGGTAGTGTATTGATAAATCAGAATCCTTGAGTATCTGAACCCATAATATTTTCCTTATGAAGATATATTTTTATGAAAATATCTATTTCTGACACTTATGATCTATATATTTCTCATATATTTTACCATAGAGATTATATATCCATATTTTTAAAGTAAATATTATAGTTTATAAAACTATATTAGGATTTGTATAGTTCTTCTCATTGGTATTTAACTTCCTTGATTCGTAGGTAATAAAATTATCATTCCATATAGGTATAATATTATTTATCTTATTTTATGTTTCTCTATATATAAAAAATACTCCATTTTTGGATATTATATTTAATACCAAGGAATTTACTAATCTCATCTTCAATTCATCAAAACATTATTCACATTAAATTTTCAATTTAAACTTAATGGATTTAAGTTTATATATGTTAAAAAATTTATCCAATCAGTAAATCCTTTAAACAGAATGGATATAGTTACCTAAATTAATAATAATTGAATGTAACATAGTTCAGTTTGTTGGTGTACACAATTCTTTGTCTCCATATATAATAGTTGTATTAATTTGTATTCTATCCTTAGAGATAGTATGGTCATGAAAAGAAACTTTTGAATCTATAATTAAATCATTTAGAAGCATAAATATATATCATTTTCTCTATGATATTAAAGAATTATCTTCATGTGATTCTCATGGTCCTCAATGATTCTATAATATACTAATATATCATCAAGAAACAAATCAATAATATTATCATGACATTCCAGTAATACATTTTTCATTAAATCCATAAAAATGGAGGTTGAATTTGTCAATAAAATTGGAATTTCTGTAAACTAGTAATGTCCACACATTTTATTAATGTTGTCTTTAGAATATAATTTTTATCCAAATTGATGATATCTATAAAGTTTATCAACTGTTAAAAAAAGTGAGTTCTATGAGGTTGATCAAATAAGTAATCAATGCGAGGAATGTGAAACTTTTTAATTATTCTAATATCATTTATATCATTATAATTATTTTTTAGATAAATATATACATATTTATCTTAATGAAATGAGTATAGGCTCCCAAAAGTGAATCGCTGGTGTATATAAGTCCCTTACTACAAAATTTCCATACTTTTTTCCTTAATTAAACTTATTCTATCGTTGCCATTGTTCTAGAAGTATTTGTTATATTTCATTAATCAGGGTTTAAATCAATGGAAAAATAAAATTCAAAGATTGTTGTATGTCTAAGTAATTACTCAGAAAAAACACCAATTTATTCTTGTAATGTATATACATTCCGAAATTAAAGATTCAATTCTCTATCTATAGTTTTTGAAAAATATTTTCCCTTAAGAATTTCATTCTGAAAAGATACTATGGATTGATATAACCATTAAATAGATATACAAGTCTACCCAATAAACATTTAAAATCCCACATTTTCATCCGAAATTCCAATTTTACCCACTTTGAAATAATTGTTTTCATCATATTTTTAAATACAATCCTTAAAAATTATAATATATAACTAAACCATTGGTATAATAATATTTTCTAGAAGTAGGTAAGGTTTATGCGCCATAATGGTAACATACTAGTATGTTTATATTAGGGTGATATTTTCATGAATATTATTTACGGAAACCCACCTATTAAAGTGTTAATGAAATATCCAATTTTCATAATAAACATTAAAGATATGAAGTAGTTTTAACATATAATGCTAAATAAATAATTAGATAAATTTTAGTATATTATTGTATTCCTTACGATAATATAATTAGTAACTCTAACAGATGTGTTGTGATTTCATAAACGTAGCCTCATTGCTATGGTGTCTTCTATAATAGATTCTCTTAATTCTTGAGATATTGATTTGAATATCCTCTCATTTCATAATAGTAAAATCCCATGATAATATTGATCTATTTTTCATAAATTCATTTTATAGATGGACCTTGTATACAAAATAGTTACAAACTCTATTTCAATTCATGCATTTTCCCGAATGTTTCTTTCAATAATATTACAGGAGAGAAATTTCATAATTCTATTATTCATATATGAACTTTTACCTTTTTAGTAATGTTCATTTGAAAAATTATATTTTGGATTTATCTTGAAAATATACGATCTCGAATATTACACATCAACTTAATTTCACTTGATATTATATGACAATATGATGTAAACTTTTGAGAAAATAGTGCCCTTCAGAGACATGTTATAATACAATCAATGAAATAGTGAATCCTACATTCTAGATTATATATATATATTTGGAAGCATTCATGGATACTCTTGTATTGTTAGACTCATACTCTTATATATTTTTTTCTTCCATTCGCAATAATTAAACAAACATTCCCTTCTTTACATGTTTCTACCATCAAGAAAAAATTTTCATAATGAAAATTACATTAAATGTTATTTATTAATTTTTTTTCATTTTATAATATTATTTAGTTTTTTAATCCCTGAAAACCTATGATATATATCTCCATTAAAACACTTCACTTATAGAATAATAATTTAACTTTAAATGCATCCCAATGAAAGTAATTTCTTTTATATTGAATTAATTTTTTTCTTAGCGAATAATGGATTTGTAGTCCCACTAAAATATGGAGGCTTATGTCACAATATGTGATCAAAAAAGAAGAATCACATTGTTGAAAAACATGTTACATCATTTAGGTATGGTTATTCATAATAAAAGGACGAATCTTACATGAAATTTCCTTGATATTCTCACTTCCATTACAATATATATTGTATTTTAAAATCGAGGAATACATATATTTTATATAGGTTTTGATCCAATTTCATCCATTATCCACCATCAATGAATAATGGGATAAAATATGTTTTCTCATTATCAACATGAATATTGATCTATAAAATTATATACCAATAATAGTTAATGTTCTAAAATACTATAATGGATTATAATAATTTTTATGTTAGTTTTGTTCATTAAAAATTTAATTCCCTATGCTTCCACTAAATGTCATATGATACCAACTGTAAAAACAATAAATATATTAACCCAGAGTTGGTTTTTACATTTTTTAATTAATATATGATACATAGTATCTCATCCAAATGGAATGATCAGTTTTATATTCAAGATAATCTTAAAACATTAATGATTCCCAAATAAGATTAAAAATATATAATACAATGAATAAAAATATTCTTTCATACTTGTTATTATTCATAATATAATCTTTCATATAACATGAAAAAAACCTTATAAAGTGTGAGATCAAATTCTTATTAAGGGTTATGAACAACATAATCTGTCATGAATTAATAATGCATAATCATTTTTTAAATTAAAATAACAAAAAATTCAATTTATACAATCAATAACATGAACATGAAATGAATCCATGGATATTACAAAATAAAATAATCTCATGGATAATAATAAATAATGTCTCAATGAAGGAAATTAATACTATTGGATGTCATGATCTTAGACATCATGATATATCTACCATGAAATCCTTGGGAAAGATACTTTGAACTTTGGTTAATAGTACTACAAATCCCCATTAAATTAAGGCAAGTAAACTAGTTTCTCTGATAAGACATATGGATGGGTCAAGGGGCTATCTATTACTAGGACCCACCAATAAATCATGTCCAATGAGTTATATATATATATATAGAATGATTGATTAGTTTAATAAAAAATAGTCAGTATCAATATACATCTATATTTTGAAAAGAATATATATTTTTCAAGGTTTTCCCTATTAAAATTTAAAATTATCAAATAAAACAACATACATAAAAAAAATATAGGATTTAATAAATAACCATATACATAAAATATATAATAGTGATATTTAAGATATATGAAATTTCCATTTACAAATTATAATAAAATTGTGAATATTTATAGATATATAAAATTAGAACATGATTTATCAAGAGGTGAGTGGTGACCATTAGATAAGTTGATTTTATAGAAAAGTAATGTATTTTAATGAATAATATAAATTCAAAGGGAAGCATTTAAAATATTTTTTTAATAAATGTGTTTCATTTATAAAATATTTGAAATCTTATAGAAGAATTTTAATTTTTTATAATGGTTATGGTGGTAGGAACATCCTTCAATTCTATATTATAAAATATAAAAAAATCATTTTATTTTTTATAATGAATGTTGAAAATGAAACATTCAGGAAAAACAAAATTATTCCTTTCAAATCATGCAAAAATTCAAGGATAAAATAAAATTTTTATAATAAATCAATTGAATAATATAGAGAATCATTTTAATATAATTTATGAAATGTATAGACATGGAAGAAAAGAATATCTGATCCAAAAGGGAAATAAGACCAGATTTCCATTTAAAGGTTTATATTATTTATTTAAGTTCTAAAGAGATAATATTTTATATGATAATATTTATAGTCCTTATATATCAAAAGGATAACAATATAGACGGATTTTAAGAAGGATATATTATTATATTCCTTCAATGAGAATATTAGCAGTCCCAAAAATGAGATTTTGTCAATAAAATTTAGCTTTAGGGTTACATTCATCGTGTAACCCACTAAAAGGGTAAACATGGATTTAATATTTAGTAATCATGAATAATATTATATTCATTTTAAATATCTAAAAGGGTTGAAAATACACAATATTAATGTAAATTGGTTCATAATACCAAATATGGCTTAATATAGTGGAAATTGATACAAAACCCCTTACCTTAGGTCTAAGTCAGCTTGTATGTTCTTTATCACCATAAATAATAAAATAATGATAATTATTTAACTAATTAAGAAAGATTCTTGTATTTACTAGTAATTTAATTTTATTTATCATCATGTAATATTTAATTACCAAATCATTATGTTGTGGGTTAACCGTATATATATCTCCAATTAATTGATTAATTTGGGATATCTCATGAGATAATAATTTTTTCTTGGATGTAATTATTGATAATCTATGGCCAAAAGATTGAGTGTGACTCTAAAAATGGTTATGCTATGTTTAGAAGATTACATGTTAGTGTAATTGTAGATAATAAAATCCAAATATACTATGTAGAATAATCCCAAATCTAGTTAACCAATTCATGTGGATTCTTTATTACGTTGGTTTAAATACTAAGGATATCTTCATAAAGTACATATCTATTCTGTAGTATTGAATAACTAGATATAAAAATTATTCCCAAATTATATGTAAAATATATTATATAATGCGTAAAAATATTCTTTCATTATTAATATAATTCATTATATCATTCCCTATATCATATGTAATATAAAATAAATATAGGGTGAGATCTAATTCTCAATAATAGTTATGCGTAACTATTTCTATCATGAATCAATAAGGCATAATTAATATTGCATATAAATTAATAGAAAGAAAAATACATTGAATTAGTTACATTAGAATGAAATTCATCCAGGGATAATATAAAATGAAAATATCTCATATATAATAATAAATTAATTCTCAATGAAGGAAAATCATAGTATTAGACATAAATATTGCAGCCATGATGGTATCTCTACCATTAAGGTTGTTACTAAAATTATTTAATATATGGGTAGGTATACAAAAAAATCCATTGAAATAATGCTATACAACTGGTATATCTCATGAGACCTATCAATTCATCAAGGGGATTTCAATAACCTTTACCAAACAATAACTGCATGTCTAATGCGTTACTCATATATGAAATGATCAATTATATTCATAAAAAATATTAGTAAATAAAAAATAACTCTATTTAGTAATGGTTGTGAATTTCTTAACGTTTTCCCTAGTCAATTATATTTATATCAAAGTAAAATACCATATACATTTAAATGATATACATTTTATGAAATCATAATATATATGATATAAAAAATATTGTAATTTAATAAAAATGTAACATCAAATAAATAATGATCCCAATAATTTGAATGTTTCTAGAAGAAGTTAATGATTATAAGATTAATCAATAGATGATTGGTGACTATCATATATATAAATTTTACAGTAAAATCAAGAGTTTTCTAGAATAAAGAAAATAAATGTATAAAAATATGAATAATGTCACACCCCGAACCATGCAGTTATTTTATTTTATAATTTCTCTAGCTTTAAATGTATTTTTGCTGCGGTTCGTGTTCAGTGTCAGACTAGGTTCTTGAGTTTTTGTTAAAAAGTGCGCTTTTGACGCGACGTCGTGGGGCGCGTGAGTGGAGACTGTTCTGGAAGCCCCGCGCGTCCCTGCCCGGTGTATTTGCGCATCCCGTTGTCTTTGAAAAATTTTTTAAATAGAGTCTTTATATTTAACGCGCACATCTATTTTTATCAGTTAATAGTTATTTTTATAATTTAAGACGAAATGAATATTTTTTTTTATTATTTTTACTTTTATCATCATGATTATTATTATAATTATTATTATTACAATTGATCTTAATAAAGATGTTATTAATTATTATGGTTATTTATTTATTTATTCTATCTTTTTGAGAGTTGGGGTGAGTTTTAGACTAGTGCGCATGCACTACATGTTTGGCAGAGACTGTGCGGACAGCCTGGACACCGGTCTGACAACTTCTGGATCAGACAAAAGCTCACGCTTAGTTCGCGCACAGTCGCTAGAGGCATGTGCGGACCGCGCAGTTGCGCTATTCAAATAAAATAATTATTATGAAATGAAATTATTGTTATTAGAGATTAAAGTTATCATTATTTTTATTATTATCATTATTTTATTATTATCACTATTTTTGATTCATTTATTTATTTATTTATTTTTATCTCTTTTCTTTTCTTTATTTTTCTTTCCTTCTCTCTAACCCTAGATCCCCATTCTCGTTTCTTTTCGTCTCCCGTAGCCCCATGAGCGCCGCCACCCACATTTTTCTCTCCCCTGCTTCCTCTAGCACGCGCCCCCTGTATGCGCCGACCCCCCTCTCCTCCTGCAGTCGTAGCACCCGGATCTTCCTCCGCGCGGTTGCCTCCTGGACGAGACCCAGCTGGCGTCCCGACCTCCCCCGCGCAATCTTCCGGCTGCGCCTACAGCCTGCCCTCCTGCAGCCCGCAACCCCCTTGACCAGACCACCTCCGGACCTGCCTCCCCTCTTGCTGCACGAACACCTCTCCTCCCTTGCTCCAGCACGCACAACCAGCCACCGGGATCCCTCTCTGTCCGCCGCAGCACCCCACACCCTGTCCGCCTCACCTGTCCTCTGCCTGCGCGCATCCCGGCAACCCCCCCCCCCTGCTGGCCTTCTCCCGGCGTCCGGCGACCTCCCTCCGGCGCTGCTTCGCCGCACCCCCGTCCAGCTCCCCGGCTCTGCCCCGCCTCTTCACGCGACACCCCCGCTCGGCCTCCCCTCACAGCAGCAGCGCCTCCCCGTTTTCTCCTGTGCGGCCCGGCCTCCTCCTCCCATTCCAGCCCAGCCGCACACACCCTTGGACCTCCCTACCGGCGCACCTGCCTCCACGGAATCCGCCTCCCTCTGCCTCAGCCCGGCGCCCCGTCGCACTCCCCCCCGGCCGCGCCTCCTGTTCTGCTCCCCGAAGGTTACTAGTTTTTTTTATTTTATTTATTTATTATTTACTTTTATTGTTATTATTATTATTACTACAATTATTATTATTCTTATTCCTATTATTATGATTGTTATTATTAGTTATTATTATTATTATCATTATTAATGATTAATATTATTAATTTTATGATTATTATTATTATTTTTATTGTTAGTATTATTATTATTATTATTTATTATTATTATGATTATTATTAATTTTATTATTATTAGTGTAATTGTTATTATTATTAATACTAATTTTATTATTATTATTATTATTATTATTATTATTATGGCTGTTATTATTACTATTATTAATGTTATTATTTTTTTTTATTGTTGATATTAATTCTATTATTATTTTTATGAATCTTATTATTGTTAATTTTATTATTATTATTATTATTACTAATCTTATTAATCTTATTATTATTATTATTATCATTATTATTATTATTATTATTATTATTATCTTCATTATCGTACTCTTGTTGGATCATGGGTTTTAATTGATGGTTGGTTTTTATTTGTTGGCTTAGGACTTTTAGGACCCGCGCAGGGTGTTTCCGAGTGAGCACCATCGCCGCGCCTTGTCTCCGAGGTTCCGTTGTTGTCGCGCTTCAGTTCCGAGGTGAGCGTTTCTTTCCGACGCTTGGTTTGGCATGCTCTGGTGAGTTTTTGGATGTGTCTGAGTCCTTGGTAATGACTATGCAGAGTGTTAGACCTTGTCACGTGGTTTCGGACACACGTCGTGTCATCGCGATTTGGATCCGAGGTTGTTGTGTCGACGCGCTTGGTTTTGAGGTAGGTCCCCTTTGCACTGCTTTTAAAATTTAATTTATATTATTTCATGCTGTTTGCGCACCCTAATTGTTCAAAATCAACATTTTATTAATTGTAATAAAATATGAGAAAATATACGATAATTAATTTTTAATATAAGATGGTTAATTTTTAAATGGTTATTTAATGTCAAAAGGAGCCGTTTATTTTATACACGACACATGAAACATCCTTTTGATGAGCGGACACCCAATAATGAAAGAATGCCCGTTTGGCTTTTAAACATAATTCACGGAATGTAAAACAGAGTTCTGGTTTAATGAGAAATGATTTCTTTTGAAGCATGAACAAATACTTTGGTTTGTTTGAGAAATTTCCCGGTTGGCTCTTATAGATTACTTGGAAAAAGAAAATGGTTTGGTTTGGTTTATAAAAATATTGTTAGCCTGTGGCGTAGTGTTTTGGGGTTCTTTAACAGTTTTAAACTGGGTTTTGTCTCATAAAGAAGTTGTACTTGTCTTTGAGTAGTGTTTGTGAAATGTATTAAATGCCCGTTTGGCACATTATGGAAAGCGATAAAAATGTTTTGATAAAAACCCTCTTAGGGCGACTCTCATGCCGTGGTTGCAATGGATTGTTTGGGAGGCCGCGCTTAGAGGCTCCCGGGTACTTGAGTAGTAAAAGGCATGAGGTTGTTCCACGGAGTGGCTCGGGTGATGCCTATTGTGCTTTATATATATATATATATATGATTGGATGCTCGGTTGGCATTAGTTGGCTCACCCCTTTTTCAAACACTTGAGACATGGGAATCTGGCATATTGAGAGAATATTCTAAGAACGATTGCTGCACTGGTGGGTTATGGTACTGACCAGTGGCCCATAGTAGGTGGATATATTGGGTTTATTGCTATGGGATTTGCCCTCGACCTGCCCGTGAGTGGATGGTCGAGCGTATTGTGTGTTTTGATTTCATCGTGACATGTCAATAAGGATGATTTCTCATGAATTGGTGTCTTCTGGTTTATTCTCGATCTCCTAGGTTCACCCATGTCTATTCAGCTTTTGTAGCTTGCAGTAATGATTATGATGCTCACGTGTATACCTACATTGCCCTTACTGTGTGTTTTACTTTGTGCATTCTGGTGTATTGTTTTCTTTGGAAAATGGTTAATTGCTCTTGATTTGGTTTCTAAAAATTGTTTTCAAATAAAAGTATTTAACCCCCTTTGTACAAATTTGTAAACTTAAACATCACTTTCCCTTTTTCTGAAATGTCATTGGCACTAATGAAATGAACCCGAATTTTGAAATGGCTAAGGGAAATGGTTCGTACTTTGTTTTTAATTAAAATGCTTAGAAAATCATACTTTTATAAATTGTAGTTCAAACTTGAAATGATGTTTCTGTTATTTTAAAGGTAGTGCATTGGGAATAGATATCGGGCTAGCCTACTGAGTTTTAATACTCACACCTATAGTTCTTTTCTGTTTTTAGTGTTTGTGCAGGCTATAGCTTGAGCGCGCTCGCCTAGGGCGACGCTTGATCGTTGAGTCGGAGAGCGACCCGCGAGGTCGCACGGAGTTTGTTCGCACGTCGTGTTTGGTTAGTTTGATTCTTGTTTGTTCCTGTTTAGTCACTTTATCTGGATTATATTTTCAGCGCTGCTCTGTATTATTTTCGCTGTCTTATTTATTTACATTGGGCGAAATCGTTCACATAGCCTCTGTTGATGCCCTGGCGCTTGTCGCCAGCCCGGGAGGATCGGGAACGCCTCTCAGGTCATGTCGCGGACCGGTTCGGGTGACCGGTTCAGGGTCGACCCGGGTTGGTTCGTGACAAAATGGTATCAGAGGAGGTTTGCTCTTAGCAGACCTCACTATTCAGAGCGCCCTTTGTTATTTGGGATGTCAAGGTAGATGGAGTAGGATTGTCGGGACTTGAGGGGTAGGTGCGAGAAGAGCGTCGCGAACTCTTGCCTGTACCGATCCTCAGGTTTCCATGGGATGTCCGGTTTAATTGGTTTTTTTGGGTTTTTATGGAAATGTTTTGCGATTGGGGTACGACAAAGGGAGTTCGTCCATTAGTCCTCCTAACCCGCACGGCCTGGCAAGCCATGTGGATCTAGGGGCATGGTCCAAGAAGGCTCTCTGGGTCAGTGGCGTGTTTGGCATATGGCCGCCAACCATATGGTCAAGTCACCCACTGACACTAGTCCCCTATTTGATTTGTTTTGGGTTTCCGTTGATTTCTGAAAGTGGTTTGAATCAGAAAAGTTGGTTTTGAAAAAAAAAGTGTTGTTTGAAATGACATGTTTAATTTGTGGATTGTTTTAAAAGAAGTGGTATGAATAAATTGTTTTTGGAAAATGAAGTTGCTTGTTTTGGCCTTGGTGTTCCGATGAGTACTCACATACATTTCGGTGTGTTGGAAATGTGGATGGATGTCTAGTATGGTGGATGGATACCCTGGGTGGCACAGATACATGCATGTGAGTGAGACTCTAAGGGATACCAATGGCGAGAGTTTAACTTACCAAGATTGTTTTAAATTAAAGATGTTTTCAAAGAGAAAAGTTTTGATGTTATGATAACTTGTTTTCTCGGATTTCGAGCTTGTCACCTATGCAGTGTTTGATTTTGAGGTTTTTCTTCATTCGTTGAGTTGGCCTTGATTGGGGTTTTGACTTTTCCTTGTCCAGCAGTTATCCCTTTGAAGCTTTGATGGGTGATCGTAGTGCGGTTGATCAACCTAAGGATTTTATGCTTGAGTTTCGGAAGCTCGATCCACCTCTCCTCTATGGTCAAGCAGACCCTTCCGTGGCAGAGGATTGGATGCGGAAGGTTGAAAGAGACTTTAACCTCATTGGGTTGCCCGAGTCGCTGAAGGTCAAGTTTGTGACCTTCATGCTTGAAGGTTCACCGTGGATGTGGTGGAAGTCAGTGTCTCGGAACAAGCCCCGTCAAGAGGTTACTTGGGAGTTTTTCAAGGCCTCTTTCATTAGTCAATATTTCCCTGAGGAAGATAGCGTGAGAAAAGGGATGGAAATGTGTTGTCTGCAGCAGGGCGACGGATCCGTGTTAGAATATTTCCATCTCTTTGTGGAGCTAGTACCTTATGATTCAGAGTATTCCACAAATGACCTCGTGAAGGCTCGACGCTTCGAGGCGGGTCTCCGCCCTGATTTGCAGTCGAAGGTGTCAGAGTCCAACCTAACTTCTTTTGTCGATGTGGCAAGACAAGCTTTTCGTGTCGAAGCTATGATGGCAGGAGTGCTCGAAGTAGTTCTCCCTCCTTCGATCCATATGACCACTGGTGAAAGTTCTGGAAAGGAGATGAGTAAGCAAATGGAAGTGGATGGATCAGGTCATGGAATCAAGAGGCCTCGGGATCTTTCATCAACCTCTTCTGTACGAGAGATTATTGTGTGTTACCAGTGTGGAAAGCGGGGTCACAAGAAATCGTCATGCCCAAGCACTCCGAAGCCCTGCCAGGCATGTGGACGCCTGGGTCACTTGCGACGATTTTGTCGGGGCGTTGCAAGGAAACATCGCAGAGGAAGTTCTCAGAAGTAGTGTGTTGTTGGGTTTTTGTTCAAAGTTTCTAGTGTTAGTTTCCTTTCAGTGTAAGTGATTTATTATCGTGGCCTATGTATGGGTGTTGTTTTGGGTTTTAAATGCATGGTAACTTCATGGGTCTTCTGGCGAACCTTGGCTTTCAATGCTGGTGTGTTTTTAATTTTAAAATCTTGTCCTTCAATCTGTCAGATCAAAAGATGTATGTTTCTTATTGGGATTATCAGAACCTGACTGCGAGGCAGAAGATGCTTCATCTATCAGAGCTCCATCCAAAAGGTCTCGGAGTGAAGCCAGCGCGTAGTCAGGAACCCCAGGGGAAAATTTTAAGGAGTCTGGTTGAGGTCGCGCCTCTATCGTCGTGGTGAGGTAGTTTTAGCATTTCTGTTGAGGTTTTTATGTCGATATAAATTTCCTCTTGTCGCAAAGAGCATGATGGGTTTATCCATCGCACAATATCAGTAATTGTGCCTTTTGGATGTAGGTTTCTGATCAGTGACCTTGTGTGGACCACCGATGTGAATCGGTTATGGCTTTGGTATGTGTCCATCCCTAGGTAGTGGTACGTGAGTAGTTTTCCGTCCAAGTTTCAGTGATCCAATCCTTGGGCCCACCCTCCCCGCCCATGGGGTAAGGGTTTTGGTTTGCGTAAACTTTTCAGATCAACTCCTATTACTTTTGGACATGAGCAAGTGGTTTAAAGGTCCTTGTTGTGCTCTTTCTAGCTGGAGTAAGGTCTCGTGCATGTCTAAGCTGGTTTCCCGTTTGGTCGTTAGTTGGTCAGATCTTTATGGTGGGGAGACCCACCATGAGTCTCTTTGGGTTTTCTCTCAAGTCATTAACGAATTCTAGTTGAGTTCTTATGGTGGGGAGCCCGTTCAGGCCCGCCCTCTGTTGGTGATTTCTTTCGGGCAATGAGGTTTAGTCTCGTTGGTAGTCGTTGTAATGTCATTGAGATAAGAGGTTGGATCGTGTTCTGTGAAATCCTTAGGTGCTGATCGATCGACTGGTTGGTGTGGTGGCTTTCCGGGGGCGGAAAGCATTATGGTGGGGAGAATTGTCACACCCCTAACAATGCAGTTATTTTATTTTATAATTTCTCTAGCTTTAAATGTATTTTTGCTGCGGTTCGTGTTCAGTGTCAGACTAGGTTCTTGAGTTTTTGTTAAAAAGAGCGCTTTTGACGCGACGTCGTGGGGCGCGTGAGCGGAGACTGTTCTGGAAGCCCCGCGCGTCCCTGCCCGGTGTATTTGCGCACCCCGTTGTCTTTGGAATAAATTTTAAATAGAGTCTTTATATTTAACGTGCACATCTATTGTTATCAGTTAATAGTTATTTTTATTATTTAAGACAAAATGAATATATTTTTTTTATCATTTGTACTTTTATCACCATGATTATTATTATAATTATTATTATTATAATTGATCTTAATAAAGATGTTATTAATTATTATGGTTATTTATTTATTTATTCTCTCTTTTCGAGAGTTGGGGTGAGTTTTAGACTAGTGCGCATGCACTACATGTTTGGCAGAGACTGTGCGGACAGCCTGGACACTGGTCTGACAACTTCTGGATCAGACAAAAGCTCACGCTTAGTTCGCGCACAGTCGCTAGAGGCATGTGCGGACCGCGCAGTTGCGCTATTCAAATAAAATAATTATTATGAAATGAAATTATTGGTATTAGAGATTAAAGTTATCATTATTTTTATTATTATCATTCTTTTATTATTATCACTATTTTTGTTTCATTTATTTATTTATTTTTTTTATCTCTTTTCTTTTCTTTATTTTTCTTTCCTTCTCTCTAACCCTAGATCCCCATTCTCGTTTCTTTTCGTCTCCCGTAGCCCCATGAGTGCCACCACCCACATTTTTCTCTCCCCTTCTTCCTCTAGCGCGCGCCCCCTGTATGCGCCGACCCCCCTCTCCTCCAGCAGCCGTAGCACCCGGATCCTGCTCCGCGCGGCTGCCTCCTGGACGAGACCCAGCTGGCGTCCCAACCTCCCCCGCGCAATCATTCGGCTGCGCCTCCAGCGTGACCTCCTGTAGCCCGCAACCCCCCCTAACCAGACCACCTCCGGACCTGCCTCCCCTCTTGCTGCGCGAACACCTCTCCTCCCTTGCGCCAGCACGCACAACCAGCCACCGGGATCCCTCTCTGTCCGCCGCAGCACCCCACACCCTGTCCGCCTAACCTGCCCTCTGCCTGCGCGCATCCCGGCAACCCCCCCTGTTGGCCTTCTCCCGGCATTCGGCGACCTCCCTCCAGCGCTGCTTCGCCGCACCCCCGTCCGGCTCCCCGGCTCTGCCCCGCCTCTTCACGCGACACCCCCGCTTGGCCTCCCCTCACAGCAGCAGCGCCTCCCCGTTTTCTCCTGTGCGACCCGACCTCCTCCTCCTATTCCAGCCCAGCCGCACACACCCTTGGACCTCCCTACCGGCGCACCTGCCTCCACGGAAGACGCCTCCCTCTGCCTCAGCCCGGAGCCCCGTCGCACTCCCCCCCGACCGCGCCTCCTGTTCTGCTCCCCAAAGGTTACTTGTTTTTTTATTTTATTTATTTATTATTTACTTTTATTGTTATTATTATTATTACTACAATTATTATTATTCTTATTCATATTATTATGATTGTTATTATTAGTTATTATTATTATTATCATTATTAATGATTAATATTATTAATTTTATTATTATTATTATTATTATTTTTATTGTTAGTATTATTATTATTATTATTATTTATTATTATGATTATTATTAATTTTATTATTATTAGTGTAATTATTATTATTATTAATACTAAGTTTATTATTATTATTATTATTATTATTATTATTATTATGGCTGTTATTATTACTATTATTAATGTTATTATTATTGTTGTTTTTATTTTTGATATTAATTCTATTATTATTATTAATCTTATTATTGTTAATTTTATTATTAATTTTATTATTACTAATCTTATTAATCTTATTATTATTATTATTATCATTATTATTATTATTATTATTATTATTATTATTATTATTATCTTCATTATCGTACTCTTGTTGGATCATGGGTTTTAATTGATGGTTGGTTTTTATTTGTTGGCTTAGGACTTTTAGGACCCGCGCAGGGTGTTTCCGAGTGAGCGCCATCGCCGTGCCTTGTCTCCGAGGTTCCGTTGTTGTCGCGCTTCAGTTCCGAGGTGAGCGTTTCTTTCCGACGCTTGGTTTGGCATGCTCTGGTGAGTTTTTGGATGTGTCTGAGTCCTTGGTACTGACTATGCAGAGTGTTGGACCTTGTCACGTGGTTTCGGACACACGCCGTGTCATCGCGACTTGGATCCGAGGTTGGTGTGTCGACGCGCTTGGTTTTGAGGTAGGCCCCCTTTGCACTGCTTTTAAAATTTAAGTTATATTATTTCATGCTGTTTGCGCACCCTAGTTGTTCACAATCAACATTTTATTAATTGTAATAAAATATGAGATAATATACGATAATTAATTTTTAATATAAGATGGTTAATTTTTAAATGGTTATTTAATGTCAAAAGGAGCCATTTATTTTATACACGACACATGAAACATTCTTTTTGACGAGCGGACACCCAATAATGAAAGAATGCACGTTTGGCTTTTAAACATAATTCACGGAATGTAAAACAGAGTTCTGGTTTAATGAGAAATGATTTATTTTGAAGCATGAACAAATACTTTGGTTTGTTTGAGAAATTGCCTGGTTGGCTCTTAAAGATTACTTGGAAAAAGAAAATGGTTTGGTTTGGTTTATAAAAATATTGTTAGCCTGTGGCGTAGTGTTTTGGGGTTCTTTAATAGTTTTAAACTGGGTTTTGTCTCATAAAGAAGTTGTACCTGTCTTTGAGTAGTGTTTGTGAAATGTATTAAATGCCCGTTTGGAACTTTATGGAAAGCGATAAAAATGTTTTGATAAAAACCCTCTTAGGGCGACTCTCATGCCGTGGTTGCAATGGATTGTTTGGGAGGCTGCGCTTAGAGGCTCCCGGGTACTTGAGTAGTAAAAGGCATGAGGTTGTTCCACGGAGTGGCTCGGGTGATGCCTGTTGTGCTTTATATATATATATATATATGATTGGATGCTCAGTTGGCATTAGTTGGCTCACCCCTTTTTCAAACACTTGAGACATTGGAATCTGGCATATTGAGAGAATATTCTAAGAACGATTGCTGCACTGGTAGGTTATGGTACTAACAAGTGGCCCATAATAGGTGGATATATTGGGTTTATTACTATGGGATTTTCCCTCAACCTGCCCATGAGTGGATGGTCGAGCGTATTGTGCGTTTTGATTTCATCGTGACATGTCAATAAGGATGATTTCTCATGTATTGGTGTCTTCTGGTTTATTCTCGATCTCCTAGGTTCACCCATGTCTATTCAGCTTTTGTAGCTTGCAGTAATGATTATGATGCTCACGTGTATACCTACATTGCCCTTACTGTGTGTTTTACTTTGTGAATTCTGGTGTATTGTATTCTTTGGAAAATGGTTAATTGCTCTTGATTCGGTTTCTAAAAATTGTTTTCAAATAAAAGTATTTAACCCCCTTTGTACAAATTTGAAAACTTAAACATCACTTTCCCTTTTTCTGAAATGTCATTGGCACTAATGAAATGAACCCGAATTTTGAAATGGCTAAGGACAATGGTTCGTACTTTGTTTTTAAGTAAAATGAAAAGAAAATCATACTTTTATAAATTGTAGTTCAATCTTGAAATGATGTTTCTTTTATTTTAAAGGTAGTGTATTGGGAATAGATATCGGGCTAGCCTACTGAGTTTTAATACTCACGCCTATAGTTCTTTTCTGTTTTTAGTGTTTGTGCAGGCTATAACTTGAGTGCGCTCGCCTAGGGAGACGCTTGATCGTTGAGTCGAAGAGCGACCCGCGAGGTCGCACGGAGTTTGTTCGCACGTCGTGTTTCGTTAGTTTGATTCTTGTTTGTTCCTGTTTAGTCATTTTATCTGGTTTATCTTTTCAGCGCTGCTCTGTATTATTTTCGCTGTCTTATTTATTTACATTGGGTGAAATCGTTCCCATAGCCTCTGTTGATGCCCTGGCGCTTGTCGCCAGCCCAGGAGGATCGGGAACGCCTCTCAGGCCATGTCGCGGACCGGCTGGGGTGACCGGTTCAGGGTCGACCCGGGTTGGTTCGTGACAAATAATTTTTCAAACAATATTTATCTATAATAAATCATCAATATATTTTGAATAATACAATGATAATAAATATGTTATGGTGGTGTGAATGTCATTTAATGTTGTATACATTGAATATAAAACATTCATTTTGACTTTTTACAAAGAATTTTTATAATGAAACTTTCGCGAAAAATTGAGATATAACTTTCAAATCATTTAAAAATTAAAGGATGTCATCCAATTTCATTAATAAATAATTAAAAATATATTTTCTAAAATCTATATTTGAAAATATAGATATAGAAGAAAAATATAAACGATCATAAAGTGAAATATGATCATCATTTATTTTATACATTTTCCATGATTTATGTTCCAAAGTGATGAAACGTTGGAAGAAATTATAGAATCTCTTAAACCATCCATTAGATAAGAAAATATATGGAGTATAAGAATGATATATTATAATAATCCAAAAAATAAAATTAGATAAATCGAAAAAATGAGATTGTAAAATGAATGTTAACATATTTGGTAAATTTAAATAATAACTCCTTTAAAGAGTAAGCTTGAATTGAAAAAATTAATCACCATGAATAAATTAATATTCATGTTATATAAATCAATAGATTAATTTGAACACCATAAAAAATAAATAGGTTGAAAATACCATATATTTGTCAATTGAGTGAAAATTAAGATTAAATACCTATTCATAGGTAGGAATCATCAAGTAAATTCTTTATCATTCTAGAAAATAAATTTATTCAAATTATTTAGATTCATAAAATATTTTTCCATTATTATTATTAATTTATTTAATTTATTAAAAATTTTATTTAATTTCTTAATAAATTAAGTTGATATCAGATGACTTGATGATATTTAGTTCATATGTCTAAAATGACATTGGTATGTTGAATATAATGTAATTGGTATTTATTCTATAATATCTATCAGAATAATGACATCATTATTATTTATATGTATATTATACTATTAAAACCAGTCCATAAATATGGTAATAACAAATCATTTGTGTGAAAATTAGGGAGATGGTAGACAATATGAACTCATGAGTAATGTTACAATTTTTTAACAATCTATATGGAAATAAGTTAAGTATAATTTCAAAATTATCTAATTATAGTACTATGATAAATACAAAAATAATTCTCAAAATAATATTTAATATATAATCCATGTGATGTGGTGTGGAAATATTTATCACATTGCTTCATGGAAGAAGTTGACCACACATACACATGAACGACATTATATCATTTCAACTAATGGAATGGTAGGAAAATATGTTATATATTTCATTTCTTTAATGATAATGATATCATTATTATATATATATATATATATATATATATATAAATTATAATTATAACTATCCATGATAAGTGTTGATAGGAAGTTAATTACATTAGTTTGTGAGGTTGAAGTCCCCCATACACATCAATGACCGATTTGTTCCCAATTTAGTGGAAGAGGTAGTGGATATTGGTTTTAAAATTTAACTAATAACATCATAGTTTTTTTTAATATACTAATGTTATTATTTTATTTTGTTTGTTGAATTTTTCATGGATGTGGGTGAAAAAATAAAATGAAAATTCATGGTTAAGAACAATACTTATTTTTAAGACAACAACTTTAGAATTATTCATAAATCTTTAATATGAATGGTTTTTATTAAAAAAAATTTCTCTAATTAATGGGAAATGATAAAATTATTAGGTTTTAATATGTATTATTTGAATCAATGGTTATCAATGTGTTGAGAGGAGAGGAGACTGGGTGTTCTTTTGTATTTGGGTAGAGGAATTGCGTAAAATTTTACAAAATATTGAAATATATTAATGTCATATTTCATATAAATTTCAGGATAAAGGTCCATATAAAATTTTGAATGATATTGGGTCTAAATATCCTAACCCATTTAAATTTATAAATTTTTTATGCCATTTTAACAATTACCACTTCATTTTTACACCTTAGTAAATTGGTTTTAACATTAACTATGATAAAAAAATTTTACTCTTTTTATTATTGATTATGAGAAAAAATTAATTTTACCTTATTAATTAACATTAATTATTCTAATTCAAAATATGGAATCCATTTTATTGAATTCAATTATAATAAGTGGTATAATCTAATTTCTAATTAAACTCAAAAAATGTTATGAAAAACAGATTTTTAGAAAAAAATTTATTTTAAGTAGCAACAATTTTTATACTAAATTAAACAATAAAATAAACTAAAAATATTATAATTCAGCTATTAATAATATAAATCGAAATATTTTTCATTTAAAATTTTTTGAAATGGAAATAAAAATTGTAAATTTTTCCAACAAAAATACTTTTTTAGCATAAAAATCATTACATTTCATTATTCATTGAAATATTATTATTTTTAGACTAATACCATATATTTACCCTAACAAAATTTTTTCATGATAATAAGAAAAATTAATTTCATTTTTTCAATATAAAAATATATTTCATTGTAATAAATATTTAAAATAAAACCATATATTTGATGAAAATCCATTTTTTATGAAATAATGAATTTTCCATTTCACTTAAAAATTAGCTAATTTTCCTATAACAATATTACATATAAATAATTAAAATTAATAATATATGAAAATGATTTATTGTAACAATAACTATTTTTTACATTCTTATATTCTATAAAAAAATATTCCTTGAAATTTTCATGGATATTACTTTGAAAAAAATTAGGGTGGTCCTTTATCATAACATCCTCAGGTTCCCACATTGCACCTTCTATTTTATGATTTATGCAATGTAAATTTAGTATTGGAGTCTTACTATACCATGAACATTAATCTATTATTTAAAAAACATATATATGTACTTAAAATTATCATATATCAGGTTTTAGTTTTATTTCTTCAAAAGTGATCACTTTTGTTGGGTTTTAAATATACAAACATTACAAATAGATATTGAAAAAAATCATATAATTTTCTGAGGATTTTTTGTATTTCCAATCGTTAATCAAAAACAATAATTATTTCTTTAATTTTTATGGGATTGATATACATGGGGCTCAATTTCCCCTTTTTTGCAATCTCAATAACACCTTTTTATAGAGATACATTCAAGAAAACTTTTTCTCCAACTTAAATATCTGAATCATTCCATTGGATATTGACATACAAAATTTTATTTATTTTAGTTTCAATAACATGTGTCTGAATGCAATTCAACTATTTTTTTATCCTAAAAATATTATGGTTATATAATCATCATTTCACTAAATTTATATGAAAAAATATGAGTGTGGCTTTTATTTCTATATAATGCTTCACCGAGAACTATTTGTATAATTAAATTTTTTTAGAAAAATATTCCAATGGTAAATAATTACTCCATATACAATTAAGGTCATGTAATCATGACCTCATAATATATCATAATTCTTTAACATTCCATTTGTACTTCCCATAAGTTTAAGTATGAGTGGTGGCTCGCAAAAAAATCGTTGTATCAAGAGACTTTTGAATAGTTATACTGAATATGGATCTAATGAATGGACCATGTTCAGAGAAAATTATATGTATTTCCCTTAAGTATTTAAATATCAATGTTATAGATCTATTCCTGATTATAAAGGGGTAAATCATTTCTTATAGTGAGAAAATTTGAAGATTTTTCAAGGTAATAAAAAATAATCCTTATTGCATAATTATTTCCAAAAATCATTAGAAATCTAGTAACAACATCAATGGTAATGTCCTGAAACTTCAATATAATAACCATTATAAATTTTATTGATCATCTAAGATATATTCTCTCAGAAAATAATTTTTGGAAAACAAGTCAGTATGATACATAATAAAAAATTTCCCACTTCATGTTATTCGATGAAAAATGATTCCAAAAATCCTTATGTAACATTCTTCTAAAAGATTATACATATAAATTGAAGCTGTGATTATAATACCAAAAATCTATTTCTGAGAAGTTATTGATTTAAGACATATCTTCATTTCAAATTTTATATCTTCATAATCACATATGAATCCTATACGTTTCACTTCATTAAAAAGATTAATTTTCTTTTGTAAATTTTGATCATTATAGTGATAAATTTTAATCCTTTATAATAAATATGGTTTATCAATCATAAGAAAAATATAGAATGTTTTCAGTTATTTAATAATTCCATTATCATTATTTATTTAATAAAAAATAATACAATCCCTATCATACCCCATTTTATAAATAACTCCATGATTTTTCATGCTTAATGAATATGCTACTTTATTTTCATTCCCAGTGTAGTCGTGTATTGAGTAATCAGAATCTTTGAGTATCTCAACCCATTTTACATACAATATAAAGAGATATTTTTATGAAAATATTTATTTATGACTCTTAAGATCTATTAATTTCATAAAAATTTTACAATAGAGATGATGTACCAATATTTTCAATGTAAATATTATAGTTTATAACCCAGGATTAGTTGTTGGATAGTTATGATCATTAGTATTTAACTTCCTTGATTCATTGGTAATAAAATATTTCTTATATATAGGTATAAAATAACGTATCGTTTTTATGCGTCATTATATATAAAAAATACTACTTTTTGGATATTATATATAATACAAATAAATTTCCTAATCTCATCTTCAGTTCATCAAAACATTCTTCACATTCCATTGTCCATTTAAAAATAACGGATTTATTTTTATATACGGTAAAAAAGTTACCAATTAGTAAATCATTTAAATAGAATGGTGATAGTTACCTAAAAAACCAACAAAGGAATGTACCTTGTGTATGTTTGTTGGTGTATCCAATTCTTAGACTCTATATATCATGGTAGGATAAACTGAGATTTTATCCATAGAGATATTATGGAAATGAAAAGAAAACATTGGAATCTATAATTAAAACATTCAAAATAATAAATATATATATTTCTCTCTAGGATAGTAAAGAATTATCTACAAGTGATTCTCATAGTCCCCAGATATTTTATAATATACCAATATATCAACAATAATCACCACAATATTGTTGTCATAATATTCCAGAAATGCATTTTTCATTAAATCCAAAAAATGATGATTGAATTAGTCAATACAATTGTAATTACTATGAAATTGTATTGTCCATACATTTTACAAATATTTGCCTTCAGAATAATTTTTTTTTTAAATTGATGATATCTGGAACATTTTTCTGTTGCTGAGAAATAGTGAGATCTATGAGGTTGATCAAATAAGCCATAAATGTGTGGAAAGTGATAATTATTATTTATTATAATATCATATATTTTAGTATAATGATTTTTTAGATAAATATATCTATCATTATCTTATGGAAAAGAGTATAGGCTCCCAAAAGTGAACCATTAGTGTATTTAAGTCCCTTACTACAGAATTCTTCTAGTTGTGTTTTTAATTCAACTCATACTTTAGTTGACATTCGACAAGAATTATATGATATATTTCATTAATCATAGATTAAATAATTGGAAAAATAAAATTCAGACATTGCTGTATATCTAGGTAGTTAGAAAAAACACTAATGTATTCTTGTACAATATATACATTCTCAAATTAAAGATTAAATTCTATATCTTTAGTTTTTTACTTATATTTTTCCTTAATAATTTCATTTAGAAGAGATACTATGGATTGATATAGACATGAAATCGATATTATATTCTACCCAATAAAGAAATAAAATTCTATATTTTCATCCCAAATAATAATTTAATTCAATTTGGAATAATTTTTTTCATCATATATTCAAATAAAATCCATAGAAATGATTATATTAAAATAAACAATTGGTATAAGAATATTTCCATGAAATAGGGAATGCTTAGGTGGAATATTGGTATCTAACTAGAATGTTCATATAAGGGTGAGATTTTTACTATGAGTATTGATTTAAAACCCCTATTATATTGTTAGGGATGTATCCAATTTTCTTAATAAACATGGAAGATATAAAATAGTTTTAAGATATAGGGATAAATAAATAATTAGATAAATTTTAGGATATTATTATACTTTGTACCATAATATATTTAGTAACTCCAAACGATTTGTAGAGATTTCATAAATAGAGATTCATTGAAATGGAGTCTTCTATAGTGGATTCCCTTAATGCTTGGTATATTGATTTGAATAATTCCTCATTTCATTATTATTAAATCCCATGATAGTATTGATCTCTTTTTCCATAAATTCATTTTCATGATGAAACTTGTAAAAAAATAGTTACAAACTCTCGTTCCCTTTAACCATATTCTCGGATGTTTCATTCAATAATATTACATGATAAGAATTTCTTTAGTATATTATTCATATTTGAAATTTATCCTTTTTATTAATGTTCATATGAAATATTATTATTTGGATTTCCCATGAATATATATGAACTAGAAAATTACACTTCCACCTAATTTCACTTGATAATATATCAAAATACAATGAAAACATTTGGGAAACAAGTTCCCCTTAGAGATAGGTCATAATACAATCCAACAAATAGTGAATCTTACATTCATGATTATATGTATATTTGGAAGCATTTATGGATACTCTTGTAATGTTAGTCTCATAATCTTATAAATAATTTTCTTTCAATCACAATAATTTAACTATAATTAACTTCAATACATGTTTTTACCCTCATGAGAAATTTTTCATGAAGAAAATTACATAAAAAGATCTGTATTAAATTTTTTTCATTATATAATTTTTTTTATTTTTTTAATCCCTGACCACCAATGATATATTTCTCAATTAAAAAACTTCACTTATAGAATAATATATTCACTTTAAATTCATCCCAATGAAAGTAATGTCTTTTAAATTGTCTTAATTATTTAATTATCTACCAAGGGATTTGTAGTCCCACAAAAACCTGGAGTCTTATGTTGCATGATATGATAAAAAAACGAAGAATCACATTATAGAACAATTGGTTACTTCATTTAGGTAATGTTATTCACAATAAAGATAGCCATCTCACCTGAAATTTCCATGATCTTCTCAGTTCCATTGCTTTCTATATTGTATTTTTCAATAGTGGAATATCTATATTTTATATAGGTTTTGATCCAAATTCTTCCATTATCCACCATCTATAAATAAATGTACATAGTATTTTTTCTCATTATCAAAATTAATATTGATATATATAATTATATACCAATAATAGTAAATATTATTATATACTATAAGGGATTATTATAATTTTCATGCTAGGTTTTTTCATTAAAAATCTAGTTTCTTATGCTTCCTCTAAACATCCCATGATACCAACTATAACAACTCTAAATCTATTAACCCAGAGTTGGTGTTAACATTATTTCATTAATATATGATAAAAATTATCTCATATTAAATGACCGATTAGATTAGTATTCTTGATGTTCTAAAAACACTAATGATTCCCATATATGATTAAAAATATATAATACATAGAATAAAATTATTCTCTGATTCTTGATATTATTCTTAATATACTCTTTAATATAACACAGAAAATAAACCATATAATAGGTGTGCTAAAATTCTAATTATGGGTTTTGAACATCATAATATTTCTTAAATAAATAATGCATAATCATTTTAGAAATAAATATAACTGAAAATACATTCTACTTATTCAATAACATGATCATGAAATGAATAAATGGATAATATAAAATGAAAAAAATCTAAGAGATAAGAATTACTAATGTCTCAATGAAGGGAATAAATATAATTTGATGTCAGGTTCTTAGACATCATGTTATCAATACCATGAATTTCTTGGAAATAATACATTGAACTATGGTTAAGAGTACTAAAAACCCATTAAATTAAGGTTAGTCTTCTAGTTTGTCTGATAAGACATGTGGATAGATGAAGGGGTTATCTATTACTAGGACCCACCATTATATCATTTCCAATGCATTATATATATATATATATTTATTTATTTAATGATCAGTAAATTTAATAAAAAATATTCATTTTCAATATATATAAATATTTTGTAAAGTGTATATATTTTTGAAGGTTTTTGTGGTTAAGATTGATAAATTTCAAAGTAAAAAGCCTAACATAAAAACAATATATGATTAAATAAATAACCATATACATAATAAAAGTAATATGGATATATAAGATATATGAAATTACCATTTACAAATTATAATAAAATTTTGAATATTTCTATATATACATAATGAAGACATGATTAATCCAGAGGTGATTGGTGACTATTAGATTAATTTATTTTATTGTAAAATAACGTATTTTAATGAATAATATAAAGTGAAAGAGAAAAATTTAAAATATGTATTAATAAAAGAGTTGTATTTTTAAAATAATTTAAATATTATAGAATAATATAAATGGTTTATAATGCTTATGGTGGTGGGAACATCCATTAATTCCATATTAATAAACAGAAAAATATTTTCATTATATTTTTTATAAAGAATGATGAATATGAAACATTCAGGACAAAACAAAATGAATCCTCCCAAAACATGTAAAAATTAATGTATAAAATAAGTTTCTATTATAAATCATTTGAATAATATAGGGAATCATTTTCATAAAATTAATGAAATTTATGGACATAGAAGGAATGAAAATCTGATTAAAAAGATAAATAAGACCAGATTTCCTCTTAAAGATTTATATTATTTATTTAAGTTCCAAAGAGATATATTTTTTAAGATAATTGTTGAACTACTTAAATATCCATGGGATAACAAAATAGATTGATTTTAATAAGTATATATTTTAATATTCCATCAAGGAAAATATTAGTAGTCCCAAAAATTAGTTTATGAAATTAATTTTTACCTTTATTGTAACATTCAAAGTGTGACCCATTGAAAGAGGAAACCTGAATTTAATATTTATTAATCATGGATAATATTATATTCATGATAAATAACTTAATGGGGCTCTAAATACACCACATTAATGAAAATTGGTGCATAATACCAAATATGTGTCAATATTGTTGAAATTGATACAAACCCCTTAACTTAGGTGTGACTCATATTTTATGTTCTATATCATCCTAAATAATAAACTAATGATAATTATTTACCCAATTAAGAATGATTTTCATGTTTACTGCTACTTTTATTTTATTAATCATCAGGTAATATTTAATTACCTAATCAATAATATTCACCTCAAATGTTTTGATGATATTTGGTTCATATATTTAAAATGGAATTCTAAGGGACCTAATTCACATGGATTGAATCGTTGGATGTTATTAAGGATTACAGATCCAGGAGGAGGGTAAAAAAATGTATAGAGGAGTTCAGGTGCTAAGATATGGGAGTAAGGAACATTCACAATGTGAAAGTGGGTTTCAGACCTTGTAAAACAATTTCACAACATGAAAAAGTGTTTTATGCCAAGAAATATTATAGGGTTTGAAAAATAAAATAAAATAAAAATGAAATGTGTTTTTAGGAGAAAACTCAACCCCGACGATTATTCTATGCGAAAGTATATTAGGTATTGTGTGATTCCATATTATTATAATATTTTATGTGTTTTATAGCCAATTAGGTTGTCAAAACCTGTAGCTTCACATTCCATATTTCTTGTACATGAAACATGGTAGTCTCATCTTTATAGTTTTGGAGATACCTTCAAGGGGAATCAATCTCGGGATTCCATCTTCGATCATTGGTGACCCGGGATGATGTAAGGTGTTACTTCCTTCATTTTCTAGTGATTTTTCCTGGATTGATCCCATTTTAATCATGTTCTTAATTTAGTGATATAAAGTTCTCATTCACATGTTTTTAATGTGGATTATCGTAGTTTTTTTATTCGTCGGTTCTGTGAAGTCCTCAGATGGATGATGTTCTTGCAGAAAATGCGATAAGAGATCTATTGGGTGGCCTATTCTCATGTGAAGAATGTTGATGACCTTTTTATGTTGGTGATTCATTTATTCTATATTAATTTACGTTAAATAAAATATTTATCTGGATTTTTCACCTTGTATAATAATGAAATTGACCTTATAATTACATGAAATAGATTAATAAATTGGTATTGATCGCATAGTGATGTTTCTGCTTTATACCATGATTACACTTTGCCTCTAGATATTATAGATAATGTTATATATATATATGAATTTATTGGCATATAATGATTATATTTATGTAAATTAGTAAAGAACATTATACTATAACTAATTGACAACAAATTCAATAAAAAACAAAGTGGTATGTTTTATGAATGTTGTTGTTGCTGTAATTTAATGACAAAAAAATAGATGCTAGTGTGGTTGTTTAATTGAATTGGTTACTTAACTTGAATCCTGAGGATTATTTTTGAAAAATTAATTAATTTCATGTAATACTCGTTGCATAAGTAATTAAATATATCGGTTATAGATTGTTTAACAGGTTTCTCATAATCCGAACCTTTGATAAAAAATTGATTAATTCAATATGGAAAAATAATCAGTTGTGTGATAAAAGATAAAGCATTTATATGGCCTCAATTCCCTGTTTTCTTATAAAGGACATGTGAACTGTTCTTTGGAGGTGTGAGTGATCATTGTGTGTAAAGGATAGATGCCTTGATTTATGGTCATGATCCTTGTTTGTAGGTTTTTTATTGCAACTTTTGATATGTTGTTAGCCAGGAATAACATATCTTGATAGGGATATTATGATATGAGCGATATGGAGAACCAGTTATTAAGGAAGCAGTTGATGTCTGGAGTTGTAATATGCATTGGTATATGCATTGGTATATGCATTTGGGTGTCAGGCAGAACACTAGTGATGAAAAAAACATGTTGAATGTGGGATTAACTGTGTATATGATATATGAATACATGTCTGAATCTATTTTTTATCCATGGAAAATGTTTTTTTATCTAATTTTCTTTCCCCCACTGCATGAGTTAGATGGTTTTTGTTACTCTCCTTCTACGAGATTCAGTCATGCACCTTGTATTACATATGCTTTCCATGTTAATATTCTTATGAATGGATGAATCTATGCTCCTGCTATAGGTGGTAAAGACTCAAAGGGTAGTTCAACTACTCACCGTGTGGAGCCCTTTTGTTTGGATGCAATGAATTATTTCTTTGAATAACTTTTAAAATGAAAATTAATGTTTTTAGTATATGAATATACATTTATCCTAATGGTTTGGTACTTGCAACGTTGTAATGCATAGGTTTTAATTCTAAGAAATCATCGTCTCCATTTTATTATGCCCAGAGGGCATGGATATTTTTTGAAATTGTAATGTAAAGAAATTCAGAATTGATAATGGTCAATTACTGGTAACGGAATTAATTAATTTAAAGTGGAACTGAGGAAAAAATGGAATAAATTAATTTAATGTATCTCTTTAATGGTTATGTTCTTGTATGATTTATGGTCTTATCAGTGGTAGCTGAGTGTCTGAGAGACATTATCAATGGTTGTGTCTAAGAATAGGATATTCCCACCATGTTATTTTTAGTTATATTAAATCATGTTCTTTTTGTATTTCTATATGAGACTACACCTTCTAGGTTTGAAAAGCAAACACCCTAGGGATTCTGAGCCCTTGGGTGTTTTCCCCAACATCTCAATGGGAGGATGGATGGCTGGATACGCCATCTGACCCCATTCTCGTATCTTGGTATATACATGTGTTGTTATGCCTGGTGGATTATTTTCTATATACATGTGTGTAGATGTGTATAATGTATTGTAGCTATTTCATACAAAGGTATTTTGGAGATCGTTTCCTATGGAATACTACAGGTATATAGTGTATAGGTTCTGATGGAATGTTGAACCATACATGGTGTAATGAATGTGATAGGTTGACATATAATTCAAAATGTATGATACATGTTTTATGATATATGGTGTCTCTTGGAGACTACAAAGTTGCTTTTGGTTATCTAGACATGGCGATTTTTTATGAGTTTCATGTTGTGGTGAATCTCCCAGGTGTTTGTGGGATAACCATTTTGGAGAGTGATTCTCAAGATCTGCGATGATCGGGAAAATTAGAAAACTAGTGGGGAAGTAGTATCATGGTAACCTTGATAATATTTGTTCATATTATATGCTCTTTTATGTGATTATTTGTGAGAGTAACCATGGTGAGGCTATAAACTTAGTATATATATTTAGGAGATGAGTTGGTTTCACTTGTTGTTAATTATGCATTAGAATACTTTGTTACCTATTTCAAGAGAGGCTCTAAGGAGAGTCCTGCTGAGTATATTATTATAATCACCATAAATATATATAAATAAATTTCATGTTAGTCGGATAATGTATGATATCATTCTGGTTGCTATAAGATTTTTGTTTGTTGGTGTCCTTTGGTTTTTATGGTAACTGTCATATTTACATCATTTTATTCTTGCGGTTTCTCTT
This sequence comes from Viscum album, assembly GCA_963277665.1. NCBI lineage: Eukaryota > Viridiplantae > Streptophyta > Magnoliopsida > Santalales > Viscaceae > Viscum > Viscum album. Next base: position 2,139,576,514 of record OY728163.1, on the reverse strand, counting down.
TCAGTGTAATAGTTCTTTCTTTACATTAAATTATTGTACATAGTTTCTCTTTGATATTATATTATGAGATGTATTTGGTTTGTGTTTTCTATATCTATCTCTTTTGGATGTGTTTCTCTTAGTGGGTAATGCCTCCCATCTTCATGTTTATTATACACTCAGTGCTAGTCACCAACTCAGGTCCTACTGGAGGTGGCACTAGGGGTGACAATCTCACTTCACCCTTCTTTTACAAGGATAGGTACACATTGTGGGGAGGGGGTAATGAATAAGTGGCATTAGTGGTTTGGTGGAGGGATAAGATGATGTTTGGAGATAGGCACAGGTGATGTTTGTTGGGTTTTTTGGGAAATTGTGTTAGCTATGTTTAGAAATTGTTGTAAACACAAGATACCAACAAATACATGTGTATTTAGGGCCCTCTGCGATCTGATGCATGGACCATTAATCTTACAATGGCTATAAAATGAAGTGATTCGTGTTTCGGGGTAGACACATAGAACATGATCATACATCATTTTTCTTTAAACATATGTTTGAATGGGTAGTACATGGGATAGGTAAAACATAAATTAATAAATAAAACAATTAATTACAGTTCAAATTTTCCATATTTTGGGTTAGGAGTTATAATTTTTTTATTTTGTAGGTCTGGCTCTAGGTATACATCCTTATCATGTTCGCATGGAAGGGTTTCAACAAGTTGCGCCATCAGATTTTTCTAGAAAAGAGGTTGGAGAAGACGAAAACATGGACGAGGGATCTACGAGAGTTTCAGTGCCATAGTCTATAGAGGTATAAGGGATCTGTTTTAGATGAATTCATGGAAGACATGTTAGAGGAGTTTGTGATATCCTTCAATTTGATATGTTCTCAGAAGAAGTATTGGGTATCTTTGGCTTTGATGATGTTGTGTGGGGAAGTGAGGTAGTGGTGGTTCTTATTTCTCTTAGATCGTGAGGAGTAAATAGTCTCATGGGTGGATTTTTGAAACTAGTTCAGATCCATGTTTATTTTTAGACCATGAAGTGATTCAGTCTCTAAGTGTTTCATACCCATTTTAAGGAGAGATCCATTTATGATTAAGATTTATCTTGTAGTTCATAGAACATAAGAGGTCATTTATATGATGTCATCCAGATCCTAATCATCATAAAAGTGGTGTCATATGGATTCCTCATGAAAAAGTGTTTTGTATTGGGGTTTCCAGTTTTTAGGATAAAAGTGCTTCTAATTTACTAATGCTTAGTCGCAACACTCAGTGTCACAATTATCTGGGAGAATCATCTCTCAGGCCTATTTTAAGGGTTCATATTCATTTTATTATTATGGAGACCAAGGAAATAAATGGTGAGAGTAACTTCCCTTTCTATGTTTTCAGTGTGCACCAGTTGTTACACTTCAGGTTCCTTCATTATGGGAGTCCCGGGAGAGGACGAAGTAGGTGGTGGCCCTAGTTGTAGATTAGAAGAGAGTAGTTGTGGAAAACAGAGGATAGCCTCGGGATGCTCCCCGTCCTTAGAGAGCAGAGCAAGCCCATGAAGGTGGTAGATATCATGGTCAAAGAGTTTATGGAGCAGGTTTCAGTAAAATTCATGCTTTAGAATTTTTATTGATAAGGATGCCAAAATTCATTCCGGGTACCATTTTTTTGTTTTATACTAGTGTGAAATCCTTGTTTGATCAGTGAGTGACACACTCCTTAATATTACATTCCCTTATACATGATTTGGGAAATTATGTTGAGATACATATAGTTCACTTAGAGTTGACTATGCTAGTTGGAGGGTGAGCTTACATATTTAAATTTTGTAGAGACTATGAGATACTGTTGGGGCCACACCACTCTTGGGATGATTTCCTATTTTTAAGGATATGATCATATGACATAATATTCGACAGGAAGTTTTTGAATTCAGTGAATTATATCTTGGATTTCTTCAACAGATATGTTTTTCTATTTAATGATGACAGAGGTACAATAGAGTTTATTTTGTGTGTGTGACTATCAGATGGGTCAGAGGAATGTTCCATCCTTCTAATAAATTATTGATGAGTTGATTTTGATTTAATTTTATGTTTAATAGTTGGTGTTTCCTTGGGTCATAGATGAGTACCATGATGTCATTCCAGAGAAGGTTGAAGCATTACCCCCTCAATTAGAGTTTGTGATCAGGATCAATCTGCAGATTGGAGTAAATAATATCTCGATGTATTTTTTTAGGATGGTGCCTTTTGAGTTGAAATATTGGAGTATAAAGATTTAATGTCTGTTGTAGTTATGTTTTGTTCGAATGAGTGTGTCACCAGGGGTGAACTTGTTTTGTTCATAAAAAAGGTTGATGACAGTTCACAAATGATTATCGATTATCATGACATGAACAAAGTTACTATGTAAAACTGCTATCCACTTCCATGGATTGATGATTTATTCGATAAACTGAAGGGTTCATGTTGGTTCTCAAAGATTGATGTGCAATTTGGGTATCATCAAACTTGTATAAAGGATGATGATTTCTTAAAGACTACCTTTTCTGGTTGATGTGGTCATTAAATGTTTGTTGTGGTGTAATTCGGAGTGACAAATGATCTTTTTATATTCATGGGGATAATGAAAACAATGTTCCATGTGTTCCTAAATATGTTCATGGTGGTTTTCATCGCTGACATCCATGTGTAATCGGCATCCAAGGAGAATAATGTAGAGCATATACATGCCATTTTGGGAGTTGTTCATCATAAAAAAATATTTAGGAAGTTGATAAAGTGTGTTTTTTTTCTTGATAATGGATTTTCATATGGTATGTTGTTTCCTAGTCTGGAGTAGTTGTGGATACGTCGAAGATATAAATAGTTGTGTATTTGGAAACCCCCAAGACAGTGGAATAGGTATTATGTTTCCTTGGTGTTTTAGGCTCTTACAAGTAGTTAATATACGATTTCTATCAGTTTGATACTCCCTTGATAGCATTGAACAAAATGAAAATATAACTATTTTGGACTAATTGGTGTGAGACAAGTTTTCAGTATTTTAAGGAGAATTTGGTCAGTGCTCTGGTTCTTTTTATTCCAATATAAGGAGTTCAATTTGAGGTTTTATGTGATTCTTCATGCCTTTTATTTGAACGAGTTTTGATTAAATATAGATCAGCCATTTCTTATATGTTTTGATAGTTGTTCCCCCATGAGTGTAACTATGCCACCCATGATCTCGAGTTGGTAGTAGTGGTATTTTCCATGAATTTGTGGATACATTACCTCATAGATAAGATATTTTTTTCTTCACCATTCATGCTATCTAGAGATATATTTTCTCCTAACATGACATGAACATGAATCATCCATAGTGGGTGGAGTTATTATAGGATCACAACATTAAGATATCATATACCACAGAAAAGTGGAATTTCTTGGCTGATGTGTTGAGTAGGGAGTCCCACAGTGATGTGGTGCTTGAATTAGAAATTTCTGGAGAGTGATGGAAGAATTATCAGCATTGCATCTAGATATGGGAGGAGTTTGGGGTAATGGTGATCTTAATCAGATGATGGTGCGATAATATATGTTAAAAAATTTAGAGCATTCTTATTTGGGGTAACTTTTTTGGAGGTTTTGAGATACCAAGTTGTTTGGGGTGAGGCCCATGATGGTTGGTCTGAAGATAAAAAAACCAAATATTATTTTACGGAAGGATTTTTTCCCTTGGAAATGCATGTTATTAATCAAAAAGAGTTCCATTGTTCACCTTTCGAGGTATATCTTGGCGTACAAATGATGTACTTGTATTTGGAAGGTCGGTTTTGGTGGCCGGGGTTAGAGCTTATAGTTGTAGAGTTTTTGTCTAGATGGTTGGTCTTCCAAAATTTGAAGGCCAAACACCATGTTCTCTATGGTTTTCTCCATCCATTAGATTTTCTGTATTGGGAGTGGGAGGAAATAAGGATGAAATTTTATATCAGTTTACCTCAAGCCCATAAATTTTATGATTATATATGTTTGGTAGTAGATCTTTTGATGAAATCATCACACATTATAGAAATCAAGGAGTCAATATTAGTATAGGATTTGTTAAGGATGTACCTATAGAAGGTGGTGAGAGTCCTGGAGTCCAGATGATGATAATTTTATATCGAGATTTTTATTTTATCTCTTTAGTGTAGATAAGTCTCTTGAATTTTTCTGGTTCTCAGATCATCCTTAGAAGTACTTTGCTTCCAAATATGTATAGTCAAACATAGATAACCATCCATACTATTGAATACATGAGTCTCTCTTGTTTCCTATATTTTGGTGGTTTGTGGATGAGGATCTTTCCATTGAGGGTGATAGATTAAAACAATAGTTCTCACTCCACCATCGATATGGTGTCATTTGAATCCTTGTATGGCTAACCTTTCCCTTCTCCATTATGTTGTTATGGGGTCTTAGAGTTATTGATTTTCAACCAAGAACAGGTACAAAATAAGACAAAGATGGTTCATGTGATTCCTGAGAGGATGAAGGTAGTGATAGATCATTATAAATCCTATGTCAATCAGAGGAGGAGTCCAACAAATATTGATGTTAGGTATAACGTGTTACTAAAGGTTACTCTCCTTCCAGTGAAGTGAAGGTTTGTTCATGGAAGCAATATTTCTCCTTGGTTTGTTGGGGATTCCAAGGTGATGGATGGTTTTATGTCTATGGTGTATCTTGTATAATTTCTCTATCATATTAGACAGATACATGATGTTTTTCATGTGTAGTAGATTTTTATATCTATTCTTAATGACCCTCACATCATTTATTGTGGAGATAACGATGTTGATTATGATGAATCCTTTTAGGACGAGTCTCTACATGTCTAGGAATTCCAGGAGAAGGTGTTGTGTGGGAATGTTATGCTTTCAAATCATTTATTTTGGCATGGAGGAGAGTACCTATAATTGTGAATCATAGTTACACACTCAATACCCCCATATATATTATGATTATCTCTAATCTTGTAATGTTATTCATTTGGTGGTTGTAAACCTTTCTGGGTTGTGATATGGATTTTACTTTTTTTCTTGTTGTGGCTTTCACTCTTTTGAGAGGTATCTACCACATGATGGTTTTTTGGACCTGGTTGTTATTATTTCATGGTTTTTGTTCTTCTCCTAGTTTTTCAGTTAATATTCTATGTTGGAGACAGGTTTTACATGTATCTCATGAGGTGGTTGTTCATACAAACCCTATTTAATTTCCTCTCTATGTTAGTTTTGGATTCTAAAATATGAGAATTTTTTGATCAGTATCTAATATAACAAACCAGATTCACATAAAACCACCACTAGAATGCACATAAGTCCCGTGGAACTCGGAGGAGGATCCAAGGAAGTATAGAAAGGTTTATTTGCTGAGACCTTGGAGCAGGGAACATTCACGATGTGAAAGTGGGTTTCAAACTGTGTAAAACAATTACACAATGTCAAAGTAGGTTTCACACCATGTAATATAATGGTTTATAAAAATAAAATAAAATTAATATGTGACATGTTTTTTTGAAAACTCAACCCTGAGGATTAAACGACATGAAAGAGAATTTCACAATAGGTAATTCCACATTCTAGTAAATTTTTATGTGATTTATAGCCACTTGAGTTGTAAAAAGTTATGCATGTAGCTTCCCTCTGTCTCATACCAAGTGACCCAATAGTCCCCTCCTCAATGTTTTGGAGATCCATTCGATGGGAATTGATTTTGGGATTCCATATTTGATCTCTGTTTACCCAGGTTTGTTGAAGGCGAATTTTTTCCTTCAATTTTGAGATGTTTCTCCCGGATTGGTCTTGTTGTCCTCTAGTTATTCTCACTATGCTATTGTGTTTTATTACCCATGTTTATAATGGGATTTTTCGTTCTTTTTGTTGATATAGTGGTGTCGCGACCTACTCAGAAGAATTCAATTCTTATAGGATAGGTGATCAGAGATCCATTTCTTATTTTGTTATCTTGTTAAGAACGCTGATGACCTTTTGAGGTAGGTGATTCGTCTCTTCTATTTTTATGTTTGTGAAATTGTTGGGTTATCTTTAATTATCTCCATGTATCACAATGAAAATGATGTAATAAGTATTTGAAATGGGAAAAAAACTGGTATTATTCACATAAAGTTGTTTTTAACGTCAACCAAGATAACAATTTCTCTCTTGATTTTCTAGATAGTGTGATATCTATGCATTTATAGGTTTATAATTATGTTCTTGATTGAAATTAGTAAGGAATTTGAAGACATAATTAATTGACAATTAATTGGATAAATGATAAAGAGGCATGTTTTATGGACTCATTTGTTACTATAATTTTATTATAATAAAATTGATGCAAGTTTGAATGTTATTTGAATTGGTTAATAAAATTGAAGAATGATAATGTTTGTTGATAAATATATTAAAGGAACGTAATATTATTTTTTTAATTAGTTTTTGATAACTGTGATATCTTGTTGTTTATGTTTCTGATAGTTAGGACCCTTGATAATAAACTGGTTAATTCAAATGGATTAATAACCAAATCTGTGATAAAAGACTATTCTTTTATACGGAATTAGTTGTATGTTTTCTTATAATGTCCATGTGGATTTATCATTAGATTCATGGTAGGTCACTGTTTTCATTGGATGGATGCATTGCATTAGGGCTAAGGGCCATGTTTTTATGTTCTCTTCCCACTACAAGTGATTTTTTTGAGGATATGATGGCTGAGTTTGGAGGGATATTGTGGAATAAGGGGATTGGTGGCCTATATGTGTTGTGATATTGGGATGGATGAGCCTGGAGGGGTGCTTAGGGATGAGGGGTATGGAGGCCTAGTGGTTGAGGTAGTAGTAGATGCATGGAGTGGCCTGATGCATCAGTGTATGAATGTGGGTGTCAGGGAGGACACCCGATTTGGTGAAATAGATTGAATATGTGATTTAACATTGTTATGAATTCTATAAGCTTATTTTATTTAGTTTCTTTGCCAATAACCATGTTGTTATTTATCTTCTCTCTTTTAGTCACTGTTTGAGGTATATGGTTTTGGTTAATCTACTTCCAAAATAAGAAAAGATGCGTGGTGTATGCAACATTATTTTGGTGTTTATATTCCCATGTTTTGAAGAGTTTACGCTCTTATTGTAGGTAAAATAGACTCAACATGTAGTTCACTAACTCGAAGTGTCGATCGCCTTGGGTTTGGTATCATAGAATGTCTTCCTAGATTGACTGATAATATGGAATGTAATATTGTGAATAAATGAATAAATGTTTAATCCATGGGGTGGGATCTTGTTGGGTTAAAATGATGAGGTTGTAATTATGAGATGCCATGACCTCAGTTTGCTTATGCCTGGAGGGCATGGATCGTTTTGGAAATGGTAATCTAATGTAATGTAGAACTGATAATGAATAACTAATGGTTTATTAATTAATTAAAATAAACTGAAAATAATGAATAATGGAATAAATTAACTTCATGTATCTCTTCAATACTTATGTGATTTTAGGATATACGGTCTTACCAGTAATAGTGGAAAGTCAAAGAGATGATAGATGTAGTTGAGTCTAAGGCATGGATATTACCATATTGTGGGTGTGAACTATATTATATCATTTAATCTTTGTGTTCCTATATGATACTCCACCATTTTGGCTAGGAAAACTCACCCCCCATAGATTAAAATCCATGAAGGAGTTTTTCAAAACATCTTTGGGGGAGGATGGTTGATGAATACCTCATTTGGCCTTATTCTAGTCTCTCGGTAGTTAATTGTGTTCGAATACATGGTGGTTAGTTTTCCTCATATATATGTGTAGAGGTATGTAATGACTTATGTGTATATAACACACAATTATTCTGGTCATAGATTCTGAAGGACTACTAAATGAAAAATTTGAATATGTTGTCATGGATTGAGGATTCCTTACTTGGTGTATGGGCTGGGTTGACATGAGGTATAATACCAGACGTATGATACATGTTATGTGAGTTTTGGTGGCTATCAAAAACTACCTAGTAAAGTTTGGTTATGTGGATGTGGTGTTTTGTTTCCTAAGGTGCATGTTGTGGTGCTTCACCTAGGTGTCTACAGGATAGCCTTTTTGGAGATAGATTCTTATGACATGGAATGTTGGGGAAAAGAGACAAACCAGGGGGATGTAGTTGTGAGATACCATTTTTTTTGTTTTTTATATAATATTATCATGTATAATTGGTGATAGTTTACATGGTGAGGATGGGAAATTGTTATATATTTTTATGTGATGAGTTAGTTTCACTTGTTGTTCACTATGCTTTAGGATGATTACCATACCTTTTGTACGAGAGGTTCTGTGGATGATCATACTGAGTATAATATAATACTTATCATATATATATATAAACTGTCATCAAATATGTCAGAGGAGGTTGGATATCAGGATGGTTATTGGTGGATTTTGGTTTAAATTTGATGATTGGGATTCATAGTGATCGTCTTTACTTCCTTTTGGTACATGTAGTTTTCCTTTCTGTTGTAGTAGTTCTTTCATGACATTACATTTGAGTACATGAAGTTTCTTATATATTCTAGTTTGAATAGGATAATATTGGTGTCTACCTTATATATATATTCAACATGAATTTACCTTAGAGTTTAATGCCTCCAATTTTTATGTATATCACAACAGCGGTTCCAGATTCCAACCTTGGGCCTATTGGAAGCAAGACGTAGGGGTCACTATATCTCTTCTCCCATTTCTGGCCAAGGGAGTGCACATTGTGGGGAGGGGGTCTGACAGAAAAAGGTTGGTCGACTATGGTAAAATATATATCGGTTCCATAATATATAAGATAATCATGAAATAATTTTCATTTTTATATAACAATTTCACTTTTAAAATCAATCAATAGTAATGGTTATAAAAAAGGAACTATGTTACAATCATTAAGATGGTTTGTTGTATGAATGAATGAAAATTGATTCAATTTATCAATAAAGATGTTTGGAAAAAGGTATGAACTATTTTAACATACAAAATTTATAATTATATCTCCAATACCATATTAATTCATTAAATAAATAGATATATTTCATCAATTTTATGTGGGTCTGATAAACGAATCCCATCAATTTGTTGTGGTGGTAGTCCACACGTTCAAACAAACAATGTTATCAATTTTCAATGAATTAAATGTTATGAAAATATATGGTATGTCACATTTCTGGAATGATATATATTTTATTCATATAAAATATATATAAAATTAAATCTATAATTACAACTAATAATGATAGGTGGTGATGAAAAACGATTTATATAAGTTCAGGTGGCAGTAGCCCTATGTACACTCGAATACTGATTTCATTTCCCATTTGATGTTATAAGAGAAGAGTATAGGTTATTAAATTATCATAATAAAGACTAATTATATATATTTTATTTATTTTTTTTATCATTCTTTATGAATATTTTATATAGGTGGAATAAGAAATTAATTGAAAACATATGGTTAAGAGTTATATCACTTCTTCAGACAACCTCTTTTTGTTTATACCAAAATCATTTATAGGATGGATTATTAATTAAAAATGTACTATAATTCAATATGAGGGAATACATAAATAGATTAGGGATGTATTGGTTTAATAAAAATGAATATGAAGTGTGTTTATGATAGGAGAGGTGGTGTCCTTCTATAAGTGGTAGAGAGGACACACATGGAATTATTAAAAAGAATAAAAATTATAAATTTATTATTCATCTAAAATGACTCCAAAATGAATGATTTGTTACTATTATATGATATAGGTTCTAAATATTGATAAATTAAATAAATTAGACTATTTTTAGGTAAATTTAATCCTTATCTCATTGGTTGAAGCAGTCATTAATGTGGGTTGACATTAACCAGGGGGACTTATTTGAACTTTTTTACTATTAATTATAACCTAAAGTTAATTTTAACAGATTATATAATATTAAATATTATGATTAAAAATTTAATCCACTTATTACAATTCAATTCACAAAATTGGTATAATAGAATTAAAAATAAAACCCAAAAACTGTATGGATAAGAGGGTTTCCAGGAAAAAAGAATTAAAGTAAAAATATGGATTTATAATAAATTAGACATTAAATTAATTCCATAAACGACAATTGAATTATTAATAATATAATTGAATAAATAATTCTCTTACGTAATTTTAAACCAAATGTAAATTTCTATATTATTGTATATAACTGATAATTTTCAATAGAAATTAGAATTTTCACTATTCCTTGAAAAATAAAACATTATAGAAAAATCCTAAAAAGTATAACTAAGATAATATTAGTATTTCTTATTCATATATAATTCTCATATTTATAAATTAAAAATATTTATTTTTGATTTCATCAATTTAAATTAAATCATATAAGACCTGAAAATCAAATTTGGTTAGAAATAATGAATTTTCCAATTGAGTAAAAAATTAAATATTATTATTATAACATTGTAAAATATAATAAATTAATTATATTAAGACATAAAAATGATTTATTCTAACATTAATTGTGTTTTACACCAATTTTTTGTTTAATTATGATAAATCTATTTTCACAACATTGTGCATGATTATAATTACATTTTCGTTATACTCACAAAATTGTGCATGAAATTTATTGTAGTTATACTATATTAAATAGTATATTATTTAAAATTATTAAAATAATTAAGTATTTATATATTAAATTACTATTATATGATACATTGATCATGATTTTTTATCATTATTTTTTACTCATATTCAATGATATATTATAGATCAGATGATATTATATTTTGGGGTATAACTTCTTAAAGATAACTCATATTGTTCCATGGTAAATTTTATCATATATTCCGATCATCTTAATTTCATATATCATTCTTATGATATATCCCCTATATTATTCTTTGATCATTAATCCTTTACTAATTGTTTTATCTCTCACCCTCTTAATTTTTACGCCATCCTGTTTTGAGTAATGTTATAACCCATATGATTTCTAGAATGTGTTGTAGTATGGTGATGTTATGGAGTCATGATAAAAAGTTTTAAAAAATATGATCTGTTGGTATCTAATTTGCAATGATAATAATCCCATGTGGATATGGTGTTGTTCTAGTATTTTGAGAGTCATAATGTCTAAATGAAGAATAATTGTTAATTATTTTCATTTATATTTTAGATCACTACAAATGTTATCAATTATACAATATAAATAATTAATTTTAAGCACCAAATCTTGTAGTGAAAGTATGTGTTTCCACTATTTGAATCATAACTACATTTAGTTATATTTGGGGACCATTTTGTATTTATTTTTTGATAATGATGAAATAAATTTTGAGGGAACCTTAGGGATAAGTCTTTATATAATATAACATCACGATATTATTAGATGATTAAAATTCATTTTAAGAGACTCAATGAATGAATAAATATTATATAATGAATTAAGGCATGATAGGTTAAAAAACAATGTATGACAATAAACCAAATGTATCATAGGTTGACAGTATCGTTTCAAAGGCTGATGCATTATAGGATTGAATAACATATTTCATACAGAACAATAAATAATGAATAACCCTTTTGTAAATAAAAAATATATTTAAATTTTATCACTATAATATATTTAATATATTAGTAAGTATAAATTAAAGTAACCACATCATCAATGATATTTATGACATGTAAAACAGGGTATGGGAAGAAGATGATTTCCTTATAAATCTCATTTTATTGAAATTGTAATGTAGGTGGATTCACTAGTTTTTTCATAAAACCTATCAAAAACCAATCTCCATAAACTGAAGAATGTGACAATTTATTTATTAGAGAAGTTAAAATCATGAAAAAGACTATGAAATCAATGTATGATGAATTGAAATACATTATATCCCCCTCTACTCATATTACACATATCTTTTATATAATTTCCCTAAAGTAATTTTTATATGTTATTACCATGTTGTGTTAGTTTAAATTATAGTTAATTAGTGAATATGCATTTTTAGAATAATATTCATGGATTAGTTGGAGATGAGATTTTATCTATGTTTAGAGAAATATTATTATGCTAGATGATTATGTACTGATCAAAAATGACTCTAATATCACGATAAATCTATGTTATTCACGATTATTAGATAAATATATTTGAAAAACAAAGATGTTGAGGACCTTGGATTATCATGGATTATGGTTAAATAAATGAGTATACAAGATAACATTCTCTAGAATGATGTTTCTATGTCATAACATTCTTGTTATGAGTATAATAGACTGATAAAAATTATAAAAATATGAATTCATATACTAATAATTTTTAAAAGTACATAACTATAAAATTTATGTTTTCATAGACTTACTTATATATGAAGCTTCACCACTGATGTTGTGGTCAAACACATAATGAATAGATACTGATTCAGTGAATCAAGCATGGAAAGATTCTCTCAATATTCCAGATAAATTAGTAAGAAGAATATAAAATATAATTATATGAGGATCACCATATAGACTATATAAGATTTTAATAGGAGATATGATATATTGTTTAAATAATTGTAATGTCATTTTACAAAAAACATGATGTCAACATACAGATAATTTTGAATTCATTAGATGGAGAAATTTTGAGAAAATTAGATCATGAGTTAAAGATTATTTCGAAATGGATGAATATATATCAAATGGAAACAGAAATTGTGTTTTTTCTAGATGGATTATTTTTAATATTCACCAAACTGAGTCCATTAGACTTATGGCTTTATAAAAATATCGATCAGACAATTCTAGCATCATTTTTATATATGAGGCAATGGTTTGAAGTTATTTAGAAGAACCTTTTAATGTAAAGTATTATGATGATGTTGGAATATTATTTTGATGGCCATAAACCTAGGATATATTTAATTATGTTTTATGAAATCAATGATATAGATATTTATGTATGTTTATTTAAATAACATTTATTCTATAGATTTAGAATCCTTGAATGTTTTCAAATGATTATTATGTCATGTGAGAAATTCAAATATGATCCAACATATACTACTTAATTTTCAGAGGAGATTTCCTATAAAATTATAAGTGATGATTAAGATCAATAGGTTTTTAGTTACAAAAATGAGAAGGCTTTCTGAAGGATTTCTGATAGGGCATAATGTGAGTTGTTAAAAAAGATTCTCCTTAGTTGAAAAGGAGGTGAATAAGATAGTGGTTATTTGAATTAATAAGATTCATACCAAACATCAATAGATGTATTTATTTAGATAGAGCATAACAGATAGTGGAGTAATATATAGAGGTGAATATGATATAGTATAGAGGACCTCAGGGAATCAAATGTAGCATAATGGATGGATTATTACTTCAATGTATTTAATTGGTGAATATTTGTAGAAATTTTTTTACAAAGGTGAGTTTTAGATTATAAAATAGTATTAATAATAAGAGGTTTTTTTATATTAAAAACACTTTAATTATATATTGATGATATTGCTAAAATTTAACACATAGAATGTATATATAAGTATCTTGTGGAGGAAAAATATAGGAAGAATAAGGCATTAATGTAGTGGATCAATAGAGAGAAATTAAGATCTTATAGAAAGAGGGTATAACAAGTTTATGAATAGTCTTATCACTAGGGGTACCACCAATCAAGAAGAATGTTGAGTAAAAAATTAGATTTAGTGTAATATCTTATGATTTTAAAAAGAACACAATTTTTGGTAGAATATACAACACTTAACAATAAGCTAAAATGAACCACAAAATATTAATATTTGAACGAAATATATATTACATAGTCTGTAAATTAGCTACTGTGAATATGATTAATTGTCTTTTAAAAAACATATATAATGTTATTAATAAAGAAAAATGTATTGATTATTTCATAGTAAATAAGCCCTCAATTTAAAGTAAACTAATTTTAGTCATTGAAATTATGCGTCCTTAAAGTTGATTTTTATTTCCATTGGTGAGAAACTATTACATTAAATTTATAAAAAAATTAATAATTATATTTGATAAAAGGAATTAATTTTTTTTAAATCAGCATATCAAGAATTTCTTATGGTCAAATTTTTGTATTTTTCAGAAAATATTGGTTTTTCATTGAATAGTCGAAAATAATAATTTTTAAAAAAATTTCATTTCTTCATATTTAAAAAATAACACTAAAATTTTTATTTTTTCCTCAATATAAGATAATTATTATTTAATTATTTATAATCTATTTTATTATAGTGTCATCATTTTTTATATTATTTATCCATATGTTATTTTTTGAGAAAAAAGACACATTAAAAAACATGTTTTTTATGTTTTATGCATTTATTTTAAAATTAATATATTATTCATATTGGTATGTAATATTAAAAAATGTATCACATAATTTTTATTTTATGGTTTCATTTACTAATTAGTTCCCCTTTATTTTATTTCATTATATATATTAAACTTAGTAAATATTTTTCACCAAAATATGGATAAATCGTGTAATTTTATTCTAAAATAAAATGTGAAGGAATAAAAATAACACCATAAAAATATTTTAATATATTTATTTATTTATTTATACCATCCAAGTCCATGATTATGATTTAAAGTAAATTTGGTTCATTATACATTTAGAATAATGTTTTTAATATTTTATTTTAAAATAAATTTTAAAATGTCACTCTTTTAATTTTATTATCTTTAATATTTTGTGATAGGTTTAAAAACACATATTTTTTGTTATAAATTTTCATTTGGATGATAAATTATTTTTTATAATTTATTTTATATTTTCATCAATGAAATAATTACCATAATTTCTTACACAATTCTTGTGCAATTAGCAGAAAAAGCATGTAAATGAGTTTTAAAAACATTAAAAGTAATATAATTTTAATTAATTATTGTTTTATATAATTTTTTTATAATAATAGAATATTATAGTTGTATTAATGTATAATATTTTAATTCCACTATTTTCACATTTCCATCAACATCAAATAAAATGAATATTTCAAAAGATGGCATTAATCATATTTTATAATTAGATATATATATATAAATTATTTAATATTCATAAAATCATATATTCTCCCAACAAAATTTTATATGGTTTAAAATATTATATTTGGTTTATATATTGTTATATATTCCTTTTATAGAAACTTTCTAGGTCCCTAGATATTAACAAAAATATTAAATAAAAGTAAGTGTACAAAGTGTTAACGTGATGAGGGGGGGGGGTTTAAATGATAATGATTAAAAAACCAAGTAAATAGGTACAAATTTAATTTTATGTGGGTATTTGGACTCATATTAAACATATTTTCTAATAATATAATTTTGGAGGAATTTTACTCTGAACATTTATATAAAATAGTCTAATATGTTAAAAAATTCCATTAATGTCCATACCAACACATAGAAAGGTGCATATACTATACTCATGTATTCGTAGTTCAAGAACTATTTTTGGGAAAATCCTAATCCAAATACCATACTAATATCTAATAGAATATTCTATAGGGCTTATTTTTTATAAAAATAACCTTATAGGGTTTAAGTTGTAATGAATATGATGTTTACTGAATAAGAGTTTGAATTTTAACTGAATTATTACATTTTATTTTTTCTCCCACCTCCTTATAATAATTTTCAATCACGATGAAATAAAAACAACATTAAATCTGATATATAGAGATATTTTTATGTCAATATAGTCACCAGTATATATGTTCTCTTTTATCAAATGGGAAATAAAACCATGAATTGGTTGTATTACAGAATACCGCCTCGAAAACTGATGTAATTTGTTTTCCATCATCGCCAATCATGAGTGGTTATACTGATGTATTTCATGAATATATCTGATATTCAAGATATAATTATAATTTATCGAATTTAATATACAATTTGATATCTTTCCTTTCCACTCAATGAAAAATCATAACATAATTCATGTGTGCATGTGGATTACCACATCCATGAAGCAATGCCATTGAGTTTTAGTAACCACATCACATGGTAGGTATATATTTTATTATATAAATATATTTTATTTTATTTTTTGATAAAATCATAATAATATAATTATAATGAAAATTATTATCTTAATTCAATCATGATCATTGAAAATGGAAACATTACTCCTTCCTATGTATGATCTACCATCTTCATGATTGTAATTTAGTTCATTTTTCATAACAAAATTTAGTGGTATTTATTGAAGGTATAATAATTTTATAAGAATAATTTTACTTCATTAATATTACCAAAGTTTTTATGGAAGAACTAAACTATTGAAAATGGTCAACATACAAAATTCATTTTGATGTTATGAACCAAACATCCTGTAAACAAAGTACATGGACTTAAGTGTCCATGAAATTAAATAATCCATTTAAATAAAAGATATAATTTGTATAAATATAAAATAATAATTATTTAAAAGTTTATTAGAGATTAAACAAAATAAAAAATTTAATAATACTGAATTTAAAGAACATATATGGAATTTTTTTTTCATGTTAAGAGATTTTGTCTCAATTTATTCTCGTGGGGGAAAATTTAAATATTATACATCTAATTTAATTCATATGGTGTATATACTACCCATTTATAATATTATATCGTTAATAATTTATATTTTATTGTATTTTATATTTAAATTCAAAATATTTCATATGAGGGGATTTCACTTGAAAGTTACCAAGTGGTAAGAGAAGTCTTAACTAAAATTTAAGGCATTGGATTATAAATATACCTCATTGACATTGTTATTAAATTATTATGTGTGTATTTTTATCTAATTTTCATATTTTATTTACAATTGTTTATTTATTTATATATGTTCAAATTATCAATTGATGGATTTATTATCACATCAAAATTTATGATCATTTCAGGGGTTTTCTTTGTCACAGTCACATTTTCCCGAGACAAGATTCATGCCGTGCACCATGATTTCATTATATGGTGTAAATAATTACCCATAAATTAATATCAACATATTAATTCAGATAATTAATGTTATTTATATATCAATATCAATGAATTTTATTTTTAATGATACCAATGTGGTATATTCTTTTAAATTAAATCTATTTTCTTTCTGAGGTTGTTTGTGATCAATGATCATTTGGGGAGATCATATGATCTTATTTAATTAATCCACATATCTATTTTTTTACTATAAATATGAATTTAATTTTCATTCTTATCTTGCATTTCATCTCTTATTTATTAACGAATCATTAACATGTGTTACGAATTTTTACAAGACATGAAAAATATTCATGTCCTGTAATTTAGGATTCTATCATATTAAAATGATTTCTTCAACATCATGTAACCCTCCAAACCTCCCTTATTTCCACTACAAGGTATCCATAGACGTCTCTTTACAATTATATAGCCTCAATTCACCTTTATATTGGACCGGAGCTTAATTACACACCTCCATCATTGACTGAAGACCTTCTACACACTGCCCAGGTATGAGTGTTCTTCTCATTTTGATATGTCTCTCTCATTCTCCACTCTTCTTAGACAAAAAGGTGATGTTTCTCTGTCATTTGATATAAATTTAGATCATGGTTTGTTATATATTGATTTGTTAAAATTATGGATCTAGTAATTGAATCATGATCTCATTATAATTCATTATTTTACTGAAATTGGTTTTTTTTTGTTTTCGAGTATTCTTCATTACCGTTCTTGTGGTGGGTGGTATAAAATTAAAACCCGTAGTCTTGATCACAATTATTTGAATTTAATTTTTGAATTGTGATAAGATAGTAAGGAAATTTGATATTGATGAAATTAATTAATTAAGTGAATTAATTAATTAATAAAATGTGAAATTGGGATATTGTGAATTTAGATTGTTAAAAACTAATTGTTAAATTGACTATGATGAAATTGAGATTTTTGATTTGGAGTTAATTAAATACTTTTTTAATTATCGACACATTATATTATTTAATTACACAATTAATTCTTGATTTAATTATGCGATATTCTGATTGAATTAGATAATTAATTGATAAATTAATTTGGGGCCATTAAATGGATTAAGACAGGACAATTAATTGAGTAATAAATTGGGAATATTGAACTGATTAAGATGAAGTAATTGATTGATAAATGAATCAGCTTTATTGAATTGTTGATTTGAGATTAATTAATTATTGAATAAATTAATCGGATTTATGTGATAACATAATTGTTGATTTAAATAAATGGATTAATTAAAGAGAGTGATGTGATTATTTAAAAATTGAATTAAATAAATGGATTAATTAATTGAAGATTTAATTAATTAAAGTTGTGTGAATATCTAATTGTTGAATTAATTAAATGGATTAATTAATTAATGAATTAATTAATGGGAGTCACATTTATATTTAAATATTGAATTAAATTTTTGGACTAATAAATTGATGAATTAATGAATGAGAGTTATATGGTTATTTAATTATTTAGTTAAGAAAATTGATTCATTTTTTGATAAATTAATTAATGAGGGTAATGAGAATATTTAATTATTGAGTTAAATAAATGGATTCACTAATTGAAGAATTAATCAAAGCGAGTTATGTGATTATTTAATCATTGAATTAAT
Source organism: Viscum album (assembly GCA_963277665.1). Taxonomy (NCBI): domain Eukaryota; kingdom Viridiplantae; phylum Streptophyta; class Magnoliopsida; order Santalales; family Viscaceae; genus Viscum; species Viscum album. The sequence continues at coordinate 2,139,557,864 of OY728163.1, read as the reverse complement.
GAAATGGATTAGTTGAATGATGTACTAATTAATGGTAGTTATGAGATTATTTAATTGTAGAATTAAATAAAGTGATCAATTAATTGATGAATTAATTGATGGAAGTTATGTGATTATTTAATTATTTAATTAAATAAATGTATTAATTAATTCCTGAATTAATTAATTGGATTTATTTGATTATTTAATTATTGAATTAAATAAATGCATTAACTAATTGAAAATTAAATTAATCGATGTAATGTGATTATTAAATTATTAAATTAGATAAATAAATTAATTAATTAAATAATTAATTAATGGGATTTATGTTATTACTTAATTATTTAATTAAATAAAGGGATTTATTAATGAATGAATTGATTAATATGAGTTATTTAATTGTTGAATTAAATAAATGGATTAATTAATTGATAAATTAGTTAGTGGGAGTGATGTGATTATTTAATTGATGGATTAATTAAATATATTCTTGGGATTAATTAATTGTTGAATTAATTAATGATATTTAAAGGATTAATTAATAGATGAAATGATTAATGGGGATTTTTATGTCAAAAAAATTAAATGAATTTGATTAAATAATTATCGAATGAATTAATGGATACTATTATGATGATGTAATTGAATGAGTTATAATAATTTATTGGTGAATTAATTAATGAGGATTTTTGGGATGGAGTAATTTAATTACGTATATTAATTATTTTTTAAATTAATTAACTTTGATTAATGGGATATTGTATTTTTAGAATTATAAAATTACGTGTTGAATTAATTATGGGATAATGTAATTTTTAAATTGGATAATTAATTATTGAATTAATTATAAGATATTGGGATGAATTATTGGAGATAATTAATTACAAAATTAATTATTATTTAATTTCCTTTTGAATAAAATAATAATTTTTTGAATTAATTTTTAGATTTTAAATTATAAATATTGATTAACTAACTAATGAAATAATTAGGCGTATTGTTGCACTTAATTTATAGGGGAATTAGTTAAGGGGAATTTTGTGGTAAAATAATGGTTGAATTAGGAATGTCATTATTATGAATAGTTAATTATTAGATTAACTATAGGAATTAATAAGAATAATTAATTATTTAATTAATTAATGTTTTTAATGTGATTAGTTAATTATTAAATTAACTAATGGATTTATATGATTGTTGAATTGTTTAATTTATAAAAGAAAATTGATGGGAATAACTTATTATTGAATTAATTAATGGACATGGATTGAATAATTTAAGAATATATTAATAGAAGATTGTGCTTGTAAATTTGGATAAGAAGATTAATGTGATTAATTATGGTTGACTTGATAATGTGAAAACTTTTAGTGATGAGATAAATTCAAGGCTGTGATAAGGAATAATATATCTGTATAGTTGATAAGTGGGGTGTCAGACATGATGATCTACAGTAGTTATATTCATTCATAATTGTCATGGTGGGAGTTAGACATTACAATATACACCAAAAAATAAATATCTGTATGGTTGAGAAAAATAGTGTTAGACATGATGATATATGAAAATGAGATATGTGCATAGTTGAGAATTTTGGTGCTAGACATGGCGTTCTATGACCATGATGTATATGCTTGATTGAGAATTGTGGTACAAGACATGATGTTCTATGACTATTGTATCTATGAAGGAATGCTAAAGAAGGAGTAAGACATGACATTCTATACCGAAGACACCAGCCTTGGACTATGGTTCCAACAGGAAATAATAATGGTGTTTAAATAAAGTGGATAATGAAAACAAATTTGTTTAATTTAAATTTGAATCTAACAAATAACAAGGTTCAAACCTGGTGCGGGACGATGTGGGTAATGAGGTATGGGTGTCCTCGAGAACCTGATGTTCAATGTTGTTAATAAATATTAATTGATAACATGATATCTATATATATATTAAATGTAATAATTTTTTTACAAAACTTCTTACTATTTTTATTAAATGAATTTGTTTTAGAAATCATTGGTGGTGGCCTACTGAGTTATAATCTCACCCTACTCAGTCTTCCGGATTGGTAGTCAAATAGATTACATGTTTATAGGATAGGATATGACAAAAGGCCCTATGTTAGATATCTGCATTGATGATAGAGCTAGGATGAGGGAACTATACGTGGTTCTAGACCCTCTTGGAGGTGTATTCTATGTCTTTATTTATTTTGGATTTTTTATTTAGAAAAATGGAATGTAATTTTCATGGAATATCTATTTTACTATTTTGACATTGTATATTCCATTTTTCATCATCTTGTGATCTTGGAATTGTTTATGGTCATGTGGTTCCACTATTTTTTATTTATTTCCACTGAATATTACTATGATATAAGAAAAATAGAGGGTACAGTCACCCCATGATGGATAACATAACCTCACTAATAGTTTGTATCCTATGACATATGGGGAGGCACGCTTGAGGTCATGTGGTGAATGAGCTCGTGTACTAGTGTGTGTTACCATGGGAAAACATTACAAAGTTACATTAGAGGTCCAGTTTTCTTTTTTTTTCTTTTTTAATATTATTTTCAAAAGTTAGAACATAGAATATGATTATTTTGGGCATGTACATGAGCTCTTGCTCTGGAGTAGCTAACCCATGGGTGAGAGATGACCCATGTAACTAGGGTGGTATTGTTTTCATTTATGTTTACTTTTACAATTGGATATTATTTCACCCTGGTGAAGTACATGTTATGCAATGTAATTACTGTTTCATAGGTTTGTTGAGATTTGACTCATGGGTCGGTAATGCATGAGAGTTCTGTCAACATGCATCATCAATGGAACTTAACATTATTTTGTGACATGCATAATTTTATTAATGAAAGGGAAAACATGTTGTGAGTATATTTTTGAACATGAACTATTTTTCTATTCTTGGGAAATTGAAATGAAAATAAAGCCAAAAATGAAATTTATAAGGATTTTAAAATGACTAAAAATGAGAATAAATGGGTGTCTGAATGAAGAATTTAAAAAATGTGAATGTGTTTACACTATTTTACCAGGACCTAGGTGTTAGATGGTTATGGGTTGTGATAAATACATAGTTTTGTACTGTGTGGTGCTGAAAATGGGGAGTGACATATATTTTTGTATTAAAATACCACTTGTTAATAGAGTTAATGTTTTGAAATGATACTACTTTTTGTTTTATTCATGGCCCTTGATGTGGGAGGAATGGGTAGTTATAATTACCTGGTCTGATAACATGGTTTTAGGTTGTGTGAGGTACTATCTAGTTTTGGATCAGTTTGGTGAGATGTTAGTGGGAAGAGAATCCCATGACTTTTGATAGGATTATTTGTTTCTATAATCGGAAGTAACACTAGTGATATGATATTTACAGTGGTGTCCATCAACAACATCATAGTGAACTTTTAATTAGTGATGATCATGTAACATAACCTAACATCATCCCGGGTACACTAACCATGAATTAGCCTTACACCTAGCTTCTTGAATGTGTATTGGTTGGATATGGGCCTCCATTGATGTTCTTCTTATAAAGTGGTATATATGTGGAGTTGGATAGTGTGACGTAAACCATTGAAAGTTCAAATATGAGGTTCTCAGGATGGAACATAGGTAGATAGTATTGTGGCGGATGAGTTTGTTGACAAAGAATTTTTAACAGAGATCCAACGTTGGGTTGTGTTGTGTCAGTGGTGGATGCATGGATCTCGATCATAGGATGAAAGTGGTGGCATTGTAATTCCACTAAAGAACCTGTACGGTGAGTTTTTATGTTTATTAGGGGAAGGCCAGGTGGGCCATGGAATTCGGTGATATATTTCCTTTGTAGAAGGTTTTGTTGTAGGGATAAGGGCCAATGTTGGATGGTTTTTTGTGGTTGTTAGTAATTATGAGTTGGGAAGACCATCAGTTTTTTTAGGGACATTGAGATTGAGACCTATGTGTTCTTGAAGGGAATCTGATACATTTGTGGTATCATTGTTTGAAGGTGTTGTGGGGAATGCCTTTTTTGTTAGTCAATGTATTATGGCAACATGGACATGTGCTGGAAGAAACATAGGGACGAGAAATGAAAATGAGTGCTTAATGGACCCATTAAAATGACTTTGAATTGTAAAAATTCTTCGTTATAGAACTCAAAAATGTGATATTATAAGTTGGAGATATTGTTAGATCCCATCTTTTATAGGGGTGGAAAAGGAATATGTGGTTAATTCTTATTATAGAAATAGTACAAAATATGGACCCAATTTACGATGTGAATTTTTTTTGGTAGACCATGTCAATTAAGTTCACAACTAGAATTAATTAAAAACATTAAAATTTAAAGCCCCTTATAAATGTTTTTCACCACATGTTTAAATGTCAGGAAAATAGTTTTTACCGCACATCGACATCTCATGAAAGTAGCTTGCACCACATATCGACATGTCGCTATAGTAGATTTCTAAATGAGTAATTTATGTTTACTTTTTTTAAATAGTCTAGTAGAATATCCTTTAGGAAAATTGGGAATTGGTTATGATTGTCTACACGATATGAAATGATAATTCATGAAATTAATTTTAAATTCCCAACACATTAAAATGATGTCTCTATCATCGCATAACCCTCTAGGCATCCCTCTTCTCCAATACATGGATTCTTCCGACCCCTTATCTCTACTGTAGAGCCTATGTGCACCGCTGCCTTTAACCGAAGCTGCTCTGTGCACCACCATCATCAATAGAATACCCTCCACACAACTCCTGAGTATTGGTGTTCTTCTCATTTAGATATGTCTCCATTTTCTGATCCACTTCTTAGGTAAAAGGGGGATGTTTTTCTATTGTTGAGTATAGATTTAGATCTCCGTTTTAAAACATTATTCATTTAAATCATGGATCTAGGAATTGAATTGAGATCTCATGATACATCATTATTCTACTGAAATAGGGGTTTTCCATTACTGAGCATTCATCGTCACTATTCTTGATGTAGGATGTCTAAAATAAAATCACATAATCTTGATTATAATTTTCTGTATGAAATTGTATAATTACTATTATTTGTTTAATAATTTTGTTCTTTATTAAATTAATTAATTAGATGAAATGTCAAACTTGGATATTGGGATTTTAGATAATGAATAATTATTTATTAAAACAATTAAGAGGAATATGAGATTATTGATTTCAGGATAATTAAAGTTGAATTATTTATTGAAACATTGTATTGTTGATTTGAAATAATTATTTATTGAATTAATTATGGGATATTGGGACTATTAAATAGATTAAGATAAGACAATTAATTGAGAAATTAATAGGATATATTGAACTGATTGAAATTAAGAAATTGATAGATAAATTAATTGAGCATATTGAATGGTTGAGTTTATATTAATTAATTAATGAAATATTTAATGTGACTTACACAATTAAATAGTTTTTTAATTAAATAAATAAATAAATTAGTAAAATATTTAATTAATGAGAGTTATGTGATTATTTAACTATGGAATTAAATTAATTATTGAATTAAATTAATTGTTTAATTAACTAACCAAATAATTCTTGCGAGTTAAGTGATTATTTAATTGCTGAATTAAGTAAATGGATTAATTAAATATTGATTTAGTTAATTTGAGTTATGTGTTTTTTAACTGTTAAATTAAATAAATGGAATAATTAATATAAAATTTAATAAGGGTTATGTGATTATTTAATTGTTAAATTAATTAAAATGACTAATTAATTTCCAAATTAATTAATGAGAGTCATGAGATTATTAAATTGTTGAATTAAATAAACGGATTAATTGATTGATTGATTAATTAATGGGAGTTATGTGATTATTTAATTGTTTTTTTAATTAATGGATCAATTAATTGATAAATTAATTAATACAAGTTATATGATTATTTAATTGTTGAGATAAACAAAGGGATTAATTAATTGATGAATTAATCATTGGGAGTAATGTGATTATTTAATTATTTAATAAAATAAATGGATTAATTATTTTCATAATTAGTTAATGTGGGTTATATGAATATTTAATTATTGAATTAAACAAAGAGATTAAAAAATTTATGAATTAATAAATGGGGGTTGTTTGATTATTTAATTGTTGATTTAAATTAAGGGATTAATTAATTGATGGATTAATAAATGGGATTTACATGACTAATTATTTGTAGAAAATAATAATTCGATTAATTAATTTATGAATTAATTAAGGGGAGTTATTTAATTATTGAATTAAATAAATGGATTAATTAATTTATAACTTAATTATTGAGGATTATGTGATTAATTAATTAATTATTTATTTAATAAGATTGAAGGTACTAATTAATTAGGGAATTAATTAATGTGATTAGTATGATTAATTAACTGGTAAATTATTTAATGGGGATTGTTCTGTAAAAACATTTGATTGAGTTGGATTATTTAACAAGTGAATTAATTAATAGATATTGTTGTGCTGAAGTAGTTAAAATAGTTTGAATAATTAATTAGTACATTACTTAGTGGTAATTGTTGTGATAATATAATTGATTGACATGGATTAATTACTTGGTAAATTAGTTTATAAGGACTATTGGTATAAGGACCAGGCCTTAAACCTAACTTAATATTGAAATAAATGAATAATTCACATTGAGGATCTTTTTAGGTTTAGAGTTTTAGAGAATTGGGTCAAAACTATTACATCTCAAAAGATTATATAGTAGACACTTCTACTAAGTTTCCATAACATAAAAAAACTTAAAAAAGAAACATGTCTAGTTCCATGTTTTAGATAACATGTCTTTCCTTGAACCCATCCTTGACCCTATTTATCTTTTAGTCCTGTGGAAAACATTTCAAAAACTTAAGATGAGCATAAAAATCCTAGTAAAGGAGACACAAAGAAGGAAAAATGTTAGTTTTTCAAAACAACAAGTAAACCATGAATACTTTACCAAAGTAATACTTTTCACCTTTATGAAGTAGTAAAAACTCTTCATTGACTAAAAGACCATTACTTACCCTTTTGTAACCAAACGATTACCATAAAACCCATATAAAGAACACATAACATATAAAGGTTACATGGGACATAAAAATACTTAAATGGAAGAACCATACGGTCAACTTTCATACATACGTAATGGAATAGCCATAAGACTGACTTCCATACCCAATACATTGGATGTTATAACGTAACCACCCATCCTGGTTACCACAGCACCACCCATCATATGGTTTATCACGTAACCACCTGAAAAATGTCCATGTACCATTACAAAATCATAATACATAAAACAATTATAAATGAAAGAAAACATTTCCATATTTCAATCACAATATATCAGTTAAATATATTGACATAACAAATCCATTATCAAAACCATTTTTAATACCAAATTTAATAAAAGAGTATATCGTATTTATTTACTTTTAACAAATATTACGGCTTGTTAAGGAAGCCAAAGATCAAATAATACTCATGGTGGCGGAAAGGTCGTGGTCACCGCGTACGTTAAACGAAACATACTTTTTTTCGTTTAGTAAAACGCTTAATATAAAATGATTCCTTTTGAATTAAAATAAAATTAAAAGGGGTTCATACACCTTATAAAATAAAGCCTTGTATTAGGACAAAATATTCCTTAATGAAAGGAGATTGAGACGAAGTCCCTTATAAAGACGATATCCTTGGATTTAGGATATATCAATTACGTAATTTTGTGTGACAAACTAATACACCAAATATAAGAGGATATTTAGTGTAAAACAATCAGAGATCATTCACACATATTCATATAATGACGTATTCAAGTGGTACAACTTTATCCAAATGAATCAAAATTGGGTTAAGAAGTTTGATTGGAAAATTTTGACAGCATAACGGTGTCACTTCAAAATTTAGAAAATTAGTTGATGAGAGATAACAAGGGTATCTCATCACTTGGACATAAAATTTACTTCATTAAGGATATATAAGAACACATCCCAACATTACAATATGTAAATTAAAAGACCTAACAAAAGAAGTCTTTTAAAAAGAGGAGGGTGAAAGGTTCCCTTACAGACTTGGGTATCTTTCGAAACATACACCCCACGAAAGACGGACAATACAACATTGATGTAAATACTCATAAATGAAATTATATTACACAAAGAGTAGAATAATGGGCATTAAATATACCACTCAAAGGAAATTGTGGCAAATGTAGCATAAATATCCCGGGAATAAAAGTGAGATGAAAATTCCCTTACGAAAACTCGGCAGACTAACAACGCAACTTAAAACTTCCAAAAAATGGATTGATGAGATCAAATATGGTATCTCATAATATTAAAATAAAATTTACAGTAAGATGAATATAAAATAACATCCCCCAACATATCAAAGTGGAGCTTTAAAGAAGTGACATAAAGGGGAGTACTTAAAAAGAAAGAGAGCGGTTGGATCTCTTACGAAAATTCGGCAGCCTAACGGCGCCACTAAAAACATCCAAAAAATGGATTTATGAGAGAAAATAGGGTGTCTCATCATATTAACATAAAAATTACAGTAAGAGTAATATAAATGAACATCCCAATCATAAGAAATATGATATTAAAATGAATGACATAAAAGAGTGTACTTAAAAAGAAAGAGAGGGGTAGGATCCCTTATCTCATGTCCGACATGACTCAATAGTTCTTTAATCATCTGAATAATAAAATTTGGTCAATTTATTATTTATTAAGGAACTACATTAAATATTATTATTCATTTAATATCACATATTATATGGTTATAATAATTGGATAATAAAGTGAGTTCATATCAGACGTTTTTGTTGATGTTCGGTACATGAGTAAAAATCGAACTTGTTGGAAAAGAATTTTCCATGTAGTTATAGGTACATCATATCCACACTAGTATTGATGTTTTAAATATAATATATATCCAGTATATATTAATTTTATACTATTCCATATCATTTTTATATAAAAAATTAAAAGCACCGTGAATGGAGACGCTAGGCCGTACATACGCATGAACGCTACTTTAATTTTTTGTCATATTAATAAAATTAAAACAATATGAGAGATATATATATTATAATTACAGAATTATATCCATCATTTAGATGTAATATATTACATATATATCCATTATATATATGTACATATAATATTACATAATATTTGGAGATAAGAAATGAAATGTACCGTTCATGGAGATGGTAAGCCCTACGTACGCAAAAACGCTACTTTCATTTATTTTTTTTGTATTAAGTGGAATTAAATAATAATTATATAAAGGTATATTAAAATTCCTCTAGGATTTAATATGTAATACTATGAATTCCATCCTTTATACGTCCCACATATGGCATTAACGAATCAAATCACTTTGAGGGGGCGGTAGTCCGCAATTTCTAAAATGGAGATATCGTATTTACCCAAAATGGAAACCATAAAGGTATTCCATAAATGAAAAATACAGAAGCTTAAGGAAAACATAATCATATTATATATCATATATAAATATAGTGACATCTTAATGGCCACCTTTTAATGTGTTAAATGAATATTGAACAATCATCGTTTCGAGAGGCAGTAATTCGCCATCTACAAAAACAGTATGTTCTTTAACCATTGGATGAAGGTTTGTGTACGTGTAGCTCTAATATTTCAAATAACAACATCCTAGTATATTTATGATACTGGTGTCGTTACAAAAGAAAGGAATAAAAAGAGTTTATAGGGCTGGAGAAGCAAAATAAAACATAAGAACACAAGAGAGGACACAACCTTTAAATCGGGTAACTCTCTTCGATTTGAGCTAAAAGGCTTCATTGGAAAGCTTTCTGCCCAATGTGAGGCTTCAATGATGATGAGAGGGATATGGAGAGATTAAATTTTCAGTTTTTGGCCGATCCAAATGCTTGATATGTGTGGGTATGGTGGTAGAGGTGGGGGCCTTTTATAAGAGGGTAGGAGGGGCACTCCTGGAATGTTATAAAATATTACTTTATAATATAATTATTTTCGGATTTTAAAGGTCCCAAAAGGATATATTTCAAGGATAAGGTGATAAGGTTTCTAAATACACCAATATAATAGGTTTTTGATAAGTTTAGGACTTAAATTTTACATTATATTTCCATTTTATTTAAATAGTTAAATAATGAGGTAATCACTGCATCATCATGGTGTCATAAATAATTTAATTTATTAAGTGTCTAAAAATTATAAAACAAATATCATGATGTAGGTAATATTTTAAGCTTTATAATTAATACTTATAGTAAAAAATATGATTTGTATAACCCCATGTAAAAATTGTTTTAGTAAAACAACACATGTTGGTGACATTTTAATTTTAACTTTAAATAAAAAGTAATTTATGTCATTTTCCGACCAAAGTAGATCCATGGGGTCCCCAAGTTTACCCATGGATTTTCTTGGTCGGACATAACACATCCAATGGGGGTAGGACATGTGTCTAGGTCATTTCATATAATTAAAACATTATTTTTACCTTAAATTACACTAATTACCTTTAATGGCGGTAAATAAAACTTAAAAATTCCTATTCACCAAAAATTATTTTAATCTCATTGAACCACATTTTACTTCTTAACTAAAACCATTTATGTTAGATTTTTGAAAATAAAATCACAGAAGTGGAAAAGTTTCATTTAAACGAAAAATCAGTTTCTTTAACTACCACTTAGTGGTTTCACTATTCATCAAAAATTGAAGTTCTTCAGAAAAATACCAAAAATTCACCCTAAGATATATTTGTTATTCCGAATTCAAAAATGATGTCTATTTTAAAAAATTCAAAATATATAAGTTGAATTAATTAATTTAATAATTAATTTCTACTGTCAAAACAAATAGCGTGTTTTTAAGAAACAATATCTATTAAATGATTGACACTAGTTTAAGTCCAATTTCAAAGTGAAATTAATTACAATGACCACTATTGGATTAAATGGAAAAAATATATTATAATTGGAATATAAAACCAATTCAAATGATAATATAATCATATAAATAAATTATATTAAAAAGATATTTTTAATTAAAATACAACATTTTTCACTATTCTTTAATAAACGAACATTATCGAAAAAATACCAAAAATTTACACAATGTAAATTTTGATGTCCAGATTTTAAAGAAGAATTTTATTTGGTCCAATATAACATATGAAAATGTCAAAAAGTGGATTTAAAAAAAGCGTTCGCCAACAAAAAGTTGTTAATCGACATTTTAATGAATATTAGAATGTTTACGGTGAAAATTTGATTCATTCGCATTTTTAATCATCTAAAATTCATTTGTAAAATGTAAAAATATTTGAGAAACATATATAATAATTTGGTAGTTAGTTCTGTTCATTCCTGCCATTACAACAACTAGGCGTTAACTACCATTTAAAATAATATTATTTTATTATTAGAGTGCAACATAAGATTTCAAAAGAACTCGTTGTTGCATATTAGGTATACCATCGAGCACAGCGTCCCCTTTAAATTTATATTAATATTTTATTCACAAATATGGATAAATGTGAAAATTTCATATTCTTTATTTACCTGGGGTGCTACATCCTTCCCCCCTTTTGAGAATTGCGTCCTCGCAATTTTAAAATTGGCCTTGGAAACTTCATTTAAAATCCCACATCAGAACAATGGTCAGTATAAAAATCACTTTAAAATAAAGAAAGATAAGTACAAAGGTCACCTGAGTTAACCCATACTAGGATTCCATATAAGAAAACATGGATATGGAGGAAAAAACAAAGGGTCCTGTTCTGAGGGAGAGTGATAGATAACATGTTTAGGAGAAATTTAACCACAAGAAAATCACAAACTTGTGGGGGGTTAAATGGTATTAGATTCCCCAATAGGAAAAGTTAACAGACAACATTTTTTTAAGTTAATTTTCATTTTGGAATTTATTTTTGATCTTAAGGAAACATACTTACTTCTCATGTTGACTTTCAACTTTTACTAGATTTCTTACACAAAATCATACTTTTCCCAAATGATGAGTATTTAAGAAGACTTATTCACATTAAGAGTAAAATAATAAACTTCTAGAGAATCACCTAATCCAAAAAAGAGAACTATATACTTCCCATGTCTTTAGACTTTAACCAAAATCAAAACCAAAAAGGTTAGTACAAGATCAGATAATCCAGAAAAATATAATCCTTTATAAAAAGAAAATCTATTCTTAATCTCCAATATTTGTAAAAAACCCAAAGTTCAACGAAGACCATTCGATAAAAAATTGTCCATAAAATTCTTCCAAGTAAACCAAACTAAGATTTAAACCCAAATATTTGAAGTATTTGATCACATAGTCTTCCAAGATACAAATTAACTTTTATCTCAAAATAACATCAATTTCTCTTAAACTCTCACATATAAAAAGTAATTAACCTATTCACATATCCTCCATGATAGGTTAATTATTTTTATAGATAACACAAAATAAACTTACTCTTGATTCCGAAAATCATCGAACTAAAAATAATTATTCAAAATATCCAGGGACTTCATGTAGTCCAGCGGTAGGTGATAAATACCAGTTGCACTTTGGTTGTGGGTTCGATTCCTGCAGCTTTGTCTGACGTGACGAGTTGTCACACGGTCTGCGTGTTTTTCTTTTTCCAAAACAATATAATTCTTAAAACATCCCCCAATACCAGATAAATCTTCAAAAATAATCATATTATATTTTAACCTCAAGTTTATCTCATGCCTTTTATCTTCCATCATAACATAAAATAACCCATAATTACCACAAAAGTAAGGATCATATAAACCCTAATGGTTACCATTATAATTATCACCGAACTTCCACATCGATTGGCCATCTTGTACATGATACATTATAGAACATACCAAGGTACACGTGATTGATCATGACTCCTGGATAGTTGGTTTAGAACAACCACGAGTTTCCTCATTGAATCCCCCATTTCATCCAGTCTCTTAATCAGAGAACCACCACAGTTTCCTTAAAACCTATTGTCACTCTGGTGCATGCTAGATCCATTCATTCACTAAAAACAGAAATGTCAGTGTGAGTATATCAACAAAACCATCATGTACTAATGAGGAAGATAAACACTGAGATATACTTACTCATTCACTTTATCTAAAACTAGGACTCTTTCTGAAATCCGAACCATTATGGTAATGTCACTTATGCCTAGATAATACCCTAACCTCTAAAGTTATCTAAATCGACCTCTGATACCAACTATAAGACCCTAGCCTTAAACCTTATATAATATTGAAATAAATGAATAATTCACATTGTGGATCTTTTCAGGTTTAGAGTTTTAGATAATTAAGTCAAAAATATTACATCTCAAATGTTTACATAGTAGACACTTCTACTAAGTTTCCATAACATAAAAAAACTTAAAAAAAACATGTCTACTTCCATGTTTTAGATAGGATGTCTTTCCTTGATCCCTTCCTTGACCATATTCATCTTTATGTCCTGTGGAAAACATTTCAAAAACTTGGGAAGAGCATAAAAATACCACTAAAGGATACACAAAAGAGGAAAAATGTTAGTTTTTCAAAACAACAAGTAAACCATGAATACTTTACCAAAGTAATAATTTTCACCTTTATAAAGTAGTAAAAACTCTTCACTGACTAAAAGACCATTACATACCATTTTGTAACCAAACGATTTCCATAAAACCCATATAAAGAACACATAACATATAAAGGTAACTAGGGTCATAAACATACTTAAATGGAATAACCATATGGTCGAATTACACACATACTTAAAGGAATAACCATACGGCCGACTTCCATACCCAATTCATTGGAGGTTATAACGTAACCACCCATCCTGGAATTCACGGTGCCACCCATCATAAGTTTTATCACATAAACACCCGAAAAATTTCCTTGTATTATTACAAAATCATAATACATTAAACAATTATAAATGAAAGAAAACATTTCAATATTTCAATCACAATATATCACTTAAATATATTGACTTAACACATCCATTATCAAAACCATTTTTAATACCAAAATACATAAATTAGTATATGGTATTTATTTACTTTTAAAAAATATTACGTCTAGTTGAGGAAGCCAAAGATCAAATAATACTCGCGGTGTCGGAAAGGTCGTTGTCACCGCGTACGTTAAGAGAAACATAATTTTTGTAATTTAGTAAAATGATTCTTATAAAAATATTCCTTTTGAATAAAATTAAAATTCAAACGGTTTCACACACCATATAAAAGAATGCCTTATATTAGAACAAAATATGCCTCAATTAAAGGAGATTGATACGAAGTCCCTTACAAAGACGGTATCCTCTGATTAAGGATAAATCAATTACATAATTATGTGTGACAAATGAATACACCAAATATAGGTGGATATTGAGTGTAAAATAATTAGATATCATTCACACATATTCATAGAATGACATATTTAAGGGGTAAAATTTTATCCCAATAAATCAAAATTGGTTTGAGATGTTCGCTTGCAAAAATTTGACAGCCTAACAGCGTCACTTCAAAATTTAGAAAATGAGTTGATGAGAGATAAAAAGCGTATATCATAACTTGGAAATAAAATTTACATAAATAAGGATATAGAGGAACACATCCCAACATTCCAATATGTAAATTAAAAGACACAACAAAAGAAGTCTTTTAAAAATAGGAGGGTGAAAGGTTCCCTTACCGACTTGGGTGTCTTTGGACACATACACCCCTTGAAAGAAGGACAATACAACATTGATGTAAATACTCATAAATGAAATTTTATTACTCAAAGAGTAAAATAATCGGAAGTACATATAAAACTCAAAGGAAATTGTGGAAAATCTAGCATAAATCTCCTGGGAATAAAACTGAGAAGAAAAATCCGTTACGAAAACTAGGCAGCCTAACAGCGCCACTTAAAACATCCAAAAAATTGATTGATGAGATCAAATAGGGTGTGTCATCATATTAAAAAAAAATTACAGCAAGAGGAATATAAAAGAACATCCTCAAACAAAACAAATTGGAGCTTGAAAGAAGTGACATAAAGGGGAGTACATTAAAAGAAAGAGAGAGGTTGGATCTCTTACGAAAATTTGGTAGCCTAACGGCGCCACTCAAAACATCCAAAAATGGATTGATGACAGAAAATAGGGTCTCTCGTCATATTAACATAAAAATAAAAGTAAGAGTAATATAAATCAACATCCCAATCATAATAAATATGATCTTAAATGGAATGAAATAAAAGAGTGTACATAAAGAGAATAAGAGGGGTATGATCCCTTACCTCATGTCTGACATGACTCGATCGTTCTTTAATCTCCTGAATAATACAATTTGGTCAATATATTATTTCTTAAGGACCTACTTTAAAGATTATTATTCAGTTAATATCACATATTATAATGTTATAATAATTTGTTAATAAAGTTAGTTCATATCATATGTTTTTGTCGATGTTCGGTTCATGAGTAATAATTGAACTTGTTGGAAAATAATTTTCCATGTAGTTATAGGTACATCATATACAAAATAGTATTGATGTTTTAAATATAATATATATCTATTATATATTAATTTTATACTTCCCTATCATTTAAATATATAAAAATTAAAAGCGTCATTCATGGAGACGGTAGGACGTAGGTGCGCACGAACACTACTTTCATTTTTTGTCATATTAATGGAATTAAAACAATATGAGAGATATATATATTATAATTACAAAATTATATCCATAATTTATATGTAATATATTACATATACTACCATTAAATATATGTACTTATAATAGTACATAAAATTTGGAGATAAGAAATGAAAAGTACTATTCATGGAGACGGTAAGCCCTACGTACGCAAGAACACTACTTTCATTTATTTTTTTGTATTAAATGGAATTAAATAATAATTATATAAAGGTTTATAATAATTCCAGTAGGGTTTCATATGTAATACCATTAATTCCATCCTTTATACATCACATATATGGAATTAACGAATCAAATCACTTTGAGGGGGCGGTAGTCCGCACTTCCTAAAATGAAGATATCGCATTCACCCATAATGGAAACCATAAAGGTATGATATAAATGACAAATACAGAAGATTAAAGAAAACATAAACATATTATATATCATATATAAATATAGTTACATATTAATGGCCCCCTTTGAAGGTGTTAAAAGAATATTGAACAATCATCGTTTCGTGAGGCAGTAATTCTCCATCCACAGAAATATTATGTTCTTTAACCATTAGACGAAGGTTTGTGTAATTGTAGCTAGAATCCATCCCATAACAACATCCTAATATAATTGGTATAATGTTTTTGTTACAAAATAAAGGAATAAAAAGTGTTTAGAGGGTTGGAGAAGCAAAATAAAACATAAGATCACAAGAGAGGACACTACCTTTAAATCGGGTAACTCTCTTTGATTTGAGCTCAAAGGCTTCCTTGGAAAGGGTTCATCCTAATGTGACGCTTCAATGATGATGATAGGGATGTGGAGAGATGAAATGGTCTTTTTTTGGCCAATAAAAAGTCTTGATAGGTGTGGGTAAGGTGGTAGAGGTGGGGGCCTTTTATAAGGGGAGAAGAGGGGAACTCTTGGAAAGTTATAATATATTACCTTATAATATAATGCTTTTCGGATTTTAAAGGTTCCAAAAGGATATATTTCGAGGATAAGGTGATAAGGTATCGAAATAATCCCATACAATAGGTTTTTTACAAGTTTAGGTCATTGATTTTACATTATATTTCCATTTTATTTAAATCGTTAAATAATGAGGTAATCGCTGCATCATCATGGTGTCATAATTAATTTAGTTTATTTAGTGTCTTAAAATTATAAAACAAATATCATGATTTATGAAATCTTTTTATATTTCTAATGAATATTTATAGTCAAAAATATTACTTGTATAACACCATGTAAAAAATGTTTTAGTAAAACTACACATGTTTGTGACATTTTAATTTTAACTTTAAATAAAAAGTTATTTATGTCATTTTCCTACCAAAGTGGCTCCATGGGGTCCCTAAGTTGACCCAAAGATTTTCTTGGTCGGACATGACACATCCAATGAGGGTAGGACATGTGTCTAGGTCATTTAATAATATTAAAACATTATTTTTACCTTAAATTACACTAATTATCTTTAATTGCGATTAATAAAATTTAAAAATTACTATTTACCAAAAATTATTTTAATCTTATTGAACCACATTTTACTTCTTAATTACAACCATGAATGTCGTATTTTTGAAAATCAAATCACAGAATTGGAAAAGTTTCATCTAAACAAAAAATCAGTTTTTTAACTATCACTTACTGTTTTCACTATTCATCAAAAATTGAAGTATTTCAGAAAAATACCAAAATTTCACCTTAAGATATATTTGATATTCCGAATTCAAAATTTATTTATATTTTAAAAAATTCAAAACATATAATTTGCATTAATTAATTTAATAATTAATTCCTGATGTCAAAACAAATAGCCAGTTTTTAGGAAACAATATCTATTAAAAGATTGACACTAGTTTAAGTCCAATATCAAAGTGAAATTAATTACAATGACCACTATTGGATAAAATGGTAAAAATATATTTAAATTGGAATTTAAAACCAATTAAAAAGATTATCAAATCATATAAATAAATTGTATTTAAAATAGATTTTTAATTAAAATACAACATTTTTCACTATTCATTAAAAAATGAACTTTATCGGAAAAAAACCAAAAATTTACACATTGTAAATTTAGATGTCCCGATTCTAAAGAAGAATTTTATTTGGTCCAATAAAACATATGAAAATGTCAAAAAGTGGATTTAAAAATATTTCGCCATCAAAGGGTGGTTAATCATCCTTTTAAAGAATATTAGAATATTTATGCTTAAAATTGGATTCATTCGCAATTTTAATCATCTAACATTTATTGTGAAGAGTAAAAATATTTGACAAACATATATAATCATTTGGTAGTTAGTTCTGTTCATTCCCGCCATTACAACAGTTAGGAGTTAACTACAATTTAAAATAATATTATTTTACTATTAGAGTGCAACGTAAGATTTCAAAGGAAATCGTTGTTGCGTATTGGGTACGCCATCGAGCATAGCATCCACTTTAAAGTTATATTAATATTTTTTTCACAAATATGGATAATTGTGAAAATGTCATATTCTTTATTTACCTGGGGTGTTACATCCTTCCCCCCTTTTGGGAATTGTGTCCTCGCAATTTTTAAATTGGGCTTGGAAACATCATTGAAAATCCCACAACAGAACAAGGGTCAGCAAAACAATCACTTTAAAATAATGAAAGAGAAGTACAAAGGTCACCCGAGTTAACCCATACTAGGATTCCATATTAAAAAACATGGATATGGAGGAAAAAACAAAGGGTCATGTTCTGAGGGAGAGTGATAGAAAACATGTTTAGGAGAAAGTTAACCACAAGAAAATCACAAACTTGTGGTGGGTTAAACGGTATTTGATTCCCCAATAGGAAAAGTTAACGGACAACATTTTTTTAAGTTACTTTTCATTGAGATATTTATTTTTGATCTTAGGGAAACATACTTACTTATCATGTTGACTTTCAACTTTTACTAGATTTCTTACACAAACTCATACTTTCCCCAAATGATGATTATTTTGGAAGACTTGTTCTCATTAAGAGTACTATAATAAACTTCTAAAGAATCACCTAATCCACAAAAGAGAACTATATACTTCCCATGTCTTTAGACTTTAACCAACACCAAAACCAAAAAGGTTAGTTCAAGATCAGATAATCCAGAAAAGTATAATCCTTTATAATAATAAAATATATTCTTAATCTCCCAAATTTGTCCAAAAAAACCCAAAGTTCAACGAAGACCATTCGATAATCAATTGTCCATAAAAATATTCAAATTAAACCATACTAAGATTGAAACCCAAATATTTGAAGGATTTAATCACCTATTTTCCAAGGTAAAAATTAACTTTTATCTCCAAATAACATCAATTGCTCTTAAATTAACCCATTGAAAAGTAATTAACCTATTCACATATCCTCCATGATAGGTTAATCATTTCCATAGATAACCCAAAATAAACATACTCTTGATTCCAAAAATCATCTAACTAAAAATAATTAGTCAAACTAACAAGGTACTTCGCGTAGTCCAGTGGTAGGAGATAAATACCAGTCTCACTTTGGTTGTGGGTTCGATTCCCGCATCTTTGTCCGACGCGATGGGTTGTCACACGGTCTGTGTGTTGTCCTTTTTCCAAAACTATATAATTCTTAAAACATTCCCCAAAACGAGATAAAATCTTCAAAAATAATCATAACATATTTTAACCTCAAGTTTATCTCATGCCTTTAATTTTCGATCATAACATATAATAACCCATAATTACCACAAAGGTAAGGATCATATAAACCATAAAGGTTACCTTTATAATTATTTACTGATCTTCCACATCTATTGGTCATCTTGTACATGATACATTACAGAACATACCAAGGTACAAGTAGTTGATCACGAATCCTCGATAGTTGGTTTAGAACAACCATGAGTTTCCTCATTGAATTAACACATTTCATCCAGTCTCTTAACCAGAGAACCACCACAATTTCCTTCAAACTTATTGTCACTTTGGTGCATGATAGATCCATCCATTCACTAAAAATAGAAATGTAAATGTGAGTATATCAACAAAACCATCATGTACTAATGAGGAAGATAAACACTTAGATATACTTACTCATTCACATTATCTAAAACGATGACTCTTTCTGAAATCCTAACCATTATTGTAATATCACTTATGCCAAGATAATACCCTAACCACTAAAGTTATCTAAACCGACATCTGATACCAACTATAAGGCCATAGTCATAAACCTTAACTAATAATGAAATAAATGAATAATTCACATTGAGGTTCTATTCAGGGTTACAGTTCTATAGAATTAGGTCAAAACTATTACATCTCAAAAGATTACATAGTAGGCACTTCTACTAAGTTTCCATAACATAAAAAACATAAAAAAGAAACATGTCTAGTTCCATGTTTTAGATAGAATGTCTTTCCTTGATCCCATCCTTGACCTTATTCATCTTAAAGTCCTATGTAAAACATTTAAAAAACATGGGATGAGCATAAAAAGCCCAGTAAAAAATACACAATGAAGGAAAAGTGGTAGTTTTTCAAAACAACAAGTAAACCATGAATACTTTACCAAAGTAATACATTTCACCTTTATGAAGTAGTAAAAACTATTCACTGACTAAAAGACCATTACTTACCCTTTTGTAACCAAATGATTACCATAAAACACATATAAAGAACACATAACATATAAAGGTAACTTGGGACATAAACATACTTAAATGGAATAACCATAAAGTGGACTTCCACACATACTTAATGGAATAGCCATACCACCGACTTCCATACCCAATTCATTGGAGGTTA
The DNA here is from genome assembly GCA_963277665.1 of Viscum album. Taxonomy (NCBI): domain Eukaryota; kingdom Viridiplantae; phylum Streptophyta; class Magnoliopsida; order Santalales; family Viscaceae; genus Viscum; species Viscum album. Next base: position 2,139,537,345 of record OY728163.1, on the reverse strand, counting down.
TAATGGAAACACCCGTCCTGGTATTCATGGTACAACCCATCATATGGTTTATCACGTAACCACCCAAAAAATGTCCAAGTACCATTACAAAATCATAATACATAAAACAATTATATATGAATGAAAACATTTCCATATTTCAATCACAATATATCACTTAAATATATTGACTTAACAAATCCATTATCAAAACCATTTTTAATAACAAAATACATAAAAGAGTATATGGTATTTATTTACTTTTAGAAATTATTACGGCTTGTTGAGGAAGCCAAAGATCAAATAATACTCACGATGGCAGAAAGGTCATTGTCACCGCATGCGTTAAAAGAAACATACTTTTTGTCATATAGTAAAACACTTCATATAAAAAGATTCCTTCTGAATAAAATTAAAATTCAAAGGGTTTCATACACCATATAAATCAAATACATGTATTAGAAAAAAATATGCCTCAATGAAAGGAGATTGAGACGAAGTCCCTTACAAAGACAATATCCTCGGATTAAGGATAAATCAATTACGTTATAGTGTCTGAAAAATGAATACACGAAATATAAGTGGATATTTAGTGTAAAACAATCAGATATCATTCACACATATTTATAGAATGACATATAAAGGGGTATAAGTTTATCCCAATGAATCAATATTGGGTTAAGACGTTCCCTTGCAAAAATTTGACGGCCTAACGGCGTAACTTCAAAATTTAGAAAATGAGTTGATGAGAGATAACAAGGGTATCTCATCACATGGACATAAAATTTACATAAATAAGGATATAGAAGAACACATCCCAATATTACAAGATGTAAATTAAAAGACCCAACAAAAGAAGCCTTTTAAAAAGAGGTGGGTGATAGGTTCCCTTACCGACTTGGGTATCTTTCGAATCATACTCCCCATGAAAGAAAGACAATACAATATTGATATAAATACTCATAAATGAAATTATTTTACACAAATAGTAGAATAATGGGAATTAAATATACCTTTAAATTAAATTGTGGAAAATGATTCATAAATCTCCCAGGAATAAAAGTGAGATGAAAAATCCCTTACGAAAGCTCGGCAGCCTAACGACGCCACTTAAAACATCCAAAAAATGGATTGATGAGATCAAATAGGGTGTCTCATCATATTAAAATAAAATGTACAGAAATAGGAATATAAAAGAACATCCCCCAACATAACAAAGTGGAGCTTGAAAGAAGTGACATAAAGGGGAGTACATAAAAATAAAAAGAGAGGTTGGATCTTTTACGAAAATTCGGCAGCCTAACGACGCCACTCAAAACATCCAAAAATGGATTGATGAGAGAATATAGGGTCTCTCATAATATGAACATTAAAATTACAGTAAGAGTAATAAAAATGAACATCCCAATCATAAGAAATATTATCATAAAAGGAATTGAATAAAAGAGTGTACTTAAAAAGAAAGAGAGGGGTAGGATCCCTTACCTCGTGTCCGACATGACTCGATCGTTCTTTAATCTCCTGATTAATAAAATTTGGTCAATTTATTATTTCTTAAGGACCTACTTTAAATATAATTATTCAGTTAATATGAAATATTATAAGTTTATAATAATTGGTTAATAAAGTGAGTTCATATTAGACGTTTTTGTCGATGTGCGGTACGTGAGTAAAAATCGAACTGGTTGGAAAATAATTTTCCATGTAGTTATAGGTACATCATATCCAGAATAGTATTTATGTTTTAAATATAATATATATCTAGTATATATTCATTTTATAATATTCCATAGCATTTGAATATAAAACATTTAAAGCACCGTTCATGCAGACGGTAGGCCGTACGTACACATGAACGCTACTTTCATTTTTTGTCATATTAATTGAATTAAAACAATATGAGAGAGATATGTATTATAATTCAAGAATAATATCCATTATTTAGATGTAATACATTCATACATATCCATTATTTATATGTACTTATTATAGTACATAACATTTGGAGATAAGAAATGAAATGTACCGTTCCTGGAGACGATAAGCCCTACGTACGCAAGAATGCTACTTTCATTTCTTTTTTTGTATTAAATGAAATTAAATAATAATGATATATAGGTATATTATAATTCCAGTAGGATTTCATATGTGATACCATTAATTCCATCCTTTATACATCCCACATATGGCATTATCGAATCAAATCACTTTGAGGGGGCGGTAGTCCGCATTTCCTAAAATGAAGATATCACATTTACCCATAATGGAAACCATAAAGGTATGAAATAAATGAAAAATACATATTATTAAAGAATAAATAAACATATTATATATCATATAAAAATATAGTGACATATTAATGGCCACCTGTGAAGGTGGTTAATGAATATTGAACAATCATCGTTTCGTGAGGCAGTAATTCGCCATCCACAAAATCAGTATGTTCTTTAACCATTAGACGAAGGATTGTGTAAGTGTATCTTAAATCCTTCACATAACAACATCATAGTATATTTAATATACTGTTGTTGTTACAAAATAAAGGAATAAATTTTTTTTTGAGGGTTGGAGAAGCAAAATAAATCATAAGAACACAAGAGAGGACACCACCTTTAAATCGGGTAACTCTCTTTGATTTGAGCTCAAAGGCTTCCTTGGAAAGGATTATGCCCAAAGTGAGGCTTCAATAATGATGATAGGGATTTGGAGAGATCAAATGGGCAGGTTTTGGCCGAGACAAATGCTTCAGAGGTGTGGGTAAGGTGGTAGAGGTGGGGGCCTTTTATAAGAGGAGAGGAGGGGCACTCTTGGAAAGTTATAAAATATTACATTATAATATAATGTTTTTCGGAATTTAAAGGTTCCAAAAGGAAATATTTCTAGGATAAGGTGACAAGGTTTCGAAATACACCCATCCAATAGGTTTGTGACAAGTGTAGGTCTACAATTATACATTATCGTTCCATTTTATTTAAATCGTTAAATAATGAGGTAATACGTGCATCATCATGGTGTCATAAATAATTTAATTTATATAATGTATAAAAATTATAAAAAAATATCATGATATAGGAAATATTTTTATATTTATAATGAATATTTATAGTCAAAAATATGACTTGTATAAACCCATGTAAATTTTTTTAGTAAAACAACACATGTTTGTGACATTTTAATTTTAACTTTAAATAAAAAGTTATTTATGTCATTTTCCAACCAATGTGGCTCCATGGTGTCCCTAAGTTGACCCATGGATTTTCTTGGTCGGACATGACACATCCAATGAGGGTAGGACATGTGTCTAGGTCATTTCATGTTATTAAAACATTATTTTTACCTTAAATTACACTAATTACCTTTAGTCGCGATTAATAAAACATAAAAATTACTATTCACCAAAAATTATTTTAATATTATTGAACCACATTTTACTTCTTAATTAAAAACATTTATATCGGATTTTTGAAAATCAAGTCACAGAAGTGGAAAATTTTCTTTTAAACCAAAAATTAGTTTCTTTAACTACCACTTAGTGGTTTCACTATTCATAAAAAAATTGAAGTTTTTCTGAAAAATACCAAAAATTCACCCTAAGCAATATTTGATTTTATGAAATTAAAAATGATGTCTATTTAAGAAAATTCAAATCATATATGGTGCATTATTTAATTTAGTAATAAATTCCCGCTGTCAAAACAAATAGCGTGTTTTTAAGAAACAATATCTATTAAATGATTGACACTAGTTTAAGTCCAATTTCAAAGTGAAATTAATTCCAATGACCACTATTGGATAAAATGGTAAAAATATATTACCATTGGACTTTAAAACCAATTAAAAAGATAATCTAATCATATAAATAAATTAGATCAAAAATAAGTTTTGATTTGAAATACAACAATTTTAACTGTTCATTAAAAATTAAACCTTATCGGAAATATACCAAAAATTTACACAATGTAAATTTTGTTGTCCCGATTCTAAAGAAGAATTTTATTTGGTCCAATATAACATATGAAAATGTCCAAATGTGGATTTAAAAAGTTTTCGCCATCAAAAGGTGGTTAATCGACCTTTTAAAGAATATTAGAATGTTTATGCTTAAAATTGGATTCATTCGCATTTGTAATCCTCTAACATTTATTGTAAAGAGTAAAAATATTTGACTAACATATATAATCATTTTGTAGTTAGTTCTGTTCATTCCTTCCATTACAACAGCTAGGCGTTAATTACTATTTAAAATAATATTATTTTATTATTAGAGTGCAATGTAAGATTTCGAAGGAACTCGTTGTGGTGTATTGGGTACGCCATCGATCATAGCGTCCACTTTAAAGTTTTATTAATATTTTATTCACAAATATGTATAAATGTGAAGATGTAATATTGTTTATTTACCTGGGGTTTTACATCCTTCCCCCCTTTTGGGAATTGGGTCCTCACAATTTTAAAATTCGGTATGGGAACATCATTGAAAATCCCACATCAGAACAAGGGTTAGTAAAATAATCACTATAAAATAAAGATAGAGAAGTAAAAAAGTCACCCGAGTTAACCCATACTAGGATTCCATATAGGAAAACATGGATATGGAGGAAATATAGGGTCATGTTCTGAGGGGGAGTGATAGAAAACATGTTTAGGAGAAAGGTAACCACAAGAAAATCACAAACTTGTGGTGGGTTAAATGGTATTTGATTCCCCAATAGGAAAAGTTAACAGACAACATTTTTTATGTTACTTTTCATTGAGGAATTTATTTTTTATCTTAAGGAAACATACTTACTTGTCATGTTGACTATCAAATTTTACTAGATTTCTTACACAAAATCATGCTTCCCCGGATGATGAGTATTTTAGAAGACATGTTCACATTAAGAGTACTATAATAATCTTCTAGAGAATCACCAAATCCACAAAAGAGAACTATATACTTCCCATGTCATTAGACTTTAACCAATACCAAAACCAAAAAGGTTAGTACCATATCAGATAATCCAGAAAATTTTAATCCTTCATAAAAAGAAAATCTATTCGTAATCTCCAAAATTTGTCCAAAAAAACCCAAAGTTCAACGAAGACCATTCGATAAACAATTTTCCAAAAAATTATTCAAATTAAACCATAATAATATTGAAACCCAAATATTTAAAGGATTTAATAACATTTTTTTACAAGGTACAAATTAAATTTTATCTCCAAATAACATCAATTGCTCTAAAATTCTCACATTGAAATGTAATTAACCTATTCACATATCCTCCATGATAGGTTAATCATTTCCATAGATAACCCAAAATAAAATTACTCTTGATTCCAAAAATCATCTAACTAAAAAGAATTAGTCAAACTAACTCGGGGCTTCACATAGTCCTGTGGTAGGTGATAAATTCCATTCTCACTTTGGTTGTGGGTTAGATTCCCGCAGCATTGTCCGACGCGATGGGTTGTCACACAGTCTGTGTGTTTTCCTTTTTCCAAATCTATATAATTCTTAAAACATTCCCCAAAACGAGATAAAATCATCAAAAATAATCATAACATATTTTAACCTCACGTTTATCTCATGCCTTTCATTTTCCATCATAACATATAATAACTCATAATTACCACAAAAGTAAGGATCATATAAACCCTAATGGTTACCTTTATAATTATTACCTGAACTTCCACATCCATTGGTTATCTTGTACATGATACACTACAGAACATACCAAGGTACAAGTGGTTAATCATGAATCATTTATAGTTGGTTTAGAATAACCACGAGTTTCCTCTTGGATTCCCCCATTTCATCCAGTCTCTTAATCAGAGAACCACCACAGTTTCCTTCAAACTTATTGTCACTTTGGTTCATGCTAGATCCATCCATTCACTAAAAACAGAAATGATAGTGTGAGTATATCAACAATACCATCATATACTAATGTGGAAGATAAAGACTGAGATATACTTACTCATTCACTTTATCTTAAACAAGTACTCTTTCTGAAATCCTAACCATTATGGTAATGTCACTTATGCCTAGATAATACCCTAAACTCTAAAGTTCTCTAAATTGACCTCTGATACCAACTATAATGCTCTGGACATAAACCTTATATAATATTGAAATAAATGAATAATTCACATTGAGTATGTTTTCAGGTTTAGAGTTTTAGAGAATTAGGTCAAAACTATTACATCTCAACAGATTACATAGTAGACACTTCTACTAAGTATCCATAACATAAAAAAAATTAAAAAAGAAACATGTCTAGTTCCATGTTTTAGAAAGCCTGTCATTCCTTGATCCCATTCTTGGCCCTATTCATATTTAAGTCCTGTGTAAAACAATTCAAAAACATGGTATGAGCAAAAAAATCCCAGTAAAGGATACACAAAGAAGGAAAATTGTTAGTTTTTTAAAACAACAAGTAAACCATGAATACTTTAACAAAGTAATAATTTTCACCTTTATAAATAGTAAAAACTCTTCACTAACTAAAACACCATTACATACCCTTTTGTAACCAAATGATTAACATAAAACCCATATAAAGAACACATAACATATAAAGGTATCTTGGGACATAAACATACTTAAATGGAATAACCATAAAGTCGAATTCCACACATACTTAATGGAATAGCCATACAGCCGACATCCATACCCAATTCATTGGAGGTTATAATGTAAACACCCGTCCTGGTATTCATGGTACAACCCATCATATGGTTTATCACGTAACCTCCCGAAAAATGTCCAAATACCATTACAAAATCATAATATATAAAACAATTATAAATGAAAGAAATCATTTCCATATTTCAATCACAATATATCACTTAAATATATTGACTTAACAAATCCATTATCAAAACCATTTTTAATAATAAAATACATAAAAGAGTATATGGTATTTATTTACTTTTAAAAAATATTATGGCTTGTTGAGGAAGCCAAAGATCAAATAATACTCGCGGCGGCAGAAAGGTCGTTTTCACCGCGTGCGTTAAAAGAAACATACTTTTTGTCGTATAGTAAAATGCTTCATATAAAAAAATTACTTTTGATTAAAATTAAAATTCAAAGGGTCTCATACACCATATAAATTAAAGACTAGTATTAGTACAAAATATGCCTCAATGAAAGGAGATTGAGACGAAGTCCCTTACAAAAACAAAATCCTCAGATTAAGGATAAATAAATTACGTAATTATGTGTGAAAAACGAATACACCAAATATAAGTGGATATTTAGTATTAAACAATCAGATATCATTCATACATATTTATATAATGACTTATTAAGGTGTACAAGTTTATCCCAATGAATCAAAATTCGGTTAAGAAGTTCCTTTTCAAAAATTTGACGGTCTAACGGTGTCACTTCAAAATTTTGAAAATGAGTTGATTAGAGATAACAAGGGTATCTCATCACATGGACATAAAATTTACATCAATAAGGATATAGCAGAACACATCCAAACATTACAATATGTAAATTAAAAGACCCAACAAAATAAGTCTTTTAAAAAGAGGAGGGTGAAAGGTTCCCTTACCGACATGGGTATCTTTCGAAACATACTCCCCATGAAAGAAGGACAATACAATATTGATATAAATACTCATAAATGAAATTATATTACACAAATAGTATAATAATGGGCAGTAAATATACCACTCAAATGAAATTGTGGCAAATGTTGCATAAATATCCCAGGAATAAAAGTGAGATGAAAAATCCTTTACGAAAACTCGGCAGCCTAACGACGCCACATAAAACTTCCAATAATTGGATTGATGAGATCAAATAGGGTGTCTCATCATATTAAAATAAAATGTACATAAATATTAATATAAAATAAAATCCCCCAACATAACAAAGTGGAGCTTGAAAGATGTGACATAAAGGGGAGTACATAAAAAGAATGAGAGAGGTTGGTTCATTTACGAAAATTCGGTAGCCTAACGACGCAACTCAAAACTTCCAAAAATGGATTGATGAGAGGAAATAGGGTCTCTCATCATATGAACATAAAAATTACAGTAATATTAATAAAAATGAACATCCAAATCAAAATAAATATGATCATAAAATGAATTACATAAAAGAGTGTACTTAAAAAGAAAGAGAGGGGTATGGTCCCTTACCACATGTCCGACATGAGTCGATCGTTCTTTAATCTCCTGAATAATAAAATTTGGTCAATTTATTATTTCTTAAGGACCTAATTTAAAGATTATTATTCATTTAAAATCACATATTATATGTTTATAATAATTGGTTAATAAAGTGAGTTCATATCAGACGTTTTTGTCGATGTGCGGTACATGAGTAAAAATCGAACTGGTTGGAAAACAATTTTCCATGTAGTTATAGGTACATCATATCCAGAATAGTATTGATGTTTTAAATATAATATATATCTAGTATATATTAATTTTATACTATTATATAGCAATTGGATATTAAAAATTAAAAGCACCGTTCATGGAGACGGTCGGCCGTACGTACACATGAACGCTACTTTCATTTTTTTTCATATTAATTGAATTAAAAAAATATAAGAGAGATATATATTATAATTCCAGAATTATATCCATTATTTAGATGTAATATATTACATACATATCCATTATATATATGTACTTATAATAGTACATAACATTCGGAGATAAGAAATGAAATGTACCGTTCCTGGAGACGGTAAGCCCTACTTACGCAAGAACGCTACTTTCATTTCTTTTTTTGTATTAAATGGAATTAAATAATAATGATATAAAGGTATATTATAATTCCAATATTATTTCATATGTAATAACATTAATTCCATCCTTTATACGTCCCACATATGGCATTAACGAATCAAATCACTTTGAGGGGGCGGTAGTCCGCATTTCCTAAAATGATGATATCGCATTTACCCATAATGGAAACAATAAAGGTATGACATAAATGAAAAATAAATAAGAATAAAGAAGAAATAAAAAAATTATATATGACATATAAATATAGTGACATCTTAATGGCCACATTTGAAGGTGTTTAATGAATATTGAACAATCATCGTTTTGTGAGGCAATAATTCGCAATCCACAGAAACAGTATGTTCTTTAACCATTAGACGAAGGTTTGTGTAAGTGTATATCGAAAAATTCACATAAAAACACCATAGTATATTTAATATACTGGTGTTGTTACAAAATAAAGGAATAAAAAGATTTTTGAGGGTTGGAGAAGCAAAATAAATCATAAGAACATAAGAGAGGACACTACCTTTAAATCGGGTAACTCTCTTTGATTTGATCTCAAAGGCTTCCTTGGAAAGGATTATGCCCAAAGTGAGGCTTCAATAATGATGATAAGGAGGTGGAGAGATGAAATGGGCAGGTTTTGGGCGAGCCAAAGGCTTCAGAGGTGTGGGTAAGGTGTTAGAGGTGGGGGCCTTTTATAAGAGGAGAGGAGGGGCACTCTTGGAAAGTTATAAAATATTACATTATAATATAATGCTTTTCGGATTGTAAAGGTCCCAAAAGGATATATTTAGAAGATAAGGTGATAAGGTTTCAAAATCCACCCATCCAATAGGTTTGTGACAAGTTTTGGTCTACGATTTTACATTATCTTTCCATTTTATTTAAATCGTTAAATAAGGAGGTAATCAGTGCATCATCATGGTGTGATAAATAATTTAATTTATATAATGACTAAAAATTATAAAAAAATATATCATGATATAGGAAATCTTTTTATATTTATAATTAATATTTATAGTCAAATATATGACTTGTATAAACCCATGTAAAAATTGTTTTAGTAAAACAACACATGTTTGTGACATTTTAATTTTAACTTTAAATATAAAGTTATTTATGTCATTTTCCTACAAATGTGGCTCCATGGCGTCCCCAAGTTGACCAATGGATTGTCTTGGTCGTCCATGACACATCCAATGAGTGTAGGACATGTGTATAGGTCATTTCATGTTATTAAAAAAATTATTTTTACCTTAAATTACACTAATTACCTTTAATCGCGATAAATAAAACTTAAAAATTACTATTCACCAAAAATTATTTTAATCTTATTGAACCACATTTTACTTCTTAATTAAAAAAATTTATATCGGATTTTTGAAAATAAAATCAAAGAAGTAGAAAATTTTCATTTAAATGAAAAATTAGTTTCTTTAACTACCACTTAGTGGTTTCACTATTCATCAAAAATTGATGTTTTTTCTGAAAAATACAAAAAATTAACCCTAAGCTATATTTGATATTCTAAAATCAAAAATGATGTCTATTTTAAAAAATTGAAAACATATATGGTGCATTAATTAATTTAACAATTAACTCCCATTGTCAAAACAAATAGCGTGTTTTTAAGAAACAATATCTATTAAATGATTGACACTAGTTTAAGTCAAATTTCAAAGTAAAATTAATTCCAATGAACACTATTGGATGAAATGGTAAAAATATATTATAATTGGACTTTAAAACCAATTAAAAAGATAATATAATCATATAAATAAATTATATTAAAAATAAGTTTTTATTTAAAATACAACAATTATAAGTATTCATTAAAAAATGAACTTTATCGGAAATATACCAAAAATTTACACAATGTAAATTTTGATGTCCCAATTCTAAAGAAGAATTTTATTTGGTCCAATATAACATATGAAAACGTCCAAAAGTGGATTTAAAAATTTTTCTCCATCAAAAGGTGGTTAATCGACCTTTTAAAGAATATTTGAATGATTATGCTTAAAATTGGATTCATTCTCATTTGTAATCCTCTAACATTTATTTTAAAGAGTAAAAATATTTGACAAACATATATAATAATTTTTTAGTTAGTTATGTTCATTCCTGCCATTACAACAGCAAGGCGTTAACTACCATTTAAAATAATATTATTTTATTATTAGAGTGCAATGTAAGATTTCGAAGGAACTCGTTGTGGTGTATTGGGTACGCCATCGAGCATAGCATCCCCATTAAAGTTATATTAATATTTTATTCACAAATATGTATAAATTTGAAGATGCAATATTCTTTATTTACCTGGGGTGTTACATCCTTCCCCCCTTGTGGGAATTGCGTCCTCTTAATTTTAAAATTCGGCATGGGAACTTCATTGAAAATCCCACATCAGAACAAGGGTCAGTAAAACAATCACTTTAAATAATGAATGAGAAGTACAAAGGTCACCTGAGTTAACCCATACTAGTATTCCATATAGGAAAACATGGATATGGAGGAAAAAAGGGTCATGTTCTGAGGGAGAGTGATAGAAAACATGTTTAGGAGAAAGTTAACCACAAGAAAATCACAAACATGTCGGGGGTTAAACGGTAATCGATTCCCCAATAGGAAAAGGTAACGGACAACATTTTTTAAGTTACTTTTCATTGAGAAATTTATTCTCTATCTTAAGGAAACATACTTACTTGTCATGTTGACTTTCAACTTTTACTAGATTTCTTACACAAACTCATTCTTCCCCAAATGATGATTATTTTGGAAGACTTGTGCACATTAAGAGTACTATAATCAACTTTAAGAGAATCACCTAATCCAAAAAAGAAAACTATATACTTCCAATGTCTTTAGACGTTAACCAATACCAAAACCAAAAAGGGTAGTACCAGATTAGATAATCCGAAAAATTATAATCCTTTATAAAAAGAAAATCTATTCTTAATCACCAAAATTTGCCCAAAAAAACCCACAGTTCAACGAAGACCATTCGATAAACAATTGTCCATAAAATTATTCAAAGTAAACCATACTAAGATTGAAACCCAAATATTTGAAGGATTTAATCACATAGTTTTCCAAGGTACAAATTAACTTTTATCTCCAAATAACATCAACTGCTCTTAAATTCTCACATTGAAAAGTAATTAACCTATTCACATATCCTCCATGATAGGTTAATCATTTCCATTGATAACCCAAAATAAACTTACTCTTGATTCCAAAAATCATCTAACTAAAAAGAATTAGTCAAACTAACTAAGGACTTCACATAGTCCAGTGGTAGGCGATAAATACCAGTCTCACTTTGGTTGTGGGTTCGATTCCCGCAGCTTTGTCCGACATGATGGGTTGTTACACAGTCTGTGTGTCGTCCTTCTTCCAAAACTATATAATTCTTAAAACATTCCCCAAAACGAGACAAAATCTTAAAAAATAATCATAACATAATTTAACCTCAAGTTTATCTCATCCCTTTCATTTTCCATCATAACATATAATAACCCATAATTACCACAAAAGTAAGGATCATATAATCCCTAATGGTTACCTTTATAATTATTACCTGAACTTCCACATCGATTGGTCATCTTTTACATGATACATTACAGAACATACCAAGGAACAAGTGGTTGATCATGAATCCTTGATAGTTGGTTTAGAACAACCACGAGTTTCCTCATGGAATCCCCCATTTCATCCAGTCTCTTAATCAGAGAACCACCACAGTTTAGTTCAAACTTATTTTCACTTTGGTGCATGCTAGATCCATCCATTCACTAAAAACATAAATGTTAGTGTGAGTATATCAACAAAACCATCATGTACTAATGAGGAAGATAAACACTGAGATATACTTACTCATTCACTATATCTAAAACTTGGACTCTTTCTGAAATCCTAACCATTATGGTAATGTCACTTATGCCTAGATAATACCCTAAAATCTAAAGTTATCTAAACCGACCTTTGATACCAACTATAAGGCCCTGGCCTTAAACCTTATATAATATTGAAATAAATGAATAATTCAAATTGAGGATCTTTTCAGGTTTAGAGTTTTAGGGAATTAGGTCAAAACTATTACATCTCAAAAGATTACATAGTAGACACTTCTACTAAGTTGCCATAACATGAAAAACATAAAAAAGAAACATGTCTAGTTCCATGTTTTAGAAAGCATGTCATTCATTGATCCCATCCTTGGCCCTATTCATCTTTAAGTCCTGTGGAAAACATTTCAAAAACATGGTATGAGCATAAAAAGCCTAGTAAATGAACACAAAGAAGAAAAAATGTTAGTTTTTCAAAACAAAAAGTAAACTATGAATACTTTAACAAAGTAATACTTTTCACCTTTATGAAGTAGTAAAAACTCTTCACTGACTAAAAGACCATTACTTACCCTTTTGTAACCAAATGATTAGCATAAAACCCATATAAATAATACATAACATATAAAGGTAACTTGGGACATAAACATACTTAAATGGAATAACCATACGGTCGACATCCACACATACTTAATGGAATATCCATATGGCCGACTTCCATACCAATTGCATTGGAGGTTATAATGTAACCACCTCTTCTGGTATTCATGGCACCACCCATCATATGGTTTATCACATAACCACCCGAAAAATGTCCAAGTACCATTACAAAATCATAATACATAATACAATTATAAATGAAAGAAAACATTTCCATATTTCAATCGAAATATATCACTTAAATATATTGACTTAAAAAATCCATTATCAAAAAAAAATTTAATACCAAAATACATAAAAGAATATATGGTATTTATTTACTTTTTAAAAATATTACTACTTGTTGAGGAAGCCAAAGATCAAATAATAATCGCGGCGACGGAAAGTGCGTTGTCACCGCATACGTTAAAAGAAACATACTTTTTGTCGTTTAGTAAAATGCTTTGTATAAAAATATTACTTTTCAATAAAAATTAAAATTAAAAGGGTTTCATACACCGTCTAAATGAAATAATTATATTAGAACAATATATTCCTCAATGAAAGGATATTGAGATGAAGTCCCTTACAAAGATGGTAACCTCATATTAAGTATAAATCAATTACATAATTATGTGTGACAAACGGATACAACAAATATAAGTGGATATTGAGTGTAAAACAATCAGAGATCATTCACAAATATTCATAGAATGACATATTCAAGGGGTACACGTTTAACGCAATTAATCAAAATTGGGTTAAGAAGTTCCCTTGCAAAAATTTGACAGCCTAACAGCGTCACTTCAAAATTTAGAAAATGAGTTGTTGAGAGATAACTAGTGTATCTCATCACCCAAACATAAAATTTACATCAATAAAGATATAGAAGAACCCATCCCAACGTTACAATATGTAAATTAAAAGACCCAACAAAAAAACCTTTTAAAAAGAGGAGGGTGAAAGGTTTCCTTACCAAATTGGGTATCTTTCGAATCATACACCCCATGAAAGAAGGATAATACAAAATTGATGTAAATACTCATAAATGAAATTATATGAAACAAAGAGTAGAATAATGGGAAGTACATATACCACTCAATGGAAATTGTGGAAAATGTAGCATAAATCTCCGGGAAATAAAAGTGAGAAGAAAAATCCCTTATGAAAACTCGGCAACCTAACGACGCCACATAAAACATCCACTAAATGGATTGACGAGATCAAATTTGGTATCTCATTATATTAAAATAAAATGTACAGCAAGATGAATATAAAAGAACATCCCCCAACATAACAAAGTGGATCTTGAAAGAAGTGACATAATGGGGAGTACATAAAAAGAAGGAGAGAGGTTAGATCTCTTACGAAAATTTGGAAGACTAACAGCACCACTCAAAACATCCAAAAAATGGATTGATGAGATAAAATAGGGTCTCTAATCATATGAACATAAAAATTACTGTAATAGTAATATAAATTAACATCCCAATCATATGAATTATGATCTTAAAAGGAATGACATAAAAGAGTGTACTTAAAAAGAAAGAGAGCGGTAGGATCCCTTACCTCATGTCCGACATGACTCGATCGTTCTTTAATCTCCTGAATAATAAAATTTTGTCAATTTATTATTTCTTAAGGACCTACTTTAAATATTATTATTCAGTTAATATCACATATTATAAGGTTATAATAATTGGTTAATAAAGTGAGTTCATATCAGACGTTTTTGTCGATGTTCGGTACATGAGTAAAAATCGAACTTGTTGGAAAAGAATTTTCCATGTATTTATAGGTACATCATATCAAGAATAGTATTTATGTTTTAAATATAATATATATCCAGTATATATTCATTTTATACTATTACATAGCATTTGGATATAAAAAATTAAAACATGGTTCATGGAGACGGTAGGCCGTACGTAAGAATGAACGTTACATTCATTTTTTCTCATATTAATGGAATTAAAACAATATTAGAGATATATATATTATAATTCCAGAATGATATCAATAATTTAGATTTAAAATATTACATATATATCCATTATATATATGTACTTATAATATTACATTACATTTGGAGATAAGAAATGAAATGTACCGTTCATGGAGACGGTAAGCCCTACGTACGCAAGAACGCTACTTTCATTTCTTTTTTTTGTATTAAATGGAATTAAATAATAATGATATAAAGGTATATTATAATTCCATTATGATTTCATATGTAATACCACTAATTAAATCCTTTATACATCCCACATATGGCATTAACAAATCAAATCACTTTGAGGGGGCGGTAGTCCGCACTTCCTAAAATGAAGATATCGCATTTACCCATAATGGAAACCATAGAGGTATGACATCAATGATAAATACAGAAGCTTAATAAAAACAAAAAAATATTATATATCATATATAAATATATTGACATCTTAATGGTTACCTTTCAAGGTGTTAAAATAATATTGAACAATCATCGTTTCGTGAGGCAGTAATTCGCCATCCACAGAAACAGTATGTTCTTTAACCATTAGATGAAGGTTTGTGTAAGTGTATCCCTAATAATTAACATAAAAACATACTAGTATATTTATGATACTGGTCTTGTTACAAAATAAAGGAATAAAAAGAGTTTAGAGGGTTGGAGAAGCAAAATAAAACATAAGAACACAAGAGAGGACACTACCTTTAAATCGGGTAACTCTCTTCGATTTGAGCTCAAAGACCTCCATGGAAAGTATTCTTCCCAAAGTGAGGATTCAATGATGATGAGAGGGATTTGGAGAGATGAAATGGGCAGGTTTTTCCCGAGCCAAAGGCTTGAGTGGTGTTGGAAAGGTGGTAGAGGTGGGGCCTTTTATAAGATGAGAGGAGGGGTACTCTTGGAAAGTTATCGATTATTACATTATAATATAATGATTTTAAGATTTTAAAGGTCCTAAAAGGATATATTTAGAGGATAAGGTGATAAGGTTCCTAAATCCACCCATAAAATAGGTTTGGGTCAAGTCTAGGTCTTATATTTTACATTATATTTTCATTTTATTTAAATTGTTAAATATTGAGGTAATCGCTGCATCGTCATGGTGTCATAAATAATTTAAATTATTTAGTGTCTAATAATTATAAAAAAAATATCAAGATTTAAGAAATCGTTTTAGATTTCTAATTAATTTTTATAGTAAAAAATATGTCTTGTATAACCCAATGTAAAAATTGTTTTAGTAAAACAACACATGTTTGTGACATTTTAATTTTAACATTAAATAAAAAGTTATTTATGTTATTTTCCTACCAAAGTGGCACCATGGGGTCCCAAAGATGACCCATGGATTTTCATGGCCGGAAATGACACATCCAATGAGGGAAGGACATGTGTCTAGGTCATTTCATATTATTAAAACATTTTTTTACCTTAAATTACAGTAATTACCTTTAATCGCGATTAATAAAACCTAAAAATTACTATTCCACAAAAATTACGTTAATTTCATTGAACCACATTTTAATTTATAATTACAACCATGTATGTTGGATTTTTGAAAATCAAATCACAAAAGTGGAAAAGTTTCATTTTAACGAAAAATCAGTTTCTTTAACTACCACTTAGTGGTTTCACTATTCATAAAAAATTGATGTTTTTCAGAAAAATAAAAAAATTTACCCTAAGGTATATTTGATATTATGAATTCAAAAATGATGTCTATTTTAAAAAAATTAAAAACATATAAGTTCCATTAATTAATTTAATAACTAATTCCCACTGTCAAAACGAAATAGCGTGTTTTTATGAAACAATATCTATTAAAATAATGACACTAGTTTATGTCCAATTTCAATGTGAAATTAATTCCAATGAAAACTATTGGATTAAATGGTAAAAATATATTATAATTGGACTTTAAACCCAATTCAAAATATGAATTATTCATATAAATAAATTATATTAAAAAGAGGTTTTGAATTAAAATACAACATTTTTCACAATTCATTAAAAAATGAACTGTATCGGAAAAATACCAAAAATTTATACAATGTAATGTATGAAGTCCCAATTATAAAGAAGAATTTTATTTGGTCCAATATAACATATGAAAATGTCAAAAAGTGGATTTAAAATGCGTTCTCCATCAAAAGGTGGTTAATCGACCTTTTAAAGAATATAAGAATGTTAACGCTTAAAATTGGATTCATTCGCATTTTTTATCCTCTAACATTTATTGTAAAAAGTAAAAATATTTGAAAAACATATATAATAATTTTGTAGTTAGTTCTGTTCATTCCCACCATTACAACAGTTAGGAATTAACTACCATTTAAAATAATATTATTTTATTATTAGAGTGCAACGTAAGATTTCAAAGGAACTCATTGTTGAGTATTGGGTATGAAATCGAGCATAGAGTCCCCACTAACGTTATATTAATATTTTATTC
This sequence comes from Viscum album, assembly GCA_963277665.1. Taxonomy (NCBI): domain Eukaryota; kingdom Viridiplantae; phylum Streptophyta; class Magnoliopsida; order Santalales; family Viscaceae; genus Viscum; species Viscum album. Next base: position 2,139,519,692 of record OY728163.1, on the reverse strand, counting down.
ACAAATATGGATAAATGTAAAAATTTCATATTTTTTATTTACCTGGGGTGTTACAGTTGGGATATTGAATTGACAGAAATAGATAATTAAATATTGAGTTAATAATGATATATTGAGATAGTTTATTAGAGATAATTAGTTATATAATTAATTATGAGTTACGAATATCGTGAATATGATATTTCATCGTGGAATTAATTATGAGTTTTTTAGTTGTGAAAATTGATTAATTATTTGATGATTTAATTAATCAGAATAATATAATAAATTTATTAGTGAATTGGTTAATGGGATTTATGTGGGGAAATAATTGTTGAATCAGTAATGACATTTATGTTATAAGTAAATTGTTAAATTTACTAGTGGAATTGATGTGAGTAATTGATTTTCTAATTAACTATTTTTGTTGATGTGATTAGTTAATTGATTTATTTATTATTGGAATGTCATTATTAATAAATAGTTGAGTTAATTAATGGAAATCAATGTGATTCTTTAATTGTTTAATTAATTAGTGGAAATGGATTAATTAATTAATTAATTAATTAAAGGAATAGTGTGGTGGTTATTTATGATAAGAAGATTAATGTGATCAGTCTTGGTAGCTGTGATAATATGAAAATATATGATGATGAGATACATGTGAGGTTGTGATACGGAATGATATTATTATATAGTTGATAAGTACAGTGTTAGACCAGATGATTTATGCTAGTGGTATACATGTATTATTGATTAAGGGTGGTTTAACAAGAGAATTTATGACAATGATAGATTTATCTATATGGTAGAGAAATTGAGTGGTAGACATGGAGATCTACACAACTGAGATACACGCATAGCTTAGAATTAGGGTTCTAGAAATTATGTTCTATGACCCTAATGAATATGTATGATTGAAAATTTGGGTACTTGAAATGACGTTCTATTATCAATATATATATAAATGATTATTAAACAGCGATATAGGTATGGTGTTCTATACAATAGGAATTGGCCATTGATGAATGTTCAAAGTGTCCATAATAATGAGGTGGAAATTAAAGGGATAATGAAATACCATTTTTTAAATTAATTTCGAATTGAACATATAACATGGTTCAAACATGACACTGGAAAATGTGGGAAATAAGGTACAAGTGTCCTTGGGAACTTGGTGGTATCTGTGGTTAATAAATATAAATTTATAATGCAATATCTATTTATGTATGCATTGTAATTATTTATTTATAAAACTACCTACACTTTAAATTGATTGGATTTGTTTTAGACACCATTGGTGGTGGGATACTATGTTGTAATCACACCCTACCCAGGCTACCTGATTGGTACCCGAATAGATTATATGTTTACATGAAACTATATGGGAAAATGCCAAATGTTATATAGCTAATTTGGGGATGGATCATGGATGAGGGAACCAGAAGTTGTTCATTACCCACATGGAGGATTTTTAGTGAAATTATTTATTTTGGGTTTTTTATTGACACATGCCAGGTACATTGTATAAAATATCTAGTATTCTGTTCTGACTTTTTATATTCCAATTTTTGACATCTCATGCTCTTGAGATTATTTGTGGTCATATGTTTCTATTATTGATATTTTTATGGGTTTATTACTGTGATAAATGAAAAAATAGGCTATAGTCTCCCCATTATCAATAATGGAGCCTCGATTATAGTCTGCTTCTATTTGAATATAGGGATGTGTGCCTATGGTCATGTGGTGAATCGGCTTAGGGGCCTACATGTAGAACTCAGGACAGAATGTTACACAATGTCAACAGATCCCCACTTAATGTTATAAGTGATGTTATTTTGAGGTGTTTAATGATATTTTTGGGGATTTATTTTTTATTATGGTATGTGTAACCCTAAGGATTGTTGTCATAATTATTTAAGAATAATTATATTACACTTATGGGGGCATGAGATGAAATGTATGAGACAAACTATTAAGGAAATTCATTCCTTAGTATTGATACTATTGAGAATATTTTTAATATACCTTTATTTATTTATGGAATGATTTTTTTGAAACTTTGGTGTTATTTTTTATGTTTCAAATTAATGTTTTATTTCTTCATATAAATTTTTATTCATTTTGGGAATTATGAAACCTTGTGTGAACCATTTTCATTTTATATAAAGAAAAATGAATGTAGAAATAAATTAATAACCTATTGAGGTCTATTTTATTAGTAAAAAGAATATTATATTGCTTCTATAATAGAAATTGTTCAATTGTTGCTGTCATTTTGAAAAAATATAATATTGGGTTGGAAATTGATTATAAGATGAAATTATACATTTCATGTAAGTATATCTTCTCATATTATTAGTCTATATGGTAAAGTAATTCCTCAAATCTGGAAAAAAGGGGAATCACAAAAAAATTATCATATTAACATTATTTCTAATGCATCAATTTGAATTTTAACATAATTGCGTTTGTTATTTTGGATATGATTAACTTTCTCATGATCATTTACTCTCTTAAGATCAATTATACCTATCAATATCCATTATTATTTTGAAATTATGATTTCCTCCAGGTCCATATTTTCACCTCTAACTAATTTCCACATATTTGGAAGCCTATTAATGTTTCATACCAGATAACATTCAAATATTCTTTTACCTCATTTCAAGTATAATTTTTTAAAAATCCATTATTAAGATGTTTTTTTAAAATAATTAATTTTAATTTTATTCAACTTTATTTTGGTTATCAAGATAAAATTTCTATGAATAAATTTATTAAATGGGGAAATAATATCTTTGGATATTAAAAATAACACAATGTTCAAAAAATTGTACAATAGACAACATTAATCTTTAATGGACAAATGAAATATTAATATTTAAATGTTATATATATATCCATGTCATTAAATTTGTGGGTATAATTATTTTTAAATACATTTTTAAAAAACACATATAATGGTCTGAGAACACAAAAATGGATTGATTAATGCTTAGGAAATAATATCCCAATTTGTTTTAAAGAAATTTTATTGATCAAAACTACGATTCCTTCAAAATTGATTTTCATTTCTTTTTATGAAATTTTTTATTTAATTTATGACTCTTAGAAAATGTATATAGAAAAATGATGTTATTTTTTGAGTATATTATATAAAAATTATCTTAATGTGAATTTTTGGTATTCTCTACAATGATTAATTTTTCATTGAATAGTGAAAAAATTGGTTTTTATAAAACTATCATTTCATTCAATTTAAAATGATTCTTTATGAATTTTATTTGATCTCAATGTATCATTGTTATTAATTGAATAACTATAATATAATTTATTTTATTATTTCATCATTATACTCAATTTTCTTATATGGTCATTTTTAGGCTTATTAATGGATAGTCAAAAAAACATTTCATTTTATGAATTCAAATTAAAATGGATCTATTTAAATTATATGAATTTAATATTAAAAATTGAATCTCATATTTGGAATTATTAGATTCAAATTGGGTAAATATTTCACTTTTATTTATTTTATTGTTATTAATAGCAACCTAAGTAAATATTTGTATCATTGGTATGGGAAAATTAGGTAATTACAGTAAAAAACATGATGTAGACTAAAAAGAACCATTGAAATTTTTTTAACTTATTGTATGATTACTGTTTTTCTATTCCCATTCATGATTATGAATTATGGAATTATTATACCATTTTTCACTGAAATTGATTTTAAAAATATTTTCAATAAAAATAATGTAAAAAATGACATTAACTATATTAATAACTATCAATTTTTTGAAAAGGAAAAAATGACATTTGTTTATTAATTAATATTTTAGATATTAATGAATTTATGACAAAGAAATTTATTTTTAATTTCTAGAGATGAAATAATTACCTTAGATGCCTACACAATGTCGATATTTTTCTTATATATGTTGTTAAAATCATGTAAATTATTTTAAAATCATTTAAAGAAATATTATCTTAAGTAATTGTGATATTATATAAAATTTAATATAATAATAATATCTGTTAGTTTTTTATCAGATAATATTTGATTTCATTACTTTGATGTTGTTATCAATGTCAAATTAAATGATTAATTACCAAATTGACAAAAATGATATTTTAAAACAAACAATATTTTATTAAATGATTAAAAGTTCAAATATAATATTCTGAAATATAAATGGTATAGTTATTAATTTAAAATCCATGATCCCTTTATTGGTCATTATTCTTTTTATATTAACTTTCCTAGATTCCAAATAGTTTAATACCAATATAATAATGTAATTTTGAAAATGGCTAACACAGGTTTAAAAAAAATAGATAAGTTTGAAAAAATCACATGAATTTGTCTAATTTTTTGGATAAATGTATTTAAAATAAATTTAATATTTTATTAAAATTATATCCTTTTGGGATAATTTTTCATTAAAATTATGTTATAATAATTTAATAATTTATGAAATTCCTAGAATATACATCCCCTCAATTATAAAGTGGAACCACCTATCAATTTTTACTCACACATAATGAATCATTTCTTTCTTCCAATACCAATCCAAATATCTTCCTCATATCTCTCTCCATGTACTATATGTCTTAGTTTGAGCACAATACCAACCATAGAAGGATTTAGCTATAAAGTAGAGGAGGTTATTCCTAGAAGATGAGTTTAGTTTAACTGAATGTTTTAGTTTTATTTCATCACCCACCACCATGAAATATTATGAAGAAATTTTTAAATAATATAAAAAATATAACAAAAATAATGATATATTTGTATGTTAATGAAATCCCCTATATATATATATATATTCTTCTATAAAATTTGAATTGAAACCATTAATCATCAGTATAGGGGAATAATACCTCACAAATCGATGTAATTTTATTCCATGATAGCCCCTCATGACATGCTGTAATGATGTATTATATATATATATGATATTAATTAAATATATATATTTAATTAAATATAATGTATAATTTAATCTCATACCATTCAATTCATTAGAAAATGATAACATATTTCGTGTGTATGTTTGGATTTCCACCTTTATGAAGTGATATGATTCCTTTTTCATCCTCTCATAACATGGATAGTGTAATAAATATATAATATATTATTTATTATATAATTATCATTTTGGAATGATAAAATAAAAATTACCTTCTTTAAACCATGATTGTGAAAAATGGAAGCATTACTCAAGAATATGAAAGATCAACCCTCTCCATGATTGTAACATTGTTAATTTTTGATAAACATAATTAGTTGTTAGTTTTAAATGTGTAATTAAGGAAAAATATGAGATTTGTGTCATTTTTTTATTCTGGAGATGATTATGACAACCCTGCTCTTTATTACACACGTAAACCTGATTTATTACATAAAATTGACATGATAAAACATATAAGATCGAGTGGTCTAGTGTTTTTGGGACTAATGAACATTACATAACCACATATATAATAAAATACCCAAAATATTTATTGAAAACATAATTTACATGACCACTACATTCCCCCGTACATAACATTTCATGGTATAACCTAAGGAAATCCATAAAAAAATATGAGCTATAAATCCTAGTAAGGGAATAAACATCGAATAACATGAAGAATACAATACATTTTATTCAATAGTAATATCAATGAATCACAAGTGAAACATGAAAATAATGTAATGATAAATTATGGTAATCATACAATGGAATTGTGGCAATGACACGTAAGATGAAATTAACACGAGCAATGGATCATTGCACATAGACCATGATTAAACACTCATTTCACTTGAAGAATGAATAAACCCTCATTTAAAATAAATTAGCTTGTGTCAACAGACATTTCACATGATTTATCATGATTCTATACTTTACCCAATGCATTGAAGCGCTATTAGGACACACCCTTAATCATTATTTCATTTCGTGCATAAGTGTTCCACATGGATCATATACCATGGATTCAATAAACTCCATAATTTTTTCCTTGATAATGGAATGTGTAATTCATACATCAGACTCTATAACAAAAACATAAACCTGAATAAAGGTTAATACCCTTTATAGGGAAATGGTCATTGTATTTACTACATTTTGACACTGGCTAGGAAAATAGGTACAATTTCGGCACCGTAACGACATGACGTAAGAATTCCTAAAAATGGTTTATGGGAGAGAGAGAGAGATGGTGTATCATCATATTTACATGAAATTGAAATATTGGGGAGTAATATAGATACATTTCCCAACATGTGTAATGGAATTTAGATTCATAATACAAAATAATTGCTCGAATGTAAATTATGAGAGGGAAATTCCTAACAGATTTTTGGCATAGTAATGGGTGTATATAGAAGTAATTAATAAGAAAGATAGTGGTATAAAATCAGTTAAAAATAAATAGGGATGTATAAGGTAGGTTTTAAATCATACCCCATCATTTATAATTGAAAATAAAAGGACATAACAATGTTAATAAACATGGATAAAATGAAAAAGGAAGGAATATATTACATGGAAGTCTGATCCCTAAAGCTTGGGAGGGGATTGAGAGATAATTCATGGAATATTGGGGCACATAGGGATGATTAAATATATAGGAGGGAATAAGTTGATGAACTCCAAATGCTATTAGTGAACAGAAATTTGGAGCTTGGTGGGTTTATATTTGAAAAGATAAGGAATTATTAATTATTTAGGTTTTGGACACCACACATTAAACTAATCAAAACCACAATCCATCTCATGGTTTTTCCCATGTTTTTTAGCCAAATATGAGTAGAAATCAATATTTTATAAGGCCAGTAGCCTAACTTCTTAAAATAATAGGGTTTCTTATGTGGAGGTGATTTACACTCTCATATAAATTATTTTAAAAAGAAAAAATGTTTTATAAGTCTTGGAGGGTCCACTAAAGCATTGTAAAAAATAAAACAAAACCTGAAGAGACATTATATTAATTTAAAAACATATATTGGTCGAAAATAATGTATATATAATTCTATTACATCCTTATTGGGTAATTATGATGTCATAAATCACATTATATATTTAAACGGTATTGAATTTTTACCGAAAAATTCGATTGTCTCAGAAAATTATAAAAATTCACCATTGTATAATTTTGACATATTGATTCCAAAAATAACATTCATTTTATCTAAGTAAATTTTTATATATGTGAATTTTTTGTTTTAAAATAAAAACCAAAATTTATCGAAAATTCACGGGTTTGACAAAAAACGGGGTTCAAAATTTAATAAAAATTAAAATTATATTGATAAAAGTTATAAATTATTTTATACATACAAAACGTAATTTGATAATAATATTATTTTATTAAAATATATTTTAAGTCAAAAATCAATTAATTTATCAAAATAGATTTATTAGTGGAATATAAAGTAAAAATACTATTTGTGCTTTTAAAACTATTTACAACGTACCAATAATAAAGTGAATGTATATTCGTTATTATAAAAAATAATAATGCATATAATTATAGTGCTAAGGTATTGTTACATAACCATTTATATCACCCACATAAGAACATATGGTAAGGGGAGCGATGGTGATATACCCTTGGGGTGGCTCAGATAAAATCTCATGAATGTTAGTTTCTATCAACTTCCACTTCTCCCATAGACGGTTCCACATATGATTAACGTATTAATGCTTGGCTTAGGAATGGTAAAGTGTGAGGCTTGATGATGCCACCTCCATTCTGAGCTCTGAAAAATGTGCTTTGTACAGTGCAAGTCAAATTAATGAGGTCATCGCGTCCTTTGTCTAAGTAAATTGGATTTGTTAATGCCCTATATTTATACTAATCATGTGATCACTGTTAAATAGCTATATTAGCAACTATCACAATTCTTAATGGGTTTTTAAAAAAATTCAAGAAACATAAAACCAAAGAAGTTCATATTTTTTATAACCATTTTACATAATAAGACATTTAATCAGATCAAGAGGGATTTTAATTAAAGAATTTTTTCAGGTCGTTAAAATCTTCCCCCCTTATAAAATTTCCCAAAAGAAATTTCAATATACATGCTAAACCATAAAAAAGTGTGGGTACTTTTCCATCATTTTCTCTACGACATCTTCATTCATTTATGTTATCATAGTCTTCATATAGAAAGTGTTCATGCGTCACAATGGTACCTCAAGATATTTTCAAAATCATATACTAACTTTTCTAAAAAACACATCGTGCATCTTGGTTTATATCGATTGTGGCATCGATAATTCATTAAAAAGGTGTTTCTTATTTAAAATTTTGAAATATCTTCTTGAACTAGTTTTTTATAAATCTCTCATATTGATTCTTCTTTAAATATTTCATAATAGGGTTTTGGTAAATTATTATTTTTATTTCCCAAGAGGGAAAAATCAATAATTTCATAATTATAGGTATCGCAGAGGTCTCCGTATTCTATAGAATATAGAAAATATTTTAGTGCTTAATAAATATTAAATAGCGAGAATAATTTGAATAGAACCTGATGGTACCTCCCATACTTAGCATAGTAAGAATGATGAGGGCGCAATATCCCCCAATATAGTGTACTTGATCCATGAAAAAATCATGAAATTATAGATGTATTGGAAGCTTCATAATTTTTTTTTCCGGTAACATTGATATTTTAAAAATTCTCAAATTCATTTGAGAATGACTTCATGATGATATTTCCTTGTAGTTCTTCAAGAAGAGAGAGAAGAGCTGTTCTTGATCTTCCTCCTTATATATATTTACTATAAAAAAGAATAAAATAATGGGGTTTAAATACACACATATAGAGCATAAAAATAAAACATTTCTCAAAAAAGGTTAAATATTTAAAGGTGAATTATATCCTAACTTGTGACTCCATAGGATTAAATCTAGGTTTTCTTTATTCTATTTATTAACATATATTCTAATAGGATTATTACCTTAATAAGGGTTCACACTAATCTTGTGAATTTTACAAAGAATATTCCCCATATTTCCATATCCAAGAGTGAATCATGTCCCATTTTTGTGTACCAAGATACCATGGGTTAAGTCTGAAACTCCTTATCAGAGTATTCACAGCTAGGTACATCTCTGCCAGAGCCGCCTCTACCTTATCGTATCTAGATAATGATGTATTTGATTGATAAACCACTTTCTCAATACTCAGCTAAACATATGGATGTTATAATTATACATTTTCATATCCCTATGTCTTTACCAGGGTTTTGTAATCATAATCCAAAAAATATCAAAACATATCCTCTGATACCAACTATGAAAACATTGATCATTATTACACACTTAAACCAGATTTATTACAAACAAATTCACTTGATAAAACATATATAATCAAAATTTCATGTGTCTTTGGGTCTTAGGAACAGTATATGACATCATAGAACATAAACACACACAACATCTTTATTGATAAATTCATTTACATGACAATAATATTCCCTCATACTTTGCATTGAATAGGATAACCTGAGGACATTAATAAGAAAACGGTGATCTATAAAGCTCAGTAAGGGAATAAACAAGGACTAATATGAGAAATATAATAAATGTTAGTCAAAAGGACTGTAAATGGATCACAAGTAAAACATGAACATAAATTCATGATAAGGAATAGTAGTCATAACATTGAAATGTGGCAATGACACTTAACATGGAATTAGTGAGAGCTAAGGCTCATTTCACATTGAGCATGAGTAAAACCTCATTCCACATGAAGCACGAGTAACCCCTCATTGCACTTAAATTATCATGAGTCAAAATCCATTACACATGAAATATCATGATACTATACTTTACCTAATGCATTGGAGCGCTATTAAGGCGTGCCCTTAATTTTCATTTCATTTCATGCTTAAGTGTGCCCCATGGATCTCATAACATGGATTCCATTTAAATCATCATTTATTACACAATAAATGAATTTGGAGTTCATACATGATACAATATACTAAATAAGTAAATTTTAATAGTAGTGAATACCCTTTATAGAGAAATGGTCATGGTATTAACCATATAATGACATTGGCGTGGAAAAATGGTGGTGTTTCAGCAGCGTAACGACGTGACGTAAGAATTCATAAAAATGGTTTATGAGAGATAAAGGGGTGTGTCATCATATTTACATGAAATGGAAATTAAGGGGTTCATATAGATACATTTCAAAACATATTTAACAAAATTTAGATTCATAATACAAAATAAATAATTTTTTGAGAAAAATACAATATAATTCCTTCAATGTAAATGGGGAGACGGAAATTCCTTACGGAATTTCATAATAGTAATGGATGTACAAGGATGACATTAATGAAAGAGAACTTGGTATACAATAAATAATAAATAAAGAGGATTGTATGGGGGAGGTGAAAAATCATCCCCTAACATTGATAATTTAAAATAAAAGGATATAACAATATTACGAAACTCGGGTAATTTGAGAAAGGATGGACTCCCTTACTTTGAATTGTGATCCCAAAGGCTTGGGAGGGGATTCAGAGAGGCTTCATGGGAGCTTTGGGAACCTTTGGAGGATTCTAGAAAAAGTAGGGTAAATTATGGATGAACTTTTAAGTCTTTTATTGATGAGGAATTTAGACCTTGGGTTGGTTTATATAGGAAATGAGAGGGAATTCATTATTATTTATGTTTGAGACACCACACATTAAACCAATCCAAACCACAATCCAGAACAATGTTTTTCCCCATGATTTTTTTCCAAAGGTTAGTGTAAAATATTATATTATAATTCCAATGGTCAAAAATTTTAAATTAATAGGGTTTGTTTTGGGGAGGTGATTCACACTCTCAAGGAAATCTTTTTTAAAAGCTAAAATGTTTTATAAGTCTTGGATGGTCCACTAAAGCTTTTTAATATAAATTATAAAAACCTAATCACATTACATTAATGTAAAAACATATATTGTCCGAAAATAATATTTAGATAATTTTTTTCCATCACTATTGGGACATTATGAAGTCATAATACACATCATATATTTAAATGTTATTTAATTTTTACCCAAAAAATCAACCATCTTAGAAAATTCTAAAAAAATCACCATTGGATAATTTCACATCATGATGCCCAAAAAATATACATTTTATCTAAATAATTTATTAAATATTTGAATTTTTACATTTTAAAAAAACTGACATTTAAAAAAATCATGAATTTTGAAAAAAAAACTGATTTCAAACCATAATAAAAATTTCAATTATATTCATAAAAATTATATGATAATTTTTACTTAATAAATGTAATTTAGTAATAATAATATTTTATTAAAATATTATTTATTTAAATAATCTATTAATTTATCAAAAATATACTTATTATTGAAAAAATTTACAGAAAAAACAATTTATGTTTTAAAAAAAATTTGCAACGTAAAAATAATAAAATGAATGCATATTCGTTATTATATAAAAAAATAATGCACGTAGTCATTATGCTAGGGTGTTGTTACATAACCCCCTATAACCCATGCATAAGACAATAAGTTATGGTGGGCGATGTTGACAGACTCTTAGGGAGGCTCAGATAACATCGCTCACATGGTAATCTCTATGAACTCCCACTTCTCCCGTAGGCGGTTCCACTCAAGCATAACATATTCATGATTAGCTTGGGCTTGGTAAAGAGTGATGCCCAATTATGGAACCTCCTTTCCGAGCATTGAAAAATGGGCTTAGTACGGGGCATGTCTACTGGGTGAGGCCATCACATCCTTTTTCTGATTAAATTGGATTTGTTAGAGCCCTCTATTTATTCAAATCATGCGATCAATGATCAACGACTATATTTGCAACAATGAAAATTTTTAAAGGTATTTTAAAAAAAATAAAAAAACCTAAAATCTAATAAGTTCATATATTATATAAATATTTTAAATAATAAAATGTTAAATCAGAACAAGAAGGATTTTCATTAATTAATGTTTTTGGGTTGTTAAAACGATGGAATGAATATAACATTGACTGTTGTCAACATACTGAAGTCAATTTGTAGATATGAATATTACATCCTAAAAACTACCAATACAGACATTATTAATTAATTCATTTAATATGTAATTAAAATAGATGAATAATATATTTTAAGTATACTAAATAAATTAGAGAAATTTTTATTTATAATTCAAATAACTGGTATAAATTTATTTATAATGGAGTTAAAGGACATACATGTAAATTTTGAACTCGGTCTATAGGATTTCATCTCAAATTTATATCATTGGGGCATATTTTAATATTATCCACGTAATTTCCTTAATAGTGAGCTTATAAAACCCCTTTTACATTTTATATTAGGAATAAATTTTTACTAATTTTAATTTATGTTTCAATTAAAATTATTTCGTACACTCTTATTTGTATTGAATGTAACCATGTGGTAAGATATTTTTTTTCTTGATTTTCATTTGATGGATTATAAATATAAATCATTGAATTTTATTGCATAATTATGTGTGAATTTATGTATAAATTATTTTACTTGTTATTTACAATTATTATGTTGGACTATATATTTGCACATAACCACTACATGGACATATTTTAACATAAAAATTATGATCTTTGAAAGGGTTTTATTTATCTTAATCTCCTTTTCCTAAAACATTATTCATTTCATGCTCTAGGATTTACTATTATGGTGTACTTTATTAACCACAAATGAATCTTGATATATCAATTCATGTAATTTAAGGGATTAATATATCCGTATAAAATTATTTATTTAAATAACTCTTTATTGGAAATATACCAATGATCTAATGGGTTTTTATTATAATATCATTTCATATAAAGACTGATTATGTTCATTGATAATTTGGGTACCTCTTATGTTCATATTCTTTTGAACCATAAAATTATTTCTTATACTCTGGATATAAATGTTTTTTAAATTTTTGGTTTATTTTTCTTCCTTTATTTAATAAATAAATTGAAAAATGTTGTTTGTTTGTCATGCTGATCTTGCATATTATTTTAGACCATGAATATTCTATTCTATTTTCATATTTTCAAGAATTATTCATAAATGTTTTTTCCTGAATATCAATTATGTTATAAATATATTTAACATGATATATAATCTTATAATAAATGGTTTTAAGATGATTTTTCTTAATATTTTTTGCAAGAGTCACTGTTGACTACCCTTACAAAAGAAGAATATAATGTTTATTTTTCAAATATACAACATAATGGATTTTTTCAATGTCATGACCTTTAAATTTTTGGATGATTACATTATAAGTTTCTATGAATATTTTCAAAAAATATTTTCCCAATATTCATGAAATCACTATAATATATCACCAAAAGAATATGATACTTACCCTAACATTTAATATTATGATTTAAATTATATTATAAAATTTTTAATCTATTTTAAATATACTATAATGATTACTCTTATTTAATGTGATTAAGATCTTATGATTCCTTCCTTCATCCTTCTCAAGATTTATTATGATAATTAATTTAATTATATTTTCAAGAACCCCATTTATTTTCCATGGATTAACCAAGCTATGAAAGAATGAATGTCTTTTTTAGGGGTTTATGAAGAAAACTGTGATAACCTTTTATATTTTATTCATAACATGTTTCATGAGAATTTTAAATGATTAATGGTTGAGACCAATATATATTATATAACGGGTGATCCACATTATGGCTCTCCGATGCATTGGGGAATGTTCCATTTCATCAATGGAATGTATGTGGAAGTTATGCTGGGTGGTTTCTCCCATGGATTTAACTAGATATAGATATTTCTGAAATGATTTTATCCTGGGTTATGAATATAATGATCTATCTTTGGGTGTATTTTATTCTTATGATCATATTTCTAGTAATTATTTTTATCAACATTTGAATCACATGGACTATAGTCATTGGTTTTTATGAATAATGTCCTATATTAAAGTCATATATCATGTTTCATGACCTATAATTATTGGGTATAAGGGTATAATTTATGTTATGTTATGATTTCATTCATTGATTGTTCCATTATAACATTTTTTCTATTTTATACTCATTGAAAAAATTTATTTGTTAATTATTATGTTTATACAATCAGAGTGCATTATTTGACCTTTATAATGTTTACATTCCCCCAATATATGAATAATGGTGTTAAATTAATTGTATTGTGGAAAGAATTTCATGGGATATGATGATGAAATATTTTAGAATATAAAAAGATCGTTATAGTTGAAAAACTTATCAATTGAGTACATGGGTATTATTGTGAATGAATTTTTTCAAATACAGTAAAAATATAAACCTAAAATATTTTTAGGTTTTTAAGTGATCTAATATTATCATTAGATTTTGTATGTTTTAAACGGATGAAATTTGTCCAAATTTATCATTATCAATGAAATAAATGTAAGGATAATATTTTTGGAATTATATTACGGAATACCTATGCAAGTATATTTTTAACTACTAAATATTTTGTGTAATATTATTCTCCAATTAATTTCATATTTTTGATATTTTTTGTTACATATAACCTTAATTTTAAAAGAATCATGTTCTATTATTAAAATATTACCATATGATAGTTATCAATTATTCGTTAGAGTGGTTATCATGAGAATGATTAAATAAATTCTGAAAATATATATTGTAATCATGTATATAAAATAAATTCATTTAGGAGAAATTATTTAAAAATTATAATATAATGTTTTTTGAAAACAAAGGAAATATTCTAAAAAAACAATTATTATAAAAAATAAGTTAAAACAAAACCCTATGGGGGAAATATATTAATTAATTTTATAAAGTTTATATTTAATCACCTATTTAAAATATATCCTATGTGTTTTATCTATGATATATAAGAATAAATCCAATTATACACTTAGAAGCTATATTTTTCTAAATAGTAGTATTGTTTCCTTCTATGCACTTATTTTTAAAAATAATTTTTTTAAATATTATAAAATGTATTATAAAAAATAATTTATATTTTTTAAATCCTAATTTCAAAATCAACAAAGGGTTATTTTTTTATAATTTTCTAAAAAAGTAAAATTTTTGGATGAATAGTTAAAAATATTGAATTTTAATTGAAAACAGCCTTTTCGTTTAAATTGTTTTTAAATTTACATTATATTTTAAATAAAGGATTTATTAAAATTAGTTCAACTATATGTATATTAATAAAATTTTGTTTAATTAAATCATTTTCATATTAAATTTTTATTAAAAAAACATTGTAAACATTTGAAAATTTTCTCTATAAAAACCCTATTTTCTTTCTACAACTATGCTATTAATTTTACATTAAAAATTATAACTTATTTTAATAGACAACAAAAAAATTAATTCCACATTTTGAAAAATAATAATTTATATTATCTATTAATTTAAAATTTATATATTATCAAATTGAATAGAAAAATCATTAAAATATTAATTATTGCTTTTATGGTAAAAATGGTTTTACATGGGGGTAAACAAAAAATTATAGGTTTAAAATTTCATAAAAACGTGTATAAAAACTAAATTTTCCAAATTATGACCATATAATGTCTTAATTTTTTATTAAACTAAATTTTGAGCATTTTCTTTGAGAGAAATAAAGATATACAATTATAATTTAAAAAAAATTAGAAGTGTGTCCCTCCTGTCACTTATAAAAGACCACCCATCCCCTCTCACATTAATATCGTAAGAACATTTTATCATAGAGAATACCCACCCAAATCACTTCCCAAATCCCATATTGTAATCATAAAAGCAATATTTTTCGATTAATCCAACCCAGTAAGGATTTTGATGCAATCTTAAAGAGGATACCTAAAGAATAGGTAATTTTTTTCAATGATCTGTTTTATTTTATTTCTTCCTACACCTATTTAATTATTCATTAAAAAATATTGATATAATAAAATATATATATTCGATATAGTGATATTTTTTTATGTTAATGACAATAAACAATCCCCACATCCATCAAATGGGTTATGAAATCACCATTCAAGAGTACAGTGGACTACAACCACTCCAACCAATGTCATTCATATTTTTCATTACCACCTCTCACGATTTGGTATGATAATGGTTAAAAAATTTATATATGATACATATAACATAATTATAGATATATAATCAATTTTTCATATATAAATCTTTACATTACATCACATAGAGAATATGATAACATCATTCATGTGTATGATGGACACTGCCTCACGAAGTGATGTAATTTGTTTCTCACTAATTCTTGAAATGTAAGATAATGAAGAAATATTGGATGAATATATGTGATATTATGATATAGTTATGATATTAAAGGTAAATTTATCAATATTAAATGATTATATATCATTAAATTTCCTATGTTTTTACGCACTAAATGATGATAATGTCTTTAATGTATGTGTGGACAACCTCTTTCACGATGTGACGTGACTCTCTATTTTCAGCACCAAACCAAATTGATCAATATTTTTAAGTATATTCAAGGAAATAATATTGTATCTATTGTTTCAATATCATTATTTAATTATAAAATATTACCTACCACATTATTATAATAATATTTGTAAAATAGAAGCATTACTCATACGTACGTATGACCTTTTATTTCATTGATCATAACATACTTCATTTCCCAAAATGAACATGCATGACTTATACTAAAATTAAAAATGATTTATAAATATAATTATTAAATTTTTTTTATTATTAAGAAAATGTATCCATGATCAAATTTGGAGGACCGAAACTAACAAATCAGAACATATACGATAAACAAAGCATTTATTACCCAAAATGTGATTTTAACAAGAAATTTGTATTAAACATTTAATGAATGGAAATTAGGAAATAATATATTGTATAATATAAATAAGTATCATTATATGATATATCTATAATAAATATAGATTTATTATACAATAGGATCCAATATGCATAATGGAAGTTGAGACTTATGGTATGAGATTTCTAGTCGCTCCTATTTTTTGGAGACATATGAAAATTCACCATTAATTTTTTTTATATTTATAAACATAAAAATTTACATATAATATCATTAATATAATTATTTTAATGATATTTAATGTGTCATTTTTTTATTTGGTCTTTTGATTCTAAAGACTACTAAAATGGTAATGGATTTCTATATAACTTTTTTACTTCTGCGTTACACATTCCTTATTCACCACATATTTATTTTATATACTATGTACAATGATAACAATTTCATTATATGATTATTATACATATTGTTTTGGGTATTTTCACATCCATTTTTGGATATATCTTTCATTGTAATTATGATCCAATAGTTACCAAATCGATATGGTATTTTTTATCTCAATTTTCCTTCCTTCAGATATATTTTATATTACAAACCTACCTTATTTAATTAGGTGTATATATAGTCCCCTTGATATGTAATATCATGATTTTATTTATTATCATCACTATATATGATACATTTAATTTTATTTATTCGTGTGGATTATGATCCAATGTTACCAATATGGTAATTGTTTAATTTTACAATATCATCATTTGTTATGATATGTTCATGATTTTGTTCCCAATGATGAAATATTATGATATATCTCTAAATAAACCCATGTATTTTACTATACTAATGTTTTTCATTGAGAATCCATGTTTTCACTTTAATTTTATCTCTTTATGTCCTCATTATTTCCAAATATAGTATTCCTTAAAAATAATATTTATTTATCAATTCTATAAAAATCTTTATCCATCCAAAAAAGTATCTTCTAAAAATTTCATCAATAATATATTCAAAATTCTTTAAAAGATTCAGTAAATAATTTTTACACATTTTTTAATTTTTAAAAAATTAAGAAAATATTTATGTTTTTTTCCAAGCAATTCAGGTATGGATTTTAATAAAAATGTAAATGAGGTCTTTGTATTATATTTTATGACATGAATGGAATTTTCCTCCATGATGAATATTATTATTTTTGATTATTACACTGTATTACTTAAGGTTATTTTCAAATTAAAATATTCTCGATATGTTTAAGAAATTGTAATCAGTATAGAATGAATATTTTCCACATGAAATGTTTTAAATTATTTTTAACGATTAATTTATATGATATAATTGTTATTTTAAAATAAAATTTTTTCAAAATGTTTTAATTTTTTTAAAAGAAGAAACAATATTTTTCTAATGACCTTTTTTCCAAAAAATTATAGATTTCTTTGATGAATCTTTTTTTACATAAGATATGATCTTAGGGTACAATTATTATTATTTTATATTAATGGTTTATGTTTTGAATAAAATTATTTTTATGAATCTCATTTTTCTTCCATGGGTTATAGCATGATAGAAGACTTATGAAACATGATTATTTTCTTGGGTTATGATATGTTGAAATGATGAAAGGATTATGAATCTTGTCTCTTATTCACTTATTGTGTTATGGTGAAATGTTTATGAAATAAATTTATTTTCATGGTTTATTTTAAAAAAAATATTTTCGGATCTTGTATAACACATATATATTATTTTAATTATGTTAAATGTGGAACCTATGTCTCCCTAAAAATATTTTGGTAATCTTTTTTACCTCATTAAAATGACATGACTAGAATTGGAATTGATCCAGGATTAGTATGGGACTTTCTCTACTCTAATGGACCTTGGTAAGTACCTTGACTACAATGATGATTTGGGGGAGTGAACCCATTTCTCTATGGTAGCCTTGTATGTGTCCCTTGAATAATTTGAAAATGATTTTCTATTTTTATGTGTATTCTAAAAATACATGTATTATTGAAATGTTATTCTCTCATTGATCATGTTCATTGATTTTCTTGGGATTCATCTCCTATGAACTACCAATATATATATCATGACTCGGAATTATGATCATTTATAAGAATAATATAGTTTTTATATGGTATTATCATGTTATCATTCCCTTATGAATATGATATTTTTATGTATCTCCCTTCTTTACCTGTACTTAGTATCTAATCTCACCCTTACATTCGTCTGCATTCCCAGTTTCGTGATGAAAGATATTAAGTAGGACATATTTGTGATGAGTACTAAAGGATAATATCTTTATTGGTGATGTAGATGATATTTAAATAAATTAGAATACTGTGTAACTATTCTAAAATGACAATGAACTATTATGGTCCTTAGGTCTGTGTTTGGGTAATGTACTGAGCATTCATTTAGAAAGATGAAATATCCAAGTTTTAAAACCCCGGGCCTCTATAGTTGGTATCAGAATAAATTTATAGTTAACCATTTCAAAATAGGACAAGGATGATTTAGTGAGATCCTTATTGATATTTCTAATTATATGCCTAGTGATGTCTCTAAGGAAAATTCTAATTATGTGCCAAAATATCAAAAAATTCTCTATAATGTTGGTATTGGATAGAGAAATTGGTTTCCAAGAAATTACATCCCTATATATATTATGAAATTTTATGTAGCTCTCAAAAATAGGTACCTAGGGATAATAAAAATAATAAGGGCACATTTATCTAGACTTTATTATCACCTGTCGTAGAAATATGTACATTACATCACACATAGTTTGACATTCCTAAGGTATATGTTTTGGATATTCGCAAAATCATTATTAAATATCATGAAGGATTTAAAAATATTAGTACTTTGTATATCCTAGAATAAACATGTTGATTCATATATTAAAAGCTCAGTGTAATGATTTAAAAATCCTATAAGGGATTTTTTAATGATTTTGTTGTTTTATACAATGTTTATTGTTTCTAAAACTATTCCTTTTTTTAGACAATGAAGGGAACAATAAATATCTACCTAAACCTTGAATTTAATGGATAATTTGGTTTTATGATTCCAAATGGGATGATGAATGGGTTGAAAGATATTTTGATTATTCATAATAAGTTATGACATAGCTTGATTAACAATGTTACCCTCTAACAACTCTTGGACACACCAAAGATGATAAAGTTAGAATTCCTTGATAGTTCTGGTAGTAGAGACCATGGAAGAAATAATATTCAATTATATATTTATTGATAATGTATGAAGAATCACTCCATTGGTTGTCTAAAAAGGAAGAGAATATATTTTGGTTGTGGAAATAAAGGAAAAAAACATATGAACTATAACATAAAAAATAAATGTATTGTTAAAATAATGGATTAAAATAATAGTAACCTTATATTATCATCAACTTTTGATGTTTTAAAATCTGGAAAGTATAGGAATTTCGAAAACAAATTCCATATGGTGACAGTTCTAGAAGATAATCAATAAGGTTTAATGTGTATTGGTTTTTTAAGTTGATGATGTAGAGTCTATAAATGAAATATGAATGTTAATATGTATTAATGAATTAGGCGATGAAGCCAAGTTAATGGAAAAAGGATGATTTGGAAAAAATTTAGTATTTATGTATTGGAATAATATAATTATGTTTTATGAATCATTATATATATAATAATGTTTTTTATAATTTTTTAATCAATGAATTTTCCAAATATAAATAATCATACTGATTACCTTGATAATTGATTTAATGATATGGTGATACATTACATAAAATGAGTGATTAAGGGAAGGTAACCCATAATATCTTCCCCATTTTGAGATAATGATGTTTGTATAAAGATATGTTGGATATCTATAAGAAATGTAGATAATATTGATGAACTTTTAATTTTTAATTGATTTGTTGAAAAAGTGGTTTCTGCAATAATTGATAATGTTTACAAAATTTTTGGATTTAAGGATTATGTCCAATAATCCGTGTTTTGTGTAAGGAATGTGGTAGAATATAACGATCATATATTTTCATACATATATATTACTTATGAATAGTTGAATATTCATTACATAATATAACTACACCTTGCCATAATTATATGGGTTTTAGGAATCATGTAAAAAAAACTATTTCATAAATCATCAAGAATTTTCCAACTTATTCCATCATAACAAGAACCATATTTTGTATAACATAATTACAATCATCCGTCATGTCCAAGAGAAAATAAACATAAGAAAAGGGTTAGCTCAGATACTTCGTAAGAGTAATCAAGGGAGATATCAAAAATAACATATGTATCAGGGAATATGAACATTAATGTAACACCCCAAGCTTCTATGGTACGTTTTTCTTTGAATAATACAGTAGCGTGCGTTGTATGCAACTTCAAGTTCTAACACACACCACAACCAATCAAACTAGCCATTATGAATAGTAATACCCACTTTTTGAAATTTTATACAACTTATCTTTCAAAATGTACTTCATTTTTGGATTCGTAATATTGAAATTATCTTAGAGTGAATTTTTGGTACTTTTCTGATAACATTCATATTTTGATGAATACTGAAAATTACTAAATTTTAATTAAAAACACCTTTTTTAATCAAAATAATTAATAGTGATAAATTATTTATTTGAGAGGTTTTAAAGTATATTTATAATATATATTTACTATTTAATTAAATGTTTTTTATTGGAAATAATTTCACAACTAAACCAGACATAAACAAGTATCAATCTTTTAATAGTTATTATATCTTAAAAACACGATTTTTGTTTTGACAGTTGGAATTAATTTTAAATTAATTTCTTCCACTTATGTGGTTTTAATTTGAAAAAATGGATTCCATATTTGTAATCAGAATTCCCAAATTGTGTAAATAGGTAACTTTTATTTTTAGACAATTTGAATAATTTTTTCGGTAAAAATTTTATTTACCATGGTTAAAGGGTAAATCTGGTAAATAAGGGTTAACAAATAATATTATAATAAAACTTAATTACCCTAAAACGTGTCCTATCCTTATTGGTGGAAAACTGTCAGACCATTTGCATCTTTGGGTCGATTTTGGGACTCCATGGAGCCACTTGTAGGTGATAGGGACACTTTATTTTAATTAAGTTAAAATAAATACAAAAATGGCATAAGAATATGTCTTTTAGAAAAACAATTTTTACATATGGTTATATATGTTGTATTTTGGAAAATAAATATTTATTAGAAAGATAAAATGATTTACTAAATAATGGTAGTTTATTTATTGTCTTTAGACATTAAATAATTTAAGTTATTTATGACACAATGATGATGTAGTAATTACCTAATTAATTCAATATTAGAATAATTGATATTATAAACACCCAAATAAATGTAATTGGAGACTTTTTATAAATAAAAATAATTTTATAGGTTAATATAACATTTTAGGATTTATTTAATTAACTTTTTTAAAAGTAATAATTCTGTTATAAGTTTTAAAAAATCAATTATTGAAGAGTGTCAAAATTGACATAAAAGAGTTTTAAAAAAAATTATATTATTAATTGATATTAAATTCCTAAAAAAATAAGGCTCGGAAAAAAGACTTATATCATGATAGTTGTATCATTAATGGACCACTTGTGGGTCGATTGGATGTATATATTATTTTTATTAACCATATAATATAAAAATACAAAGAGACATTGTAAAAGTGAAACTAATTAACTAAGAGTTAATGCTTAAAGATAAGGTTAATATTGTAACCCAACCATTATAAATCCAGTTTATTGAGTGATTTTCGACCTATGTCCACCTTAACCTTTAAATAATATTCTTCGGAGCCATTATAAAACGAATATGAATTTATTATAAATTAAAACTTTAAGTTTTTTCTAAAGAGCCCCTGCCCCCCTTATAAAAGGACCCATTTTCTAAATAATTCTTCACAACTTCAAAGCCTTTTGGTTCGTCCAAACCCTGCCAAAATACTCTCTAAACATACCTAAATTCAACATAGAGGCATTAGTTTTATCAGAAAGCTAACTTATGGAGCCCTTTTGATCAAATGAAAAGGAAGAACCCAAAGAAGAGATAATGTCTTCACCAACCACTTTCAAGTTCCTTTCTTCATTAACTACTTCTTTATTTGTTGTTTCCATTCTAAAATAATAACTCCAGTCTCTCCAATATAATTATATGTTATTATAAATATGGTAAAACCATATTCAGTATTCTATCCATCCTTTTAAGGACATGTCACAATACGTGCGTACGTACGGCTTTCCGTCTCCACGTCGTGGTGTAATTGTTATTCAATACATTATTATTTGTATGGGTATAATAATGATGTGTATTTGATGTAAATAATAGATATATCATTATAAAGATTCTGTATATATGATATACCATCCAATTATATATTATTTTAATATCAAAAGAATGATATTTTTCGCTCGTACATACTACCATCTCCATAAACGGAGTTTTCCATTTCATATATATCTATTATCCAAATTTATATTGTAAATATATATGATATATTCATAATGTTTTATATTCTATAATTATTTAAATCATGATCTATGTGATACAACCATGATTAAAAAGTTAAAACACGTACGATAAAGAAAGAGATTATTACCCGAAATGTTAATTTAACATAGAAATTATTATTAAATGGTTAATATAAATTTATAAATGAATCATGTATGATATCATAAATATTAATATTGTTCTGGTATAATTTAATAACATAATACGATCTCCGTATAGGATTTTAAACGTACCCTCGACTAAAGGAAAGTGAAAGGTTAGGGTTTTTCATGTCACTCCTTATTTCTGTGAGACTCATGCCATATTGCCACTATTACCTTTTGTGTGGTGTATATACTTCCCATAATTGTATTCTTTGTGTAATAAAATTTAATTTCTTTATATCTACATATTCATTTTATGATACCTCTTTCATGGGGTGTATGTTTCGTAAGTTACCAAATTGGTAAGAGTTTATTTCACAATCTCTTCATTATCTGAGGTTGTTTATATGTAATTATCTGTTGGGACCTATTTATCATCCACATCCATGTTTCTTAAAAATGTATTTCAAAACATTCTTACTATTTTACAGAATATGGGATAAAGTCATTTATACCCTTTTTTGACTTTTTATAAGATTTTTACAAAAGAATCTTTCTGTCGTTTTCCAAACAAGGTCCTTTTTAACCTTTTCGACAGAATTAAGGTAAGAATGTCTTTTTTAACTTATACTGTGGGAGCGGCTGTTTTTTTCCATTATAAAATCTTCGAAGCTTCCCTTTCAATCATATAAGAAAATTTTCAAAATAAATGTTTTATTTTATAATTACGTGACTTTCAAATTATTCCAAAAAAAGATATATTTCTCTCAAATAGTTTTTATTTCATCATTGTCAACTTCCTTTGATGAATTTTAAGCATATTTGAAGTTGATTAATTATGATACAAAATATACATATTGAATTGAAGGTATTGTGAAATATTTGAATGTGTATGTGTTATTTTTATATCATCCATATTTTATGGAGAAAGTATTTACATTTCGTGTGCTAGTTTTAATAAGAACGTTTATGTTACATTTTATCCTCTTCTTAAGATGAATGTGTGGGACTAGTATGTTCCGGGTCAGGGATCAGTAAATGTAAGCCCTCCGAGTTGGTGTCTGGTTATTAGAGGCACTTCGTGTTGGTGTCCGGTTATTAGAGGCACTTCGGGTTGGTGTCCAGTAATTAGAGGCACTCCGGGTTGGGTTCCACTTACTGTTAGCCCCTAGGTCTTAGCACGAGGATTTGACAAAGAAATTAAAGATCAGAATCCTGCATTCCATCATTATGAAAGTGGTTAGTGATTTTGCATGTGATTATTCGACTAGTAGAATATCCATGTTAATAAGTAAATGGCATTGTTTCATTTTATTTTTTCCATATTATGTTGATGTTAAAGTTTAAAAGGCATTTTTTTTAGTTATATATTTCCTTAAATGTTTATGCTTCTTTATGAAAGTTCCCAATGTATTGCTTACCCTTACTGAGCGATTGAGCTCACCCCTTTCTATGTTTTATTTTTTCCAGGATTCCAAGAAGTGTATTGTGATTGATTTTTAGGGTTAAGAAAAGGGAATAATGGCATTTATAAAAGATTATTCATGCTGTTTTGTATGTTATGAAGTGTGATGTAACATTCATGTATGTAATATATTTTCCAAGACTGCTAAATTGATCGGTCCTTCAAGACATTATTCCTTGTAATCATGACAATGTTATGTAATAATGCACCGACTCTGGGTAACTGTGGTCGGGGCGTTACAATGAACATAACATTGGAAAATTATAAACTACATATCAATGATCAATATCATATGTCATGAAATAAATAATATAATTTCACAAAAACTATATCATAAGAGAACATGATCCATGAGAGAAAAACATTAACATAAGAAATGGAATGTGGAATACACATAACATTATAAATTTTTCGACATTTAAAAATAAAATAATTTTAACTGTTAAGGTTAAGGACAGGAAATCATGGCCTTGCATAAATTTATTAACATAAAAATAGGTGCGCCCATAAAAGTTTAGACAATAAATATAGCTCCATTCATAAACAAATAGACATGAAAAGTAGATCTGTGTATAAACATATGGACATGAAAGACATGTCAATGCATAACACTGTGAACATATAATCATGTTCATTCATAACACTGTGGACATGTAATCAGGTTTAAAAATTAAATATATCAACATGTTATAAGGATGACACATAACATTTGTCATCATGTAATCAGTTTCATGAATAATATTTGTGAACATTTAATCAGGTTCAAACACAATATTAGTGAACATGTAATTTGGTTTACACATAACATTTGGGAACATGAAATCAAGTTCACATATACAATTTTTACTCATGAGTTTTCCATATTTATCCAATTCATTGGACAAATATATTGGTACCACCGAACATAAAATTATAATAATAAATATGTCATCTATGGTAACATAAATAATTCATCACATCAGGACCCATGTAATGATGTTTATTTCATAAACATTTCAACATAAAACAACTCATATAAATGAAATGGGATTCATAAAAATCATTCCATCATAAACATAAAACTAACATAAAAATAATGGTTATGTAATCCTTTAATAATATCCCTTGTAAATAATAAGTAAAATAAAATTTTATCTTATACGGAATGTTATTTGTATTGATAACACAATATAATTCATTCAAAATAACCCTTCCATTTAAAAACAATTTCTTTTTATGTGGCTATGAAATTATTAATGAAAATATATTAATTGAACAAAACATTATAATAGTTAAAGGATACATCAAATAAAACTAATTTCATAAGGGCGGGAAAATAGAGTTATGTTGTACATATTAAAAAAACAGTTCTTAATTATTTTTATAAAAAAATCATTTAGATAATAACAAAAGAATAATTTAAAAATATTTTGTAAAAAGAAAAATATTAGTTAAAATTACTTTAAGAAGAGAAAAAATGTAATGTAATTTTTTTCAATAAAATTATAGAAAACATGAACATGTGATAAAAATATATTATTAATGGATACGATAAAAATATTTTTTAGAAAATAAAATCCCTTATAAATATCATATCATTGAAGTAAGAATTAAAAATAATAATCAGTTATATTTATTCATTGTAAATATACAGAACACAAGTTAAGAAAAATCTTTTATAAAATTCCATATTAAAAAATATTATAGAAAAACATAATAAATGAAGTAGAAGGTTAACCCAAATATTGGTAATTGGGCTAATAATTCACATGCCACAATGTAATCAGTCAAACCGTATTGACCTTAAAATTAATAATTATAAAATAAAAAATTTAATAACATTAATATAATAAGATTTATGGTATTATATTTCAATAGATGTTATATACACCACATGCATGAAATTTGTGCTGAATAAGGCATATAAATCGCCAATGAAAAAGTGAGATGAGAACCCCTTGCCTCATGATTCCCATTAGTATGTCATACATTAACCTCAAGTATAATGGTTTAAATAGTGTTTTTAATTCATTATATAACAATAATAATATTTATAATACCTTTTTTGGTACATTAATATTATTTTACCATGAATCCATTAATAAGATTACATTATTTTCATTGTTTCGGATGAATTCGTTTCATGGTTTCATTATTGGATCATTTATGTAATGTTATAGATTTTCATGTCAAATGGAAATAAAAATACACAATTCAATTAAAATATTATAAATTAACTACTAGAAGTAAAAACGGTCCCATATATCATTTTTTTTCTTACATTAGGATCATTCATTTGATAAAATGATAATGATAAATGTTTACATTAATTTGGCTGTTTTTCCGTCCATCAAGAAAATGTTTTAATTTATTTAATATTATTATTATATATTAGTTTCACTAAATTAAATATGTTAAAATATAAATATTTAAATTTTATATAATACTAATGATACCTTTACCACCATCTAAAATGTTTTTAATGGAAAACGTACAAAATCATTATTCATGGAGGTGATTGACCAGTAATTTTTTTAAATAGTATGATTTTATTAAATAAGAGGATATGAGAACTGAATTAGTTACGATATAATACAATATAAAAACAAAAAAATAGTTTATACACTATTATAGTGTTATAATTCAATGATGGATTAATGAGTTGAGAAGAATTTAGAAGATGAAACGAAAACAAGAGTGTTGTTTTTAGAATATTATCTCTTTAATATCACCTCCTTGAACGACCATTTCAGGATCTTAGATATGGTATTTCGATGATAATAGATGAAATTTTACCTAGATAGTTTGATTATGACTGGTTCTCAATGATATTTGATGATATTCAATGATTATATTAAAAAACAAGGTGGTGAGGATTTGCATTTATATTTTTGGAGGGGTGGTTTTAAGTGATTGAATAATGATTATTTTATGTTTAAATCCAACCACATTTTGTAGAATTAATTACCAAATATCCTGATGAAAATTAATGATTTAAGGTATAGTTAAGGAATATAAATATTTCAAAAAACCATTAATTTTGTTATTTTTATGTATTTTTATCCATTACATTTCATCTTTAACCAGTTTCATTATTTTACATCTACCATGGTTAATATTTCATTTAACCATGGTAAAAATTTTAGGGATAAAAATTTAAAATGAACTTAATAAAAAATTTGGAACTTATAATTCAAAACAGGGAACCAATTTTACAAAATTCCATCCACATAATTGGAAATATTATATTTAAAATTAATCACATAGATGCAACAGGAAAGCGGGGTTTTAATGTGAAAATTATCAAAATGCATGAAATGTTTTTTTATCCAATTTAAATGTGAAATTGATTTTAAATACAGTAATTTGATTTATTGATTAAATTAAATATAATTATACATAAATAACAAATTTAAAATAAAATATAACAATGTAAATAAATTATAGAAAATTATAGTTTCAATTTTATTTTCAGAATTCATCATAAAATGAAACTTATCCCAAAATACCAAAATTTCACTCGAAGATAAATTTTAAATTATTAATTCAAAATGAACTTTTTATTTTCAATTTTTTTAATGCCTCAAAACATTTTTTAAAACTAATTCTTTATCAAAAGGAGGCAAAACTACCTTTATAAAAAAATTATATTTTTATTATTAAAATTGAATTTATTTTTCTCTTAATACGATCAATCATATTGGATGAATTTAAAAACATTTTTTTAAATATATAGAATATTAATTTAAATAATATATTTCACTGATATTGATTAATTTTATTTAATAAGATAAAATGATATTGTGAGCATAAAAATTGTTTTTTATAAAAACCCAACTTTTATATTCAAAAGTTTTTACTTTTATTTCAAATTAATTTGTAACCAATAAATTTATTTTACAAAAATGATAATTTTTTTTATAATGCAGTCAATCTCATTTCTTCCTATCCTTTCAATATCTAGGTGAAAATTATCACATTAAAATAGTAATATTTAGATGGTTGTTTAAGCTCTTTGTGGCCTATCCTTTATGATATTGATTATTTTTCATCCTTTTAAAAAATCATGGAATGTAACATTATACCCACATTGAAATTAATATATACCTTGAAATTTTACCTTCACATATAAACATATTATTCCACCTCAACCTCATCACATCCCCAAGTTCCCAAATAGCTTCCTCAATTTTATGATTTATATATTAAATATTTACCATTTCAGAGGTCTTGTTTCCTAGAACATTATCTCTACAATCAAGAATCTATATTGGTTACCCATCATTATAATAATCTTTCTCTATTGGTACAACCTATGAGTTTATTAAATATAAAGGATCATGTGTAATTCCTCAAGATAGAAACATGAATCAAAACATGACCTTGATAGAGATTTGGTGGATGTTCCAATATATAAACAATTGTCCTAATACAATTAAGAAGTTTAAAAAAAATACTTGAAAATATTAAATTTCACATGAAAATAAAATCTATATTTTTGAAATCTTCATTTTTTGGAGACCCACATCAGATAATGGGTCAATAAAATATAATCTTGAAATAGGGAATGTAAAAGTAAAATATCACCACTTAAAATTAATTTTGATTAGGAGAAGATTAGTGAAAAGTGAAAACATGAAAATGGAAAAGAATTATAACTACCATGTTATGAGGGAGAATTATAGAGAACATTTTCATTAGTATGTTACTGACGACCAAACCATAGACAAATTTGTTATAAAAAAATTCATTTATATCATCATAAATCATGACAATAGGATAGAATTTTATTTTAAAATCATTTGCGAATATATACTCACTTTATTTCTATATCATGAGTACAACATCACTCTTTGGATAATATTTGATAAATTTCCACATCAATTCATTCTCTATGGAATACCATTTTAATTTTTGTTCTTAAAGAACCAGTAGATCATATGATCTGCAATGGGAAGTCATTCCAATAAATTCTAGTTATCATCATACCAAAAATTGTTTGAAGTGGTTATACAATACATATAAATCATCATATGGTTATGTAATATATTAATATATAAAAACTCTTCCAACATTCAATGTAATATGTTTTTAAATGGATACCCTTTTAAATATTTCAAATGATTAAAATCCAAAACATTTTTCTGATGGTCACAAAATTTTCAAACAAAACCTATCTTTAACCCATTAAAACAACATAATTTATCCTTTAGTTGTCACTCAATGGACACATGTTTTTCGTTATCATGTATTATTTTGAAACATTATAATAACATTAATTACTATTAAAATATAGTGAATGAATGCATACTTTCAAAAAAAATTAACACCATCCTCGTAGCATAAATCTATAAATGTAATAAAATCAATCCATAAACCACATTTTCCTCATATTATTATTTACTTCCATGGTCAAAAATGCATTACCATTTATCACAATCAAACATATCTTTATATCATTGTTGTCCAAAAATCATGCAATTATCAAGGGTTAACATTCCATTAATCATGTGTTCTCTAAAAATATCACCATATAATTAAATTAAATTTTCAGTCCATCAATGTCACTCAACAGAACTTTTTAATCCAAAATGAGAAACTTCTTTTCAAAAATAATTATATATTTCATGATTTTTGTAACAAAATATTTGAATTCGAGTATATAAATTCATCATTCCTCCAACTTCCTTCTCACCAAATTAACAAAGAATTTTCATCGTGTTTCTTAATAATTATTTCCCTTAACATTTCATTTATAGTCTGAATTTAACAATTACTCATACAACCATAATGATTTTCTTCACAAAATTTCCTCCATGTATGTCAATTCTCAAAATTCAAACACTTCCTTCATTTAAAGGATTGATTTATTTAAAATACCTTAGGGAGACCAATATTTCAATCCATTACATTAACTAAACTCTTTATTTTTCCTTTTTAGTAACATTATTTGTATCATTCCATTGCACAAGAAAAAATCTTTTTATTTCTCTAAAGAATCTACTTGGTTGTTACCTCCAACATTGTCAACACATTCGAAATTGAATATTTTCCCCATTATCTCCAAATCCCAAAAATATAGTGAAATATTATCATATATTTATTTTTTATCTTAGAGTATTTAAGTAATACATTATTAATCATGTTCTATGAAACCTTGTTAGGTAAAATCACATCTTACTTCACTTTATTAATTTTCCCATTTTACTTATAATTTGAAATTTTTTTGTCACATTAATAAATAAACTAGTTCTTTCTGGTTATCACCGTTGACCAAAACAAAAAATAATAGTGTGAGAAGAAATAATCATACTAGAAATACCAACATAATCAGGGAAAATTACTTAAAAAATTTAAATCTATGATACCTTATGTTTATGTTATGTCATTAATAAGTGTTACCAAATTTTTTGGATTATAACCCAGACATATCCTGAGGGTTTTAATAAGTCATTATCCTCCTAATATTAGAGGGTTTTTAAACTATTCACTAATACCATCTATAATTAGATAGTATTTCCATACAAATATATTACATATTTAAAGATTAATATTTATTAAATAAAAAAACTACATTTCAATCATATGGGATTAGTGTCTTTGGAAACATGGGAATAAAAAATAGTTTAAAAAACATCTACATTTTCTCCTACTTAATATTTTATAACATAATCCCTTTTTGAACTCAAAGACTTAATATCATCCTTCATGTCAAGGAGAAAATAAATACACAAAATGGAGGAGATTATATGCTCAGTAAGGGTAAATAAGGGAAATATCAAACCTAACACTAGAATAAGGGAATAATAAATTGAACATAAAATTTGAAAAATATACATTGCATATCAAAGATCAAAATCATAAGTCAGGGAGTAAATAAAGGATGTTAATAATACATGTATCATAAGATAAAATGAACCATGACATAATAACATTGAAATAATAAATGGAATGTGACATGCAGATAAAATTATAAATTTATGAACATGTATAAATAGAAATACGTTCACACTTAAGATTAAGGAAAAGAAATTAGGCACATTTATAAACGTTTGGGAATCACTCTAGGTCAATGAATAAACATATTAACACAAATTATAGGTCTACACAAAATCATATAAACATTAAAACTAGATCCCCACATAAACATACGAACATTAAAGAAATGTCAATGCATAAAAGTATAAACATGTAAGCAGGTTCATGAATAACATTGTGAAAATATAATCAGGTTCATGAAATAACAATTAAACATGTTCTAACGTTCATGAATAACATTTTGGAACATGTAATTTGGTTCATTTATAAAAATTTTGAACTTCTAATTAGGTTCACAGATAACATTTTTGAACATGTAATTGGGTTGACGCATTACATTTGTGAACCTAAAAAAAGGTTCTCACCTAACATTTATACTCTTGAGTTATTCATGATTAACCAATTCATTGGATATATATCTATGTACCACCTATCTCAAAATAAAAATTATACATATATTTTCTAAAAAAACATAAATCATTGCACACAATAGAGCCTACATAATGACATGAGTTTCATAAATATTTCTTCATAAGAGAACTCTTGGAAAAGAAACAAGAATCATAAACATCATAACATAATAAACATTAAAATCACATAAAAATGAGGATATTATCCTTGAATAATATCCCTAAAAAATCATATGTAATTTCAAATAATTTTATCCTTGATAGAAAATATTTTTGAATGATAACATTAAATAATTCTTGCAAAATATCTTTTCTATTTTAAAACCATGTCATTTTAAGGATCCATGAAATTAAAAATGAAAATATTTTCATTGAAAATATATTTTTAATAATGTAATGGGGACACCAAATTATTAATTTTTTTGATTGTGGGAAAATCAACCAATTCTCTATAAGTTAATTAACATTCTTTTCGTATTTTCTGTTGGAAAATAATCTCATTTATAAAAAAAACATGAATTATTTCAATTCATTTTCTATTGATAAAAACATCATTTAAAATGTATTTAATCAAAATCATAAAATAATTGTAAATATATCATTGGAAAAAATTTTAGAATACATTGATATGGTATAAACATAGCTTTTCAATGGAAACATTAAAAAGTTTTTTATTAAAAAAATCCCATATAAATATCATATAATTGAAGTTACAATTAGAAAAATTAATCGATTATGTGTATTAAATATATATACATAAAATAAAAGTTGAAATAGAAGATTATATAATTATAATTCATCACACACATAATCATATCTTTACTAAATCAATTAAGTTTAATGTTAACTCAACAAATATAAATTAGGTTTATAATTACCTTTCCACTTTTTAATTGGTTGAATTGTTTTCCCCAATAAAGTAGTAATTTAAAAATGAAACATTAAATCCCATTTATATAATAATATTCATGATATTATATATCAAATGGAATTATATATAGCATAAATAATATTAAATTTTTTTAAGGAATATATCACCCAGAAGAAAAAGTGGGATGAGAAGCCCTTACCTCACACTTCCCATCAGTTTTTTGAAATTTAATGTCATGTAAAATGGTTTAAATTTTTTATTAATTCATTAAAAAAATATAATAACATTTATAATACCTTATTTGATACTTTTATAACATTTTACAACACGTTATATAATAATAATTCATTATTTTCATTATTTTGTGTTTTTTTGTTTCATGTTTTCACCATTGATTTGTTTGTATAAAATTATTGATTATCTTGTAAAATTTAGATAATAAACCAAAATTGTAATATAATTTTTGTAATTAACATACATAATTTTAAATGTTCCCATATATTACTTTTCATTCATACATTATAATAAATCATTTGATAAAATATTGATGATAACTGTTTAGTTTAATTTTGCGGTTTTTATGACCGTCGTGAATATGCTTCGTTTTATTTCATATTATGTACAAAAATTTGTTACAAACATAAAATAGGTTATAATATACCAAAGAAAATATTATCTAACCTGAATAATAATTTTATAACCACCCATGAAAGCAGTAATGGAAAACAAAAAAATCATTATTCATGAAGGTGATAAAAAACATAATTCGGACAATAGTTATGATTCATTGAATAAAAGAAAATGTAAAATTAAATTATTATGATATATTTCCTTAGTAACATATATCTTTATTATATAATTGATTATGTAGTTATGATATCTTTTTAGATGAAGGATTTTAGATGAATGTTGAATAAGAATAGAAAATAAGGGAGGTGTTTTATAAAAATTACCTAGTGAATATCACCTCCTTGAAGGACCTCCCGAGGTAGTTGGATTTTTTTATTTTGGTGATAAAAACTTCAAAAAGTCATGTTTATTGTAACTAGGAGAGGTTTTCGAATATATTTTAATATATTAATGGATTTTTATGTAGAAATGGGGTGGTTGGGAGAGATATTTATATTTTAGGAAGGGGTTTCAAGTGATTAGAGAATTCTTTTTTTTGATTAGATCCAACCACATTTTGGTGGAATTAATTCCCATGAATTTGGGAGACAATTAATTTTTCAATGGATATTAGTGCTTATAAACTC
Organism: Viscum album; assembly: GCA_963277665.1. Lineage (NCBI taxonomy): Eukaryota > Viridiplantae > Streptophyta > Magnoliopsida > Santalales > Viscaceae > Viscum > Viscum album. The sequence goes on along the minus strand of OY728163.1, from coordinate 2,139,485,220 downwards.
CTCAAATCTCATTAAATTATGTGGTTTTTTGGTATTTTAATCATTTTTCTTTTTTACATCAACTTGTTTCATTGTTTTACCTATACCATGATAAATATTGTTTTTTAACCCAGGTAATTTTATTATTATAATAATTTAAAATTAACTTACTATATTAATTGGACTATTTTATTCCAAATATTAAATCCATTTCCGAAAATTAAATTCACATATTTCAAAATATTATATTTAAAATTAATCTTATAGACGATATGGGAATGAATGTTCTAATTGTGAAAATGTTCAAAAGATTAAAATGTATTTATATCTAATTTCAATGTGAAATTGATTAAAATTCACTAAATTCTCTTTATTTATGTATAATTAGTCTAATTATAATTTATAACCTATTTTATATTTAATTTAACTACAATGTTTTTTAAAAAATATCCAATTTCCAATTTTTCTACTATTTTAAATATTCTTAAAAAATTGAATCTTCGATGAAAATGAACAAAATTTAACCCTATTATAATTTTAAAATATTTATTTAAAAATAATTTTTAATTTTCGATTTTTTTTATAAAACTCCCAAAATTTATTTTAAAAATAAGTTATGTATCAAAAGGTGACAATAATAACATGACAATTTTTTTTTGCTTAATATTAGATTTATTCTTATCATAATACTATACATGATGGATGAATTTATAATCATATTATTGAATAATTAATAGTTTATTTCATTAAAATATTTCATTAATAGAGATTATTCGTAATTTATTATGAAAAAAGTCCATTTTAAGAATAAAAATTGGTTTTTTATAAAAACACATTCTTTATGTTCAATTGGAAGTAATTTTCATTTCTAATTAATTGATAACGGATGAATTTATATTATAAACATAAGTAATCTATATTTTTATAATTTATTTAATCTCATCCATCCCTACCATTCCAAGGGCGGAATGATAATTATAACATTAAATTAATAATATTTTATCATTTATTTATGCTCGATGTGGCGTATCTTCTAAGATATTGAACAATGTGATTTCTTTTAAAAAATCATGGGATGTTACATTAAACCACCACTAAAATTAATTTCTCCATGGAAATTTTTCATTCATATATAAATAGATTTGTATTCCTTTTGCACCAAATATTAATAGGTTCCAATAGTGCTTCCTCAAATTTGTGGTTTCGCCATAAAACATTAACCGAGTGAGTGTTCTTTTTTCAAAGAAATTAATCTCTACGATCTAGAATATATACTACATTCTCATCAAAAGAGATATAATAATCTAATTATACGACCTCATATTTAAGTACATGTTAACGATCATGTATGTACTTTCTCAGGAGAGATACAATGAACACATCTTGAACATGATAGAGATTTGGTGAAAGTTCTAATTGATAAAATACCATCTCGATATGGTCAAGAATTAAAAAAAACCATCCTCTAAATTTTTAAAGTGAACATGAAAATAAAAGATGGATATTTGACACCATCCCCTAGGGGAGACCCACATTGGAAAAGGTGTTAACAAAACATCATATTAAAAAGAGGTAAATTAATCGGTAAAGATCACAACTGAACTAGAATTATGATTTAGAGACCATTAGTGGATAGTGAAGACACATAATAGAAAGATAAACATTACTATCAAGATCTAATGGATAATTATTTATGGAATTTTAATTATAATATTAATTAACACATAACCATAAAACAAATAGGTCTAAAAAATGTATCTTATATGATAATAAATGATTATAATAGGTTAATATTTAATTTCAAAATCATTTGAGATGATATAATTACATAGATTCATCTCATAAAGTGAATATAAATATTTAGTTGTTCCTTGAACAATTTCATCATCAGTTCCTATATCTAGTAATGATATTAAAATAGTAGTTCTTGTAAAAATAGTGGATTATAAGATCCATAATGGGATTTAAAGTCACTCATTAAAATCAACCTATCGTTAATACCCCAAAAAATGTGATATATGTTTTAATTATTACAAACTATAAATGTTAATATAATTATAATTTATTATTTTATAACATGATAATAACCAAAACATTTTTTAATATTTAATCTATATCACATATACCAATTTTCAACATATATTCAGGTTCATACAAAACATTTATAAACATGTAAGCAGGTTCCCACATAATATTTTTACTCATGAGATATACATAAATACCCAAATAATTAATGGTAGATATATGACCCACCCATAAAAAAATTAAAATTATAAATATGGGTTCCTCAATAACAAAAATCATTCACCACCTCATAACCCAAGACAGAAATTAGTTTCATAAACCTTTTCCACGTAACATAACTCGTTGAAATGAAACCAAATTCATAAACATCAATACATAATAAACATAAATTAACCATAAAATAATGAGGAATGCATCCGTAAATAATATCCCTAATTAATCATATGTAACCTCAAATAATGGTATCTTATATTGAATGTAACATTGAAATATCACATAAAATAATTCTTTCAAAATAGCAATTCCACTTTAAAATCATTGTTTTTTAAGAAGACATGAAGTTATAATGGAAAAAAATTTAATTGAAAACCACCTTGTTATCAAGAAAAGGATAAATTAGATCAGTAATTTTTCATGAAGGTGGTAAAATATTATCTTTCTATATAAGCTAAAAAAAATCCTTTCTTATTTTTGTGTGAAAAGAACATCATTTAAAAAATGGAAAAATGATTTCTTAACACCATTATAAAAAGAGTTAGGCATGAGATAAAATGAAATTAAAAAAAATATAAAATAATATTACATGAATTTTGGAAATAGTTATATAAAACATGGACATGAATGAAAAATAGGTTTTTAAGGGAAACATTAAAAAGATAAGTTTTAAAAGAAAATCATTTATAAATAACATATCATTTATGTGTGCATTAGAAAATTTAATAGATTAAGTTTTATCACTGTAAATGCATAAAAAAGTATAAATTCCACAAAATATAAACAAAATTCATCCAAAACATAATAAAAGCATAACATATTTAATGAAGTATAAGGATATCCAAAATAATTGAAATTGGGTAAAGAATTCACCTGCAACATTGTAATCAGTCGAATCGTATGCCCCAAAAAAGTAAGAATTATAAAATAAAAAATTTAATAAATTTAACATAATTATATAAAAGATATTATATATCAAAGGTAAATATATACACCACACAAATGAAATAATTCTTCTCTATGGAATATATCACACAGAAGAACAAGTTAGATGACAAACCCTGACCTCCAACTTCCAATTTGTTTTTCATTATTTAGACTCATGTAAAAATATTTATATAATGTTATTAACTAATTAATGAAATTTAATATTATTTAAGATACCTTATTTTATTCTTTTATAACATCTTACCACCCATTCATTAATAATATTTCATTATTTTTAATTTTTAGTTGTGTTTTGATGGTTTCAACATTTGATTATTTGTTTACATTTATAGATTTTCTAGTCAAATGAAATAAAAAAAGTGAAATGATATGGTATTAACGACCTTAAATAAGATTATATATACTCAAACTTCATTTTTTTCCTTCATATATTATGATGATTAATTTGATAAAATGTTAATGATACAATTTTAGTTTAATTTGGAAATTTTCCTATCCATCTTGAAATTTTCTCATTTTATTTAATATTATGTATATATATATATTATTTGAAGAATATGAAGATGGTTATAATATAACTATTAAAATCATATTTAACAATAATTATAATTTTAGGACTATCCATGAAGGAGATAATGGAAGGGACAAAGACATTATACATAGTTTTTATTAACTGACTTAATTTGGACAATAATTTTGCTTCCTTGAATCAGAGGCGATGATAAATGGAATTTTTATGATATATTAGATTCTAAACAATTTTTTTATTCATATATGATTATATATTTATAATTCATTTAGGGCTGAAGTATTTGAGATTAATTTAGAAGAAAAAATGAAAATAAGAAAGGTGTTATGAGAAAATAACCTCTTGAAAACACCTCCTTGAAGGACCCACGGAGGACCATGGATTTGGTCTATTGGAGCTACAATAATCCCAGATAGGTTGTTATAATGAAATTTAGAGTTATTTTTAGATATTTTAGTATATTAACTGATTTTTAAGATAAATGGGGTGCTGGGGAGTGTTATTTATACATTGGTAGGGGTGGTAATAAGTGATTAAATATTTATTATATTATGTTTAATGCTAACCACATTTGGATAGAATTAATGACAATGAATTTGGATTGTAATTAGGTACTGAAATATATTTAGGGTAGGTAAATAAATTCAAAAACCAATTAAATTCTTCATTTTTAAGGTATTTCTAATTCTTTATCTTTTAACTATATATTGTTTTATTATTTTAGCTATAATATGGAAAATGATTATTTAAATCATAATAAATTCTTTATGCCAAAAATTTAAAATGATAAAACAAAATATTTTTTAGCTTATGATACCAAATATGTAATACATTTTACTAAATTTAAATAATATAATTTTTAATAGAACATTTAAAATGAACATATAGAGTCACATTGCTTCATGAAGGCAGTCAACCACATATACATGAAAAATGTTATCATCTTTTAGTGAGCGATAATGTAAGAAATAAAATGATATAACATATTTTTAGAATGATAAATATTTCATAAATATCAATGTTATATCATTTAAATCACATATATTCATTAATTTTATCCACATTTTCTCTCATTCAATGTTTTGGTGAAAATTAATCACATCGCATCACAATTAAGTAGTCCCTTATACAAATGAATGACGATATTGTATCCCTTGTGTAATTGAAAGTAAAAAGGTATATATGATACAATGAATCTGTAGTTATAATTATTTTATAAATAATATATATATATATATATATGTGTTATTTATATCCATTATCATAACCTACTATGATAGGTTGTAATAGAAAAATTAATGACATCAAAATTAGATGGGACAATCCCCTTTACACATGAATGATGATTTAGTAAAAAATTTGATGGAACAGGTTATGATTGAAGGTCATAAAATTATCATAAAAATATCTTAGTATATATATAATACTTAGTTTATAATAACATCATGTTTTAATATTAATTTAATTAAATAGATTATGAAATTAAATCAAAATGCTTGTTGAAGAAATTTACCTCTTCTTCGGGTAACCACCTTATGTTTTAACCAGAATCCATCCCAGGTTGTATTTTTGCCCATAATAGTCCATATTAGATGATTTATGAGATATTTGTAAGTGATTTATATAGGTATTGGTTGAATGATCAAGGTTTTGTTATGTGAAGTGGAGCAGAAAGTGGGTGACCTTTTATAAGGGTGGTGAGTGGCACACTTATAATTTTTGAAAATAAAAATGAGTACCTACATTTTTTACATGATAAAATGGAAAAAAATATAGTATTACAAAGGCATAGAAATATTAGGGTTTAAATATTTTCACAAAATATTATTTTATAATTTTTTCTCGGTTATTTTAACCTGATCCTTCTGTTTATCCCCCGGTAAACCCATTTTTACTAAAACCGCATCAATTAATTTTTAGTATTTTCTCAGTTCATTTTGGTAAAAATTATATCATAATTATTTGATAAAATAAATAATTATTATTCAAAATATGGAATCCAATTTTATAAAATCTATTAAAAAAAGTTTCCATAGTTTAATTAATGTTAATCATAATGACACAATGAGAAGACATGTTTTTCATAGAAAAAATGTTCAAATGTTTTCAAAGTTTTCTATCAAATGCTAATATAAAAATATTCAAAATTACATAAATTGGATGAATAGATATATAATTGAACTAATTTTAATATAAAACCAATTTATTATATAATTTAACTTTATATATAATTTAGTCTAAAAAAGGTTTCATGTAAAATTCATTATTTATCACTATTCAAAAAATAAACATTTTTGTGAATTATTAAAAATCCACCTTACGAAAATTTATGATTTTTGATATCAAAATGGAAATTTAGTTTTTCAAAAAAAAATGTTTCCAAAATTTATTATTTATATAAATCCATTAAAAAGAAATAAAACTAATTTATTAGAAAAATAATATTTTAAGCATAAAATTAAATTTTTTTCTTATCAAGTGTCTAGGAAATAGATAAAAGAAATGCTAAAAAACATATTGTTTATATAAAATATAAATTTACTTAAAATCAGTCAAATAAAGTGTTTTATTAATTTATTTACGTTAAATGTGTTATTTTCTAAAAAAAAATTCTATAAAAAAATCCATTATTTTGAAATAGTTTTTTTATTTTTTTAATTAATGAATGAATAATTAATTCATTTAGTATTCATGTGTAAACATATTAATATTAAAAATTTAGTTAATCCAATTGATACCCTCTATTTTAATGGTTAAGAGAAAACTATAATATTAAATAATAATGTATTAATAGTATTTCATGTTTCGTTTAAAAAAAGTTATTCATATAACAAATGATATACAGAATGATCAACATAATGAAAAATATCATAAATATTAATTTTTTTGATACAAAATTTATGAAAATATATGGGTGTTGTATTCCTTTAATATTGGATCACATAAAATATCATATTCATTGAGTTAACCCATTATTATATGAAAAATATATTAGAAGACCTACTGAATGATAGAGTTAATTTCCATATAAACGGCTCGATAGCTAGTTTATCCTTATTATGTGAATGAGTACATTGCATATTATTTGTGTTTTTCCCTTATCATAAGACAAATGGGTAATAATCACTATGATTTTTTGAACCAATGCTCCAATTATATTTTGAATGATATTAGCACATTTATTTCATTTTACCTTGCTTAGGTTGTTGGGGTTGTTTCTCCGTGTTCCCACTATTTAATAAAATAGAAACGGATTTTATGAAAATATGTTAACAGTGCATTAATAAATAATTCATTCTACTAGACAAATTTATTCTAATGTAATAACATTTGGAATCCCAACTTTTTTACCTTTTTATAAAAAATGTTTTCATTATCATGTACCTAAATCATTTATAACATTAAAATGAAAGAATTAGTTTTTTTTATTTATCCTTCATAGTGGTTTGTATAGGGATTTTTATTAATCTATTCATATTTATCAAGATTTTCAAACTCGATGAGAATCCATTAAAATTTTTCTTCTACCAGGTGATGATTTAGTGATTACCCAATGAACCCTTTCTAGAGTTATTACCCCTATATATAGATGTTACAAATCCATATTCACATGTAGTATCCATGCAAGAATTTAAACTCTCCGAAACAAAAAATCTCTATACATTACTAAAATATATTATAATTACTTATACCTAGTCAAATCCATAGGGGTTTCACTAACATTAACATATATTAATTTAAAAATTAACTAAATTATACTTCTAATACAAACTATAGAGAACAATATTTATATAAAATTATTATTTAAACATTTTTATGATGGACATAATAACAATACATTTAATGATTGAATGTTTTATTATAGATATTGATACGTGTTCATATTCATAATTATAATATCATATGCATGAGATCATCATCATAAGAATGAGAGAAAAAAATGTTAATGTTAGATTTCGAGATTTTCTTGTGGTAGAAAAAATTATTTTTGGTTTAATGTGTTTGATTTCAATTTTGGATTAGACACTATATCGAGTCATGGGCCAGTTTGGCTTTTTTTTTTTGGAAATAAATGGGAAATCAGAATGAAATCGGGTCGTAGACAATGTAAACATCTTGTAACTTTTCTACACGATATGTACTTCCAGTACACTCAGTGTACTAGGATATCACGATGTGTAGCCAATCTGGATGAGAAGAAAAATAAAAGGACAATACATTCCTTGTACTTGAGGTACACACTTTGTAATTCCTGGAAGGTATTTATTTTATAAAAGAGGTAGTAGTTTAACATTTTGACATACAATATGTTTTTCTCTCAATTTTTAACCCAAAACCCCTTCAAACTAGATTTTCTAGTTCTGAATCCATCTAGATTCTAATTCAAACGGCGTATATTATGTAAGAACTATATCTGTAATTACTAAAATCATTTTTACTTGTTATGGATTCATTGGAACAATGAATTCAGTTTTTGGATTTAGGTTCATATGCCCTAATTTCTCATTCATCATATGTTCATAAGATGTATTCTAAACCATGATGAATAATGACTTGATATTGGATGAGCGGTCAAATAACGAGGTGAGGTAGGTTGTTAGTTCTTTTTTTCAAATTTTCTTGTTCTTTTCAGGTGTTCACTCGATATTATTCACAACAGACATTTCGTTGAGGCCTCGTTTTTAGGTGAGTTACTTGTCGTAAATATAGTCGAACCTAGTATGGATTCCCTTAGGATTCATTTAGGTGTGTTGGAACACATTATATGATTCAAGGTCACCCGAGGAATGTGACATAATTAAAAAAACATGTTTATTCTTATTTAAAAGACCCAAGGGGTGAATTCTTCTGCTTTCCTTGTTATAGGATGCCTCATTAATTCTTTGATATCTTAAATATCCTGTCAAGGATATGTACCGCCTCCTAGTTTAATGAATATCATGTTATGACATATATTTTATGATAGTGTATAATTTTTAAATGAATGATATGGGTGGGTATAACTATATGAAATGACTAATGGTATATTAAATGGTTTATATGGAAGGGTAGGCCCATATTCTTATTATGATAAATGGTTTTCATGAGTGTGTATACTTATGGATTATGACGTTTTATGTGAGTGGGTATCCTCAAGTGGAATGAATGATTAATTTGTATGATTCAATTCCTTATTTAATTATTTGATATATCCCTAGGACTAATCTTCACCAATCTATAATTTGTTAGTGGATGCCTTGGGTTGACTCTACCCCTTGGGTCATGATTCCATGGAATTCCTGAGTCCTTGCTACCCCATAGATATGTATTTCTTGGGATCCTGTAGGACTTTCTACTTCCATGCTCCAAGGACCCCAACCAGTGCAGAATTGATTTCCACTATGGACACCCATGGGACTCTATGGGAGGATTTGGACAAGTTCCATTGATCTGGTCCTCCATGGACTAAATAATTTTTATTTGGATTCCTTTGTCTATAGAAACATTGGATCTGGCCCATGTGGTCTTCTCTTCACTCAATGGCATGGCTATGTGATATTTGACTACACTAAATGATGTGGTTGTGTGATACTGGAATTCTCTATACAACATGGATGTAAATTTCTTATGACAGATGGATGTACAATGTGGCTTTGTGACATGCATGTTTATTTGATATAGATGTAATGTTAGGAGATGACTCTCTTTTGTAGGTATACTTGAGGGATGGTTGGTTTTACTTACTATAGTAGACTTATGCCATGTGAATATTCATTTCCTTTACTGGTTGTTTACACTTGATAGCACTTTTTTTATATTGTTGTTACAATTGTAGAGACCTTGGTGGTTTCCTAATAGGATTATTATCTCAAACCCAGTTTGGGCCTATTTCGGGACCCACACAGATTATATGGTTTTAGTAGATGATATGGAAAAATTCTAAAAAATAGGTTATTGACTATGGATTTCTAGTAGAGGAGCATAGGACCAAGAAGAGGATTGCAATAATGAGATATCTTTTTAGTCTGTTGTTCTTTTTGGGATACTTATACTGTAATGAATTATCATGTACTATTCTACTAGCTTTCTAGATACATGTACCAAATGCATCATTTTATATATGAGACACTTTGGGATATTCATACGTATTCTTGTCTGGTCTTAATTTTAGTTGTCTTCTTATTTATTCGCATCTACTATTTTATATAAGTTTTACTTCCATTTTGACAATCTGGTAATGAGGGAATAGTCTCCCCACTGCTCACATAGGCCCTCACAATGATTCGAAAGCCTCTATCATTTGGGTAGATTCACTTGAGGCCATGTGGCCTACTAGCCTTAGGGCACTATAGGGTGGAAACTGGTAGGGGATATTACCAAGTGGTGTCAGAATATTATTTCTTTTGGTCTGACATGTCTTTTAGCGACATTAGACATCGATTGGAATGAAATGGAATTTGGTAATAAATTTTGCCCAGGAGTAGCTACTCTGCATATAAGAAAAATAGAAATTGCTTCATATTGAGTTTTTATTTTGTGGATTTTGACTATTACAAATGATTTGATTTCACTGTTAGGCGAAAAAAATTATTTCATCTGCTAATTTTGATGGAATAATGATTTATATATCAGTTTCAACAAGATGAGATAATGGTGTTCCATCTCAGGCATCATATCGAAACTTGTTAGAATCACATGTCATACCTTATACCATGCCATCTAGGATGCATTAGATCTTGTATATTTTTGTTATTGTTGTTGTGATAGTTATCCATGTTTTTGTGTTAGTTGGGTTCATTATATGTAAATGTGTGACATCATCATTCAATACATAAAGAGTATGAGCCCTTATGAATTGGGATATGATGCACTAGTGAAATATGAATGTTAAATGAACATGTTACATATATTTTTTGAATGTGAGAAATGTTTTGCGTTCATGTGGAGTTATGGGACATCAATGATTTTGAATTATTAACCTGTGGTATAATTTCATGCATAACTGAATGAGAAATGGAAACTCGAAACTGGATATGGTGAATAGAGACTTGACCTATAACCGATTTCTGATTTTTCATGAGGAAAAATTTCTAGTGGTTCATTGGATGTTCATTATAATGTCATGGATTTATGTTAAGGTTGTGGGATTGATTATTTTTATACGAGTGTTCTGATCTCTCTTATGTTTTTTAGATTTTTTCCTTTGATGTTTTTTTCCTATGGTGTGCATTTGGAATTGTTGAAACCTGCTGGCATGACGACTTCTAGTGGTATGCTGCGATGAAGGTGATGACCATATTTCAATGATGGTGGGACATGGGTTATCGGTTTATACTCTTATAGTGCTAGCTACGTCAACTAAGGATATTCTAGACACAAGTGATGAGGAAAAATTTTGGGAGGTTTTTTTTTCTATATGAATGCTTTCTAGGGAGCACCACAACAAGATTTGACTATGGCTAAGTTGGAAATGGTGTTCTAGTAGGAGGATCCTCGTTTTATTTCAAAGGATGAGGCACTATAGGCTGTAGAGCTATGGCTAGAGATCCCGTAACATATATTTTATCTTCTGGAGAACATCTAGAGCAGAGGGTCAAGACCACAAATTATATGTTACATAGAGCAGCAAAGAACTAGTGAGATGCACTGATCCAGGATAATGAGCTATAGGATATGGGTTGTTACCAATTCCAAACTCACTTCTATGAATAAATTTACCCCATGACTCTATGAGTAGAGGGGGGCAAGTGATTTCATGCATCTAGAGTAGGGTGTGATGGGAGTTATAGAATACATGGAATGATTTACAGAGATGTATCATTTTGAACCAATGTATCTTACTAATGGGATGTCGTGGGAAATTTTATTTAAGGTAGGTCATAGAAATTCTATTAGATCTCAGGTAAACATGTTTAGGTTGTCTGATATTATTGATATTTTTCATTAGGTGATGATTACAGAGCGGATCCTAAGGGAATATGTGGGTATAGAACATGGAAGTGTTGTTTCTTTCCCTAGTGGATCTGGTCTTTAAGAAAGAAACTCTGTTTTGAGGCTTCCCATGATGTGAGTGGTATTTTGGTTGTAGGTGCAGGTATCTTGGAATTTTTTCATCTGTGTGGCAGGTGAGGCCACATGAAAAATCGGTGCGACCGCGATCCAGTCGAGTGCTGACTGTGCAGCAGGATGGGGAACATGTAGTGGTTTAGAAACACCTTCTCTAAAGATTTGAGATGTAGGTGTAAACTCCAATTTCATGCCCAGGGGTAGGTTATTCATCTCCACATCAGTCTTGAAGATGGATTAGTATAGGCTGGTTAGGCTAGGGATGTGGTGGTGATGATTGTAGTATCTAGACACTGGGTTCTCAGAGAAAATAGGGTGGATCATCTTAGGGTTTCTAGGTAGCGTCACTGGGACGTAGTTCAATCCATTCGTATTAAGTACAACAAACCAAATAGTTGTAGGATCCTAGGCCATCTATACTAAGATTTATGATATTAGTTGATTTTACTACTACATCTCCTTTTTTCGATAAAGGTGTCTCTCACAGTTTTCTCTCTGAATAAGTGGTGAATATCCTTAGGCTTGAAGTTTTTCATTTTGAGGGAGTTTTTATGCTAGAAATATTTTTGGGAGTTATAACAGGTGATATAAGATAGTTTATGTAAATTCTCTATGAGTTTTGTGGGTGACACTTCCTCTAGAGTTTACATGTCTTTTAGATGATAGGGTTTGATGTCATTCATGGAATGGACTGTCTAGTAGCTTATTGAGTGTACATTGACTGATTTAACTGAATGGTGACATTCACATCACCAGAGGGTGCAGTGTTTATTCACATTGGTGAATTTGATATCTCAGAAAATAGAGCTGGACCAAAGAATCATGGACTTGAAAAGATAACAACCACGATTTCTTGTTTGATTTAGAATGATCAGGGAGTGAGTTAGGTCGTCTATCACCCAGTGGTTGAGCACTTCAGGGGAATATTTCCTAACTAATTTCCTAGATTATCTCTTGAGAGAGGGGGGGGGAGTTACTCGTCGATCTAGTGATAGGAGCTGCATTGGTATCGATTCTACCTTAAATGATGGCTACGACAGGGTTGCAGGAGTTCAATAGGAAGTAAGAGGATTTGGATGTGAAGGGGTTTGTCAAACCCAATACTTCTCTATGGGGTTCGCTGGTCCATTTTGAGAAAAATATAGATATAACTCTTAGTCTATGAGTGGATTATCAGAATCTGAACTAGCTGATGGTTAAAAATTGATATCCTTTTCCAAGTATAGATGACCTGTTTGATCTGGTTATAGGATCTTGAGTGTTCTTGAAGATCATCTTGAGGTCAGGACATTAACAGGTTCATTTTTTACTAGTAAACATACCTCATAAAACCCTTCATAGTAGGTATGGTCTATATGAGTATCTGGTTTTTTTGTTCGATCCTATGAAGGTGAAAGTTATTTTCATGGAATTTATGAATTGAGTATTCCATACTTATTTTTATTATTTTGTTGTGGTTTTCGGTGATGATATCTTTGTGTATTCTTACAATCAACATAACCATGCCAACCATCATGATATTTTTTTGAATATACCGAGGGACCATCAATTTTATGATAAACTCACAAAGTGAAAATTTTTATGGATCATATTCACTTCTTGGGTAACATTTTCATAGAGATAGGGGTATTAGTGGACCAAAAAGTGCTGAGATATATAGTTTCCTAGTAACATCGCAATAACATTTTTATATATATAGTTTCTTGAGGATATACAGTTATTACATGTGCTTTATTTAGGACTTCCCACTTTTATCAGCACTATTGAAGGACATGAATAATTAGCGTGTGATGTTTGTGTGGTTAGAGTCATGTGAGACATACTTTCTTGAGTAGAGAGGGAGGTTGACATTATCACTAGTCATGATATTACTAGATAAGGTAAAGGGATATACTGTGAATTGCGATGCTTAAGGGATTAAGCTAGGGGTAGTACTGATACATATAGTTTGAGTCGTGGAATACGAGTCTTGTCAGTTGAGGCCTCAAAAGTGTAATTCCCCAACACACTACCTCGATTTAGATTCAGTTTTCCATGCATTGAGCTATTGGAGGAACTATTTACTAGGACATAATTTTGATTGGAAAATCAACCACAAAATCCTTATGTATATCATTACATAGGTTGATCCAAATTTGAGGCAGTGAAGGTTGTTGGTGTACCTAAAGTATTTTGACATTGAGATTTACCTATGTTCCTGGAGATGGAAATGAAGTAGTTGATGCACTGATTAGAAGGACTTGGATATAGACAGATCAAGAGGAAAGTAGCTAGTGATATATTATTGTTTTGTTTTCTGATAGGTATCTGGAGGTGAACTATAGACATGGGATGATTCTTCTTTCATCCTTATCTATTACCTCTAACAATCTGGATAGAGTAAGGATGAGGAAACTATCAGATTCACAAGGCCTAGTTCTTTGGTAATCGTGTGGTAGGTGAGGACCCTCCTCTTGGTTGTAAGATAGGCGATGATGAGATCTTTAATATCCATGAATGTGCTTGGGTTCTAGTGGATATATGTGAGGAGTTATTGTGGGATATTCATGATTCAGCATGGGCAGGGAATCCATGGGTTAGCAAGACATACTGTGAGTTGTGACGATAGTACTAGTGATCGTTAATGAAGCATGATGTAGCTAGTTTTTTTGTTAGGTGCTCCACCAATCATAAGGTGAAGGTGGAGTATTCGTGACCAGCTAGGATTTTACAATAGTTACATATTATAGAGTGTAAATGGGATGTACTTTTAATGGATTTTGTGAAAGTTTTACTAAGGTCACCTCGAGATGATGATGCTATGTAGGTTCTTATTGACATGATTACAAAGGTCTCATATTTATTGCCAATAAATGAGACCTTCAGTGTTGATGATCTTGTAAATTTGTACATTCGATAGGTGGTTCAACTTCATGGGGCGCCCACACTATCATTTTATATAGGGATTATAGAATCACACCTTTTTATCACATAAACAATCATTACATTTTTCAAAACTGTGGATCTTTAAGGATTAGTGTCTTGGAAACCAGGAAATTAAAACATGAAAACATAAAACATTCTTCTTAAACACATGAAAGGCCTCTCCTCATGTTCATCCTAGGTTCATTAATTCATCTCATAACCTGGGGACATACATCAAAAGAAAGGGTGTGAAGAAGGCCTAGTAAGGGAAACAAGAGAAACATTTTACATGTGAACTTGAGATACTTCAATAAGGTCATGAAATGAACATTAAGGCATGAGAATGATATCATGAGATATATCATAATAATAAAAATAAAATTTTTCATAACATTAAGATGTTTCTAAATCTTTTAACATAGACAATCGTGAACATATCACCAATGTCCATCCCCAAGGTGTCATTTTAAAATTACCGAGGTTATTCACCAAGATATCGTGAAAATTGTAATCTATAGTGGTTACATCATTACCCAATGCATTGGAGCGCTATCAGGGAGCACACATAAATTTGCCTTTATTATCATGTGATCCACATATATCATCATCAACCATTTCATTAATTACACATATAGCATAAAATAAATGGGTTTCATTTCATAATCATAACATTTTAAAACTGTTTTAAAGACCTGATCTTTATGTCACTTTAATCCCACGGAAAGGGAAAGTAGGTTTTATGTATGTAAATCCCAAGAATTTAAAATAGAAAATTTTGATATATATGTGTATACCCATTTATAAGAAAGATATTAGAGTATTCACTTAATAAAATGAAATTAATTTAGAAAAAGAGAGACATTTTGAGACAAAAAATTCTGCAGTATAACGACTATGTTACAGGGTTTTAGAAAACATTTAAAAGAGAGGGGACATGGGTAAAACATTCATAAATGACCCATAAAAAAGTATAGAGACAGAATATAAGGTATATAAGAACATTGTAATGAAATTTTAAAATATACCATATGAAATGAAGAACATGAAAGGAAGACAAAAATAAGATTTCTCTTATGAAAATTCGGCAGCCTAACGACGTCACATAAACTTCGACCAAAAATGAATTGATGAGATCAAATAGAGTCAATAATCATATGAACATAAAATATAAGTATGATAGATATGGATATAATACCCTAACATAATAAAAAGGAACTTGAAAGACTTTATATGAAAGTATAAATTTAAAAATGAGAAGGGTGAAAGAACAACTTAAAAATTCGGCAGCCTAACGGCGCCACTTAAAACATCAAAATACTGAATTGAAGAGATCAAATGAGGTATCTCATAATATGATCATAAAATATCATTATGACAGATATAGATATCATACCCCAACATAATACGAACGAACTTGAAAGACATGACAAGAAAATAGAACTTGAAAATGAGAAGGGTGAAAGAATCTGTTACAAAAATTTCGGCAGCCTAACGGCACCCCTTATACTTTCATAAAATGAAATGATGAGAGTAAGAGGCGGTCTCTCATCATATGAAAATAAAAAGGACAATATAATGAATATAAAAGAACATCTTCTAACATAAGAACACATAGCATAAAATAAATGACATTAAAGAGATCACTTGAAATGAAAGAGAGTGGGTCAGATCCCTTACCTTGAAACGTAACTCTTAAAACTCAAAGGTTTGGACCTTGACGGAATGGGGGCAACTTGGGAGGACTCCTTGGGAGGTAAGGAGACCTGAACATCACTGATAATGATTTTGGAGTTCAATGGATGAGAACATGGCTTGGTATTTATAGGTAAAGTGAGGGGACAAGGCATTAATGGCCAAGGGACACCTGATAAGTGGGTTTCTCAAAACCATGTGCTCTCCCAAGATATTTCTCATGCATTAAGGACACATGGGGCCCACAATACAATAACTCATCTCCTTTGGTCGTCCATCCCTTAAAATATCTCATTACATCATCATGACGCAGTTATGATGACATTAAACATACTGAAATCCTAAAAATGCATTTGTACTATTCACTGAAAATTCATCTTTCTTAGAAAAATCCCAAAATTTCACCTTAACCAAAAATCGATGCTCTAATTACAAATATAAACTCCATTTTATAAAAATAATTTTCTATATATTTTTAATTTAATTTTTAAATAAAAACACTATTCATCGAGAATTCATATTTTTCAGAAAAATCCCCAAAAATTACTGTAACATAATATTGATGCTCTATGTTCAAAAATAAAGTCCATTTTATAAAAATAATTTTTGAATAATTTTTAATTTAATTTTTAATTAAAAAACACTATTCACCCGAAAAAAACTAATACTTGATTAATAATTTATGAAACCGTTATTTAACCATTTTATTGAATCACATTACTTAATCAAGGTGCCTAGATTATTTTAATGCATTATTTAAGTGAGATTACTAATCCATTTGGTCACATTACTAATCCTAAGCATAAAATCTCTATTCATAATTTACTATTCATCAAAAAAATTGTTGATCTTATTAGACTCTAAATTTTGTACTGAACATAATTGTAGAAGACTATTTTTTGAAAATCATTACACATTTTTATTTATTTAAGGTTTACGTAAACATTTTTAAAATATCCTTTCTCTAAAATTCATAAAAAATATGCATACTATATTTATCCAGACATTTGAAAATTCATAAACTTGATCATAAGAAGAAATCCCAAATTTTTATTTAAAACAAAGGATTACACAAGGAGGTTACGGTCTCCTTACATAGCCCCTTATCACACCAGCATAGGAACTAAGTGTAAGGTGTGCTAAGGTGACAGAATCCGAGGGAGGCTCGACCTACATCGCACAAGTAGTAGTTTCTATCAGTTTGAACTTCTCGCAAAGGTGATTCCGTTCTATCTTCACATTATGATGTTCGGCTTGGGTTTGGTCCAGAGCAAAGCCAAATGTTGCTACCTTCTTCCCAAGTTCAGTTAGATGGGCATAGATCGGTCCAAGACTACTGGGTTCGGCCATCGAATCTTCTTTCTATATTAATTAACTAATATTACTTGTATTTGGATACAATAATCAAAACGTTTAGTTTCCAGTGGTAATATTGACCAATGGTCATATAACAGTCAAAACCCGACGGTCTCATTTTAATTATACTCATGTTATCAAATGAAACATTTTTGTTGAGTAACAAAAATAAAATAACACACAAAATTAGGAAACAAGATTTATTCAAAATTTTGGGTCGTTACAATCTTCCCCCCTTAAGAAATTGCATCCTCACAAATTTTAAAATTGTCTTTTGAAATTTCATTGAATGTCCAACATTGGAAAAGATTCAGTAACAATATTACTTTAAAAGAATGAAAGGGAAGTACAAAGGTCACCCGAGATATCCCATACTAGGATTCCATGGAGGAAAACATGGATTTGGAAGAAACAAAACAAAGGGTCAATTTCTGTGGGAGAGTGATAGAAAACATGATGAGGAGAATGTTGACCACGAGAAAATCCCAAAATTATGATGTGTGTAAACGGTCTTTGATTACCTAGTAGGAAACGTAAACCAACAACATTTTTGTTTTACGTTTCTTTTCATAATTTTGAGGAATTCATTTACTACATAGAACAAAAACATATGGAAATATACCTACCTTCATATAGAGTTTCATCCTTTAATAAGTTTCTACCAAAACTAATCTTTTCTCCAAATGATGAGAATACAAAAACAATTGGTCTCATCAAAAGCACAAGAATCATCTTCTAGAGAATCACATAATCCACAAAAGATTAACTATCTATTTTTTTCAATCTTTAAACATTATCCCAAAAACAGAAAGGTCAAGGTAAAACAAATCTAAAAAAAGAAATAATCCCATTGGAATGGAAACTACTTTTAAATCTTCAATGTTCCATGGTACTACCCAAAGTTCATCACAGTCCATTCCATAAATAATAGTCCTTAAAATTCCTCAAAATTAACCAAACTAAGACTGAAACCCAAATACAAGAAGGATTTGATAACATAGTCTTCCAAAATAAACTTCATTGTTCATATCCAAACAACATCAACCACTACTAACATCTTATAATAAAAGTAGCAAACCTAAACCTATTTTACTCAATATAGGTTAATCATTTCCATTAGTAACTTAAATTACTATAAGTCCGCCTTAAATTCATCGATTCTTCAAAATATAAGTCATCCTTTACTTCTCAATGAAAATACCATAGTAATCTATTTACCTCGATCATATAGGGTCCCCAAAATAGTGAACGTCTTCCAAAATAATAATAATCTTTTAATCCCATAATCATCTTTGTCATATTAATACGGCAATCGTCACATTTCCTATCTCATTGGTTTTTGGGATATGTTCTTCCATTTTCCGCCAGTAACTAAGAAAATAATGTATAATTAAGGGCTTAAATACTTAGCGAATAATCATGAAAAGGAACTTAATTCATACAAGGGTAACTTGTATAATAGAAGTATACCCTAACTTATGATCCCCTAGGTTCCGATCTAGGTTATCCATGATCATATATTCTTATATGAATCTTTATTTTATTTTATCTGTGTTCCTTTAATAATGGTTCATACTATGCTTATGAATTTACAAAAGCATATCTCCCGGGAGTGTCGTAACCAAGAGTGAAGCAAGGCCAGTTGTCGTGTACCAGTTCCCATTTGAGTCTAGCTCAAAGTGGTATTTTTGGGTTTTATCCCTATGTACATATGTGCAAGAGCCACCTCTACCTGATCGTATCCAGACAGGGATGTATTTTCTTGGAAAACCATTACTCAATACTCACCAAAATACCAGGAAGATTTCCTATATATAAAATTTTCTATAGGCTTCTTCCTAAAGCTTTCATATCCTAATCTTTACAATAACTAAACCATCTATTGATAGAAACTATAGAATACTGCCTTTTTATCACATAAACATTCTTTACATTTTACAAAACCTAGGATCTTTATGGTTTAGTGTCTTGGAAACTAGGAGCATAAAACATGAAAAAATAAAACATTTTTCTTAAACACTTGAAAGGCATCTCCTCATGTTCAGCCTAGGTTCATTACTGCATCTCATAACCGGGGGACATACATCAAAAGAAAGTGTGAGCATAAGGCCTAGTAAGGGAAACAAGAGAAACATTTTACATGTGAACTTGAGATACTTCAATAAGGTCATGAAATGAAATTTAAGGCATGAAAATTAAATCAGGAGGCATATCATAATAAAATAAAACTTTTTCATAACATGAAGATGTGGCTAAATAATTTAACATAGACAATCATGAACATATCACCAAGGTCCATCCCCAAGGTTTCATTGGAAAATTACCAAGGTTATTCACCAAGGTATCGTGAAAATTGTAATCTCTAGTGGTTACATCATTACCCAATGCATTGGAGCGCTATCAGAGCACAAACTTAAATTTTCCTTTATTATCATGTGAGCCACATTTAAGATCATAAAACATTTCATAAATAACCGATATATCATAAAATAAATGTGTTTCATTTCATAATCATAACATTTTAAACTGTTTTAAATACATGATCTTTATGTCACTTTAAACCCACGGGAACTGAAAGCGGGTTTCATGTATGTAAATCCCAGAATTTAAAATAGAAGATTATAATATATATGTGAATACCCATTTAGAATAAATAGCATTGAGTATTCAATTAATAAAATGAAATAACTCTAGAAAAAGAGAGAGACATTTTGAGACGAAAAATTCTGCAGCATAACGGCTATGTTACAGGGTTTTAGAAAACATTGAAAAGAGAGGGGACATGGGTCAAAAATTCATAAATGACCCCTAAAACAGTAGAGATACATAATATAAGGGATTTAAGAACATTTTACTGAAATTTTAAAATATACCATATGAAATGAAGAACATGAAAGGAACACAAAAATAAGATTTCTCGTATGAAAATTCGACAGCCTAACGACGTCACATAAACTTCGACCAAAAATGAATTGATGAGATCAAATAGGGTCTCTCATCATATGAACGTAAAAGATAATTATGATAGATATAGAGATCATACCCTAAAATAATTAAAAGTAACTTGAAAGTATTGACATGAAAGTAGAACATTAAAAAATGAGAAGGGTGAAAGAACCACTTATAAATTCGGCTGCCTAACAGCACCACTTAAAACTTCAAACTACTAAATTGAGAAGATCAAATAGGGTCTCTCATGATATGATCTTAAAAGTTCAGTATGATTGATATATAGATCATTACCCAATATAATAAAAAATATCATGAAAGACTTGACAAGAAAATAGAACATGAAAATGAGAAGGGTGAAAGAATCCGTTACAAATATTTCGGCAGCCTAACAGCGCCACTTAAACTTTCATAAAATGAAATGATGAGAATAAGAGGAGGTATATAATAATATGGAAATAAATAAGACAGTATAATGAATATAAAATAACATCCTCCAACATAATAACATGGAGCATAAAAGAAATGACATAAAAGAGATCACTTGAAAAGAAAGAGAGGGGGTCGGATCCCTTACCTTAAAACGAAACTCATAAAACTCAAAGGATTGGACCTTGAGGGCATGGGGGAAACTTTGGAGGACTCCTTGGGATGTAAGTATACCCTAAATTCGTTGATAATGATTTTGGAGTCCAAATGATGAGAGTATGTCTTGGTATTTATAGGTAAAGTGAGGGGACAAGGCATTAATGGCCAAGGGACACCTCATAAGTTGGTTTCTCAAAACCATGTTCTCTCCCAAGATATTTCTCATGATGTTAGGCCACATGGGGCCCCAAATAAAATAATTCATCACCTTTGGTCTTCCAACCCTTAAAATATCTCATGACATCATCAGGACACAATTATGATTTCATTAAACATACCAAAACCCTAAAACTGCATTTTTACTATTCACTGAAAATTCATCTTTCTCAGAAAAATCCAAAAATTTCACCTTAACCAAAAATCAATGCTCTAATTAAAAATATGAGCTCAATTTTATAAAAATATTTTTCTAAATATTTTTTATTATATTTTTAAATAAAATCTCTATTCATCGAGAATTCATTTTTTTAGAAAAATCCCCCCAAAATACATTAACATAATATCGATGCTCTAAGTTAAAAAATAAAGCCCATTTTTTTAATATAATTTTTTAATTATTTTTAATTTAATATTTAATTAAAAAACACTATTCACCAGAAAAAACTAATACTTGATTAATAATTTATGAAACCGTTATTTAACCATTTTATTGAATGACATTTTTTAATCAAGGCGCTTAGATGATTTTAATGATTTATTTAAATGAGATTACTAATCCATTTGATCACATTACTAATCCTAAGCATAAAATCACTCTTCATAATTACTATTCATCAAAAATTATGTTGATCTTATTAGACTGTAAATTTCTTGCTGAACATAATTATAGAAGACCATTTTTTAAAAATCATTACACATTTTTATTTATTTAAGGTTTACATAAACATTTTTAAAATAGCCTTTCTCTAATATTCATCAAAAATATGCATACTATATTGGTCTAGACATTTGAGAATTCATAAACTTCATCATAAGAAGAAATCCCAAATTTATATTTAAAACAAAGGATTACAGAAGGTAGTAACGGTCTCCTTACATAGCCCCTTATCACACCATCATATGACCTAAGTGAAAAGTGTGCTATGGTGAGAAAATCTGAGGGAGGCTCGGCCAACATCACACGAGTAGTAATTTCTATCAGTTTGAACTTCTCGCAAATGCGATTCTGTTCTAGCTTCACACGATGAAGTTCGGCTTTGGTTTGGTCCAGAGCAAAGCCCAGTGGTGCTACGTCCTTCCCATGTTCTGTTAGATGGGCTTCGATCGGTCCAAGACTACTGGGTGTGGCCATCAAAACATCTTTCTATATTAATTTACCAATATTACTTGTATTTAGATAAAATAATCAAAACGTTTAGTATCCAGTGGTCATATTGACCAGTGGTCATATAACAGTCAAAAACCAACGGTATCATTTTAATTATACTCATGTTATCAAATGAAACATTTTTGTTGAGTAACAAAAATAAAATAACACACAAAATTAGGAAACAAGATTTATTCAAAATTTTGGGTCGTTACATGGATGCCCTCATTACATCACATTTATGATAGATTTTTTCAAGGTTTATGGGGTACACTGGTTCATCTAAGAATAATATACAAACTTTAGACTGATTTTCATTTAGAACATTTGATATAAGTGCTGGTGGACATGATGTCATCATTCATCGTGGATTTTGGGGGTTCTTGGGAGAGGCACATTCCCCTGGTTGAGTTCACCTATAATAATAGTTTTTAGGAAATGATACATATGGAAACATATGTGCCTTTAAATGTTTTCCTATGTCATTCTCCCCTGTGTTGGTTAATGGCATGAGAGGTAGCGTTATTGGGACCACGTCTCATGCAAGATACTTCTAAGAATGTCTAGGTGATTCAAAAGAAGATGGATAATACACTGTATCACCATAAATCATATGCTGATCACCGTAGACAACCTCTAGAGCACAAGATCGTAGATCGGGTTTTCTTACATGTTTCACCGAGGATGTGACATTGGAGGGATTAAGAGATAGAGTAAAATTTAAATGAGATGGGTCGGTCAATATGATATTTTATAGATATTTGGGTCGATTTGCTATCAGTTGTAGTTACCTCAGATGTACCAAACCATGAATGGCTTCATCCATGTATC
Organism: Viscum album; assembly: GCA_963277665.1. Classification (NCBI taxonomy): domain Eukaryota; kingdom Viridiplantae; phylum Streptophyta; class Magnoliopsida; order Santalales; family Viscaceae; genus Viscum; species Viscum album. The sequence goes on along the minus strand of OY728163.1, from coordinate 2,139,461,794 downwards.
TCATATGTGCAACTATCACTTAGGCATGCCTCACATTTTTTCATCTTGAGGAGGTTGAGCTTCAATATGATGAATCCTTTTAAAATAATCTCATAGATATAGTTAAAAGGTTCATGAAGGTTCTCTGAGCCTGGTCTTTTCCTCTAGTATGGGTGCTATAGTATCACAAATATTTAAAGTACGAGAATTGGGAGAGGTAGAATGATATAAATTCATTATGGATGGATTAGTTTTTAGATAAATATGGACCACCCTTCAGAGATCAATTTTATGACAAATTTATATAGGGGGTAGATTTTATGATCCTGGGATTATCTTGAGGTACATATATTTCTTTTCATGTTAATGAGTTTGCTTTCATTTTTGTCATAGACTCTGATCCAGGTCATGGGCCGGTTGGGTTGTTTGTTTGAATTAAAGGGTATAATAGGATACAATTTGGCTGTAAACTAGGTAATCATCATGTACTTGGTCAAAACACCATGTACTTCTAGTAAACACTTTGTTCGGGGAAGTCACCATGTGTAGCTAGTCTACCATTGAAAAAAATAAAAGGGTATTACGCGTCGTGTACTAGAGGAACACTCTTTGTTCTTGCTTAGGGGTTTTTTTAATAAAAGAGGCAATCACAGAATATTTTTATGGAAATTTTGTTTTTCTCATTTTTGATCCCAAAACTTCTCTAATCAGATTTTTATGATTTTGAATCCATCTAGACTCCGATTTGAGCATCGTCTATCATGTTGGAACTCTATCGGTATGTACTCGATTACTTTTTGGTCGTTCTTGAATCTTTAAAACATCGACATCACTATTTTTATTTTGGCACATATTCCCTAATTTCTTATAATTCATCACTTATTATCATTTCTTCAAACCACGATGAATTAGGACTTGATACTGGATGAGCTATCAAAAACCATGTTAAGGGAGGTTTTCTATACTTTTTCGTTTTTTTATTGTGATTTTTGAGGGTCAGATGTCAAGCCACCCATCGAACATTCTGAAGAGCGATTTATTTTTAGAGAGTTGCTTCACATAGCTTTAGTCCGACCTAGAAAGGATGCCCGTTGGTTTTGTTTAGGTGTGTTGGAACCTGTTACCTGATTCAATGTCACCAAAGGGGTGTGTCATAAGTAAAAATACTTTTTTATTCCTATTTAAACTACCCAAGGTGTGCGTTCATGTGCTTTCCTAGTTAGTGCAACCCGTGTTAATACTTTGATAGATTGAATATCCTATCTAAGAGACATACTACCTCCTTGCATAATTAATATCATGTTATAACTAATATTCATAGATAGTATGGAATGTTTAAATAAATCATATGTGTGGGTATACCTATATTAAATCAATAATGGAATGTTAAATATTTTATATGGGAGGGTAGGCCCATATTCTTTTTTTGATAAATGGTTTTCATGAGTCTATAAACACATGGCCTGTGCAGTTTGATATGAGGGTGTATAATCACATGGAATGAATGTTAAATTAGAACGCGGAAGGTATTATTGAATGGTTTGATAGATTCCATGGACTGATCTCTATGGATCATCAATGTGGTAGTGAATTCCTTGGGATGTATCTACCCCTCGGGTCTCGACTCCACGGGATGCCTTAGGTCGTGACACTCTGTGGATCCGACATTCTTGGGATCACATAGGACTTGATATTGGCATGATCCAAGGAACCTGACCAATGCTTAACTGATTTCCAACCAGGGACACCCATGGGACCGGATGGGATGACATTGAAATGATACTTGGATCTGGCCCTTTGTTGTCTAGATAATTTTTAAATTGATTCCTCGGTATATTGACACCTTGGATCCAGACCTTGTGGTCTTCTCATCAATATATGATGTGGTTGTGGGATACTTGACTTCACTATATGGCATGGTCATGGGATTCATGAATTCCCTACACAATGTTGTAGTGGATTTCATGGTATGTATGGATGTATATCTTAACCGTGTGACTTAATTGTTTTCTTATTATAGATTCCTTCTTAGGAGTTGACTCCCTTTTTTAGGTACCCTTTAGGGATGGTTTGTTTTACTTTCTATATTATACTTATTCCATGGTCATACACACTTAATTTATTGGTTGTTTACAATTGCTTGAACTTTTGAATATTATTGTTAGATTTGAAAAGACCAGGGTGATTTTCTACTAAGATTTTTATCTCACAACCTATTTGGGCCTCCATGGGGACCCAAATATATTATATGATTTCTTGTGATTATAGGGGAAAGATCCCAAGTACAGTTTTTTTATAATGGATTTGGAGTTGGGGAGAATATGACCAATCTAAGGCTTGCGATGCTGGGATACCTTTTTGGTGTTTTGTTATTTTTGGGATTCATGTGTTGTATTATATTACAAGGTATTTTTTGGAATCTTTCTAGAAATTTGTACCATCTGAATCATTTTATATATGAGACAGTTCTAGTTGTCGTTATGTACTTCTATATGGTATTAATTTTTTTTCCAACTAATTTATTTTCTATCGATATATAATATATGTTTCACTTCCATTGTTATACATTGGCAATGAGGGAATAGTATTCCCATAGACTCAACTAGTCCCTCACATCTAGTGAGTGGTCTCCCGTGTTATGAGAGATACGCTTGAGGATATGTGGCTAACAGGGAATGGGAAACTATATGGTGGAATCCTTGTTGGGTACATTACAGTTAAGGGCATGGAATGTTTAATGTGCACAATAATGAAGCAAGATAACATAGTATTATATTTCATAGAGAGTTGCAAATAATAATAACATTGTGTTCCAGCATAGAATTTGTGTATAATTCATAGCATCATAATTTTTAACATAGCTAGAATCATTTTCATAAATAATTTACACAATATCATGAGATATATCAAATTACGTAATGCATTATAAAATTGTATAATTCAAGTCCCACCGTTCACATTATAAAAAGATCATAATCCTACATTACATATAGAACAAGACCCGTTATAGTTAAAATACACACCCATGAAATGAATTGGGATTTGTACTTGTTTCATAAATAATAAAATAATGAATAATATTTTGGGTTCCCAAATTAATAATGTAGATAATAATTTGTCTTAAATATCAATTTTCATTGAATAAAAATCTGATTAATGGGGAAAAAGCTGAGTTTTGGGAAAATAAATTATTTTTCATGGATTATTTTATTTTTCATAGAAAAAATTTTGGGAAGGATGATACATGTATATCCAAATAAGTAAAGAGAAATAATGTTTAAAAGTATTTTTTTGGATATTATAGGTATATGCATACTAAAATCAATGTGATATAGAGGATAACCTAAGTGATAGTGTTGGATTTGAAATTACCCTTCCTGTAAATCCTACTTTATTTTTTTCTTTATCACCTCATAAAAAAAGTACATAGTTTTATTAAAATGTGGAAGTGAAAGGGATTTTTTTTCATTTTTATCACTATTTCTCAGTTATAATCATTTGATTAAATTTCATTATTTCCATCAGAAAAAATGAAATGTTTGGAAATCCTAATTTCTTTTAAATATATCGTCATGCTTTGATTTAGTGATCGTACATAATATCTATTAATACATTTATTAGATTAATTTTATAAGATATATATACCATTATTTATAAAGTTATATATTTTTTCCATTTTATTATAATAATCATTATGTGTGGTAAAAAGAAAATTGTTGGCAATGTCCTCATTAGTTGTTAACTGATCATTATTTATACACTATCCAAAGAAAGAGAAATATATGTATGATGTATAAATACAATATATGTATATTAATTATATTATGTTATGATAATTAATATAATTTAAAAAAACAATTATTAAAATTAAATTATTTTTCTTTTAAATGAATAGTGCAACAGAGGAAGAGAAAAGCTGAAATATTAGAGAGGTAGATGAAAGAATACTCTTTTCCAAGTGTTGATTCTTTTAATTAATACCAAAATTCATGTGTTCTTTAAGATGATTAGATGAAAAACATCCCAATGTATTCTAATTTAATTAGGGGAAACAGTTTTGGTAGAAATTTTTATTAAATATGTGAGGGAGAATTGGTTTATAAGGGGATGGGGGTAAGGTGATATTTATACTAGACGAAAGGTGTAATTTATGGGTAAAAATTGGAATAAAATAAAATAGTCAAGGTAAACATTTGAATAACAAAATTTCCTAAATTAGGAAATATGCCTAAATAAAATAACATGATTGGAGGACATTGAATAATTTTATAATTAGTATTTATTTGGTTAATACAAATTGATTATTGAAAATTAACAAAATAATATTGTAATGAAATAATTTTGACATTAGAATTTGGAAAATACTTTTTATGTTTGAGAAACATGTTTATTTATCTTAAATTTATCTTTTATCAAATTAATTATTTTTTTATTAATTTTTTTAAAATTTAAGTATGTTATTATTACATCATGAATTATTTAATTTAAAACACACGGGTTATGAAGAAACTATATTTTTACTGTTAAAATGAATATTGAAGTAGTACAAAAAATGAAATAAAATTTGTAAATAATTTCGACATTATGATTCTAAAAATTACATTCATTTTATCAATGCAATTTTGTTATTATAAGATTTTTTAATTTTTAATAAAATTTATTTGTTCAATTTTTTTGAGGCACATTAAAATAATTTTTTTTAAACATGTTCTTATATTATATTTTACTTTTTAATATAGATCACACTTTCAAATAATTATAATATTTATATATTCTTAATTCAATTGTGTTAAATATTATTTATTTTTTAGTTTTATAATTTTGTTGAAAAATTTTTATTCTAACAATTAAGATAATATTCCCAGTGGTCTAGTTACTAATCTAATGGGCATATTACTATTCCAATGTTCATATTACATCTGATAAACAAAAAAATCATTAATTTATTTTATATTCTCCTCAATTGTAACGCCCCGACCCCTGCTACCCAGAGTCGGTGCATTATTTGCGTAACATTGGCATGATCAAAAGAAAGATCAAAACCCGAAAGACCGATTGGTTTATTAGCCTTGGAAACACTAGATATAATCATAATGTTTTACATTACATTTCAAAGTGAAAACTACTACAACAACAAAGTCTTCATATCCACACTATTAACCCCTCATAATATCCCTGCAAGTCATTAATAATTTACTTCTTCACTACCTGGGAAAAATAGAACATAGAAAAGGGGTGAGCTCAAATTACCAGTAAGGATTACAATATAGAGGAAACTTTCATAAATAAGAATAAACATTTAAGGCAATGTATAACTAAAACAAAATCCTTTTAAAAAATGAACTTTCAACATGGTATGGCATAAATAAAATGAAATAATGCCATCTACTTATTCTCATGGATATTCTACTAATCGAATAATCACATGCAAAAATCAATAACCACTTTCATAATGTAGGAATGCATAATGCCAGACTATCATAACCACATAGTCAAGGCCTCGTGCCAAGACTACAAATAAGATTTTGTCAAGGCCTTGTGCCAAGACACTAGTTTGTCTCATGAGACCTACTGATGCATCGAGGAGCTATAGCGGGCTCCACCCGTCACTTATTAAGTCCAATGCATTCCCATATGAAAAGGTTTAAACATAACATAAACATTCGTATTAAAACTAGCATACGAAATGTCAATAATTTCACCATAAACTATGAATGGTATAAATATAGCACATCCACAGTCAAACATATCACAAAACCTTCAATACAATATAGAAGTTTTGTATCATAATAAATCAAGTTCAAATAATCTTAAAATCCATCAAAGGATGTTGACATAGATGAAATCAAAATTCTTTTTAAAGAAGTATCTCCTTTTATTTTGAAATCATTTAAGATCCATATAAAATAAAACATTTTCTTTGAAAATATTCTTATAATCTTGTATGGAAAGCTTCGACGATTTTATAACGGCGGAAAATAACCGCACCCGCCGTATAAGTTAAAAAAACATTCTTACCTCAATTCTGTCGAAAAGGTTAAAAAGGACCTTGTTTTGAAAACGATGGAAAGATTTCTTTATAAACCTCTTATAAAAAGTAAAACAAGGGTATAAATGACTTTAACCCATATTCTTGTAAATAGTAAAAATGATTTGAAATACATTTTTAAGAAACATGGATGTGGATAATAATGATATCCCAATAGATTATTACGTATAAACAACCTCAGATAATGAAGAGATTGTGAAATAAACCCTTACCTTGTACTTTTCCTTGGTTGGGGTAGGTTAACCTCCTGTATAATGGTGAAATAATTGTTATTAAATTATACAAGAATCATATATATTAATATGATATCATATATGATCTTTTAACATTGATTTGTTAATAATATCTTAGAATTATCGTCGTTTCGGGTGTTAACTTACTCATTTTCTTTTATATGTTTTGTTACATAAGTCATGTTTGTTGTATCTTATTCATATCCAGAATGATTTCAAGTCCGTAAACATCATTTTTAAATAATTAAATGATAATTATACTTGAATGGATACGATGGAGAATGAATCTCATCGCGTTCGTGGAGACGGTAGTCCGTACGTACGCACGAACGCTACTTCCATTTAATTTTTATTTTAAAAGAATAGAATCCAAATAATACATAGGTATATTACTATTCCAGTATAATATAATATTTTATATATGTTACTTAAGTTCATTAACACCATCCTTTAAACGTTCCATGTGTGGTATGAACGAGTCATATCATTTTAAGGGGGCGGTAGTCCGCACTTCCTCAAATGAAATTATCGTATGTATATACAACATGAAACGAATAATGGTATGAAATAAAATGGAATTACAGAAGCTTATATATAAAATATATATCATTAATATCATATTTAATTACAGTGCCATCATAATGGCCACCATGAGAGGCGGTAAGATGTATTTGAACAATTATCGTTTCGTGAGGCGTTAATTTGCCATCCACAGAAACATTATGTTCATCATCCATTAGATGGAGTTGTGTGTATGTGTAGTTTGAATACATCTTATAACAACATACTAGTATATTGAGGATACTGGTGTTGTTACAAAAGAATGGAAATAAAAAGAGTTTGGGGGTTGGAGATGCAAAATAAATGAAAATAATTTAAGAGAAATCGTTACCTTTAATTTAGGTAACTCACTTTGGTTGGAACCAAAGGACTTGTTGAAATGCTTTCTGCCTAAGGGGAAGCTTCAAGGAGGAGGAGAGGGATGTGGGGAGCTTATTTGGGAAGAGTTTGGACGAGCCAAGTGGCTTGAGAGGTGTGAAGAAATGAGAAGGAGGAGTGACCTTTTATAAGAGGGGTGAGGGGCACCTTTGGAAAAGCTAGAAATATTAATTTATAATAAATTCATATTCGGTTTCTAATGGCTCCAAAGTTGACTATTCAAAGGTTAAGGTGGGGATAGGTCGAAAACCACTCAACCAATAGAATTTAGATATGTTTGGGTACTTATATTAACCTTATCTTTAAGTATTAACTCTAAGTTAATTAGTTTCACTTTTACAATGTCTCTTTGTATTTTTATATAATATGGTTAATAAACTTACTATATACATCCAAGAGACCCCCAAGTGGTCCATTAATGAGGAAACTATCATAATATAAGTGTCTTGGCCGAACCTTAGATATTTAGGAATTTAATATCAATTAACAATATAATATTTATTTTAAGAACTCTTTTATGTCAATTTTGACACTATTCAATAGTTGATTTTTGTGAAACTCCTAACAGATTGATTACTTCTAACAAAGTCAATTAAATCAATCCTAATATATCATATTATCATAGAAAATTAGTTTAATTCATTAAAAGTTTCATATTATAATTATTTGGGTATTTATAAGATCAATTATTTTAATTTTTCACTATTTTAGTAATTACTGCATCATTATTGTGTCATAAATAAAATAAATTATTTAATGTCTAAAAATTATAAATAAAATACCATTATGTAGGAAATGCTTTTAGATTTCTAATGAATATTTATAATCGAAAATCCAACATGTATAACCCTATGTAAAAATTGTTCTTCTAAAAGATGTAAGCTTATGCCATTTTTATTTTTATTTTAACTTTATTAATATAATGTGTCATTATCACTTACAAGTGGATCCATGGGGTCCCAAAAAAAACCCAAATATGCCCATAGTCGACCATGTATCATCCAATAGGGTTGAGACACGTTTTAGGGTAATTTAGTATTATTATAATATTATTTTTTTAACCCTTATTTACCGGATTTACCCTTAACCATGGTAAATAAAATATTTTCCGCAGTAATTATTCAAAATGTCTAAAAATAAAAGTTACCTATTTACACAATTTTAACATCCTGATTCCAAATATGGAATCTATTTTTCTAAATTCAAAACACAGAAGTGGCAGAAATTAATTTAAAATTAATTCCCGCTGTCAAAACAAAAAGCGTGTTTTTAAGGGATAATAACTATCAAAAGATTGACACTTGTTTATGTTCGGTTTAATTGTAAAATTATGTCCAATGACAAACATTAAATTGAATGGTAAAAATATATTCTAAATATACTTTAAAACCACTCAAATTCATAATTTATCACTATTAATTATTTTGATTAAAAAAAGTTGTTTTTAATTAAAATTTAGTAATTTTCACTATTCATCAAAATATGAAAGTTATCTGAAAAGTACCAAAATTTCACCCTAGGCTAATTTCGATATTCCGAATCCAAAAATGAAGTCCATTTTGAAATATAAAATATATATGATTTCAAAAAGTAGGTATTACTATTCACAACGGCTAGTTTAATTAGTTGTGGTGTGGGTTAGAACTCGAGGTTGCGTACAACATACGCTATCGCATTATTCGAAGGGAAACGTACCGTGGAAGCTTGGGGTGTAACATTCTCCCCTCCTTCAAATAATTTCATCCTCGCAATTTCTAGGGTATTACTGTACAAAAAGACTCGGGTGGTTCTTCATCATAAGTTCCTCGGGTTCCCACGTTCCTTCTTCCATCATATGGTTTCTCCACAAAACTTTTACCAGACGCGTCGTCCGGTTTCTCAGTACTTGTTCTCTTGTATCAAGAATCCTGACAGGCTCTTCACAATAAGACAGATCGGGTTCCAGTTCTAATTCCTCATAGGTGAGTACATGCGTTGGGCCAGGCATGTATTTTCTCAACAGAGATACGTGGAACACATCGTGAACATTGGAGAGACTTGGCGGCATTGCCAATCGGTAAGCTACAGCCCCAATTCGTTCTAGAATTTCGAAAGGTCCGATGTACCTGGGACTCAATTTACCTTTCTTACCAAAACGTATGACTCCCTTCCACGGAGATACCTTTAGGAAAACATGATCACCGACTTGAAATTCCAAATCCTTCCTTCGATTATCGGCATAGCTCTTCTGCCTACTTTGAGCTGCTTTGATGTGATTTTGGATTACCTTCACCTTTTCCACCGTTTCCTCCACCAGTTCTGGGCCTACAAGTTTTCTTTCACCAACGTCATCCCAACAGGTTGGTGTACGACATCTCTTTCCGTATAACGCTTCATATGGTTCCATCTGAATACTCGAATGGAAGCTATTGTTATAGGAAAATTCTACCAGAGGTAAATATTGATCCCACATACCCTGAAAATCAAGTGAGCAAGATCTCAACATGTCTTCTAAGGTCTGAATAGTTCGTTCTGATTGTCCATCTGTCTGGGGGTGGTAAGTAGTGCTCAAATGAAGTTCAGTATCCAGGGATTTCTGAAGACTTCTCCAAAATCTTGAAGTAAAACGGGGATCACGATCAGAAACAATTGATAAGGGTACTCCATGAAGTCTCACAACTTCGTTAATATATAGTCTTGCTAGACGTTCCAGGGGTAGATCTTCTCTTATAGCAAGAAAATGTGCTGACTTGGTAAGACGATAAACAATAACCCATATTGCATCGTTCCTTCTAGGAGTATTTGGTAGCCCCATGACAAAGTCCATCGTAATATTGTCCCATTTCCACTCAGGTATGGGAAGAGGTTGCATGACTCCTCCAGGCTGTTGCCTTCCAGCTTTCACTTGTTGACGAACCATACATCTTGACACAAAATCAGCAATCTCCCTCTTCATGTTGTCCCACCAAAAATGTTCCTTCAAATCTCTATACATTTTGGTGCTCCCAGGGTGTATAGATAAATTGGAACTATGAGCATCATCCAACAATTCCCTTTTTAGATCAGGTAAATCGGGAACACAAAGTCTCTTCCCGAATTTCAAAATTCCATCTTCATACACAAAGTCTCTCAATCTCCCATCATTCACAGCTTTAATCTTCTTCTGAAATTCTTCATCATCGGCCTGAGAACTCTTAATCCTTTCTAGTAAAGATGGTTTGGCAACCATTTGAAAAAGCATTGATGTTTCACCTTCCCTGGTTATTCCCATGTCCATCTTCACTAGATCCATGAAAATTGGATCCCTTTCAATTCTCATATTGTTCAAAACTCCATGGTCTTTTCTACTCAAAGCATCTGCCACCTTGTTTTCCTTCCCCGGGTGGTAGTGTATCGTACAATCATAATCCTTGAGTAATTCAAGCCATCTCCTTTGCCTCATGTTGAGTTCTTTTTGTGAGAAAATATACTTCAAACTCTTGTGATCAGTATAAATCTCACATTTTTCACCATAGAGGTAGTGCCTCCATATCTTCAAAGCAAAGATCACAGCTGCTAACTCAAGATCATGAGTAGGATAGTTTTGTTCATGAATTTTCAACTGTCGTGATGCATAGGCAATAACTCTATCATTCTGCATAAGGACACAACCAAGTCCTTTCTTTGATGCATCACTATAAATAACGAACCCATTATTCCCCGATGGTAGAGTCAATATAGGAGCATTGACTAATCTTTTCTTCAGTTCTTCGAAAAATTCTTCACACTCTTTTGTCCAAACAAATTTAACCCCTTTACGTGTGAGCTTCGTTAATGGGTTAGCCAATCGGGCAAAATTCTGGACGAAACGTCGATAATAACCTGCCAAGCCAATAAAACTACGTACCTCAGTTATACTCGTAGGTGCTGGCCATTCTTGGATTGCTTTGGTCTTAGAAGGATCAACAGAGATTCCATCTTTAGAGACAATATGGCCAAGAAAAGAAATCTCCTGAAGCCAGAATTCACACTTGCTAAACTTTACATATAATTCATGCCTCCTCAGAGTCTTCAAGATAATGGGCAAGTGATTTTCATGATCTTCGTAGGTTTTGGAGTATACCAAGATATCATCAATAAATACCACCACAAATTCATCAAGATACTCCTTGAAAACTCTATTCATTAGATCCATGAATACAGAGGGTGCATTAGTCAATCCAAACGACATTACAGTAAACTCGTAATGCTCGTACCTGGTTCGAAATGCTATTTTCGGAATGTCTTCCTTCTTCACACACAACTGATGGTATCCAGATCGAAGGTCAATCTTTGAAAAGTATTGAGCTCCATGTAGTTGGTCAAATAAATCATCAATACGAGGTAGAGGATTCTTGTTCTTTATCGTTATAGCATTGATCTCCCTGTAGTCAATACATAACCTCATAGATCCATCGTTCTTTTTAACAAAAAGAACAGGGGCTCCCCATGGAGAAACACTAGGGCGAATAAATCCCTTATTACTCAATTCCTCTAGTTGTTTCTTTAGTTCGACTAACTCTACAGTGGCCATTCTATAAGGGGTCTTCGATATAGGCCTTGATCCAGGAATCAAATCAATGGAAAACTCAACTTCTCGTTCTGGAGGATGTCCAGGTAAATCTTCCGGAAATACATCTACAAATTCTTTCACAACAGGTACATCCTCTATTTGAACATTCCTTTCCTCACCGACAGTTATTTCATTTTCTTCCTCCCCAATAATTGAATTAAGTTGAGCTACTGGAGGTGGATCTAAATAAGAATTAGGTGGTGACGATTATGCTCTAAAAATAAGGTGTTCCTTATCATTATCATCAAGAATCGTAACCTCTTTATTCTTACAATAAATCTTCGCATCATAGTCTGAAAGCCAGTCCATACCGAGGATTTTATCAAACTCAGTCATAGGTATGACGATGAGATCAGCAGATAAAGAAAATTTATGTGCTCTAATGGGGACTGATTCACAAAACTTTGTTGCAACGATACTTCCCTTAGGAGTTTTAACTGACAATTCCCTTATTAAATAAAATTGGAAATATCTAATTTTCTTAGCAAACTAGGAAGATATGAAACAATGCGATGATCCAAAATCAAATAATGCATTTTCTAAACTTGAGGAAACCATTAAATTACCTGCCACTACGTCTTTCGGAGCTTCTACCTCTGCAATAGTGATAGCATAAGCCTGGCCTTGATCCCTTGGCCTTTTCTGAGGTAAGTTCTCCTGACGCTTAGGGCATGCATTCTCATAATGCCCCATTTCCCTGCAATTGTAGCACTGAACATTGGTAGCTTCCTTCTTCCCCTTGCAATCATGAGCTTGGTGGCCTTTTTCACCACACTTGTAACAGGCTCCCATTTCCTTCAAGCAAGTACCAGGATGTTTCTTCCCGCATTTACCACAAGATGGATATTCAACCTTTCCCTTCTTCCCCTTATTTCCATTCCCATATTGATCAAAAGGTCTCTTCTTCTCTTGCTTTGATTTAAAGTCATACGATTTAGAGAATTTCTTTTTCGGTCTTGATAGCACATGAGACAATGTCTTCGTACGATGAAAAGGATTGTGAGACTAATGCTCGACCGAGAAATGGTTTTAACCCATCAAAGAAACGATCAATCTTACTTCATGGGTTGCAAATATAATCTCCAGCATACCTCGCTATCCTTGTAAAGATAGCCTCATACTTTGTGACATTCTCATCCTCCTTTTGTCTCAGACTCAGAAATTGCCTTTCCATATCTGCTCGATGGTCACGAGGAAAGTAATTTTCTAAAAACAGATCTTTGAACTCCATCCATTCCATATTTGATACTTCATCATCTTCCTTCATGTTTTGAATTAATGACCACCATTGATCAGCATCTCCAGTGAGGCGGTAAACTGCCATGATAACTTTTTCCCTTTCACTGCTCCCCAAAGCCTGAAATATTTTCTCTAGGGAATTTATCCATTGCTCAGCTACTAAGGGATTTGTACTCCCATTGAACGTTGGTGGTTTTTGCCTCATGAATCGGTCTAACATTGATCCTCCACGCTGCGGATCAGGGTGCTCCATACGGGTAAGGTTATTATTCATAACCTGAGTAAGTTGTCCCAGTATGGTGATTAGCTGATCAGCACCAGTTGCATCACCAGCCCCACTATAATTATCTTGAGCAGGAGGGAAATCCCTACATGGAGTACGTTCATTGATACGGTTTCCATTTCTTCCACTAGGCGCCATTTCTAAACAATGGCATAAACTAGATCAGTTTATGAATCAAAATACATAATCCCATACTTATAAAACACTTAACATAAATTGAACTATTTATGGATATAATCCATAATCATAAAAATGTTTTCTTTGAGGAAGTATATACTCATAAACTCTTCATAATGATTCGTAAAGAAAATGAGAGTTATCCTAAGCATATCCCCCGGGAGTGTCGTAACCAAGAGTGCATCAAGGCCCGTTGTCGTGCACCAGTTCCCGTTCGAGTCTAGCTCAAAGCGGTGTTTTTGGGTTTTACCCCTAGGTACATCTGTGCCAGAGCCGCCTCTACCTGCTCGTATCCAGACAGGGATGTATTGCTCGGAAAACTCACAAAATCTCTACAATACCAAAATTCTAGGAAGTTCATCAATACTAATCCTCAAAGTTCATCTTAGGTCTACGTGCTCTAATCAGAGTTTATCTAAATCTAGAATCCAAGGTTTGTACTAAACTTCCTCTGATACCAACTGTAACGCCCCGACCCCAGCTACCCAGAGTCGGTGCATTATTTACGTAACATTGGCATGATCACAAGAAAGATCAAAACCCGAAAGACCGATTGGTTTAGTAGCCTTGGAAACACTAGATATAATCATAAAGTTTTACATTACATTTCAAAGTGAAAACTACTACAACAACAAAGTCTTCATATCCACACTATTAACCCCTCATAATATCCCTGCAAGTCATTCATAATTTACTTCTTCACTACCTGGGAAAAATAGAACATAGAAAAGGGGTGAGCTCAAATGCCCAGTAAGGATAACAATATAGAGGAAACTTTCATAAATAAGAATAAACATTTAAGGCAATGTATAACTAAAACAAAAGCCTTTTAAAAAATGAACTTTCAACATGGTATGGAATAAATAAAATGAAATAATGCCATCTACTTATTCACATGGATATTCTACTAATCGAATAATCACATGCAAAAATCAATAACCACTTTCATAATGTAGGAATGCATAATGCCAAACTATCATAACCACATAGTCAAGGCCTCGTGCCAAGACTACAAATAATATTTTGTCAAGGCCTTGTGCCAAGACACTAGTTTGTCTCATGAGACCTACCAATGCATCGAGGAGCTATAGCGGGCTCCACCCGTCACTTATTAAGTCCAATGCATTCCCATATGAAAAGGTTTAAACATAACATAAACATTCGTATTAAAACTAGCATACGAAATGTCAATAATTTCACCATAAACTATGAATGGTATAAATATAGCACATCCACAGTCAAACATATCACAAAACCTTCAATACAATATAGAAGTTTTGTATCATAATAAATCAACTTCAAATAATCTTAAAATCCATCAAAGGATGTTGACATAGATGAAATCAAAATTCTTTTTAAAGAAGTATCTCCTTTTATTTTGAAATCATTTAAGATCCATAAAAAATAAAACATTTTCTTTGAAAATATTCTTATAATCTTGTATGGAAAGCTTCGACGATTTTATAACGGCGGAAAATAACCGCACCCGCCGTATAAGTTAAAAAAACATTCTTACCTCAATTCTGTCGAAAAGGTTAAAAAGGACCTTGTTTTGAAAACGACGGAAAGATTCCTTTATAAACCTCTTATAAAAAGTCAAACAAGGGTATAAATGACTTTAACCCATATTCTTGTAAATAGTAAAAATGTTTTGAAATACATTTTTAAGAAACATGGATGTGGATGATAAAGATATCCCAGTAGATTATTACGTATAAACAACCTCAGATAATGAAGAGATTGTAAAATAAACCCTTACCTTGTACTTTTCCGTGGTTGGGGTAGGTTAACCTCCTGTATAATGGTGAAATAATTGTTATTAAATTATACAAGAATCATATATATTAATATGATATCATATATGATCTTTTAACATTGATTTGTTAATAATATCTTAGAATTATCGTCGTTTCAGGTGTTAACTTACTCATTTTCTTTTATATGTTTTGTTACCTAAGTCATGTTTGTTGTATATTATTCATATCCAGAATGATATCACGTCCTTAAACATCATTTTTAAATCATTAAATGATAATTATACTTGAATGGATACGATGGAGAATGAATCTCATCGCGTTCGTGGAGACGGTAGTCCGTACGTACGCACGAACGCTACTTCCATTTAATTTTTATTTTAAAAGAATAGAATCCAAATGATACATAGGTATATTACTATTCCAGTATAATATAATATTTTATATATGTTACTTAAGTTCATTAACACCATCCTTTAAACGTTCCATGTGTGGTATGAACGAGTCATATCATTTTAAGGGGGCGGTAGTCCGCACTTCCTCAAATGAAATTATCGTATGTATATACAACATGAAACAAATAATGGTATGAAATAAAATGGAATTACAGAAGCTTATATATAAAATATATATCATTAATATCATATTTAATTACAGTTCCATCATAATGGCCACCATGAGAGGCGGTAAGATGTATTTGAACAATTATAGTTTCGTGAGGCGTTAATTTGCCATCCACAGAAACATTATGATCATCATCCATTAGATGGAGTTGTGTGTATGTGTAGTTTGAATACTTCTTATAACAACATCCTAGTATATTGACGATACTGTTGTTGTTACAAAAGAAGGGAAATAAAAAGAGTTTGGGGGTTGGAGAAGAAAAATAAATGAAAATAATTTAAGAGAAATTGTTACCTTTAATTTAGGTAACTCACTTTGGTTGGAACCAAAGGACTTGTTGAAATGCTTTCTGCCTAAGGGGAAGCTTCAAGGAGGAGTAGAGGGATGTGGGGAGCTTAGTTGGGCAGAGTTTGGACGATCCATGTGGCTTGAGAGGTGTGAAGAAATGAGAAGGAGGAGTGTCCTTTTATAAGAGGGGTGAGGGGCACCTTTGGAAAAGCTAGAAATATTAATTTATAATAAATTCATATTCGGTTTCTAATGGCTCCAAAGTTGACGATTCAAAGGTTAAGGTGGTTATAGGTCGAAAACCACTCAACCAATAGAGTTTAGACAGGTTAGGGTACTTATATTAACCTTATCTTTAAGTATTAACTCTAAGTTAATTAGTTTCACTTTTACAATGTCTCTTTGTATTTTTATATAATATGGTTAATAAACTTACTATATACATCCAAGCGACCCCCAAGTGGTCCATTAATGAGGAACCTATCATAATATAAGTCTCTTGGCCGATCCTTAGATTTTTAGGAATTTAATATCAATTAATAATATAATATTTGTTTTAAGAATTCTTTTATGTCAATTTTTACACTATTCAATAGTTGATTTTTGTGAAACTCCTAAAATATTTATTACATCAAACAAAGTCAATTAAATAAATCCTAATATATCATATTATCATTGAAAATTAGTTTAATTCATTAAAAGTTTCATATTTTAATTATTTGGGTATTTATAAGATGAATTATTTTAATTTTTCACTATTTTAGTAATTACTGCATCATCATTGTGTCATAAATAAAATAAATTATTTAATGTCTAAAAATTATAAATAAAATATCATTATGTAAGAAATCGTTTTAGCTTTCTAATGAATATTTATAATCGAAAATCCAACATGTATAACCCTATGTAAAAATTGTTCTTCTAAAAGATGTAATCTTATGCCATTTTTATTTTTATTTTAACTTTATTAATATAATGTGTCATTATCACATACAAGTGGATCCATGGGGTCCCAAAATAGACCCAATGATGCCCATGGTCAACCATGTATCAACCAATAGGGTTGAGACACGTTTTAGGGTAATTTAGTATTATTATAATATTATTTTTTTAACCCTTATTTACCGGATTTACCCTTAACCATGGTAAATAAAATATTTTCCGCAGTAATTATTCAAAATGTCTAAAAATAAAAGTTACCTATTTACACAATTTTAACATCCTGATTCCAAATATGGAATCTATTTTTCTAAATTCAAAACACAGAAGTGGCAGAAATTAATTTAAAATTAATTCCCGCTGTCAAAACAAAAAGCGTGTTTTTAAGGGATAATAACTATCAAAAGATTGACACTTGTTTATGTTCGGTTTAATTGTAAAATTATGTCCAATGACAAACATTAAATTTAATTGTAAAAATATATTCTAAATATACTTTAAAACCACTCAAATTCATAATTTATCACTATTAATTATTTTGATTAAAAAAAGTTGTTTTTAATTAAAATTTAGTAATTTTCACTATTCATCAAAATATGAAAGTTATCCGAAAAGTACCAAAATTTCACCCTAGGATAATTTCGATATTCCGAATCCAAAAATGAAGTCCATTTTGAAATATAAAATATATATGATTTCAAAAATTAGGTATTACTATTCACAACGGCTAGTTTAATTAGTTGTGGTGTGTGTTAGAACTCGAGGTTGCGTACAACATACGCTATCGCATTATTCGAAGGGAAACGTACCGTGGAAGCCTGGGGTGTTACATCAATTCTCCTCAAGTTATTACATTTACATTTTCTAAAATGCATATTGGTTTACTAATATTTTTTTTATTATATAGTTTTTTCATGGTGGAGATGATTCTAGAAGATTGGAAAGATAAAAATTTCCATGTTATACTTTTTTATCTATATATAACATAATATAAAATTATTCAAGAAACCAATATCATTTAAAATGACTATACCATTACACAAAAAAAGAATAAATTGATATTTAAATAGTATAGTATAATGGTTAAAAAATATAAATCATGTTTATTCAATCCATAGTGATACGTACACACACTCATGGTTATGAAGAACACCACGATGATGTGTAAACATTTTCATTGTAATAAAGAAAATAAAGATATTGTTTATACAAAGTAAGAATTATTAAAACTATTTAAATGATGAATACAATCATCTATATTTATACAAAAATGATGCTTACACGTAATTCAATAGTATTCCCATAGACTAATTGAAATATGTTCTATTATAAAATTCCTATGATATTTATAATTATTCTATATATTTTGTATATTTTGTTCATGATTTAATGTTTCAATAATTTGACATTTAATAATTTATACCGATTAAAATTATTTTGAAAATATTCTATATATATTAAAATGATTATCCTGTTGGTGGAAACCTATTTTTATTTTACATTATGTTTAAAATTAGTTTTATTTATAGTAATGTCATATCAAATTTAATAGAGATTAGTTATGTTGTGTATATATCTTAAATTGATAATTCATGGGAAATTGTATCTAATAATAATCTTGGAAAACATTGATTGAGTTCTATAAATTCACATGTTCACTTGCTGCACTGAGGATAGATAAAATATAATGACTAGAGTAACTTAGTTGAGGATTATACTGCTTTTCTTGAATAATTTTCTTTAATATTGTTGATTGCAATGAAAATATTTATAAATAGTTTTATGTAACCACTTCATATAAAAGTGGATTTTAAGGATATTCAAACTGTACTATTCTGAAACTTCACTAACATTACTATAAGATAGATGGTTGAACTAAATTATTTTAATTATTTGTTTCTAGAAGTCATCAATACTTATTTAACACTAAAAATAACAATATTAAACTATATTATGTGTTTATAAAGTCATTATATAATTTTTATTTTATTTATTTTTGGTTTATAATTCTTCATTCAAAACCTAGACCGCAATATTGGGTTATAATATCCATATAATTACTATTTAACGTGTTGTTCTCCTAGGTAAAAAGTGGAATATTCTGACATGTTCCTTGTTTTAGTAAAAGGTTGGGTTTTTGGATTTTTCATCATATATACAATCACAAGGGTTGTTTGTCCTCTTAGTCAAAATGAAGGTTCATGGTTTGGAATTAAGGTGTGAAGAACTAATGGTCTATGTTGTGGTGATAAGGGTTAAAAAGTCTTTTTCAAAATATTATGATGCCATTAAAAAGTAAAATAAATATACTATTGTGACTTATACACCCATGTTGATTATTTTAAGAGAATACAAAGGATCACATTTATCTAAACTACTAAAAATCTTGTTTGGTTAATATTTTATTTTCTACAACAATACACATTATTGTTATTTAGTATTTAAAATACTAATGAGATAAATTCCAAACCACTAGACTCATATACCATATTTACATAGGGATCAAAAAAAATACACCTTCATTGAATAATGGGATCTTAAATATATTATATTGGGTCCTTGTAAAGGGAAGGTTAGAGATATCCCTACTAAAATGGATAAACTCTTACTCAAATAAAATAAATCTAAAGGGAATATAAACATTACTATTGTATTTTATATTTATCCCAATGTATTCCACAACAATACCTCTAAATATAGATATAGAATTAACCATATATATTTTTACAATAAATAAAGTCCCAAAAAATGGTTTATATTAGATATAACTAATCATGTTAAGGGAATAAAAGAGTAAAATGGATAAGATGAGGAGATGAGGTTTTTAAACCAATCACTTCATCCAATTGGGAACCAGTTCTTTTCACTATCATGGTTAACATGACTGTACATATGTATATGTATTACTAAAACCACAAGTATATAATGATTGTAACACATTATTGGATTCATAATAGTAAATATTTTTTTGGTCAGTTAATGGGTCTATGTGGAATCAGAAATCTAATCTTCTTATTAGTTATCATCAGTTTTCTCTATGGGGAAATAAAATTCCAAATTTGTATTTAATGATTTCGCAAGGAAGTATATTCATAACTCTATTTTGTTTTTCTGAAATAGATTAATTCTAATACATCATATTAATAATATATTTTATAACTTTTTTATTCTTTAATTATGGAATGTGTGGATAAATAAAGATAATTATGAAGGTGATATATAAAACAAGAATCTTCAATCTTTAGTATATATATTTGGTGAATGTTCTTAATATTATATTTGAATTCATTTGAAATTAAAATTTTTTCTATACGTGAATGATAATATAATTATCTTATCATTGAATTCTATAATATAGATACTTAAATGATGGATTTAAAAATGAAAATGAGTAATTTTATATTATCTTTCTAATGTGATGTTTCATTCCAAGAGCTAATAAGATGGATGAGTACAAATATAGTTTTAATTTTACAACAACAAAGAGAAATATTTTTTTTCCATTATGATTCATTGTAAGTTGTTCCTTTTTCACTATCATGTAGAATAATTTACCAGGGAATAATATTCCAGGATGATGCGACCCCCTGAATGGAACAGTCTAACACGTGATTTATAATTGGTAACTCTTGTTCATACAATATAATTTTAGATGAACTATATGTTTAAAAAAACATTATGGTTTTCACAGACCCCCAAATCCAAAAATTAATCTTTTACTAATATGGTTTAAATATTATGATATATTATTATGTCTAATAAATCTATTTATTTACCATAAATACTGAATATACAACTTTAAATGTAAAATATCATTCCAAAATATCTAAAGAGAAATTCTCTCCCTTGAAATGTGATTGAGAAAAAGAATTAATTGAGATTGATGTCCATTGTAGAGAAATTTCATTTATAGGTGATCTAATATTTTTAAGGTATTTGAATGTACCACATCATCCATAGATAATCTATCATTGAACGTGTCAAAGAAACAAAAATAAATATCCATTATTATATCATTTTTTATTAGAAATAATTTTTTTAAGATGTCACTCATAGATTTCATCATGATAATTAATCAATATTGCAAGTCCATAGAAGAATATTAGTTCTCATGCATAAGAGTAATGACGTCATAGTGTAAAATAATTCTTATTGAAGGATTAGACTTCATGGAATACTGAAAATGTATCATGATATTCATCATTAATTCTAGTAGACAGAATAGGAAAATGAATCATAGGTTTCATTAAATAATGTATTATATGTAAACATGAAAGTGAATGTCATCAGATCTTTATAATATTCCATTTATATTTTATAAATTTAGTGATATTAGTATAGGCTTTATGACTAGTATACCATTGTATTACATATGTTAAGATAATGAATGAGAAATGTTTTTCTAACTGAAATCGATGACATACTTTTTCACATTAAAAAATCTCCATCAATCGATGAATAAATAAACCAATATATTTGACAAATATTTAGTAGAGTCAAGATCATCCAAATGGTATCATCATAGAAAGGGTTCCATGGTAGACTCATTTATTCTGGAATGGATTTTTGAGATAATTTTTCCCCCAAGATAAACTTAGTGCCACTTTTTATAATAAAATTTCTATGTAGTTAATGAAAACAATTTGTATGTCAATGGATATGTAAAAAGATTTTATTTTAGGATTTATTGGATCTGGGAATGTCACTTGTCATGGATTAATTTATATAATGATAATAGCTACCATTAGTGGATTTAAAATAATCTATTTGATACACTTTATAGGAAACTATGTTTCTTAGATATTTCTAGAAAATAATAATTAAACCCACATTGATCATGACTAAAATTATGTTATAGGATAAAAATATGTGAAATAGATTTAGAATAATATTGAAACCACTCAATTTTTATAAATCCAAACAAAAATCATCAAAGGGTACACATGGATTTAAATTTTTTTGATCAAGACTGACATCATGTTTCACCATGAATCAGTCTTTGAACAATGTATAAGCATTGGTCTTAATTTATTTCAAACCATTTAAAATATTTTAAAGATATGAATAAATGAAAAAATAGCTATCATTTCCTATAAAATTTAGTATCATTAATTAAACATTTGATGTCTCTCAACTAAGAGATCAAGTACCTAACCAAATTTATATGATTTAGCATGATTATTTGGAGCTGAAAGATTATGAATATGAAATAGTGAATCTAAAATATATCATCAATCACAATCAGAAGGTGTATAAGATAAAATTGAATCATATTATTTAGATTATATTTAGGAATTGAAACTTCTATGATTAAACATGGTTTTAAGAAGATAAATTAAAAAGTTAATGGTTTAAAATTTCTCTCAAGAATTTATTCAAATATTCTTGAGTATTTAATCCCATATAGTGTGTAGTTTATGAAAAACCAACACTATAATAAATATTAATATTATTTTATTCTAAAATTTTAAAATATTTTGGCTTTCTCTTTGATTTTGGGATGAGTTAGAGACATTATGGAAGTGATGAAAAAGAGGTGTAAAATGATCCGGGGTGATGGGATAACATCATATACTGATTTGGACCACACAAGGTACTTTATGGAATCCCAATGATAGTAAATACATTGTCAAAACCATTGGGTACTTAATAGGCCTAGATCAAATATATGGTGGCACTGGATAATTGTTTTAAACATGGTAGAGTTTTATTGTTTTCATCTCATTAATTGACCACTAAAAAAACAACATGCTCATGGTTTTACCTCATTTATGTTTCTTATGGACTCCTTTGATCCATACATTTCATTTTATCTTTCCCAATTTCAACCCTTCATCTATTTTTATCTAACATATCATAAAATGATAATAAGATAAAACATTTTGAATGGCAAGGCCCTTACCCTAAATAATATTTTTCATTTTTATTTATCTTTATGGTAGTGGTTATAATCCTTTCATTGTCTAAGATAGTTTTCATGAAACTCATTAGATCACTCATTTTACTTCTATTATAAATAATATATATTTTTTAAGGTGAATACAATGTAATACGTTGATTTTACATTATTTATTTCATCATCCTTAATGGATGTTATCCAAATCATCAAATTATCATATTTTAGGCATGTTAATAGGTATGTTGTTGGTATAGAATACACAGTAGAAACATAAAGAATAGTTAATTATTTTTACATAAAGGTGTATCCTATTATTCATATCATATAATTAATGTATTCTGTTAGTAAATTATTGGGTCTTAGTGAAATTAAATGAAAAATATGGTTTTTAATAAATGAACTATTTTAAAATTGTTTTATAATTTTTATAAGGTTATTTTCAAATTATGAATTGTTTTATTTATGTTAACATGTACAGACCAAAAATCTCATGGATCTATTTTAATTTTTTTAATTTCTATAAAATTTAAATGAAATTATTAATATTGATAATAATCAAATAGTTTTTTAATTAATCTTTTTTGATGACCATGATAAATTAGAATATGTTCTATGTTATAACAAAATTTATTCATTTATTTGATTAAATACCAATATTATCTAAATAAATTTTATTTCTTTATATTTAATTTCTCATTATATAAACAATATATCAATCTTATCTGAAATATATACTATTTTATAAAATATTTTGGGTGCTCGGTAAAACCTATTGTCAATGGATATGTTATTGGTATGGGACAATCTAAAAATTCATAAACTATAGTATACCACATTACTAATCCTTGAATGGATTAGATATATGATTTATGTAACTATATTACACATGATTCTATTTCTTATTAGTTGATTTTTATGACCCTTGAGTCTTGAAAATTTTCCAATACCAATTTTGAATTATTCCCAATATAGGAACTCCTATTATATATACTCTTGGTGTTATAGTATTGTTATTATTGTTGAATTATTTATTAAATTTATATATATTAGATTTTTTCCAGTATGTATATTTTCCTTCTATCAATGTATTGTTTCTAAAAAAATTTATCTCAGGAATGGTTATTAAGGGTTGTGTGGGGGAATTCATACCAAATAATTTTATATTTAATCCCAATACAAGTCATTTTGGGAGTGGTACACCTGTATTTGTACTTTATATAGGGATAGGTATAGTATTGTTATAGTTAAATTAGTTCCATAGGGATTTAGATAATGGTTGTGACATCCTTTTAGTTTTTATGAGTTTTATTGATGGATTCAGATCTAGTATTTGGGAGATCCATACGATTATTTAAGGATATAACCAGAATTATAATTTCTATTTTTTCATTTAGTGCATATTTTTTATACACATAAAGGGAATTGACTATTTTTTAAATGATTCCCTTTTTTATAAACTGTATCGATGATTTAGCACAATTGTGTTGTGGTGTTTCATGTTAATTAATCTCTTTAATTTAGTTGGACTCTTTTATTTTCCATCTCATTGAAGATGGGTGATGGTAAATATTTTTGTCAAAATAATATTGTTTATTATATTTTATCATGGTAGAGAACCATATCCCAATAATATACTCTTTTATATATAGTATTTACCACAACTTTTGGTGATTGAAAGGTGTGCTTAATGTATTGGGATTGAGTGATCTGGTATTATCCAGTTGTCCAGATCACGTTCAACATAGATAGGTTTAATACATGTTTAACCATATCAAAATTATTCATTTCGCCATCATGGATGAATGATTATCTCTCATTGTCATCATAATTATGAATATACACGTGTATATGACGCTACATTTATCTTAGCTTCCCACTATTAAACTGCATAGTTTTCCCAATCCTATATTTAAATGTACATATATCCAATTTTCCTCCAAAAATTGAAATAAAAAACAAAAAAAAAATTAAAAAGTAATTGTATATACCAAATCTACAGTGTCAGAAATAATATAATCCTAGAATGTTACATCCATTTAAATTCACAGGGTATTTCTTCCATTTAATAAAATTTTCCATTTTATCTCGTTTCTACCTCTCTCCATAAATTCTCTTCTTATGTCATCACATTCTTTCACAGTAAATATACAAACAATAATTAATATCCCATAGTATTTTTCTCCAAATAATAAATTAAAACCCCCAGTTATTCCATAATAAACATTAGATACTAGTAAAATTTATCCAAACTCCAAATATAAAATAAATTTATTTGAATCTTTTTCAATTATAAAACCATAAAAATGGTTTCAGATATAACATAAAATAATATAAATTAGGAATTTTATACCACTTTAGTGACTCTATCAATAATAATAAATTTTATAACATTCATCAACACCAATTTTCTTTAATTCACATGACATTGATAAACTAAACTACCAATCAACAATTAAAATTATGACCCCTATTCTAAATCCACTGATAATAACATTCCAAAAAGTCTATAAACTCTTTGAGGCTATCGTATAATTCTTAATCAATATAACATAATATATAGTCTCTTATATGATTCTATGAACCAAAATATCCTTCTAAACAATCTATGTTGAATACAATTTTGATCAAAATAACTAACTAAAGAGTACCTCTAATGGTTCAATAGGAACTAAGGATTGATAACTATTGTTTGAAACAAATTTCACCTACACAAGATACTCTTATCATGAATTTTCATAAACAAGAAAGCATGATCCGTGAATACATTCAAAACCCCAAATAATATGATATGTCATCCTATATATCAATGGATAATACATCATACTAATCTATAGATATGTCCCCATAAGAATTTGAAACCCATCAAATAAAATTAAAATAAATGGCAGATCTACTTTAGAGGTGATACAATTTGTAACTACATGAATTTAATTGATTTCCATCTATTATTGTATTAGATGAAAATATATCTAAAATGTTTCATTAATATGTGTGAAATGTGTTGATCTTGTAAGATGTTCTACCATAACACAAATCACATTTTAATTATATATTGAAAATTGAAACATAATCATGATTTCTTTAATGATATTCTCTATTATAAATGTTTGATCATATTAATATTTCAAAAACATTAACTATAATTGTCACTACACATTCAATTATTAACATTCAATATACAGAAAAATAAATTTAGGGATATAATTTTTCATTCATAACCACTAGAATGAGTTACAGATGTCATGATAAATATTTGTGGATATTGGATCCACAACCTAAATGATATCAAAAAATTATTTTAAAAAATCATTCCTATGAATATTTATTTGCATTTACCACATTCCAATATATATAATTAATTATTCTACCACATAACAACATTTGATGATCTCTATATGATATAAGGTACCATGCTCTATATTGAAATACTCATTACACAACTTCCCTTCTTCATTCTAATAAGATATATTAGAAATTGTATTATATTTTTTTGATAACAACACTATCTGTGATCATCGTCTCTATTATTTGAATATCATATAACAATTACTTTTGTCTCTATTATTCTTCTACTTCTATTACCTCTTCATTCTATATTTTCCTACTCAAGGTGACTGAAACCAAATTTCTTTTTTCTATAATTATGTTCAGAAATAATTTCATGATAATTTCACACCCACATGTACAATCTTAATTATGTTAATTTCACGATAAAACATACTTATAACTCTTGTGATTAGTATCCTATAAAAATTTTATACCATAAATTTATTTTTAAAAATATTTAAAATATGAACATCCATGACGAAATATATTTCATTATTTGGGAAATTCATTTCATGAGGGATAAATTTCCTCATCCCATAGGCAACAAAATTACACCATTGAATCATGAAACATTCAAAACAAAATATTTATTCATTATAATAAAACATATATGAAAACAATTATTAAAAATTAAAACTTTTTCTTAATGTAAAATAATATTCAACTCTATGAATTCATCTTCAAATTTAAAACACATTCATTAGTCTTTCCTATTAAATAACTTTTAT
This sequence comes from Viscum album, assembly GCA_963277665.1. NCBI lineage: Eukaryota > Viridiplantae > Streptophyta > Magnoliopsida > Santalales > Viscaceae > Viscum > Viscum album. The sequence continues at coordinate 2,139,434,766 of OY728163.1, read as the reverse complement.
GAACCTATCTAGGATATGAGAATTTTTTTATTTATATAAAATGATCCACGAACTTCACATACTAAATCTAGAGTTCGAATCAAAATAAAATAATATATAGTCTATGCTGAATAAGAGCCTCTAAAATAATTTACACATGTCTCGAGTGATTATAGGTTGACATTAAACAAATGATTTTTTCATCCATTAACACAATCATAAATTAAGATTTTTACTTGAGAAAAATCATGTTAATTAAATCCATTAAATCCAAAAAGTGAGTCATTAAATATAAAACACAAAAAAACATTTATGACTATATTTATATATTATGTAAGTTTTTTAGTGTTTTCTTATTTTATTGCCAATTTATGAAATATAGTTTTATGGTAAATCATTGAAAACCAATTTGGTCCCTTCTTGTAGTAAAAAATCATAATAATTTGGTAATGAATATATATTTTTCACCACCAATTCATCCAGTCTCTAGTTGTTAATATATTATTTCATAAATCAATTTCATTCAAATAAAATAAAACCCACATTTTCATAGGGAAAACACTCTGTCAAATAATTCTATTCTACTCCATAACATTTAGTTTCCAATTATTCCCTCTTAACTATAGTGGTTTTAAATAATTATATAAATATAATAAGGGCCTCATCGAAATCACTAAATTGATATAGAACTATAAATATATCCTAGGAGTTACTCTAGATAAAAATATAATGAATGTATAGAGAGTTATCCACCACCCAAATAAGTATTAGTATATTATTTCCCTCTATATACTAAATCACTAAAATGAATAACTATCAAAACTAAATCTAACCACCTCTAAAAATATATCCATATCCTTACATGAACATACAACATTAATGTTCAAAATTACTCAAGGTGGGAAACAAGTATTAGGGTATTAATGAAAACTTTTTAACCATATGTGCGATGAATTCAAATTTTGAATGAAATAAATCACAAAAAATAAAAAATAATTAAATAAAAAATGGATTAATGACAACTAAAGCAACTCATTTTTAAAAAATAAATATTTAAAAAACTTATGCAAATTGAATAGTAATACAAACTAGTATATATTTCATTTATAAAACCAATAATAAAATCAAACCCAATATAATAATAAATACATTTCCCAAAATATTAACAGTACCATCCCATGATGCCTAGACATGTGACCCCTTGGTCACACAACTCATCCAAAAATGAAAACCACATTGGGCTACCCAATGGCAGGAAACAAATCAAGGAAATTAGAGAAAAATAAAAGAGTTGTAAATATTGAATATATTTTTTGGGGTGTATGTGAAACCAATTTTTATAGGATCCCACTATGTATGTAATAATATTGCTTTTAAAATAAATTTTAGTTTATGATAAATTATAATTTTAATAGAAACTATGTTCTTCATTCATGAGTATCGAATAAACGAATGTAAAATAAATGAACCTTTTAGAAATTATCATATTTTATTTATATTTCTCAAAAGTGAAATATAATTAAGAATACAATTTATTGAAGAAATAATTTATTATTTTTAAAAAATAATTCGAAATCTAATTTTACAACCACATTATTATTATTTGTTATCATTGAACATTTGAAATTTATTAATAAAACAAAATAAATACATTAATCATATAATTTATCATAGATAAACAATAGTTCTCATTAAATATTGTTTATAAACATAAAACAAGCTTCCATATATTCTTATGAAGTTTGGAAACAAAACCAAACATTCCTTATATAATTATCTCATATCATGGGAAACAAGCTAGATCCTAAGGCATGACTAGTCCAACATGTTACCATACTAGGTAAGAAGACATTTAATTAAATGAAAATACGATTTTATTTATAATAGTTTGGGTCATTTTAGAAAACATATATCAATATATTCTTCCATAAAATGAGAAACGAAGCCATCATTTGTGTGTATGGAGATGTAATCCCTCACAGACCAATGTAGTTATTTTTCTATCACCACCACTCATGGATACTTATAATGATGAATTTAATGTTTATAATAGATAATAATAACATATTTATCATTATAAAAATACAATATAATTAATAATTTCTTACATTTCCTTCCATTGAAAAACGATTATGTTAATTGTATTTAAGAGTGGACTTCCACCTCTATGAAGTGATGCAATTCATTTTTATCACCACAACACATGAATGATATATATAAGTTTATTTAAATAAATAATATGTTATTTAACACAAAAATATCATTACATGAAACTAAAATATTACTCAACATTATTCAATCATGGTCTTGAAAAAATCAATATTTTACTTCTCTGTACGTATGGTTTACCATCTCCATGATTTAAACGTAGTTATTTTTTCAAAACAATTATTATTTGTTTTTATTAAATTGTAATTTTTGTATTAAAATGAAAATGGATTCACTAGTTTTATTTTTTGGGTTATGAAATAATGACCCCTTTTATAATAGTCACCCTAATGAAGTAATATACGATATATTAACTGAATAACATCAAAATGTCCATACTAAAATCAATTGATTAAGTAATCAAATACAACAGGGTAAAAATTATTTTATAAAGAATAATAAAAATTGAAATATTTTCATATTATATTCAATAAATAACATGGGGTTAATATTTTGTATGATGAATAACATATGTGACAAGTCAAAATTGAGGAAAGCGATTTCATAAAACAATTTCTTTTCAGTGGGTCATACTACTACATCATTTCATTTCATATTCCATGATTATTTATTTAATGAAATCCTACTATTTTATGTAGTATTTAATAATATTTTTTTTATATTTACATTATACACACATGGAGACATCATTGATTAATTATCACTTTAAAGAGACAATCTTAGTAAGAGATATTATCTCAATTTCTACCCAACTAAGACATATTTGGTGTTATGAATCCATTTCCATTTATAGGGTGTATAGACTAACACTTTTAGGAATTTTTCATCAAAAAAATTTATTCATGATGAAAAATGTTTCAATTTTTTTTAAAATTTTATGGTGTTAAATATTTAATGTTTCCAAATTTGTATAAAATTATTTTTCAATGTTATTTTTGGGACTGATTTTATTTTCATTAAATGAATATTATAACATATCATTTATAGAACCCATATTCCTTCTTATTCACTATATATTTAATGATTTTCCATGTTATCTACAAAATTTTACTCTCATTATAACTTCAATCTAGTCGATCAAAGATTTAAAATAAAAACAAATACTATATCACTCTTTAATTATGAATAATATTTTTCAATGTCCAGATTCATAAAAATTGTTTTACAAATGTCCTTTTTATTACTCAAATTTTTTATCAATAAAAATTTAACATTACCTCCACTTTATAAAATGTTGTATTGGAATATTTATAATTTTTTCCCTAAACATTTATTTAAGAAATTACATAGTTATAACTCAAAATGAATGTTTTATTTGAACATATAAATCATTAACATGATTTATCACCATCAAACACATTTTATAACATTTATACTCTTCTAAAAAATTAAAATTAATTTACATTTGAAACTAATTAAGGAAATATTAAAAAAAATTCATACAAATTTATCTGTTTTGTAAAAGGAATTGTTTAAATATAACGTCCCACAATCAACTATTGATTATTATTATGATTATTAACATTCCCACGAAACATTGACATTATTGTGGTAGATTTTCATTGGAAATTACATTTGAATTTAATATCCATATTATTAATTTTATGTATATTATAATCAATTAAACTGTATAACGTTTATACATATGGTATGTTACTATGATATTTATCTAATTGAATGTGGAAAACAATGATAAATCTATATTCTTTACTAAATATAGATATTTTTTATATGTTATATTATTTATGAATTTATTTTTTCATTAAATAAATGATTAATAGATTATATATGTAGTGATGTGTGAGTCCTAGTTATATATTTCCATTAAATTATTCGACAGGTCATATAAGACAGACCAGTAAGTTGGCCTTAATTAAATGGTTTTTTGTTTAATTCCATTACATAATTTTAATTTTCTGGGATTAATACAATAATTATAGATATTTAATGATGTATAATTTTATTAAATCCAAAACATTTTATATAATTCTTTTATAATTCAGTTATTATTATCCATGATATTTCTACATTAATATTTTCCATGGATTCATTATATGCTCATGTTATTGGTTAAATGGAATATATTTCCAGTTATTTACCTTTAAATATTTACAATGACTTATTTACTCATAATAAATCTTATTTTAAGCATTCCTTACTAATAATTTGATCATTTCCTTATTTTTACAAATTTCTCAATGATATGAACAAAAAATATTCAATTTTGTTTCAAGGATGTCCAAATTTTTTCTATTATGTTTTATTAATAATTTAATACGGGTATCTAGAGTATATATCATTTTTAATGCCAAATAATTACTTTCCATTGGGACTATATATGTTTTATTTATTATAATGTAATAGTTTTTAGATTATCTATTGGTTACCATAGATGGGGTAGTTACACATGTTTTGTGTTCCAGAAAGAACACAACATGAGAGTGGGTTCTTTCAACAAGAAACCCCTTTGATACTCTCAAAACACATGTATTCCATTATTATGTATAGATAGACTGACATGGGGTCCCCAAAATCATAATGGTGTATTAAAAGATAAAAAAATCTTACATATCAATTTTTTTTAAAAAATATTCCCTACCTTTGAGGGTGAAGCATCAAATATTTGTTCTTGATTAGTGCTAGATAGACATTGTGTCCTGATCTAGGTACTGATGAGCCCCTTAGTGGTGATCCCTCCTCACATTCCTTATTTTCTTCATCATCAAATATAGAACAAATGATGTATTATCCCATAAGGGAAAAAATAAAAAAATTGGATAGGATAAATGAAAAATTTAAAAAATAAAGAAATAAATGTTAATAAATGGAAATGGAAAAGGGGATTGGGATATGCCTCAGCGTGTGAGGTGAGTTTCATGATCACCTAGGAAAACACATTATTCCAATATAATTCTCGGTAAAAAAATGATAATAATAAACAATTTAAAAAATATTTATCCATCCAAAACCATGATGATAATTTAATACCAAATAAGTCCAACTAGAAGCAATTATTTTTACCACTCATGAAAAAAGACAGAAAAGGTTCAAAGGAAACCGATGAGGCCATATAAAGAAACTTTCCCTCATCAATAAAAAAACATATTTAAAGGTCATAATAAGAAATTTAAGTTACATATTCAGAATCATTAGAATTTTCCCACCCATGTTGAGACAAACCCTCATTGAAGAACATATAGATTCATAATTTTTCCTTCATTGAAACCATATAAGATGATTTGGACGAGACATTCTAGGATACATTAGAATAATATTTAAATTGTATTATCATCATTAGGGTATGGGTGAAACACTCACTGTCAACAAAATTTTTCATTCCATTTATAATTTCATCCTTAAAAGGGGAATTCCCACCATAGTTTGATGCCTAGAGAGGGTTACCTCCATTCGCCTCTTCACTATTATAGATGCTTCCCCATTTTTAAGATATTTTAAACCAATTGAATGTTTTATAGATCACATGATGATAATAAACATTTTGATGAGAATCATTCAAATTGAAAACATCCATATGAGGGGATAAATGGCCAGGGTTATAAGCATATTTCATCATTTCCACAATTGATTCTGTGTATAAGTATCCTTCAAAACACCCTGGTGAGTCTAAACATCATCTATAATTGCCACTTCCAAAAACATACCATCATCACTATGGATGAGGGAAAATTTATCCACAAAAATATTTCTATAAAAGATAGGAATAGTATGTATATTTCGTACAATCTGTTGGTTAAAAACTACCTCGGGACTAGAAGACATGCTGGATTTGGAATTCACATACCAGTAATAGACTCAAGACCATGCCTTATCACCTAGGAAGAATCCTTCCCCTTAAAAGTATCAACCACAACCTAATATATAAGTTTATTCCTAGGTTAATTCATATAACCAATAGGATTCACAATACCCAATAATTTTTTTCTCTTCAATTTCATTCTATGAAGCATCTCATGATTCACTTATATATAGAAATATGAGTAGACCACATTTTTACAACATATTTTTTTTGACATAACTCATTGGTTTATAGACTGTACAAAAGTAAGGATGTATTTCATATAATACCTTTTGATAAATTCCATCATCCAAGGTAGAAATAACAATATTACTAATCCAGAACATGCTTAAATCAACCTCAACAAGGACCCTAGCTAAAATCCTCGAACATAGTTGTCTCATTGGCTCTGTAAATATTAATTTGAATACTAACCAAAAAATATATATATAATAATATATATATATTACCTAATATCTAGTAAAGATCATCAATTTTGATACATATATTTGCTCTAAAATTATTTTTAAAGAAAATGGATTAATCCCAAAATCCCACTATTAAATGAAAATCATAGGTGGATTTAAGGAAATTTATCCAATCCCTTAAACCATGTGCTTTATTTCCATCGATCAAAAGGTGATATTAATGAAATACACAACCTAGGGTATTCAGAACCATTAATTATAATTCTATAGATAAAATATTTGTTGAGCCATGTATTTATTTCAAAAAATGTTCCTTTTATAAGGATAAAAATCCTATCAATAATAGAGTACATCCAAAATTTAAATATATCAAAGTCAACATAATTATTAGAAATAACCAGAAAAATATCATCATTATTGACAATAAGATCTCGAATAACAACATTCATATCACAAAATGTCTTCTTTTTTAATTCCATTCATCCTCTTAAAGACAATAAAAGCTCAAAGTAGTATTTAGATTAATATAATTGTGAACATTTGGATGAATCACCCCCTCCATTACTTTGATACCACTAAATATAATTCTATCATCCATAGTTTCCACAAGAACCTTTTCATGATGATTCATCTCCTAATCCTGATCGGATCCAATTATAAAAGGCTGATTTATAAACCCTATTTTAACAAAAGATTGTATTCACTCTCCATTAACCTTGTACATTCCCATTGAGATCTACAGAGAACCATTGGCATCAAGATCAAGTGTTATATTAATCTCGATCACTAATAGTGGATGTACAAATGAATCAGACACATCAACCCTCCCCATGCTTCTTAAAGAATCTATTATATCTGCCTTAATGGGATTGTGAGATTTATTGACATCAGGCTGTATGACTACCATGTTTTAAGGACTCTATATCCCAGATCCAATGATCTCATACTTCAATCAACAATCTTGTCACAATTAAAAATTAATGATACAAATAAGTGAGGAAATTCCATAACTATGTAGTGGTAGCCTTCTGGGATTCCTGGGACTCCATTGGCATAGAACATAGATCTATTTGGTGACCCCATTGTAATATTTAATTAATTATTATTATATATTTTCCAAAATTAAAACAACTTAGATTTCCATAAAACAAATGTCATAGTGTATGAATCATATTTTATGACCAATGGAATATCCATAAGAATTATTCAAGTTCATGTAATATTGAAAAATAAATACTTTACCAATCAGGAATATACAAGACCAAAATTCATAATCTCAATCTTTTTCAAAACATTAAAAAATAGGGGATTGAACAATCACACCATTATTACACTTCTTACCACTATAAGATTCGGTGGTCTTATAACAACACAATCCATCCCCCCATAGACATAAATTCATTATAAAATATTTTTATTCTACAACATAATGAAAATTGAGTTTCTCTACCAAACACTGAGGATTTTTAGTTCAATTTAACAAAGGCCAATCTATCACAAAGAATATTTATCAAAAAATCCATGACACTACCTGGTCATACATACATATCCTGTGATAGAACTACATTTTCCTAAACTCATAATCAGGTCCATGGTTATCCATACTATTTAAATCATCCTAAAATAGTTGACACTTATCCATGAGGCTTCCCCCATTGGAATCTCATATCAACACATTTCCCTAGTGGTCCACCAACCTGCTCAATGTCTATATCACTGCATCCTCCACCCTACCCACATAAGGTTTGTATCACCATTATTTATCTAATATTCCCCATTGTAGATGTATCATCATCATCAACTCCGAACAAAATAATTAATCCATACCCTACTATCTATCTATCATAATACCAAATTATTGGTGTTTCCATACCTACAAATTCTGGATTGTCGAACTATAAAACCAAAAAATCTCTTTTCCCTTATTCTTGATAAAGGTTGCCATTTAAATGACCTAATTTCAATTACAATGAGGGTAATCACCCTCAAATGGACAATAGTTTTACCCTAGTACACGAAAATCCCTTCACCAATCATTGAGGGCCACCTCAAGATGTTCCATCAAAAAATGTGGGCCAATCCTCATGGGCTATGCTACCTTTCCAATCACTACCTATCCATAATTCAAAATATATCATTCAATAAAATTTTGCAAATCATGTCTCATTGTCTCATCTATTAAAGAGGAGGATTTATAATTTCATCATAACTTTAAGAAAAACAATAGGATATGAATTATTTAAACCCATTGATCCTTGGATTGCACAAACACACTCATCGATTTAGGAATTAAATGGTACCACACAAAACCATCATCTACCAATCATATCTCACTAAACAAAACATGTGTACAATACTCTATCACCAGATCGTGCCACAATAACTATTCTATTGTGATCCTCAAATCACCAAGTACATGCTAACAATGTTATACAACCCATTAGTCCAGATAGACTATAATATCCCTTAAAACACATCTCCAAAACTAGTACTCTTAACTACATTAATTCTATTCACATGAACACACATTTCATTGAGACATTCTATAACTATAGGTTCCCATCCAATTTTTTAATTTTTTTGTCCTCATCAACACACATGCCTTCCACCCAACATTGTCTATGTCACGAGCATCTAATGACACTCTAACCATTCTTCTAACCGAAATCCCATAGGTCAATAAGTTCAGGAACCAAAATTCTAATAACCGTCTAAGCATTTATTGATAAAAGAACCCTATGTTATTCCTTATAAACAAAATGCATCATTAAACATATTAAACAAACCCCTAGAATTCATTGTGTGTTGGTATCATAGTTGAAAGAACATATGTGTTATTTTCTTCAAGGGGAACCACTATATTGGGAAAAAAAACCCTCACGGGGTTCCCCCGATAATAAATTACACTGAATCACCATGGTTCGAGGAAAACCTAAGGTCCTCTAGGTCTCCCACCATTCCCCACATGTATCATTTTAAATTTAGGCTACTAGGTATTTCCATTTTCCTGTATATATAACATCTCACTAAAGGAACCTCCAAATTCAAATATAACTCAAGGGAAATGTCAAATTTCTTTAATAGACTATATCAAAATATCTATTTATCTCAATAAACTTCTATAATGTTGTTAATATTAAAGGCATGTAATCATAGTATCGATTTATATAGGTTAAAACATGACTACATGTGTCTAATTATATAAGGATTCAATTCCATGTTACTGAAGAAACACCCTATAATTTTTAATTAGAATTTAATTTACTAATATAACATTTATGGAATCACTCACCAATAATCAACATATCATTCGCTGATCCTCTCTGAGAACCCTCATGAATGGATACTCTATTGAGGGTTAAATAACTCTAGTGGTCCCTTGTCATAACAAATAACATTATCCTAGATAGCCCATACAATTGGAAATACATACAATGTTTGGTTAAATATAATGTTATTCAAGATATGTGTGAAAATTTAATATTTGTTGTTAATTTTATATTAAATCATCAAAATTAAACATTGATTAACCATAAGAGATTCAATTCATTATAACAATAATCCATACTTACCCTCTAGTGTCCCTGCAACCCCAACACATGTTGACTGGGTCATCTTCTTCACAAACGAATATCTCATCGTAGATCAATATGACCATAAATTTAAATAAAATCAATACATAAGTTAATACTACATATTATAATACCACCAAATGCATATACAGGTAAATGTTGAATGAGAAGTTCATGAAACATTATACGCTTGATCCTTCACTTTTGATGAAATCATATAGTAGTAATACTTCAAAAATGGATCCTATGTACCATAAATGAATTATAATATTCCTTTTGACTCTATAGACTAAGATTCACCATCAAGTCTCTATCCACAGTCCAATGAACCATGATCCAAAATATATCATAATTTATGAAATTCAAAAATATATATATGTATTTACCAAAGATAAATGTCATATTCAACTAACAAAGCAACAAAAAAATATCATGACCATGTAACCTAGAATTATGTCCAACACATATTTTATAAATTCACAATCCTGGAATCAATCATAGGGTCTAAAAATTCATAATACCCATTTCAACCATCTCCCAAAAGTAAAAACAATAAAAAAGTAACTACTAGGATACCACATTACAATACCCCCCCTAGCCCACTCTATGAACAACAGCTGGACCTGTTAACTATATGACCATAGACTTGCCTCTTCATATGTTGGAGGATACCCCTTAATAGTGTCCATCTAATGTGGTACTATGAGGATAATACAACCCCATATTATATTTCACTAATATACTAAAATTCCCAATCACCATAATATTTCATGTAAGAAGAAATAATAAATATGTTAAAATTGATATAATAAAATGAAATTAATTATGATAAAAAAACATTCATTATAAATATAAAACACTGATCTCCCACTAGTATGATTAAATGTACAAAAGAAACTACCGAAAAAATACATCTGGATCCACTTCCATATATAAGACATGCCACATACCTAGTCTCTAATTGCCTTTGGAGATACTAACATTCGATCATAAATCTATACATGAGTGGATATGATTTATAATGCAACCTTATAGAAATTCCATTTCCATCATCTATCATTTATCAACCTAAAATCAATCATAATGTACACATAGATATTAAGGAAAAAATGTATGAGGTGAGAAACTAATCTAAATCAGTTTCCCTAAATGATGAACCTACAACATTCTATCATATGTAAATTCTCATAAAATATTCCCATACTAGATAAGACACAACTAGACTAAAATTAGGCCACAATCAACCCTTAGGTCCATGACTGTTAAAAAAACTTATATATCTACTGTCATACATCAGACCTAATGGCCACCTAGGGTTGACCATATGTGCTTTGAGAATCACTTAGGATATCTCTAAGCAAGATAAATCACCATGAAGGGATACATATCATATCTTGGGTATCACCCTTATTTTAATCCATTAAAATAGAGAGTATAATTCCATGTATGAGCTTTAAACCATATAAATAATTAATCAAGAAGGATCATGGGTGTCAATGATGTACCGTTCAACATGTCAGTAATAAGTGGAACCCTGATAATGCCTCCACATTCTGAATTCTAATCCAATGTATGATTATTATGTCCTTGTTTATTATAAATAAACACATTTAATGTAAATATAATTTTATAAGGGCACAAATCATAGGGAGTATATAATTAATCTCTCTTCATCCGAGATGATAACATGAAATAAAAAATCGTATGAATCAACAATGTATTCCCAATATTTTCTTTAGAATGTATTCATGTTGGTTTCACCCAATACTAGTGAATATTCTAGGAATCAATTGAGGTGATCATCATAAAACAGAGAGATTTCAAATGTATCAAGTGTTTTTTGGGTAATGTGGCCACCCACCATCCTATGTCGTCTTATATATCCTAGCGAGCTATATATTCAGGGAGATACAATATCTAATATATGAATCTTGTATGTGCTTAGAAACATCCGTTGTTTCATACATATCAATTAATATAAGTCTATTAATAATTCCATCAATGACTACATGAAAAAATTAGATCATGGTTTCACATTGTATCAAGGAATTACAAGCATTAATAAATTTTACTAAATATTAAATTACCATTTAATGATTATTTTCAGTAATCATTAGATGAATAACAATTTGTGAGGTACTAAACATGACATATGCATATATAATTTTGTAATCCATTGAGATACAAATAGATATAGGTATTTATGATTGTAATAATATGCATAATATTGTTTTTGTACATTCCTTGTCTGAATAGAACTTATATCCTATGTAATAGATTGTTAGAGTCAGGTCATTAGTGTCCTTGGAACCTTGTTAGATAAGTAGTTGTTGGTGGAACATTATTCAAACACTAATATATCATCTATAATTAATTAATTATAGACTACTAAAAACTAACTAATAAACTAATTAATAATTAACATGAATCTAAATTGATAACTGAATGTTATAACACATTTTGTTACAAATATGACCTGTGTATTCTTAATGGAATTGATAAAATTGAATATGGTGCATTGGGGTTGGTCTGATCACTCCCAATCATGGTTGGTGTAATTTTTAAACCTAGGTCCTACTAAAATGATTCTCTGATCCAATTTCTTACGAGGCGTCAATCATGAATCCTTTTATAAAAAAGGCTGCTTACTATCATAATGTGTCCAAAGGTTGTACAATGGGGAGAATATAACACATATCTGAGTAATAAAACCATGAAAATAGTTTACTATCATACACAATTGTAAATAGATAGATTGCGGAAGTTGTAAATAAACTAGAATTTAACATTCCATAATTAAAAAAATTAAAATGCTATAAAATCCCAATTAGCTATGCCATACATACAACATTGGCCACCCATTGGGATGACCATTCAAAAAACATGAGTAAAAAAGTAACTAAAATAAATGTTTAGGAAACTAATACTATCTCCAAGATAGACCAATAACCCATTATTCACTCATTGTTGAACATCAGCATCCCAAAAAATGATCCCACACAAGTATCTCCACTCAAACATGAATCTCTGGTCTTCAACCCTATCCACCATACAATAATTCTCTACCAAAATAGTAGACATATGGTCTATACATATCTTAACGTGCAAGTGAAAAGTTGAGAAATAAACCCATTATTCCACCCCAATGATAATCCTATAAATATTCTAATAAATGTTCATGAAAATGAAAAGTCCTAAAACTATGTGAGACAAAACTACAAAGAAAATTGAAGCGAATTAAAAATGAATCCATAGTCGAAGCCCATGTATGTGATCATATTAATCTGGGAATATTCCAAAATTGATGTTTTTTTCTATATGTGTATAAAATTATAGTTTCATACTAATAAATAAATAAATAAATATGAATAGTCATGTGTAAGTGGAATGAAATAATAAAAAACTATTCATTAGTCAATCATTGGGTCTGTAGTCCCGATCACCTAGACGTCATTTAGAATGAAATATAGCTAGACAATGTTCCATTCATGTGGTGTGTTATTAAGTGGTTGTATGGGTCTACAATCCTAAGAGACATTTACCAACTTCCTCTAAATCTGTAAATTCCTTTGAGAAAGATACATATCTATAGGGGGATACTCCTCTTACAACTGGGTTGACCCGTACTAGCCTCGAATCAATATAATGATGGATTTATAGGAAGTAAATCTATAAATCTTGTAAATGTCCATGATCTAGATGTCGTACTAACCATGCATTGTAAATATAGTCCAATTTGATATCCATGCATCCAAGCTCTTGGGCGGTAATGATATTTGGACATCAATAGAACATATGGGTCTAACCATGAGGCGATCTGAAAGAATATCTCACCGATGACACATCATGGCCACCTCTTGAGAGAAAAATGTGAATGCCAATCATATGTGTGAGATTCCATGATTAACAACCCTAATAAGGAATGTTCTCATAAACCTGATCCTAGAAGTAAGATCTAAATATCATCATCATATGATAAATTAAAGAGAATGTAATCATTCTCTATATTTCATAAGTTTATGAGAGTGTAATCATCTACTATAGACCCCAATTGGTGGTGATTGTAATCATTTGGCGATAACCCTTGGTTGACGAGATCATACTCATCATCATTTTAAATATGATCTAAGGATAGGTAAATGATCCTCATTACTCAAGATATTGTAATCATCCACAAGTATAATTAATAGGGATCTCATGACCGTATATCATTGTATTAGTCTCAACACCCAGATACCAAGATTCCCCAATGTAAATACGAATAATATAAAAATAAAATATATTGGATCACCACCCAAATTCATGGTAGTACCTCTTGGTATACCCTTAATCATATAAATAATATGTCATAGAAGCTGGATCCTAGGAAATAATGTCTATGATTCAACATGAATACGAAAAATATAAGGAATAACATCTAGACATCCCAAAGTGAAACAAAGATCCCTTGGATTATGCTTAATGACCACAAACCAGGAAGCCCCTCTAGTAAACATTAGTACATCAAAATAAATATGTGAAAGGTATATAAAAAAGGGCAACGATGTATGAAATCATTAAACCAACACTACTTCCATGACCCCAAGGGATTATAGGTTTGACATGGTTTCTTAGGTGACACCTGCAACCATCTCCACCCAAAATAGGCATTCTAGGCTAGGGTTGGTCAAATATTGAGCCCCCCTCAAGGTCCCTCAAGTGAAAAAATTATAGGGAATCATACTTGAGATCCTCTGGATCATCTGAGATGTCAACTAATCTTACTTTGTACCCTTCGATAAAAAGGTATAGGAGTAATCAAATATGAGATCCTTAAACCAAAATTTAATAGAGTCATCCTACATGTGATCATTGGAATAGTAAATAGTTGAAGGTGTACTATAGGGTACCCTCTATAACTATATAAGATTAAATAGGCATCTTAAATGGGATATTTAGAATGTAATATAGGTTAAGGGAACCTACTAGGTATTCCATTGGCAAGTATAAATGAAAAGTCATACCAAAGGGAACACTCTATAAATAAATAAGATAGAGGCAACCTATATGGGATCCTCTTGGTCAAAGAATATGAAGAGGAATCATATAGGTAATCTTTTGAAAATAGTCTAGAAGGGAACATATCACAAGTGATATATCCTCAAGGGAAAATTTACAATGGAATCATTAATGATTGATAGTTGAGGGATCATCTTAGTTTACGTATAACACTTAGGATATTTTGGAATCATTCACTAGGGGAAGAACCTCTCCCTTATGAAAATTCTCAAAACACTAATATTGTTTCCCCAAAACACCTCATAGATCTTACCATCATTCTCTATATAGAAAGATGCTCAAAATGGACTATCCATGGGTCCAATTAATATTCCTATGTAAAAATATTTAAAAAACCTAAAATTGGTGAAAGAAGGGTAGTACACTGTGTGTCTCTCATAGAACATGGTGGGTACTTCCAAGACCCCTCCTAGGAATGTACTCTACTTTCGCATGGCATATAAATGACCAAGTATGTGATGTTTATGATGGGTACACTTTCTTCACCCAGCACTAGACACCTGCTAGTGTCCCTTACATGACTTGGCCTTGTACATGGAATAGCCTTGTACATCTACATGGAATGCGACACACATGGGGTATGTCCATGTACTCTACATGGCCATGTACACCTTACACGACAATACTGGACGGTTAAATGGCTACATGAATGAGTACTAGTAAATATAGTATACGACCCATACACACAGTGTTTGTCCCTTACATAGAGGGTACATCGAGATTTTCATTTTCCATATAAATACAGAACACATGGCATGTTTTCCCCAAATCACATGTCTTGTACTTGGGTTTTCTTGAATGGAAAAACCTTGAATCACCCTAAAACCCTTGTTTTGAAGCCAAAAGTATTATATTAACCATAAATGGTTCCTAATAAATCATATAAAGTAATTAAATATTTAGAAATGTTAATCCATTTGGATTTATTGTGAAATTTAAAAATGGAATAAATTTGGGTAGAATCTATAGAAGCTTTTCCCATTACTATGGTCCATGTTCTCTGCATGATGATATAGTGTGTCTCGTGCATTGTATATGTAATTTTTCCCCCTATCGCTTTCTATTTCACCATACCATCTTTTATCTCCATCATGTGAAAGAGTAAAATCCATGGGCTTTGTAGAGAGGCCGGGAGGAGGAATGAATATAAATACAATAAAATGAATATATAGAAAAACAAATATGAAAAGGGGGTACACAACTGACGTCAGTGCTGAACATGATTTTACACCCCTATTAGTAAAAATTCCCCATTTGAGACTAATTAGAGGATATATATATAATCCAACACTTCCTTCAAAATATATGGCTGAAGGAGCCAATGAAAATAAATTAATATTTAATTTATTAAATATTATTTATTAATTATTTTGATAAAATTCTAACAGCTCTAATATCTTCCAAACATCATTGTATGAGTAAAAACCCTATTTTGGGACCATAAGAGTGGTTATAAATATTATAATATATCATCTACTAGGTTAAAATTATCATTTTACCACTTACAAGTATGTCATAAAAAAATTTATGCTCACAATTATCTTCCAAAAAACGGGGCCTTACAAACTCCCCACCATAAACAATCTCATACCTAAGATGATGATGCTAAGAATAGTATACATGATCTCAACCTAAGAATCTACACAACAAGCTATATGACCTATCAAATCACTAGTCTCATAGCACCAACAACTATATTCTACATAGGATATGTTCAATTACACCTGATCGGGTGCTCCCCGCCATAAGAACACCTTTATTATGGTCTTAAACGAAACCGTGTGAACAATGGCCCAAAAAATCATGGAATTTCAACCAAAATTGATGTTCACAACCCTCAAATGACCATTGGTGCACTACCATCCATATGTATTATCTTACACCATTCCATGATCATAACCTCAATATGATTCCTTCCTCAACTATGGTGGACGTTCAAAATAAAAGTATACCAATGTTGGGACGATTCCCTATCTCCTTTCACATGATGACGTAAATGAAGAACATGTTATACCATAAATATGAGTACACTAATATTTTATTGAAAGTAAATTACAATTACTTTTGAGACATGCTCACCATCATGTGAATACAAGAAGAAGATTCAACCACGAGTCAACTTTCTTACGGTACCCCATCCATTAACATTTTTGCCTCTCCCACGGAGGGAAATTCATCATTTAACTATAACTATTGGGAACCCATGCTAATTTAAAGCCTTGAAAACATTGGTACTTAGATAACAGATGATGGATCACCAATTTATGATTAAAAATGTACCGTGAGAAACCAGTGTATAACTTTATCACCCAAATCATATTCCATCGATTCATCTAACATGAGGATAAGATGACCCTGGTACACGACATGTCATTATAGAAAATTTTGAATCTCTTATGAAACACCTATTCAATATCAATAACATCACATGTTACCTGATTTAATTCAATGTCTTCCCGTCACCCGAATTTTTTTCAATCATGATCTGCGACCTACTCTGTAACTACATTATCAATAAAGGAAACACTGGTCATCCACACTAGGAAAAAAACGGTCATACCCATCAAGGTTATTCATAAAAAATATGCACTATAAGTTCCCTCTAAAGGATAAAGGTTTCAATGTACCTATAATGAAACATTTGATCACCTACCATGCATCAGACTCATAAACATAATATAAAACATGAACTAAAAGGTTTTTATTCAAAACTAAGGGTATCTACGTCTAGAACATATACCTATAGAACATGCCACACCATTAGGTAATAAGGTCTGCCCCCTATCCCAAAATGTCAGACCTATCTAAAAAATTTATATCACACAATGACCATCATGGGTTAAAACTAAAATCATGGACTATGAGGGAATGATCCCCATCAAGCATAACAAAAAAGAAATCCTACATAGAGGTCATAATAACAATGAAAAAATGATACTGAATTCAAACTCACTGAGAATCCACATATGGAAGTACCCTCATAAATTAATATATTACAAGAACGGTCTTAATATCCATCAACATCGTACTAAGTGATCTAACCAGATAACCAAAACTGAAGAAAAACTCCCCATAAGTGGTACAGAAAAAGGGAATTATGATTAATATCAATCTACTTCGGTCAGTGCACTTCTAGAGCATGGAGACCGAGTCCTCGGCCTCAACACCAATGCCTCAATGTAGATCCAAAAAACATGCCATCAAAATGAAATATATGTGTATATATAAGTATAAAAAATTCAATTGGACTCCATCTTCAGTAAAATTCAAACACTCGGAGGCCTATATGATGTGAATCATTCATTTCATATATAGTGAATATGATGGAAATTTCTTTTTCCAACCCAGATTCAAAATCGATCATCAGGTACTTTTCAATGGACAATTGCCAGAGATCCATAGTAAATCAAAACATCCAAAAAACATGTGCTTCATTAAATTTGAAAATAATATATATCATTCACATCAAAGAACAATATTGAAATCCCATAGCATATAAAATAAGACTTATTATTGAAGAATGTGTTCCCAATGCACTAGTCTTATATCTATAATTAGTCTGAAAACATTTTTAGTACTCTTGTATACAATTTACTCAAATACTAATTTCATGTAAAAGAACACATCTGATACAACATTGTAACATCTCAACCAGATTCCACTAAATTGGATCTCCGAACTGGTTGGTTATAAATCCTAAAGCATGCCTCCCCAATTAACAAAGGCAGTCAACATGGAACAGGAGTCTAAAGGTGGTACATGGGTTAGATGTTATCCTTAATCGAAGTAATAAAATAATGTAAATACATAAGTATCATGAAAATTAGTAAAGATTAAAAGTAAGTAATTTTTAAATTAACAGAAATAGAACATGCTACAATAAAAGTGAAAAATCAATAAAATCGTAAACAACTATGTAATATATACAACACTGGTCACCCACTGGGCCAGCAATATAGATTCAATAATATAAAAAGAGTTGAATTTGATATAAACTAGAACAAATAGAAAAACACACATGAGAATCTCTGCTCGAACATGATATTATGATCCTCATCCCTATCCATCATGAAATTGTGAACCTATTCAATAGAATACATAAGGTCAACACATAAAATGAGGTGCACTTGATGTTGTGAGAAATGATCTTAGTATGCTACCGTATTTATGAACATATAAATACACTGCTATAAGTGAATGATATAGAAAATCCTTCATCCTAGATGGGAGACAACTAATATGATATGTGAAGCTATTCAAACATGAAACTAAAGTCGAAACCTGAGTGAATGATCTCTATCAACTAGTCAAGTGACACTATGGATTTACATATATATATATATATATATGAATATATATGTGTAGTCACAAATGTATTCATATATATATATATGAATATTCATCAGAAAGGTGAATTAAATAACATAAAACAAATTAGTGGTCGGTCCATGGGTCAGTAATCCCGATATCCCAGATATCCATAAAAAAGATATTGAGATGGATGTTTTGTCACTCAACCCGTGCATAATTAAGTCGATCTCTGGGTTCATAACCCCAATCGGCATATAATTTCTTCATACAAGACCAAAAATTTCGCATTGAAATATACATCACCATAGAGGGATACTTTTCTGACACATGGGTTCACCTATACACATATTGAATCAATGTAATTATTGATTTTAATGTCTTATTGAAAGATTCCATAACTCACATACCCTTTAAATTTAGTCCAATGAATGATCCCAAGGTCCCGATCCATAGGCAGTCACGACATTGAAAATCGTATGAACCCAAATGGTCAAACCCTTTGCTGATTTATAAAGAGTTCTCACTGGTCAGATTCCACGACCACCCTTTGAAATCCAAATGTGAATGTCAACCATAAGTGTGTGATTCCATAAACAACTACCCTGATAAGAAAATGCATCAAAAGTCTTGTCCCATAGAAAAGGGTTATAGATCTTCGTCATATGAATAGCCTTGGAGAACAAAGTCATTTTCTATAAGTCATAGGCCTAGGGGAGTGTAATTATCCTATGTAGACCCTAAGATGAGGATAGAATAATCTTCCACCCACAAGCTTGGGTTGAGGAGAGTGTAATCATCCACATTTAACCCACAATACGAGGAATGAATAATCATCCTCATTACTCTAGATAGTGGAATCATCTAACAATATTATTATTAGGGACTACATGCATGTATATCATAATAGTATGCCCAATAGTCATATTCCAAGAAGCACCTCTAGAAATCCAAATAATATAATAATAAAATATGAATTCTCAATATCTAGATCACAAGTAGTACATATGGATATAATAGTAAACATAACAAGTAAGCCTAATTAGAATCTAGATGTAATGAAATCACATATAATATTCCAAATAAATAAGAATAATCCTAGGAAGAATGTTTGAGCCTCATAGAGGGAACGAATGATGCCTCATGTCAGGCTAAAAAACAACCATTATGGAAGCACATATGGTAAATATCACAACATCTATAATAAATATGTGAAAATTATAAACAAAATAGTGTGGATGGAAAAATACTAAAGCCCAAAACTAATTCCACTTCCCCATGGGATTAACAGTTCTACTTGGGTTTGATGGTGACACTGACCACCATCTCAACCCAAACCCAACGTACTAGATTAGGGCCATTAAAACAACAATACACCACGAGGACCCTCAATTATAACACTAAGAAGGAATCCTACATGGAATCCTCAGGGTTTACAATGAAGTGATGCAATCGTAATTGGTATCCTTAGCTAGAAATGTAAGGGATGAATCATACATGGGATCATCCAACAACAAGTCAATAGGGGCATCCTAAAAGGGATCCTCAAAACCATACATAGGTGAAGGAATTCTACAACGGATCCTCTTTAACTGCATAAGAAAGAACAGACATCATATATGAGATACATAGAATAATATACAAATAATGGTATCCTATTAGGGATTACCAAGGAAATCACGTATGAAACTAATACCATGGGGGAACCTTGGTATAAAAACAGGATAGACACATCTTATATACGATACTCTAGATCAAATCATAACCATTTTAATCGTGAAAGTGATCCTCAAAATCAAAAAATATCATTCCCTCAATGTTCAGAAGGGAACATATAATAAGAGATATTCCCACAAGGTAAAATCCCCAAATGCATCAGTCCTGAGAGAAATCTCATGGATCATATGAGATCAGGCTACACATATAGTAAATGTTGTTTTTTATCACTGGGGGAAGAACCTATCCATTAAGAAAATTACTGTAATTCTACCTTGACGTAAATAAAATAACTTACAGTTCATACCATCTCTATCTACAAGAAATGATAATAAAAATGAACAAATCTTGTGACCAATTTGGGCTCATGGGAGAAAAACAAGAAAACCCAAAAAAAGTTTGAAAAAGGGGATGTAAATTTCATATCTCTCTTAGATCATGGCGTATACTCTCGAAGCCACTCCTACACTTTTACTCTACCTATACATGGAATGTAAATGCGTAATTATATGATGTATAATATGGGAACATGGTGTATACATTACATGAGGTACCTACATATGTATGTCATGTGTCTTGGCCATGTACATAGCGTGCTTGTGTACTTCTACACAATGGATGGCCCATAATGGGTATAGCTGTGAATTCTAAATATATATGTTCCCCTTTTATAGGTTGTTGGGATGAGTAATTGGATACCCGATTGACTACTAGTACACATCATTTATTACTATAAAATGGTGTGTTCTGAAAAATTCACCTTTATAGAAATGAAAGAACACATTGCATTTTTTTCCTAAACCACACAACATGTACATGTGATTTCCAAAATAGAGAAACCTCGAATAGCACAAAAACTCTCTTTTTCACACCGAATGCAGTACATGAACTCTAAAAGGGTCCTAAAAAGTATATAAAATATTTGAATTTTTAAAATGATTAAAATACAAGGATTCATAGTGAAACATAGAATGGCCTTCATTTGGCCAGACTCTGTCAAAACATCACCTGTTTCTATGGTCCACGGTTACCGTATGATGATTTGGTGCCTCCGGAGCATCAAAAAAACACCAATATCTATCTCTAACTATATAGTTTTTTAATCTATATCATTATTTTACCTCTATCATGTGAAATAGGAACCAATATAGGGGAGTCCATGAGTTTCTAGGAGGATGAGAGAAAGGAAAATAATGAAATAGAATAAATATAGAAGAAAATTAAATAAAACAGATGGTGCGGGGGTGGCCTTAATACATAACATTAGTTTATATCTCTCCAAGAAATAAATCCCCATTATAGACTCAATATAAGAGAAAATAAAATAATTTGACACTCTTGACGAATGATATGGATGAATAAACCTGTACGAGTAAATTAATATTTAATTTAATTATTATTGAATATTAATTATTCTCCTTAAATTAGAATGGTTCAGAAATATACCCACATCCTTTCGCAGGGTAAAAAACCTCATCCATGGCCATTATAGAGGTTTAATAAATTATCCATGTTCATATGCTACAAAAAAATTACAATTTTACCCCTTAAAATATCTGATCTCAAATATTAAAAAAACTACACAAAATTATCATATAGAAAAACAAAGGACATTATAGTTGGTATAAAAATGGACAGAAAAATGGGTCTTATATGTTATTATGTAAGTATATAGACCCTTGTTTGGATCCTATGAATCAATATATAATTAGAGACCTCATTCTTGGGATCCTATGGGTGATAACAATAAGCTGAGTCATCCATTTTGGGATCCTTGATCATAGTTATTCTCTTATGATAATTCTTATATCTGGAGTGCAGAACATCCCAAACCCAGACTCCAACCTCTCTAATATTATTAATACTAAAAATGAAAAACTAAAAATGGTGGTGGTCATAATACAATCTCATTTCCATGTCACTCAAGGTCTGCAAGAACACCCAATATATCCCTATTCTTGAGTAGCATCACCTTCCCTCTAGATTGATATTGTCGGAAAATAGTTAAATTGTTAAATGTGGAAATAAATTTTAATCCCCCAAAAATATTATCATGTCCATCATAAGGGTATCATTTCATTTATCTCTTAAGATCTCTCTCATTCCATTCACGATAGTAATACCCCATTTATCCTAACTTACGCTCAGAAAGTCGCCCCTTAAGAATCCTCAAATTAACCAAAATGATCTACTATCATGATAAACATGAAATAAATACTAAAAATGGACACATTTTATTACATATTTTGTGTCTTTCTAAAATAAACTAGCATAAACTCTCAAATGGGAAAAAAGGGTGTTGTATACAACATGTACTCAAAGTACACATCATGTTCTCCAAACACTTTACCCTGGACACGTATGTATAAATGGGATGGGTACACCATGGGTCTTCGCTTTTACTATTACATGGACGAAGAATGCAATCATGGCGTCTAGCCATGTGCTACTAAATGACCATATCCTCCTTAAATATAGTGTCTTCCTTACTACCCAGACACATTCCCATATACTACAACATGGAATTTACTTCATGTAAAATTATTTGGTATTAAATACATTAAATTCCATAAAATATAAGAACACATGGTGTGTTATCTTGAAAAAAAATCAAATTATGGTCATTTGTTTTGAATATAAAACTCATCTAATCTATTTAAAACACAATTTACTCTTGATTAAAAATATATTGACATCATAGGGACCCCAACAATAATAAAAGGGAATTAAATCATTTAAAAAACTAATATATTATGATTTATAGTATAAAAAATATTTCCTCTTTTCTATCCATAAAACACTAAATATTGTCATTAGATCTACACCATGCACACATCAAGCTCTGATGTAGGTATAGTAAAGCTCATCAATGATAAGTCCTCCTACCTCCACCCCTTCTATACCTCAAAACTCTATTAGAAAAATGTAAAAGGAGAACCCAAAAGTTATATTTTTAATAAGAGGAGGATATGATGATATAAAAAAATATGGAAAATGAATAGAAAATTGAAAAAAATTGAAAAAAACTAGGCAAGGGTGTGGTCCCAACACATAAATAATTTTTATGTCTCACCCACAAATACCCCAAATTCCAAATGCAATAAGAGTGTATGGATATTAATATTTTCTCTTCTGAACAGATATAACCATCCAATCCATTATAACTAATTTAATATATATTTATTTAAATATTAAATATTCTACAAAAATTAAAATATCATGAATGTTGACCAACTACATATCCTTTGGTAAACACCATTTTCGAGGACATACTGAGTGGGAAAATAGGTATTTGCGTACATCTATAAAGGGAAAATATCCATATTACCCCTTATTAGTATCCATTATAGAAAATTCAAAAATACTCTCATTTTCACAACATGTAAAAACACCATATTTTAGACCAATCATGAACAAGGACATCCCTAATTCAAGAACTCGAACAAATAAACTCTTGGAATGGTCCTCAACAAATGGAATATCAATGAAAGGCCAGTAAAGCACACTAAAACATTCCTACGCACTCAGAAATTTCACATCAAGTGCATAATGACACAACTACATGTTGTAACATCCTTGACCAAATACCCAAAAAGGTAGGACATAATAACACTTTAATAATCTCAACCCACAACATGAGGAAAATAAACGCAGTCAAAAATCCATCTTCCTCAACCAAAATCCAAATGAAAAAGTTCATGGTTGTATATATATTTAAATTTCATCAAACATTTATGCTAAGGGAGATCACATTCGACACATATTTCACTAGAATTACCCATATCCCATCATATAGTACACTAGATAATCTCAAGGATCTACTCATTAGAGAGGTATCATAACAACCCAATGCATCTCAACCCATTAACCATGTTGTCCAATTGGACATCGAGAGCAAATTTTATCTTTAATAAATCATGCATCTCTAGTTCATCCCTTGACAATAACACCGTATCCTATTGTCTCATCGAACGTAGACCCCAAGGACTG
The DNA here is from genome assembly GCA_963277665.1 of Viscum album. Classification (NCBI taxonomy): domain Eukaryota; kingdom Viridiplantae; phylum Streptophyta; class Magnoliopsida; order Santalales; family Viscaceae; genus Viscum; species Viscum album. The sequence continues at coordinate 2,139,409,750 of OY728163.1, read as the reverse complement.
GTCCAAACACTCCATGCCCCTCATTAGGCATGATCAGAATATTCAGGGACCAAATGAAGAAACTACATTCTGTCCATCTTTTTCTTCAATAAGTGACTTCAAAATATTATATATCCTAGTAGTACTACAAGGGACCTTCCAATAACATCCCAAAATAACTTTATCTGAAAACACATTTCAAAGTCCCAATAAATTACAACTACACACACCTAGGCCCTATATCGCATATCATAATGGATATCTATAAACCCTTATTATTTTGTAAGAACATGTTTATCACATATTAAATATTGTAGATAAATCCTCTCTATCCAACACACATTGGTACTGACCTTCTACATTATGAGGGTTTTTCTTATTACTTGAGTTATATATATCTATCACTCCCATATTTATTCAAAACAATGATGCTCATGGTACACCACAATACCTAAAATACACAACCAATGTAATCAAGAGCCTTATTTAAAATCCTAGGACATTATAGATGTCTCTTGTTATCTCAACTGTATCCCTCAAACCCTAGAGACCAAATCATAGGTTGATTACATTGTACCAAAGGTGTTAAAAGGCTATTGGTCTCATTCAGGTACGTTTTAAACCACCACATAATCAGGGATAAGACTCTGCTTATCCTTATCAATCATTCATAAACCCTTTAAATTGTTATTTCATCCAATCTCTTTAATAATAATACCTATGAAATTTTATCATAAGAAAATCTTACCTCAATACTGATGTCCACTCCCCATCATGATCTGATATGCCTCATATAATCCACCCATATACCATCAAGGATATTAGTCCCCTACCTCATGCCAATTATTAAAAAATAATTAATTATAAATATTTATAATTAATATAACCATATAATTTTTTAATAATTTTACAATAAAACTCAAAATCCCTCATCCAAACACTAAAAATATTTTAAAATGGTGTGTCTGAATCTAGACATGCACCCAAAACAAAATCCATCTAAATTACCCAAATAAATCCATTTTTATCCTTACAATTTCTCCTATATCCTGAAATAATTCTATTAAATTTAATACAATGATGTATCTTCTTCAATGATAATTTAAATTTAATACAAATAACTTATTAGGGTATCCACTACACAATACAAGAAAAATATCATCTCACATATTCAATTCGAACATGAATTTTTGGAATTTATTTAAAAATTTGTCCTTAAAAGAATTAGGGGTCATTTATGGAAGGTAAAAAATTAACTAATAACAGGTGAAGAAATAACCTAAATTTGTTATAAAATTATGCTATTAAAATCAATTCTCAATGGGGGATATCGGGAAGGGTAGGTTTGGCCAATTGAGCCTTCCACATGTTCTCTGTTTTCCATAAATAAAAGGGGATTAAGCCCCCATTTAATTTAAAAAATCTTAAAAATACTATTAATGGTGTAAACCCATGGTTTATTCACAAAAAATTCTTGTTAAGGGACCCCCAACCAATTTTTAATGAATATTCACATTGTGGAGCACTAATTGTAGGCTTGAATGGCATATGGTAGCTCTGTTATGAATCTTAACCACTTTGGATTTCCATTGATTCTCTCTCAATACCCCATAACACTTTATAGGTCTCATTAATTATATGAATACATCACATAGTGATTTTTTATTTTGGAAAACCATAGTTAGAGTATTATTTCACAATATAATCCATCATCTATATGAAAATTGAATGTTTAATTGAAATCATAATGACTTAAAATCCATGGGGAATTACAAACCCACCAAAATAACTTTTATTATCCAAACGTTTTAATGGAAATACATGAACCACATCTCCAGTACAACACAAATCTTAAATTATTATAAATTCACCTTGTTTTATCTCTAAATGACTAATTCACTTGTATAATAAAACTTAATACATCATTTTTGGATTCCCAATATTTTATAAAAAATAATCATTTTTATTATAATACCCAATCAACTATGGATTAAAGGGATTCCTACATGTATTTCCCATCTCACTACATCATAATCTATTCCAGAAGCATGAGTTTGACTTTCTCTGTTCAACTTTATTTAGAATTATTTGACACACCCACTGATGCATCCAAAAAACACTAACCAATAACTCAACATTAAAAATAATAACCAAAACAATGTAGGGTTTGACTCATTCATGAAACCGTGGAACCATATTCATGTTCCTACAAATCTCGATCATCCCAACAGACACAATCACATTTATTATCCATATGATACACCACTGAATCACATCTCAAATCACAATTCACCCACACCAACATGTCATGAATCATGCTTTAACAAGTGAACCATTTCATTACTAATAGATCAGCCCATGAATATTCTAAAAACCACACCAGCTCCAAATAGAGAAATACTTATCAGCTGTATCAAACTCATCCTCATATCATGCCAAAATCTCCCCAAGACCGAGGCCAATGAACAAACATCATCAAAAAAAAATCTATTGAAATATATGTTATTACCTGAGGAACCTACTATTAATGTATCTGAGAAAACATTAGTATCCATGTGTCTCCTCTACCATTAAATAATCAGTCATTCCACATCGATGAACCAAAAAATATAATGGTAATTTAATTTTGACTGATACAATGCCTTCCACCAATGAATTGTAATTCTTTCAACATTGAAGAACCCAAATTACTAATCTTAATGACCCAAAATCCATGTATCACTACATGAAATGATTTTATGAGGATGTTATATCTCCAAAAAAGTAATTAATATAATACACCAGTCATAACCCATTACCATAAAATGGAAATGTCAACCACCATCAACCAATTGCGTACACCCATCATAAATTTCTTACCTTTCTTTTCTCCTCATGAACAAACTCAAAATAATCATACTATTGAATGAAAATTTCACTCATACATAGTGATTATCACCTCTCACTAACCCATAACACTATGCCTCATTGATGATTAATTTCAAGGACTCGATAAGTGATGGGCACACTATAGTACCTTAATACATCATTGATTCAAGCCATCACCAATGATGTACATCTATTTTTTTACTCTTTACAATAGGAAACCATGCATGGTTTTCCCTATGTAATTAAAATTCAATTTAATACCTCTCAGGTTCATCCATAGTCTGAGAGACTTTCAATGGAACAACACATGACTCAATGACTAATTCATGAAAACCTGTCATCGACTCTACCCTATGTGAAACTAACCACTCACACTATGTATTTTTCTCACAACTCAGTGCCAAATATCCGCTCTCTTCTACAAATGGTAGAGTGATTAAATCATAAACCTCTCATAGATTCTTACTCGTGATACTATTTCGTCTCAATTGAACCATACAGTTCCACCCTCCTACGCATTTTTATGTTACAACCCAACTCAATATCTCATGAGTTTCATCCCATGTTAAAAATGCTCATATTCCTAACTCTGTAACCATGCCCCACAGGCATGGTAGTCACATTAAATATTACATGTAATTGTTCTTTCCAAGGATATCCACTTGATCCCCTTCGATATATGTTTTTTTTTCAAAAGAAAATGAATCTACATAGGATCCAACTATTCTACCATAACATGTATCTTGAGAACTATAGGCTAGGAATAAAATTTTTCATTACCATTAAGGTAGCCTCAATACCAAAAACTATATAATACCTATGAATCATAAAATACAAATTCATTCACTTAAATGTTTCCAAAACCACTTATGGTTTCATCATAACCACCAATACAATTGGATAGAGTTCCACCAAGAATCTTAATGAGAAAACACCATATAGTTAATGATCGAATCATTAAGTAAGTGAACCAATCAAAATGACTAATTATGGTCCACTCCCAGTGGGGTTTTATTCACATATTAAGATCATTTCTCAAGTATAAATTGACTATACTAAACTAATCAATGCACAATTTTGGGGCATTAAATTCCTATACTGACACAAGATGGTCTCTATACATACCTTGATAAAAGTAATGTGTATTCTTAGCTGAAGAATCGCTCATACTAATATCTACATGGATATATTATGAAATGAAACACCTATAGTCTAGTTGAATAGAATACCAACAACGAGTAATATAGGAAAACACAATGTTGTTGTTGATATTTTAAACTACTAAACCTCTTGTCAAAAAAATAACCACATTAAATCTTTTATATATCATCTGAATAATATATTCCATCCATAAAACATGAATCTTAAATATTTTCAATAGAATAATATAAAAACTCTAATAAATCATAAATCCCCAAAACAAGTTTGTCGCTCAATGAAAATCACACAACGGTATCATTAAGAACCTTTAATAGTAATCCCATGACCTTGAAAACCGAGAATCCCTGGGGGAAATTTGTTCTAAATTAAATAGCCTAAAATACATAATAAAATTCCTAAAATTTTTATACTACATATCAACCATCTCCCCAAATAATAAAATAATTAATCACTAATACAAGTTTGTAACTCCCCGCACCTATTCCCATAATAGTTCTCAGACCAATGAAATAAAAAACCCTAGGCACACTACACAATTTTTCAATTCTATCCAACTAGTGGTGTGGTCCTAATAAAAACAATGAAAAGTCTTTCCCTTGAGAAAATTTCAAACAATACATTATAACAAATAAAATTATATAAATATAAAATACAAAGTACATAAAATAAAAAATGATCAAATATCAAATCACCCATGATATATTCATAAAAAACATTCAACCTATCTCCCACTAGTATGATAAAAAATACAGGATAAACCAAAAGGAAAACCCATACACACTTTCCTACTTCTATTAACATAACTCATAAACCATGTCTCCTAATACTCATTAAGATTGTCCAATCCAATCCACTACATTTTTTTCATCTAATTTGAAATGTTGTAAAAAATTACTTGTACACACATAGTGGTGCAAATTTAAGGTGTGATCATATAACAATATAATGTTTTACCAAGAAATACTATATTATGTCCTCATATGTTTGTATATACATGATGAAAGGGATTATGGTAAAAATACTTGTTGAATTTTTTGTTTCATAACTATGATTTCTAGGCACCACACATGTTTAACATATTAATCAATCCACCATGAAAAAACAAGGACACCATGGTGACTAAGCATATGTTCATTGGTGAAATGCTAAAATCCAATCATAATCTGTTTAAATCATATATATTCTTAAATCAGAGATTAAGACTTAGGGTTGGGAGGTTTACAAACATTGACCTAATAAACACACACTATATAGTCCCATGAATCCAAATCTAAACCAATTACCTCATTGATTAAAGTAGGGACCATATGGTTCATCTAAATTAATACAAGGACACATCACTTGGGGTGGTCCTTGATAAATTACTATGATGGTCTTGTCCAATTCATGAACATGACCAATTCTGCACATGTCAATGTTTATAGCCCAATTCTTTATCAAGGAAATGTATAATCAGCACCCCAACATGCCCCAGTGAGCCGAGGGAGGTCATGTCATGCACACTAACCCAAGAATATGCAATGAAAACCCCTTGAACAAATACCCAATGAGAAATTGGTGATTCATTTTTCATAAATCTAAAAACACTACAAGAAGAATGAAATCACTATCATACATGAATAAACCTTTACCCATTGTTTTAAGAAACTTGATATGATCATATGTATATTCACATTGACCAAACTCTTATCATTTAGAGAGGAGATATTAGGAAACTACAACAGAGGAAGGGTCTCCATTCCAATATAAATATCACTAGTTTTTCCTTGAGTTGTAGTCTATTGATATATATCCCTACATCAGAACATGGATAATATCCCTTATTAGGGTTTACACTGAGCAATAAACCCATCCTGGTATCTTGTAATTCACAGTGTTCACTATCATCACTCGATAGTGAATCCATTACCAATAGGATCAGAAGATCAAAACCACATGGTTTGGTATAACCTTGAAAAATCCCTCATGACTCCTAGTCCTTATATATAGACACTACCCCAATCAATCCTTTTCTACCCATACTTGGAATCAGTTAGTAGGGTCTAGAACTCAACAATCCTAGTCCAGCTACCCAGGACTTTCCAATTTCATCCAACTATAATACTTCTTTATAATAAATTATTATGTACCTATGAATTCCAAATTCCTACATCTTAATCTCTTATCACATCTCCCAAGGTTGATCTCAAAACCTATCACATATAGAAACACATTTTTAACATATACACTAATTCTAAGAGGAATACTCTAACTCCATCAAAACTTGAATACATTCCTCTATCACTGAGAGGGAGTTCCTTATTATTCAATAAAAATTGTTATATCTCAGACATCCTTATTCATTCCCGATACCCTCACACATTTTCAAATGAATAATGAGAAGAAAATTGTTTTTCCAAAATATTGAATCAAATTTCACTTCCTCATAGAGTTCTCTCATAAGATTAACTAAATCCCCACAGAGAAAAAGAAACTAGGAGACTGTAAATTATCCAAGGCATTAAATAGCACATGCTTTAATTTTGTTATGTTGAATGAAGCCTCATTATTTCGTTTATGGACTCAAATGGTCATTATAACCAATTCCAGAAACAAAAAATTTTATAGTTATGTATTCTCATTAATAGTTATATATGTGATATTTTATCCTAGGGGACACCTACCTCAACACTAGATTTAACACCTCATGGAGATCATATGATCCATGTCCAAGCCATACAACCATCGTACATTCTCCAAGGTACATGTCTCATGAAAAATGTCATAAAAACATTAATTATAACAATCTTATATTAATCAAATAAATTAATTTAATTGTTCATAATTCATAAAAAATCAACTAGTTTCAACTTCATGATGAAATCTTGGGAAATATGGTGTGTTATACTCTCCCCACACACCTAAACCAATGTTTCATCACCTTGAGATTATAGAAAATATTTATATTGAATTAATTTATTATTCTTTAGAGATTATAAACCTCATAACCATGAAAATATGTTAATAATTAGTATTCATTATAATATGATGAAAATTATATTTTATATAATTAATGATAATAATTATAATTAATTTAAGAAATACTATTTAACAAAATGAACTATTGTAAGTTATTTTGATCATGGGCATTATTTTTTTCAAATATATTTTCTGTAAAAAATAATTCAGAGTGTTTATGTTATGAATATTTATTTTATATATATGAATAAAATGATTTAATCTGTTAATAATTTGGTAGAAATTAATGTAATATCAATCAGTGGAAAAACAGAAGATTTTATAAAAAATGTATTGTATTCAGGCAATGCATTTTTATCTTAATAAATTAAATTAACACTTATATTTAGATAATTTAAATTATATTTTTAAATAGTATATTTTATAAAATATTTTCATATTCATTTAGTGGTTTTTACTAAAAAATGAATTGGATTAAGTAACGTTGTTACTCTAATAAATGAATTTACAAAAATATAGTTTTTATACCATTTTTTATACTTATTTTGAAATAAATTAATAGCAATAATCATGACTGAATTTGATAAATTATTTACAAATTTTTAATATAAATTTCTAATTTGGGTAATGAATTTACATTAATTTTTTATAATGAATATTGATTTGTTACTTCAGTTAAGGATAAAAAAGGAAAATGATTGGGTTTAACTAAAATCATTGGTTTAAAACATCACTGTAACAAATATATATATAAGTGTAAGAATATTTTTTTTCCATAACATTTCTATTATTTGACATTTTTCTACTTAGTGCCACATTCACATTAGTATGAATATTATATATTTTAATTTTTTTTTTATATTTTCAACTTTTCCTCCCCACTTGCTTAAAAAATTTGTCCTCCACCCCTCACTCTCTCAAACCGTTTGATACATATAGTTCATCCAACCCATAAAATGATCATTAATGTGCGTTTATATTCTTAAGGCAAGAATTCACAGTAAATTTTTTATCCATATCATTTTCACTAAACATGTCGCCATCACATCCCATGACTAACACACATTTGTCATGTCACTATGTTCTATGAAAGACACTATAGTGCTTAAAATATATAATTTGGAACTATCCCAAAATCTACCCATCTTCTTGTGACATCATATTATTTCCCATAATGCATTCAAAGACTTAGGGTAGGGAGGACTCCAATTATCTACCCAACACCAAAACAAACTAGGTAGGGTTATGAATCCACATCTCGACCAACTACCTAATCACTCAATGACGGGTCCATTAGTCTTGTCTTGTATCATTCCATGACAAAGAACCTTGGTGAGTCCCTAAACCATGTCTACTCAAGTAGGCTTATAATTCATGCACATGATCCAAAAAACTCATGTTTAGTTACTCAACCTAATAATTCTCATGTAATGGTCAAACAATCACACTAACCAACTCATGTTCACTATTAGAGGACATATAATGCACCAAAACCCAATACTATAAGTGATGATGACCTTGAACCAATATCGAAAGAAATATGGGATAATAACGTAGCATACACCTTGAATCACTACCTAGTGAATCTAGTGATAGTTATACATCCATATCCCTTGACCGACATCATGAGAGAACATGGCATCATCATATGTCTATATACCTCAACATTCCCCATGTAAATCATGGTGGAAAATTTTTGTACCCATAGAATAGGCAGGGCACATAGGCCATCATAATGCTCATTGGTCAAAAAAATGATAAAGTCACTTCAGACTTATCCCCACATAACAAAACATTTAAACTCACATATTACATAATCCACTATTCTACATGAATCCACCCTAGATTTTTATCACTAAATTGTCTTAGGATAATCACCCAATGGTGATACCACTACTTGTAGTCTCACTCGACCCAAACCCCATATTCTAGTTTGAACTTATTAAATACTTCCTCAGTCTCAATATTCCTAATCCAATACAATCCTAATCCACCATGTTCTATGAAATGATAGATTTAAATGATAGGGTAAAAACCAAAATATTCATAGCCCATACTACCCAGGGATATCCAAAATTTTCCACTATATAACCCAAATGGAAAATTTATTCAACATCAGAATTAACTCTCATAACCCTCACCTGGGAACTATATCGTAACTCATAAGTGGTAAATCTCAATTATTTACCTTGATAAAACCCCACTTCATGACCAACTATATTATCCAGAGGTATATTAAACTCCATGTACAGACTATGAATTTAATCAAAACATGTGAAGAAGTTCCTTGCCACTCGTAAAGGAAATATTTGTGTCTCCAATCATTACTTAGCCACAAAATCTCATTCCTTCCTACACGAACAGTGAAACAAAAAAAACTATATTGAATCTCCTATCACATCCAAGGACTTATTAGAGTTATATTGTCACATCAACTAAAGGCATCCCCCATATTATCATAGTCATCGGGTGTTCGCCAATTAGACAATGTGTTTAATAAAACTTTGAGTCATTATAGGATGCTCAATTACACTGAATGATATCTATTAAAGACTCAAATAGTCCTTCTAACATGTTCTGAAACCCATGAAAGTATATTTCCAGTTATTCTTATTAATATACATGTAGGTGAAATTGTATCATAGGAGTCACATAACTTAATAAGGATGTAATCCCCATACTATGCTTCCTTGATCCTCATTATATGTAACCAAAAACCATGTTCACTTCAATACATAGGTCTCATTCTAAGCATGACAAAAAAAATCGATAATAAAAAAATTATATTTAGTTAAATAATATAATTTTGATTTATTTTGAATTTTTTTTAAAAACTAATCCTCCATCATCCACACACCCAAATCCTGAGCAATGTGGGGTGTTCCACTCTCGACACGCAATTTAATCGAACAGGTAAAACCCCAATTTATTGTCATATTTTTCTATAAATTTGATGTGTTTGATATATTTTAATGTACACGAAAATAATATTATATGAATAATTTTTATATATTTTAAATTAATGTATAGTATAATATTTTTGAAAGTAATTTATAATTAATTTCCAAAAAATATTATCTTAATGAACTATTTTGATATATCTTATTTATGTAAATGTTTTTTTGTCATATATTTAAAAATAATTATCTTATATTATTAATCATATGATTATTTATTATTTGTATATTAAAAAACTTATTTCATTTGCTATGAATTGGTTATGCTAGAAAATAAAATCATTTGAATGTAAAAATAAATGTATTTCTAAAAAAATGACATTCGGAATGTAATGTGCTTCTATCATAATAAATTAAATTAATAAATAAGGATGAAATATTTCAATTAAATTCGTATAAGATATATTTAATAATTATCTTAACATTTATTTAAATTTTTCAACTGGGAAATCCAAAATAAGTTCAATGTTATGCATAATTATTCATTTTTCTACCGACAATTTTCATTGCATTTTACATTCCAATTATAAAATGAATTTCTACCAATTATAGTGATTTAATATGATGAAATAGATTTTATATTTTGATTCTTAATTTACAGATATATGAATGAGGGCACAATTATTTTTTTCCCAAAGGAATATTATCAATAGAAATTATTTGTTACCTCGACTAATGATAAAAAAGGTTTAATATGTTCTTAAAATATGATGAGGTTTAAAATATCACCTTAAAATATATATGTTTCATTATATTGAGACACTTAGACCATGAATTATTTTATCATTGATTATATTTCCACTTGATTCCATTTTCACTTGAATAATACTATTATATTTTAATGTTTTAAATATTTACAAGTATTCCACTCAACTCACATATAAAAGTAATTCTGTTCCCTTTCACTCATCAAATCATATTTACTAATATATATATGATCAAAAAAATATCTTAATTCCCTATTATTATAACCACTTTACTCATAAGGGATATTTCATTCAAAAAAATCTTTTGAAGGCTTAAGTTTTAAACCAATGGAGGTTTTTAAAGAATATGCAATTGTATAAAGTGATCTATATTAAGAACCAGTCTTCCATAACCTCTTCCAAATATTATATAATAAAATTAAATTTATTATGTACAAATATTTACTATACATAAATGTTTTTATATTAACGATACTATGATTTTCTACCTCTTCCACACCATATTAGAAATGATCATGTCATTCATGTGTATGTGCGGAAAACCACCTCTATGAAGTGATGTGGTTTTTTATCTCCCCCACACATAGATATTAAAATAAATGTTGGATATTAAATATTAATTCAAGGTTTTATGTTTTTTTATCATTATTAAAATTTCATTGAAAATCATTAATTTCCAATCAATGTTCATTTTTTATCATAAATGTATTGGAAGAGGATTGATGATATTTATTCAACTGCACTATTTATTATTATTTTGATTATATATTTAAACATACAAACCCAAATGATGTGATTAATATTATTTAGTGTTTTGGATTCTAATTAAAAATTTTCATTAGACTAGACAATTTTCCAAATTTTCCATTTCTAAGAGATATGGTCAAACCAGGATGGATTAATTTTTCATTAATAAGTCCCTATCATTGCATATAATGAAGCACACAAATAGATTTGGAATTGAAGAACATCTAACTACTATTAAATTTTTTATGAATCCCGTTACAAAATTTATCTGAAATTTCATGGGATAAAATAGTTTTCTACACTCATTTTAGTAGAATTAGATATGATATGGTGGATTCATATTTTGAAATAATGAAATAAAATTTAAGCGTTGAAAAACAAATTTATAATTTTTTATAGGAGCACATGGATTAGGAAAACAAACATACAATTGGATCTAAAATTAAAATGTCCACTAAAAATGAAGGCCATACATTATATATCCTGATAAAAAAATTAAAAAAAGTATCATGAAAATACTATATTAATATAGAAATGTTTGAAGAAAATTGAAGGGCATTTAGGGAATGAAAATATCACACCACTGTTGGCATTAACATAACCCCCTCCAATCCTTGCAAGAGGACATCACTATAGAACTATGGGTTGAGCACTAGAATGACCAAATTCCAGATAACATCCTAATAGGACATTAAATACTATTTTTTGAACAATCAGAAACCTCTCTACCACTTTTATAATCATGGTAGATATTGTTTGTTATTGATTTTAATCATGTATGTTGGAATTTATTTCAATTCCATGAAATTAATTTTTTCCATTATATAAACTCATTTACCTATAAAAAATATATTTCATTACATTCATTAAATAAAATTAGTTAGTCTAAAACACATTCCCATCACTTTATCAATCAAATAAAATCACATATTAAACTATGTTCACCTTTCATATGTGTTTTGGGTGCATCACTCTTCTATTTTCTCATTTTTTTATTCTACATTATGTATTAAAAATAAAAAACATAAACTATATTGCTAACCATATCAATGGATGTGTAAATGTTACATTAGGGTGTGTCATGATTTGGAGATGTAAATTTATTTTGAGAAGTCTATAATTTAATATTATTTAAAATGAAATTGTGTATGTTAAGATGGATATTTCATGGATTATGTACATGGTTTATTTTACAGATGGATTCAATGGATTTTTATAACCAAAAGTATACAGGGGTTCCTGAAATATTTAACCATCTATCAATGATAATTTATGATGAGTATTACCTCAATTAAGGATTATATTAAATCTGAAATAATTTGAAATTTTGATCAAAATCATATAGTGAAGTGGAAGTCAATTTAATTTAATATTTTTAAAGACAAAAGGATTTCATTATATTATATGGAATATAATGAAATCATAGTAATAATTAATAAAATATTCAGATAATAATTAACGATTCTTTTATCCAAATCCTTGAAAACTAACCACCCATTCAAATCAAAAAAAAATCCCTAAAATATAGTCCCATGGCCGAGGATTCAACCTAAGTGTATCTATGAAAATTATTGAATATTACATGACCATTGTACGGTATATAGGAAAAAATAATCCACACATAAAATGGGGTTTTTCAGGGGATTTTTCCATAAGAGTTAGTACTTTTTTATTACCCTTAAAAACCAAAAATCAAAAAAAATCAAAGAATGAAAATAAAAATAATGAAAACATTCAATCCCATAGAAAATTAAAATGAATAAAATGCAATGAAAAAATATAATTTCAAATCCTATGAGAATTTGTGTGAATTCTCTATATATTCCCAAACAATACATCATATTTTTTTGACCTAGGAATTGAATGAACTATTCAGTGATATATGAGGAACATTAACGATAATAATAAAATTATGTCCCATTCCTTGTTTATAAAATTTTTCAATATATGTATATGATTATGAAATAGACCATTAAATAACTCTAAATCCTTGATATGAATTATCAATCACTTTGAATTAAATATATGAACAAATAAAAATTTGTCAAAATCAAATCAGGTTTGATTTATCATATAACTATTTTCCTTAGGCTAGCTAGCTAGGATACACTACATTACTTCAAAGAGTTCCTTGTTGATTTTTCTACCGTGAATCCTAATAGGGTTTATAAATAACAAAGAAAGCTAATAAATTTTCATTTTCCCTAGATGAATTAACTAAATATTATCTCTATTCCCTCTCTCCTAGATGCATATTCACAAGGAAATAATTTTTGAATATTTTTTTTGAAATATTATTTCCTACTTCTCAATTAGTTTCTATCCAATATTAAATTAGTGGTTTCCATTAATATGCAAATGACTCACTCGATGAATAAATGGAGTGTTTTAAAATTATTTTTAATCATTTCCAAATAATGTAATCCCAAAGAAACATTAGATCATATATCTCATTGTGTGCTTATTATGAATAGATATAAACCAATTTAATAACGGAAGTGGTGGTGCTATTATTGATATAGATCCTACAACTAAATGCGATCTCATTAGTAACATCACTATAAACACATAGAAAATATATATTCTTACACATTATCATGTAAATAAATTCTAATTAAATCACCATAATGGTCACAATATGATTATTGAGTGGATATGGGTGCTTACTAGACTTGTTAGAAAGCTAGTGGTGGATTCCCAAGCCCCATCCTCATCTTATCTCCAATCCCAATTCCCTATTCCTGTAAAAAATATTGGAATCTATTTGGAAACATCTCATTTGACCAATAAATGTCTATAATTATAAGATGATCCATTAGATTCATGTAGGCCGATGGACACCAATGATTTGTTTTTATAATAGAACACCAATCCAACTATTTCTTTAGTAACTGAAAACAATTACACTATAATATATTCATTCCTACCTATAGCCTTGGATAGAAAGGTCACCCAAGAATTATTTATGGTAATCCTATCTTACAACCCCCTTAGTTCCCTCCTCAATATTATAACCAATTCCAATATTGTCATAATAGGAGTAACAACCAACAATCATATCCTTTTGTTACTCAACAGAAAAGGATAAATTCTCCTCCTCAAAGTTTCAACTGTCTTAACAATCAATATCAATTCCCCAAAAAATATAATTGATTTCCAATGAACCAAAATCAAGGAAATCCAAATGCGGGAAATACAACTTCTTCTAAAAAACCATTTTAATGTGTTATGGAAGATCCTTCCTCCTTCATCCATTATAGTATTAAAAACATTGAGAATAAAATTCAAGATAATACTTCCCACCTAATCCAGTGGAAAAAATATAATTATTTAATAATTCTATCTCAACCATTTGTCAATAAAATAATTAATGTAATAATAATTGATTATTGATTTAGAAATTTTTTTTACAAATGATGAGTCCCCTTAAAATGTTGATCTAGAAAAATAAAAATAAAAAATTTATTGTAAAATAAATTGATGGAAATCCATGCTTCCTTCCATTCACATATGAGACCGAATTCCTTTTATTCAAGCCATATCTATGATTAATAATCTATTTGGATGTGATTTTGAATTTTTTGACAAGCTTATACATGTTTAATTCAATATTCCACATTTTGTAACTATCAAAATATTTATTTTGGAATGCAATGTTTCTTATATAATTTTGAACCCCTATAAGACATCTTATTACCATCGTAAATGTCTCAACCTAAAATTCTATTCCCATAAAGTTTAAAATTCCAATGACCATTATGGTTCCTTGAAAAAACATGGATTTACAAAATTGATAAGAACTCATAAGAACTTGGAGGCTTGATAATTGTAATTCCGAAAAATGTATTTTCAAACATTGGTCTATATCCCATGTACCCAAAATGTGTGGATATCTGGTTAGCCCATCGAAGCACTACCAATCCTAGGGGAATAATTGAGGATGACCATATTCAGGTTAATGAACGTATTATCCCAACTGATTTCAAAATCCATGACCTAGACAGTGAGACATATTCCTCTCAATATCCCCTTATTCTAGTAAAACCATTCCACATAACTGATTGAAGCAAAAATAATTTCTCGGCTGCATCATATCCATTGAATTATTTAACTTACTAACAATGATCATTATTTTTTATGGAATGTGATACTGATCAGTGGATAATAATACATTCCATGTCAATGGATCTGAATAATTTTTTCTGAGTTAATTAAATCATTTTATATCATGTTATTTATATTCTAATGAGAGTGCAGTTCTTTAATTTGGGATTAGTATTAACTAAGTCATAATAGGGAATGTTAATGTTGAATTTTCATTAATAAACCCAATTGTTCAAAGGTATCTTGAATTTTCTTTTGAATATACTCTCACCTATGATATCTACCTCGGAACCATGGAAAGTACTTAGGAAAATGTTTCAAAACTAACTGGAATACACTCATATATTCTTATGTTTTATGGCCTACAAATAATGGATGAAACTAATCTGAATCACTTTCAGAATATCTTAATTAGGTATTCTTTTACATGACCACTCTTACATATTCATCATATTATTTTCAATTACTAAAATTTATAAATCCATATATGATAAGGTGTTAGAGGAATATAATATCCATTTGATGGACCTAATATAATATTAAATACATTAACCCTTCCAATTTCATGCATCACATCCATCTAGAAGAATTATCCATACAAATTTGGAAATGTAAAATATGAATCAATAAAATCATATGTGAGGTGTTTATGGAAGAGTTCACGAAGATTAATCAGGACAGTTTTATCAACCAATGTTCAAATATTGTATTGGATTGTCTAGTTCTAGTGGTTCATTATAAGAGTGGTATTGATTTTTTCACAAATGAACTAGGAGAAGTTCACCGATGTTGAGTGAAAAATATCTTTCATGTGTATATTGGTAATCAAAAATTAAATGCAGAAACCCCAAAAGATCACTGCCCACATACATTCCAAGATCCAAAGATTGAATTATTGGTAATAAATTAACATTATTGATTTATTAAAGGAAAAATAAATTACTCCCAAATCCTAATAACACATTAGATCTAGGAGAAAGTGACATTCACTAGCCCTATAAGAAAATAATCATGTAAGATAATTCTATTTGGCCATTATAATGATCTTGTAACATTCTAGAGTCAGCTATGGAATGTATTTTTTTGAATTCATTCTTATTTTAATATAGGAATTCAGGGATGGATTTAAAAATATGGTGATTCATTTGAATCATTCGTTAATTAACTCACTATGATTCTACAAAAGTGTGTTCAATGTAACATTTTGATACATTCTAAAAAAACTTATTCTTGGTTACTAATTGTAATATTTGAGGACACATAGTTAATTGATAGGGTTTTCAAGTAAATATATTATTGATATAGGTGATACAAATGCTTCCAAAACCAATATCATTTTTATACACACGTTCCATTCTCAAACAAGATGGTTTTTGTAATTGATTATTCTATTGAAAAATCATTTGAACTTCCCTCTCAACAAATTTTTTAGTCTATACTGATGTTATAATACCTTTAAATGAGGCCTCAAAGAGAACCTTCAATGAAATCAATGTTATTATTACATATTTAAACATAATCCCACATAAATATTATTTATTACCCTTTGAATTGATGTGTGATTATTATGATAGGTCCATTTGGTCCAAAATATGTCCTATAATATATAAAAATCCTTTTATGGTCAATTATTCCTAAAAAACAATGGATAAAAGACAATATTAGTACAATTTACATAAAAATAAAATATTTGTCGTGGTTTTTTCATGAGATATATTTTTCCCCTATCTCATAGGTTCCAGAAATCATTATTTTTATAAACCATTCATCTTAAAAGATCATACTAGAGAAATGGGATTCCCAAATGAGGCTAATAAGATTGAACATAATTATACATGATTTTTACTTTGAGATAAAAAAAATAAACATGGAATTGAGGACCCTATGGGTGATCAACTGAGTTGAATTTGTTATTCTACTCATTATGTAATTATTGATCCAATATTTATCACCAAGAACCTTTCATCTATCACTAAAAAGTTTACATGTAATTCCCTAAAATACAATTTCATGGTTGATTGTGGTTTTCCGAAAAAATTTAAAGGAACAAAAACGATTCAAAATAATACTCTTGGAAGGATAATATACATTGGAAAACTAGTTTGGAAATTGTTATTTGGGGGTGTGAAAATATATTTGGATGTTTTACTAATAATGTTCTATATTTTTCATAGCTAATATTATTTAGTGTATATAATTAAAAAATTAGAAAAACATTTTACATGACTCTTATAAAATTATAAAGATATAGAATCATATATATATGATGAGATAGAAAAAGATAAAAAGATGTTGATATAATAATAAAATTTAAAAACTTTATAAAATTAAAAATGATAGAATATTTGTTATATAAAAAAATGTAGATTTTTTTTATGATGAAAGTTTTAAGGTTTATAGAAAAAAATGATATACTGTTTTATAAATGTGGAATTTAATAATGTTTTAAATTAATGAATAATGATGTGATGAAGAAATTCAGAAAACTAGAAACTTAGAATGCTTATGGAGATGTAATAATTTAGAAAGTCTGAATGTCAGAAAATTAGTGACGATGATGAAAAAATAACATTATAATGTCAATATATTAGAAAGATTACTTAATGAATGTTCTAAGAGGGATGCTTATTTGTTGTTATTTAATGTATCTAAAATAGTATGAATAGGTCATGGTAGAAGAAGAATATTTTAGATGAAAAGTTGAGTGATTATTTTTGGAGTTTTCAATCATTAAGTATCTGGATAAAATTTTTAACATAATATTTGAAATTCCCCATGATATAAATAATGAAATAGAAATAAATACCTTTTATATTATGTATTATTTATCACTCGATAAATAATAAAATTAGGAGAACATTTTTTTATGAATGTTTATAATTCAATTATATATGACTAGTATGATCCATTGGAGAATGTGTATGAATAGTATGATCAGATGTAGACTATGTTTGAACATTATGATATAGCAGATAATTAGAATGAATAATAATCTTATACCACCAAAGTGTATGAATAGTATAATCAAATGGATAAATCCACGGAAAAGTATGATTTGGAAGATACTGGGTATGAGTAGTACAATCAATAAAATAAAGAGAATAAATAGTAAAATCAGATAGAGAATGTGTATGAATAGTATGATTGGATGGAGAAGTTATATGATTACTGTGATGGAATATAGAAAGTGTGTTAATAGTTGATCATTTTGGGAATGAAAGTAAACTGTATTATCAGGTGAAAAAAATTTATGAGTAATAAAATTGGATGAAAAAATTGAATGAATAGTATGATCGGTTGGAGAACGATTTTCAAATGAAATAAATTATTGTTTTCAATAATTCATAAATTTAATGGTTCTATAGACTTATATAATTTATATTTCACGAATTTAATAAGTTAAATATTGTTAAGAGTTACAAGGTTAAAGGTTCATGAAGTTACAATGTTGTAGTTTTTACAGAGTTTTAAAGTTGATGATTCATGATATTATAGTGTTAATGTTTTATAATGCTACAAACATGATGTTTTTATAGAGTTAAAAAGTTTCTGTTTCATGATACTATTATGTTGATTTTTTATACAACATTACAAATTAAATGTTATCTGAAAAAACAATGATGATGATTCAATATGTTTTAAAGATGATTTCTATACAGTGTTATAAATTATTTGTTTCAGAAATTTACAAAATTTTAATTTTTTATTGATTTACAATGATGAATTTTTATGAAAGTACAATGTTAGAGTTTCATGATGTCAAAGAGTTTAAATATTTACCGTGTTTCAAATTTGATGAAACATGATTATATAAAGATCAAGTTTTATAAAGCTGTGTCTTTAATGGTTGTTTACTTTTACAAAAAAAAATTGCATGAAAACAAAAATTAGAATTATGTACAGAGAAAAAAAGGTCAATTTTCATGTTGAATAATGTTTTCATTTTAAATATTTGTTTGTTTCATAAAAATAATGTTTATGAAAATTCATAGAATTTTGGAAACAAAGGATAATTTAAGAAGATTAAAAGAGGTTCTAGAAGAGTTGAGAACTATCTATGTAAATTTTCATTGAACATGAAATTATGATTTATAAATTTTAGTAAGGATAAAAAAATAAACTGGAATCCATCATTTACAATTATGGGTGACCATAGAAATATTAGTGAGATTGTACATCATTCATTACACCGTTCTTGCCTAATAAAGATTGAATTCATCCAGAGTCTGTGTAACATCACAAAACTAGAAGCCAGTTTCTGGTGCCCCCTGCCGGGTCACCATAAGACCTCAAGCCTGCATTCCTATACTCCAAATTTTGTAGACAAATAGAGAGGGTATAATAAATCATTTTGGGAGACAATAACCTCTTTAAATGATTAATACATATCAGATAAAAAAATATATTAGGGAAATAATAAGAAATAAACTAGAAACATTCAATTCAAACCATTTTACAAATATGTTAAACAACTAAAAATGTTAAATATTCCATGTGAATTCTAATAGTGTGAAAAGATAATAAAACCAAAATTATATATGAACAACTAAATTTCAAAAATGGTTCCTAACTCAAAGTCATAATCCTCACCCATATACATCCCAAGACTAACTCAACTTCCTAGAATATAGCCTTTAATCCTTCCGTAACCTACAATAATAAATTCTTGTTTGGTACCCAATAGCGGCTTGAGTAGGGTGTGAGTAAAACTATGTAGGCCATCACCAATGATGTCTACAAAATATCTAGATAAACAGATAGCATAATCATGTACCAATGAAATGAAAAAAAATGGAATGTTTATTGACATTAGTAAACAAAAATCACATTATCTATTTCCATAATTGTTTCCATCTCTGTCCCCAATATTATCTTCATTACAAAACTCACTTTCATCACATATTTCATGATGATACGATATATCATTTACACTATTTTTTATGAAAAATAAATTATCATGCATAAGAGAATATGTTAAATTCCCTACCTCGCTAGGGATATATATTCCAAATAAAATACATCACCCATAATTGGAGCCTCAGTCCAAGATGGCTCATCAATTGAAACTAATAAATTTATAGATGCTCACTCCCCTTCCCTAAATAGTGCATTATAAGGTGGGTTTTAGATACTAAGTCTATCCTGACCTATGGGAATAGATCCTCATGTACAATACCCCTCAAAAGCCCAACAATTTTCATGAGATTATTTTTCCATTTACCACACACATACCAAATCATAACCAAACACAGTAAACACACATAATAATCACAATTAACCATTAATTTAACAAATAATTCATCTTCATTCCTTAAAAAATTTACACATTTAAAATGTACATAGAATACCCCATTTAACCCAAATCCAATTTTCATACTTATGACCATTTAGCAAAATCAACCATTTCCATAAATTAGACAATTTAACAAATTCATGAATACCCATATCATAACCCAAATACTCATTAATCATTTCATATGACTTATCCTACTTAATATTTACAATTCCAATATCATAATCCATTTCACACATTCACATTAATCAATTTAACCATATCTTTACATTATGCCAATCTGTACCTTATGCCATTGTCAACTACTAGACTTAACTATCATTAGTCCCCAATAATAATTCTAACTAATCTCTTCAACATTATTATATCAGTATTTATTTTAATATAAGAAAACTCTATTATAAACATTACAATTTACATTGTTCAGGAATGTTGGTGCACCACATGGGTGGCCCTAATCTAGACTAATAAATCTCAACACATCCCACAGGGATCATGAAGGGACTAAATGGCCATTTAAACAAAAAATTATACCAAATATCATTAAATACATCAAACACACATCAATTGGAAAAATATCAACCAGACATGCACAAATCAACAAAATAAACTACAAGATAAAACTTTTAGACCATATTCCAAATGTATGAAGATGAACAAATTCTTGACCATTTCCTCAGATTTTGATTCAATCACCCCCTAAATCCATAACCTAGAATCCACAAGAAGATTGTGATTTTTGGGATTCAGAAGTTAAATAATAAATCTAGAGGACCTAATCCAGAAAAGAGATGTATGTTGTGTGTTATAATTACTTTAATATTCAAACCACACCCAAAGACACTAAAAATATCCTATAATCAATGGAGATCCACCCTTGGGAATCCTGGGCTGACATGGTTTATCACAATGGACAACAAATAAGAAACGGGGGGAATAAAATTTTTGAGATATATAAAATCTTGAGGGGAATTTTGAAAACATTAAACTTTTTCTATGAGGCCCACATTTAGGTTGCATGGTTTTCCAAACCACACACCAAACACAATCTAGGAGTTTATTTGCAAGGTTACGTAGGGAGGCCCGTACTCATTGATAAATCATAGGCCATCCGTATTATTTCCTCTTTACATGGCTACAAATTTTTCTTTCGCCCTTGCAGGTTTTACATAACTGTGAACCATATCTGCTGTATAGAACGGTTTGGGTGCATAGTTTCTTCTAACCAAGAACCAACCATGCATTGTGTAAAGGATAACTAATATCCTTGTTTTCTGTTTCATGAACCCTGAGAACACCCCCCTAAGCTTCCTCATAAAGTAGATAAAAATTATATTAACCAAAAATAATGGATTTAAACCAAAATATAGACAAGGAAATACCTCCATGATATATGGGATCATACAACCTCTCAACAATATAATGGCTCATCCTCGGGCTGCTATCCCCGAGCATTAATGGGATTCCAATTTAAAAATACTGGGCCACTGAGCCCATATACCTGAATCTCTCCCCCAATATTCTTCATCAACCATACCATGGTGGCACAATATTATAAAAACGTAAAAAATCATTCCCTGCAATACTTTCTCTATGTGATCCACAATGTGAACTAGTTGCTCCTCAAAGGACACATTATTCTCAATCTCCAAATTCTCAACATTGATCACGTGAGACTGGTCAGGATGAATCTTATGAAGGTGTGTCACATGAAAAACATCATGCATACCACTATACCATTGTGAAATATCCAATTTCTACACCAATGTCCCAATCCTCTCGAAAATCTCAAATTTTCCCACATTCCTGGGTTCCAATTTACCATATTTCTGATTTTGATGGTTACCCATACTTGGTGACACCTAATGAAATACATGATCAACCACCATAAACACATGAGGTCTATGATTCTGATCAGAATACGACTACTTTATACTATGATGCATATCTATATTTTTTTAGATGAACTGAATCTTTTCTTATGTCTCCTACATAATAATCTATCTCAACAACTCTACTTATCCCACTTCTATCTAAAATGGCATAGATCTACATGGTGTACTATAGAGTTCCTAATATAGTTCTATTAGATTCATATATGAGTGATTAACTGTATAGTAAAACTCATCCAGAGATATATACATTTCTAATGATCCACCAAATATCTAGAAACCAGTAACATAACTTGAACTCTAGTAGATGAATGATATAATCTTACCATTTTTCTATCTGAAGATGAATGGTAACACTCAAAAATACCTTGGTACCAGGAGACTTCTTTATTTCATGCTAAAAGAAAAAAGTGAAATATGGATTCTCATATGAAAATATAGTATGTGGTACCCTATTAAACCACACTACCTATCGAATATACAACTCAACCAAGAATTCCATGATGATTGTCTCCCGAATCAGAAAAAAGTGAGCTATCTTAGATAACCTATCAACAAAGACCTAGATCCTATCATTATTTGAAGGTGTACTTTGGATAGCTAACACAAAATATATCATCATGTCATATAAAATATTTTTTTTAAAGGGAATGATAGTAAAAAACCCACCCATCTATTGATGCTCGGCCTTCACCTACTAAGAGGTAAGGCATCACACCACTAGACCTAAAACCTCATTCTTCATCCCTAGACACCAATACTACCTATGAAGGTCATGATACATTTTGGTCAAACCAGGATGTATTTCCCACTGTGATGTTTGAAATTCACGAATCAGCTTTTTTCACAAACACATTGGAATAACCATATGATCTTGAATATAAATGAACCAATCATCTCTGATGATCCCCCCCAGATGGTGACTCCCAACCTTTAAAACATTCCCATAATGTAAATGATTTAGAATCCCCATGTTTTTCTCATTGATATTGATCAGAAGCATAGAATAATGTCATAATGATGTAAGTCTCATCTACTAGTGGCCACCCCGCATTGCAGGCATCATCATATAAAACAATTCGGTCATCTTATTTTTAGAACATGATTCCAAAACAGCCTAATTTTGAGTCTTCCAACTCCAGGAATCTAAATCATTGTTTCCACTTCCCTCCAACGACCCAGGATTCACATACATAGACATTACATTTCTTTCGATAAATAATGAATAAAATACACAAAAATACACACAATGAACATTTAGTTTAGTGTATTTCGAAACCTAGAACATAATATTGTAGCATTGTGAAAGATCTTCGACATCTCCCATAACAATCTTCTCGTTTTTTTCCTAACAAATGCATTTCTTTATATATTGGGGAAAAGAAAACATAAAAATGGTGAGATGAAATTATCAATAAGGGAAAACATGGAGAACATTAAAAAACCATAAACATAATAATTTCAAAACATGAACATAATGTTTAAATATAAAAATATTGGGTCATGAAATAAATCATGGAAGTATGTAAGACATATATCATAATGGAACATTATCCCTGATAAAATAGACTTGGTATAAAATTTATAATTGTGGAAAATAAATAAGCACATAATATGGTTTCCATATTAGAAAATTCATTTCTTCGAAGACCACCATAGTGGAAAAAGTCCATTATTGAACCGGGTTTACTTGAAATTCTAGCCATATATTATAGACCCAGATTTACATACCATTCCAGCTCTAAAATATTGAACGAGATTTAATTTTTATTCTAATCATGTATATATTATGCAATATAAATCTTTACACAATGCTTTGGAGGGAGGTATATGTCCACCCATCTCATAGTGAGATCATTCTTGTGTGGGCCACAAAAATATAAATCATTCATCATAACATAACACAATAAATAAAATGGGTTTCTTAAATATCATTCCATCATAACATAATACATATAATACATTATTCCATCATTAAGACATTGAAATCATCTTAATAATAGGTATAGAAATATATTATTATTTAAATAGTGTCATATAATATGAAAATAAATTTGATTAAACACTTGAAATTAATTTTTGAGGAAAATATCATTTCTTATTCGAAAAATTTTTTTAACTCAAAATCTGAGGAAATATTAGAAGAAAATAATTTTTTTGAATATATAATTAAACAAATATAAATTAATATTCATGGAAATTAGGTGTTATGAAGATATAAAAATCCGATCATGACATGTAATTTTTAAAAAACATTCATCTCATACTCTTTCTGAAAGAGTAAAAAAGTACCTCGTTTGGAAAATGAAAGAATGATTCCTTCCATACAATGTAATAACAAATTTCCAATGGGTAAAATTTACAGTCATAAAAATTTATAAGAATATAAATAATATTATATATTTAGGAAACAATAATTTTGATGATAAATTTACCCTAGTAAATACATACGTATAAATAATCTCGGAAAATAATGAGATAGGAAAATTATCCCTTACCATAGGTCTGATATACTTTGTAAGGATCAGAAAAATATATATTGAGGGTTTAAAAATATTATTAACAAGTAACAGAATAATAATTATATTTATTTCAAATATAAAATTCACTTGGGACTTTATATTACTCTTTTATTTACTAATTCCATACGAATGAAATGATTTGGGAAATAATCATGTAATTTATCGTAAATGTTTTGACTTTTTATACATGATCTTAATAGATAGATCATCATTTACATACTTGATGAATATTAATGTTGTTTTATATTTAATGTTTATTCAGTATATAAGGAATATAATAGATAGATAAATGAAATGAAGGACATTATTCATAGAGACTGTAGGTCGTACGTATGCATGAATGTTATTTCTGTTTCCATATAGAATTGAATGGAACCAAGTAAATGAAATATATATATAAATTAATCCAATATAATTATGCTGTTTAATATTAAATTCTTATTTATTAAATATACATTCTAATCATTCATGAATGGTTAACGTGGAGAAATAATCTCATCACATTGGGGAGACGTTCAGGCGTATGTTCGCACGAGCGACGATATGATTCACATGATGATAAAATTATATAAAATTGGAATATATAATAATTATAAATAATAATAATAATTTTATATTTAATATTTAAATCTATTATACTCATCATTATACCCATCCAAAATATGTATTGTTGAATAAGAAATTACAACACGACATGGAGACAATAAGTCGTACATACATGAGCATGGTGATATTGTTATTCATAGGATGGAAAAAAAGTACAAGGTGGTACCATAATAATAATATTATCTCCTAATGTATATTATTATGTATTTATTACATTATTATGAGAATGAAAAAATTATAGGAAGAAGAAGAAGAAATTTTTTTTAATGAGGTAATTATACAAATATAATTTTTTTGAGTATCTTCTTTGGATTTTCATAAAATGTCTCCCTAGGATGGATTTCCTCACAAAAGTTTGGACTATATGAATATAACATCTGTATTGGTTGATTATTTGAAAATATTATTGATGACTCATAGGTCTAGAAAGGTGTGAATAATTTGGTAGAGGTGGATCCCTTTTATAAGAGGAATGATTGTCACTATAGGAATGTCCTGAAATATTAATTTGTTTTAAATTTATTTTCGGTTTATAATGGTCCCAAACTAATGTATTTAGAAGATAAGATGATTATGGGTAAATATAATCTCAAAAAATAATATTTAGACCTTTTTTATATTTTATTTCAAACCTTATCATTTTAATTTATCCGTATTTAATATATTTAATTTCATTTGTGATAATAATATTCTAAATATAAACTGGTTATAAATATTTCCTTTGGGGTTGTAAATTCTTAAAAATTGAATAATTTAAAAACTTTTAGACAATATAAATTTCACATTGTAATTTTTAAATATTTTTGTGATATTTAAATAATTTAATAATACGTTATTTTATTAAAATTTCAATAGTGTTAATTTTGAAACTATTTATTTATTTAACAATAAATAAAATCCACATAGAAAATGAATTCAAAAAGAATCATTAATAAAATAAAAAAATGTGATATTCACCTATAAAATTCGTGTATAAACATTAATTTGTTCATATTAGGTTTATTTTTATATTTTAATAGCATTTATTTGATATTTCAATCAATAAATAAATTTCGACATCACTATTTCATCTTTATTAATGGTAATTATTTAGTATATAAAAATTATATTTATATTCAAATTATTTATATAATTTTATTTTGTATCTTTATATTATTTATTTTTTGTGTTTTATGAGGTTTATCAATAAATTGAAATTATTATACTTATAAGATATAAGAGAGTTACATGTTGTAACTTTCATTTATTTTAATTATAACTAGGTCACTTTCAAGGAAAAAGAACATTATATGAATCAATTACGACCATTTGATGATATTGGTACACTTTAATTCATCAATTATGAATTTGGTATGTTTTAGAATAATTTTATTATCATTATCATATTGTTTGTTACCATAATTTAATCTATTTACCTTTAATTGTGGTAAATTAAAATTATCGCAATTAAAATTTATAAAATACATAAAAAAGTATCTTATTAACATAATTTTAACCCACTGATTCCAAATATGGAATCTATATTCTAAAATTAAAAACACATATTTTTCATTAATTAATTTAAAATTAATTCTCATTGTCAAAACAAGAAAGTAGGTTTTTTGGAAATAAAAACAATAAAAATATTGACATGTGTTTATGTCCAATTTAAATTTAAAATTACAAAAAAAAATGAACAAAATTGGATTAAATTATAAATATATAGCCCTATTATACATTAAATACAATTAAAAAGATAATAGAACAATATTAATAAATTAGATGAAAAGGAATTTTTGAATTAAAATGCATTATTTATCAGTATACATTAAAATATGAATTTTATTAGAAAAATACCAAAAATTCATCCAATGTAATTTTTTATGTCCTTATTTTAAATAATATGTCTATTTTTTAAAATATAATATATTAAACTGTTAAAAAGTATATTTAATATTAGGGAACCATTAAAAGGTAGAAAAACCGCATTTTTTTGTATAATAATTATTTTATCCGAAAATTTGAATTTTTTTCTTATATAATGTTCTATAAAATACATTATATGAAATTTAATTTCATATAATTTTAAAAATTTGGTTAATACAATTCATAATAGAAAGATTATATCGCATTAATTAATAATTTTTAAATAATATATTTTTGTTTAGAGAAACTCGGAATTGAGTACAGAGCACGCTATCGAGGAAGGTCATTCATACATGTTAATGTAAGCTAAGTAAGTGTTTAATTTAGTAAAATATTCAATTTCTGTTGTGTATAAAATAATCCATACATTTTTCTGTTATACATTGAAAAAAATATATACTCAACGTTGCATGAAATTAATTCTATCAAAATAATTTGAAATTCTTTGTAACCAAATACAAATATAGTGTTGTGTATGTAGAAAGACATTAAATTGTTTCATATGGAACATGATAATATTGGTGTAGCATACAACCCAATACATCAATTAAATTAAATAAATCTTTCTGAAAAACTATCGTGGTGTTACATTATACCCCCCCCCCTTAAAATTAATTTTTCCCTCAAAATTAATTGCGGTTATAAATGGTTTACTACTTGAAATTTTATTTCATTGAAACACACATCATTAAAATGAATACTAAAACAACATTTTAAATAAGGAAATTTTGAAATATAACAATTAACCAAATTAACTCATCATCGGGTTTCCACTTTGTAGAACATACGTGGGAAGTTAATACATGGGTATGGAAGAAAAATACAATCATCACATTCTGATGGATAATGATAAGGAACAATGTTTGGAGAAAGTTAACAATAATAAATCCATACATATTTGATGACTTATGGGACCATCTGATTTATCTGATAAAAATATACTAAGATAACAGTTTTTGTTTTCAAGATCCTCTCCATAAAGTTGTATAATTTTTACATTAGAATAACGAATTACTGGATTTCTGTACAACATCACTATTGTTCGTTCCCTAAACAATATCCACTTTATCTCTTATTTAATTAAATTTAGTTTAATTATTCATTCTTAATGTGTTAACAGATCATGTGCTATAATGATATGTACTTCTATTTGTCTCAACAAAAAGGATTGTATGGTTAATAAAATATGCAGAAGTCCACCTATTGTAAAATAGTACATTAATATAACAAATATAAAATGGAATATAACATTTAAAATCCATATATGAGTAACATTACTATCATTTAGAAAATATATATATTAAAATTTAGAAATATGTGGACTAAATCGACCTAACAATTATCTCTCATATCTCATAAAGTAGTTCCTTGTGGTCACATTCCAGACAAGTTAATACTTTAATTATGTATTTTCATGAAACAAAGTGATAAAATTAATTACTAGATAACATTAGTGTAAACATGCATTATGTAAAAATTAACTCTTTCCAAACATATAAAATACAAAAAAAAATATACTCAAACCATGATATCACATTGAACCTATATCAGTCATGAGCTCGTTAATACAATCAAACATCTCATTATCTCTTTATCTCTTCATTATGTGGATATAATTTGAATTCAATAGATATGTATATCACTTTCCATTGTTACCAATACCATATAATTATGGAAAAACACAATGGACCAACACATAGATATTATAATATTCCTAAAAAATATATTCAACCACACTATCTTGGAATCACATTACAGAAACACTCAATCATTTAAACACTAAATTTTCATACTCAAAATGTCCAATAGTGATCACATGTTATGTTTATTATTCTATGGCTTAATGAGGTTTTTGACAGCGATCATCATCATTAACTGTTGGATTTGGGAAATGGTTTCCATAATGAACCATTTCCTTGCACTTGTAAAACTGAAATGTGGGTGGTGCATTATTTGTGATATTTTTTCTATTCACATCATTAAAAAACTTTATCACATTACTATGAAACTAAACTAATAAATGATCATCTTTTATACACATAAAAAATTTTCTTGTCCCTTTAATACACTATCATCCATGCTTCCTTCCATACATTGAGCATAAGGAAATATTTGTTTTCTTTTCACCGTTGTTTTTATATTTTCCCTTCAACTCCATATTTCATTTATTGTAAAAACCTTGAGATTGATATGTAATGCCAACATTCTTTTCTACCTTGATAGATCAAATCAAAATGACTTAATAGCTAATAAAGACTCCTACAAGTAATACCCTATCAATAATAGGTTTTATTCCACTGAAAACTTTATTTACATTACATTCATGTTGGTTGATAAAAGCAAAATAATACCATCTATGTCTTGTAAAATATTCCTTTTATGTACCAAAAAATTTATCATTCATTTTATAAAGAGCAAAGAACTCCTTTTCCACCATTTT
Source organism: Viscum album (assembly GCA_963277665.1). Lineage (NCBI taxonomy): Eukaryota > Viridiplantae > Streptophyta > Magnoliopsida > Santalales > Viscaceae > Viscum > Viscum album. The sequence goes on along the minus strand of OY728163.1, from coordinate 2,139,379,611 downwards.
TCAAAGAATATGACAGAATTACTTATTGAAAAATGAGTTCTTTAACTAATCCCAATTCATGGATTGTATTTTATCTTACTTCCTTTTATTCATAATTAGAGTCCATCATTGGTCTTCTTCACATTCTAAATGATAAACAGCCAAAATGAATTCTTCATGTTCAGAAAAGTGAGTGATAGAAAATAACTTTTCAATGGTACTGATCCATTGTTTAGTTACCAGTAGATCATAAGACCCACTAAAATAAGGTTGATGTGGCCTCATGAAGGACTCAACAAATTGTTGCTCCCTTCTATGCTCATTTGGAAGTTCTTAATGATTCATAGCATGTGTAAGTATGGAAATATGTTTTTTAATTCTATCTCTGATAAACAAAATTTTAGGAGGAAAATAATTAAATTTCTCAGTGCATTGATGATTAACATGGTTTTTTAGGGTTCCATCTATTGTTAAAAACCCAAAAATAACAGTGTTAGAGAACAAAATCGTACTATAAAAACAACATAATCCAGGGGAGTACATTCAATATCTATCTTATTTGGTTTAATCATATGTTATTATTGATCGTTAACATAATTCTAGGATTTTAACCTATAGTTATACTTACCCTTAGGGACATCCTTAGACATACCATATAAATATCTCTAAAGATCTCGCAAAATTTTTTGCTTCATATTTTCAAAAGGTTAACTAAACCATATTTCTGATAACACCTCTAACAACCTAAGAATGATGTACATGGAAATTAAATTAAATTTATACAATACTAAATACATTTCACAAATATATTCCCAAATATTTTATTATTTTATTTTCATTAGAAACTTTGAACATAATCATTTACCTCGGTGAAATATCTTGAAAATATCATATATAATATTTCCTCTATTATTTTCCTACATAATATAATTCTTTATATCTTCGTGAAAAGATAAAATACAAAGGGTGAACTAAAATTTTATGTAAAAGAAAACATGGTGAACATAAAAAACCATAAACATAATAATGTAAAAAACAGGAACATAATGTTTAAATATTAAAATCATGAGCTTTGAAATTAATCAAGGTAGTACATAAGGAATAGATCATAAAAGAACATTAACTATGATAAATTATCATCAAAATAAAATATTAAATTGAGTAAAACATATAATAATAAAATATTATTTACATTGTATCCAATGAATTTCTTCCCAGGACATCAAAGTGGAAAAATTTCATTACTAAACAAGGTTTACATGCCGCTGTAGCCATGTATTACTAAACCATATTTGCTAACCATTATAGCCTGGTATCACTGAACTAGATTTACTTTTCATTCCAATAATGTTTATCTCATGAGATATAAATATTTACCCATTTCATTAGAGGGAAATATAGGTATCACCCATATCATAGTGAAATAATTCTTATATGTTCCACAAAATATAAATCATTCATTATGGAATAACACCAGAAATAAAATGGGTTTCTTAAATATCATTATTTCATAACATAATACATATAAAAAATCATTCATTAATTAAAAAAATAAAATCATAGTAACAATCGAGATAGAAACATAACCTTATTTAAATATTTTTATCATCAATGGAAAATAATTTTGATAAACCCATTGAAATTAATTCTAGGGGAAAATATCGTTTCTTCATAAAAATTTCTTGATTTTCTAAAAAAAGTCATGAAATTTTAAAATAATTGAGTTTATATGATAATTTAATTTAATAAATTTAAATTAATCTTTATAAAAATAATGTTTTATATAGTCATTAAAATCCGATCATGGTGTATAATTTCAAAAAACATTCTTCTCGTACTCTTGTCAAAATATTTAAAAGCACCTCATATGAAAAACAGAAGAAATATTCCTTCCATGTTATTCTATAAAAATTCACCAATGTGTATAATTGTCTTTTTCAAAATTTATTAGAATAGAATTAAAATTATATTTTTAGTAAGAATGGAGGTGAAAGATAAGTATATACTACTAAATTCTTACATATTAACAATATTATAAAATAATTAGATGGCGAAATTATCCCTTACCTTATGTCTAATATTCTTCATTTGTAATCAAAACTATAGTATTAGGGATTTTAAAATAATACTAAATTTTAAAAAAACCATAATAATATTTATTATATGATATATGATTCAATTATGACATTATATTACCCATACATTTTTCAATTCAATGCAAAAAAACATTATGGGTAACAATCGTTTTATTTATTGTATATGTATTGAATTGTAATTCTTGATCTTTTTTCATTTTTCAAGATTTAATTACTTATAGAATAGTAAAAATTGATTTATATATCATATATATTCAGTATATGAATGTATATAAAATATTGATAAGTGAAATGAAATACATCATTCATGGAGATGGTACTTTGTACATACGCATGAACACTGTTTCTATTTCCATATTGAATTGAATTGAAGAAAGTAAATGAAATATATTTACATAAATATAGTATCATTATTATGTAATATATTTCATGATTATTTATTATATATATTTTATAATCATTCATGAGTGGTTAATGTGGAGAATGAATTTTATCGCGTCATTGAGATAGTAAGTCGTAGGTATGCATGTGTGACGATATTATTCACTATATGGTTAACTGTTATAGAATTGGATGATATATTAATTATAAAAAATATTTTAAATGTTATATTAATTATTTAAATCCATTATACTATTCATTATACTCTTCTAAATTAATTATTTTTGAATAATAAATTACAACACTGTTTGGAGATGATAAGGCATACGTACACTCAATGGTGATATTGTAATTCATAGGATAGATAAAAGGCGGTATAAGGTTATACCATAATTATAATATAATCAAAAAATGTATATGTTACAATATTTATTACATTATTATGGAATCAACATAGAATTAGGAAGTAGAATGAACAAAAAATTGAAGGACGTGAGAAACCTATTACCACTTTTTCGAGTATCTCTTTTTGATTTTCTTAAAATGACTCCCTAGGATGGATTTATGAGAAATGTGTATCCTCTAGATATAAGTTATGGATTTTGGGCAATTAATAGGTCATATGTTTGTCGAGTCAATGGGATTTAAAGGTGTGAGTATGTGGGTAGTGGTGGAGGCCTTTTATTAGAGGAAAGAGGGGAACTTTAGGAATATCTTGAATTATTATTTTATTATAAATTGATTTTTAGTTTATAATGCCCCCAAAACAAATTTTTTTAGAATATAATATGATTATGTGTATAAATTTTCTCAAACATTTAAATTTAAAAATGTTTTTATTTTATTTCAAACCTTATCATTTTGATTTATCCTTATTTAATCTATTTAATTATATTTGTGGAAATAGTATTCTAGATATTAAATGGTTATAAATATATTCTTATCTGTTATAACTTGTCCATAATTTGATACTTTATTAAATTCAATACTAAATAATATTTACTATTTAATTTTAAATATTTTTGTTATTTTTAAATAATTTAATAATATATTATTTTTATAAAATATCAATAGTGTCAATTTTGACAAATTCATTTATTTGACATTAAATAAAATCCAAACATAATCTAAATTGGAAAAAAAATTAATATAGTTCAATCATGTCATATTCACCTTGAAAAATCATGGAATCCATTAATTTTTCAATATGGAATTTATTTAAATTTTTTAAAACAATTTATTTTTTTATTCCTATCAATAATAATATTTCTAAATCACTAATGTGTATTAATAAATGTTAATTATTTAGCCTCTAAATATTATAAATCAATTCAAATTATGTTGATAATTGCATTATATTTCTATAGATTATTTATGTTTGATGTTTTATTATGTTTATAGCTATATTAAAATTATTATACATATAAGATATCAGAGAGTGACTTGTTGTCACTTTCATTTTTATAATTAAAATTACAACTATTTCATGGAGAAATTCTATTAAATGAATCAATTCAGAACATTAGATGATATTGATCTACATTCATTCATCCAATAAGATTTTTGTAGGTGTTTGGATAATTTTCTTATCTTTATCATATTGATTGTTAGCCTAACTTACAATGTTATCTCTAACTATAGTAAATAAAAATTACTGAATTTAATATTAATAATATCCAAAAAATAAAATTACACAATTAACATAATTGAGACCCACTTAAAAAAAATATAATAACATTTTTAAAAAATTAAAAACATAGAGGTTGAATTAATTAATTTTTGATTAATTCTCGTTGTAAAAACCAGATAGCAGGTTTTTAAGAAGTAAAAACATTGAAAAGATTGACATGTGTTTATGTCCAATTTTTAAAATAAAATTACAACCAATAGATAAAATTGAATTAAATGAAAAAATATAGTCAAATTAAACTTTAAAACAAATTAAAAATATTATCTTACTATATTATTAAATTATAAGAAATACCAGTTTGGAATTAAAAAGTAGTATTTTTCACTATAAATTCTAATATTATTTTTTTCAAAATAATTATAAAAATTCAAACAATGTAAATTTTAATATCCCAATTCCGAATAATATATTTAGATTTTAAAATATTATATAATAATTTGTTAAAAATTAGAATTATAATTGGTGTGTCATCAAAAGGTAGAAAAACTATATTTTTTGAATAATAGTTATTTAGTGAAAAAATTGAATTTGTTTTTATATAATGTTCTAGAAAATAAATAAAATTAATATTAATGTTATATAAAATTTATAATGTTGTTAATACTATTTATAATAGGTAGTTTATGTCCCATTAAATAATAATATTTTAAAAATACATCTTTGTTTAGGAAAACATTGTATTGCGTACAATGAAAGATATTAAGGACGGCCGCTCTAGTGTGTAATGAAATCCATGTAAGTGTGGTGTTTAGTGAAGGATTCCATTATAGTTGCATATAATATAATCCAGACAAATTTCATTTATACAATGAATAAAATCTATACTAAGTGTTTCATGAAATGAATTCTATCAAAAGAACTAGAAATTGTGTGTAACACAATCCATGTATTTTGTTGTGTATAAAGAAAGATAAAATGGTGTCGCGTATAAAACAAGATAATATTGGCGTAGCATAGAACACACGACATCTATGGAATTAAAAATAATATATTTTATAGAATCTTGGGGTGTTACACTAAAAGTGTGTAAAACATCTTAAAGACAAATGATTGCATGTACTCAACCCATATTCAGTGATGAATATTAAAATTAGGTGGAGAAATTATGTACTTAAAGCATTTATGATCAGTATACACAATAAAACTATACCTGAACAAGTAATGTTATGAATATTTTAAGGTATGAACCATCACATCCAATTCGTGATCAGGCATCGGTTAGTTTATTTTATTAGGCATCATCATCCACGACACCTAAATGCCACCCAATCATACTTCATTAAAACTACTCCTACCGCAAAACCATATGCATCATTGACCATGGTATATTTCAGACACGACTCATATAAGTTATTAATCAGTGTTGTTGTTAGAAACATCTTTAAATTCTAGAAATCATTATCACATGATTTAGACCATTCATATTTTATTTCATTCATGGTCAATAAAGAAAGTGGTGCTGTAAAATAGGGAATTTTCTAATGATACTTCTATAATAGCCTATCAATCCCAAGAACATTCTAACATCAAAAAAATTGGATGCTCCCAAGACACAACTGCCTCCATTTTATTCTGGTCCACTAAAATTCCATCGCCATGGAAAATGATACCTAACAAACTCACCCTTTTAATCTATAAATAATGTTTTAATCGATTGATATATAACCTAAGATTTCTTAGTGTACTAAATTTGAGATCTAGGAAATTCAGGTGATCATCATGGGTAATAGAGTACAAAAATATGTCCTTGAGAAATAAAACTACAAACTGATATATTCACAGGTTAAATACTCAGTTCATTTGGTCCAAAACACTGATGGTGAATTCTTTAAGCCGAACGACATCACAAAAAACTCATAAAACTAGTACCTTCTCATGAATGTATTCAATGGTACATAATAGTTTCTCACCCTCAGCTAGTGATACCCCAAATCTTAGATAAATTTTATAAAATAGGTAAGCACCCATCACCTAGTCAATGAGAACATCCATTCTTCGAAGAGAATATTTTTTATTTAATGTTGTCTAATTCAGATTTCTATAATCGAAATACAACCACATAAATCATTATAATTTATTGGAAACAGTATTGGTGGCCTCCAAGGTTATGTACTATGTTGAATATAACCTTTAATTTACAACACCTCCAATTGATTTTTATGTTCCTAGATCTCTTTTGGTGACATTATGTATAGAGGAATGGAAGCTGGTTCTGTTCCTAACACCAGATCTATCGTGAACTCAACATATCTATCATGTGCAATCCTTAAGAATTTAACAAGAAATAAATCATGAAACTAACCAACCATAGGAGTAAAAAAATTATCTTCTACTCCCCCATCATCAAGCATAATACAAGCCACATGGGTTGTGATTTCACCAAACTGCTGATAAACTGACCCTGTATGGACCACCCAATCAACCCACTCCCCACAGTGGACATTTGTGTCTCCCTTAAGAGAAATGATTGTTACCCAATGATTCTATCAATAAATATGTTCTTGATATAACACTAACCATACTATACAAATAAATTATATAATAACCTTACATCTCAAGAACTAAAAATTACCATTGAAAAGGGTTCCCACCAACGTCAAAGAACACACCTTACATTGCACCATATCCTTCTTTCATACCCCTAATGGTGTATCAATCGACATTACCACACATATGTGTTCCACTTAAAAACTAGAAAAGAACCACAAAATACGCAGACAAAATTAATATGAGGAACATGTGTTTAGAAAAACTAATAAATGTATTGCCATCTATGCTCTAACCGCATGCCTGGTATGGGGTGATCAACCCCCACCATGAACTCTTCACTGGCCTTGAGCCTCCCCCAGTACCAACATATCGAGAGTTCCTACAAAACCTCCACACGTGTCACATTTTTTCAAAAACTCTGAACTCAACTAGTGGTTATGTGCACTGAAAAAACATGTGTCTAGGTGTGTCACACTAATGTAAAAACACCGAATCGCCACTCTAAGAGGCTAATCCTAACTTCTGACTACTCTAAAAACTCCTGGCCTCAAGAATATTTTCAAAGCCAAACTTCCAACCTTTGAAGGATTCACCACAAGTCCAACAAACTAGTGACACCAACCCACCACCTAAATAATCATTTATTATCACTTCTAAAATAACGGATTAAACCACTAAATTGGAAAATATACTCAAAAAAAATATTTTCTTATGAGATTTTATCTCATGTATAAGCCCAACCTAAAAATGACTTTCCATTATGGGCTCATTCCCTTCTAACATTAGAACAATACCTTCGATGTCTATGGGAAAAACTGCATAATACATCACTTATATTGATCCCAATGTGAACCTCATAAACTCTACATTCTACACCTCTATCATTTTATTTAGATAGAAATTCTCCCAATAAATTGTTTATATGTCTTTACATAGAATACAAGCATCCTTCTGAGCCTAAACTTGAATATACCATAAACGCTTTTTTTATTCTCATAACATGTATTCCTATATATTTATTCTTGTCTCAGCATATGTCTCCAAGTGGTCTAAAATCATATTGATGGACTATATCCATAACTCTACTGCCTCGATTCCACCCTCCCCACAAGAAATAATAACCCATTTCACATACACTATACCAATGTATATCACCAAGATTGGAACACTACCCTCTAAAATTTTTTATCACGGGTCGTAACTAACATAGTGTAATCCAAATTATATATTTACATATATTTTATTAATCACCTTTCAGAAATGAATTTCAATACTCACAACACGAAATTTCCTCACTAAGCACATTTCCATTTTACAAATATTTTTACAATCAACATTTTATCTCATATAAAAACCATATTATAACACAATTCATTAAATTTTATTTCACACTTCTTCCATTATCCCATTTTAATCATCTTTTTAGGCACCATCACTTCATTTATTTAGGAACTTAATGTTCATAATTTCCTTCATGTACCACACACCCTTCCCGTGTGTCCTTATCATGATCCATTGTACCTATATTCCTAGGTGCTTATTATTATGAATGAGTGAAAAAACACATGCCATATCAATCAGCAGTAAAATATAAAAAATCAATCACATCAAACAACAAGTGAGTCACCCAATAGTGAAATATCATTTAAATCCAAAAACACATATCCAGAACAACATTGCCCACACATTGTACTAGGGGTTCCCTTAAACATGGGTAAGCTACTCCCAGGAACATGCTCAGTAATGAGGCCTAAAACATCTTAATATCTTATCTTCCACCCTAAGTAGTTATTCAAAGAAAATAACCACTCTAATACAATTTATTAATGACACAATACTAGTATCCACTAACTAGTTTTCTGATTCGGGTCACAATATAACCTCAAGTGTGACTCCCCATAGACCAAAAGTTATCGAATATCATTGAGGGTCAAATAAATCATGTTGGAGACTATTAATTAGTTACTACATTAAGACACATCAGATGACACAATAAATAAGGACCTAAATTCAATAAACCTTGAACACACATTGCTTATCATTTACCAAAAATGGTACAAACCACTGAAAATGAAAAATATTCCTTGTCAATTGTATCACTTCCAAAAGTGTAGAATACAAAAAAATAAATACGAACAATTGAATCCCCCAAATATATCCTAAATTCAAATTTGGATCATCATTCTTTAACAACCCAATCTGAACACAACATTATAGAATAGGGCCTTTTCCCTTGTCCAGGCCGACAATAATGATGTTATACTAGGAACCCAATAACATAGCCTGCAAGGTGTGTCTACAACTTAGTAGGGATCCACCATTGGTGTCCACAAATTATCATGTATAAACAGATAGTATAAGAATGTACCAAATAAATGGAATGATAAACAAAATAATACCCAAGTTCTATTAGTTAACAACAATCTCTTCACCCATTTCCATCTTTATTTCCATCTCCATCCCCAATACCTTTATCATTAGTAAATTCATATTTGTCACATGTATGAATTATATGTGCATTTAAATAATTTACACAATGATCTGTGATGATCAATTATCATAAATAAGAGAATAATTAAAATTCTCTATCTCACCGGTGATAAGAATTTTCATTAAAAAATAAATCACACATACCTTGGACCCTTGATCCTGGTAGTCACATAAAATAAAACCATTGTAGGTATAGAGCCTCAATTCACATCCCTAACCAGGGTATTATGGGGTTTCATTTAGAACATCAGTCTAACCAGAACTATGGGAATAGATCCTCATGTATAATACCCCAAAAAAACAAAGCCATGTGCACATGATATTTTATCAATTTAGAACACATACACCAAATCAAAAAAATAAAAAATCAAAAGACATAATAATCAAAAATCGACTTCCATTTATCACATTATTCATCTTTATTCCATAACCCATGAACAAATTTACCATTTACATATCATATCCCATTAAACTATATCCCATTTTCATAGTTAATACCATTTAGAATAATAAAATATTTACATACACTATCCCATTTTACATATTTAGGAATACCCATTCCCTAACTCATTTACCCATTAATCATTTCTTATTACTCAATCTACATAAGCAATATCATTCCAATTTCATAATCCATTTGACACATTTTCATTAATCTATATAACCCCATTTCACATTATTCAATGAAATCCCTTATGCCATTTCCAACAAATAGACACAACAATCATTTGTTTCACTAAAAAATCAATATAATAATTTCAACATTATTATCATGGTCTCTATTTCAACATATGAAAAATATATTCTAAGCATTACAGTTTACCGTGTTTTTGAATGATGGCACACCCCATGGGTGGCCATAAGACAATCTAATAAAACTCAATGCATCCCACGTGGATCGTGACAGGTATAAATCACTATTAAAATAGCCATTTTACCAATCATATTAAATATATCAAAGAAAAATTGAGGGTCAAACCATGTCGCAACCAAACTTGAAAAAATCGATATAAAAACTATAGGATATAACCAGTAGACCTCCTACCTCAAATCTGAAGATGAACACACCCTTAACCTTGGCCTTAGATTTGGATTCAAGCACCCCTTGATGCCATAATGTAACACCTCGTGGATTTACAAATAAATTTAATAATGAATGCATTAAATATTGAGTCTCTACAAAAAAACTTTTTTATAACCGTACCAAATTTTTTTCTCTACTTTTGTGATTGGAATTTCACAAAACTGACAAGCATAATTTCATTTAGGGTGATATTTAAATTCTAATGAATAGTAACATAACCTTATAAATATTAACTTAACTTATAAATAGTAGCATACCCTTATTAATAGTAATGCATATTAAATCCACAAAAAATAATAGAATCTTTTCCCATGAATGTACAAATACAATTTAGATGTCTTATAAGTGAAAAATGATCATAGTATATATATTTGTATTTTTACATGTCATAAATATTTTAATAACAATATTATTATAAATTTAAAAATATTAATAGAAATTTTATTTTCATAAAAAGTAATCATAAATTTTTATTTTATTTTATTATAGTTATAAGATACCTTTATAAGACCTTGATTAATTTTTATGGTGTTATAAAATGAGTTAGAGTTATAAAGTTGGTTTTTTCAAAAAAAAAATATGATTTTATGAAAAAATTAAATTTAAAAAATATAGAAAATTACTTTCAAAAAGTAGATTTTATTATTTAATTCTACACGTCGAAAAATGGTTTTGAATATTTTTTGGAATTTTTCTAAAAAATTCAAATTTTAGGTGAATAATAAAATATAATAATTTATGATATATGGTAAATACATGATTTATTGACTCATAAGTGATGTAAGGCTGATGTATGCCCACATGGTTAGAACAAACATGAATATATTATTATTTTTGGTCACTTGGATAAAACCATATTTCTTGTCTTGATAAAAATAATTATATATTTATTTAAATATTCAAAATTCACTCCTCTCATAAACTATAAACCCCCCACTAATGTTGTCTTCTCTTCACTCATCTCAATCCTGGTACCATAACTATATTCTACTGATATTTCCTCCCAAGATCCAACACAACGTCTAGCTACCCTTGGTCTCTTGAAAAGTCCAAATCCAATCCCTTAAAGTATCCCTCAAGGAAGATTAAATCATGAGGTAAATTCAACTTTTCAATTCTTTTGCTTTCTTTTCAAGAAAATTTGTTTTATTTTATATCTACACCTCTCCTCATTATAATTTTATTAAAATGACATTACCTTAGATTTAATATTATTTTTTTATGATGGTGGAATAAGTTATTAGCATCTGTCTTTTACCCTTCTTTTATGATAGTAGTAGAAAAAACACCACCTGAGATGTGCTAATTTACCACATTCATGGATTATGGGTTTTCAATTTCTATTACCATCATCAATTCAGGTAATTAGATCATTCATATGGTATATCTAGAATATAAAATATGCATTATGTCTCATATAAATTTTTAGAAACTTTTTGTGCACATGAGTTTGATTTCTAATGAAAAATGAGTTCATAGTATGCAGAAACCACCAATTAACACAAACAGTTATCATTAAACTATTTATATAATTATTTATCTTAACTACAAGTAAAGATTTAAAATTTAAAATTTTCCATCCTTCTATATGATCACTAATAAAATATGACTTCTATTATATACAACCATCCTCATTTTATATGATTTTCCATTCATGTATATAAGTATTCCGAAAATGAATCAAACTTACCCGATTAATGAAATTAAACCACTTAACCCATAGAAAATAAAATGAATGAACATTAAAAGGTAATAATAAATCCACTAAATGAATAATATTTTTGGTTATTATTAATTTTTGAACCTAAATTTGATTATTCATGTCATTAAGATTTATTGGAGAACACCATTGGACTTATGGTAAGGGTTTCAGCATCTCACTTTATTTATGGTGAGATATTATTTATTCACTACTATTACTTGTGTATGGTGTATGTATACTAACCATTGATGTTTTTTAATCATTAATATCTTCATTTTCATGATAATAAATTTATCAATTAATGATTATTAATAATTGGGAAAACGATTCAATTGATAACAAAGTTGAAAGTATTTTCTACCCAAATCATCCATTTTATATTAGGTTGGCCTTATTCTATACTCACCTCAAGGATACTAATATTTAATATTATTTATTCATCAAAAATTATTTCTGAATTATATATATATATACCAACCATAATCATACTTTCATTTATTTGGATTTATATGTTTTAAAATGATCATTCAAAAATTCTTCCTGAAATACAAGATCGATTCAAGGCTCTTCTCGAATACTTATATATTTTTAATTTCTATATTTAATCTATTTTAAAACATATTTATATTTCTACAATATCACATTTTGACATGAGAAATCTATTTTAGCCGATTTTGGGTTTTATGAAATAATACATGCCTTTTCTCTTTAAAATATTAGAAATGAATTCCATAAACCGTACTAAAATGTTTTAATTCTAAAGATTCATTTCAAACAACATTTACATGACTCCACTTCATGGGGATAAGATTTTTTCAAAAAATGTAATATCAATGTCCTTACCTATTATTTTTTGGGATAAACATGTTTAAAAGCTTATTTATGACAAATACAAATGATATTCAAAAATAACTATTCTTTCAAATGTAAAATTTATTTTTCTCAACATAATATATATTTTATGAGATATATGCCTTGTTCCCCACTTATTCCTTGAATTTTTCTTATGTAATTATTTGTGGTATATAATATCAATAATATCAATATTATCCTTATTATCATGATATTCTATGGTAATATGTTTTGAATGTTTCATGGTGGTGTGGGAAACATTAAAATGTATAAGGATTATTTCGTCAAAAAAATTCAATGGTCTCATGTAAAAGTATATTTATTTATGTCAAAATAGATTGATGATTCATTTATTTCGTAGAGTTTTATCTCTTAAGAAATCATCCAAAAAAATTTTTGAAGGGTTTTTTTATTTCGTTGAATGTGGATGTTTTATCATGATACCATTCGCCATATTCCTCTGAATGATTAGTGTTTATGTTTAATGACTAGGTAATGTTTTTTACATTTCACATGTTTGTTTAAATATTAATAAATAATATGATTATTTTTATCCCCATTCATAATAGAAATGCATTGTTCATATTCTATGGTGGGTAGGGCCTAAAATAACCCATCTATTCATTGTAGGTCTCTTGAGATAAACTATGGTCATGGCACATGGCCTAAAAAATTATTATTTGTGGTCTTTTCATGATGAATTGATTAGATGGTTATGATGTCCGAGTTTATTCATTCCCTAATAATGAAACAATAAAATGTTTTTTCATATGGTTATTCAACTAGTATAATACCCATGTTTTTGACTTGTTATGGATATATTTATTCATCTCTTATTACATCCATAATGGGTTCATGTTAATTATTAAAACATACAATTTACTAGTTATTCACCCAAAATAATGTTTATGTTTATGAAATATTGTTTTATAATGCTTACCCTTACTAAGCATTTGATCTCACCCGTTTTGTATGTTTCATTTACCTATAAAATGTTGAAGTATATTATGATTGAAATGACGGGATAACCTAGTAGTTGTGGGTGCTTTCAAATAATTTTTTATTTTTTTCCCATTCATGTTGTTATACTAAACTTATACATGTATATGGTTTTCCAAAAATACTAAACTAATCAGTCCTTCGGGATACAACTTTCTTTTAAGCATGTTGATGTAATGAAATAATGCGCCAACTTCGGGTAAATTGGGTTGTGGCATTACAGTTGGTATCAATGGATGTTTTGTAGAATACAAGGAAAATATATTTAGAGAACTTGTATTAGTGGAAAACCCTAATGTAGATTTTTTAGATAATAATAAAATATCATCCTTTAATTTTTATAATGATGATATTATGTGAAACATACTATAAAGTACATCCTTTTTTGGATACTACATGTGGATGCGGTTCTATCACAAAAGTACATAGAAATAAGAACTCTAACCAAGAGTTTTGGGATTGACCTGGGTTAACCAGGTAAAAACAATATGGATTCTGTGCACTAGGGTTGACACTATTAGGGGATATTCTAAGGATAATTGACATATTTCTTTAAAAACCATTATTAAGGATTTTTACCCCCAATGTAACCAAATTGTTTGGTTGTAGGATTTACGATGCATAAATTAAATTTATACCATGTTTAGAGTTATAGAGAGTTCATAATTTTATGAGATAATATAGTATATAGAATTTGTTAGAAATGGCGCCTTACACAAGGAATCAGAACAACACCAATGCATGTGATGAAATGAGTAAGAAGGAAAATATATCTTACGGTCTTAATCCATTTTTTCAAAGGAAGATAGTCTCTAATGTATCCTCGTCATATGATGAGAATATATCATGTGTTTACATGTTATATAATGGATTCCATGAGTGAAAAATATTTGAAAGGAAGAAAGAGAAGAAGATGGTGGAAGAGAAAATAATGTATAAAGGGAAGAATAAAGAGGATAGTTTTCCAACATGTAGAAATTGTTGTAGGAGAAAACCTAGAGCAAGATTTGATGGAAATTGAGTCTTTAAAAGTGTTGAGAAAAGTGCCATGATGTTCATGATTTTAATGGTAGGAAAAAGTTTTTCAATGTAAAATGGTTCAACTAATATGAAATGTGACCCTATGGAAATTAATGTCCCAGGCATCAATGGAATACACCCTAAATGATTTTACTGGATAATGTTCAATTCATGATACTTCCATTGATAAAGTGAAATGATTATTATGACTTGTTGTTAATCATGTAATTCGAAGATTTTATCAATAATGTACTAGTTATACAAATTATGGAATATATGAGGATTGCACTGTAGTATGATTTCATTAAGTATTTTAGGTTTTATAATTAATTATTCCAAGTTTAAGGCCCCAACCCTATATTTCCAGAGTCGTTGCATTATTTTAATACATTTTCATGATTACAAGGAATCAAGCCTTGAATGACCGGTAAGTTTAGCAGTCTTAGAAAATAGATTACATATATAAACATTACATTACACTTTCTAACATACAACAAAAATTAATCCAATGAAAATGCAATTTTTACCTCCGCTTAAACCGGCATCTCAAACATAAAATACTTCTTGGGATCCATGGAAAATTAATCATAAGAAAGGGGTGATCTCAGATGCTCAGTAAGGATAAATAATTTAGTTGAAGCTCTAACCTTTCAAGGAAATATGTGTAATAAAAAATAGCCTTTTAAACATAAACTAGAACATAATTTGGGAAAAAATCAATCATTTACATACAAACATTAACATGGATATTTTAATCGTATAATAATCACATGTAATATCTAATTTCATAATGACGGAATGTATAAAAATAGACATTAATTTCTATGTCACGACCCCATGACATGAACTATGTGTTAACTGTAACTGGACACAAACCTGGAGAGAATCTGTAACCGGAATCCATTACAGAAAGCCTCTGTAACCGGACACCAACCAGGAGAGCCTCTGTAACCAGAATCCAACCTAGAGAGTCTGTTGTAACTGGACCCCAACCAGGAGATCTTACATTTATTGGTCCCCAACCCGGAACATACTAGTCCAACAAATTCATCTTAATAATAGGATTAAATGTAATATAAACATTCATATTAAAACTAGCATATGAAATGTCAATACATTATCCGCACACAATAAATGTTATAAAAATAACACATACACAGTCAAACAAATCACAAAACATTCAATACAATATGAAAGAATTTTATCTTAATATATCTACATCAAACAAGTTTAAAATCCATTAAAAGATGTTGACATATATGGAAATGATCAGTAAAATTCTTTGAGAGAAATTACCATTTTACATGGAATCGTTTAATATTTTTAAAATTTATAAAGGTAGTCATTTAAAATGGATTTTTGAATCAATGTTTCCCATACCACATTGATTTTTTTTAAAATAATTTTCATTTCCAAACATTCAAGTCTATATAAATAAATACATAAATTCATTTTGAAAACATGGACATTAATTAAAACGGTTGAGAAAGATAAATATTTAATACATTTAAAATAATGATCTAGTTTAATAGAAACTACCATAAAACTCTAAAATATTCCTTTTGAAATAATTTCTATAAAATGTGGATTTCTATGATAAATATGTCCTAGAAAATAATTACACATGAATAATCTTTCATAATAATGAGATTGAAGAAATAACCCTTACCTCATTGTAATCAATTGAGTTGTATGAATAATAGTCAATAACCGACAAATGAATCATATAATATCATGAATATAAATATAATAATGATAATATTTATCAAATGGTAGTGCACAATACACCACATGTAATAAATAAGTGGTGAACAATGGAAATCTAAAGGAATTAAAAGTGAGATAAGAAACCCCTTACCACATGTCTGACTTGACTATTTTGTATGTTCCTTGTTCTTCCTGAATAATAAACATAAGTTAATTTCTATTTTATTAACAATATTTTAATGTTTATTATTCATTTTAGATAACTTATTACCTTTTTATAAGAATTATTTAATTATTTGAGTTCATATCGGACATTTTGTCGATGTTCGGAATTTGAGACAAAACTGAACCTGTTATAATTATAAATAGTCCATATGGTCAAAAGTCCAATATATATAGATTGATATTACTCATTTAGAGTTCATATATATAATATATTCCCATAATATATATGTATTTATAAAAATACATAACATGTGTAGATAAAAAATGAAATGCACCGTTCATTGAGAGGGTTAGCCGTACACACGCATGAAAGATACATTCTTTTTTATTTTGTATTTGAATCAAAATAAAACTTAATGATTAATAGGTATATTATAATTATAGTATTATATAAAATAAAATATCATTAAATTCATACTTTATATGTCCCAAATAAGTCATTAAAGAGTCATATCACATTGAGGGGGCAGTAGTCCACAATTCCGTAAATGAAATTATCTGGTTATACACATAATGGAAACCATAAAGGTATGATATAAGTGGAAAATAAAGAAGAACAAAGAAAAAATAAAAATAATATATATACATCATATATAAATATAGTGATATCTTAATGGCCACCATGAGAGGCGGTAGGATATAATCGAATAATAATCATTCCGTAAGGCATTTGTTTTCCAACCACAAAAATAGTATAGTATTCAACAATTAGATGTAAGAGTGTGTAAGTGTAGTTAGAATAATTATCATAACAACATACTAGTATATTGGGGATATTTTTTTGTCATAAAATAATGGAATAAATAGATTGAAGGGGGTTGGTGAACTAAAATAAAGTATAATAAAATAAAGAATTTAAGAGAAACAACTACCTTTAATTTGGGTACCTTCTTATGGTTTGAACTGAAATGAACTTTTTAAGGGACTTATGCCTACGTTAAGGTCTATAAGTGTAATATAGGGATCTTGAGAGCTTATTTGGGGAGTTTTTGGTCGAGCCAAAGTCTTTAGAGTGGTGTGAAATGGGTTAGAAGTGGTGTCCTTTTATAAGGGCGAGTAGTGGCTCTTTAGGAATGTGTGAATATATTATATTATTATATAGTTATATTCGGTTTATAAAGGTCCAATACTAATTAAAGTCGATGATAAGATGACACACTATCGAAATAAAATCATTCAATAAGAATTGGATAGGTTCGGGATATATTTTTAATATTAATAATTTTTTATTTAAGTCATTTATCAATGACGTAAAAACTACATCATTAATGTTTCATAAATAATTTATTTTATTTTTTGTCTAAAAATTAAAAAAAATAACATAATGTAGGTAATCTTTTTAGCTTTCCAATTAATATTTATAGTTGATAATTTGACTTATATAACACCATGTAAAAATTGATGTACTAAAAGATATTTGTTTCTGTCATTTTGGCCATTACATTAAGTTATTTATAATAAAGTCTCATTATCATTAATAATTGGCCTCATGGGGTCCCAAAATCAAAATAATGATTCCCATGGTCAAACATGACTCATCCAATAATGTTAGGAAATGTTTTATGCTATTTTTTCATTATTAAAATAATTTTTTACCTTAAATTACCATATTTACCTTTAACTGCTGTAAATAAAAGTCAAATGTTACATTTCACCAAAAATTATTTTTATTATATTGAAACACATTTTACCTTATGAGGTAAACCGTGTCTCTCATATTTTTGAAATTCATCTCATTGAAGCGGTAAAATTAGGTTTTATTTCAATTTGCAAATTCTCCTATAACGTGGGTAAAAGATGGTATAAAGTTCACTAAAATTTTTATATATCTAAACATATTATAAAATGACTGTAATGAATTATTTTTAACTTATATAGGTGTTATGTATCTATTTTGACATAAATTAAATTTAAATCAAATAAATATCTATTTAAATAAAAAATGCAATTTTAAACAATAACTTAGTGTTTTTCACTATTAATCAAAAATTGAATGTTTTCAGAAAAATACCAAAATTTCAACACAAGATAATTTTGATATTCTGAATTCAAAAATTAAGTATATTTTACCAAATTCAAAATATATATGTTTTATTTATTTATTTATGATTAATTCTTGTTGTCAAAACCATAAAGCGTGTTTTTGAGAAAAAATAACTAACAAAATATTGATACTTGTTTATGTTCAATTTTAATGTGAAATTATTTCAAATATCCTACATTTGATTATATGGTAATAATGTAATCTAATTATACTTCCATAATTTTATGATGTATAATTTAACATTATAAATTATTTTCATTAAAAAAGTTGTTTTTAGTTAAAATATAATATTTTTCACCATTAACCCAAATATGAATGTTGTCATAAAAACACCAAAAATTTATTGAAACTAAATTATTATGTCATGATTATAAAGAAAAAGTTTATTTTTTCAAATTGAATATATAAATGTTTCAAATATTGGATTTAAAAAATGTTCTCCACTAATAGGTTGTATAATTTCATTTTATGAAAAATACTTATTTTATCTGAATAAAATGAATTTGTTCTTAAATTATGTCTACGGAAAATAAAATATGGATTCTAAAATTATAAGATTATATACAGTTCAAAATTCAATTAATATTATTCATAACATCTTTTGAATGACTGTTTTGGTATGTTATGATGTGCTTGAACTCGATGTTACGTGTTGTGAAAGTTAATGAATTACTTTGAAAAATAATGTTCTATGAAATCATGGGGTGTTACATTTTCCTCTCCTTCAATAAATTTCATCCTCACAAATTGAAATTGTTTTTCCAAAATAAAAGTTTGAAAATAGAAATTACCTTTGTGGGAAAACCTACTTCAAAAATTGGTTTAATAAAATTAATTCATAATAAGAGGAAATTGGGAATGAAAAAATAACAACAAAATTATGATCTTGATTATAAGAACATTGGGGGAAATTAGATACTAATAATTAGAGGAAAAATGTAAATACTTATTGAGAGTGATTGAGGTCATCTGTCAGAAACAATTTTACAATTGAGAGCCTCAAAT
The DNA here is from genome assembly GCA_963277665.1 of Viscum album. Taxonomy (NCBI): domain Eukaryota; kingdom Viridiplantae; phylum Streptophyta; class Magnoliopsida; order Santalales; family Viscaceae; genus Viscum; species Viscum album. The sequence goes on along the minus strand of OY728163.1, from coordinate 2,139,359,847 downwards.
CCATCAATCTAAGATGATTTAAAATATCATTGGTTCAACAAAACATAAGGTATTTGGATAACAAAATTTTAGTTTCAAGATACCTTACCGAAGGTTTAATAAATAATTTATTCATAGAATAATAAAAGAAAAAATATATTGTTGACAAGTTGAGTTACACCCTTTAACTAATTTCTACAAAAACTCATCTTTCTCTATAAAAGATAATAGAACATAAAATATATAATATTTATCCTATTCGTATAGGGTTCCAAAAAAATGAATTTATAATTAATCTACCGGACCTTATAAAAAAACAACATTATTCAATCCAGCACATCACATGGGACAGTGGTAGTTTATACACCCTTGTCAGCCTTCGGTTGTAGGATCAAGTCTCGCGGCCTTCTCGGACGCACCAAGATGTCGCTCGACCCCCGGGTTGTCCTTTTTATGGAAATCCAAAAATAATCTCAATCTAGACTTATTCAAAATACTTCTGTCCAAACTCATTGTCCAAAATTTATAATGTAATAAAAATTAAGATATTTTTTTCCACGTAATAACATGTGAACACCTTCATGATATATTATTTTAAAACACACTAACATCCTGAATTACCATAAAATCTTTTTGATTACATTCTTGCTCGCGTATTCTGTATAGAATACTGGATATAGTTCTTTTATTCAAAAATGTTGTAAACTCCAACAATGATGGAATATACAAATAATTAATTAATATCAATGTTTTCCAAAATATCTTATATAATTTATCCAAATCAATCATTTATTATTCCAAAATCACTATCAAGGTATCAGAACCATATATTGTTTATCATTATCTAAACCATATATTTTCCAAAAATTTAACATGCTATTGATTCACTTTTCTTTTCTCCACATAGTATCATGTCCTTAATGAAATATTACTACCGTAAAATCCTTATATACACTATATTTTTCTAACATGTACATCATTAATACAATACTCAAAGGACACAATACTTTAATAACAACAAAAGAAATGTAATCATTCCTCTTCATCTTCAGTATTATCATAACTTTATTATTATCCAATAGCAGTATTTGTGGTATACTCTGATGATTTGGACATTGATTTTCATAGTGTCCCAACTCCTTGAATATGATGCATTGTACATTTGAAAAATATTTCTTACCCTTTCAATAACGTACTTGGTGTCCTTTTTCTCAACACGTATAACAAACTCCCATTCCCTTAAATCATTTAATAAGATGATTCTTTCCAAAATTATCACATATGGGAAAACCTTTTTTCCCTCTTCCCTTTATCCATCTTTCCCTCTTCCATCATTTTCTTCTCTTTCTTCCCTTCAAATCTATAAGACTCAATGAATTCTTTACATATCTTATTAATAGATGATTTTATTTCATCATATAATTAGAATATGTGGGAGACTATTTACCTTCTAAATGTTGGCTTAATTTCATGAATGATATTATCCTTCTTAATCTATGGATCAAATATATTTTTTAGTAATAATTCATTCTATTGGGCCCCATTTTTTAACAATGGCGTACAATAGGATAGTTTATGAATCGTAATACAAAATTCCAATCATGTAAAATACCTAAGGTAAATTGAACAGTTTTTGGATATAATCTATAATCATAAAAACATTTTAATTGAGGAATTATTTACTCCTAAATCTTATATAATGTCCTGAATTGAAAATATGAATTATCCTAATCATATCCCCCAGGATTGTGGTAACCAATAGTGTAGTAAGACTCGTTGTCATGAACCAGGATAAACTGGGTCAAGCCTGAAACTCGTTGTCAGTGTTTTCACTCCTTGGTACATTTGTGACAAATCCACTTCTACCTTCTTTTATCCAGACAAGGATTTATTTCATTGAAAATACACAAAATATCAACATTACAAAAATTCTAGGAAGTTCATCGATACCAATTCTCAAAGTCTATCTTAGGTTAATGCTCTATAATCAGAGTTTATCAAAATCTATTTCAAAGATTATTGCTAAAATTCATATGATACCAACTGTAACACCTTTACATTAGATTCCGAGAGTCAGCGCATTATTTTAATACATTGGCATGATTACAAGGAATCATGTCCCGGAAGACCGATCAATTTAGTAGTCATGGAAAATAGATTCATATATGAACATTACAATACACTTTCTAACATACAACAAAAAATAATCCTTTGAGAATTCTATTGTTTCTTTTGCTTAACCCTACTTCTCAAACATAAATCCCTTCTTGGGATCTTGTAAAATAAAACATAAGAAAGTGGTGAGCGCAGATGCTCAGTAAGGTTAAATAATTTAGTTGAAGAAATAGACTTTTAAGGAAAGATGTGTAATAATACAACAGCCCTATTAACATAAAATTGAAGATAATATGGAAACAATAAATCAAAAATTACCATACAATCCTTCACATGGATATTATACTATCCGAATAATCAAATGTAATAACTAATTTCATAATGAGTGAATGTATAGTACCAAACTTTTAATTTTTGTGTCATGGCCTCGCGCCTGGACCTATTGGCTAACAGTAATCGGACCCAAACCCGGAGAGCCTATATAACCGGACTCCATCCCGAAGATCCTCTGTATCCAGACTCTTACCCGAAGAGCCTCTGTAACCGTACTCCAACCCGAGGAGCCTCTGTTAACTAGACCCCAACCAGAAGGGCTTACATTTAATGGTCCCCATCCCAGAACATACTAGTCCAACACATTCATCTTAAGAAGTGGTTAAAATAAAACATAAACATTCGTATTAAAACTAGAATATAAAATGTCATTAATTTTACATAAACAATGAATGGTATAAAAATATCACATATAGATTCAAACATATCACAAAACATTCAATACAATAGGTTTGATTTGTATCATAAAAAATTAACTTCAAACATGATTAAAACGCATTAAGGGATTCTGACATAGATGAAAATTATCAGTAAAATGATTTGAGAGAAATACCCCTTTTTCATGAAATCGTTTAAAATTATCATAATTTATAAAGGTTGTCAATTAAAAGATGTATTTGAAACATAGTGTCCCAGAAAACATTGAAACTTTTGAAATTAAGTATCATTTCAAAATGTTCATTCACATATAAATAAATCCTTAATATTATTTTGAAAACATGGACATTAATTAAAAGGGTTTAGAAAGGGAACTCTTTAATACATTTAAAATTATGATCTAGTTAAATAGACCATCCCATAAAACCAGAAAAGGTTCATTATGAATTTTTTTTTAAATATGTATATCTATGATAATTATTTCCAATAAAATACTTACACATGAACAATTTCGGATAATAAAGAGATTGAGAAAATAAACCTTACATCGTTGTAATCAATTGAGTCGTATGAACAATAGTCAAGAACCACCAAATGAAACACAATATATCATTAATATAATGAGAATAATGATAATATATATCAAAAGGTAGTACAAAATACACCACATTCAATAAATAAATGGTGACCAATGGAACTCTCACTGAATTAAAAGTGAGATAAGAAACCCCTTACCTCATGTCCGACTTGACTCACACGAATGTTCCATTCTTCCTGAATAATAAACATAAGTTGATATCTATTCGTGTAAGAACAATTTAAAGTTTATTATTCCTTTTATATCACTTATTACCTTGATATATCAATTATTTAATTATTTGAGTTTGTATCGGACATTTTGTCAATGTTCAAAACTAGAGTAAAAAATAAACATATTTTAATTATAAATTGTCTATGTTGTCCAAATTCCATTATCTATTGAATGATATTACTAATTTAGATTTCATATATATCATATATATCCATTATATATTTTTATTTATAATAGTACAAAACATTTGGATATAAGAAATGAAATGAACCATTCCTGGAGAAGGTAAGTTGTATGTACGCATGAACGCTACTATCATTTCTATTTTGAATTCTAATGGAATTAAACCATAATGGTACCTAGGTATAAAATAATTACATTATAATATCAAATATAATATAATTAACTCTATACTTTAAACATCCCACACAAGTCATTAAAGATTCATATCACTTTGAGGGGGCGTTAGTCCGCCATTCCTCAAATGAAATTATCATGTTTTACCCAAAATGGAGACCATAAAGGTATGCTATAAATGAAAAATACAAAATAAATAATAAAAAATTAAAAAATATATATATATATATAATTATATATCATATATAAATACATTGGAATCTTAATTACCACCATAAGAGGAAGTAGGAGATAATTGAATAATCATCGTTTCGTGAGGCGTTAGTTTTGCAACCACAGAAACTGAATGTTCTTCACACTTTAGATAGTGGTGTGTGTAAGTATAGTTCCAATCAATCTCATAGAAACATCCTCGTATACTGAGGATACATTTTTTTTCATTAAATAATGGAATAAAATGTGTTTAGGGGTGTTGGAGAAATAAAATAAAACAAAAGAAATGAAAAGAATTTATCAGAAAATGTTACCTTTGATTTGTGTAACTTACTTTGGTTTGAACCAAAAGAACTTTTTGAATTGACTTATTCCAAAGGTAAATCATATAGATGTAACAGAGGGTTATTGAGAGCTTACTTGGGCATGGTTTGGATGAGTGACGGTGGTTTAGAGGTGTGTGGAATGGGTTAAAAGTGGTGTCCTTTTATAGGGGGCAGGAGGGGCTCTTTATGAATGTGTGAAACTATTATTTTATTATATAGAGAAATTCGGGTTTTAAAGGTCCAAAACTAATTAAAGTAGAATATAATATGACTCAAGGTCGAAATAAAATCATAAAATAATAATTGGACAGGCTTTGGATATAGTTTTAATATTAATAATTTTTTTACTTAAATCATTTATAAATGAGGTAAAAACTACATCATTATTGTGTCATAAATAATTTAATTTATTTGATGCAAAAAATTATAATTAATTACAATAATGTAGGAAATATTTTTCTATTTCTAAAGAATATTTATAGGCTAAAATTTGACTTATATAACCCCATGTAAAAATTGATATATTAAAAGATATTTGTTTATATCAGTTTTGCCTTTAATTTATGTTAATTAAAATAAAGTGTCATTATCATTCAAAAGTGGCTCCATGGGGTCCCAAAATCGACCAAGGATGCCCATGGTCATCCTTGACTCATCCAATAAGGTTATAACAAGTGTTATGGTATTTTTTTTATTATAATATTCTTTTTACCTTGAATTACCCTATTTACCTTTAACAGCGTTAAATAAAGTCAAAAGATAATAATCACTAATAAAAAATTTCGATTTATTGAATGAAATTTTATTTAATGAGGCTAACAATGTCTCACAGATTTTAGAATTTTAACTCACAGATGTGATAAAATTATGTTTTATGCAAATTTTCAAATGCTCCAAGGAGGTGGGTAAAAGACGGTAAAAAGTTCAATAAGATTTTTATATATCTAAAGATACTATAAAGTGATTTCAATGAATTATATTTAACATATATATGTATTATATATATATTTTGACCTAAAATAAATTTAAATAAAATAAATAATTATTTAAATAAAGAGTCAGTTTTAACCAATAACTTAATGTCTTTCACTATTCATAAAAAATTGTATGTTTTCAGAAAAATACAAAAATTTTACCCTAATATAATTTTGATATTCAGAATTCAAAAATTAATTCATTTTTACCAAATTCAAAACATAGAAGATGAATTTTTTAATTTTAAATTAATTGTTGTTGTCAAAACGAAAAGGTGTTTTTTAAGAAATAATAAAAAACAAAATATTGATATTTTTTTATGTTTAATTTCAAATAGAAATTACTTATAATGACCAAAATTGGATTAAATTGTAAAAATATAATATAATTATACTTACAAAAAATTAAAATTTTTAATTGAACACTATAAATTATTTATATTAAAAAAGTCATTTTTAGTTAAAATATTGTAATTATCAATATTCACCCAAATATGAAAGTTATCAGAAAAACACCAAACATTAATTGAAACAAAATTTTTATGTCTAGATTCTAAATAAGTTGTTTATTTTTTCATGTTGAATATGTTAAGGTTACAATTATTTCACTTAAAAAAAGTTCTCCATTTAAAGGTGGTAAAATTTCATTTTTTGATAAACACTAATTTTATCTAAAAAATTGAATTTGTTCTTTCATTATGTTTAAGAAACTCATAATATGGATTCTAAAATTATAAAAATTATATAAAGTTCAAAATTCCATTAATACTATTCATAAAATCTTTTTAATGGCTAGTTTTGTAAGTCGTGGTGGGCTTGAACTCGATATTTGGCGTAGTGAAAGTTATTGAATTACATTGAAAAAATTGTATTATGAAATCTTGGGGTATTACAATAAGTTACTCAGTAGAAAGTTAATATCATGGGAAAGTATATGGTTGTTGGAAATAAAATCGTTAATATATTCCAAATGATTATGATAATAATAATGAAATGATTTATTTGGATAAGTACTTACTACCTAAAATATGATTATTGACTTGTTGACTAGTGGTCTATGCTATCATTAATCGAGTTTAAAACATTTAGAATATATGGAATATATCCAATAGCATGACTATGCATGTTTCCAATAAGGTTTTATAGTAATTTCAGTTTTTACCATATTTCAATATGATACATGTCAATGTTATTCACATGTCTTTAATGCTAAAATTTAGGACTACTTTGTGTGTATTAATGGAAAACCAAATAGTGGATACATTGAGTAGGATAGATCACGGAGTTCTAAAGAAATTAGACTTTCCAATGACCCCATGTACATGGATCTATAATCGATGGGTATGGTAAAGAGTATAAAATATTGGATAATGATCTTTTAGAAAGATAAATCATTTACTAAATGGTTTATGTTGATCATTGTATTAGGTTTTAGAGATTAATTTCACCACATGATAAATCCAATACTAAGTGATAAAGTTTAGAAAGTTCAAGGCACAAATAAGGATAAGATTTTGGTTATTAAATAGAATTGTATATTGCAGCTCTTATAGAGTGTAATATTTCCCCAACTCTAGTAAAAAAGCCTTAAACAAAAATATCACCTTATTAACATATTTGTATCATGATATCAATGACAATTTTCAAAACAGTTATTTATGGTTTTTTTTTGTAATGATCTTACATTGGGCATGATATATATTGATTTCCATTAGAACACGATGGGTTGATTATTCTTCCATTACCATGTTATCAAATTATAATGTGTAGTTTTTAGTAACTGATGAATTTTTTTCCCTCTTATTAAGAAAATATTTTAACCGTATTTTTGATGTGGTTTTTCTACAAGGAAATTTTTAATTATTTACCAATATTTTTTTCACATTCAGTTTCAAATTTTGAGGTAGAAATTTTTGTAAGGATGGGAGAATTTAACAACCCAAATATTTAAAAATTAATTTATTAATGAATATACGAATCACTGAGTCTTTATAGAACAAAAATTTGTTATAAACTATCCAATAAACATATTTTTCCAACTTCTGTGATTTTAATTTTGAATGTATGACATACACGATCGCGTTCATGGTTATATTTAGAGTCAGATAGAATCAATATATTTTTTTGTTGAATATTAACATACCCTTATCAATAGTAATTAATAGTAAATTTTCTAAAAATATAATCTTCAACCATTAATGTATAAATACAATTTATACATCTTATAATTGAAAAATTTATCATAGAATAAGTATAGTTATTTTTTTGTGTCATAAATAATTTAATTACAATTTTATGATTAATTTAATAATTTTACATGGAAATTTATTTACATAAAATGAAATCATAAATTTTTATTTTATTTTCATATGGTTATAATATATTTTAACTAATCCTTGATTAATTTTTCATGGTGTTGTATAATGAGTTATAGTTTTAAGGTTGTTTTTTTGAATAAATAAGGTTTTTTAATTAAACTAAAAATATAGAGAAAATTATTTTCAAAAAATTTATTTAATTTTTTAATTAAACTCATCAAAAATTTATTGGGGTAGATTTTTTTATTCTTTTAAATTACATGAGTTTTATGTGAAAAGTAAAATATGATAATTTACGATAAATAATAAATACAAGATTTGTTTCCCAACCATAGAAACAGTATGTTTTTCACCAATTAGATGGAGGAGTGTGTATGTATAGTTAGAATAATTCTCATACGAATATCCTAGTTTATTGGGGATACTGGATTTTTCATAAAATAATGGAATAAAAAGAGTTAAGGGGGGTTGGAGAAGTAAAAATAAAACACAAGAAAGAAAAAATTTTAAGAGATCCCGTTACCATTAATTTCGGTAACTTTCTATGGTTTGAACCAAAAGGAATTTTTTAAGGGACTTCTTCCTAAGGTAAGGCTTATATGTATAATATAGGGATCTTAAGAGCTTATCTAGGGATTGGATGGACAAGCTAAGGTCTTTAGAGGGGTGTGTAATGGGTTAGAAGTGGTGTTCTTTAATAACGGGATGTAATGGATCTTTAATAATGTGTGAATATATTATTTTATTATATAGAAATATTTAGTTTCTAAAGTTACAAAAATAAATTAACACGAAGATAAGGTGACACATGGTCGAAATAAAATCGTCAAATATGAATTGGACAGGTTTTTGATATAGTTTTAATATTAATAATTTTTTTATATAAATCATTTATCAATAAGGTAAAAAATACATCATCAAAGTTTCATAAATAATTTAATTTATTGGATGTCTAAAAATTATAAAAAAATACCATAATGTTGGAAATAGTTTTATCATTCCAATGAAAATTTATAGTTGAAAATATGACTCATATTTCCCCATGTAAAAATTGATTTACTAAAAGATATTTTTTCTTTCATTTTGGACATTAAAATAAAGTGTCATTATCATTGATAAGGGGCTCTTTGGGGTACCAAAATAGACCTAAGGATGCGCATGGTCAACCATCACTCATCCAATAATGTTAGGACATGTGTTAGGCAAATTTGGAAATATTATAATATTTTTTACCTTGAATTACCCTATTTACTTTTAACCGTGGTAAATAAAATTCAAATGTTACTATTCACCAAAAAATATATTCAACATATTGAAACAAATTTTACTTTCTGAGGTAAACCATGTCTCTCAAATTTTTGAAATTCATCTCAAAGAAGTTGTAATATTATGTTTTATGCAAATTTTCCAATGCTCTTAGAATGGGGGAAAAAGACGATATAAAGCTCACTAAGATTTTTATATATCTAAAAATATTATAAAATTACTCAAATGAATTATATTGAACTTATATAGGCATTATATATCTATTTTTACCTAAAATAAATTTCAATAAAATAAATTTCTTTTTAAATAAAAAGTCAATTTTAACCAATAACTCAGTGTATTCCACTATTAATCAAAAATTGAATGTTTTCAGAGAAATACCAAAATTTCACCATAAGCTAATTCTGATATTCTAATATAAAAAATATAGCCTTTTTTACCAAATTAGAATCATATAATATGCATTTATTAATTTCAAATTAATTCCTGTTGTCAAAACCGAAATGTGTATTTTTACAAAATAATAACTATCAAAAGATTGATACTTCTTTATGTTCAATTTCAAAGTGAAATTACGTTTAATGACCTAAATTGGATTAAATGGTAATAATATAATATAATTATACTTCCAAACCATTAAAATTTATAATTAAACATGTAAATTATTTTGATTAAAAAAGTTGTTTTTAGTTAAAATATAGTATTTTTCACTATTCACACAAATATGAATGTTGTCATAAAAACACCAAAAATTTATTGAAACTAAATTTTTATTTCATGACTCTAATAAAAAAATTTATTTTGTTTAATTTAATATATTAATGTATCAAATATTGGATTTAAGAAAAGGTTATCCATTTAAAGGTGGTAAAATTTCATTTTTGAAAAACTATTATTTTATCTGAATAAATTGAATGTGTTCTAAGATTTTTTTTATGAAACTGAAAAGATTGATTCTAAAAATAAAAATATTATATAATGTTCAAAATTCAATTAATACTATTCATAATATCTTTGGAACGACTATTTTGGTAAGTCATGGTGGTCTTTACTCGGTGTCATGTGTTATGCAACCCATTGAATTACATTGAAAAAATAACGTACTATGAAATCATGGGGTGTTAAATTCTCATATCAATCAATAAATATCATCTTCACAATTTGAAATAGTTTTTCCAAAATAAAAGGTTGAAAATAGAAATTTCATTTGTGGGATAACCAACATAGGAAATTGGGTAAATAAAATTTATTCTTAATAAGAGGAAAAGGTGAATGAAAAAGTCACCACCATATTATTATCTCAATTAGAAGAAAATTTGGGGAAATTAAGGACACATAATTGGTGGAAAAATTTAAATACTTATAGGGAGTGATTGAGGTCATCGTTCACAATCAATTATATAATTGAGGGCATCAAATCCATTAATCTAAGATGATTTAAAATATCTTCATTTCAACAAAACATATGGTATTATGATAGCACAATTTTAGGTTCAATATACGTTACCAAATTTTTAAGAAATAATTTCTTCATAGAATATGAGAAGAAAAATATATATTCTTGACATGTATTGTTCCATACTTTAACAAATTTCTACCAAAAATGCATCTTTCACTCTAAAAGATAATAGAACATTAAAAATATACTATTTATACTATTCGTATAGGGTTCCAAAAAATGAATTTATAATTAATCTACATGATCTTTTAAAAAAACTAAATTATTCAATATTGGACATCACATGGGCCAGTGGAAGTTGATACACCATTGTTACCCTTCGGTTGCAGGATCATGTCTCGCGGCCTAGCCGGACGCAATGGGTTGTTTCCTGCCCTCCGGGTTGTCCTTTTTATGGATTTCCAAAAATAATATCAATGAAGACTTTCCCATAATACTTAAGTCCAAAATCATAGTCCCCAATTTATAATTTAACAACAATCAAGATCCTTTTTTCCATGTAATAACATGTGAACACCTTCATCATGTATTCTTTAAAAACACTACAACATCCTGAATTATCCTAAAAACGTTTTGATGAAATTCTTGCTCCCATATTCCTTATAGAATACTGGATATATTTCTTTTAATTGAAAAAATTTGAAAACTCCAACAATGATGGAATAAACAAATCATTAATTAGTTTAATGTTTTTCAAGAATATCCAATATAATTTATCCAAATCAATCATGTATGATTCCAAATTCACTACTAATGTATCAGAACCATATTATGGTTTATCATTCTTTCAACCATATATTTTCCAATATTTTAACCGATTATTGAATCACATTTCATGATTCCAAACAATATCATGTCCTTAATGAAATAGTACAACATTACAATCCCTTTATACTCTATAATTATTATAACATGTACATCCTTAATACAATACTCAAACAACACAATACATAAATAAAATCATAAGATATATAATCATTCTTATTCATATTTAGTAGTATCATAACATTATTTTTATCTAATAGCATCATTTGGGGTATATTATGATGATTTGGACATTTATTTTCATAGTTTCCCAAATAATTTAGATCAAGCATGGTACATTTGAAAAAAATTTCTTACCCTTTCAATCATGTACTTGGTGTCCTTTTTCTACACACGTATAACAAACTTACATTCCCTTAAATTGTTTAACATGTTTATTAATTCCCCACTTATCACATATGGGAAAATCCTTCTTTTCCCTCTTCCATTTATACATATTTCACTCTTCCATCCTTTTCTTATATTTCTTCCCTTCAAATGCATAGGACTCAAAGAATTATTTACTTATCTTATTAACAGAAGATATTATTGTTTCATATAATGAGAATATGTGGGAGACTATTTCCCTTCTAAATGTTAGCTTAATACCATGAATGATATGATCCTTCTTACTCTTTGGATCAAATGTATTATTGGATTTATCAGTCCTTCTATAGGGAACCATTTTAAAACAATGGCATACAGTAGGTCAGTTTATGAATCGTAATGTATAATTACAAACATATAAAATACCTAATATAATTTGGACAGTTTATGGATATAATCTATAATTATAAAAAAATTTCATTGAGAAAGTATTTACTCATAAATATTACATAACTTATTATAATGAAAATAGGAATTATCCTAAGAATATCCCACAGGAGTTTCGTAACAAAGTGTATAGCAAGGCTCGTTGTCATGAACCATGATACCCCAGGTCCATCCCGAAACTCCTTGCCGGTGTTTTCACTCCATGGTAAATTTGTGATAGAGATGCCTATACCTGATCGTATCTAGAAAAGGATTTATTTCATGGAAAATACACAAATTATCTATATTACCAAAATTCTATAAAGGTCCTCTATTACAATTCTCAAAGTCCATCTTAGGGTAATGCTCTCTAATCAGAGTTTTTCTAAATCTATTTCCAAGGTTCTTGCTAAACATCCTCTGATACCAACTGTAACACCTTTACCTTAGATTCCCAGAGTCGGTGCATTATTTTAATACATTGGCATGATTATAATTAATCATGTCCTGAATGACTGATTAGTTTAGTAGTCCTAGAAAATATATTCATATATGAATGTTACATTAAAATTTCTAACATACAACAAAAAATTAATCCTTTGAGAATTATGTTGTTCCCTTATCTTAACCCTCCATCTCAAACATAAATCCCTTCATAGGATCTCGAGAAAATAAAAGATAAGAATGGGGTGAGCTCATATGCTCAGTAAGGGTAAATAATTTAGCTGAAGCAATAAACTTTTAAGGTATGATTTTTAATAAAACAACTGCCTTTTAAACATAAAATTGAACATAATATGGAAAAATAAATCATAAAAAAAACTATATAATCATGAACATGGATATTCGACTAGTAAAATAATCAAATTTTATAACTAATTTCATAATGAGGGAATGTATAGTACTAGACATTTAATTTATGTGTCATGGCCTCGTGCCTGGACATATGGGCTAACAGAAACCAGACCCATACCCGGAGAGCCTCTATAACCGGACTCCATCCCGGAGATCCTCTGTAACTAGAAACCAACCCGGAGAGCCTCTTTCACGGCACTCCAACTTGGAGAGTCTCGGGTAACTAGACCCCAACCATAAGGGCTTACATTTAATGGTCCCCATCCTAGAACATACTAGTCCAACACATTCATCTTAATAAGGGGTTAAAATATAACATAAAAATTCATATTGAAAATAGCATACGAAATGTCAATACTATAACATAAACCATGAATGGTATAAAAATAACTAATCCACATTAAAACATATAACATAAAATTCAATAAAATATGGAAGATTTGTATCCTAAAAAATAAACATCAAAGTAGATTAAAATCTATTAAATAATGTTCACAAAGATGAAAACGATCAGTAAAATGCTTTGAGAGAAATACCCCTTTTTCATGAAATCGTTTAAAATTCTCACAATTTATAAAGGTACTCATTTAAATGTGATATTTTAAAAAAATTATCCCATAAAACTTTGAATCTTTTGAATATAATTATCATTTCAAAATTTTCTTGCCCATATAAATAAATCATTAAAATCATTTTGAAAACATGACATTAATAAAAAGGGTTTAGAAAGAGAAATCTTTAATAAATTTGAAATTATGATCTAGGTAAATAGTCCCTCCCATAAAACCATAAAAGGATCATTTTGAAAACATTTTAATAAAATTTGGATATCTATGATAAGTATTTCCAAGAAAATACTTACACATAAACAATCTCAGATAATAGTGAGATTGTGGAAATAAACCTTACCTCGTTGTAATCAATCAAGTCATATGAACAATAGTCAATAACCACAAATTTAAACACAAAATATCATGAATATAAAGAGAATCATGATAATATATATCATATGGTAGTACAAAATGCACCATATGCAATAAATAAATGCTGAACAGTGGAAATCTCACGGAATTAAAAGTTATATATGAAACCCCTTACAACGTGTCCGACATGACTCACTCGAACATTCCATGTTCTTCCTGAATAATAAACATAATTTGATATCTATTTTTTTAAGAATATTTTTAAGCTTATTATTCCTTTTATATCACTTATTTCCTTGATATAAAAATTGTTTAATTATTTGAGTTCATATAAGACATTTTGTCGATGTTCGAAACTTGAGTAAAAAATGACCATTTTATAATTATCAATTATCCATGTGGTCAAATTTCCATTATCTATTTAATTATATTACTAATTTAGATTTCATATCAATCATATATGTCCATTATATATTTGTATTTATAATACTACAGAACATTTGGAGATAAAAAAGGAAATACACCGTTCATGGAGACGGTAAGTCGTATGTACGCAAGAATGCTACGTTCATTTCTATTTTGAATTTTAATGGAATTAAAAAATAATGGTACATATTTATATTATAATTAAATTATAATATCATATATAATATCATTAACTCCACACTTTATATTTCTCACATAAGTCATTAAAGATTCATATCACTTTGAGGGGGCGTTAGTCCGCCATTCCTCAAATGAAATTATCGTGTTTTACCCATAATGGAAACCAAAAACGTATGATATAAATGAAAAATAATGATGAAAAAATAAAATATAACAATATATATATATATAAATATATATCATATATAAAAATATAGTTCCATATTAATTTCCACCATGAGAGGCAGTGGGAGATAATTGAACAATCATCGTTACGTGAGGCTATAGTTTTCCAACCACAGAAACTGAATGTTCATCACCTATTAGATATAGGTGTGTGTAAGTTTTCTTCGGATACTTCTTATAAAAATATCCTATTATACTGAGGATACTTCTGTTTTCATAATATAATGGAATAAAATGAGTTTAGGGGGGTTGGATATTTAAAATAAAACAAAACAAAAGAAAACTATTTATGAGAAAATGTTACCTTTGATTTGGGTAACTTCTTTTGGTTTTAAGCAAAAAGACTTTTTGAAGTAACTTATGTCTAATGTAAGATTTATATATGTAAAATAGGGATCTTGAGAGCTTATTTGGGTAGGGGATTGATGATCTAAGGTGATTGAGTGGTTTGTGGAATGGGTAAGAAGTGGTGTCCCTTTATAAGGGGATGGTGGGGCTCTTTATGAAAGTGTGAAACTATTATTTTATTATATTTTAATATTCGGTTTTTAAAGGTCCAAACCTAAATAAAGTTGAATATAATATGACTCAAGGTATAAATAAAATCATCCAATAATAATTGGAGAGGTTTTGGATATGGTTTTAATATTAATAATCCTTTTTACATAAATAATTTATTAATGAGGTAAATACTACACCATTATTGTGTCATAAATAATTCAATTTATTTGATGTCTAAAAATTATAAAAAAATACCATAATTTAGGAAATATTTTTCGATTTCCAATGAATATTTATAGTAAAAAATATGACTTATATAACCCCATGTAAAAATTGGTTTATTAAAAGATATTTGTTTATGTCATTTTTACCTTTAATTTAAGTTAATTAAAATAAAGTGTCACTGTCTTTCATAAGTGGCTCCATGGGGTCCCAAAATCAACCAAGAATGCCAATGGTCGGACATGAATAATCCAATGAGGTTAGAAAAAGTTTTATGGTAATTTTGTATTATAATAATATTCTTTTTACCTTGAATTACCCTATTTAACTTTAACCGCAGTAAATAAAGTCAAAAGTTACTATTCACTAATTTTTTTTTTAGAATTATTGAATGAAATTTTACATAATGATTCTAAAAATGTCTCTCGGATTTTTTGAGATCAACTCAGAGATGCTGTAAAATTATGTTTTATGAAAATTTGAAAATGCTTCAAGGAGGTTGGTAAAAGACGGTAAAATGTTCAATAAAATTTTTATATATCTAATCATACTATAATATGACTCCAATGAATTATATTGAACATATATAGGTATTACGTATCAATTTCAACCTAAAATAATTTTGAATTAAATAAATCATTATGTGAAAAAAAGTCAGTTTTAACCAATAAATTAGTGTTTTCACTATTCATCGAAAATTGAATGTTTTCAGAAAAATAGAAAACATTCACCCAAAGCTAATTTTGATATTCTGAATTTAAAAATTAAGTTAATTTTTCCAAAATAAAAACATATAGGTTGGATTTTTTATTTTAAAATTTATTCTTTTTTTCAAAACCAAGAGATGTGATTTTAATAAATAATAACTAACAAAAGATTGATATTCTTTTATGTTTAATTTCAAAATGAAATTACTTTTAATTACAAAAATTTGATTAAATTGTAAAAATATAATATAATTATACTTCCAAACCATTAAAATGTAAAATTGAACACTATAAATTTTTTTTACTAATTTTTTCAGTAATAATATAGTAATTTTCAATATTCACCTAAATATGAAAGTTATTAGAAAAACACCGGAAATATATTGAAATTTTTTTATGTCAAGATTCTAAATAAGAAGTTTATTTAGTCAAATTTAATATATTAATGTTTCAAATATTTCATTTAAAAATGGTTATCCATTAAAAGGTGGTAAAATTGCATTTTTTAGAAATACTGATTTTATCTGAAAAAATGAATTTGTTCTTATATCATGTTTAAGAAACTCATAATGTTGAATCAAAAATTACAGGGATTATATAAAGTATAGAATTCAATTAATACTATTCATAAAAGATTTTGAATGGCTATTTTTGTATGTCGTGGTGCGCTTGAACTCAGTTTTGCGTGTAGTGCAAGTTATTGAATTAATTTGAAAAAAAAACGTATTACGAAATATTGGGGTGATAAAATAAGTGGATCAGATGAAAGTTAATATCATGGGAATGTATATGGTTATTGGAAATAAAACTCTAAATATAATCCTAATTATTTAGATAATAATAATGAAATTATTTATTTAGATAAGTACTTACTACCTAAAATATGATTATTGACTTGTTGACTAGTGGTCTTTGCTATTATTAACTGAGTTTAGAACATTTTGGATATAAATAATATATCATATAGTATGAGTAAGTATAAATTAATGTTTCCAATAAGGTTTTATAGTAATTTAACTTTTTACCATATCTCAATAGGATATATGTTAATGTTATTGACATGTTTAAAATGTTAAAATTTAGGACTACTTCTTGTGAATTATTGGAAAACCATATAGCAGATGCATTGAGAATGATATATCATGGAGTTCTAAAAAAATTATATTTTCCAAGGACCCTTTGTACAATGATCTTTAGTCGATGGATATGGTAATGATTATAAACTATTGGTCAATGATCTTTTAGAAAGATAAATCATTTACTAAATGGTTTATGTTGATAATTGTATGAGGTTTTAGAGATTAATTTCACCTCATGATACAACCTATACTAGAAGATAAAGTTTAGATATTTCAAGATAGAAACAAGGATAAGATTTTGTTTATGAAATAGATATGTAAATTGCAGCTCTTATAGAGTGGAATAATTCTTCAACTCTAGTAAATGATCCTTAAAAAAATATCACCTTATTAACATATATTAATCATTATATAAGTGAAATATTTCCTAACATTAATTTATGATATTTTGGTAATGATCTTACATTCGAGCATGATCTCTATTTATTTTCATCAGAACACAATGAATTATTTATTCTTCCATTACCATGTTATCAAATTCGAATGTGTAGTTTTTAGTAACTGATGAATTTTCGTTTCCCTCTTATTAAGATGATATTTTAATCGTATTTCTGATGTGGGTTTTATAAAAGGAAATTTTCAAGTATCTACCAATATCATTTCACATTCAATTTCAAATATCAAGGAATAAATTTTTGTATGGATGGGAGAATTTAACAACCCAAGGATTTAAAAATAAATTTAATAATGAATCCATGAATCACTGAGTCTTTATAGAACAAAACTTTGTTATAACCTATCAAATAAACATATTTTTCCAACTTTTGAGATTTTAATTTTGAATGTATGACATACACGACCGCGTTCATGGTGATATTTAGAGTCAGATATAACCAAAATAGTTTTTTTGTTGAATATTAACATACCCATATAAATATTAACATACCCTTATGAATATTAATTAATAATACATTTTCTAAAAATAGAAACATAACCAATTAATTTATAAATACAATTTAGACATCTTATAAGTGAAAAATTTATCATAGTATAAGTACATATATTTTTATATGTCATAAATAATTTAATTACAATTTTATGATTAATTTAATAATTTAAAATGGAAATTTATTTATATAAAATTTAATCCTAAATTTTAATTTTATTTTCATATGGTTATGATATATTTTAACATAACCTTGATTAATTTTTCATGGTGTTATAATATGATTTATAGTTTAAAGTCATTTTTTCAAATAAATTAGATTTTTTTAATTAAAATAAAAATACAGAGAAAAATATTTTCGAAAAATTGATTTCTTTTTTAAATTCAAAACATAAATAAGATATTGGGGTGAATTATTTTTATTTTCTAAAAATACATGAATTTTATGTGAATTGTAAAATACGATAATTTATGATAAATGCTAAATACAAGATTTTTTGAGTCATAAGTGATATAAGGCTGATGTAATGCCACTTGGTTCATACTAACATGAAATTATTACAATTTTGGTCAAATGAATCAAATATTATTGCTTTTATTGAGAAAAATAATTAAATAATGAATTAAATATCCAAAATACACTTCTCTCCAGCACTATAAAATCCTCCACCCACTACAGTTTTGATTCACTTTTCTCATGCCATTTCTTATCTAGATTAAAATTAAATATCCTCCCAATATCCTACATCATATTCATTAGCCCCTGGTCACCTAAATTGACCGAATAATCTCCCTTAAATAGGCTCGAAATGATGATTAATTCAAGAGGTAAATTCCACTTTTCAATTCATTAACATTTATTCCATGTTCCTTTGTTTTATTTTCATTCCTCATCTCCGCTGATCCATATTTTATGAAAAAACATAGACCATAAATGTACTATACTTTTTTTATGATTATAGAATAAGTTATTATCATCTCTCCTTTACCCATATTTTATGCTAGTAGTAAAAAACCTCACCCGTGATGTGCTTATTTACCACATTCAATGATGATGGGTATTCAATTTCAATTATTGTCTTCAATTATAGTCATTAAACATTTACATTAGAATAAATAGACAATAATATATTTATTATGTCTCATATATGGTTATATAATATATTTTTTCTCATGGTTTTGATTTGTAATGAAAAATAAGTTTATTGTACTCAACAAGAATCAATAAACCCAAATAATGTTCATTAAATAATTTATATAATGATTCATATTCACTCCAAGTATCCAAATGAAATTTACAAAAATTCAAACTTCTAGATATTGAATAAAAAGTATAACTTTAATTCGGGTCATCCATCCTCATTTTACACGATTCTCCGTTCATATATATTAGTATACCAACCATGAAACAAACACACCCAAACAATGAAATAGATCCTCATAACCCCTAAAAAAGAGAATAAATGAACATAATATGGTCATAATAAATATATTAAATTACATTTATGTTATGGAATTTTTAATTAATTAATGTAAATTTGATTATTAAGGTCATTTAAATAAAGTTGGGATCACCTTCAGACTTTTGGTAAGGGTTTCTTCATCTCTCTTCCATGTTTATGAGATATTCTGTATTCAGTAAAATTACTATGTATGGTTTATTTTTACATCCTATTGATGTTTTATATAATTAAAACATTTATTTTTATGATATTCAATGTATCATTTAACAATTATTTATTCTGGGGCATATGATTCAATTGATCACAATGTTGTAAGTAACCTCTATTTTCTTTTGGGTTTTTCTTATTCTATTGTCAACTCAAAAAAATTATTATTTATTCTTATGTACTTCACATAAATTCTATGTGAATTTTCAATATATTTGTATGAAATAAAATCCTAATTAAGATTATGTAAAGTTATATGTTTTTATTGTATCTTTCAAAAAATTTTCCTGAAATACATGCTCAATTTCCAGAACTTCTCAACTTTGTACCTATTTTGATGTTCTATCTATATTATATTTTATGCTATATTTATCAATATAAAAGATCACATTTTAAAATGAAAAACTTATTTTGGTTCATTTTTATTTTCATGAATGAAAATATTTCTTTCCACTTTATAAAATCATTATATAATTCTTAACCCGCACTAAAATGTTTTAATTCTAATGATTCTTTAAAAACACATTTTTCAGGATTTCACATTAGTAGGATATAACGTATGTGCAAAATTTTATCTATGTGTACATTACTATTATTTTAAATTATTTAATTTTAAAACTCTCTTTATGAAAAATAAAAATCTTTTAAAAAGGAACTCTTATTTCTAATGTAATATGGATTTTCTCACTTCACTTTATCTTTTATGATATATATGACTTGTTCACAGCTTATTTCATGAATGTGGTTTATGTTATTCCCCTTGGTATATCGTATCAAGAGTGTACTTATTATCATTATATTCTAAGGTATTATGAGTTGAATGTTTCATGGTGTTATGTGACACTTTTTAATTTTTAAGGATTATTTTCTCAGGACCTTTTAAATGGTCTAATTTAAATGTATCATTGTTTATGTCAACATCCATTGATTAATATTTTATTTCATAGAGGATTATTTACTATTATATCATCAAAAAAAATATTTTATAGATGGGTTATGATTTTCTGTATTTTGTAATTTGTATCTTGATACTATTCACCATATTACATTGGATGGTTAGTGTTTGTTTTTAATGACTGGAGAAAGTAATTTATATTTCAAATGTTAGTTTCAATATGAATATAAATGATGTTTATCCCAATTAATAAGAAGAATTAATTGGACTTATTATTTGATGTGTGTGGCCCACTATAACCCCTCAATACATCAGTAGGTCACATGAGGCCAAATACAACATTGGCATTAGGGCTTCACAAAATGATTTTTTATTGTCTTAGCACAAGGCCTTGACAGTTTGGTTCTGATGTTTGGAATTATGAATTTTATCATTATGTAACTATAATTTATAGTGCTTTTGGTTGTTCAAATAGTATAATAACAACGTTTATGATTTATTATGGAATTTTTTATTCAACTCTACTTCCTTTAATAATGTGTTCATGTTTATTTTTGAAATGCATGTGTTTTTAGTTATTCACCCTGCACAATATTTATGTTTATGATATATTTCATTTTATTTATTACCGTTACTATGTATTTGAGGTCAAAAATTTCTTATAGTTCATTTTCCTAGGGAATGAGGTGGTATATAATGATTCACATGCAGAGATAATCTAAGAGTTTTTAGTGATTTCAAAGAATTTTATTTCTTTTCGCTTTAATGTTGTAATGCTAAACATATGTTTGAATTTTGTTTTCCAAAAATAATAAACTACACGTTCATTTAGGATATTACTTTCTTTCAATAATTACATTGTAATGAAATATTTTAGTGGCTCCAGGTAACTAGGTTCGAGGCGTTACCCCCAACCTATAATCTTTTGAAAGTAATGGGGTTTATGGATTTGTAAGAAAAATAATGAATATACAAGCCCATATCAAGAAAAGTGATGTGAGAAGCGCATTATACATAACCATAGCTTTAATTAGCACCCAATGAAACTACAAATTTCCTCGAATCGAAGGAGACCCAACCCATGGAATCTTGGGACAAAATGGATCATCACTATGGATGATAGAGGAGAAATATATGATGAAATTGGGTGATATACATAAGATACAAAAGGAGAATTTTCAGTAATTCTCGACCTTTTAATGGTCTACATGGTTTGGCCACCCAATTTTTTCAAACTGTGCGCAAACCATGTGACTTCCACTCTCAATTTGGAGTTGAGTCACATTGTTTTTTGGGGAGGCCCACAAAATTTTATAAAATGGGATTCATTGTTTTGCCTAACACCTTGAATAATTATTGAACTACACACCCTACCTCCCAGCTAGAATGGTTCTGGTCAATGGTTTCTTCTAACCATTCACCATTAATAAAACATGAACTGCACGTCCAATTTCTGTTTTCTTTCATCTCTGGAACCACCATAACACCCTCGAGCTTCTTCATATACCCTTTAAATATTATATTAACAAAAATTAATTGATTGAAAAAAAATTAAAAAAATGAAATAGCTCCATGAAGTTAACGATCATATAGTTTTTGTTAGAGTGAGTTTCCAAATGAATTCTAACGTCTGGTGGAATTAATGTTTTGGAAATAATGTATAGATCATAGGAATTATAGAGAGGTTTTTTTAGTTTCCAAATAAAGTAAAAATGGTAGATTTTATATATATATATATTAGGCATTTAGTTTTTTTAGATTAGATAGAATATAATGTACTTTCAATCACAATATTTTAATAGGAGCGTAATATATTGATTTAGAGATATAGGAACATAATATTTAAAAATTGGAATGATGAATCTGATGCATTTTCCAAAATAAGTTTCTTGAGGAATAATTACTATATAATCTTTATTTTGGTGGCTTGTGTTTTCAATTAAATTTTTTTAAATAAATAGGAGTTATTATAATCATACATATTATGAGATAAAATAAGTTTAACTAGATTTGGATAAATTTTTTATTCACTTGTTCCTTATAATGAGTATGCATGGAACCATGTGAGTGGACATAGAAAGTATGCATGTTACCTCACTATGTTCAAAACTTGTCAATTATTCCTTTTTTTAATTTCATACATTTTTAGGATTAAGATATTGTTATGAAAATCGATAAAGAAGATAACAATGAAAAAGTGTAGTGGAAAAATTTTATAACATTGTAAATTTTTAAATATACAACCACTAAATAAACCCACACCATGTTAGTGGTTTAAAGATCATACATATCTTCATGATGTGTTGATGTAGATGGTCATTCCTCTATCAGAGAATTAACACATTCAATTGCTAGAGGCAAAGATTTTTGAACCAAATGGACCTCATAAAAGGTCCTAAACACAAGGTTCATACATAATTCACTCTTCATGGTCTCCCATGAGTTATTCCAATGATATATCACATTCTGAAAGATATGAACATTTTACAAAAAAATATTACTAAAAAATTACGATAATTTTACGTGAGATCTTCAATATCGGGGGAACCAATTATATAGACCCTTCGCCATTATAAAGGAATATCCTATATTATTCTTATGGTATACCAAGTTTTTAGATAATTAATGTACAAACAAATTGAAATTATGATTTTAATACAATTAATTAGTCCCTCCATAACCAAAGTATCCAATAATTTGGATCTCCATGTTCATTTATATGTGAGTTAAAAGTAGATTATGGTAAAAAACGATGGAATCAATTTTGAAAAATCATGGTGTTTTACATAAAACAACAAATACATATCACCCAGAAAAACATTCTGTGATGGAATTTACAGAAATGAAAATGATGATTGAGATAATTGTTTAGCCCAAATGAATCCACTAGTATGAATGACTTGGTGAAGCAATATAGGATTATAAAACTAAACATAAATAATCCATTAGGATATCTCCATTTATTACAGTCTTCAGTAAAACATGTAATTTACCTCTTGAAATCCCATATAATTAATTTTGGTTTAATGGAAAATTAAATTTGGATAATGAAAAATATTATAAATAGATAATATTTCAATTTAATGAACAATATAATCTTTTACATGATTCCAATGAGAATTGATATCTGTACGAAAAAAATATAAGGCACTCCAATTAAAAACATATTTTTAATGTTATTCAATGATTTTTAAATGGTAATTTTCATTAATTATTGATTTTCGATTCACCTATGTTTAATTATAATTTGGAATTCCTATTTATTATTTTTAATGTTTACCCATTTGGTATTATGTAATTCCACGACCATGTATACAAAAATAAAATCAATATTAATGGACATAATCTATAGATTCTACATGAGAGGGTACACATCTCAAGAACCACCATGACATTCAATGGATCCCCAAATCTAGGAGTAAACCAACAATTTTATTGAGATAGAGTGAAATAAAATCCAAACTAAGTTCATATCTTCCACTTTAAGGCCTCTTACTTTTATACTCTTCACTATAACTGTATACCATTATCTATCTCAAATTATTATTTTTACTCTATTTTTCCCACCTTAACGATCATTTTGAGTCCTTAAAACATCCTTAATCAACTATATCATTATTTTCTCTATTTTTTGGGTGTGTCTTTAAAAAAATAAAAATTACTCAAAAAACAATATTGAAATTTTGCCTAAAAATTATAAGGATTCTAAAGAGATTTTTCCAAAATTACTATTATTTTAAACATAACATTGGACTAAAAATTTTGAGTTAATAAAAAAAATATTGAATTCATAATTTTTTATTTGGAAAATTATTCTTCCCCTACGATGTGGAATAATATGTGATTATATTCCAGGGTGTCCTATGTCAATCGTTTTGTATTTTGTGTCTTTTAGCTATGTTTGTGAGTAATAATTTTGTGGACCATTGTGATGAATTTTTTAATTTGGGATACATAAATATGATATATATATTTTTTGAACCACATAATAATAATAAAAACTAACTCACATTACCCTTATATCGCCCATTTCTGAAAAATCCTTCAACCCTACAAAATCCAATTTTTATATCCAAATTACATTAAAAATCATTCCCCCTTCCAACATCTACAAATATTTTCATTTCCAAATTTATTAATTTAATCTTATATGTGGGGGTGGAATTTTATTTCATTGTCATGTATTTTTCATGTGTTTCAATGTGTATTCATATTCTTGAGGGAAATAATTCATTTTAATGAGTGTGAATGGTTGTCATTATATGATTCTTTGTAATGGAAATATTCGTAACTCATTTGGTACAATTGTTATTGAAAAATTTTAATCTAAAATTAGTAAAAACAAAATAAAAAAAATAAGAAAATGAATAATTTTTTTGTCTTGGGAAGGGAAAAAATTAAAGTTACTCAAATTTTTTCCCATTTAAAACTAATATAATTTGTTTAATGATGATATAAAACATGGTATACGAGATGAGTTTAATATTTATCACATGAGAAACGTCAGAAAAAAATAAAAATATTTATAACAAATGCATCAAGTTTTATTAGGTCATTGGAAATGTTTAGGGTTTTGTTTAAATTTCATCTTGTCACCCTTTTCCATCTTTTATTCCCTCTCACTATTGAATATTTTTCAAATTGTTTTAATTTGTAAACATGTGATCCATTTTCTTTAATATCTAATTTCATAAATTGTGTATTTGTTTTTCTATATTTTTGTTCCCCCATATTTCATAATCCTTTTTCCTATATGTCCCTATAATCCCATTTCCACTAAAAAAAACTCTTAAAAAGTACTCTTGGATCTGGTCAAAATTAGAATAGGTAATGGATTCAAATACATCTTACAAACTCTAATATTTTCAGTTTTGGTTTTGGAATGAGTTATATTTATCATCAACATGACATCATTGTGAGAGGTGTGATGTTTGTGGGATCATATTTTCCATTTATAATTTTGATTATGATAAATGATTTATTTTTTAATCTTGATTGTGTTTAAATAAATTATGGTAATTCAATATAGATGAATGAACTTTTTAGGAACCCATTATAATTAGAGAAAACTATGTTTCAATATTTGATTTTGAGTGAAACTGTTTGTTTTCTATTCCTTAGGACATATACTTTCATATTTGTGGGATAGTTGATATTATATATTCATTCCTGATTTATTTATATAGTCATCGATATTTTTTCATTGAGAAGTAATAAGTTTTTGTCAATTATCATGTTTTGACCACAAACATATATAATGGAAAATCTTGTATTTATGTTAATTACCCTAAAATGTTATATTTTTAATATATCTTTCAGTACACTTTACTAAAATATGCAATTCATGGTTTGTAGTGATTCTAATTTAAATTCTAATAAATCATTATAATGTATCAATGGTTATTTCATTCCATTTGGGAGTTATATTCTCATCCATGATAATTCCCCATAAAACACTCAATAAAACTAGATTTTTAGTAATTTATTATTGTTTAATCACATTACATAATTCAAAATTATGTGATACTCTTATAGAATTCTTTGTAATTGATATTACAATTAGTTAAAAAATGAAGTCGTTAGACATAATTATTATGTCCTAGTCCATTCATTATATTTTAGAACATGATTCATACCATGATTAGAGAACCACTAATTATTATTAACATTATACCAATCCATGCATCAAAATGAGTTAAAATTTCAAAAGAATTTCTTTTTTGGAAAAATTGGTTCTGACATGATGAAAAATATTTTCTTTATCTATTCACATTTTTTCATAAAAAAATCTAGTATTATTATGGTTTTCCGAACATAGTTTAGTAAAATTACTATATCATTGGGTAACAAAGTCTATCATCCACAAAATTTGGACACTATATATTACACATCCCTCTATAAAACATTTATGAAGATTATTTATATATAATAGTTATTATTAAATTTAAAATTATCAATTCAACTTCTGGGGATTTTTTGAAGTAGAATAGTCCACCACCATGAGCTATCAATACATTCCCCTCTTATTCTTGAAAGAGGTTTGGAATTAAACACTAAAAGAGGGGAATGATTTTGATAATTACCTTAATAAACGACTAATATGACTTAATAAACTCTTTTTTAGACAAGATAAACACTTCCTATTGTTTTATTTTCAAGTTCTACTATTATCTTTTCAATTATAATATAGTAATTTTGTTTTCAATTCAATTTCATGTAATGAATTATTTATAATATAAAATATACCATATTAATAAAACGTATTCATAATTTTTAATATTTTATAAAAACAAATTTTAGATTTTTTTTAACAACATCACTATTTGGCTTCCTTATTTAATAAAAATCATCTATTTACCTCTCATGACTATTCAAGTCTATGTTGGGCATTCCAATTTTACTTATACCATTATTTTTCATATCATTTAAACTAATCCCCATAAAAATCATGAAATAGATTACTAAACATATAATTAGATGAGTAGATAATTCATTTGGGTGAGTGATAATTTGGAAATGCTATGTTATTGAGTGATTTTTCAAATTTAAAAATATTTAAATTTACATTGTATAAGTGAAATTAGATATTTCATTTATTATTATATCATTTTTTTAACATGTGTATTCCATTCGTTTTTAGAACCCAAAGTAGATATGGGTACATGAAATATTGAATCTTCTATAAATGGGAATTGATAATAATTGTAACCCTTGTAAATTATTTGATTAGGTCCCCAAAACCTAAACTATGTATTGAAATCATCTTATTATGTGGATGTTTCTTTAACATAATGTTTTTCAAAGCACAAATAAATCATGATCTTACAACCCCAATAATGGTTTCACCCCAATAATTATTAAATTATTTATCTAAATTCATAAATTTCTCATTTCCCCTAATATATTCAAACAAAAATTCATTTCAAAATTAAAATAAAAACAATTGACTGCAAAATATTGTATCATCAAGGAGGATTTGACCCAAGTGCCTCTATACGAAATATAGTAGAGAATCAGACCATTGAACAATCCATAGGTGAAAATTTGATATAATATAATTTTTTTAATTAATATATACACATATATATGATATTTTTATATTATTATGATTCTATAAATAAAAATTATTACTTATCTTTCTTAATTTTAATTCATTTAAAAATGAAAACATTACTCATGTGTACATATGGGCCATAATCTCCAAAGAATGTGGTAATAATTTTTTACCAAATGTATATATGAATGTTAATAAAAATGTACATAGTGAATTAATATTATTATTATAAAATTATTAGGATTAAATAATGGATGAAACTATTATCAAGGTATATGGACTACAACCTTCGAACCAAAACATGTATTGAAAACATACTATTGTTCACTTGCATATTAATTTTGTTGATTAATTGACAATAGATGGGATGATAGAAAATATAAGGTAATTTTATAATGTGAAAAAATTATTAATATATCCATGTTATATGTATAGAAAATAAAAATATATTATATTCTATAATAAAAACCTCCATGAAGAAATTTAAGATATGAGGTAAGGATTTATGTTCCAATGTCAGATTTAATCAGGATTTTTTATAATTGAGTGTACCATGGGGGAAATTATATATTATTTATCTATTAGAACCCATATATTTTGATTCTTCATTTTATATTTCTAGGGCATTCAGGTTTTAGATCCATTCTTCTCTATTCAATATATAAATTGTATGAGGAAATGTTTTTATGAAAGGTCATCATTATTTTCTATTTAGTTTATTAAATGATTATACCATGCCGATTTCCTTTAAAATATTTTATAGAATATTACATAAGATGATAAAATGTAAATTTATAGTTATTTTAAACATTATTTAATTTTCTTTTCTTTTCTTAAAATAAATAGTGTTTTTGAATTTTGAACGATGTCATTTTGGAATTTTTAGCAAAATGGTTAAATAAATGTTTCTTTTAACATTTATTTCATTAATGGATATTCCCACAATAGTGAACATTATTTTATTATTAAATTTTAAATAATTATTTCAATAGTTAGTTTTTAAAAAATAAGTTTCTCTTTATTCTTGAAATTTTTGGTTTTAAAGATATAGAAGGAAAAAAAAATTTGTTACGTTTTCAACGAAATGATCAAATGATTTTAAAATAGAAACTCTCATATATTTTAGAATCCCTTAATGTTTATTATGATTCAATGGAGATATGATATGATGATATGATACATTTTTTCAATTGATGGATAATAATTATTGGTTGATGAAATCATCATGAAACATATTTATTTTCTATGCGATATTCTATTATAATAATATGACTATTTTAATGATTTTATGTCACACATAAAAATATGGTTTTTATTATTTTATTAATGGATTATTTTAATTCCACTAATATATTATGAAAATTATAATATCTCTTGAGATAATATAGTGTAGAATTCGGATTAAAACCAATTCAGTATGGGATTATATCTACAATGATAGTATTAATGTGACCCTTGACCAATGTAATAATTAAATGGGGGTGAACCAAATATACTATGAAAACATAACCACTATGATAATATTGAAATCTAACAGTGACTAATGAAATTATTTTATGAAATTATTACTATTCTAAAATTACTATGATATTTTTTCATTCTTTTGATAAAATCTAATCTTTATGACTGATTATTGATGATTCCTCGTACATAGTAAACTTGTATTTTTAAATACTATATCTTTATACCATTAATCATGATTTATGTTCATTTAAATGTTTGGGATAATTTTTTAATGGAATGAGGATGATCTCACAAACTTATTATTATCATATAATTTTATATGATCAATTATTGATATCTCCTACTTTAAAATATACTGAGTGACTGAGATCACTATTTCACACGTTTCCATTTAACTAGGTAAATAATAGGTTTTAATTAAGAAATTTATTAGATTAATTCAATAAAAGGAAAAAAAAATTAACATGGGACTATCACTAATTATATAATATGATTATTTATATAGTCTTCAGTGACATTAAACCTTCATGATTCTAGGGCATGTATTACTATCAAATGTATTTAATATTAATTGTAAATAATGAAATATTTATATATGTAACACATGCATCACCATAGTTTGATGTTAGAAAAGTTTTAGTTATTTTTAGATACAAGGTTATACAGAATTTGATTATGTAACATAATATGATTAATGTGATATAATAAGATAAAATGTGACATAGGATGAAACGAAGGATAAATAATTTATAATATCCCAAGAATGGTTTTTATGAATATATTATTTCTCACTGTAATTATTTTATATTCAATATTACTCTATGTTTCGATTTATAACAAATTCATATAATATAGAGTAATCATGTTAATAATGAATTTCCTATAAAATGAAATAAATCACTACTTCTGTAAATGAATGACACGAGGGTTATAATGAGAAAACTTGTTTTTTAGTTGATGAAAATCTCTTAATACCAGAATTATGAAAATAATAAAAATGAGAAGTATAGATACCATTTCACCACAGAACCATCATGATGCAACATCCACATTCATTCATTGGGAACTCTGATCCCCTAGTGGCCATGAAATGGATCGTTTATAATTAAATAAAAATTTCCATTATCAATTTAAACGATCGTGAGAAAAGTGTAATTTTGGGGAACAATTTATAAATAATAGTTGAATAGTAATAGAATCAAAAATAATAATATGATTATATAGTGATATATTAAATCCATGGAATGTGATGAGTTTAAGAGGTTAATTTTTAGTATTAACTTTTCCTAAACTATTAGCCCAAAAATTGAAAGGGAATTAATTTAGTATGAGTAGATGGATGATGAATATATTGATAAATATGAAGAAAATTTTACAATTCCAATGGTGTATACTCTTGGTGTCATCATCCACACGTAAAAATAATATTTAATCGGCAATATGGTGGATTGAATCTATATCTCCAAAATTCCATAGCCAAAGGGAAATAAAATTTTTATAATGAAATCCTTTAATGGTTTCATAATATAGATGTAGAGGGTATATATTTTAATCATTCTCACAGTCTATATAATAAGATAAAAATGATATTTTAAGAAATTAATAATAATAAAAATCATGGAGGAATGAAAATGAATCTTCATTTATTCTAGATGTATTGGATGAATCATGGGGAGAATTTTACACAACGTAATGGTAAATGTTTCAAGTAAAGAATGGAAGGCCACCCAGAATGTTAATGTTAAAGATATGTAAAGTGGAATTAGAATTGAATGAATATTGATAATTATATATTTATTACATTATCTACACTCAAAACCAAAAACCATTGTGGGTTGGAAAATTATTCCAAAGAGTGATTGGATCTATGTTTTAATGATGAAAACATGCACCAATAACCTCTTAATCTAAGAGATAAAAGGAAATATCATTTTAAAACAACTATAGAAGATGGTAAAGATAATATTGTAGGGAAAGGAAAACTTATCATACACTCTATAAGTGGAAAATTATTATCTTATTCTTGTTTTACCCACTCCATTAGATATGATGAGTTTTCTAATAGTGTAGTGCCACAAGATCATTGAATAAATTTTGAATGATTGCTGAAACTATTATTGGTATAATGATCCTATTTTGTTTTTTCATATTGTCTTTGATATTATTTGGTTCTTCTATTCTTTATGAAAATATTTTGATTCTCCCATTAGTTGAAATTGTTCTGACTTTGGGTATGGATTGGATCTATCTATATATATGGCATATCAATTATTAAGGAATGTCAGTTATGTTTGATATTCCATATAAACCCATGATGTTTTATTAGTTTATGTATGGATATTTCTGTACAATGGAAACTAATTCCATTATATGGATCTTATTAACTATTCTTGATATTTTTCAATCTCAAATGGTTTGGAAGAAGCTAAAAAAATGTGAACTTTTTTTTAATAACTATACCTATTTTTTTACAAAATTGTATCCCAGACTTCTCTCGAATGGAAAAGATATTTTTTTAATAGAACATATATTAATTTTGAAGTCTATTTCAAAGACTTCATATATAATGGTCTTAATTAATTTTTAGTAATTGAATAAGAATATCTATATTTTATATTAATTGGTTCACATTGTCACATGTGTCAAAATGTCATGCACCTATTCAATTTTTAATAAAAAAAATGGTCTAATTTTTCTCTGAATTTATTTTTTGGATAAAAAAATATTACTATAAATAATTTTTTTCTTTAAACCAAAATACGGATTTGATTGATAAATATTGAGGAGGCAAATATATTTTAATGATTTACCTTTGATATAGATATAATTAGTCTATAGTTAAAGATAAGACATATCTAAGATTTTCTATCGTATGAGGTATAGTCACTTTTAATTTTTGTGATGATATTGGGATATAATAATTCCCCAGTTTTCATCATTAATATATTAAATATTTTCTTTTTAGATAATTTCTATAAGTTTCTAGTAATCTTTATATAAGATTTCACTTTATATTCCAACAGATATGTAGTAAATGAAGATTATTCGAGGATTGTATTGAATATCATTAGGAATGATATGTTGTATTACAAATTAATTATTTCAAATTTAGTTTATAGAATGTATCATTCTAGGGTCAAATATTTATAAGAGATGGTATATTAGGGTAACCCTAGAAGGTGGAAGAAATTAAAAATTAGACCGAAAAAATAATAGTGAATGAAATTCCTATATTTATTATGTTAATTGGACATTATTGATCTTTTGTGAAAAAAATCCCAATTATCATGATAGATTGAAAAAATGAGATGAACACACTCCCCTCCACCGATGGCATGAACCCAGGTCATCATTATTTGACCCTCTCACAGAATAGATCTTCTAGGACAACGATGCCACTCTCAAAGAGGTATTCCACAAACTCATTGATCAAGTATGGTGAAAAACCTTCCATGTAATTGTTTTAAATTCTATGATCCAATATCCTTGAAAATTATTAGAGTTTAGACCTAGTATCCTACGATATTGCTTTATTGTGAAAATTCTATAAGAATTGGCCCTAATAATCAACCAATACCCAAGGATTTTCTACAAAAATCAACTACCACATGTCAATATCAGTATCAAAATCTAAAGATTTTTGACCCCTTTTCTTTATCCCAACCAAATGAAAAATTATATATCTCTCAGAACTTGTAATCACTATTATGCTTTGCATGCAAAAAATGTATCTTTTCATGAAACTTCTCCAAATGTACTATTTGTTTTTTAAATATACCAACCATGTAGTTCATATAGGCTATTTAATTTAATGACAATTTCAAGGATCTAAATAGGATTTTTGTTAGTAGGAAAACTCTCAAAATACCCAAAAGTAGAGAAGTGTATGTTTCTTATAGAGATTCATAAATTAATTGTAAGAGATGTTTGGTCTTGTATATTGACATCATATTAGCTTTTTTCTCACGCTGTTTGAAGGATCATGAAAAAATTTCTCAAATCAGGATTTTTAGTGGTCTAAAAAAATTATTACATTAACGATATGAAACCATTATATTAATTTTTAAATGTATGAAATATATACAAATCATAAATTTTTGTAGTAAATATTCACATATAAAAGGTATAATATGTGTAAAAGTATATGATGGGAATAAATTGGATATAATAACAACTGTAGAGACCCAAGGTAGACGTGAATGACAATTAAATTTATTATTTGGAATAATTAAATACAATACCAAAACACACTTCCAATGATCGTATTAGTTTAGTGCCTTAGGAATATCCAGATATAATCATTTAATCATGGTGAGTCTTCTTCTATATCTCCCATAATGATCAACCCTTTTGATTTACAACCTAATTTTTTTATCCTGAGGGAAAAAACATATAATGTGTTAGCTTAAATTCATATCAAGGGAAAAAATAGAGAAAAAAAACCATAGTCATTTGAACAAAAAAACATTAAAATAAAGTCTAATCATCAAAATCATGTGTCATGAAATAAATATTGGTAGTACGCTAGGCATGGATCATAAAGGTACTTTAATCTTGATAAAATATCATGGGAATAAAACATGGAATTGTGGAAAACCATTATGAACATAATATGATTTCTATAATAGTCATGTCATTGTTTCCATGACTATCACATGGGACAAACTCAATTTCTGAACCGAATTTACTTTCTAATTCAGAAATTTATTACTGAACCGTATTTATCTTCCATTCCATTCATGAGTATCTCATGAGATTTAAATCTTTACCGAGTGCATTGTAGGAAGATAAATGTCACACCCATTGGATATATAAATCATTATTACTAATTAAAATAACATAAATCATACATTATATAATAACCCATGTAATAAAATTGAATTCTTAGATAGCATTACATTATAACATAATACATATAAGAAATCATACTTCATGAAAATAATTCCAATATAAACATAGTCTAATCAATGTAAAATAATTGAATTTAGTGGAAAATATACTTGAAATTTTGTAGAGGAAATATCATGGAAATTATTCATAAAAAATATATTAAAATACATTCATTATTTATATGTAAAAAAATATTATCCTCGTACTTTTACCAGAATAGTCAAAAAAACCTCATATGGTAAACAAAACATATATTCCTTCTATACCATGTAATAAAATTTAAAAATGGGTAAAAATGAAATTAAAAACATATAATAATATTAAAAAATTTACGAAAACATTTTTTTAAACATGGATATTGATGATAAATATATCTGAAGAACATACTGACGTATAAACATTCTCAGATAAAAATAATATTGAAAAACTATCCCTTACCTAAGGTCCCTTTTATTCTGTATGTGTCCGAAACTCTTATATAGTGGGTTTAAAAATATTATTAACTTGTAACACTACCTTAATAATATTTATGATATCATATATGACTCAGTTATTACTTTATATTACCCGTTCATTTGTCAATTCCATGTTAAGGAAATGTTTTTGGTAATAATATTTTAATTTATAGTACGTTTTTAGACTTTTTATTTTTCATTGGATTACTCAAATCATGATATACTCACCTACATAATGTAAAACATGATTTATATTTCATATATATTCCATATATATATTTATATATAATATTGATAAAAGGAATGGAATACACCGTTCGTGGAGACGGTTGGCCGTACGTAGGCATAAATGTTGTTTTCATTTCATTTTTAAATTGAATGGAAGTAAGTATATTAAATTTTTTTATATAGGTATACATAAATTTAGCAGCACTACTATGCCATATGTTTCATTATTATTTATTATATATAATTTATATTCCTTCTTGAATGGTTAACATGGTGAATGAATCTCATCGCGTCGTGGAGACTATAATCTGTATGTACGCATGTGTGACGATATCATTTCAAAAATTATTGAACGGTAATGAATTTTATGGTGTATAATATATCATAATTATTATCATGTTATAAAAATCATATATAGTTATTATTTCCACCATTACACCCAACCATGTAAGGTGGTGGTGAAAAACAAATTACACCACGATGTGGAGACGGTAGTCCATATGTATGCACGTGAGGTGATTTCATTTCTCATAGGATAGATAGAAGGTAAAATAATTTTGTTTCATAATTATAATAAAATATCACTCTATTGTTGATACTTATGTTATTACTTTATAATGAACCTACTAAATAAGATGATTTAGAAGAAGAAATAAATTTGAAAGAATTGGTAGAAGAGATTTACTCTTTCTCGATGTGCCTACTTTAAATTTCATCTTAGGGCACAAAATTTGGTATTTTGAGAAGCCTAGAACCTCTAGAATGTAACTAGGAATGTTTATAAGAGAAATGGGTCGGTTCTGGCGAATATTTAAGGCTGAAAATTGTGTGAAGTGGAGAGGGATGAGGTGTCCATTTATAAGAGAAGAGAGCAGCACTTTAAGAATGTTTCAAAATAATAATTTATTATAAATTTAATTTCAACTCAAAAAGGTCTAAAAAATATTTATTTATTACATAAAATGATTCTTTTCGAATAACTATCATACAATAATTATTTGAAAATTTTTGAATATATTTTTTAACCTTATCTTTTTGGTTTTGTACGATTTATTCTTAGCATGATATCATGTTATTTACACGTTGGGGTTAATGAATTTACCATACAATGTAAAACGATCCAAAAAAATTTATTTGTGACATATTTGGAATTATATTATGCTCTTTATCGAATGATAGATTATTAGTAAATTAATATAATTTAATAAAATATTTTTTGTTTTATGTTATGAATTGTGTCAATTTTGGACACTATTCCTACATGACATTTTTAAATTCATAAAAACTTTATTACTTAGAACCAAACTCATTAAATAAAATATATTATGTCAATATCATCCATAAAAATTGTGGATGAAATTTTTTTTTTGATTTTTTAAGTATTTATAAATTCATTTATTTGAATATTTGATTAATGAGGTCATCATTACATCATAATTGTGTTAAAAAAATATTTATTTAAGTTATTAGATTTAAAAATTAAATAAAATGATCTTGGAATGAATTTTAGAATTATAATTACTATTTTTATACATTGATATCTGTTATATAACCCCATATTAAAATAAATTTAGTAAAGGATATTTTTTATGTTATAAATATCTTTACTTTAAATTAATTTTATAAAGTTTCATTTTCACATCCATGTGAATCCATGGGATCCCAAAATCAACTCACGGAAAACCATTGTAGAAAATATATCGTTAAATATGATTATGGCATGCATTATGGTAGTTTAATATTATTATAATAATATTTTTTTCCTTTATTTACCAGATTACCCTTTCACAATGGTAAATAAAATAATTACTAATGTTTCTATTCATAATTTCTATAAATATAATTAAAAATCCGTGTACAAAATTTGATCATTCTGATTTCAAATATGTAATCCATTTTGAAAAATTCAAAACATAGAAGTTGTAGTAATTAATTTAATATTACTCTCGTTGTCGAAAAAAATGTTTTCGATTAAAACATTTGCAAAAGATTGAAATGTTTTTTCAAATGAATTATATGTAAAAATAATTAATGTAACATAAATTTTCTTAAAATATAAAATTATATTCTATTTATACTTTCAAACCATTCGATACTAAATTTTATCGATACAAATTATTTCTATGAAAAAAATTTCAATTAATATTTTGCGTACATTAACTATAAATCAAAATAAGAATATTATCAGAAAAATATAAAAAATTTAACCAATGTAAACTTTTATTCTCTGATTTCATTGAAGAAGTTTATATAGTCAAATATATTTTATAGAAGTGTCATAAAATAGATTTAATATAGTTGTTTCATTAAATGGCTGTAAATTTTTTTTTTGAAAAAAACATCATTTCTCCGAAAAAATTGATTTTGTCTACATATCATGTGTAAGATGATATTTAATGTTTTATAGAATTAAAAATGTGGTTAATACTATTCGTAACCACTATTTTATATAATGTTTTTATAACATATCATTTTTTAGTGAAACTCTTTATCACGTACAACAGAAGCTGTCGACAAAGGTCACTCTTGTATATAACGCAGGCCAAGTCAATGTTACGTGTAGTGCAAGCTTCCTTTGGTGTTTTTTATAACATAATAAAACCATAGTTCTTTTATAAAACAAAAAAAATCTATACTAAATGTTACGTGAAATTAATTCTATCAAAATAACTTGTAATTGTGTGTAACAAAACCCAAGTATATTATTGTGTATACTACAAGGTAATACGGTGTTGCGTATAGTACAAGTTAATCATGGTGTAGAATAAAACACATGACATTAATGAAAATAAATAAAATATATCTCATAAAACCTTGGGGTGTTACATTCACCCCCCATAAATTAAATTTATCCCTCGATATTTGTCAGGGTTATAAATAGAGTTCTATATGAATGTTATTTTCATGGAAACACACATTGTAAAAAGGGATACTAAGACATCATTTTGAAAAAGGAAATTTATAAATGTAATGCTTACTCAAATTAACTCATCACTATGTTTCCACATAGGATAACATATGTGGGATGTGAAAACATAGATATAGAAGAGAAATATAACCATCAAGTTCATATTGATAGTGACAGAAGATAAAGTTCGGAGATTTTTAACTACCAATAAAATATAAATCTACCATGATTTGATGAACCATCTTATTCATCAGATATAAGTGTACATGGATACATTTTTTTTGGTTTTCATGATCATTTCGTTAAAGTTGATGAATTCTTTCATAAGGATAAATACTTACTTGATACCTGTGGTAATATAACCCTTGGTCGTTCCTGGAAAAATGTAAAATACATAATTTATTTATGCAAATGATGTTGAATTTATTATTCTGGAGGTGTTACAAGATTATACGATAGAATGACATGTCATTCCATCTGTCTAAACAAAAAAGTTAGAACAAATTATTAAATATGAATAAGTCTACCTATGGTGAGATAATACGTTAATCTAACTCACCTCAAATAGAATATAAATTATACTATTCATATATGGATAACATCACAATCCATCCCTAAATTGAAAATATAAAACATTAGAAGGATTTAAACAAAATCAACTTAACATTCATCTCCCATATCTCATATGGATGTTCATGGTTGTCACATTCCAAACATCTAAATACTTTAATCAAGTATTCACTTGAAATATGATAGTAACATAAATTGATATTAAACCATAGTAAAAACATGCATTCTATCAAATTTAGCACCTTCCACACACAAAATATACAAAAAAATCCATATACCCAGACCATGATATTTGTTTGTCCTTTCATCGGTCATAAGATCATTAATACTATCAAACATATTATTTTCTCCTTATCCCTTCATTACGTCCATATCATCTACATTCCAAAAAATATTTCAATCACATTTCATTGTTACTAAAACCATATAATTATGGGAAACCGTTAAGACAAATACTATATATGAGATTCCAAAACACTATTTAGAAATCCCATTACGTAAACACTTAATCATTCCACTACTTTGTTGTCATACTCAAAATCACCAATAGTGACCACATGTGACATCCCCTTATATTTTTCCTTAAGAGGTTTTTGATGCTGATCATAATTAACACTTAAATTAGGTTATTGGTTAGCCTAATTCACCATTTACTTGCACTTATAGCATGGAAGTGTTGGTGGTGCGTTCTCTAAAGTCTTTTCTCCCTTCAAATCATTAGAATCATTTTCCACATTACTTCTGCACTCAACTCCTCGATGACATAGTTTTCCACATTTGAAACATATTCTATTCCCTTTAAGGATATCTCCACCATGCTTATTTCTACACATTGATCATAAGGAAACATTTATCATCTTTTCCCCATTATTTTGAGATTTTTTCTTGATCCCAATCTTTCATTTCTTATCAAAACCATGAGATTGATATGTAACACCAACATCCAGTTCTACCTTTATAGTGAAACAAACAATCTCATCATATCATATGAAGTCTCTTATACCCAATTCCCCTCGATGACTAGGTTTTAAGCAACAAAATAATCGATCAACTTTACATTCAGGTTGGATGAGAAAGCCAGATGCATTACATGAATGTATTTTAATAATCACCTTAACTGTACAAACATATTCATCATTATTTTTCTTATTCTCATGGAACTCATTTTACATCATTTTCTAAAGTGTATGAGGTATGTACTTATTGAAAAATATGTTCTTGAACTCATCTCATCCACATGATTCAATTTCATCTTGCTGACTTGTATTCTAAATTAGAGTCCACCATGGGTCTGTTTCATCTTCTAAATTATAGACAACCGTAATGACCTTTTCATGTTCCAAACAGTGATGTATGGAAAATATATTTTCAAATTTACGAATCCAATGATCAGTAACATGTAGATCAGAAGACCCACTAAGAAAAGGTTGATGTTGTATTAAGAAGGAATCAATTGAATTTTGATCCCTTCGCTATTTATTTTGGAGTCTATAATCATTAATAGATTTTGTTAGTATAGTAATAAGATTTTTCATTCCATATCCCATAATATTAGTTTTTTAATATGGAAAATCATTGCATTTCCTAGTGCATTGATCAATTACAGAGTTCTTGCAGGTTCCAGCCATATTTTAAAACCCAAAAATAATAGTGTGAGAGGAAGAAATCATACTAGGAAATCAACATAGTCAAGGGGGATTCCATTAAATATATACCATATTAGGTTTAATTATATGTTATTAATGATATTTACCATAATTTTATGACTTTATCCAATGAATATACTTATTTTTAGGGATATCTGTAGACATACCATAGAAATAACTCTAGGGATATCACTAATGTTTTCCCATCCTAATTTCCAAAGATAAACTAAAATCTCACTCGTATACCAACTGTAGAGACCCATGCTTGATGTATATGCACATTACATTTCTTTTGTGGAATACGTAAATAAATGAAAAAACAGACTCCCAATGACCATATTAGTTTATTTCCTTTGGAAACATGGAACATAATATTCTAATCACAGAAGACAATCTTCAACAACTCCCATAAAGACCTTCTCCTTTTCCCCCCATCTAAAACCTTTCTTTTATATCCAGGGTAAACTAAATCATTGAAACAGTGAGCTAAATTTCATAATAAGGGTAATCATGGGGAAAATAACACAAACCATAAAAATTTGAACATAAAAACATGAAAATAATGTTTAATCATTATAATCTTGTGTCACGAAAAAAATATTTTTAGTACATAAGGCATTGTTCATAAAGGAACATTTGTCATGACAAAATTAAATGGGAATAAAACATGGAAATGTGAAAAAACATTAATCACATAATATTATTTACGTAGTATCCAAGACATTATTTCCAAGACTATCATAGTGGGAAAATTCAATTACTGAAATGGGTTTACTTGACATTCCAACCATGTATTACTAAACCAGATTTACCTACAGTTTCATTCATGTATATCTCATGATATATATATCTCTACCGAATGAATTTTAGGGAGATATAAGTCCCAACCATCTCATATTGAAATCATTTGTACATGTGCCAAAAAAAATAAATCAAACATCATAGCATAACACAAGTAATAAAGTGGGATTCTTTAACATCATGCCCTCAAAACATAATCCATGTAAGAAAAATGGACTTCATGAAAATAATTAGATCCTAAACATAATAAAATAAAATTAATAATAGGGATATAAACATTACTCTATGTCATAATAGATAAATTTATTTTTATAAAACACTTGAACGAAATTCCTGAGGAAAATATCCTTTGTTCTTTAAAAAAACTTTTTTTCTCAAAATTCTATGTAATTATAAAAGAAACACATTTTGGTTAATAAGCATGAAATATGATATAGGAACAGAAATATGGAATTAATAATTCTTAAAAATAATTTCATGACTTTTTATATAAGTAACATTATTCTTGTACTTTTATCAGAAATGTCAAAAAGTACCACGTATGGTAATAAAAGAATGCTTCCATATCATGCAGTAAAAGTCCAAAATTGGTAGAAATGTCTACAAACATACCTTGAATAATAGTAAACATTTTATGTGAATATTTTTATAAATCATGGATATGGATGATAAATATATCCCAAGATAATACTTATGTCTTATAAATCTCAGATACGAATGAGATTGAAATATTATCACTTACCTTAGGTCTGATTTCTTCTATATGAGTCTAAAACTCTAGTGTAGTGGGATAAAACCTATTATTACCTTGTAAAAGAACCATAATAATATTTATGATACCATATAAGATTCAATTATGACTTCATATTATCTGTTCATTTGTCAATTCTATGATAAACCATCATTTTGGGTACTAATCGTTTCATTTATCATACGTGTTTAGAATAGTTATTCCTAATAAGATTGCATAGATCATGATTTACATGCTTCCCAAAATTTAAATAATTATTTATATATCATATATATTCCATATATATTTATAATTGATAGATAAATGGAATTTAATACACCATTCATAGAGATAGTATGTCGTAAGTACACATGAATGTTGTTGTCATTTCTTTAATAATTTGAATGGAAGTAAGTAAATGATATATATACACATAAATCCATTCAAATTATTATGTAATATATTTCATGATTATTTATTATATATAATTTATAATAATTCTTCAACGGTTAACATGGAGAATGAATCTCATCTCTTCGTAGAGACGGTAAGTCGTACGTACGCATGAGTGATGATAACATTCCCATATCTATTGAACGGTATTGAATTGTATGGTGTATAATATCTAATAATTAGTATACTTTTATAATGATCATATATATATTATTTTTACCATTATAACCATCCAAATAAGGTGGTGGTGAAAAAAATATTACACCACAGCGTGGAGACAGTAATCTGTACGTACACATGAACGATGATTTCATTTTTCATAGGATGTATAGAAGGTGGAATAGGGTTGTTTCAAATTTATAATAACATATCATTATATGGGTTATACTGATGTTATTACCATATTGTGAAACAACTATATAAGATTATGTAAGAGAAGAAATAAATTGGAATGAATTGGTAGAAGATATTACTACTTCCCTAATGTGCCTCTTTAAATTTTAACTTTGGGAACTAGAGTTGGTCTTTTAAGAAGACTAGAAACTCTATAATGTGACCAGAGAAGTTTAGATGTGAATTTATTAGGGTTTTTTGAGCATTAAGGCTAAATACAGAGTAAAGTGGGGATGGAGAAGGGGCCCTTTTATAAGAGTGTAGTAGGGCACTTTAGAAAAGTTTCAAAATATTTTTTTTATTTAAAATTAATTTTTGATGTAAAATGGGGAAAATCTTATTTAATTCTAATATAATATGATTTTGGTTACAATACATGTCATCCAATAATTTTTTCACATGTTTTGAGTATTTTTTTATCCTTATCTATTTGCTTTTAACCTTATTTTACCCTTTTTAATCTTACTGTGATATCATGTTATTTTCAATTTGTGTGTTAATATAATTACCATATCAAGTAAAAATATCCAAAAATAATATTAATGACATATTTAGACTTATATAAACCATTTTTTCAAATCCTAGACATTTAGGAATTTAATATCATTCTAAAAACTATTTTTGTTTTAACTAACGAATTGTGTTAATTTTGGACACTATTCATACTTGACTTTTTTAAATATTCATAACAACCTTATTAATTCAATTAAATAGCATCAAATATAATATAAGATGTCAATATCATCCATAAAATTTAGGTATGACATCAAAATAACCAAATTACATTTTTTTAATATTTATAAATTCATTTTCATGATTATTTCATTAGTGAGGTAATCACTACGTCCCAATTGTTTCAAAAATAATTATCTTTATCTAAATTCTAATAATTATAAATAAAAAAAATGATGTATAAATTATTTATAGTGATATAATTACTATTTATATACATATATATATATATTATATATCCCCACATTAAAATTGATTTAATAAAGTATATATATTTAGGTTTTAATTATCGTTATATTAAATTAATTATTATAACGTTTGATTTTCGCATCCAAGTGAGTCCATGGGGTCACAAAATCGACATAAGGATTCCCACGGTCGAATATATTTCATCCAATATAATTGGGTCATGGTTTAGGGTAGTTTTATATTCTAATAATATTATTTTTTACTTTAAATTTAACAGATTATCCTTTCACCACGGTAAATAAAATAATTTCTAAATTTACTATTCATAATGTCCATAAATAAAAAGTACCTATTTACACCATTAGAACCTTATGATTCCAAATTTTTAATCCAGTTTTCTAAATTCAATACAAAAATGTATCATTAATTAATTTAAAATTAATCTCATTGTCGATAAAAATTGATTTAGGTTTAAAACATTGAAAATGATTTAAATATATTTTTCTTATACATTAAATATAAAATTATTGAATATGGCATAAATTTTCATAAAATATAAAAATATATTATATTTATACTTTAAAACCATTCCATAATATATTTTTACCATATAAATTATTTCGATGGAAAAAGTTGTTTTTAAATAAAATATAGCGAATTTTTACTATTTATCGGAATGGGAATGTTTTTAGAAAAATATCCAAAATTAATCCAAGATTTTTTTATGTCTCGATTAAAAAAATAAGTTTATTTTGAAATATATAACTTATATAAGTGTCTAAAACCATTTTTAAAATGGGTGTTCCATCAAATGGCGGTAAAACTGCATTTTTTTAATACTTCTTTCATCCGAAAATTTATTTAGTTCTCACATCATGTGTGAGATGAATTAAAATGTTATATAAAATTTAAAATGTGATTAATACTATTCATAACAGACATTTTTTATAATATTTTAATAATATATCATTTTATATCTAAACTCAGTATCACGTACAACGCAAGCTATAGAGGATGGTCACCTTTGTGTGTTACGCAATCCATGTTAGAATTGCGTGTAGTGAAAGCTTCCTTTGGTTCTGTGTCTAACATAATAAAAATGTAGTTCATTTATACATATAACAATATATATATTCAATATTACGTGAAATTAGTTTTATCAAAGTAATATTAAATTGTGTTTAACACTTGCCATGTATATTTTTGTGTATACTACAAAATAATACGGTGTTCCGTATAGCGCAAGATAATCATGGTATAGCGTACAACACACAACATCAATGAAAATAAAAATAATCTATCTTATAAAATCTCAGGGTTTTATGACTACAAAATACATTATCACCCTAAGAAGGTAAACAAGTAGTTTGGCGATCTAAATTGGAATGACCATGCTAGTTTTCCATTTGATTTATTGAAGGAGGTCCAATACATATGGTTTTGGAGATGATGGGCCATAAAATAATAATTTAAAATGAAATATCATTTATTTATTATATTAATGTTAAATAATCTATTCATGTTAATATTTAATAAGTTCCT
This sequence comes from Viscum album, assembly GCA_963277665.1. Classification (NCBI taxonomy): domain Eukaryota; kingdom Viridiplantae; phylum Streptophyta; class Magnoliopsida; order Santalales; family Viscaceae; genus Viscum; species Viscum album. The sequence goes on along the minus strand of OY728163.1, from coordinate 2,139,315,077 downwards.
TAGGAATACTTGGAGATGAGAAATAAGTTATGTATTTTTCTGTTATTCATCATGGGCCATGAAAGAATAATCATGATAAGGAATAAAGTATTTGTATCATAAATACCAAAAAATGAAGATTGATCTACTAGATGATGCTCAATGTTTATTATTATCTATTAATCCTAGATTCATAATTATATATATATATATATATATATATGAATGAACAATTTATGTGGGATAATATGAACAGAGAAATTTTTGAGTATGTATCTCAATTCTTGGTATGCTTAGATGTTAAGGCCCAGATAATGATGTATAAGTGGATGTTATAACTATTAACCAAACTATAGAATAAATGAAATATAATAACCATGTATTGTATATTGATAATACTTATGATATATAGTGGGTGAATTTTTTTTGTTCATAGTGTATCACCTTATGAATTTGAAACATTTAAATTCAAATAGAGAAGATTTTTCTTTTCTTCAGCTCACCATATTGTAACATTAAAAAGTGTTAATATTTCATATTGTACTACATTGTTTCATAACTGATTGAGTTTTTAGGATTACACAAATTCTCTATAGAAGTCAATAGTAATAATTAAATAAGTATTTTATATTTGATATTTTATATAATTCTATGAAATATGGGAAGCCAACGACGGTTTGGATGTCAACGATGAACAGGATGGATATTCAGTTTTCTATGTGTGGATAGCACCATTGATTTGAGGACTCGGGATGCGGGTTTCTCGGTGGTGATAGGCTGTGACAAGGATGACTTGAAGGTGGTATTTTGGATGGGTTTTTCAAGGCTTGTCGACATCGGCATAGGATGTATCTCGGGTGTGATGTATTTTGGGATACATTGTTGTGAAGTCTCCAGTTAGCTGGCATGGTCCCATTGTGGTTGGGTAGATTTTATTTTTCTCATTTTTATTGGATTATGGGAATAATTTTGGGGTCCTCCTTACTCTGTTGATAGGGATTTCACTCTGACCGTCTCTTGGGTGGTGCTTGTGTGTCATTTTGTGTTTGGTGGTGATCTTTATGTCACATGTATTTGTCGCGGTTTGTCTCCACTTTAGTTTTATTATTAAATTTTTAGGACCGAGCATGCTCAGATACTGAACTTTCTTAGTAATTCTATGAAATATGTCCAGCATGAGATTACTATTGAAAAATATGAATATATATTGATAGCTTCCATTTTTAGTTTCAAAGTAGGTCGATATCAAAAAAAAACTTTATACTAATGTTCACATAATAATAGCTTTTACATGATCATTCAGATAGTTCTATATGGGGAAAATTATGTAAAAATGTTTATAACAAAATCATGTTTGGATGAAATTAGGGAACATATGCTATTTGGTTATAATATATCTACTAAAATGGTAGATAAGTTTAACTACATTCCACAAAAAATAGGGTAGCTCATATTTTACCGAAAAGTAATGCTTATAATCAATTGTGAGTTATATTTTTCAATTAATGATATAGTTTATTCATTTTAATATCTCCATGAAATAATGTAATAAAATTTAGAATGATATGGAAGTTGGGCCATAATTATATTAGTCCCTTTGATGTTGTTTATCGCATCGATACTATATTTTTTTGCATGACACATCCTTTGAACCTCTCAAAATTTCATGATGTATTCGATTATCTCTTTTGATAAACTTAAAAACATATCATTAACATATACTGTACTAATTGTTTATACAATTGGGTTAGGATTTTCTTATGATGAACAACCAGAACAAATCTTGGATCATGAATGTATTATTCTACAAATGAATTCTACTCACATGGTTAATCTTCTATAGAAGAATAAAAAAATTAATAATAATTATAGGAACGTTATGATATTATTTATTTGAGGTATCATGAGTTTCAAGTGTCATAGATACATAATTGTTTTGTTTAATCTCTTATTCATGTGATTTAATTTAACACTCGAATATTTTTGAACATCTTCCACTTGAATAAATTTGATCTATTCAAATTACATGTGACGAAATAAACAATGATATTTTGAGACAAATTATTATACACTGTAACATGAGGCACATTATATTTTATATCATTGTTTTATGAAATTTAAATTCATTTGGGGAATACTACTGATCATAAAAAACTATTTTATACTATTTTCTTTTCATCATTTTATTTATAAAATATGTTTTTAAAAATAAATTCAGTATAATAAAATTATAATAAATTAATATTTACAAAGGTAGATAATGTATAAATTGGTTCTTAATTAGTTTAGAAATTAAAATAAAATAATTTTAATGTAAAAAGATAGGTTCATTTTCTTTAAAGATGCATTTATATGTATCATGTCTTTTTTCCATACTATTTGAAATTAATAACTACGATGATAAATTTTAATAAAATATGTAGATTATAAATTTAATGAAATATTTTATAATTCAATAATGGGTTTTAATGGACATTTATTTGGAATAAATTTCTTGTTATACGAAAAATAATTTCTCTAAAAATGGGTTTCAATTTTTCCATTCTTATTTTAATAATAATTTGATCCACTTATAAGAAATAAATTTCATTATAAGATTCCATATTTGGGATTAGCAAGTCCACAATTATGGATGATCCCACTTTTATTCTTTATCAGAATGAGTAGTTACAATGGTTTTTTTACCTCAGTTATGGTTAAAACCCGTTAACATGGATGTTAATCTAAAAGATATGTTATAAAATATCACTTATGTATTTATAGATTTTATTGATAAATGAGATTTAGGGAACACAGTTTTTTATCATATAAACTCTAGCCACATGGTTCCATTTTCACATGAATATTACATTATAATAATTGAATTTTATATTTATTTATATATTTATCATCCCGTAACATATAAGTGGTGGTAATATATTCCAAACTCATTCAAACCATTAAGCCATATAACATATCTATGTTTTGTAGAAAGAGTCTCCTTAAATAATTATGGATTAGAGTAATTGTTGAATTAAACATTTTCCATAATACATTTATCATTATTTTATGATCATGTATCCATGTTGTAATAAAATATGTTGAACTTATATTGCATCATACCTTAATCAAATAATCATTAATGGATACATAGATATGTAATGAAAACATTGAACAGATTGATTTACTTGGTTCACCATAATGGTCTGTATCCATGGATTACACACCGACTACATGTAAATGTTCCAAAATCCACTAATCATCAATATTTATATGGAAACAATGATTCATCCATGTTCAATATTTTATTAGATAATTAAATATACAATGTTCTAGCCTCATTGATAATTCACCAAATCCATTCCTCCTCTTCTTCGGTTATACACACAACATTGGTGATGGATCATCCATGGATTATTGACATATATGTCTCATCAAGAAACATGATTAATTATTTTATATATTTACAACATCGTGAGACTATTATACCTCATTAATCATGATTTGATTCTCCATTCCTCTTCATTTCTACTTCCCCCCTTTAGCATTGCAAATAAAATTAACACTAATGAAATTAAATAAGAAATTATTATACAATATATGCAATTATGAACTAAATTTATCGAATATATTTCCTTCTATTCAACAACCAATTTTCGTCCTCAAATTCTTCTTTTGATGTTCCTTATATATCTATAAAACATATAGTCATGATACAATATATAGATATCAAATACTTTTTTTTAATAAATAGATTCATTGTACAAATTTTCCAAGATACATAACTATGAATTTTATAGTCTCCAGTACCTAACATAGATCATAACACTTGGTGTATAACCCAACGTAAAAGACTCTATCTGCATATCCTATGGTATATATGTTATAGAATGTAACCTCAATATGAGACAACATCCCACTTAAATCTATTAATGAGACTAATAGAAAATGCCTCCTATGTGATTATCTTTTTTATGGAGTTAAATTTAATAACATCCTATGTGAAATAATTAATGACGTAACTCTTGGGTTCATAACCTATCTAAGTTAAACATATTTTCATCCCTCCATGGAAAAACATCCACGATCCTTAATTTTTTAAAACACAAATGTGTATCCCAAATCGCATAACCTTATATTTCATAAATTTATTATTTATTTAGGATCCTATGAACTGTCTCTAAAATTATGACCAAACCAGATTCAGAAACACTAGAAAAAAATTCATCCGATCAATTTATGAAGATCAATTAATCACCAAATGATGGTAAAAGTGGCATATTTATAAGTTATTCCCACCCCGTACAGTATGAAAACCAAATTCTTCATTTTGTTCCACCAACTTATGGAATTATTTATTTTTCACTCTAATATTGACAATAATGAGGATTATTCTGATAAAAATATTTCATACATCAGTCACTGGTCACATGACCTCCACTAGATAATGCATGTTTTGGGAGCCATGTTGTGTAACTATATCATTGAGGAAATATCCATAGTCATTGAAAAAACTACGAATGATAGTGAAATTAACATTACATGATTCACATAACATCATTATATTGTATCTAAACACTAAGATGCATCATATTCTACTAAACAAATTTAGGTGTTGGGTTTAATCTATAATGCCAATAGAATATTATTTTTAGTTTCATTAAATTCATGTGATTAAAAATACCCCTTCTTGTGATCCATTCAATATTTTGAAATCATGAATCTTATATAACTGATGATGCCTCTCTACATCTGATAAATCAACCTTTTATGTTTTTTATGTGATCACATCACTTGATTCATTCATTTATATGAGATATCATGATTCTTTCACAAATAAACAGACTTCCTAAAAATATTAATGTGATTATGTTGAGCATACATGATCGTGTGATACATTTATTTCAATATACTATGGAGTACTGCATCTATATGATAATATCTATGTAGTAAAATTATTTTTATTCACCTTAAGTCAATATTCAATTTGAATTTTTTATACACAATTAATTTCACATCCCCAACACATCAATCAAATTCATGATCAATATTCATCAGGTCCTTGTTCATTAATAGTAATGAAAAAAAATCTAAAAAAATGCATAGGTTTAGTTACAACATAAAGGAAAACTCAGAAAATATATTAACTTTACTTTACTTGTTTTATAGATTTGGGCCTTTCCAAAAAACAATCCAACAATGACTTTTGGTGTATGCCAATGGACATTTCTTAAAGAAGAGTTAATACTATTTTCCAATCTATTTTGAGTTTATTTCTTTCATGACCACCACTAATTATTATATATCCATCTTAACATGATAAAATATTTATATTTACTATACTAAAATTCTATTATGATAATGATAGAGCTATTTTTACCACCCTTATATCTAATGAAAATTGATATCATTGTTTTTAGAGATAGGTTGACTACAATCACCCCAAAACAATGTGATTTTATTGTTATGTACATCACACTTTGATGGTCATATGAATGGTTTTAATGAATATTTATGATAATTATAATATTATTATGACTCTTTAAATATTTAATTTTTTTTCCTTTTCTTACATTACAACTGTTGAATGATGATAACATTAATCATGTTTACATATGGACTAATGTCCCCTTGAAGTTATATCTTTCATTATTCATCACTAAATTATATGAATAGTCATAAAATTATATATGATGAAATAATTTTATAAATATAACATTTTTATAATATAAAGATTTGATGAAAGGGTTTATGTTATGATCCAAATTTTAATCATGATTATTTATTCTTGAATCTCATTAGTGTGAGTTTATGATATATTTTTCTATTATATACCATATATTTTCATCTAAATTTGTTATATCTATGTTTTTTAGATTTAATTTGCATTCTTTTTTCTGGTACTTATAACTATCAATAATATGTTTTAATAGAAAACCAACATTGATACTAATTTGGTCAGTGCACATTTTCTTCCTTGTGCACAATGGTTAAAATATATTTAAGACTGTTATTTTATAGGATAAAATGATTATTTAATGTACTTGAAAACCATATTTTTCATTTATTTCATTGTTTTATCAGGAATCTCCCTATAATTTCATGAACAAGTAACTTTTATACATTTTACTAAAGTGGGAAAGATATAATTTATTTAATGTTTTCATCATGAATAAATTTACCCACCATCATGGATATTATTTTTTCGATTCCATTAAAAAATCAATTTTATTTTCAAATAAAAAATTATTATAAATATTCATAATTTTATATTTTTATTCATGGAAAAATAAATGAATATTTTCCAATGTTTTTAATGAATGGTTAAAATTCTATTCCAATGGTATTTTTCATCTATGTCATTATATTTGTTTTTTATTTTGATTAACTAGGGATATGACCTAATGATACAATTATTGTTCTTTCTGTATATATATATTTTTTATTTGATTATGAATAATTATAAAACCCATTTATTTTACAAAGATTATTCAATGTTGAAAAGATGAAAGTTATTATGATCATATAGAAAAAAAATTTGGTTTCAATAATGTGATTGGTGGGTCAATTAATGAACTAAAATAAATTTGTTATTTACTAATATATCATGATAAAATATTTAGTTGAATGGGAACTAAAACAACATCAGTATAGGATTATTTATACTATGATATTCTTAGGAGTGAACCATTACTATAGAAATGATGGAATAATAAGTGAACTTAATTTACAATGTTACATTTTACAATATAATAATCGTGGATGTGAACATTTAGTAAATAAAATTTTATTAAGATTATTATTCTTTTATTCCTATGAAAATATCATATGATTTTGATATAGTCTTAAGTTTCATGATTGATTAATGACGATTCCTCAATCTTTTAACACATATATTTTTTAATTTTATGCCTTTACGCAATAAATCATGATTTATAATCAGTGAATAATTAGGTATAATTTTTTTTAGTTATGATCAAGATCTAATACCATTACACTTTTCATATTCTTCTATATGAGAAAATATTGATATTTTCTATTTTTTTCTTTACTTATCAGATGAGATAATTCTTTATTAATGTTTCTATGTCACCAAGTTAAAATGAATGATATTAAGTAAAGAATTAGTATATACATTAATATAAGGGAGTAAATTTTTGGAGACATTAAATATATTTCAAGAAACATATTTATTATATACCTAATGTTTAATGAAAGTAAACCATTATTGTTCTTTGAAATATAATACTATAAAATTAATTGAATATTCATTATAAATGATGAAAACATTTAAATGTGTATAATTCTCGTCTCCTCATAGTCTAGGGAAATTCATCTAATTAAAAATAAGTTCTATTGTCCAATTTCATCCATAATTGAATAAAACCCTATGAACCGTTATATACTAACATTACTTCTCAAAAATGAAATTTAAGGGAATGCTTATTAATCACGGGAATTCATATATATATGCTGATAATGAAATCCTTAAAGAGCGGTCAATTACACTGTTCCATTATTAAATTTATTCCAAATACTACATATAATATGAACTAAATTACAGGTCATACAAGGAAATGATGATGAAGAGACAGTTGTGGTGGAAAAAATTTAAACCCACTACAAATCCCATTGAAAAAAGATCAATTAACAAAGAGGGTCATGGTGGAGTGAATGAAAAACCATCCTACTATCCAATGTGTACATCATTGGACATAAATAAAGGGTGTATAATCCCCCATTTTTATTAAAAAAATTATCTTCAAACCATTTTTAATGTAATCAAATTGTTCTTTTCATAACCCATGGGGCAGGACACCCCCAACCCCAAGTCTGGAAAATTTACACCGTGAAGCAATGTTTCACAATAGTTATTGAATAACACAACTTCATAATTAATCTCATCAACTCCATATCGCTAATGAATCTCTATTAAACCCATAATTACACTAACATGGTATCAAACTAGGTCTTAAAATCCCAATATGGGATACTCACACAATCCCAACCCTAGTCCATGTCCTTGTCTACAAAATGATCCCTCCAGTATATGAAAAATATTATTTTTCTCTAAAACCTATATACATGAACATAAAAGTGTGATAAAGTGAATAATAAATAATTTATTCAAAGGGAATCCATTTCATGTAGTAGATAATTTCTTATATAGGATAATTAACATTCATGTAACTATGGTTTAAAGATAGGTTTTATTTTAAAATCTCACAATGAAAAAGATATTGTATATATATAGATTACTATCTAGGAAAAATATATTGAGTCATTCTCTATATAAACCCATTTATTTTTTATTCATTGGTTATATTATGATTTTTCATTTCTGATTATCAGTTCAACTCCCTTTGGGCAATAATTAATGATAGATTTTGATGTATATGGTCTGAACATATCTCTTTATTCAGATTAGAATCCATATCATATTTTTAAAAATTTATTATATTATTTTATAGATGTCCAAATCATTAAATATATGTTGTATTAAAATAATATTATAATGATTTTCATTTTTGTAAATATATATTGAAGGTAATTATTATCTCTTTTTATAAGACCCTAATAGTTAACATTACTCAATCATGAGTTGTGTCAATAATTTTATTTTCATTCACATCTAGGATCTTTTTAGGTTTATATATTTAGAGAATTAGGCCTTAATTCATACATATGAACTCAAATATAACAAAGTAGACACTTCAAATAACTATCCATTTTATTCAAAAATCATTTTTTAAACAAGGTTTAGTATCATGTTTAAACATTATAATATTTATATGATCGCATCCATAACTCTATTCTTCTATAAATCGTGTCAAAAAAATTTTAATAACTGGGATTAGAATAAAAATATTTGTAAGTGATAAAAAAGAAGGAAACTATTGGTCAGGTGAGAACATTTAATCCATGAAAATATTATCATAAATTAAAACTTTTCACCTTTATGATGTAATAAATACAATTCACTGAAAATATTCAAATTTCGTACCCTTTTGTAATCAAATATTACCATTAAATCCCTTGTCAGAAATATATAACATATAAAAGTGACTTGGAACATAATCATACTAAAATGTAATAACCACAAAATCGACTTCCATATATATCACTAAAAGAAATATACATATAGCTGACTTTGATACCCAATGTATTAGAGGTTATAATATAACAACATGTATTTAGTTTATCAGAAAACCACTCATATTTTGTTTATCCCATAACCACCTTTATTTGGATTATCACATATCAACCTATCAAATGTCCAAGTACCATTATATAATCATAAGACATAAAAGATTTCAACTCTAACATGTATCTCATGAAATATCATTTTCAATCTCAAGAATTCATTTCAAGATACTAAAATTATAAACCCACATTCAAACGCATTTTTAAAATCAAAATACCCAAAAAGCAAATATGGTATTTTTTTTTATTTTAAAAACATTAATTCGAATAGTGTAATCCCAATATCAAATAACGGTTATGGGGACAAAGAATCCATTATCACCACAAATATTAAAAACATTAATTTTTTCATTTACTAAAGTACTTCGTATAAAAAAATTATTTTGAAAATAATTAATGAAATTAGATGTAAATGGGGTTTTATTATACATCTTATAAAATACGGTTGTGTGTAATATCCGTATATGAATCAATGAATGATTTTTGAGATAAAGTACCTAATCATGAGTCCGACTTTAACATTCAACCTTTGTATTCATTAATAATAAACATAGGTTAATCTATAATTTCTTCAGAACCCTTTCCAGGTTTATTGTTTCTTTTATATCACTTATTACAATGTTATAAAAATTACATAATTAATTATGTTCTTATTAGATTTTTTATCATAATATCAAAATTGAGTCGAAAATGAACAATGTTTGATGTTACCAGTCTATGTGGTCATAAGTCCTTCATCTCCAAAATAATATTCATGGAATTAGTAACGTATTTATACATAAATTATAAATTTAAATCAAAACATGATGTGTGGATATGAAATATGAACATCATTATATTCATGGATATAATAATCCGTACACATGAATGTGTAACATTTTCTAGTTTTTAATTGACCATTATAAAAAGAAGGTAAGTATTATTTTATATTTACAAAAATGATCATAACCTAATTAATATAATTTTAATCTTTATTAATATAGTTATATTTAACATTCAAGTGATTCAATGAATAAAAATAGTCACATAACTTTATGGAGGTGATAGTTTACTCATATGCACGAACAATGATATCATTTTATGCACATAGAATGTTAGAGCATAATTGATATATTATTATCATAGAATTATTAATAATTTACAAATATAACAAATTAAAAGTAATTCCAAATTATTTTAAAAGTCATGAGAGATTGTTAGGAAAAGTAAATTATATTGGTTCACGGAGGTGATAGTTCACACGTACTCAAAAACAATTAATTCCTTTCGAATTTAATAGAACTATAAATTAATTTATGTGATGATATTTACATAAATCAACCACAGTATATTAATGAAACAGAAGATATTATTTCAACTTATAATAAGAATATTTTATGTATGTTTAAGAAGAAATAAAATAGAAATACTAAAATAAAAAAATTACATTTCCCTCATATGAGGACCTTACACAACGCCTTAACACCTCTAGGAAGGGTATCATGCCTAATATAAGGCCTCAAGAATGTGGGGGGGGGATATTGTAAGGCTTTGGGTCAGAGTTTGTCTGGTCAAAATGGTTTCCTAAATTTGATGAATAGATATTAATGGGTGCCTTTTTGGAGAGGTTAGGGGCACCCTGGAAATTATTAAAAATATTTAGTTAATATAAATTCATTTTCAATTCCAAATGTTTGGAAATAGAGTTAAATATCCCTCATCATGATATCCCAAAAAAATTTATCTTTATACATTATTGTGATTCTATGATATGTAAATTAAATCCATAATATTACAAACAAAATCATAATGGTATACAGGTTACGGTTTAAATGTTTCAAGCTATCTAAGTCACTCATAACACAATCAGGACTATTGAACACATAATTTCCCTTGAGCATGTGAATATTTTCTCTAGGTAGAAGAGTAAAAACATATAAATTTAACCTCCCATAATTTTCAAACTAGTCCTAAATCCATTGAATATTTTCTCTAGGATAGAATAACATTTTAAAGTGAACTTTCTATGATAAAAAAGAATCATTCCTAGTAGTACACCTTCCACTGAAGTACCCAATCCACCCTTGTGATACATTAAAGTTAATTTTATATGGTTTTATCACAATTGATATCATAATTCACTATATAATTTTAATATTCAATTTTTTATAAAAACATTAATTGAAAACCTATTACACAACCGATTACATAATGATTTGAAAAAATCAGTTTCTTCTAACAAATTGTGGGGGAAAATATTTTTTTTGAAACCATTTTCCACATAATAAAATTAATTGATCAACCCAATTTATCTTGAATCCATTTCTAAAAAACAAGATCATTCTTGTTTCATCTATCGTAGGATAGAGAGGGAATGAACTACCTAAATCTCAATTTGCAGACCACCCACAAGAGGATCCAGACACTAAGAGAGTAAATGAAACTCAACATCAAATAATTTATTCCCTAAAATTTATTATATTATATTAGAATTATATTCCATAGAAAAAAAATGTCCATTAAGTGGTTAGATCAAAAAATTCCTCAAAATTATAATGAAAAAACAATAAAAGACACTGAAATCACCCCCGAACGACAAACACAAGAAAGAATCTACAAGGGACTGAGACAAAGATCACATCCTTGTAATTGAACACAAAAAACATATCACAACACCATAATAAGACCTTATGAGATGTAAAAACTAGAATATTCAACAAATCACTCTCGAGAGGATAAGTAACCAACCATAACCAAAGTCATTGTGTAAAATAGAGGTACACGAAAGAACTAATAACACCAAATTCTCATGAGAGAGAAATCTAGTTCATTGGGAAGAGAACATTTTTAATACAAGATGTATTAAGGTGTGTGGTAGATAAAAAAGTATAGGAAAACAATTCATGTTGTGAATATCATATTTGTGGTCTGAACCACCAAGAATTAATATGTGCAAAATTATATGTGAGTCAATTTAAAATCTCAAGGAACAGATTCAAAATATGAATTACATTCACCTCATGGACATATTTCATTCCTTAATTAGGTGTTGATGTATTTTAGTAAATTATGTTAATATAATGATTTCAATTTATTATGTGTGCTAGTTTTTTATCTGGGGCACATCTCAATCTATTTCAAAAAAACACATTATCTCCATAGATTTCATAGAAACCAAAGGTACATGATCATAAAAATTAAAATGAACATAACATTAACTAGGATGTCATAATCTCCCCACCATAGGAATTTTTTTACTAAGAAATTCATTCTAAATAATATTTCCATAGAATTAGTTCATGTCATTCTTCCCTCACCAACGACAAACATTACCTTGTCTTGTGAGAATAAAATTTGTTTCTCAAATACACTTTAACCTATAAAATATATTCCTCCTTCAATACATCTAATTGAGAATCAATCATCTCCATTTCTAAATTCACAATAGAGGAATATATGGACTACATAATATATTTCCAACTCAAAAAATGAGAGGGATCAAGATAGTATTTACAACGATGAGATACAAGAAGGAAATCCTGAAAATATATAAAATGGGTCTGCTATTATAACTAAAAGGGAACCTAACTGATCCAATAAGTGATCTGAAATGATCAAAAATATCATAGACCTAGATTTCGTTATTTATCTTGTTTACGCTGACACAAATAATGATAAACATTCATCAAAATTGATTCAACAACGAAAAACTCTTAAGGGTCGAATCAACATTCCACAAATAATTTCTTCAAACTATGTACTATATCAATGTGTCAATGTATTTAGGAATAGTAAAAAAGTCTCTATAACGTGACATGATCCCAAAGTATATTTATTGGTAGGCCTTACCCAAAAAAGGGGTTACCTTCATGGTTGATTACATAAATCCTTAATGTATTGAATTTAGATCATTGACTGGTAGATATTATTATAAGCATAATTGACCAATGCTTGATAGATGGACTATGATACCCAAAATTTAATGATATAAAAATTAATCATATAACCTATAATCTAAATATCATTTTATGTATAACTTTATAGATAAGAGAGATATAATATACTCAATCTGACAAGAGTTCCCTTCACCTTCTTAAGACTCTTACAAAATAAGGACGTAAATCAGGGATCCCTATGTATGAAAACAGGAGTGTGAAACAAAAGAAAATCATAGAATATTATAAATGACTACCTTACCCAAATCTTCATATTTGGTGGTGTCCCTAAATGGAATAAAATAAATACACTTCATTAACCAATCAATAACCACATAGAGAGCATTTCTTCTTTAGGGATTCTGTGTCAATCAGACAATGAAGTTCATTGGCACCTCATCCGATTTGAAAACCTCCACTATAAGGGAATGGATAAGACCAAAATTTTCATGTTTTATTCAATTATCTTCAAGAAGGTTAAATATTGGGACACATTATTATCAATATCAAACATTATACCCAGAAAAATGAAAACATTATATCATTTGATAACAAATCTTTGTAGTGCTAGGGTGATAAAACCATGAAGAACTATAAAAATTCTGAAACATTAAATTACTCAGGGATGATGGGATGATAACATGATTCTAGATGTGGAAAATAGAATCTAAATGGAGGTAAAAACATGAAATGGATTCCTCACTATATAAGGCTTACATGATTCCTCTGAACACATCATTCTATATAATACCCTATGAAACATTCTCAAGGATATATGATGAAAACCAAATAATGGGAAGAACTATAAGTAAATCTTACTCCAATGAATATACATGTAACATAAAAAAATTCAAATAATATTACACTCATAATTCAATTCCCAAATATCCTATGGTGGAATACTCATTTTTAGAGTGTTAGAAATAACATTCCCCTTTCCTAGGGTGTAGGAGATGCCAATGGAGAAAGTCTAGATGTGTTGTACCCATTGTCTCTTCTTAGAATTATAGTATTTTTATAAAATATATGGATCAAACTCTAATTGTAAGAAAATTCCTTATATATCATCTCAAAAAGAACGTTTCACCAATAGTAATGGGCATTCATAAAATCATCAAGATATTAATCATGACATAAATAATTTTTCTCATGGTAATGATGATTTAAAGACCCATAAACCACAACATGATAATAATAAAATTCCATGATACCTATACGAGCATAAAAACAATATAGGATATCGAATACACCTTTCCAACCTCTAGAAAAATTAAAATATGGGTTGATGTAAAAATCTATTTATACTCATCAAATGTAGTCATACATTTAACATACCATGTAAATTTTAACTCTATTCATAGTATGAGTAATCAAATGTGATTCAAAATTCTCAAAATCCATGATGAAATAACGATAATATATAGAATTTCCTATGAAGATATGTATCTCAGAATTTCATTTGGATATTCTATAGGTGAGAAAACTATATCTTTCCCCAATTTGACTGATAGATCAAGTTTTGAAATCATGTGTCTCAAGAAATGATCTTCTAGGATCTATAAATTTCATTTTGGAAAGCATCTCATAAAGTATGTGAATCCCCAGAATCACCAAAAAAAATTTATATGGTGCTCATGATCATTGTCAGATCTCGAATAAAATATGATATCATTCATGTATATGAAAATAATGGTATCTATATATAGATGAAATATCATGTTAATCCAAGATGTAAAATCTATATGGGTGTTAGTTAGACCAAATGGAATTAATATATTTTCATATTTTCTATACCTTCTCTTGAATGTTGTCAACAGAATATCATACTCTTGAAAATGGAGCTGATAATCACCAAATTGAAGGTTGATTTTCAAAAACCACACCTCAAACATTAACAGATCATCCAATTCCTCTACATATGGAATTATAGATTTATTCACAGCTATCAATCATTTCATTTTTTTATATTCAATTCATAAATAAAGTGAAGCATCAAATGTTTCTGAAAGGGGCACATGGGATATCAATTGTGAAGCACAAGGGAAAAAAATATACATACCAGATAATTCAAATAGTTCTTTATCTCCTTTATCAAAGTAGGTTCCTTGTGATACATGTTCATGGAGATCTGTTAAGTGCCCAAGACTAGGAAAATCCTAAACACTGACTCCATTTTTAGAGGAATAATACTCAATTCATCAGGTACAACATTGGAAAGGATAATATCATCCAAGATACTATCATCAATACATGAGACAACATTTGGATATACTAAAATGGCAGAATGAAGAATCCTAATCTTCGAGAGGTATGTTCTTACACAACCAGAAAATAGATCCATGTACCCTTAAAAATCAGAGTGCCCCAATTAGTCGCAAATAAAAAAACAATTACATGATAACAAAAAATATATTTAGGATGAGATATTATCCAATCCATCTCGGTGATGATGTCGAACAGATCCAAATTGAGAAATAGAAAATCCAAGGAAAATTCTACATTAGTTGTCGATAGAGAACACTCATAATAATAAAAACCTTATTCATTCCTACATAAATGAGGTGTATAAAGATTAAAAGAAGGATATCCATTGGTTGTTTTATAAAAACAATAATGTGGAATGATATAAATAATTGAGAGGCACCGATATCAAACAAATCATCTAATACAAATTCTATTAAAAATATTTTTCCTTATACTATCATTTGGACAAAACCAACATCCATCAAAAAATCATTTACTCCATGATGATGATTTATTCACGAGTTCTATGGCTAGTGACTTATGGACTTTCTGTTGTATTAATATGTCTGAGTAGCACTTGGAACTGAAGATCTCTATACAAAAAAGGGATTATATAGAGCAATGAACAACATCTACATATGGTCCATCATCCAGAAGTATTTAATATCATCACTTGTTTGGGAAAATAACATTGAGTGTTCGCAAACATAACACACTAGTAGAAATAAAATACACACAAGTAGTTAATATAGATAATATAAATGAGGGAAACTAAATTGAACTGCATGCAAAACCCCTGTAATTACCAATACACATTATCGTCATTTTCCGTACACCAATAATAATTCATATGTGTGGAATAGAGTTACCAAAAATTACAATATTTAATTTTCTATTCATGTATTCCATTGTATCACTTACAAATGTGTCATCATAGGTTGTATTCTTCAGTATATATTCATATTTTTAGATGACTTGTTTCAAATGTTTCATGTATTTATGGGCACTCAATTGATTATTCATCAAAACCTATAGAACAAGGAAAACCATAAGTGCCAATATACTGGTGTACTGTATCACAAAACACTCCCCTTCTTATGAATAATGTAACTTTAAAGAATTTTTCATCATCATAGGCTCATTGTAGAACTATTCAAAGATGATAGTCTTGAATACCTCCCAATGTAAGACCATTTGGGGGTTTTACAATAACCTATAATCCCTACACAACACGCTACGAACATTAAAACTAAAATTTGAACATATGAAATTAATTTTATCTAGTGTATCCACTATTTCTATGACCTAATCAAAATTATCCATCCATCCCTCTACATCTTAGGGTTATGTTTTACCTCAATAGGATGGGTACATCTTATGTAGGAACTTTTGGGACTGGTATCTATCACCTCATACTCATAGAAACACATATACAGTTGGGTTCTAAACTCAAGTAAAATTTTGTTCCATATAAACAACTTACCATAGGATAACATGTATATAATTCTAATACACTTCAGGATTCACTTAAAGATATTATTCTATAACACCCTTATTTGGAACCCATATAAGACGTCTAACTGGCTCATTAATACACACTAAATACTAAAGATAATGAAAAAAAATCTAGCAGTATCAATTTAAAAAGAATACCATAATAAGAAACTATTATAAGATTTAGAAATCAAAACAAGCGACACAAATCCTAACATCACATGAAAAATTGAGGCTCATCACAATAACTACTAGCATATCACTCATTGCAACCTACCTCTCAATTAACAAAAATCCAAAATCCTATCAACTAGGAATTTCAAAAACAGTGACACTTGAGGATATAAATTCCCTAATAACAAATTTTAATAAACTAGACTCAAATACCCTCACAAAATTATACTCAAAACAAACTTCATCTGATGTCAAAGGAGTTATAGATCCCCACAAGCTAGCCACTAGCACCCGAGCATCCATTAAAGACTAGAGGGAATTCATACACCCATCCTAAAAAAGGATAGATGGATTATATTCAAAATTGAAAGTAATCCTACAAAAAGAATAAAAGAATAATATATTCAAGAAACAAATAATAATATTATCCATAGATATTTAACCCTGTTAAAAATAGATCAAGCTTAATGTACATATACAATAATCCCAAATGAAAACCAAAACTATTAACAACTACTCCATGAGATATTTGTAATTTTCCCACCATCACAAAACATAGTACCCTAAAACTAGTTGAAAAAATCATCTCAAACTTATTATGGAACTATTCCCTTTCCAACATAAAAAAATACGATGTGTACACACCCCCGAGGTTCTCTGTAGAGTGTGACTGAAACATGATTGGTAGGATTTTACCTCGGTGACCTATATCATGTATCTATTAAAAAATAAAAATATACTAATGTTTAAAAAAATATCTTGAGAAGTAGTTAAATTGTTTTAGATCAAAAAAATGGTAAATAGTTCTTCTGTTCCCAAAGTCCTAAAACTACACCTTGTAAAATAACTTCGATGAATAAAATCATAAAACATTTATATTTATCAAAATGGGTATATCAAATCCAAAACAACAAAAACCAAATAATAATGGTAAAATACTCCAAGATCACATTGGTTAAACTAGTTAGGCCACATATGCCTCAATCATGACTAATGGGCACATAAAATACCTAGATCATGTGCATCTATGATATAAAAATCATAATAATAACCTTTAATTAGGACCCCTAACAATGTCTATCAAATCCTAGGGACCATTCACTTATGCTCTAGGATGAAATAACACCTCAAAAAGTGATTTCCCAATGTTAATAAGAATGATGTCCAACACTAGACCTTCAACCAAAGTACCATATGATCAAACATGGATCTTTTAAAATAATTTTGAAAGGTTTTATCACAATTCACATCACATTTCAGAATACATTTTTAGGAATCCCTTTTTCATCATTACCTACTATAAAACCCCATTTCACAAAACATTTCAAAATTTCATGAAAATACCATTTTCTTCCATCAAAATGAAATGAAAAAAATATTTTATCAAAGAAAAATTTTCGATCACACTAATCATTCAACCATTTCAATTTATCAAGGATGTATTTTCACAAATCAAGGGTATAATAGGTTTATCCAAAAAAGACTATAATATAAATCACCTACTTCAATATCTGGTCGCACACCACTCGCAATAGGATTAAAAGACCACGATCATAATGGAAACAAAAAATTAATAAAAAAATTCATTAACATAATTCTAGAAACTTATAATAATGTTCCATAAAAAAGTCTGAAAATATATTAGATAAACATACACATTTCAAAGGTCACATATCACACCACAACCAACACCTGAACTGGAACCCAAATGGAAAATAGATGAAATCATATATGAGGGATTAATATAGATATCAAAGAATTAACATTATCTTTGAGAAACATTATAACACCATGAGATTTGAAAATAATAACATGTTGTTTGATAGTATATACGACACTCAGAACTATGATTGAATGACCTATGAAATATTTGACTATTATAATCAATCAATTAAATTGGTTGGTATAAATAGGATTTACTATTTTATTAAATATATTTTTTTCCTTACTCGATATACTTTTATTTAGAAATAGCTAATAAATAATAAATATTTTATTTTTAATGTCATTCTATCCATCGAAATATTGTTTTTATTAAAAAAACTATTACTTTTTGTGAATAAATATCATAATTAATTTATATTAATTGTAGAAAATTTAATTTATTTAATTAAATAAAATTATAAAATAGTAATACCCAAATTAAAATTGGGTGAAATGAAAGGGGTTTTACGAAAATATAGTACTAATGTGAATAGGAAAAAATACTGCTTTTTGTAGAGCCTTCATTTCATTTTAATATATTAATAAATTTTAATGAAAAAATATGAATTAAATTTGATTTAAAGATACATAAGTATTATTTTTTATATGGATTACATATAATTACATTGTTATCTTCTTCAAAATGTATTTTAGTTTATGTTTTTTTCTAAAAATCTCATTTTTATGAAAACTTTTTAAATTGCATAATGTGTCTCCATTTTAATTAATTAAAATAACCAAAAACAAATAATGATTAAAATGAATTTTATATATTATATATATACATATGAATTTAAATTTAAATTATTATTAATAATAGTTATGTATTCAATTTAATATCTTCTTATTCTTGAATAATACATTTCATGAAAGAGAAACTTTCGAAACATTTTTCATATTTGTATTTAAATTAAGTTTTTTCACTTATGTTAATGGAATTTGGAAAAAAGGTTTATAATATTATATATTATATTGTAACTTCATCAAAAATAATATTTATAATTAATAGTGAAAAAAATAAGAATCATTGACTATTGTTAAAGTTAAAATAGGTTTACCTGTGTATAATTTAAAAATATAATATTTAAAATGACCTCAACATGTCCATTTACTATTGGATGGAAATATTTAAGACTTATATCATATAAGTTTCTAATATTTTCTATTTTTTTCTATTGTTTTAATTAATTGTAAAATTTTTCCTTTCAGTAATTTCTACTGTGTCCTCTCTCCCACTTATATAAGGCCACCCACTCTCCTCTACTCTTCAAAAATTAAGATGCATTTTATTTCATCACTAACTGAAAAAATAAATACCATAAATCCATCTCAACTTCATAAAGTATCTTTTCCATATGGAATCAAATCATGGGAGTCATTAAGTATAATCATAATGAGGATTTATTAAAAAGTGGTTTTGTTCTTAATTGACATTTTTTTTATTTCTTCTTCCACATCCTTAAAATATTATTAAATCATAATTATATGAAAAAATAATAATATAAATTATATTTATATTTTATTATTATAATATTATAACCTACATCTACATACACTTCCTTCAAATGGAAAATAAAACTGTCATTCTTGTGTATGAAAGACTACAGCATCGTCGACCGATGCAATTATTTTGTGGCCATAACATCTTAAGGATTGTAATAATGACGGAGTTATTTTTTATATATTATATATATATAATATCTATAATTTTTAAAACATTTTATGCAATTTTATTTCTTAACTTTCCACTCACTAAAAATGATAAAATCACTCATGTGTACGTGTGGACTACCACATACATGAAGTAATGTGATTCTTTTTTCATCCCCAAATCATGCGGAATATATATTTAAATATAATAAAAGAAATAATATTTTATTTATTTTATTGTTATAATTTTATAAATAATTAATTTTACTTACCTTCTTTCTATAATGGTCGTTGAATTACAGAAACATTAAAGATGTGTACATACGACCTATCGTCGTCATTACCGTATCATAGTTTATTTTTCAAAAACAATATTAATCATTGGTTTTAAAATTATAAACGATGGAAAATGATAATTATATCATTATTATTATTGTATATAATATTAAACAATGACCTATTTAACAATAGTTAACTTACAAAATTCAATTTTGACATATAAGTTGTATATCATCAAATCATTTGATGTGAACATAATTGATTACCTGATTGTTTATATCAAGATAGAAGATAAAATGAAAATATCTATAAACATAAAATTTTTATTAGTCATGTGAATAGTTAATACAATTTTATTATTCACTAAAATAATGAATATACAGGATGACTTCGACACATGTTAAGGGACACGTTAATTTAAAACTACATCTTAAATGTTTTAATGATTTATTTCTAAAATACATCTATTTAATGTCCATGTTTTTAAAATTATTTTATAAATACATTTTTATGTAAATACAATTATTAATAATTCAATTTTATTCTCATTCCACTTTTTTATTATTTTTGAAAATGTAATTTTTTAATAGAATTTTTTAATTTTATTATAAATAAATACAATGTTATATTATAATGTGTAAGGTGACAATAAACTTTTCCTCCACCATAAATTTTATTTGATGTTTGGTTTCCATTATAAAATTCCCTTTTTTTAATAAAAAAATTAATCTTTCCATTTTTTTGTATATAAAATGGGTTTTTAAAGAGAATGGTACTTTTATAATGGATGTAGTTTTATCATGTGAGTTTAAAATAGTTTTTGAATGATTTTTTGATGAAAAGGTAAATGATTTATTTTTATTTATTTCATGATCCTTTAATAATGTTATTGAAATAATATGATCTTAATATGTCATAAATAATGAGTTCACCCCATTAGATCTCAAGATATGATTGGTGAAGCCCCATTATAGCTCACGATTTGATTGGTTGAGCCCCATTATCACTCAATATATAATGGGTTGAGCCCATTATAGATCACAATATAAAGGGTGAAAACCATTATACCAATAAAATTCATTGGTTAATGATTATCTTGTCTACAGAATTATATTTCATGTCGTATTGTTTTATTTCAATCTGAAAGGAATCTACGGAGATGATGTACCAAGGAACACACATAAATGTTCTATGAATTGTAATGAATTTTCATAAAAATAATTTATTTTAAAAAGGTAAGATAACTAATCTTTTAAAATTATAATGTTCAACATTACAAGAGAAATATATATTTTTAAGAAAATATTTTTCACGATTTTTCATGACATTTACTGCAAAAATTAATTTATCCTCTTTGTTTACCATTCTAAAAATTTTGTGCGCATACCATGTTTTAAAAAACATATGAGTTTTATTGATTTTTAATAGAAAAGATGAAGTCAAGTTGAATGTTTTGAATATTTTCCTAAAAAAACAATTTTTGTTTGAAATGTTTTATATTATGGAAAAAATGGAAACTAATTATATTTTTTACTCTCTATAATATATAGGTGTTCTGTATATGAGTCGTAACCTAATTCACTAAAACAAAAAAAATAAAATATTTTTATGAATGAAATATAGATAATTTTAGTATAAGTACAAAATAATTTTTATTTTTTATTGTCATTCCACTAATATTGGTATTAGATATAGGATTACATAATTATAGAGGTTATGATGTAATTTATGATTTAGTTAAAAATATTCTTCAATCCAAATGGAATGTGTGATAAGTCAAAATATAATTATTTTAGAAAAATAAAATTTTTTGAATTTGACATTGCACGGTTAAGGGTATAATATTATTTATACTCCCTATTATATAGGTTATTATGGTATATTTTATATACTCATAATAAACATTTGTTTAGTAATTAGATGGATCCAACAACAACAAAATTAATAACGGATGTGATGGAAAAATCAGTGTTAGTCTTAATTAGTAATTTCTTAGATATAAAGAATAGTACAAAATATTATCATTATTATTAATTAGATATCCTGAGATATGATTATCAACATTAACCTGTGGGTGTTTCTTAACACACCAAATAATAGTTAAATTATTTTTCACGAATGTTCATGTGATGATTATAAATGTATAAATATTAAATGACCTTTGTGTCCGGAGTGATGGAAGAAGAAAAAATAAAATGTCTTAAAAGGAGAGGAATATTCATTGCATCGGAGAAAGTAGGGAATTAATCAACAATCATCCAAGGTGGAAAAGAATAGGTAAGTTAAAACCATAAATGGGAATAAAAATATTTATAAAGTATTAATCGGGTGTTTAAAATTCATAGATTATATGAATTCTAAAGCATAATTTTCATGGGGAGAAAATGGATGAGAGTTGCATCGATATGTATATAAATGTCTAGAAATTTGTAAAGTCAATATAGACGATGGATAAGAAAATGAAAATGAAATATAAAATGTATCGAATATATCATTTATTGTGTTTTAATTTTTTTTAATATTATGACATTATACATATGTATGGTTACAGAAATGAAATATTAAGGAATAAGATTAAAAAGGATGGTAAATTTAATATGAACAGAAAGAATTGATTAATATTTCCACATATAGAGATTAAATAGATATTCTGTAGTGGTATATTTACGGATAATCCTTAATTAAATTTTTTTAATACTCATGTGATGTTTTATGTGATCGGGGTAATTATAGAGATATTTATTTAGTTTTGATATATTTTTAATGTCAATGAAACCCTATGTTTACCATGTGAAAATATTGTTTGAAGAATAAATAACTTTTTATTTTGTGGAAAATTTTTTAAAGGTTTTGATAAAAATTTCTAATTATATGATTCTTTATAATTATGATTATTTATTGGGTGTTCATAATATTTCAGTGAATTTTATTCATATTATATTTGTACGGTTAGAAATAATTCAAAGTATCACATCTGGATAGGCCACCAGTATTCAACCCACTACAAAAGAGTGAGAGTGGTTCGATGCATAACACTAACCGATGTGATTTTCTATTGAATACAATATTATTGATTTTATATAAATAGTTTAAGGATAAGGATTGGGTTTATTTTTATAAAATATAATTAATTATAATGATAACCATGATGTTGAAAATTGATTTTAATATTATGTGATTAATGTAATTTCAGAAGAAGATCAACATTTTGGGATCCATATATAATAAATATAGGTTTGATATTAAAGGATTTCATTTTATGAATAAACAATAAATTGCCATTTGGAATCAAATATGTTTTTAAAACAGATTTTTGGTGATTCTAGTTAGTTATAAATTTTTTGGAATATCAATGATATTATATGAATAGATAAAAATAAAAAGTTAGACCCTGACATTAAAAGTAACTGGTGTAATTTGGAGATAAATGATAAATTAATATTAAAAAATTAATTTATCAAACACTTCTATTTTTTAGATTTCAATATTAATCATGAAGTTTTTGATGAAATTTTTTTATATTAATTTGATAAATGATTTACATTGAACTTTTTGTATTACTACTGAATTATGGAGATCAATGATATAATGTTTTTTTCTTTTTGGTATATCTTAAATTATACATAAATTTTTAATTTTGGTTAAAATCCAAATCTAATAGTAAAATATTTTTTACGCTTTTGAAAGATGGGATCCATTAAATGTTTATATTAGTGGTTCTAGTATACAAATAAATTGATCTTTAATACTCATTATTTAGAGTAAGAGATGTGATTTTGGTACAAACATATAAAATGATAAAATTATAGTAGTATTGTAATAATATTTCAATTATTTATCTATTTTATCTGGTAATAAATTCTACAAATTCTACAAATTTAACTTTAAAATGAAAATGTTATCCTATTACCTTCATTTCTGTTGTGTCGATGGTCTTTCTCACACAATATTTGTTTATCATATTGTGGTTGTTGAATTTTTCCCAATCATAAACATTTTGGTGATCAATTATACGTACAATTATCCATAATTAATTACAAATCATTATATTCATTCATACATATATATATATATATTCACTCTTTTTGATTTTATTTCTCTTTGGAAACCAATTTATGTTTATTTTAGATGAAATTCAAAAACAAATCCTTCTAATCAAGAAGCAGTTTTATTTACCCTTTTTATGTTATGCGATTCAATGAAAGGTATTTTGAAATACAAAAACATTAATTTATAATATCCAAATAATATTTAATATTTATAATTTATTAAATGGTGTCGAATGTAACACCCCAATCTTACAAAAAACATTATGTTCGCTAGCGTATATGTCGCACAACACCCAGTATAAACGACCTTAACAATATATAGTCATTATAAAATTGCTGTTAAATTAGAATTTATGAAAAGTATTTGATAAATTATGATATATATATATATCCTACTGAATATAAATTTTTCCACACATTCTTCGTAAATAATCACCCCATTTTTATCAATTTAATTTTATTAATCAATAATTTATTTTACTCAAAATATTTTGCTTATTTTGGGATAAAATACTAGAAATAATTTATAGGTCTTTTAAAAAATATATTTTATAACATTATACTCATTATTTATTAATTATTTCTAAATTAAGATAAGAAAATATGTCAGATCATTTTTGAAAATTTTGATTTTTTTGTGATTGGTGTATAATACCGATATTTTTAAACATGTTATTTCCTTTCAATAAATTATGTAATATAAATGTATAATTGTTAATATAATTTTATTTCAACTAAATAAATATTGTTTATTTTTTTTCCAATTAATTTCATTTGAAACATATTTATTCTTTATTTTAATGTAATATTATTTTTTGGATAAAAACATTTTTCAGAAAACGGTTTTAAATTGTAAAATTTTTATCCATTTAAATTAATTAAAATAATATATCATAAGTAAAAATAAAGTTTACAATAATAAATTATATATATATATATATATATATATATATTAGAATTTATATATATATGAATAATATTTATTGAGTTAATATAACTTCATCTAATGCTTGAAAAATATTTCCTTGAAATATAATTTTTAATACATTCTATGAGAATATATTAAAACTAAATTCTATAAATTACCTGAATTGAGTTTGGTAAACAGAATTAAATATTGAAAATTAATGTTATTTATATTATTTATAAATTTTAGAAAAAGGTCATAAAGACTAGTGAACACCGTTATAAAATTTTATTGTGTTTAAAGTGAAAATTTGATTATCGATGGTTAAACAAAAATGATAATCTTTAAAATAAACTAAATAGTAGTACAAATTATATTTTATATCCATATATCAACGGGATGCATTATAATATTTTATAATGGTACATTTTTTATCCCTGTGGATTGATTAAACTGTGGGTATGACATTTGCATTTCCATAATTATATTTGTGTCCTCTCCCCCACTTTTGAAAAACACCTCATATCCTATCATATTAACAACAGAAATGTGTTTGTTTAAACTAATCGGCACAAAAATATCTTTATTAATTACATTAACATTAAATATTCCCCACGGTTTCACAATAAAATCTATCATGGAAGTCCTTAGGTACAATTCTGGAGAGGTGGTGTGATGAAGAAGTATCGTTCTTAATATGGTATTTTTGTATTTTTCCTCTTACATATAGAGTAAATAATAGGGAATCTGGATTATATAATAAATTAATTAATTCCAATATAAAAATATGTTATTATGTTAATTTCATAACCTAAATCCTTCTCATATTCTATCAAATGGGAAACCAAACTATCATTATTGTGAGTTGAAAACTACCGTCTCATCAACATATGTAATTAATTTTTAACCATCACCACTTAAATATGGTTATAATGATAGAGATAATATCTAGATATGATAGTAATGACTTATTTATAATTATAAAAGGATAATATTTTTTCCTCTCCATTCCACTCAATAAAAAATGATAACGATGTTCATGCGTACATGTAGATTAGTCCCTTCATGAAGCATATAGATTATTTTTACCATCACCACATCACGAGGATGATTTATATATATATATTTTTATATTTCATGAAATAATATTCTAGATATGATAATATTTTAATTTTCCAAATATATATAATCACTTAACCTATTTTTATAATGATCATTGAATAATTGATAAAACTCATGCTTACATATGACCTACCATCTCAATGATCATAATGTAGGTCACTACTCATAACCATCTTTCATGATTGATTTTAAAAGCCTAATTTATGTATAATAATTATAATTAATTGAAAATTATTATTATAAATATGAATAAATAATGACCTATTTCACAATAGTCAACCTACTGAAGTGATATTTGAGACACATGCCGAATACAATCTAAACTTATAAAGTGAACATTAATGATTAACTAATTGTGTATGTAATATAAATAGTTAAAATAAATGGAATGATAAACCTAAAAAGATTATTAAAAAGTTATTAATTAATATAATTTTATTATTCCTGATGAAAAATAATGTATGACATGGTTTGGACTCAATGTAAGGTACTCTTTAACTAAAAACATCATTTTAAATGGTTTAAATATTTATTTTATAAATATTATTATTCCTCAAATATTCCTCTAAAATTATTTTATGAATAAATATTTAAGGACATATATGAATTATAATGTAAAATTTTAGGCATCAAATAAATTTAGTCAATGTTTTACATAAAATAAACTTTTTATTGAATAATTTAATTTCTTTACAAAATAATATATGAATTATTTATTTCAATTTATATGGAGATTATAACATTTCATACCACCATAACCAATATTTTATTTTTGGTTTCCTTTTTATGATTTCATGATTTCATTAATTAAAAAACTCTCTTTCTCATTTTATAGGTATATTCATCATGAAAATGTTATTAAAAACACATATTGATATACAAAATAATTTTTAATCCTAGTCTAAAAAAGATTGTCAAGTATTTTATAATAATAATGATGTAGAATAATTTTTTTCTACTTATAGTCGTTAATATTTTTTATGATAATTGTTGAGCCCAATAAAACATATTTGAATAGTTGAACCTCCTTATATATCATGATATTATGGCTTAATCCCAATTATAACATAATATATTATCGGTTAAGCCCCATTATAGATAATTTTATGACAGGTGAACCCCACTATAGCTCTCCAATGAAATGGATAATGAATATGATTCTAAAGATTTATAATGGAATCCGACAATATGGTTATTTAAATCTGAATGTTTTCTATTAATATGTTATACCCAGGAACTGACATGACATTCTTATGCTTTCTAATGATTTTTCATGGAAATAATTTTCTATCAACTTGTATAATAAATTATATATTAAAAAGAAATATGGTGATCATTTTTGCATAAATGGTATGTTTTCAAGGAAATGGTTTTCTAGGGTTTTCATGCTTTTCAATAGACTAATGGACTTGTAAATTTTTATGACTATTTGTTAATATTTTTTTATCATACTATATTTATAATATGTATTTCATAGGGATTAAGGATGTGTAAAAGAAAAGAAGAAGTCAAGTTCTAATTCAGAAAAAAAAATCATGAAAAAAAAACATGTCTCATTATATATGTTTTATATTATGGAGGAAATGGATACTAATTAGATGTTTATACTTTTTAATAGAAGGTTGTTTTGTATATGATATATCACATAGTTCCTAAAATCTAGGAAAATAAATGATATTTGGAAATTATAGAAATTTAATTCTTGTCTAAGGAAACTATAATAATTAATTTTTATGGTCATTTCCTAAAAATAATCCAAATATAACATCCAACTAAATTGATATATATAAATTAAAAGAGAGAATGAAACACTAAAAAAGAGAAGCAACTAACCACCTCCAAAAAAGGTTCCAAATAGAGGAACCCTAATGAAATTAAACCATCAAACACACATTGGATTTTATTAGAGTTATAAGGGGAATGAATCTATATAATAAAAAATGAGTTATGATAGATATAGGTAAAACCCCACTAAGAAGAAACATTACATTTAATGATTCAAAAATTCATTGTGTAAATCCCATGGGTTTCATGTATGATGAATATAGCATATCCTAGGTTTAAAATCTAGAGTAACTAATTCACAATGTGAACTTAATTGTAGTCATGAATATATATAATAAATTAATCATGGAATTAATTGAATATACCTAAGTCAATCCCATGTTAATATTATAGTTCACCTTTTGAATTGGTTTGATAGCCATTTCCCAGCCAAATCCCTATAGTGATCACTCAAAAATCCACTAATTCTATATAAACATAAAATACTACATATAAAACATTTTAATAGAATATATCATTAACCATGATGTTACACATATGATCTCCCTTATTCCAAACATCTAAGAGGTTACTAGTGAATATTCTAGTCTTTTTCTCTCAGGTTAGGGAATTGTTTTTCATTATCCCTAATCTTCATGCACTTATTAACTTCAAGTGTAGGTTATGAATTATTTGGTCCATTGTTATTATTTTTTGTATTAAGAATAATATCCATCCCTCTTTAATATTCAGGAGGTTATTAAAAAATCCTTCATCTATTAAAACATGCCTTTATTCCTTTTAAACATGTCCTTCGGTTCTTTAACCCATACATTAAAAATTTTGGTTATTGTCATTTATTTCATACTCTTAATTTCTCATTCGAGTACCCATGAATTTAAAAAAATCCTTTTCTTATCACTGGATCCACATAAATGATAGAAATCATGAGTTACCATTTCGAACAAAATCATACATTAAACAATTTCTTAATATATTCTAATGTCTCCTATAAATATTTCATTTTGAACAAATGGTTTTAGAATGCAAAATAATTGATCAATATTACTAACATTATTACTAAAAAAGTGGAATAAATTATGAGTATTGTGAATTTGGATATATATGTACTAATTTCTTGATTCACAATATATTTCAGCTAAAAAAATTATCGATATATTTTCATGTTATGTGTTCAAAGAAAATATTTAAGGATTAATATTTTTTAGGAATTCACCCATCACAAGAAAACAGTTGTTCCCTTTTATCATTTTTTTAATTAAATATAACCTTTGGTCAACATCACCCTCTAAATTATACATTTATAAGTGATCCTTATCATGATCTATATATTGAAAAATTGGATAATTTCTCCTCTATTTTTATAATCAATTTCTATGGATTTATTGGATTAGAATACCCAATAAAGGAGGGTTGATGTTGTCTTATAAATAATTAAATTAAATTTTTATACATACATAGTGAATTTTGGATTTCAAAGCGGGTTGAATTTTTATTTTTAAAAAGTGACTGTTGGGTGAGAATTGAAATAAGGTTTTGTACTCTTAATCCATTCCAATTTTGTTTTAATTGACAAAATCCCCACAATATCTTTCATACTGTTTGATAGATGGGTTCTTTATAATCTATGAAATTTTATAAATAAATAAATGTTTAGTTATGAAAATGATTAAATTAATAAATTGATAAAATTTAAAACTATTATATTAGGTATAAAAACCATTAATGAAGTATTAACCTAAAATATGAATATCTAGGATTCCATATAGGTTATGCATTAGTTTTTTCCATTTATGTTTTCATCAATATATTAAAATCCTTTATAATCACTCAAAAAGATCTTATGATTCAGCCTATAATTCCATACGGGAGAATATAATTGTTGGTGAAGTTATGACCAATTATGGTGTACCAATAAAAGAACTAGATAATACCCAATAGTCATATTTTAGAGTAGTAACTCCTTGGTTTATATGTGGTAGACACAACTTACATATTTTTGGTATCCAGAATAGGATGTTATTTCTAGGAATACATAATCTACATACATAAAAATATTTAAGATGGTATTCATATATTTAGACTTATCTATATGGTATTCATTATTTTTTCTAATTATAATCCATAAAATGACTAAACTATGCTCTAAAACCTACTAATATGACTCAAACGAAACATAGTTATATCTCACATCATTTTCTTATTTGAGAAACTAAATCTCATAATTAATAAAACAATCCCTGAACCTAATTGTTTAGTTAATTTGGATATTACAAACATTAACCTTTTATTATATATTAATTTCTTATCAACACAAACAAATACATCTATATAAATCCATATTCTAAAATAATTCTATTGTAAATTTTATTAAGTGGGAAAAATAATGTGTGAGATAAAATAATTAGTAAGGGTAAGATTAGGAATGAATAATAAAGTGTTATAAAAATAAGTATTTATGATATCAAGAGTATGGGAGACATATATTATATCTACGATCATCGAATCCTAAGTTAAAATCATCATTCAATGAGATAATATGATCATAAAATGACCGTTATAGAATTATAAAAAATTTACAATTTTTTAAACATAAAATTAATTTGATTAAAAAAATATGGATTAGAAATAAAAATATTCTTACTAAAGATAAATGTAACTATGTCAATGAAAAAGTATTTGAATAATGATAAACATAAATCAAGTCTGTGCGCAAAATATTGATCAATTATAAACAATAATAATATAAAAAAAATTTTATCGCATGATATATTGAATTTTAAACAATTATTTTGTGGGATACATATCGAACCACAAATCACATAATGATATATCATTAATATTTATTCCATAACAAATCAATAATACAAAATTTTATGAAAAGCCACCATAGAAATAAAATTAAAATGAAATGTAATCAACTAAAAATCAATATAAAAACTATGGATACCTAACATAAATATATTAAATTAATATTACATACAATAATTAAGTATATTAAAGTGGAATTTAATTTTTAAGATGTTTAACAATTTACATATAGAGTAAATTTGAACAAATATCATATGAATGATATTTTAGACACCATTTTCCTAAAAAAAGTAAAATATAGGTGTCAACTCTAAGAAAAACACTACCCTGAAGGTTAATGGAATAAGATTCAAAACATAACTTTAAATGAATCCCCAATAATGGATTATATTCTGAATAAAAATTTATGTAAATAAATTCCAGGTGGAAGATATGAATTGAAAATCAATTCTATTTTAATATTTCTTATTATATTTATAGAAACCAAATTTTTTAATGAGTAATAATACAAGATTATTAAAATAAGTTTAGAAAATTGTTAATATAGTTGGAGATAATATATATTTGTGAATAAAAATAATATATTAAAATATTTTTATAAATAAAATATATGATGAAGGAGGAGAATAAGTATCTACTACCGTTGAGTATTATTCTTAAAAATAAGAAATCATTTTGAAGAATGAATCCATAAAATAAAGAGATAATGATTTAATAAAAAAATATCTAGAGAAAAAGATAAAATAATATATGATAAACCAAATGAAAAAATATAATACAAATATTATATTATAGTTGATGAAAAATTATCATGAACCAATAAACATGGAATTATGTTGAAAATCCCTTACCTCAATTTCTGGATTTTATGTTTCTGCATGTCTAACCATTGAAATAATAAAAATAGGTTGATAAAATAATTTAGTTTGAACCTTTTACATATATATTATATTTATAAAAATTATTTTATATTATTTTATAGTAATTATATGAAAACATAATGTTTATCCTCACATTCCTGGTGGTTTTTGGATCATATTTTTACAACAACTTTTATTTTTTATAATTATGGATGCTCCTATCATGTGATACCACAACTGGAGAAGTAAAATGAGTTTATTTTTATTCCATTAAATAAATTTAATTGGTACCAAATTTCCATATTAGTTCTGAAATATGGTTGATTTATTTTTTATAAGTGTACATATAATATTGTTAGTTCATTTATATGTTTTTTAAAACCTTGTTTAACGTATTTAATTTTTTTTATACATATGAATATTAATCAACTATGTAATATATAAATATAAATAATATAATTTTTTACCTATATTGTATCCATAATATTTAAATTTATACCATCCATGAAGATCGTAATAAAAAATGGGATGACTTTTAATGGAAGGGGTGAATCAAACATAATATGAACACCATTTTTTCCAGTTTGAATGAGAGATAGTGAGATAATATAAAAATTAATAGTATAATATCATTTCAATATATTAATAATATTTTTTAATTATAATATCATTTATTTAATATAGTTGATGAGGTATAAGAAGAAAATAATATGATGGAGTTTGTTTGGGAATAGTGCCTCTTCCTTTGGATGTCCTTCACTAGAATACACCATAAAGCACGTTTGCAAATTTTTTTATGGACATGGATACTAGTATATTTGGATAATATTGAGGATATATTATGCTAGCGTTTGGATGAGATAAATTATATAATTGGTTTATAAATG
The DNA here is from genome assembly GCA_963277665.1 of Viscum album. Classification (NCBI taxonomy): domain Eukaryota; kingdom Viridiplantae; phylum Streptophyta; class Magnoliopsida; order Santalales; family Viscaceae; genus Viscum; species Viscum album. Next base: position 2,139,282,035 of record OY728163.1, on the reverse strand, counting down.
GGGCTGTGATGCGTGAAATTTATAAGGGAGAGAATTCTTTTTTAGGGAAAAAATATTTAAATCCACTATTAAATAATTCAATAGTGACTCATATTATAACTCAATTATATTTGTGTTGTGAATCTAAAATAAAGTGGGGATTAAAATATTAATTTATCTAATGAAATCTATAAATATTAATTTATATGTACTATATATAAATATGTTATTTATAAATAACAGAGAAGGTTTTCTAATATTCATCAAGGAATTTAAAATTTTCTATAAAACTAAAAAAAATCCTTGGAATATTTAAACAAATTTATTAATAAAATAATATCAAATTTATACAATAAATAAAATTTGATATATTTATTTTTTTAATATAACGGTATTTTTTATTAAAAACATCTCAATTTATTAACATATTCACACTGTGGACACATTAAATTTACTTATTATTAAATAAAATATAGGTATTATTTATATTAAAATAGATATCATTTTATAATGACATTTTATAAAATTAAAAATTATTTAAAATTTTGATATTTATCGTAGATGTTTATTTTAATGCATATTAAACATTTATCTTCCCAATAATGTAATTTTGGTTTGTTTTTTTAGTGAATTTATTTTATTATATTTAAACAAATTTATTTCTATTGTATTTCTATTTTTAGTTCATAATTATAAGATATTTTATTTTACTACAATACCCAAAAACAAAAAATGCCCCATTTTATTAATTTTTTCATATAATTTATAAATATTAAATCAATATAATCAATATTAAATAAGGTAAAATTGAAAACACCAATTAATTTTTAAAAAAATAACAAATATGGAAAATTGTTTCCAATGGAAGAATCACCAATCAAGGTCCTCACATAAAATCTAACCAAAAGATAACTAATGGTGGTAGTTTTAGATGGTGGATCTGAAATCATGGGAGTTATAGTGATTTATAAGAGATTTAACCTCTTGGATAGATTTTTTCCATCAAGTCACACTTGTTAATGGAAAACATCTTGCGGATCTTAGTAAATCTATACCAATTCTACCACTTTTTCAATATAAATTTTTTTATCTTTATTAGAAAGTCTCTTACTAGTTGATTTCATTGTTTATCTCTTCAAAAAAATATTGAAATTCAGCTACTTCTATTTATACCAATCTATTCAACAAATATGTTGTAACAATAATATTTGATTACCATATAATTGTTCAATTTATTTGGATGCTGAATAAGTGGTTATCTATTACATAAAATGTTTATTTAATTGGAATATACATTTTAAAATAATGGGATGTTATAGGAAAATACCAAAGCTAAGAAGTTAGGTGGTTGTTGGTATATTCCATAAATATCTCTAGAGTAATTTATATCCTTACTCCTAACAATGTCGTTCCTAAAAATATTTTTGGAAATCTATCCCCTGAATCCTTATGTTCTCTCTTCCACCAGTGTAATTCATCTAAATTTTATAGAAAACTCTCCAAGGTAACCCATATTCTCCCTCCGTATAGATATTCTCATAGTAATATTTTTAAAATTACATCAAATCTAGTCCATATTCATACTCCAAATAGTGGAAATCAATAATATGTTCAAGAATAAACATTAGGACAAGCCCATTTTCAGTTATATATACATTATCCCCATTAAAATATCCTAGTGATACCAATCCAGAAGAATTCTAATATTTCTATCATCGCCAAAGTGGAATTTGGAATTGTTCTGAGGGTGATCAGATATCAACAATGGGATCATATACCCGTATCATCCAACAATTTCGAATCATACTATAATATTATAGAAATTTTTTGATTTTTTTAATAGTTTAATAAGGGAAAACTTTTTTCCAATGATAATTCCTACAAATGAGGGTTGATAACTGTGAAATATGAATCCGATCAGGATCGGTGTTCATGCCCTGGTTTCCCATAAAAAACTATTTACAATTTCACAACATGGGTAATATATAAATCATAAGAAAGTCCATTCACCTATCCAAATCAAAGAAAATATTCTTAAAATCCTATAGCATTTGTTAATGGTAACTCAAGAGAATATCAACTATTCTTCACAAGAGGAAGGTATAAATGATTATTACAGTCCTCCCTATACTATCATAAATGAAGTCCCACACTAGAGTAACCATCGCAGATATCCTACGTATAAAAATACAATTATTATCCTTAAAGGTCATCCATATGATGCTAGGTTGTGAGGTCCTCCCAATAATATTGAATATATTATCTATATCTAGATCTATTAATGAATCTATATGATCATAAGAATATAAATTTTAAATACAATGAATATACTAACAAGAAAGAGATTGTAATAAATATATTCCACTAATTCATGTTGAGAAACCTATCAGTTTCCTATGGTCCAATATTTGAAAAAAGGTAAATACTATAATTATTCCCATCCAAATAGTCAAAATAACTTTTACTAGGTAAATGTTGATTCCCTTCCTGATGTTTACATCATGTGGTGGTGTGATTATAAAAAATTAATTATTTATTATACCATTACAATTATTCTCCATAAATATTGACATGATATTACTTCACCATAGAGTATATTACAAGCATGAATTCTTCATATGATAGCTACTCAGTCTGGAAATTTATCTTTATCTCAATATCTAAAAAGCATGTCCTTAATTGGAAAATAAAATTAATAGAATCCTTCATCAAGATGGTAAAAAGATAAAATATACTTCTTGTATAACGAATAAGATGAACACAACTATATAGTAACCACTTATTGAAATTATCTTACACATGTAAGGTTTACTTCATATAACACAAGAACGGGTTAATGAATATAATGTCAATAAAACTGTGATAGTAGTTTCATAAGTAGAATTATGGGAGTATCTCTGACCTAAATGGATGGGTTATTTTTTACACCAACACTAATCTTGGAAAATTTAAATATTTAATGAGACTATGATTTAATGGTGATAAATAATATTCAATATTAGTCCATTAGGAAGAGAACATTTAAACTGATTCATTCATTATGAATGTCAAAATTCATTATATTACGGGACCTTCGATGGAAGATCCCACATAGTTCCTTCTGCTACATGACCCATATTTATCATTGGGAGAACATTTAGATAATGGTGTTAAGAAATCCTTTTGGGACACTATATATAAGTCACTTTAATGTAAACATAAAGGAGTTGAACAAAATCCTTTCAAGAACATTATACAAAAAATGATCACTCATGATGTGAGTGGAACCTAAGGATTTTTATTTATCCATAAAAAGATACCCAAGAGGATAATAGTCCCACTAAACTTATGATGATGAAATTATCCTCCAATATACTATGATTTACTTAATGAAATTATCACTAGCCCCAAATTTAACTTAATGCAGAATTAAGATATAAAAACTAAAACGGGGAAACTTTACACTATAATACTTGATGATTGTGTGCATAAGTGGAATTTGAGGAAAATTAAAATTCATGGATCTCCTCAAAAAATGGACCACCACATACTTAGATAGAATAACCCAATTATTACGTAAAATGTGTGGTTGTCACTCACACTCCTCTTAAATATATTGAATTCATTATTTCTATAGATGAGTTTCCACAATGAGAAATTGAGTAATAGAAATTGAGGGAGGTTAATGATAAATTACTCAAGGAAATCATTCCCACTATATATTATTCCAATAATAGGGAACTGTCCCCTCTCTAGTGAATAATTACTAGGAAATAATTGATAAACACCTATGATAAGAATATGATTGTCATACTAGATCTGGGATAATGAAACCATTATATATAAATCCATATAATGATGATTTTTACATGTTTCGTCCATCTAGGAGGTAGTCACAACAATGTATAACAAGATAAATTTAGATGGATCATAAGGAATATTAGCGTTGATAACATTAAATATGACCCATTTAGGCATCTCTAATGGGGAAACTCAAGTTTCTACCAAGATATAAGTCCTACCATTGATCCTCGAACCCATTGAATCACTAAGACCTAAAATTAATTCCATAAAGGTCAGACACATACCCGTAAATCCATATAAGAAACAATTGATTGAGTGGGTATATTATACCACTCCTCCTACACCAAACTATGATAATCATATATTCCCTATATTCAATAAAACTTGTGACCTAGAGAATCATTTCAAAAAATTTATATATCATTATGGACCTATCATGGGACCACATAAATACATGGATCTAGTGATGCATGGATTATTCAAGTAGTCTCTGATGGAATAAATGTTTCTTTGTGCAAAAAAATTTACTAGATATTTTTTTAAAAATTGGGATGTTCATTATCCAAAATTCCTCAACCAAAAACTCTATGATAAGTTATATGATTGTACATTACATAAAAAAATTTCTAGAATCAATAGAATGGTAGGGTTTAATATTAAATTTCCAAATAGAAGGGTTCAAATTATTAAATAAATATAAAAATCCAATAAAAGAATAACTTTGTGATCTACAATGAAAATATTCATGATTCATTGTAGATATATTTGATCTCATTGTAATACCTGAGAGGATTCTCGAAGTGTTCATATGTTTTATAAAGGATGAAGGACGGTTTAAGATGGCCCAATGCCAAATAATTTAAAAAATTCCAACCTAATGGATAAAACATGGTGGAGAAGAGATCACTACAATAATTCCTCAACTAGAATCAATATAAATTCTAGAACCCAAGCCAATATAATATCTCATGATACCTCCCCCTATATAGAATTAGTAGAAAAAACACCCCTATTATGAGGAGAAGAAGGATCAAAATGAAATAAGGTTTGAGACATGAATAATAATACATATTACTTTGTATTATTGAATGTTCTAGGGAACATTATAACTTATGTGGAGAATAAATTTATCCAATTACCAAAGAATAATATCAAATTGAATTTACTCTAAACATGATCCTGAATTACTACCCCTTCTATTGGATTCTAGTAATCAACGTCCATGATTTGTTTTCCTTCAAATATGCCATAAAGAAGATAGTTGAATCTAATTAACTAAAATTATGAAATCCCACAGGATATGTATCCTACGTCGCTTCAATATGTCCAATAGAGGAATGTTAATTAATTTAATTTAAAGGTATAAGGATAGAGTTGATAGATGGTAGGATGATCAAAAATTTAGTAAACCACACACATTTCATACTTAACAGTTTATTATACCGGCCATTTTTTTCCTGAATCCCATAAGATATCAAAGATGAAATCATCGACATCACATTATTTTTGGATTTAATGAAATAAATAATGAAATATCTCTTTTATTTATAATGACTATGTTTTATACCCTATAAAATTCACCACTCTGAGCACAAACGAATTCTGAGATAATATAATTTATATGTGACCATTATTTAATTTTCATTATATTTGTGGGTGTGAATATTATTAAATATTTTTGGATATATATATATATATATATAATATTTCTAATCAACAAAAAATATATTAATTCTTAATTAATAAGCACATAATATTGAGTAATGACATTTATTCTTATAATTATGTTTTCTTAAAAAATAAATTTTTATTTCATTTCAGCGAGTGAATATTATTTAAAAAATTAATAGTTTATAAATTTTATTTTATGAAAAATATTTTTAGTGGAAAATTAAAAAAAAATCTATTTCAGTGATGTTCTGGTATTTTTCTAAAAAGTTTTATTTTTCAGTGAATATGGAAAAATACTAAATTTTATTAAAAAATATATTTTTCTTCAAATTATTTATAAATTTAAAATATATTTAATATTATATTTAAAATTATATTAGTTACACTGGATTTAAATTAATATGGTTATGATTTGTAAAATGAATTTAATACGTGAATTTAGAATTAAAACATATTAAATTTAAAAATAGAATTTCTCTGAAAAATCATTTTTCATCATGTTTTGTCTATTTAATTTTTAACCAAATTATTAAAATATTTAGTTTTAAATCATTGAAAATCTATTCTATATTAAGATTCATGATGTCCAAGTTTTTTAAATATGCATGTTTTATTTTTAGTTAAATAGAATAATAATCTTACTGATTATTTACCATAGTAATGGGTAATTCAGCTAATTATGAAATTAAAATAAAATTATAGAAAATCTAAAACGACCATAAAAAATAAAATAATTTTATTCTATGATTAAATTTCATCCATCATCATCCAATAGTTGGTTATATAAGATTTTTTCCAATTCGGATGAGATTATGACTTTAATAATATTTTTTCATTTAATTCGAAAAAACATCACACTCTTGTTTTTAATAACTATAAAATTTTTATCCCATGGATAAATAAATTATATTCCTAACTCCCCAAGATTTCATAGGACTTTATTTCTTCAATGTAATTCAATAACTTGCACTACACACAACAACGAGTTCAAGCACACCATGACTTACCAAAATGGCCGTTCAAAAGTGGTTATGAATAGTATTAACTGAATTTTGACATTTATAAATTCATTATAATTTGAAATCCATATTATGTGTTTACTAGAAAAAATTTAAGAACACATTCATTTTTTCCAGATAAAAAAATTATTTTTAAAAAAATGATATTTTACCACCTTATAGTGATGAACCCTTTTTAAATCCAATATTTGAAACTTTGATATATTAAATTTAACAAAATAAACTTTTTAGTTAGAATCGGGACATAAAAAATTATTTTCATTAAATTATTGGTGTTTTTCTGATTACTTTCATATTTGGGTGAATAGAGAAAAATATTATATGTTAACTGAAAATGAATGTTTTAATCAAAATAATTTATAGTGTTCAATTATAAATTTTAATGGTTCGGAAGTATAATTAGATTATATTTTTATCATTTAATCCAATGTTAGTCAGTTTAAGTAATTTCACATTAAAATTGGATTTAAACAAGTATCAATATTTTGGGATTTATTATTTCATAAAATACACTTTTTTTGTTTTGACAATGGGAATAAATTTTAAATTAATTAATGCAACTTCTATGTTTTGAAATTTGTAAAATAGAATTTATTTTTGAATTAATAATATCAAAACTGGCTTCGGGAAAATATTTGGTATTTTTCTGAAAACATTCATTTTTGATTAAAAGTTAAAACACTGCATTATTATTTAAAACCGACCATTTATTTAAATAATTAATTATTTTATTTAAATTTATATTAGGAAAAAATATATAAATAATACCTATATATATTAATTTTAATTAATTGGAGTCATTTAATAATAAATCTAGATATATATAATTTTATTGAACTTTTTATCGTCTTTTAACCACATTATAGGAGCATTTGATAATTTGCATAAAACATAATTTTACCACTTCTGTGAGTTGAATACAAAAACTCCGAGAGGCATGGTAAACCTTAGTAAGTAAAATTTTGTTCAATAAGATTGAAATAATTTTTGATGAATAGTAACTTTTGACTGTTATTTACAACAGTGAAAAGTTAATAGGGTATTTAAGGGTAAAATTTAAGTTATAATTATCCTAAAACATGTCCAAATTCTATTTGAGAAGTGTAATTTGATGAAAAACAACCTTATGAATAAAATTGGATCCTTTATGTCCAATTTTATTATATTATGAAATTTAATATAATTTAATTTAAAGAAGAGCTAAAAGTGTTAAATTAATGTTTTCATAACTAAAACATTTTTAATACAAGGTTATAAATAAGATAAATTAGACTATAAATATTAATTATAATTATAAAACGATTTCCAACATAATGGTTCTTTATTTATTATTTTTATACATTAAATAATTAATGTTATTTGTGACATAATGATGATGTACTAATAACATTCATAATGAGATATTAAAATAATTGATATGATAAAAATCCATATAATTGTAATTTGGGACTTTTGATTAATTCCACTAATTTTATAGGTTATTATGACAATTTTGGGTTGATTGGATTTTTTTATGTGATAAGGTTGTTATGACTTTCAGAAAAACAACATATTAAATAGTGTCAAAATTAACATAAATTAACCTTTAAAACAAATATTATATTATTGGCTGATATAATATTATTAAAAATCCAAGGATCAACCAAAGGGCTAAAATAATATTATTTATGTCATTAATGATCCACTATAGTTTCTTTTTGATGTTTAGAAAATGTTTATTAACCATATAGTGTAAGAATACTTGAAGACATAGTAAAAGTTAAACTATTTAACTAAGAGTTAAATCTAAAAGATAAGGTTAAAATGTTAACCTAAACCTATATAAAACATATTAGTTGAGAGTATATCGACCCATAACCACATTAGCTTTGAAATAAATCAATTAGGATCCATTATAATCAGAAAATTATATTATAATAAAATAATATTTTATGTTCTTTCTAAGGTTCCACTCACCCCTCTTATAAAAGGGCACATCTCCTTTTCTCAAATTCACACATCCAATTCATTTTATCTTGGCCAAAACCTACCCAAATATACTCCCAAATTTCCTTAAATCATCTTAGTGTCCATACAATGGTCATAAATCCAACCTATGGATCCCTTTTTATCAACTCAAAAAGAAACACCCGAAGAAGAGGTAATAATTTCACCACCCTCTTTCAAGTTCTTTTCTTCTTCCAATAATTCATTATTTGTTGTTTCCATAATAAATTTATTAATCCAGTACCTTCTACATACTGTGATGTTATTATAAATATTGTTCAACCATATTCATTATTCTCTCCATCCTATAAATGACAATGTCACCATACGTGTGTACGTATGACTTACCGTCGCCACGTCGTGGCTTAGTTTGTCATTCAACAAATCATTAATTGGATGGGTATAATAATAATCAGTATAATTGATGTTAATAATAAATATTACATATTAATTATTATGTATATATGATATACCATCCAATTTCATACAATTTCATCATTAATATTATGATATTTTGGCTCATTCATATGCACAGATTACCATCTCCATGACGAGATGAGATTCATTTCCACGTTCACCATTCAGTGATGATTATAAATATATATATTATTAACAAGTATGAAATATATGACATAATAATTATACTGGATATATATATATATATTTGTGTGTGTGTGTATTTACATTAATTTCATTCACATACTTCTATTCAATACGATATGAAAACAGAAACAATGTTTATGCGTACATACGACCTACCATCTCAATAAATAGTGTTTTCCATTTCATATATATTTCTTTTATACATATTTATATTCTAAATATTTATGATATATAAATAATTTTTATATTCGGTAATTATTTAAATCATGATATAAATGATACGGTCAAGAATAAAAATTTAAAATACATATGAAAAAGAACATGATTATTATCTGAAATGATAATTTAACATGGAAATATTTATTAAATGGGTAGTATAAAGTCATAAATGAATCTTGTATGATATAATAAAAAAGAATATGGTTCTAGTATAATTTAATAAAATACTATTGTCATTATACAATATTTAAATCGTACCCTCAGACAAAGGAAAAGTGCAAGTTAAGGGTTAACTTCACAATCTCTTTATTAGCCAAGTTTGTTTTTTCGTAAGTATCTACTAAGACCCCTTTATCATCCACATATATGATTTCTTAAAAATGAATTTAAAACCATTTTTTATATTTACTAGAAAATGGGATAAAGTCATTTATATCCTTGTTTGACTTTTTATAATATTTTTATAATGTAATCTTTCTGTTGTTTTCCAAACAAGGTACTTTATGACGTTTTCGACAAAATTATGTTAATAATGTTTTTTAACATATAAGGAGGGTGCGACTTTTTTCATCCATTATAAATTTTAAAATTTTCACATACAAAATTATAAGAATTTTTTCAAAATAAATGTATTCTTTATAATTTTGTGACTCTTAAATGATTTCATAATAAAAAATATATATTTCTCCCAAATAGTTTTGATATCAACTATGTCAACATCCTTAGATAAATTTTACACTTGTTTTAATATTATTAATTATGATACAAATACTCGATATTGTATTTATGGTTTTGTGATATGTTTTACTATGGATGAGTTATTTTTATTCCATTCATGGTTTCAAGTTAAATTATTGACATTTAGTATGCTATTTTTAATACGAATTATTATGTTTTATTTCAACCAATTCTTAAGATGAATGTGTTGGACAAGTATGTTCCTAGTTGGGGACTGGTAAATGTAAGACCTCAGGGTTGTGGTGCATTTATAGCATACCCTCTGGGTTGGAGTCCAATTAGAGAGGCTCTCTGGGTTGGAGTCTAGTTATATAGGCTCTCTATGTTATATTACAGTTACAGAGGCTCTCTGGGTTAGAGTCCAGTTACATAGGCTCTCTGGGTTGGGGTCTGGTTACAGGTAGCCCCTAGGAAATGGCATGATGTTTTGACAAAGAAATTAAGGTCCCTTACTATACACATACTCATTAGGAATGTAGTTAATACATGTGATAATTTGACTAGTAGAATATCCATGTGCATGTTAATATGGTAATGTTTGATTTATTTTTTCCATATTATATTCATGTTTATGTTTAAAAAGGCTGTTTTTATTAAACTTCTTACCTTAAATGTTTATATATTCTACTAAAATATATACCCTTACTGAGAAACTGAGCTCACTCCATTCTTATGTTTTATTTTCCCAGGACCCAAAGAAGTTTTTTTTGATTGAGATGTAGGGTTATGATAAGGGAACAATGGGATTCTCAAACTATTATTTATGTTGTGCAGTATGTTAGAAAGTTCAATGTAACATTCATGTTTGTAATCTATTTTCCATGACTGGTAAACTGATCTATCATGCGGGACATGATTCCTTGTATTCATACCAATGTATAAAAATAATGCAATGACTCTGGGTAACTTGGTCGGGGCATTACAATATGTGAGATTATAATTATATATTTGAAATATATATTTTTTATATTAATCATTTTTATTTTGCATTATTTTTTATTGGAGAATGTAGTACCTTAACTGCTTACAAAAAAGTGACGTAGTAATTAATTAATTGTTTGAAAAATCCAAGAAAAAGTTTAAAAAATATTACAAATAATATAATTTGATACAATTAATTTTATAGAGAAAAATAATAGGTTAGTGATGTAATTCAAATTTTTTATTTATAATTATATTTTTCTTTATCGATTTCATTAAAATAAATGTAATGATAGTTCTAAAAACTTGCATTAATGATATTATATGAGAAATAATATTTTATTAAATGATATAAAATTAATAAAAAAATATATTCTTTGAAATTGTATGTATATGTTTTCTAATGTCAATTTTGGTCCATTTATGTTCCTTTTTATCATTTATAATAACTATATTGTCCCATAATGTTTAAAATACATTTTAATCACAGTAAGTGTCAAAAAGGTCATTGAATGGTTTAAACCAAAAGATATGTGTAAATATGTCATATAAATATTGAAAAATTATTTTCTGAGTATATTAAGAATACTAATCATATAATATATGAATATCATAAATTTGGATCTATTTTCACATTAAAAGAACTTTATATTAAATATATTCTTTTTAGAATTTCAAAAGATTCCCTCGTCTTTCTTGTAAAATTGAATCTCTTGTACTCTTTACATCACACATAAACCCCATTTTTTGGAAAAAAATATTTCCAAATACCTTCTTAAAATCCCTTACTAGGTTATTTATTACTTCATTATGGCATAACAAAAACCTTAGTGGTATTATGAATCTATGAAAATCAGGTTGTCCGAAGATGAAGTGACATTCTTAAAAAATAATTTATATTTTATTTATTAATCCTGATACATTAAATCATAATATCACATGATAATATAAAAAAAATAAGCTTCTACAATATATATAGTTTTTATTATTTTTATCACATATCTAATATACATCTCCCCCTCTATGAAATAGGAATGGAATTCATCATTTGGCTGTATAGTGGACTACAACCTCACAGACTGATGTAATTCATTTTCCATCCCCATCCCTCATGGATGCTTATAACGATGGAATTAATATTTATATCATTTATTAATGTTATAATAATCATTATTAAATTTTAATATATAAAATAATTTCTTACACTTTTATTAATTGAACAATTATAACTTTGATCATGCGTACGTGTGGACTACCACCCCCACAGAGCTATGATATTATTTTTTCACAAAAAAATCACATAGATGAAATATAAAATATTAATTAAATAAATAATAATATATTTTTCATAGTACGGTCATAAAAGAATGATAAAATTGTACTTTAATTCTTTTTATAATGATCATTGAAAAATGGAAACATTAGTCATGTGTTTGTACGTCGTATGGCCTCTATGTTTGTATTGTTACTCAAATTTCATAATCATATTCCAGAATGAGTTCAACAGTCGAATTGAATTATACAATCATTAATATTTTGATGATTATTTAATAATGGCCCCTTTTCCATTGTCACCATGCTGAATTAGTCATGAAATTATGAACTAGACGCCCTGAAAACACCTTATGGAGATATATCAAATTAATTAATTATTAGTTTAAATAAAAAAATGAAAAAATTATTTAAGGATAATAAATTAATCCGGGAAACGTTTATTAAGAAATTAAATAGCTTATAAGGGTTTATTATAAAAGTTTTAAAGTGAATACATAGAAATTCGTTACTTGAGGTAAGGAATTTCATGAAAATTATCATTAATTGAAGAATATTTAAACTTATGCACCTAATTTCAAATAATTGATTTATATTCATACAATTTTACATATAATATCATGAATACTTCATAAATCATCTTATTTTATTTTGAAATTATAATTACATAATCAATGTATATTTTATTTTAAAGATACCATGTGGTAAGTGGATTCTAATATCAATTTCCTTTCATTGGGTAATAACTAATTATAATTGAAATAATTATTACATGTTTAATTTTTAATTGATATCTAAAATATTTTCTTCCAAATTTAATTTTTTTCTGTATTTATATTTGTTACAGATAATCTATCCATTGATTAATTCTCAATTCTATAATACGTTATTAGTAAAGTAAATTCATCTCAAATAATTTATCAATGGGAAAACTTTTTATAATATGAAACTATCATATTTAGATAGCTATATATTCTTCCCCATTGACATATTATATCATAAATATCCATAGTTTAATGATATTCAATGTTTTATTATAATTTATTTCCGTTGGTCTTATGATTAAATAGTTAACAAAGTGACAAAGGCTTTTTGATGCAATATTTTTTTCGATAGTGTATATGTTTATATTTCCATGGGTGGATATCATAATCTCTTACTTTCCTACACCAAATCTAGTTAATATTATTATATATATGAATTTTTTTGACATGTTTAATTTTCTTTTCATCCCTTATTGATCTAATAAAAATCAAGAAAGTAGTTTTTTTATGAAGATCTTGTATCTTTTTTTGGATAAGGAATCCTTCTCTCTCATGTTCATGTTTTCTAATTTTTTTTTAAAAAACAACTTCTCTAAAAATAAATTAATTTAAAAATATATTTTACATGATATATATTGTTATTTAAAATTGGGTTTTAATATTTTTATTTTAGTTTTTTCAAAATTGTCAGTTTTGACTCTTTTTAAATAATATTTAGAAAGAATTTGTATTTATGAAGTCTAATAAATGGACATATTTTCCTAACATCATGGTAATTATTTTCAATGATTCTCACTTTATACATTTCCAGGTTTACCTTCAATGAATATTTTTTTTAAAATAATTTGATAATATTTAGTTTGTAAAATTTATTTAAATAGAGAACATTTTAAGGTCTCGAATAATTAAAGGAAAATTTATTCATAAATTATATGGAATTTTACGAGTTTGTAGTTTCTAATGACGCCTGATTCTGAGGCCCGGTGTGCCCAGAATCAATTTCTGAAGTTTTGTTCGGGTACGTTCAGTAAACATACATGCAGGGTTTTCTATCTTTTGAACCGGTGCTCAGAATTGAAATCCAAGGACACTGATGAACTCACAACACCTGTATTCGCTTAGAAAGACCTTTACAGCACTTGCGTTTTATACAGAGCGGAAGTTAATTTTGGGGATTCATAATAAATTAAATAAAATTGATGTGTTACTCAATTTTAATTTTATGTGGTGGTTATTTCCTCCAAAGGAAAGTTGGTGGTGGGGCCTACACCCATCATAACTACCCATGGGAGGATAATGTGTGGTGGTTCCCACATGAACACTAACCCTTTAAACTCCATTGAACCCCATTGAACTCTTATAATTCCATGTTTTAATTTTTACCAACACTCCACCATTAATGAAGAGAATTGATTTAATTTTAATTAAAATATTTTTGAATCCATCTCCCCACATTTAATATAATTTTTTGTCACTTTTTATGAGAGTTAACTCTTGAGTTTTTTTCCATATAAATAAAAGAGAACAATCTCTATTATTTTTTGCTTAACTTCTTGGTGGAGAGATAAGGAGAAGATGGAGAAGATGGAGAGCCTTCTTCCAATGACGAACAATGTCCTCTCTTGACAAAGAAAGGTTCTCCAACAACGGATCTCCAATGATCGTTGACGAAGAACAATCCTTCAATGGAGATCGGATCCTGATGAGTCTCTAATGCTCAAGCTCAGATAAGAAGTGTGAGGCTGACGCGAAGATAAACTTCAACTCCATCCTCTTTTCACGACATCGTCAACGAACAACTAACCGAAGTAGAAGTTTAAATTCTTTCTATACCCATTTTACTTCATTGAAATTATAGTTTGACAACCAAATGGTAACACCATAACATATGAGAATTCAGACTGCACCAACATGGATGAATCATCCCCATTTGATCTTATTTGTGGTTGATGATGTGAGCGGACAACGGTGAACGACAAAGAGTCGGCCCCGAAGAGGGGGGCCAGTGGCGCAAAGGCCACTGAGTCTCCAGGATGGCGTGACATCACCTCGCAACACGGAGAAGAGTCGCGTCCACGTCAGGTCGTGGCGGAGGCCCACGGTCCCATCGTGCCGCGCAGAGGTCAGTAGAAGTCTGCGGCCAAGGAGGGCCATGGAGGAGGGGTACGATGCAGTCGGGACGTGCCATAGAGGACCCACGGCCTATGGCAGCGGTAGAAAGGGGAGGGCGGCCGACTGAGTCGGCCGTTGGTGCCTGGGTGGGCGGAAACCGGCTGGGATCCGCGAAGAGGAACTGGAAATTGCTGGTTCTATTACAGGGAGATGGGGGGTGCAACCCGCCCTGAATGAAATGGGCAGGCCCCGAAGGGCTCCGCCACCGCTTGGTGTCCCAGACCAGGCAGGCTTCAACGCCCCCAGCTGCTTGGGCTGAGCCACCGAGCCTTGCGGTCCGCAGCCGCCAGGTCGGGTCGCAGCTGCAGGGTCGGGCCGCTGCTGACGGGCTAGGACGTGCCCTCCTGGTCAGGATGCGCCCTACCGGGCTGGACCCATATCTGGGTCGGGTCGCCCGATTTGTCCCCACCCAGGGCAGGTGGGGCTGGGTCAGACCGGATCCATACACCCCTCTTCGGACCAATTTTGTTTTTTCGACCATAACATGAGCTAAGGAATTCTGATCGATGAACTGTAAGTTGAGTAAGATTCCCTGGATTGAGACAGTTGTTTTGGTATATTACACGCATGTTTTTTGTGGGGTTTGTGTATTTCCGGGTTGGTATGGACCTGAAACCAACTGGGGCCCTTGGAGCGGAAACACTTATAACATTAGGACCGGACGTCCGATTGACGTGTCGTCAACTATTTTGGATTACTTTTAATGATACTGACCTTTTGGAAAACTTTGTGCAGGATTCGGATGAGGTTGGTGTATGGCAAGGTTGGATTGTACCCGAAATCCAACCGGGCCCTTGGAATGGAAATACCAATAACTTTTAGAGCGAGCGTCTGATTGATGCACCGTCTTTCGCATTGGGTTCCTTTTGATGAGATGGAACTTCAGGATACATCAAATCTGGACTTTATGATTGTTTATGTATCGACCCCTTTGATCAAGGAGAGGTCCCTTCCAGAATCGAGCGTGCTGTGTGCAGGAACCCTAGAGATGGCTGCTACAGTGAAAACTTCTGAACTAGGATCCTATGTGGGTTCGACAGTGAAGATTTCTGTAACAGAATCCTATGTGGGTTCAATAGTGATGACTTCTGTACTAGGATCCTATGTGGGTTAGATATTGAAAACATATGTACTAGGATCCTACGTGGGTTTGACAGTGATGACTTTTGTACTAGGATCCTATGTGGGTTCGACAGTGATGACTTCTGTACTAGGATCCTATGCGTGTTCGACAGCGATGACTACTATTTTTGTATCTTCAGTGGGTTCGACAGCTTAGTTGAATTAGTGACTACAACTAATCTTTTCTATCGTTATTCAAATGATGTATACCTGTGTGAGCAGAGTCGTGACATTCAATCATTATCATCGATATGATTGACTTTACTTCCTGTTTGGACTGGGTTGTGCTTGGGCTCGAGAGATGGAGCCGAACTATGATTGATAACTTAATTATGCGTATGGGCATATACCTAATTAGGTTATGTTGATACGTCATGATTATATCTTTCTTCTGTGGTTTATCCTTCATGGATTTTGGGAGACCTCCGGGGGTCTCGAGGTCCATACTGAGTATCATTATATTCACCCATGCACGGTTCAGGCCCGTAATTTGTTGTGTTGGTTGCAGACGATGGGTAGAACTTATCGAGATAGAGACATGTAGAGCTAGACGGTTCCCGGAGGTAGACAACTTTGTGAGGCGTACACTGAGCGGACAGACGGACCTGAGGTGCTGAGGTGGCCATCTGTACCCACATTTCAGGTGGGATTCCCAGAGGAAATCTCAATAGTTGCTGATTACATTTCTGTAGTTTTACTTTACTGTTGGGATTGTATTTTAATCCCTTCCTTTCATCTCTTTCTCTTGTATTCAGTTTTACTAAGTGTTTATTTCCAATTGTTTTTTATTCTACTTGTATTTTGACTGTGTGTGTTATAGGTTAAAAATGAAATTCTTCCCTATTATCAGGATTATGTCTTTGGTTCTAGTCGACAGCCTCTAGCCTATGGAAGGAGGGCTTGGGGTAGTCACGTCATTGGACCCGAGGATGGGTCGTGAAAAATTGGTATCAGAGGAGTTGGTTCTACTACATAACTCAGGACTTTAATCATTCTTTTCAGTTAAGCAATGGTGTTAAGAGTATTGAGTTTGGTTTTCAGTCCAGGGAGTCCAGTGTTGGTGTGGATGCCGACTTATCTATACTGCAAGACCAAGACCTCTAATTCCCGACACAGTGCATGAATAAATTGATTTCATGTGTGTTTCCTTCGAAAAAGTTTTCTTTATGAACACTTTGTGTTACCTCACCATGTATACTGCTTAAACTGTGGCTCACCTGTTCCTTATTATGAAGCCACTACAAAGATAGCCAGTTAGGGTTCTCGAGAGAGAGTACACGATGATGTCCCACCGAGCGACGAGGATCTGGTGCAAGGCCCTATTATTATGTTGGCACCTTTGAGTGGTGTACCAGCAGCAGAACCCCCCGTTGGTAAGTAGATACCACCATCCACACTGGCGGACGGTGCACGTCGACTAAGCATGTTTCATGAGTTCTAGCGGAAGAGTTCTCCGAGGTTTCGAGGTGAGACAGATTCCTAGGCAGTAGAGGATTTGATAGAGGAAATTACTGGAGTTTTACTCCTAGTTGAGACACTAGTAGAACAAATGTTGATCTTAGATACTAGTATTTTTCCATGAGTGGCCAAATGATAGTCTACATAATGATGAAGTTTCAGTACATGGACCATTTTCCGAGATGGTACCTTCAGGAAGTGGGCTAACTATATCACTTCACATTGGTCAGTAGACACTATCGGCAGTACTGGTATTGGACACATGTAGGCTTAGTCCCTTACATGTGTTTTAGCACTAGATATCCCTCATGTTCCAAGGTGATACCAACCCACAGGTGGCTGAGAACTGGCTTGAGGAGGTGGATGAGAGTTTTCTAGAGATTTTACAGCTTCTGCGGGATTGCATGTCTGTAGCTGAGTATTCATCTATGCATAACGATAATTCTTGGTAGTCGATGAATCTGAATTGATCAATGCTTTAGAGCTCGGACACTTGAGCGAGGTGTGTTTAAGGATATCTGATCCAGAACGTTTTCCTCTATGCATTCCTTATTATGTTAGGGTACTAGAGAGAACCTTTGTGGTTCAATGTTCATTGGTTGAGAGGATACAACCAGTGAAAATTAGTAGTGGGAACCTGCGAACTGGCATCAGTCTTAGAGACTTGGGCGTGTAAGATGTTTCAATAAGAGGAAGTGATAAGGACAAATAAATCTACAGGGCAGAAGATGTGGATGTAGAGCTAGGAGAGCAGCATGAGGTGGTGAAAATTTTGATATGTTACAATCACCCACCATTATAGTCCCCACTAGGCTCATGGAGCTGGAGGGCACATGAAGAGAGTAGTTGCATGCGGTCAAGGAGTGTGACCCAAGGTCTCCAAGAATGATTTTAGGGACGGTCTATGTCTACTACTAGGTGCCATATCAATAGACAAAGGTACCAATTATTCCTTCCTTCCATGAGTCTTGTCCCAGACCTAGGGTTTCTGGTTTACCTGTTGACTTGACCCTCACGTTTGGAGATACCTTTGAGAGGATACTCGATAATCACACTTACATTGATGGTGCTATCTGACAGTTGATGTGAGAGTTTCAGTTGGAAGATCTTGGTGGTAGTGTCGAGGCCTTATGACGTTATTCTGGGTATGTACTCGACAACCACAGTTCATACACTGATTTACTTTATTAGGAAAAAAAGGTTGTGGTTTATCTACAACGTTGGGATGGGGTTTTCATTGGTCATCAAAAAGGAAAACCCAGGAAGCACAAGATGGAATCATGCATAAGAGGGTGCAGTCGATCACTCAGGAGTCATCCTAATTTACCTTTGTGCCAGATTTCTCTAGAGTTACAGCACCACTATCAGCTTTGACAAAGATGGGTAATCCCTCCATATAGTCATAGAGATGCCAAAAGCGGTTTTAGGAGCTGAGGTAGAGGTTGACTAATATGCCCATCTTGTGGACACCGGAATAGGTAGTATGGTCCGTAGTTTACTGTTACACCTCAGGGACCAGACTCGAGTGTGTCAGGATGCATGTGGCATCATTGATCTCATATGGTTCACAACTATTGAGATAGAATGAGCATAAGTACGCACCCATTACCTAGAGTTAGCAGCGGTTGTCTTCACCTTGAAGTTGTGGTGGCAGTATCTGATGGGCGAGCATTTTATAGTCTATGCTGACCACCAGTGTCTCAGGTGGATCTTATCAAGGACCTGAACCTGAGACAACAGTGATGGCTTCAGTTCCTCTAGGACAATGACTTTGAGATAGTCTATACTTATGGTAAGGGGAACATTATAGAAGATTATCTTAGAAGGAGGTCAGGAATTCAGCTGATAGGAGAGGTGACAGAGTAGCTAGACGCATTGAAGATATCTTTTGTGGATAGAGATGGAGCAGACTTTCTGCAGTCACTCACAGTTACTCTTCCATTTCTTCATCAATTTAGGGAGGAGCAGCATGGGGAAAATGACTGTGTGGCGCGACGTGCTCAGATATCCTCAGGGTAGACACTTGATGGGTTTTCTGAAGGTGGGGAGCACTTCATCCTCTTTAGGGGACATACTATGTTACGAGTTTCACTACATGAGGAGGTGTTGAGGGCGTTTCACACTTCCCCTCTAGCGGTAAATCTAGGTGTTGTGAAGAAGTATCAGGACCTCAGACGACATCACTAGTGGCCAGGTATGAAGAAAGCAGTAGCTAAGAGTTTCATGCGATACCTCACTTTTCGGAAAGTAAATGAAGATCACCAGGTACCAGCAGGCTTGGTACAACCCTTAGAGGTCACATGGTGGAAGTGGGACGGGATATCCATGGATTTCATGACAGGAATTCCACGTACATCTAGAGGACATGACTTTATCTAGGTGATCATAGACCGACTCACAAAGTCGGCCCACTTCCTACCGATCAGATAGAAGTTCTCAGTGGAGATCTTGGGAAGCCTCTACATTCAAGAGATCATAGAGCTTCATGGTGTTCCATTGACTATCGTCTTTGATCGAGATTCTTGTTTCACTTCCTAAATATGGAAGGGGTTACAGGAGGATTTTGGGATGCAGCTTCGCTTGAGCACCGCCTCTCATCCTCTAACATATGGTGAGACTAAGAGAACCATTCAGACTCTCAAGGACATGCTCTTTGCATCTATCCTTGAATTTGATCGTAGCTGGGAGGATCACTTACCATTGGTGGAGTTTGCGTAAAAAAACATCTACCACTCCACCATTAGGATATCCCTTTATAAGGCATTGTACGGCTAACCCTGCAGATCACCTATGTGTTGAACTGACCCAGGGGAGTCAGCACATGTAGGAATAGAGATGGTGCAGGCTAGGATGGAGAAAGTGCAGATCATCCATGTGTGGATGAAGACTGCCTAGAGTTGGCAGAAGTCCTATGCTCATAAGAGACGGAGACCACTAGAGTTCGAGGATGGCGACCACTTCATTCTACGGGTCTCAACTCGATGAGGTCTATGAAGAATTGGATGAGGCAACAATTTATCTATGTGTTTTATCGGGCCGCTCCAGGTCCTCAGTAGAGTAGGTGAGGTGGCATACCCATGACCCTTCTACCTCAGTTGCACCGGGTGCACGACTTCTTCTACCTATCTAAACTGAGGAGATATATGCATCATCTGTCCCAAATCATCAACCACAGGGAGCTGGAAATCGATAACGGGGTGACATTCATGGATTTTCTAGTGGATATTGGGGATCAACAGGAGTGGGTCCTACGTGGATGGTCGATTCCTCTGGTGCGTGATCGCTGGAAGCACGAGAACCTCCGG
Organism: Viscum album; assembly: GCA_963277665.1. NCBI lineage: Eukaryota > Viridiplantae > Streptophyta > Magnoliopsida > Santalales > Viscaceae > Viscum > Viscum album. The sequence continues at coordinate 2,139,261,023 of OY728163.1, read as the reverse complement.
GAGGGAACATGGGAGCGAGAGGCTCAGATTCATGTTCAGTACCATCATTTGATTCCCTAATGAGTGTTTTAGCTTTATAGGGATGTAAATCCTTGTGGTAGGGGTAATGTAAAGACCTATAAATTTCAATGAAAATTTTTTCATAAAATATTTGGAATTTTACCTGTCTGCAGTTTCTGACAGCGCCTCATTTCGAGGCCCGGTGTGCCCGGAATAAATTTATGAAGTTTTGTTTGGGTACGTTCAAGAAAATTACATGTGGGTTTTTTTTATCTTTTGAACTAGTGCATGGAATTGAAATCCAAGGACACTGATGAACACACAGTGCCAGTATTAGCTTAAGAGGACCTTTACCATAGTTTCCTTCATTACAGAGTGGATGTTAATTTTGGGGAATCATAATAATTTAAACAAAATTGATGTGTTACACAATTTTATTTCTATGTGGTGGTTATTTCCTCCAAAGGGAATTTGGTGTTGGGGACCACACCCCACATACCTACCCAAGGGAGAATAATGTGTTGTGGGGCCCACAAAAACACTGTCCCTTTAAATATTGTTCAACCCCCTTGAAATCTTGTAATTCCATGTTTTAATTTTTTGCCAAAATTCCACCATTAATGAAGATAGTTAATTCAATTTTAAATCAAATCATTTTGAATCCACCTCTCCACATTTAATCTGACATGTTGTCACTTTTTATGAGGGTTAACTCTTGAGTTTTGTGCCATAAAAATAAAAGAGAACAATCTCTATTATTTATGGATTAACATCTTGGTGGAGAGCTAAGGAGAAGAAGGAGACGAGGGAGAGACTTATTCCAATGAAGAACTAAATCATCTCTTGAAGAAGAACGGTTCTCCAATGATGGATCTCCCTAGACCTTCGACAATTAACATTCCTTCAACGAAGATCGGATCCCAACGAGCCCCTGAAGATCAAGCTCGGATAAGATGTATGAGGTGGACACGACGATCAACGTCAACTCCATCATCTTTATGTGATGTCATCAACAAACAAAGAACCGAAGTATGGGTTTAAATTCTTTCTGTACCTGTTTTACGTCCTTGAAATTATAGTTTTACAACCAAATGGTATCACCGTAACATGGTGGAATTCAGACCACACAAACACGGACGAATGTTACCCACCTGATATTATTTGTGGTTGATGACGGGAGCGAACAATAGCGACCAACAATGAGTCAGCCGCGATGAAGGGGGTCGGTGGTGCAAAGTCCTCCAGGTCACCAGGAGGGCACGACATTGCCTCGCTTTGTGGAGAAGAGTAGCGGCCATGTTAGGCTGTGATGGAGGTAGGCGGCGATGTCACACCGCGTGGAGGGCAGCACGAGGTCGCATCCAAGGGGGGGCATGGTGGAGGGGTGCAGCGCCGCCGCGCCGTGTCGGTGTTGTAGGTCTGTGGCCAGGGTGTGTCGTGGTAGGAGGACAGCGGCGCGGTGTCAGCACGTCGTGCCGAAGAGGAACCACGACCTACAACCAAGATGGACGGGGGAGCACGACCGGCTGCCACTGCGCGCCAAGGCAGAACTCGGATGGGTTCCGTTGAGAGGAATTAGAAACTTCTGGTTCCATTACAGGGAGATGGGGGGAACCACCCCCCCCCCCCCCCCCGTTGATTGTATAGGGTAGGCCCCGCAGGGCGGCGTCCCCGCCTGGTCTCCCTGACCAGGAGGGATTCACCGCCCCAGCCTTTCGGGCTGGGCAACCAATCCACATGGGCCACAGCCACCGAGTCGGGCCGTTCCCACCAGGCGAGCCGCGCCCTATTGGGCCGGACCCAGATTGGGGTCAGTTCGACCCAGTTCGGGCCAACCTAGGGCGGGCTGGGCCGGGTCGGACCGGACCCAGACCCCCCGCTTCAGACCACTTTTGGTTTTTCACCCGTAACCTGAGATATAGACCTCTAATCGATGCACTGTCAGTTCTATAGGATTTCTTGGATTGAAATGGTCATTTCGATATATTACAGTCATGGTTTTGGAAAAGTTTCGGTATAGCCTGGTTGGTTCGAACTCAAAACCAACCAGGCCCTTGGAGAGGAAACACTTATAACTTACAGACCAGACATCCGATTGATGTCCCGTCAACTATTTTGGATTCCTTTTAATGAGATGGTTCTTTTGGAATACTATAAACTGGATTTTGATGAGGTTGGATTATGGACGGGTTGGATTGTACCCAAAATCCAACTGTGCATTTGGAACAGAAATGCCAATAACTCTCAGTCCGGGCATCCGATTGATGCACCGTCTGTCATGTTGGGTTCCTTTTCATGAGACAGAACTTCAAGATACATCAACTCTAGACATAGTCACAGTTCTTGTATCGACCCCTTTTCTCGAGGAGTGTACCCCCCTGGAATCGTGCGTGCAGTGTGTAGTTTCCCTAGAGTTAGGTGTGAAAGTGACGACTTATGTACTAGGATCCTACGTGGGTTCGACAGTGATGACTTCTGTACTACGATCGTACGTGGGTTAGACAGTGACGACTTCTATTCTAGGATCCTATGTGGGATTAACAGTGATGACTTATTTATAAGGATCATACATGTGTTTGAAAGTGAAGACTTTTGTACTAGGATCCTACGTGGGTTTGACAACGATGACTTCTGTACGAGGATCCTACGTGGGTTTGACAGAGATGAATACTATTTTTCTATATTGTGTGGGTTCGACAACTTAGACGAATCAGTGAATACAACTGATCATAACTATCTCTATACGAAAGTTGTATACTTGTGTGAGATAAGTCTTGACTTTAAATCACTATCATCTATGTGATTTACATTACATCTGGTTTCGACTGGGTTGTTCTTGGGCTCGAGAGTTGGAGCCGAACTGGCATTGATAACCACGGTATATGTATGGGCATATACCTATGTAAGGTTGGTTTATACTTCTTGATCGTATCTTTCTTCTGTGGTTTATCCTCCGTGGATTTTGGGAGACCTTCGTGGGACTCGGGGTCCCTATTGAGTATCGTTATACTCACCCCTTCATGGGTTATTCCTGCACTTCGTTGTGTTTGTTACAGACAACGAGAAACACAAATCGAGGTAGAGTCTTGTAGAGCTGGACAGTAGCAAGAGGTAGACCACTTGGAAAGACGTACATGGAGTGGTCATATGGACCTGAGGTGCTGAGGAGGCCGTCTATACCCACCCTTCTGGTGGGATTCCCGGAGGACGTCTCAGTATTTTTTGTTTACTTTTTTGCTGTTGTACATTGTTGTTGGGCTTGTATTTATGGACCCTTTACTTTCAACTCATTATCTTGTATTCAGTTTTACGTAGTGTTTATATCCAGTTGTTGCCTCTATTTCTTGTGTTCAGACTGTGGGTGTGTGTTACAGGTTAAAAAGGAAATTCCTCCCTTATTATCTAGATTACGCCTTTGGTGCTAGTCGCCTGCCCCTGGCCTATGGAAGGTGGGCTTGTGGTAGTCACGACATGGGCCTCGAGGACGGGTCGTGACAAATATGATACTTTCCTACAGAATTAATTTAATGATATTTTAATGGTATTTAAATTAATTTTATTGAAAACCATTTATGTTACAAATACTCCACTATTTATATGTTATAATTATACCAATCTCATTCATTATATAATTTGTTTTATGATTTTCTCAAAGATATTTTCATGGAAACTATTTCTTTTCCATGGGTTAATCATGTTATGAAAAGAATAATTGATGTTTCTATGAGTTCCATGATGATATATAAGAACTATATAATTTATTAATGTTTTGGTATTTTGAAAATATTTATAATGATGGGTGGTTCCATTATAAACCAAGGGTGGTAAATCCCCGTATATCTCTCCAATTCGTTTTGGAAATGGGATAGAGTAAACCAATTAGATTTATCTAGATAGATTATGTTAATTTTCATTGAATTTTATTCCATGTATTACTATGATGAATATTTTATGTTTCACTGTGATATTTAATTCATTTTTTGTCTTTGATAGTTACTGTATGTAAATCTTTTATATTTATTTCATATCTAATATTGATATGAAAAATGATTCCCCTCTTTGATGGCATGTTTCATCTATGCTTGATATGGGTTTTAATGATTCCCTAAATCAATATTGACATCACAGAGCTCATGGTTATTTATTGTTATGATTTATAACTATGCTAAAACGTTATTCCAGGTTTCATGATTTATGATCTAGGTATTTATGGGTATATTTTCCCTAGTGATATTATTATTCACGTGGATTATATCCTCATAACATTATTCTAATATTTTTTTCACTAATGATATTCATTTTTTATTGTTTATGTTTTCCCTAATAGATCATTGGGGTTTAACCTTCTTATGTTTTCATATTCCCCAAGTTACAAAGAATTATGGTAAATTATTTGTTCATATAATATTTTTATATGTGATGATCATTATACGATATGGTCAATACATTATAGGGAATAAGAGAAACATTTTATTGTTGGAGATTATATTTATATTAATGAACAAGTTGTTTTTTAATAAAAGTTATTAAGAGTTTGTCTAAATTCATAGGAACATTAAACCTAAATATTTCTTGGGAAAATAAGCGATCATATATTTTATTTTGATATTTTATCTATTCAGTGGACAGATTGGGACACATTTTTCATTATCTAGGCCAAAAATGTAATGTATATTTTTTTGTCATAGGATTTAGAGTATAGGTTCTAGATTTTTATAGATGGTATCACTATAGGCCATATATAACATTGGATATTATGATGTTTTAAACTGAAGTTATTATAATAGTTAATGACCATTATTGGTTTATGGGTATAACATTGGAAAATTTTTAAAATTCATAGAGACATCGTTTTAGGTTTTAAGTGATTGTATCTTAAGGTAACTAATGATATTTGGAGATATTTTTTTTATTGGGATAAGGTATATGAATCCCTTTGGTTTAATGTGATGTATAATTTCAAATGAATACTATTAATCCTTTGGGGACATATACTGAATAGAATGAGATAGACTTTTAGGTTAAATTGTTTTTAATCTTGATGTTATTACAGTTATAAATTTGTTTTTTATAGTATTAATTAACTCATTTAATATAATATGTGATTGGAGAATATATTTATCTCTTATTAAACGGAAAGACATTTCTCATCATTTAATGGTAAATGTTATATTTATACAGGGTGAATATTTGGTTGGATAATTATAATTTCTGTGTTTTAATTTTGGTTGAAATTTTTTTGAAATATTTTATGGATTTTTATTTTGGAATTTTTTAGTTTGGAATTTTTTCCATTTCAATGTATTTTATAGATTAATATATTATTTCTTTATATAAAGGATTATTCATATTTGGAATTTTATTACATTGAGATAACAATTAGGGTTTGGTTAATTTCTAATGATATGTTGGATATATTGATATTATTTTTTGGGATTATTGGATCTATTTGAAGGTTATTATAGTACTTTAATAATGATATATTCTTCTTGAATAATCAATGATTGGATAGAATGATCAGATTGTGGTGGAAATTGATTAATGGATGAAATTTTAGTTTCAATGTAATTTTATTTACATATGTTATTACTATTTATGATAAACAAGTCACACAACTATAGAAATAGGGTTTTAAAGTAAAAATGAAATCAAATTACATTTATTTCATAGTAATAAATTGTATTTTAATAAATCAAATCTTTACAGTTTTGTGATATTTAAATTTATCCTTATTTTTTCTATTACCCACTCTTAAGAATTTATAATTATTTTTCTATTTTTTCAATATTTTCATTTCCAACTATTTATATCCTATTAGGAAACCCAGATTTGGGTTTTTTCAAATGAACTTTGTACTTCCATTTCATTCATTTCATGTGGATGTTTTTTTAACCCTTTTCACAATAGGGTATTCAAAAAAATTTATATACAAATGACAATTTTAAATTATTGTTATTGTGTTAGATATTCAAGGGACATAATTTCATAAAGTATGTAGAATTTTGTAGTTTAATAATTTAAAAAAATATTACTTTTTTTGACTGTAAATATAATATGAAATAACAAGCGTTAACAAACAACAAAATATTATCATAAAAATGTGACTATTATAAATTAATAAAAAAATTTTAGCACATAAAAATTAATCACTAATTTAGGAAATATATATAATGGTTCTAATAAATATAAATTTATTAATTATTTCATATGAAAAAAACTCAATTATTAGTAATAATTTTATTTTTCAAAAATATTATTTCTCAAAAATGATTTCTGTTTCTAATTATGACAGATTATTATAATTATTTTTTTGAACACTTAAAAATGTAATTTTATTAAATTATTATTATTTGTTAAATTATAATATTGAAATTATCATAGGTATAAATTTTTCAATTTTTCTAAGAAGATTGATTTTTCCTTGAATGTTAAAAAATATTAATTCATTTTAAATACCGAATTCTCATCGAAACATATGTATGATGTAATGTTATATTTTGGATTTGTATTAAAATTTTATTATATTATTTAATTTAAAATAATATTTTTTTGTAATGAATTTTATACATTAATATTGAATGAAAAATATATATTATGAAAAGGGGTTTTTTTTGAAATAAATTTATTTCAACGTTTTGTTTCAATTTAATTTTACATTATTTTTTCAAACCACTATTTTGATAATCATATACCTACCTTACCTAACACTTTGAGTCATTTGATCATTATGAAAAAGGTGTGAGGATTAATTTTGATTTCTATCATTTCGTAGAGGAGATGTAGATTCCCCATGATCCAATGGAATGTGAAATTTTCATGAGGTATGTTTTAACATAATTTATACATGAACCATTATGTTGAGAAGAAAACTTCACAAGAGGTATATTAAAAATAAAATGCATATTAATAATGAAATGAAAAATGAAAATATAAGACTAAAAATCTGTGGCAGTTTTATGTAATAAAATTAGAATAATGTATTTATTTTATTATTTAGAAATTGTGATGTTAATTAATTTTCCTTATATTCTGCTCAAATATTTGATTTTACTTTTGATTAATTTATTTTTCTAACAATAACTTTAATTCATGGTAGGGTGAATTCCCCTTGTAGTGTGCTAAGATTCCATCCTTGATAAAAATATTGAATTAATGTGTGAGGGACAAAATTTGGAATTAATTGTATAAATTTTTATATAAATATACATTGATTGTGATGATTTTATTATTAATTAATTCATTTTCACATGTTATTTTATTCATATGTATAAAATAATATTTATTTAGAGGTAATGAAAAAGAAGAAAAAACAAACCATGATTTAAAATTTGAGCAGACTTCCTATGAGGTAATATGATCATAGATAACTCCTTGCGGCCATAACAGAAGAAATAGAGAGTAACAAAGCTTCAAGAGATATAATTTTAAAATTCATATCATGTAAAAGTTTCATAACGTGAAAATATTACAAGGTTTGAACCAAAGATAGGATGTGAATTGAATAAAGAGATCCATAGGTGATAAAAAAATGTTTCACTCAAACAAACATATGTTTACGCCATGAAAATTCTAAATAATACCTAGAAAAAATGTTCTTCATGAAAAAAAGTCACATCATGAAATGCTTACATGCAGCGAAACACTTACATGATTTGAAAGTGTCATTATTGACCAAAAGTATCCAAATTCAAATAAATTATGGTAGGGACCCGTTTTAAATTCGTGGAACTTCACAATATCACTTTTTATCTCATTATTAATCCATTTAATGTGGAATGAGCCCAATGGGAGTCTATAAATAGAGCGTTAAGCTACTATTAGTAGACATTTTTTGGGAACTGATGTCTATTGTGAGAATTTGTGCTGCCGTAGGATCCTCCACCACTTTCTCTCCATGTTCATTTCTGTTTATTTTTATTTCCTCTTCCCTTATTACTCAGTTGATACTTGGATGAGGGGGTAATACATGACTAGTACTAGGGGTATGTATGTGAATGGGGGGTGTTTTGATGTATCTATTTGATTTATTCTATTCAAGTATTTAGTTCAGTACAAATTTATTATCAACATCTAATCTATTTACACGCATTTTATCAGGATCATTGGTGATTGAATCTCAATGAATATAAATAATTACAAAACTAGTTACCTTGAATTGATGAATGAAAATTTTCACATTCTAGGGAATGATTTTTAAATATGGTATCAATACATTTTAATTTGATAATTCCATAAACACATGACCATGGGAAATGTTGAATTATCATGTTGACGATGGGATACCATGAACATTGGATCCACCTCACCCCAAATCAAAAATAATCACAGATTAATCGATTTATTTTGTAAAATAAAATTACACTTGAACCTCGATTCTGCAAAACTATATCATCCTTTCAAAACTTCATTCTCAAAACCCAAACTACATTGCTTAATTTTTTCTCAATTTCCAATATCTTTAAAACCAATATATTTTATTCATCCTATTTATTAAAATAAAATAAATAATTTTTCATAAAAAACCTAATTAAAATAATTTCACCGTATCTATGGAATTGTACTCAAACTTTTATAATACTATATTTTAATTAATTACTAATCAAAAGTTTTGTTTTTATAAATTTTTTATTTTTAGTAAACTCATGGATGATTAAATGTTCACTTTGGAAATTTAAATAACCATTTACAATAGAGTAAATAAAATTTCACTGTCCATTCAGATATATATCTCTCCTCAGAACCTCTACAGGTGGGATGTCCTAACCAATAATCAGACCACAAAACCATGGACATTAGATCAACTATACCTCAACAATTAAAGAATAAAAAACAAATGGACTAGGAACTTTTTACCAAATATAATGATATAGTAGAATCCACAGAATGCATCAATTTATAAGTTGTATATGATCTTATTGAAAATAATAATTCTACTAACAATGATTTCCTCATATCATCTCTATAATATTATGATATCGGTGTATTTTTACCCTTTAATGTTGGTGATTATGGAGGGAATAAATTCCATAACACTCTTGATAAATATGGCCTCACATTATAACCACCAGTATTTAAGGTTTACCCTATTCCATTTTACATACCACACAATGTACCATCATCTCCTACTCCCCATAATATCATGATACAATTTGGAAAAGAGTTGTATCATAGATATTATCCACAATAATTCAAGGACAGAATCTTAATAACCTTTGATAATCTATTGCAAGTTAATCTAATTACAGTGGATGATATGTTCCCTATATTTATTAATTCCACTGTGTCCTCCAATTAATAATTAATATATATTTTCTTCCTATGAAAACATTGACATTTATTTCTCTTAACCTATTTTGAAATTAAATAGTTGTATCCTGATCTGGATACCCCTTATTTGGATTATTCATTAAGGCCATCATGAAAATGAACTGGAATCCATGAGAATACAACTGTCCCATAGTGATGATGTGGTAGCTTATGTTTAAAAGACTATAAAATAAAATAATATTTTGGAGGTTAAATACCTTAAATATATCACTAATGTTATTATCATAAAAAAATATTTTCAAAACCCTAGTTTTCATTGGGTTTATGGATTTCAACTAGAACTAGGTGAATGATGATTTGCCAGTCCCAATCATTGAGATATTTATTAATGTGAAAAAATTCTCTCAAGACCCATCCTTTTTGTAGGGAATCTCAAGATACAATTATATTTTTATGCCATATAAAGGCCACCACCATTAGATCCCCTCATTGTGTTTACTACTATGGAGTAATTCTATTTTAATTGATGATTTTGTATGACACATATCAATGTTCCATTCACCATATCATATAACACCTCTGAGGTATATCGTTGAATGATACCAAGGTGTTATTTTGTTTATACCTCATTATTGTGGTGAACATATAACTAATCATGCGATTTTATTTAATAAACTACATAAACACATCATGGATATGAACCATATGTGAATTTATCAAAAATAACACAATAAAAATTACTCAAACTCATAGTAAAACATATCTTAATATAAAACATCCTTTTAAATAAAAGGGAGATCATTAATATTCCACTGTATAGAAACCATAGATAACTGAGATTGATAAAATGGAATATAGCCTATATCAAAAAATTCATTATCAATCTTAGTATGAAATGTTCTCCTTTCCTAAAATTGAAAATCAGGTGGGACATCAATGTATAGAATAAATATTATAGGAAATAATTAATGACCTCATGTTGTACCTCCATCAATGATTACATTTAATGTGAAAATCATTAATGAATCTATTATCCTGTATTTGGAACCCATAGAATGGACACTAAGAAATATATTTTTTCAAAAGAGTGATGTAGTCATAGAGGATTTTGTATAAAATCATTGAATGTGGTGTTGTATATAGATACCTAATTCTCAGATATCAATAAGAAAAATGTCACATTTTTTTTGTTGTGTAGAAACTAATAAATTATCTATGAAATCCTAAGGTCCACTTTTTCTCTTTCATTGATATGCTTAAATATATCCTCAGTTTCATTATTCTAATAGGATATTTTTCATAGTGGGATTTTAACATACAAACATTTTATATTGATTTCTTACCCCATAAGGTAATTTAAGTGCATCTATTAGTATATTTCATCACACAAAATCCTTCCCAATTAATCAAGTAAGTACCTGAAGAACATCTTGAGGATGTGGACTTCTCCATTCAAAAAAATCACAAAATATTGGAGATGAACTTCGACAATTAGTTCAAGAAAAACAAAATTTATAATATATTCCTTCATTTTTTAGATATCATCACTGATAAGGAATAATAAAACCAATACCATTTTATAATCATAGAAATACATCTAAAAATGGACTTATTAAATAGGTTTAGGAGGTTAATTGTAGGTAATTATGAAAAATAATGGTGAATATTTCATTAAATATGCTGAACTGATCCCATCACTTTAGTATTTTTTTATTTATTTTATAATTATCCACTAAGACAACATTTGGTCATGACTCTCATGTATTGAATGGCTACACTGGTCCATTGAAAATCAATCCATAATTCTAGTATATTGATACATGGAAGAGATATTCAATTTCATCATACATCACAGGGTGCTTTCTCCATTCAACCCTAATGGCATGAATTAAATCAATTATATCCACAACACCCCTAATCAATTTTACAACATATCCTCATTAGAAAATACTAATTTTGGAACCATTTAAATTATAATTGATTAACATTAGAGTATAATCATTCAATATAATCAATGTAAAAAAGAACATATAGAGTCTTAGGTATTAAAAATGTACTTTTTATTATGGACCAATCTATTATAATGTACTCTAAAAATGATCCATCAATGAATTCTTTTTTTTGTACGATAGGGGATGATACACTTATGATCGAGTAAGAATCCCACATTAGTGTCTTTAGTGATCATCAATAAAGAACTAAGACCTCTCATCTAACCAAGAGGCTTATATTTTTCATGTGAATGATTTTCAAGAATATATGGAGCTAACTAGGATTTTTTATGATTCCCATATACATTCCAATTTCATCAATATACATATCAAACTATTTTACACTTAAAGATATTCTTTTCTATTTATTGTATCGGGAAATAATGTTAATCATCCATATCCACAAGATACATCCATAAAATTCAAGTACATCATTACATCCACCAAATTCTCTACCATGTGGGATAAAGATATATCCCTCCATACATTTGACAAAGATGTTGTGATCAATATAATTAATTCAACTATTATCACTATAATTAGTGTCTCTCACACAATATTGAGTGAATATAACACAATTTTAAACTAGTTAAAATAAATTTGTATTTATCTATAATATATTTTTCATTTTAACTACCCATCCAACTATGATTTAGTGGAAATTGGATACATTGAAACATCCACTAAAACACTATCAAATATAACCTTGATGATGGAAATATAAAAATGCATGTCCTTAAAATCTCTTTTATTTTTTGTATTAACAATGAAAAAAAGTCATAATCCACATCAAAGAATTCATACCCTAATTTATATGGAATATAGGGAGTTATACCTATTGATGTGTAGTTTCCCTCGCTCTGTATTTCGATCATTAATTAGTTTCCTAAATACGATATATCTAATATCTAGATGAATGGATTGTAAATATTTATTCATAAATCATGCAAACATTTCAAAACCAAAAGATACACTAAAATTGAGTCACCTGAATATTAAAAAAAGGTCCCCCTCTACTTATTTATGCGTGAAGAAACTGTATGTTCCCTAAGAACCCCCATGATACCTGGGAAGAAACCCTATAATAGGAAAAATGATAAGTCCCTTTCATAATTAATAAGGTCTACGTCATGGATCCTAATCACTAATCCCAGTTGATATATACCATATCATGAAAACCAATTTATAATGTCATCTTAGAAATTAATTCAAAAAATAATAGGGGTTCAATCTATGTCTTGTTTTCTTAATTTGAATCTACATGATAAATTATTGTATGAATTGTGCCAAACATCATAGAATAGATTTGATGTGGAATGTAATTAAATAGGATTATGTGAGGTACATCCACAAAGACATTAAAATACATATAAAATCCAATATTATATTGTATAATCTAAATTAATGACATCCACATTTCTAATAATATACCCACTAGATGATTAATTTCATATGTAATCTATTTATGGAATAAAAATCACTTAGGGTATATCTTTCCCGGTTATAATAGGTTCCTCATTTCTAAACTTAGTATGTTCAAATAATAATTTCACTAACCCCTGTATGATCCAAATAAATGTGGGATCTATCATCATAGATATCTTTTTCAATAAAACTACACTAGAAAAATTCACCAATAAGATAGATTCTACCTATTTGTTATATTTCATTCTTCAAAATCAATAGGAATGGTAACTTGTGACCATTATAATTTCTTCAAGAATCAAAACAAAATATAACTTGATTCCTATCATTTCAAGATATCTAGTGACACATGTATTCTCTATTTTTGTCCAATTTGAAGATTCTTGTGTATTACTTAGGGTATATAGGCTCGTATAAATTCATGATGGGTACCAAAAAGTCAATACTATATGACTACAATCTATAAAATAATACCCATGGTTGTGTGGATTTATACTATGTGGTATTGTGTTATTATAACATGGAATGATTCTATATAAATATATTCTTACATGAATTACACCATAAACTATTCATGATATCCTACTGATGAGTCAAATTTACCTTACATGAGAGAAAGATCCTTACAAGGATTATAAGTGAATTTTATTCTCAATTTGAAATTTATAAATAGTAATATAGCTCCTCCATTCTATAATAACTACAATTTAATTGATTATCATTATATGATATGTGAAGTTAGGATTTTTTTAATCCTTTCATGGTCAATGGAAAAACCATACAATCTATAATATGGTTTGTTTAGGAGATGATAGACTTACTTATTCACATATAATTTTATGCCCTTAATTTAACCAAAATAGAATCATCTCAATATAAAAACTTAATCTATGTGGTTTAAATAATTTATATGAATTGTATGTTTCTTGATTTTTATTATAATTGGATATATAGTGATTTCTAAAATAGTTATCATGATCCAAGACACAAATTCTATTCAATCCCATGAATTGTGTTGGTTATACAAACACATCATATTCATGTTAAATTTTATCCCCTCAATTTAATCTTAGATATTACTATTTATATATTCATGTTGACCATATATAAAATCAATCATACATGTATTAGACATTTTCATCTGACCCAAAAACCGAATGTCATCAATTTCATTGTTGTATGGAGTTAAAGTATACGACATATCATAAGTTAAACAAAAACATAAACAACATAGAAAATTAAACACCATAAGTACAATATTTTCCTTATGAATAAACATGATTTATATAAAAATCCCCATATTATGAATCATTATCCATGGATATATATATGAAAATAAAATACTGCTTATATAATTGTGTGATTTGTATAGAGAAAATTTGTAATTACTAAATGTGAATGGATTCTTACAATTATAAGAAAGATGGTGATATAAAGATAATTAATCCCTAGAAAAACTAAAAATTACCCAAACATCCACATCATCTTAATATGGGTAACTCCATTCATGACAGATTTTCTCCAGTGAAACTTATACTATGACTCTATCATAAGTACGGATGGCTTGTTTCATATAAAAATATGATATAGAATGATGTCTGGATCCTTACTTCTCAACTCATTTATTATATCCAATTTAATACATAATTTATCATCATATTTGGGCCACTAAATGATTTTGTTTTTCTTTCAAAAGGTTTAATAATGAGTCTAAGCTACCTCATATTGTCTGTGAGTCAAATCTTCACAAATCCCTCATATAATGGCCCTTTCCATAAGACATTAAATTACAGAAAAATTTCATATTTTTCATATTATGTTAAACATTAAGACATTATTTACATAATACATGACCTTTTTTATTAAATTGGACAATCTCACATGACCCCAACAACATTTTTTGAGAGACAAATCCATATAAGGACACTTATCAGACTATTTTTATCTATATCCCGACTCTCTGATAAAATGTATTGTTTCACAAATAAATGTTTCATGGTGTATATTATTCCAATTTAAAATTGATTTTGTCTCCAGTTATAGATCAAAACATTAAACATGGTATAATAGAAAGAGTTTATCCGGATTCCAATTCAATTCAATGATGAAATTCCACTCTCCCACACATGATCATGGTGTATTAAAAAAATTTAATTTCTGAAAACTATGTGTTTTTTCATTCCCATATCCTGAGATATGTAGTAAAAAATGAATTTTTTATATCAGTTTGAGCCACAAATCAAAAATAATTCCACACGTCCTACTTCATGATCTTGAAATTCATGTAGGGGCTTTCTATACTAAACACTCCCTTAGGATAACATATATATAATGAAAACATTGTTTTTCTTCATTATTGTTATTTCAATATTTGTAGTGACAACTAAATTCCCCATTTTAGAACATAAAATATACTATTTAATTTATTCATCATGAAAACAATTCTTAATTCATGATGGTTTTCTTATAACATCTTCATACATGGAAAATTCAAAACAACCATGAAAAAACTACCATATATATTAATTTAATGGAAAATAAGTAAAATTAAATGATTATGAAATAAATGTATAAATTTTATATTATTTGGGATTTTATCATTTAATTTAATGGGATATTTTTCAAAGAACTATTTTTCCAAAAATGTTCTATCATTACATTAAATAATTTATTCATTACTAAAAAATGGTTTTAATGAAACATATTAATAAAATAAATAATTATATAATTAAAAAATATCATCCCATATATTTGGTTAGTTCTGTTATAGGAATAAAATAATTTTATTCATAAATGATATATTATCATTTTACTAATACAATGTGTGCAGTTATAATAAAATTAATTTTTATCAACTATAGATATTAAATCTTAAAAATTATTTTCACATTTTTGACGGTATTATCAAAATTTGGTGATATGGTAATTTTTTAACAAAAATATATGTTAAAAATATTTTTTTTAACCAAGTAAGACAATTTTATTTCAAATAATTCTTCTTATAATAGTGTTGTAATTTTTAAAAATATTAAATTTGGTACATTCAATTATGATGATATGAATTTTAAATATGTAAATAAATATATCAACTCTCATTTAATTTTTAATTTATTGGAATAATGATTAAAAACATATAATTGAAAAAAGTAAATAGTTGTAACCAGATATGTTTCTCTATACCTCTTGGTCTAATTTAAAGGATTATATTCTTATATTTATAAAAATTAATTTGATTTATAGGTGTCAAAATTTGGATTCTACATTTCAATGTTTGGTATTAATGTTCATCTTATATGTTTTGTTAAAATAAAATTATGATGATAAATATTTATTCAAGGTTAATAATGGTATAAATGGGTAACATGAAAGAGATAAATGTTTAAAATGGTTACATGAATATTAGAAAATATATAAGGTATTTATTATCACTACAATTCAAATCCACTTTTCCCAACAAAAAAAACCTTTCTTATCAATCCTAACAAACATTTTATTTTATCTTGAATCCTTATTTAATAACCCACTTCTTCTTTATGTGGTACTGGTTTCTTCTTTTCTATTTTCCTTATGTTTTTTTGAGAAAATATAAAAAATGGTGAAAATCCCAAATTTGGGAAGTACACGCCATGTACTTTTCCACATGTAGTGAACTTTTGGCTGTGTGGGATGAGTACACCGGGTGTGTAGCCATGTCAGCAATGAAGGGTGTAAAGACCAACTACACGCCATGTAGTGGTGCTTTACACGCTGTGTAGTCAGTCTGCAGGAAAATAGTATGGCGGTAGCTAGTTGTGCGACAGAACACGCTGTGTACCCAAGGAGACAGGTTGTGTAGCCACGTCGGTAGGTGAGTAGTGCCACGCTGGTAGGAAACTGCCCGATGAACATATAAAAATGGGGAGTACACGCTGTGTACTTGGAAATACACACCGTGTTCATTATTGTTTTTCCTTAAAATGGGCAGTATCATCCCCAATTCATAATTAAGGCTTAGAATGGGAATAAGGAGCGGAAGAGGCAGACAGAATATTCGAGGATCCATTGAGCACACGTCGGGAATCTGTTTTCTGCACCGTCTATCTCCCTGGAACCACACAGGTGAGTTCTCCCTTCTCCTGGGGATGTTATTGCCAATTATTTTCCCTAAGGAAGTTATTAACATTTGATCGAGTTTCCTTCTACGTCAAATCTACGTCGTTCTTGGGTGTTTCTGGAATCGACGTATATGTATATCGTTCGTTGGTGTTTAAGGTAGGTGGCTTGGTGTTTATTTTCAACAGTTGTAGGTTATGTTTTTTTTTGAGCTAAGAACCCATATTTGGGGTGTCATGTGGATGAGGCCGTGATTATTTTAAATACCTAGAATTGAATTGGTAATTAATTGTGATAATAAAAAGCTATTTGGGATCACTGCTGCAATCCAAGATCATCCCGAGGGGTGCGTTCCTCTATTTAGTCGTTTGGCCAAAATACCTGAGGGTATGCCATTTTTAATTATGAATTAATAGTTCCTTGAGATGAATTGTATGTAAATTTAATTTTTATATATTGGGCATGGCCTGGTTACCTATTTCTGAGGGCCATGATTACTATAGCCAGAGGGCATGACTATATTAACATGAGGGTGTGACTGTATTAGCCTGAGGGCGTGGATGTATTAGAATGAGGGAGAGACTATATTAGCCTGAGGTTGATGTTCTATTTCTCCTAAGGTAAACCTTTCAGGCCTGAGCGATGGACTTCTGTTCCTGAGGGAGACACTTCATATTCTTGTGGGTAAAATTCTGTTATGCCTGTGGGCGAGATTCTATTATGCCTGAGGGTGAGATTCTGATTACCCAAGGGTGAAGTTATACTTGTCTTAGAACGATGACTATTTAATTAAAAATACACTATGGTTTTTTCTTAATATTAAATGGTTTAAGGAATAATTAAAATGGAAATATAACTGGTAAGTTAGTTACATTCAGTACTGTTTAGTTTATTGCATTTACTTTTTCACATTAATGTTTCATGTTTACACACAGTTGGGCACATGCCTTTTGTGGGTGCCTGCTGGGATATATTTCTCACACCCTATTTGGGCCATGCTTTTCAGCCCAAGCAGATTATATTGCAGCAGGTGTGGATAGGGGAAAGAGTCCATGTACTGGTATTTGATTTCTACTGAGGAGTAGGGGAGCATGGGACTAGGCTGAGGCTCGCGATGCTACCGGCTGTTTTGTTCTGTTTCTCTTTTCTGTACTAGTACTACATTGTATTGTTATGTAACATGTTGTGACTGGTTTCTTAGAATTTGAATCACGATGCACCATTTTATATACTAGGTGTTTATATCTACATCAGTTGTTTATTTCAGTTGTGTATGGTTTACAGATTCCACTGTTGTATTATGTTTTATTTCATTCTGTTGCCCTACACTTTGAAAAATGAGGGAATAGTTTCCCTACTATCAGACATGGGCCCTCTCTGCTAGTCAGCAGTCTCTAGCATTTAGGGAAATGCACTTGAGGACACGTGTCGAATCGAGTTTGGGGTACCTATTGAGTGGCACCCAGATCTGGTATGTTACAAAGTGGTATCAAAGGGGTTCTTTTCATTGACATACTGTTTGGAGCCTTAGTCAGAGATAGGATGAGAACTGTTGTTGGTAATAAGCTCTGCTTGGGCATAGCTAACCCGTGTACAGGGAAAATCCAATTTACATCATGTTGCAACTTTTCTAATTTTTCAATTTTATACTTGATTTGATTTCACTGAAGGGTGACACACTTTTATTGTGCTTTTTAAATGTTATTCAAGGGTTCTATTTAGTTGCAACCTGATGAGATGAAGGTATGTCATCTTATGCGTCATATAGGCACATGATAGAAATCACATGCATGCATATCTTCCATTCCATGTAGGTGAATTAGAAATTGCATGTTGTTGTGATAGATATTGTGCTATTAAATCATGTTGTTGTGATAACTGCATAGATAGATACAGGCGGTTTGATAGGATATTATTGTGTGGGTCTGTTTATATAATGAATGCTGAACATTTATTTTTGGGGAGTATGGGCCCCCATTAACATGAATTTGGTGGATCATTCACTTTTTATTATGTTATAACACATATAAGATTCCAAACATTGATTCGTGGGGAGAATGGGCCCTCGCATATCGGAATTTGGTAGTTATGTGTTGTTTTTCGGTGTTTTATGGGTTTCGGGGATGTTTCGGAGGCATACTTTCCGGAATTCCCAGCATACACGCCGTGTAATACCTTAAACACGCCATGTATGGTCTTTTGTTCAGGAAGAAAAATAAACTTATTTAGTACATGTCGTGTACCCCAAGTACACGCCGTGTAATCTCTTCCCGTGTCATAAACCGTGTGGGCGGCGACACGGGAAGGGAAGAGCTTGGGGCGAACACGCCATGTACCAAACGTACACACCATGTAGTGTTGACCTGGAGACCCGAACTTGTAACTAACAGACACGGGCCGGTGTAGTTGTTTCATGAACACGTCGTGTCAATGAAGAACACACAGTGTAGTGTGACCTGGGAACCCGACCGTGTAGCTAACAACACGGGTCGGGGTAATCATTTTAATTGAACACCTTCTGTATAAAGAACATGTTGTGTACGTTGATCTGTGTATCCGGCCGTGTAACAAAAAACACGGTTCGGTGGATCTCATCTAGTACATGTCGTGTACCTGTGGGGCACGCTATGTAGTCTTGTCCAAGGACAGACCGTGTAGAGTGAGTCGTGTGGTTGGGAAATGGGGTGGTGTACATGTCGTGTGTGGGTGTAACACACCGTGTGGTGTCAAGACGAATAGTCAGCCATGTCACAAGCGACACGTGCAGTTTGAAATAACACCATACACGCCGTGTAGTTTTGTTCAACGGGAGCAGTGTGGCTTAGCCATGTAGAAGGACCCAGGTAGGGGAAGAGAAGTCAAGTACATTTCGTGTAGTCAATATACATGCCGTGTAGTATTGTTGTGAAATATTGAGTTCCTTCTTCCTCCTGTTTCCCTTTTGGTTTCTTCTTTTTCAGTCTTTGATAATCTTGTTCTAAGGTGTGCATTTGACCTTGTAGTGTCATTCCGCCAAGACGATCGCACGTTGTTCGCCAGGAGTGCAGAAACGAGTATAATCTAGAGATGGTGGGCCATGGGCTACCAGTTTATCCTCCAGTAGAGCCAGATGCGGCGCCAGCCGTTATTATAGACATAGGGGCAAATTCATAGTTTTGTGAAGGCTTCATGCGGTTCATGCAGACATTTCAGGGAGCACCGCATGCTTCCACATCTATGGATGAGCTTACTCATATCTTCCAAAAGTAGCATCTGCCTACGTTTTCAAGGGATGGAAGACCATAGGCTGCGTAATCTTGGCTAGGATCGATGCAGACTACTTTCATGCATCTTAAGACACCTCTAGGGTGGAGGATCAAGCTCACGACTTATATGGTGTGTGATTACGCCAAGAGGTCGTGGGATGTTACCACCTAGTCATAGGATCACAAAGACTTGTCGTGGGATGACTTCCAGGTAGTCTTCTATGACTTCTTGTTCCAAGAGACGCTACGGGTCGATATTACTCGAGTGTTCATGAATCTGCAGTAGGTCACTATGTCGATGATGGAATATTCTGCTTGTTTAACTGAGCTTCACCATTTTTCACCCGTACGTGTGGGTGATGAGACGTTGGGAGCCAGGTGTTTTGAGGATGGTCTCCGATATGAAATCCTAGCACCGGTGAATGATTTATGGTTGCCTATAGTACATGCTATTGTGAATCATGCACTGATTATAGAGAGGAACCTGCGAGAGGCTAGTGGTGTGGCCCAGGGCGGTTCAGCACTAGTTACTGGTACTATTTCTACTGGCAAGAGGAAGAGACAAATGGAATTCTCTTAGGGTGGATGTACCAGCTAGGCAGTCTCTTCAGGTGGCCCGATTAGGTGCTACCATTGTGGTAAAGAGGGTCACAAGAGACTGTAGTGTCCATGTGGCCTAGTAGAGTAATGAGCGTGTGGCATGCTGGGTCATCTGCAACACTTTTGCAGGTTGTTTCTACTAGTGGCTAGTGAGAGGGGTTCTGTGCATACTCCGCGTGTGGGAGCAGGACCAGTGGTTTCTTACTAGTTAGGGAATATGAAGACGTTAGAGCGTGAAGGCAAAGATGATGGTCGTGGTCCTGGTAGCCAGACACCAAGATCTCAGAGAATGTAGGGTGGGATGGCTCAGGGTAATCAGGCTATATCACAGGGTCCCGGCACTGGGCAGGCATATGTAGTGCAACAGAGCTAGTAGGAGTAGGATCTCGGACCTTCTACTGTCATAGGTACTATTCTAGTAACTTCTGTCTCATATTCAGTACTTTTCGATACGATTTCTATGCATAGTTTCATATCTGTGCCCGTTGTGGAGAGCATTGGGCTCTTGGTTTCTACTACTTCTGTTGTTATGACGTTAGACACTCTATTGTGAACTAGAATGGATAGTGTACATCAGTGCAAGGAGATCCCACTTGATGTTGGTGGGTGTCCCTTCCTTTGGGACCTCTATGACTTTGAGATGACGAGTTATGATGTCATTCTCAGGATGGACTGGTTGGTTCCCATTCGAGCCTTTGTGGATTGCTATCGTCGTATGTTGAGTTTCACGTCACCAGAGGGCGGAGAGTTTTGATAAAAGGGGAGTGTGATGTTCAGGCAAGTCGAGCTGTACCAGAGCATCAGGGGTGGGGTGGTATCACAACATAGATTGCGAGCTTACATCTGGATGACTACGGGACATGCCCGACGGATTTCCCTCCAGTGATGGATCATATCAGGGATGTCTTCCCAGACAACTTTTTAGTTCTACCTCCAGAGTGTGAGGTGAATTTATCTATTGAGCTAGTGTCAGGTACAACAACAGTGTCCATTCCTCTTTATAGGATTTCCACAACTGAGTTGCAGGAGCTCAAGAGACAGCTAGAGGAGTTATAGGAAAAGGGTTTCATATGACCTAGTACTTCTCCATGGGGTTCTCCTATCATTTTTTCGAAGAAGGCGGACGGTACCCTCAGACTCTGTGTGGATTAACAAAAGCTGAACCATTTGATGGTTAAGAACCGATATCCCTTGTAGGATTGGTGATCTTTTTGATCAACTTTGTGGAGTAGGAGTATTCTAAAAGATTGACTTGAGGTCAAGATATCATCATCTACACGATAGACCATATGATATTCCTCTCACAACTTTTAGGAGTAGGTATGGTCTATACGAGTATACGGTTATGCCATTCGGACTCACGAATGTGCCAACTATTTTCACGGCCTTGATGAATCATGTGTTCCATCCTTAACCAGATTCTTTCGTGTTAGTATTCATGGATGGAATCTTGGTGTACTCTCACACTCGACACAACCATGAAACTCATCTTGAGATCGTATTGAGTACATTAAGAGAGCATAAGCTATATGATAAGCTCTCAAAGTGCCCCTTTTTGATGGACCAGATTCATTTCCTGGGTCGTATCATTTCTGAGGCAGTAGCTGCAGTTGACCCAGAGAAGGTGAGAGAAGTAGTTTCCTGGGAGAAGCCTATGAACATGTTTGAGATATAGAGTTTCATTGGGCTAGCCAGTTACTATAGGAGTTTTATACATGACTTCTACCGCTTAGTAGTGTCGTTAATGGGTTTTACTATAAAGGGTGTGAAGTTTGTTTGGTCAGAAGCATGCGAGACAGCCTTCCAAGAGTTGAAGGGAAATTTGACATCAGCACCGATCCTGATACTCCCAGAGTAGGGAAAGAGCTATACAGTTTGTTGTGATGCATCAGATATTGGTCTAGGAGCTGAGTTGATGCATAGAGATCCAGTTGTTGGGTACGGGTCTCAGTAGTTGAGGCCACATGAGAGGAATTATGTGATGCATGATCTCAAGTTGGCTGCAGTTTTTCATGCGTTGCGCTATTGGAGACATTAACTTTTGGAAGATAATTTTGTGATGTTCACCAACCCCAAAAGTCTCAAGTATATATTTACTCTGCGTGACTTGAATCTGAGGCAGAGAATGGTGGTATAATACCTTCAGTAATTTAATTTTGAGCTTTCTTATACACCATGTAATGGTAATTCAATAGATGATGCACTGAACATGATTACTTAGATACAGGCAGTGCAGGAGGCCAGTGGGGAATGACAGCTTATGGATTTGTTATCTAAAATGCATTTGGAGGTTCATGACAGTCAGGGGAAGACATATCTTTCCACTTTAGCTGTGACTTATACCCTCCTGGATAGAGTGAGGATGAGACAACTATCTGATTCAGAAGTCCTAGTTCTATGTGAGTCGATGACAAGTGAGGACCCTCCTCATTGTTGGATGATAGGCGATGATGAGGTTCTACACTTCCAGGGATGAGTATGGGTTCCAGAGGATATACACGAGGAGATGATGCAGGAGTTTCATGCTTCAGCTTGGTCAGTTCATCCAGGGGATACCAAGATGTACAGTGACTTGAGACATCAGCACTGGTGGCCGGGTATGAAGCGAGATGTAGATGGATTTGTGACGAGGTGTTCCACCTAACAGCAGGTGACGGCGGAGCATAAGAGTCCATCCAGACTATTACATAGGTTACACATCCCATATTGGAAATGGGATCATGTCACGATTGATTTCTTGACCGGTTTTCTGAGATCACCTCGAGGCAGTGATGCCATGTGGGTTGTTGTGGACACAATCACAAAGGTAGCTCACTTTTTTTCTGATCAAGGAGACCTTCGGTGTTGACATGCTCAGAAGGTTATATATCTGAGAGAACGTATGACTTCATGGGGTCCCTCGTTCTGTCATTTCAGATAGGGACACCAGTTTTACGTCTCATTTCCGGCAGAGTTTTCAGAGGGCACTGGGTACACAGGTGCTTCTAAGCAAAGCATACCACCCTTAGACAGATGGCCAGTCAGAGCGTACGATACAGGTGCATAAGGACATACTACGAGAATGCGTCCTAGACTTTGGGGGCTCTTGGGAGAAGCACATACCCCTAGTCGAGTCTGCCTATAATAACTGTTTTCAGGAAACTATTGAGATAGCACCATAAGAGGCTTTATATGGAAGGCCATGTCGATCACCATTGTGTTGGTTAGAGGTAGGTGATGTAGCTTTACTTGGACCATGTCTCATGTAGGAGACTTCTGAGCTGGTCCAGTTGATTCTGAAGCGGATGGCTACCATACTGTCTCGTCATATATCGTATGTTGATCACCGTCGATGACCTTTAGAGTTTGTGGTCGGGGATCAGGTTTTCTTGCGTGTTTCGCCGAGGTTGGGACACAGGCAGATCAAGAGACAGGTTAAACATTCACCGATGTATGTGGAACCATTTAAGATTCTAGAGAGAGTCGGTCTGGTCGCCTATCGGTTACAGTTACCATAGAGGTACCGAGTCATGCACGACGTCTTCCATGTATCTTAGTTGCGCCGCAATCTTCAGACCCGTCCTATTTCTTTCATCTAGAGGAGTTTGAGCTGGAGATAGATGCGTCCTTTGAGGAGAATCTGAATCGTATTGCTGATAGAAGCAGAAATGTTCTCTGATCCTGGTCAGTTCCACTCATACGGGTGCAATGGTAGCATGGCCGAGTGCTGGAAAAAACCTGGGAGCAGGAGACCAACGTAGGAGCTCAGTGACCGGAGTTGCTCACTGATATATCTTCTCCACCATAGGATGGAAAATTCGGGGATGATTTTCTTTAAGCTGGGATGTTTGTACGAACCTAGTTATTATTTCTGAGGTACAAGTTTCTTCTTTTGTTTTTTCCTTAATTGTTGTAGAGAAAATATGGAAAATCTGGAAAATCCCCAATTTTGGAAATACACGTCGTGTACTTTTCGATACGCCGTGTACTTTTGGGCATGTGGGATGAGTACACATGGTGTGTAGCCATGTCGGCAAATAGGTTTTAAAGACCGACTACATGCCATGTAGTGGTACTTTACACATCGTGTAGTCAGCGGGCATGTGAATAGTATGGCGATGGCCAGCTGTGCGGCAGAACACGCCGTGTACCCATGGAGACACACTGTGTAGTCACATCGGCATGTGAACAGTGCCACGCTGGCAGGAAACCGCCAGAGGAACAGTTCAAAAATGGGGAGTACATGCCGTGTACATTGAAATACACGCATTGTAATTTGTTTTATTCGCTTAAAATGGGAAATACACTCCCCTATTCATAGGGAAGGCGTAGAATGTGAAGACGGAGCAGAAGAGGGAGGCCGAATCTTCAAGGATCCGTCGAGCGCACGTCGGGAATCTATTTTTTGCACCGTCGATCTCCCTAGAAGCGCATGGGTGATTTATCCCGTATCCTAGGGTAGTTCTTACCAATTATTTTTTATAAGGACGTTATTTACATTTGAATGTGTTTTCTTCTACATCACATCCAAGTCATTATTGGGCATTTCTGGAATCGACGTTTACGTATATCATTCGTTAGCGTTTATGGTAGGTGGCTTGGTGTTCATTTTCCAACTGTTGGGAATTTTGTGTGTTTTTATGCTACGAACCCATATTTGGGGTGTCATGTGGATGAGACCATGGATATTTTAAATACCTATAATTTAATAGGTAATTAATTGTGATAATAAAATGTTGTTTGGGATCGCTGCTTGGATCCATGACCATCCCGAGGGGTGCGTTTCTCTTTTTAGTCGTTTGGCCAGGATATCTCAGGGTATTCTATGTTTAATTATGCATTACTTTTTCATTGAGAGGAATTGCCTGTAAATTTCATGTTTATATGTTGGGCATGGTTCGGTTACCTATTCATGATGGTGGTGTTTACTATAGAATGAGGGGGTGACTGTATTAGCCTGAGGGCGTGACTGTATTAGCCTGAGGGCGTGACTGTAATAGCCTGAGGGTGTTATTGTATTAGCCTGAGGGCGACATTCTATTTCACCCGAGGGAAACCTTTAGTGTCTAAGGGCTAGAATTTTGTGCCTGAGGGAGACACATTTAATGCCTCAGGGGAAGATTATGTTATTCCAGTGGGTGATATTTTGTTATGCCTAAGGGAAATGCCAGAGGGCGAGATTCTAATTATCCAAGGGTGAGGTTATTCTTGTCTAAGAACGCCAACTATTTAATTAGAAATTCAATGTGGGTTTTTCTTAATATTAAAGGGTTGAATGCATAATTAAAATAGAAATATAACAAGTATGTTAGTTACTTTGAGAACTTCTTAGTTTGTTGCATTTACTTTTGCACACTACTTTTCTTGTTTACACACAGTTGGGCAGGGGCCTTTGGTGGGTGCCTACTGGGATATATTTCTCAAACCCTGTTTGGGACATGATTTTCGGCCCAAACAGATTATATTGCTACAAGTGTGGATATGGGAAAGAGTCCCTATATAGGTACTTTATTTCTATTGAGGAGTGTGAGAGCATGTGACCGGGCTTAGGCTTGTGATGTTACCCGCTGTTTTGTTCTGTTTTGCTTTTCTGTACTTGTACTGCATTGTATTGTTATGTATCATGTTATGGATGTTTTCTTAGAATTTTATGCATGTTTAACCATTGTATATACTGGTTGGTTATATCTACTGAATTTTCTTATTGCATTTTTGTATGGTTTACTGCTTACGTTGTTGTTGTATGTATTATTTCATTCCACTGCACTAAAATTTGACAAATGATGGCATAGTTTCCCAACTATCAGACCTGGGCCCTCACTGCTAGTCGGCAGCCTCTAGCATTTGGGGAAATGCGCTTGAGGTCACGTGGCGAACCATGTTCGGGGCACCCGTTGAGTGGCACCCGGATCTGGGATGTTACACCTTAGATATTCATTATTTCCATGGAATCGTGAATATTTATTCACATATAAAGTTTTATCAATTAAAACCACATCCCAAAAAACCAATCATTAAATACTCCTCAAAATACCAATACATTTTATATCCCCTAGATTCATATTTAATATATTTTGGTCTTTTTATATTGTAACATATACCACACCCTCAATTTTTAATGTACCCTTGAATTGGTGTTTCAAACTCTCAATGCGACTGTTATCCCCTCCCAACCTTTTTTTCTATATTTTTCTCATCCATCTTTGTGTAAAAATATTCTAAAAATAATAATATACTCGAATTAGTAACATTAAGATTCTAAAATATTATTACATTTATTATATAATAAGTATTTATCTCTTTCCCCTCAAATATGAGATGAAAACATCATTCCTACTTCATGCGTACAACCACATCTAGTAATGACGTATTTCATTTTTCATTTCCACCTTACATAGATTGTTTTATGAATTTATTTTATGTAAAAAATTAATATTTTTGAATTTATTTTTTTTATTAGTGTAATATTAATATATAATCTTGTTACTAATAATATTCCTTTTGTTCATAAAAATTACTAAAATAAGCATGTCAAAAAATTTATCATCATGATTCTTAAAAGAAATCATAAGAAAATTGAACTATAAAATTTTATATAAATATTGATAATATTTTGTTGTAAATTATATAATAAAGGAATGATGAAATTGGTATTAAATAATAGTGATTCACAATTAAATTACAAATTTAGTGTGTAATAGTTTAAATCACTAATATTCGGTGATGAAAATTTAAAAAAAATTAATTAATATATAATAAATATTTATAATTAAAGAGTGGAGAAGTTAAAAGTTATTAATATGTTTCAAAAATAATTTATTAACGTAGATTATTTAAATTTATTAGCGGTTAGTATGAGTTTATATAAGAGATAATCAGATATATGTTTTTGTTGTATCGATTTTCATTCCAAGTAACACATGCCATTTTTTATCACATGTTTTTTTATATTATTTACACAATAATATATTGATCACATTTTACATTATATTTCTAAAATTCAAGTGTTTTACAAATCCATTTCATGTTCTCTCCTACTATCTCTTATTTATTCAAAAGTTACCAAAGACATAAGGGGATTTATATTAACAACATTAATTTATTTATAAAGTAACATAATGAGATTCATTACATTGTGTTTTTTCTCACTCCCACTAATTATAATATATAATATGTGTAATTTTTTTATAGGTATATATAAATAATAAGAACAGAAACATTTTTTAATGATGTTTAACTCAAAGGTATCGAAATTATTACGGGGTTATATAGAGTCAATTATTATCATTGATTCATAATCACACCTAATAGAGTATGATCATTGAATAAATTATTTTTCAATCGTATGATAATATTAATTTTTATTCCCACATATATTTAGTGGTAAATTAAAACATAACATCAAAGACATATTCCTAATAGAAATAATTATTCATAAAAATATGAAACTATTATGAGTAATTAACAAGAGGGTAGAGAGATAATGACCCTCAAATCCTGCATCCAGTAGGAACTTTTCATAGTGACTAGAACTCACAATATAAAACTCTCATAAAAGGGGATGCATTGCAATATATAATAATGTTGTATTGGGAGATAAGTTGAATCATCCACAAACAACTCCATAATATAATATAAAACAAACCCAAACTAGCCCACAATTAATATATAAATTAAACTAATAATGTTAAAAGTCTCCTAAGTTAAATACCAAAATGTAAAGCTATAGTAGTGACACAAAAACTATTCGATTACATGATCAAGTAATTTATTTCATGGTATATATAGTCCTCTAGGAAACCTAAAAAATTGTTCATGCACATAGGGTGAGAATACAATATAATCAGTAGGAAGACCAATGTCTCTCAAGTAAATTGTAAAGAATTAAACTAATGAACCCATGAAAAAATTTGAACAACCAATACCACTTAAATAGTTTAAATATCCATCAAATTCTCACCATGGAATGTTCACTATATAATATAACTCAAGGTATAAAAACATAATAAGAAGCATAACGATAAAGGGTTCCCCACACATCATTCCCACTTATTATACACTCCCACACCCCAATGTCATTTTACATGGATCTACCATATCTTCTATTTAACATATAAAACCATCCCATCGTATAGTTACATCCCATCACACCCAAAAAAAGTGGCCTAGAACTCCACATCCTTGCCACATCACATAATTCTTCAAAAAACCTTGTACATCACATTAGAATTATAACTCGACTGTTAGGGTATCATGAAAATGAAGGAAATAAACCGAATTTCATCTTCCTACCATGAACAACCCTCATTATATGTCACCCAAAACTGTGGTCACATCAAATATCATGAGAAAATCCATAGTCCACTCCCCCTTGGATAGTCACATCTCACCTAAAAACACAATTCACATATCGTAGTGAAAAACAGAAGTTCGAACACCATAGTCTATACATTTCTACATTCATAGTAGATATAAAAGGATGAAGTGGGTAGACATATATCCATACTCATCACCATAATGTGGGAAAACCCCACCTCTTTTGAATATGTGGATGTAAGAACATAGTGATTAAAAAGTAGGTTTTGTATAAAAATTAAAAGGAATCTATTCTTATATACATATATCCACACACAATCCAAACCTATGTGTTCATAACGAAACAATAACCCACTAAAAAACCCACCACTTCCCCTGCCACCTCTAAATTAATAACACCACACAAGCCACATGCTAAAATACTCATTTCCATCCAACCCACTATCTATCTCATTCATCCTTTTAAGAAGCATAATCTACATTAAACAACACAACGCCTCATTTATTTATTCATTAATAATTTCTATAACATCAACCAAACCAAATCCCTTATAATTTAATAATTACTAAATATGTTATTCCATCACATCCTAATAATATAGAATGACCTAATCACACATCACAAGAATCCCATCGTCTCATGGGATTCATTTCAAAACCCCCAAATAAAATTTCAAAAAAGCACCACCTCACCTCCCCATTAACATGGCCAATAAATCACCACATCAACACACAAAATACATGAATAATGAACCATGACCCCACCAACCAATAGTACATAAAAAAACACCACCTTACATCCCCAAAAGCACAACAACATCTCACCCAGAAGTCCCTCATCACATCACAACAACAAATAGTCACCCCAATAGCATAGTCACACATCACAACATATCAATGTAAATTATATATAACTATTAACAAATATTTTATAAAATTTCACCTTATTTTAGTGTTGTTATCACACAATACATAATAATTTGGATTTAATTTCAACATCCAAATATAATTGGTTATCCAATTCCCAATTCAGGGTTTTATCATAATATTAAATAAAAAAATAGTTGTAAGAACGCATATCATCTAGAAAACTAATCCACCAACTACACCAATTTTTCATGGGGAACAATTCTTGAATTGTCACAATAGCATAATAAAAAAATAACTATCAAAAAAATAAATCATTCCCATTTTCCCCTTTAATTTAAATTAACCAATTAATTTTCTTCAATTACACCAAAAAAACAATAAACTCTAGAAGAAAGCGATTAAACCCCTCCTACATATTACACAATTATGAGAAATGGGGGATTCTTTACCTTAAAAGAATATTTTTTGACACACTGCACACAACATAACATTGAAGAAATTCTAGTAAACCAGATCACCACATGGGAAACTATGTATCAACCAACACCACACCGGAGGATAATGAAAATAATGCCCAAATCACATCACAAACCAAAATTACAACCATAGGGGAGCCCTAAGTGACAAAATAATAAAGAAAACCAAAAATAATATAATGGATTACTAATAGTTTTCAACACGAATCCAACTAAAACAACTAATTATAATGATATGAAGGGTACTAGAATCTTCTCTCGGGGTGGGAATAGTTCATCCAAGATAAAAGCGGAATAATCCAAATATGAATGAAATTAATATTCTTAGAAAAGGACAATATCATATGATACTATATTTATTTCATGTAAACAATAAACATTGTTTAATAAATGTTTTATTAAAATTTACACATTATTTGAAAAAAGCGTAACCTCTGCATGAATTAATTACATGTCTTCTAATCCAAATTAACAATATGATACAATCACATAGGTTAGACCTCTTCCCATATACACATCATGAACTACCTGGACACACAATCTGTGAAACAATTTTACACATCATGTAAATAACACTTGACTTGAAAAACTTCCCTCAGCTGTTCTAAAACACCATCCTAAATAGAAAACTCACAAAACCTCTCTTAAATACCTATATCCACAAAAACAATAAAATTAATTGGATGATAATGAATTTTTCATTACATATGATACCACCTAAATTATTCTCCCCATTATGAATCCAACAACAATCATAAAAGTAATGTTGTCCAAGCAACCACCCTGAGAGATACCTCTCAAGGATATCAATAATTCTTAATTGTACCACCATCTAAACACACCAAACCAAACAGACATAAAAATTATCACACCACCTCATCCTTAAAACCATCCAACGACCACACTACCCAAAAAGACAACTATTGACCCCAAAAAACTGCACTTTCAAATAAATATGGTTATGGTAATTCCATACACTATGTTATGTTAATATCTGCTCACTATAGCAATAAATCTCTGTTATATTTTTAATTAAATCATAGTATAATTTTTATTTATTAGGAAACCCCCCCTTTTTCATAACTAACTTCATTTTAAAGCAACATACATCAAGGAAAATAGTACATATCATAAATAAAAGTGTTCAAAATCACATAAAAAGAAAAACATACCAAATACAAATTCAAAACAAATTTGGGTACTGCTCATGCATATACATCTTCAATTCCTAAGTACTATCCTCTAGTACATCGTTCCATGACAACACATGAACCAATAGAATTGTATATGAACACTACAATTTCTCCCCATGACGTTGGATCTCTATTAGTTTCCCTAGGAGTGTCGTGTTTTCCTCATTATCCAACTATCTTATGTCAATATCTTTGGATTCATTGTGAAGATATCAATGAATCTGGGACACATGAATGAAATCTGGGATCATGTACAGTTATTGTGGAAACATAAATTATTATGCCACCATGACATCTCACACGACGACCTCAATGGCACTAAAAACGCGAGAGACAGATTCCTCCCACTTCCAAACCATGAATGCCTATGTTTAGGGTTAACCTTTAAGAACACGAGGTCCCAATCCTTGAACATTAAAGGGATCCTTCTGTGATCGGAATAAGTCTTATATTTTTCCTACATTATACTAGGCCACTCATAAACAATAAGAACCATCCCTATGATTCTCTACACCAAATATCTACCAAGATGTTATATCTCGTGAACATTCAACCAATTAAAAAGATAATTAAAAAGTTTCCCATAAAATGCCAAAACAGATCCTTGTTAATGGATGAGTGTAAATATTGTTATAAAAATATCAACCAAATTTATGTATCATACCAAATATCATCTTATGTCCATGATATACACCTCTAAGGTATCCTTTAGCTTTTGTGTAGTCTTTTAAGTATTCCCATATAATCGGGGTTGTAAATCATTTTTGATGTGTAACTGAGTTCCAAAAGAATGATTTAATCATCTTCATACTCATGAGCTAATTTTTGAATCTTTTTTTGGGATAATAAGACTAATATCTCAATGAAATAGTGACACATCATCAACATACATTTTAGCCAACTCATATACTTCACATTACTCCTTGATCACCATGAAGAGGGATGATTTATTCAACTGATCCATGGCCACCCAATTAGCCCAAAAACCACTATAGTTATACGGTAAAATTTTGATTAAATCCCTAAATATTTCATTCCATTTCCACTCGGGAACATCAAGGGGATGAAACACACCAATAGTTACATGAATCTATCCTTTAACCACTAGAAAACCAAACACCTCACCAAGAATTATATCACCGTCATTCATACCTCTAGCCCATAAAATTGAATCCTCAAGATATGGTGCATCTTGAATACTCGCGGGTGTAGTGAAAAAGTGTTATGGGTTCCATCATACATCAGTATCAGAATAATCAACCTCCCCTAAAACAACATCCTTTTTCAACCACTATCTAGCCATCCCTCTAGAGAACCACCTTGGCCAACACGATCAAACATCACTTATCACAATGAGTCTTCCCACATAGAATCCCCCACCTTACACTTAAAATATAACATGAATTTTATCTAAATTAAAAGGCACAATAATAATATACCCTTGAATATAACTAAAATACATTTAACTCAATCATTTCTCTTGAAAAATCCCAAGACCCTTAAAAAACATTCATCCTAGGATTCCTTTGCAAAGCATAAACCATGACATTCATTTTTCTCTAGGTGTAGGATATATAAAAACTATAATCCTAATTAAACTCCATCCACAACTAATTCAGAAAATATTTATCGCATTGAGAAATGATAAACCTAAAAATCTTATGATATGGGAAGACCACGAAATGCTGCCTAATGAGGCAATGCTATAAAAAATTTAGTGAAACCACCACTACATCCAACTCCAGATAATCAGTTACATAGTTAAACTCATGGGGTTGTAAATTCCTATACCCACAAAAGACCACATCCCATTTCTTTATTAAGAAAAATCCCATTCTCATATGGTAATTGCACCAAATTAAATAAAAAATCATATATTTTTCCATTAACTATAGCTAAAGAGCACTGCACAACTTCCCCATCATATATCCAATAGATTAATTGAACTTACTAGTTTATAAAACATCATGTTCATTGTTATTCAACAAGTTTAATGTAGTTTCACGTCATGATAAATCCTAAAAAATAATCAGATAATAGCCTATAAGACCATTAATGTTTGGAATCTCTTCAACATTCTTGGGTATATAAAAATAAAAAGTGGTTTCAATCATCGACGAGTATACTTCCCCACCCTTCTAGAACAACACAATACTAAATAAATTCACCTATTATGTCCAAAACATACACATTGAAAATTTTATATGGAGTTGGTGGGGTCTAAAAACCTAATGGAAATACCTGAAATGATCAACACGCTCCACCTCTGACTTAGAGTAGATTATGATGTCATCGATGAATATAATAGTGAAATGTTCTAGTAACTAATATAACACAGAGTCTATAACACCCAATAACACACTTGGTGTGTTCATGGAATTTAATGAAATGACTAAAAATATTAATTTCCACTACCTAAATCAAAAAGATGTATTCTGGATATCACCATCCATCATCATCAACTACTGATATTCAGACCACATATCGATTATAGAAATGAAACATAAATGTATCATTTGGTTGAAGAGATATCCTATCCTCGAAATAGGGTAACAGTTCATGAGCATCACATAATTAATCTCCCAAAACTCTACACACAACCTCATACTACTAGACATCTACTAAGAAAAAAACATTAGAGCACCCCCCATGATAAATTGGGCTGGATAAAACACTTCTACATAAGATCTTATATATAAATCCTAAAATCTTATACTCAGAACCTACCTTATGGTAATGATCTATAAAAATTGGAGAATCACCAAATTTCAAGTTTGTCGCAAACTCAACATCATGCTGAAGGTTTGAAATCAATTCTTTTATGGGGAAACATCATAGACTCTCCAACAACCCTATGGACCGCAAATATCCTCAAATACACTATCTATAATTAAACAATTTCCATCAAAATATGAATGACATCTACTTTTTGACTTCCCACATTAAAACCAAGTCATAAATGAAAACCAATCATTTTCCATCCCTAAATGAAAACACAAATCCAATCCAAAAGTATTCAGTAGTATTATGAATTGAATATTATAAGTTGGTGATGAGGATATCATTGTATGGATGCATATTTAGAAATTAATTATCCATGTTAGACTTATGGTACCCCATCATCAATATACACCCCCAACACAAATCATACAATCTATTCTAGAATCTGACAGGTGTAGTTAACCCAAGGAGAATATGAATCCTCCCTACTACTAGTCTGAGAGAATTGAAATTGGTGGGTTCAGTGATAAAAAATTATTTTATTGAATATTTTATTGATAATAATTGATATAATTTCCTCAAATTGTGTTAAATATGTTTAATTAGAAAGTATTTGGGATTAGATCATTAATTTGAATATTTGATGAAAATTCCAGTTTTACCCTTTATAGGTCACTGTTGTATTTCAAAGATACATATTTGTATATTTATTATTTGAATTTTAAATTTTGTAACAGTGTTCCTAACGTAATTATCTACAAACTTTATTCAGGGCACTATATCTAAAGAGTGAATTTGTTTGTTGAAAATGGGACATGAAGTCAAAGTTAGGCTGGACTCACTCGAATGAAGAAAATTCTGTATTTCGACCATATATCCTTCATAATGGAATGGATTAAGCCCAAATTTATAGAGGAGATATAGGACCAATATCCACACATTTCACCCTTCTGTAAATCTGGACAATTCACGCGTTTTGTGGTCAAATGTTTGGTGAAAGTTGGAATAAAATATTTGTCCGAGATTCCCCATTCACACTTGAAACCACTTTGATCCTAGCATCCCCACCACTCTATAAATTGGTGTTTTTCTCGTTTAGTGGGGTTGGGACGTGCTTTGGGATGTTTAGGGAAGATGAGAAGTAAATACACTCCAATTCTCCAACCATTTCAATAAGGGTAGCTCTTGAAGCAAGGATCTCTTCGACGAAGCCTTCTTCTTCTCCTTCATGTAGTAATGATTTTGTTTGTGTAATAAACTTCATTGTTTTTCTTTTATTTCTTCTCTTTTCTTATGTTTTGTTTAAATTTTTCTACTCTTAATCTTCCTCTTTGGGCTAGAATTCTTAAGTAGAATCGTTATTGTTTTATACCCATTATAAACCTTTGCACATGCAAAACGCTTCTACGATGATTACGCCACCCATGGAAGAGTAGTATTTTAGTAATCGATCTATCGTCTACCCTATTAAATTAATTATTTTGAATCAATGAGCTACTTTAATTCACATAATATGATCCATGAATTGTGTTTTTAAAGTACAAGAAACTAAGCAATAAATTGAACAATTAACACAAAAACACGTGAGGTCGGTATTTTGTGTAAATTATGAGAGCGTAATCTTAATCGGTAATACAAGACCACACATGATAAATTTTTAGAGTTAAAATATAATCCCTAAACACAATTCATCTTCATTTCCAGAATGGATATGTGCTCTAATTGACCACTAACCAAAAGATATCTTTAGAACAACAATCAAAGCAGGGTGCTGCGAATGCGTGTTCCGAAGCTAGCCTACGGTTTAAGTAATTTCATATTTTTGGTTAAGTTAACTCTCGTAGGGTTTGAGGGATAAACAATTAGGAGATCATAATTAAGTGGATATTTATTTAAATGATAATGATTAATATGTTAATGATGTGGTAGATTTAGATCGATTATGCCTTTTAAAATAGATTTCTAAAAAAACATCTTCTTGTTGTGTTATTTTAATCGAAATTCATTTCAAAACTAAAAACCAAAAAAATATACAATCTTATTACAACAAACTTCATCTAGATTCATAAACTATAAAAAACCCCAATCCTTTAAAGTAGTGTTTTTATTTCATTCTCTTTTATTTTTTTTATAATACATTTAATAAGTTGTTAAATTCAATTCCTCCTTTGAGAGATGACCTTGGTCAGCCACTCTGCTACACCAAAGTGCCCCAAAATCACATTAATCATTTGAGGGAACCAACGACAGCGCTCTATCAAATTGGTGTCATTTCCGTGGAGGCATGTAATTTATTCAACCATTTAGAGGTATTTCTTTTATTTTTCATTTTATTATTTTCTTCATCTCTCTCTTTCATCTTTACCCTTTCTCAAGTTTTCATTTTTTTCATCCTCTTCTTTTCTTTTTGGACCATCAACTCAACTTATCATTTTTATTTTACTATGGTCCACATTCCTTCCATTCATAATTCATTGATTGATGACACGAACTAATCTCAAAGATCTATTATATCTTCACCCTGAGATTGAACGTTGCCTTAGGGCTCGAATCTGATATTCTCAGTCTACGAGAAGTTTCAATATTCAACCAGTTGGTGAATTCAACTCTTCTGGAAACATAGAAATTGGAAGCAATTCAAATTCAAACATTAAAGAGGAACCAATGGCTGGAAATTATGGGAATGAACATAATAGAACCATTCTAGAATTGGCTGCACCTGATATTAACTATCAACCAAATTGTATTGCATACCCAAATCTCGAATCGGACATTGAAATAAAATCTGGGTTAATTCACTTACTTCCAAAGTTTCATGGCCTCTCTGCTAAGGATCCCAATAAACATTTTAAAGAATGTAATGTGGTTTTCTCAACCATGAAACCAATAAATGTATCTGAAGACCAAATAAAATTAAGAGCATTCCCATTCTCACTTAATGTAGCTGGAAAAGATTTGATGTATTATTTACAACCCGAAGATCTAACTTGTTAGAACGATTTGAAACGTATTTTCTTGCAGAGATAGTTTCTACCATCAAGGACCACTCCCATTCGTAAGGAGATATTGGGGATCAAACAAGCACAAGGGGAGTCCATGTATGAGTACTGGGAGCGATTCAATAAGTTGTGTTCAAGCTTCCCACATCACCAAATCAGTGAGCAATTACTCATCCAGTACTTTTATGAAGGACTCACACCTATGGAGAGAAGCATGGTGGATGCTGCAGCTGGAGGAGCATTGGTGGAAAACACACCAGTAGCTACACGATCATTGATCGACAACATGGCCCAAAACTCCCAACAATTTGGGGATTGAGGTACACCACATGTCAGGGGAGTACATCAGGTAAGTCCTTCTTCTCTTGAAAGTCATTCGATTGATACTAAGTTGGAATAATTGACCACTATGGTGAGGAAAATTGCTTTGGCACAAAAGACATCTCTAACCCCTCAATCAAGGCCTTGTGGTATTTGCACTGAGACAAGCCACCCAACTGACTGTTGCTCACAACTCCAAGAATCAAAAGATTGTGCAGCAGTGTACCCTGGGAGACCATATCAACAGCAACAAAAATAACCATATCCCCAAAAGAAGTTTGATCCAGCATAAAACCAACGGTGGAAAGATTATTTGGACATGAGGTATGGCTCTGGACAACAACAAAGGCCCCCCTTTTCAACCAAACTTCCAGCAGCCTCCACCTTACCAACATGGTTTCCAACAACCCCAAAGGAGATTTGAAGATCAAACATCAACATGTCAGCAACAAGGGAATCTCCAACACAAGGTAGACCCTAACATTGATGATCTGTTGAAAAATATTGTTCTTAATCAACAGAATGAGCTAAAGAGTAATGGTTCGGAGGTGAGGGAGTTAAAGACTCAAATGAGCTAGATTTACGCCGCCCTCCATGAACATGTAAGTAAGAATTCCTAAAATATACCTTCCCAACCCACTCCAAATCCAAATGGTAATGTTAGTGCCATCACATTGAGAAGTGGGAAGCAAATGAATGATACATCTGTACCTACCATTCCACCTGGATTCACCTTATCTCCGGAGAAGCCTCATTCCATACCAACTGATGATCAATCCAAGGAGAAAGATAAAGGTAAGAAAAAGATTGACGACGTTCCTCCTAAACCCCTTCCATTTCCAAATAGGGTTGTTCAAACCAAGAAGATGGCTGAAAAAGCAATGCAAAAGAAGGTTTTGGACACATTCAAGCATGTGGAGATCATCATTCCTCTACTTGAATACATTATGCAAATTCCAAGGTATGCCAAATTCTTAAAAGAACTCTGCACCAATTGAAAAGGGCTTAAGGGAAATGAGAGGATCAACCTTTCAAAGAATGTCTCAGCACTCATTACACCATCTCTAGCAATGCATACAAACTGCAAGGATCCCGGGACATTCACCATCCCATGTACCACAGGGGAGTTGAATTTCTCTGATACTCTTTGTGATTTAGGAGCTTCAATAAATGTGTGGTCTCACTCTGTATTCTCTTCCTTGCTGGTTGGTGAGTTGAAGACAACAAGAGTAGTGGTGCAATTGGTGAATAGAGCTACGGCATATCCAGCGGGAGTCCTTGAGGATGTAATTGTCCGGGTAAAAGACATGATCTTTCCAGCAGACTACTATGTGCTTAACATGGAGGATGATCAGGTATGTTATCATGCCCCCATTATCATAGGTAGGACCTTCCTCAAAACTGCAAAAACTATCATAAATGTCAATGAGGGTACAATTTCCATGGAATTTGGGGAAGAAGTTGTGATATTTAATGTTATGGATTCCATGAAGTACCCCTCAGAGGATCATTCTACATTTGTTATCTCCCATTTTGAACCACCAAGTAAAAACACCCTGGAATTCGATTTTCCTAGGCTTAGGGAGATTATGAGTATTGGTTCTACTTTGATGTCTAAAAGTACTTCCACACCCGTTTCTAAGTAACAAGACTCTCTTAGATTTGATTTTTAAATGGAATCATATTCTGGTTTTGATCATGTGAACTATGATTATGACATGGCTATAGATTATGCTGATGGATTTGATGCTTTATTATCTTATTTTGATGGTGTATATTCTGATACTGATGCTCTTTGTGCACATATTTCGGTTCCTTCAATGTCTCCATCCATACTACACCCTCCATCATTATAACTCACGCCATTGCCACCAAATCTGAAATACTCATACTTGTTAAGTGGGGAGAGATTACCTGTTATAATTTCTAAAAATCTCCCTTTTGAACATGATGAAAAGTGTTTGAATATTTTGAGGGAGAACATCAGGGTAATTGGGTGGACCTTGTATGACATATAAGGTATTATCCCCTCCATTTGTATGCAAATGATTATCTTGGAGGATGGGGCTAAACCGGTGAGACAACCACAAAGGAGACTCAATCCCACCATCGTGGAAGTTGTTAAGAAAGAAGTTGATAAATTTCACGAGGCAGGTATAATCTTTCCCATTTCAAATTATCAGTGGGTAAGTCCAATTCAGGTTATGCCTATGAAGAGTGGTGTTACTATTGTTAAAAATGAGAAAGATGAGTTAGTTCCAATGAGGGTGAAAAACAGTTGGCGTG
The DNA here is from genome assembly GCA_963277665.1 of Viscum album. Lineage (NCBI taxonomy): Eukaryota > Viridiplantae > Streptophyta > Magnoliopsida > Santalales > Viscaceae > Viscum > Viscum album. The sequence continues at coordinate 2,139,221,242 of OY728163.1, read as the reverse complement.
TGTGTATTGATTATAGGAAACTAAATCATTCCACTCACAAGGACCATTTCCCCCTCCTGTTTATTGATCAGATGCTTGAGAGAGTAGCTGGGAAGACACACTATGGTATCTTGGATGGATTTTCTGGATATTTTTAGGTTCCTATAGCTCCAGAGGACTAGGAGAAGACGAAATTCACCTGCCCATTCGGTACCTTTTCTTACCGAAGGATGCCTTTTGGACTTTGCAATGCCCCATGTACCTTCCATAGATGCATGGTGAGTATTTTTTCTGATTTTATTGAGACTTGCATGGAGGTATTTATGGATGATTTTAAAGTGTATGGATCTTCATTTGATGAATGTCTAAGTAGTTTGGGAAAGGTGTTGAATCGTTGTATTGAAAAGAATCTGGTACTAAACATTGAAAAATATCATTTTATGGTAGAGCATGGCAATGTCTTAGGGAATGTAGTGTCAAAAAATGGGATAGAGGTTGATATATCTAAGGTAGACATTATTTCATCCTTAACCTATCCTTCATGTGTGCGTGATCTTAGATCATTCCTGGGGAATACATGATTTTATCGGCGCTTCATCAAAGATTTTAGTAAGATCGCTCTTCCTATGTCACGATTACTTCAAAAAGATTCTGAATTTGTGTTTGACGATTATTGTAGGACTTCTTTTGATGAGATAATGAAGTGTCTGACCACTCCACCTATCATACAGCCCCCATGGTGGGATATTCTTTTTGAGCCTATGTGTGACAACTCCAACTTCGCGGTTGGAGCGGTCTTATCTCAGAGGGTGGAGGGACGTTCACATGTGATCACCTATGCATCGAGGACACTGGATTCATCCCAATAAAATTACACAACCACAGAAAAAGAGTTTCTTGCTGTCATATTTGTTTTAGATAAATTCTGTTCATATTTATTGCGCTCTAAATTAGATTTTTTTTCTGACCATGCAGCTTTGTGGTACCTCCTAATGAAGCCAGATGCAAAGCCAGGACTTATCTGTTGGACGCTCCTTCTTCATGAATTTGATATTGAGGTAAAGGACAAGAAGGGATCAGAGAATTTGGTGGCAGACCACATGAGTAGGCTTACTCACACACTAGAGGATGACACCTTGGACCAGGTACCACTTCGGGACACTTTCCCAGACGAGCATCTTTATTCCATCTCAACTACGCATCCTAGGTATACTGATTTAGTTAATTACATTTTTTCCTCTGAAATCCTAGAAAATTTAAAGAATCATCAAGTCCAGAAATTAAAAATTGAGTCTAGGTATTATGTGTGGGATTATTCTTACCTCTGGATCATGTGTAGTGACCAAGTCATTATGAGGTGTGTTCCCGACCATGAGTTTGAGTCTGTTTTGTATTTCTATCATACACTTGCTTGTGGTGGACTCTTTGGACCCCAACAGATGGCTATGAAGGTTTTGGACTCTGGATTATATTTTCCTAGCTTATTCCACGATGCCCATGTGTTTTGTAAGTCATGCTCTTGTTTCCAACACACTGGGAACATTTCTAAGAGACATGAGATGCCCCAACAACCCATATTATTCCGTGAGATTTATGATGTATGGGGCATTGATTTTATGGGTCCTTTTCCTAGTTTATTTAAATTTTTGTACATTTTGGTTGTTGTTGATTATGTGATTAAATGGGTGGAGGATAAGGCCACTAGGACTGATGATTCTCATGTTGTTGTGGACTTTTTCAAAGCACAGATTTTTTGCAGGTTTGGAGTACCAAAGGCCATCATCAGTGACCAAGGGACTCACTTTTGCAATAGGAATTTTTCTTCCCTCAATCGAAAGTATGTGGTGACACACAAAACATCAACACCATACCACCCCCAAATAAATAGCCAGGATGAGGTTTCAAATCTTGAGTGAAACAAATTTTAGAGAAAATTGTGCAGCCAAATAGGGAGGATTGGAGAAAGCGCTTGGATGATGCATTGTGGGCTTATAGGACAGCATACAAGACCCCCATTGGTATGTCCCCATTTCAGATTTTGTTTGGGAAAGCATGTCATCTCTCAGTGGAAGTCTAGCATCGGGAATATTGGGATATAAAGAAATGCAACATGGATTTGGCCCAAGATGGAATTCAAAGGAAGTTGCAAATTCAAGAGCTTGAGGAGATTCAACTGTCATCATATGAGAACTCAAGGCTCTAAAAGGAAAGATCAAAAGCAGATCATGAAAAAATGATCCAACAAAGGGATTTTCATGTTGGAGAGAAAGTCCTTCTCTACAGTTCAAGACAGAATCTGATGCCTAGTAAGTTGTGTTCCAGATGGTTAGGTCCTTATATTGCATCTAATGTTTTTTCATATAGTGCAGTGGAGATCACACTGGAGGACACTGGAAGGAGATTTACAGTCAATGGTAAACGTTTGAATACATACATTGAGGGACTTCCTACTGATGCAGTGTAAACGTTTCATGACTTTTCAGGATTATGGAGATGAATTGATTCTATGGGGATTAATGAGGAGAACATATTTAAGTGAAAATTAGATTAATGCAATTTTTCTTCAAAAAGAGTCAAGCCCTCCTTATTCAGCCTCAGAATTTTTCACATATAAATCCTTCCAACCGAAAGCCACAGAACAACCCTGAAAAGTCCTCATGCTAAACATATGTCCTTGTCTCACATCGGGTGGCGATGTAGGAATCTATCAATCCTATGGTGACCCTTGTATGAGTTTTTATGAGAAATACATTGCAAAAAAATTGATATTTGAGTGATGAGAGAAAAATCAAGTGAGGTAAGTGTTTTGTGCATTGGAGGATAAATGAAGTGGAAATATGTTGAATGATATAAATGAAAGAACCTGAAATAATGGTTTTTTATGAGGCATGATATCTTTTTTTCTTGATGTGTAATTGTTTGATCTCAGGGATATGTGTTTTAAAATTGGTTTTGATTTGATCTTTATGTTTATTTGATATGATTTTATTGATAATAAATGATATAATTTTCTCACATTGTGTTAAATATGTTTAATTAGAACATATTTTGGATTAGATCATTCATTTGAATATTTGAGGAAAATTCCAGTTTTACCCTTTATAGTTCACTGTTGTATTTCAAAGATACATATTTTTATATTTTTTATTTGAATTTGAAATTTTGTAACAGTTTTACTAACGTAATTATCTACAACCTTTATTTATGACACTAGAGCTAAAGAGTGCATTTGGTTGTTGAAAATGGGCCATGAAGTCAAAGTTGGGCTGGACTCGCCAGAATGAAAAATCTTCTGTATTTCGGCCATAACTCCTTAATATGCACCTAAAATAAGCCCAAATATGGAGAGGAGATAGAGAACCCATATCCTCAAATTGTATCCTTCTTTATGGAAGGCCAAGTCACGCGTTTCTATGGTCAAATGGGCAGTGCATGTTGGCATAAAATATTTGCCGAAATTCCCCTTTCACACTTGAAACCACATTGAACCGAGCCTCCCCACCACTCTATAAATGTGTGTTTTTCTCATTTAGTGGGGTTGGGACGTGATTTGGAAATTTTAGTGAAGATGATAAGTAAATCCACTCAAATTCTCCAACAATTTCAATAAGGTTACCTCTTGAAACAAGGATCCCTTCGATGAAGCCTTCTTCTTCTCCTTCATGTTGTAATGATTTTGTTTGTGTAATAGACTTTTTTGTTCAGCTATTATTTCTTCTCTTTTCTTCTGTTTTGTTTAAATTTCTTATTCTCTTAATATTCTTCTTTGGGTTGGAATTCTTGTGTATAAGCGTTATTGGGTTATACCCATTATAAACCTTTTCACATGCAAAACGCTTCTATGATGATTACACCACCCATGGAAGAGTAGTCTTTTAGTAATGGATCTATCTTCTACCCTCTTCATTTAATTATTTTGAATCAATGAGCTACTGTAATTCACAAAATATGATCCATGAATTGTGTTTTTAAATTACAAGAAACTAATCAAGCAATTGAACAATTAACAAAAAAACACGCGAGTTCGGGATTTTTTGAAAATTTTGAGAGCGTAATCTTAATCGGTAGTACAAGACCACACGGGATAAATTTGTAGAGTTCAAATATAATCCCTAAACACAATTCATCCTCCTTTCTAGAATGGATATGTTCTCTAATTAACCACTGACCATAAGCTATCCTTATAATAACAATCAAATTAGGGTGTTGCGATTGCGTGTTCCGAAGCTAGCCTAGGTTTTAAGTAATTTCATCTTTGTGGTTAAGTTAACTCTCGTAGGTTTCTAGGGATAAAAAATTAGGGTATCATTATTAAGTGGATATTGATTTAAATGATAATGATTAATAAGTTAATGAATTGGTATAGTTAGATCGATTACACCTTTTAAAATAGATTTCTAAAAAAACAACTTCTTGTTGTGTCATTTTAATCGAAATTCATTTCAAAACTAAAAAAAATATACAATCTTCTTCCAAAAAACTTTTTCTAGATTAATAAACTATAAAAAACCCCCAATACATTAAAGTAGTGTTTTTATTTTATTCTATTTTATTTTATTTTTCGGATACCTTTAATAAGTTGTTAAATTCACTTCCTCCTTTGAGAGACGACCTTGGTCATCCACTCTGCTGCACCTATGTACCCCAAAATCACCCTAATCATTTGAGGGTGCCCACGACAGCGTTCTATCATTCAGCTATGGAATTTGAATCTCTTGATTCAAATAAGGTATATATATGGGTAAAAATCAAATCCATTGAACCACTAAAAATATATGGTCCCCTAGAACATTCTCCTCCACTGTGTACACCTGACGATGCTTAGGTCCTCTTCCTCTATACTAACATCCACATCCACAATCATCCGCAATTCGGTTTCCCCGAATAGGGGGAATATCCTAAATATGGACTCTTCCTCCACCATCTCCCCTCAATGGATAATACACATATTTTCCTAGAAACTATAATGGTCTTACTATAATCTAATGATGATTCCAGTGCTGAACCTATCCACCTATAACAAAATGATATCCTGGAACTGCTAGGTAGTGGTTATGGAGATGTCCATGAACCCCAAAATTCAATCACACTGGATTAATATCTCCAGAAAAATCATGGAAACAAAATTCCCAAGATGGTTTGAATAGAAGTTGTTGAGGTCAACTCTCCATTGGTCAGAATATCAAATTTCTTGGTTCATGATCCTTCCCCAGACGAAACTACTCTTCAAGGAACATTGTTGAATCACCTCTTATGGAATTCCTTCTCATTAGTGTATCTTCTCAATCACCTCAGCTTTCTTTTAAAATGAGTTACTATATGTCGGGTAGAAGCGTGGAGTTCCTCCTCACGATTTCTATCATGAGTGTCCTCATCTGGAAAAATATATAGGAAAAATTTTACAAGGTCCTTAAACCTAATTCACTATACCAATACTACAAAATTCCCCTTATGAAGAGAAATAAGCTCATTCTTCTTCACCACCTACATGGTCGATGAATATAACTTTGGAAAACACTCTTTATGAAATTCAACCCTGAAAAAAAAATCCTTCTACTCACCTAGATACAGTTTCCACTAATAACAAGAATCTCTCCTCATCTAAATTACTACCAAAGGGTCGTAATTTCTCCTTGGGGCCTAGGTCAAACTGTAAGAGATTTCAATCTCCTCTAGCTAGATCTTTATATCGATATGTGATAATTTTCCCACATAATCCCCCAATATTTATATTGAAAATTTTTTCAACCCCCTATACCAATCCTAATACTCCACTACCAGATCAAGACTATGACAATCTACTAGATTATAATACTTAATATGAACTTCCTGAGTGACTCTCATACAATGAACATAATCCATTGTTAAAATAGATGTTATATTTTTTCATGCCTAGGTATTATGGAATTCTATTATGATTAATTCAATTCTTTTTTTCATTATAGCATTCCTAAAAGAACCCAATTCAAATATTATAACAAGTCATCACGACACATATACCACTCATTTTCCTCTACCGTTCAAAAAATTACATCTCACGTAGTCAATCAATAATCATCGATTCCTTGCACTATATCATGGGGGCCAAAAAATCTAGTGTCCCAGATGGTATTTATGACCTATTCTCCACATCATAGTCAACTAGCACTACTTCCATACAAACACAAGAAATAATTCATGTGCCTAACTACAAAATCAATCATATATATCAAGATATAATTATGATATCACTCAATCAAGACCCACTCCCTCCAATAATTCTATAATGAGGAGAGAGAGATAATAACCCCCACTCCTGCCTCCAGTAGGCCCCTATTTGGTGACTTGAACCAAGGTTTTAAATATCGCATTAAATTGGATGCATTACACCATATAGTAATGTATGTTTGGAAGAACAGAAAAATCATCCACAATCAACTCCATTATATAACATAAAATAAACCAACATCATCTCACAAATGCATGTATAAATTAAAAAAATACCTACCGAAGACAATATAGTAAAATACCTCAATGTAAATATATAGCGAGAAAAAATAAATTATCCAATGATCTACATTCGTAATGTCTATAACAAAACATGAATGTTTCATTGAAAAATGAAAATAATTTTATATACATAGGGTTAGAATACACGTTCACTTAGTATCAAAATAAATATATCACATGCACATGTGAATAATGAATACTAATGAACCCATGATCAACAACAGAACCAGAAACACAATAATAGGTCATCCAAGCATACCACCCTCAACATGATTTCTTACAAAATAAAAAAATCATAGAATTATAATGTAATAAGTAGCATATCAACAAAGGGTACCCCACACTACTTTTCCACTAATTTTCCTCTCCCACACCCGAACATTGTAATTACTAGAAATACCATCTCATACAAATAACATATATCAGTACCCCACATCACGTTCACATCACCTCACACTAGAAAACAACTAGGACACTACCCCAAATCATTGTTACATCACATGTATCTCGAAAACACAGGGGCTACGACATCCAAACTATTACAAGACTAGTAGGGTATCATGGTCATGTAGGATGTAAACATAGTTTCCAACTACCAGCATGAATGTGCCCCACAAAAAATAACCATACAACATGGTCCCATAACATATTTCTCAAAAATGCCTAGCCCACATCCCCACATTATAGTCACATCTCACACAATAACACCAAACCATCTCCTAGATCACTGACATGACTCTAGCCATCACATCCTGTACATATCTACTCACCTGTAAGAGATAATATGAAATATTTTGTATCCATCCATCCAAAATCATTGTGTAGTTGTTATAAAAAATATCATCATGTGAATATAAGGTTGTTGGAACACAGTTCTCAATGTTGGTGGGGGTGTGTGTAGACATCAAAAAGAATATACATGTATAAACATATAGCCCCTGAAAAAAACAACATGTGGTTCCAAAACCATAAAGTTACAAAATAACAACACGAACACATTCTTTGACTCTTATGAATGCATAACACCACTCAAGACAAAAGTCAAAAGACATGTTTTACATTTCTAAAAAAACCCGTTATCCAGCACAGTCATTTAATTAATAATAATTAACAAAATCTAACCACATTGAACATAATTAATTTATTTAGTAATTATTTCCATATATTAACCAATCCAAACCAAAACCATTTCAAAAATCTGTAAAAAAATTATTATATCACTCCTCTGGAATCTAGCATAACATAAACATAAATCACATGTAGCCCATTATCACTGTCACGCCATCCCCTTACCACCATGAAATCATTTCCAAACAACCAGCATCAAACCACAAAAAAAATGTGGGAAAATAAACACAACTGCACAACCTAAAAAGAACATCCAAACAACCACTTCCATAAAACCACAAAATCACATCCAAATAACTACCACATCACTGCACAAAAAGAACAACCAAACAATCACGACTTCCATAACCAAAAGCATGGTAAAAAAATCACCACCTCAATGCCAAATATCAAGGCCTAACAAACCTCATCTCACTACACTAAATAAATGGATAAACAACCTCTACCCCAATACCCCATAATCATGTCCAAATAACCAACACCTTGTCACCCCAAAAGATTGACTACATCTCACCCATCATTTCCACACTTCCACAAAACAATACATCACTACCCCACATGCACGACCACACATCACAACACTTCAAAAACTATTTGAAGCATTTATTGAATGTTGTGTTCATCACTTTTACTTTTATATTAGGTTCATTATCACACAATCCATAATCCTTGGGAAGAAATTTCAATTTCTAAGTATAAGATGATATCCATTTTCCATTTTAGGGTTATATCAAAAAATAAAAATAGATATAAAAATCAGAACACATATCATGTAGTGAAAAAAAACAAAAAAACACAATTTTTAGATATGAATTAACACCATAAAATCACAAAAATATAATAATTACAATATTCTAAATACATTCAAATCATTCCCCTATCCACCCTTAAATTTAATTTAACCAACTATTTATTATTGATTAATTCAGCACAACCATAACCCATAGATAAAAAAGTGTATATCCCACCCACATCATACATAATAAATAAAAATTAGGGATTAAATTCCCTAAAGATGCTTTTCCCACTTTTTGCGCATCATAGGGAAATAAACAAAATCTTGCATATGAAAAACAGACATGGTAAACTGATGTTCAACCTAAACCACACCCAATTATCATAGAAATATATCCTGAAACAAATATCAAAACACCCCACACCACCAAAAAGGATACATGATTGAAAAACAAAATAAAAACAATAAAAAATTATGGTATTTCCACTAGTTTCCAGTTATATTATACCCAAACCAATGGTTAAATGAATGAGAATGGGGCTATAATACCATCTCAATGTTCCAAGAGTTGAACTAGAATTAATGGATAAGAATAAATTGATCAATGAAAATAATCAGGTGACAAAAGGAAATTAAATGTTTCATGCCTCTATTTTCACATATTTTAAACATTAATCATCATTCAATTCATGAATTTTATGAAAATTTCCATTTTTACTGAAAAACATTTCACCTCAACATGAATTGATTACCCATCAGGAATTCCATGCTAAATACTTGAATTTGTCTCACAGATTCCCTATATTCCAACATACAGGCCATGAAATAGCCCCTACAAATATTTTTCTACACATGTACATGTTATTTAAAAAATAAACAATGCGAAATTTTGGTAGAAACTCTATTATAGCTCCAGCCTCCACTAAATAATCGTGGAATCTAACTTAGACACTTAAATCCACAAAAACAGGAAAATTAATGGGTTTGGAAGGCATGAAACGTTACATTTCATCTGACCAATGTTATTTATTCTTAACTAAAATAAATATTCTTATCTCTTATGATCCCCATTTTCACTTTATCTATTTTAAATAGAAATTTTATTATATATTTTAACAATGTGTGTTTCAATAATAATATTTTAAAATAATAAAAAGGTAATCTCAATTTCTTGCATAAATTTTTATATTTCACTAAATGATTATTTTCTTGAATATTATTTATCTTTCAATGATATATTACTAGAGATTATTTTTAAATTTAATTTTATAAATATTATTCACATCACATTTTTTAAAATCTATTTTTGAAGTCAATCGAATCATGTTCTATGTAAGAAAATGTTTATAAAATTACTCTAAAATATATCACATTATTTTTATTTATTGGTTATATTTATATCAAAAGGATCTAACTACATGTGAGTTATGTATCCTGAATTAAACAATAAACTCTCTGGAATTAATTCTATTTTGGGATATTAAACATGTGATATCAAATGACCCATTAATTGACTCATTATTTTGTCGAATCATTCAATGTGTTATTTAAATTTTATTTTTCATCTATCTCATCATCTTTATTGATAATTTTCTTACACATGGGATATATTATTATTCCACCAAAATCCTTCATTTAATGGATGGATTTTGGAATATTTTCTTGATGTATTCATAAAACCTATCTCTTTTTGAAGGGTTAATTAGTTGATGCTTGAAATATGAATTTTTTAATATTCCTGCAGAACACATATTTATGGATCTTATTATGTGATGGGTGAAAAAATAAATATATATCCCTATAATACATAGAGTAATTTTTGAAATGTCGTGATATTATTACGGGAGGTAGAAAAGTGAATATCGGTCCACTATGTAATGGGTGGAAATAAGGTAATTCCCTATCCATTCTATGATCAGATGAAGGATTGGGATTCTAGATACATAATGTGATGGGATTTGGGAATTTTATTAGATATCCACAATGTTATGTTTTTTGTTGTTGAATTTCTTTCATAGTTTTATATCTTTCTAAAATTATTTTCTTTCAAAATTTTAATGTTATAAGACTATGTATTTCGCAACAAATCATGATTATTTTATCATTATTATCCCTTAATATATTATGGTATATCTTTAAAAGTTTAAGACTATATGTTTTTATATTCAATCTTGTAGACAATTATAATTCATTTATTTTCATCTAATTGTATATTATTCACACAATCATCATTTTTCACATGGTTATGATCTAACCACAAATGACATATTGATTTGTTTTAATTAATTATTTCTGTATCTATCCTTTTTCTAGTTTCCATTTCCAAGGTTATGAAGATGAGTTTAAAGTTAATATACATTTATAATAATTTATATTAATGTGAAACTAGAGAAAAATGATCATAGTTTTGATAAATAATATTTTTATATATTTTAATTCTAGAGAAACACAACTTTTTTATTCTATGATTATGATATTAATAAAGAGATGATTTGTATGAATTTTAAATATATATATATATATTTGGATTTAAATAGACAACTTAATATGAATTCTAGTATTAATTAATTTTGTTATTACACTAGACTAGGGAGTGTAGGTCTGAAGCATCTCAGTTTGTATCAAAGAAAGAATTCATTATTTTTTTGGGGATTATTTTAATTAATGTTTTAGATTAAGAATAGATAAAAATAGCGAATACATTATCGATAATCCAAAATGTTAGAAAAATTCAATATTTTATTATAAATTATATATTTTTATATGTAATAAAATCCGTATTGGTGTCCTGAACCATCCCCCAGGGCTCGTATTGTGACTACCCCAAGGGCGCCTTCCATTGGCCAGGGGCTAGCGACATGCACCAAAATGGAATGTCCCTAAAACTGGGATGACATTGCCTTTTGAACATGAAACTCATGCAATCCAATAACAAAAAAAATACAATAACAAGGTAAACTGTATATTAAAAAGACCTTTTACTGTACGTAAAGGGGTCAAAATACAAGCCCAACTAGAAAGTACAAGTACAACTGATAACTGATCTTGTGAAAACCCACCAAGGATCCTACCTAAAGGGTAGGAAAAACTCTCTAATTGTTGTAATATGGTATGCCTCATCTAAGGTCTACCTCTGAGCAGCCTCCCATCCGGGTACCCCCATCCTCAGCCAGTGTTGTCTGTCTTCTCCGCAAGACACAGCATGGTGCGGGCAATCCCGTGCAGGGCTGAGTATAAAAAATACTCAGTAGGGACCCAAAGATCGCTGACGGTATCTCAAAATCCACAAAGGATAACCCAAAAAACAATAACATAATAATAATTCATTGAAACAACAGCCACCCTTAAATAGGAACATGCCCTTACATATACTTAATTTATCTATTATACCCATCTTATTTATGAGGAAACACTAGGCCCAGCTACTTAGCCAAAAACTAAACTGTTCCGTGAAAGAATGAACACCATGAAGGTAACACCACAATGGTAAGTACCACAAATGTAATGCCACACAATATAATACCACAAAGGTAACAACATGATGGAATTTAACACAAAGGTAATTCCACATAGAAGAATACGAAAAAGGTATTGCCACACAGAAGTGTACCATAAAGGTAAAGACTCAACTCATAACAGGTATAACTTATGTACAGATGTATAGATGATTTGCTGTATTTCTAGATCGTCATACTTCATCGAGAAGCTCTACTGCTGAACCACATTGGATCGAAGTTAACCCACACAGGATCAAAGACGGACCACACAAGATCTAGAGATGACCCACACAAATTCAGTATGCCCTGACCCACATTGGATCACTAAGTGCTAACCCACACATGATCCTATGATGACCACACAAGATCTGAAGATTTTTTATGTTCAGTAAGCCATAGTATTTTTGCACTATGCATGCTTGATTATAAAGTGTTCCACATCTCAAGCCATTAATCGATACTTAAAATTCCATAAAATTTCATGATGAAGTATCCCAATCGTTTTTCATTTCATTAGGAACCCAACGAGACAAACGGCAATTAAATCGGACGCCCGGTTTGTATGTTATTAGTGTTTCCGTTCCGAGGGACCGATTGTATTCGGGTTCGATCCAACACGGATGTACTGCAACATTATCTATAACTCATGTGGAGTATACCAAAGGTCCATCTCAATCTGAGGAGTATGGTTCCATATGTAGTTCTTCAAATGGATTATGGGTTCTCATGTTATGGCCAAAAAGTGTATCCATGTCTAGTTGGGGCATGGTCCGGTCCAACCCGGCATGGGCCAACTCGGTCCACGTCCGGCCCGGAAGGGCCGGGCTGCGGTAGGTTCGGGCCTTTGGGCCCTGGTCTGGACCAGTCTGGAGGGTGTGGCCTATTTGGTGAGGCCCACTCAGCACTGTCTGGACTGGTCCGCAAGGTGTCGCCCATTTGGTGTGGCCGGCTTGGCGCGATTCAGACCGACATGCTGGGCGTGGCCTGTTCGATGTGTCCCACTCGGATTGGACCATTAGGGAGCGGCCTGCATGGCTAGGTGTGGTCTTCTGTGGTAGTCCCCCATTGTTGCTACCTAGAGGGAGGTGGCCCTCGATATCCCGAATGGTCCAACAGACCATTCGGGTTGGCGAACCTAGTGGTGCCACGTGGGGCCGCCTACTGGCGCGTGAGACCCCACAATGCGGTCTCGCATGGCATGACGTAGCTGGCCGGGCTTTCGACCACCTCCCTCCTCTAGCATCATGACGACTCCATTTTCCTCATGTGGTCATTCGGGTGTCAGCCTCCCTCCCGGTACATATCCACGGCTATGTATTCATGGCCTCCTCCTCTAACGGTGGCGCGGACATGTGCCATCGTACCTCCATTTAGCCAGCCAGCGTGCGGGCCACGATCCTCCTCTTCCGCGACTGATGAGCCGCGACCTCCTCTAGCAGCGCGGTTGCACCTCCAATGACATCGCGGCTATCCAGAGTGCTAGTCGGCAACATGGGTCCCACCGGCGTAGGTCGCTGAGAACGAGGTCAGGTTCCACTCAACCCATTGATTCACCCATGAATAATGCATCAATAATGAAGATGGGGATGGATTAGGTCATGTTTGTTTAGCCCGTAACCTCTACATTAGACTCATAGCACGAAACTCGATGGCAATGATTCAACATCAATCACCGAAGTAAAATTTAACAAAATCCCTACATATTTAGATAGTTGGATATGGCATGAGGATGATGATGAAGATGATGAAGGCACCAACATTTGCTACTCCCGCAACATGCTTCTGACCAGAGTTCAAATGCTGATTCCTTGTTTTTGATCTTGAGAATTTTCATCATTGGAAGATTTCCTACCATGTTCTCCATGGATCTCCCAATGTCCTTTACCAACCATCTCCCCCACGAGAGGTGAGGAGCCTACTATAATTGTTATAAGTTAATTAAATGAATTATTGTAGGCTCATTAAACTGGGGAAGAAAACTAGAGTTTTCTCACATTAAAGGTGGTGTCAAAGGTCGGGTGGTCCTTACACCCAAAAACAAATGCGTGGTTTCGAAATAAATAAAATAAAAATTATTTGTTTATTTTATTATTATTTATTAATTCTCCCACGAAAAAACAAAAAACTAACTACTACATTCGACCTATGGAATTCAAGGTCCATGTCTCCATTAGAGAATATTGGTGCTGTAAGTTCAACGGTTTCCTCATATTTCAATTTCGATCACTAGTTCAAAAGTTACAAAAAGCTGCTCACGCGTTTACTGAAGGTACCTAAAAAACATGAAAAATTAATACCAGGATCACCTGGCCTCAGAATCACGCGCCATTAATTTTTATGGACTCATAATAATTCCATATAATTAAAAAATTAAACAGAAAATTATGGGTCTTTACATTCTCCCCACCTAAGGGATTCGTGTCCCCGAAATCTACTACACAAACTAGGGAAACAAGTGTGGGTACTGAGCAAAAATTGGAACCTCTCGCTCTAATGTGCTCTCCTAGAGGGCACCGTGTTGCCAACGTACATGCAATAGAGGTATCAATCGCACATGTCGGACTCTCTCCTGTCAATCCTCAATTTCTACTTGAACTACTTAAAACATCACCCCATCATCAATGTCTAGTTCTCCCCAGTCAATGATGTGCGGAGGATCATGCTTGTATCTTCTCAGCTAGGATATGTGGAAAACAACATGCACCGGTTGCACCAGAGGGGGTACAACTATGTAGTATGCCACTTTTAAAACTCTATTAAGAACATGAAAGGGTCCAATGAACATCAAGGATAACCTTCCGCCACAACCAAATCTACGAAAATATCATCGTGGTGAGACCTGTAGGAAGACATTGTCACCATCCTCGAATTCCATAGGTCTCTATCTCCAGTCAGCAAAAGAATTATGCATGCTCTGTGATTTCCTCATCTGCTCATGCATGATCCTCACCTTATCTGTGGTATCTTGTACAATCTATGGTCTAATGAGTTCTGACTCCCCTAGGTCAGTCCCACACATAGGTGATCATCAATGTGGACCATACAATGCCTCGAATGGTGTCATACCAATAGTGCAATGATAAATATTATTGTATGACAAATACAATAAGGGAAAGTGATCCTCCCACCTGTGGATGAAATCAAATATGCAAGAAAGAAACATGTCTTCAAGGGTCTGAATGGTCTGCACTATCAAAAATTTCATATCGGTATGAGAGGCAATGTTCAAGCAAAGATGTGTCTCGAACGCCTCCTACAACCCCTTCAATAATTGGGAAGTAAAATGTGTATCACGATAGGGGACAATCATAGATGGCACCCCATGTAGACATAAAATTTCCTACACATAGAGGCATCCCAAGCCCTATACTAAACTCTCCTCTCATATAGGTATGAAGTAGGTCGACATGATGATTCAGTCAATGATCCCCCAGATAGAATCATGTCCACTAGACGTGTGTGGAAGTCATGTCATAAAGTCTATGGAAATTCCATCCCATATCCACTCTAGAACATCTAGAGGTTGAACTAAACTATTTGGGGCCTGAGGATCCACCTTCACTTGCTAACAAGTGAGGCCCCGTGTGACAAAATATGCCACTACATTCTTCATTTCCATCCACCAATGTTGACGCCGAAGGTCATGGAACAAATTTTCCACTTATGGATGTAAAGCTAGAGGGGACGTATGGAACTCACCCAACACTCCCTCTCATAGCACCACAAGTACCATATAATGCCCTTTGAAGAGGATGACATGCTTTCCTCCATAAAAATATCTATCAGGTGCCTATCCTTTGGATATATGATCACATCAAGCCTCACAATCAGTTTCCAAAACATGAACCTCCATGAATCTATAATGGAGTGGGGGAGTGACTGTTAGTCACTGAAGATATGTTGTACCATCTTGATCCACATAGGATATCTGAAAAGTGGAAAGCTGATCTGTCGCCTCGCTTAGAAACTGCATACCAGATCTAATTTTTAGTGCATCTGCTACTACATTCCCATTCCATAGACTAAAAACTATTTTGAAGTAATATTCACTGAGGAACTCAATCCAACGTCGATGTCTCGAGTTCAGGTCCTTCTATGAGATGATATACCTGAGACTCTTGTGATTAGATTATAATGTTAAATGTTCACCCATAAAGTAATGTTGCCACATCATCAATGTGAAGACCACTATTTCTAACTCCATGTTATGGGTAGTGTAGTTCTGCTCATGTTGTCTCAGCTATCGACAACCATAAGTGATCACTCCTCGCTGAAGCATCAGGACACATCCAAACCCTATACCTGATGTGTCTCAGTAGAAAACATATCCGACGCCCTCCTCTGGTAGCCTCAAGATTGAATCACTCTTCAGTATCTACCTCCACTCCATGAAACTCCACTGTAATCACTCCGACCACACGAATTGTTTCCCCTTTGTCGTCAAAGATGATAAGGGTGCCGCTAGTCCCGAAAAATTTATGCACAAACCTCTAGTAGTAACCAGCCAATCCCAAGAATCTCCGCATCTCTGCCACACTCATGGGTGGATCCCATGAAAACACAGTCACAATCATTTCCAAATCCACCACAACTCCAGCCTATTAAATAACATGTCCCTGAATGTGGACCTCTCGTATCGAGAATTGGCACTTCATTTGTTTATCATAAAGTTGTTTCTCTTTGAGTGTATCCATAACTATCTGTAGATGATATACATTATCCTCCTCTGTAGCTGAGTATATTAGGATTTCATTGAGGAAGACTACCACAAAGCAATGGAGGTATAGCTGGAAGATCTTGTTCATGAGTCGCAAGAACTCTAATGAGGTGTTGGTCATGCCAAATGGCATAACCAATAACTCATAATGGCCATACTGACATCTAGAGGTCATCTTCTGCACATCCAAATCTTGTACCCTATGTTAGAGATAGCTATATATATGGTTTATCTTCAAAAACAACTGTGATCCCCTCAGCTGATCAAAGAGAATGTCAATCCTTGATTGCTGGTACGTTTTATTCATAGTCTCCTAGTTCAGGCGTCGATAGTCCACACAGAGTCTCAAACTCCCATCTACCTTCATAGAGAAAAATATTGGGGATACCCAAGGAGAAACACTAGGACTGATTAACCCCTTTCTCTACATTTCTTCCAGATATACACTCATCTCTCAAAGCTCCACAGGATTCATGCGATATTCTAGTTTAGATATTGGTGTCATGCCGGGTTTCAAATCAATATAATAGTCCACCACACTGTGAGGGGGTAGACTCAGAACATCATCTAGAATAACGTTAGATTACTGTTCTACCACTATAAGATAACTTGGACTCTCAACATCAACTGCTCTGAGTGTAAGGATAGCCAACTTATGTGTGATCGGTTGTACCCTCATTCCGGAAAGTCCATACTCTTCTACAAAGTCTCCATTCTCATCGGTGAAGTAAAACATCGTCCATTCCTCGTAGAAACAACACACTTTATTCCTAATATAGTCCATCTGATATTTTAATGTAGATAATGTGTCCATACCCAAGACGACGTCGTAATTCCTCGACACCACTACTAGAAGATCCCAACCAAAGATCTCGCCTCCTAGAGTATTCTCACACTGCCTGCACCAGTGTGAAATCATTGAATCTTTTCTCGTAGGAGTCTCAAGTTGTATGGATCGAGACAATGGATCACCCCAAATCTCAGATCTCTAAAACAGGGCCGTAGTAATAAAAGAGTGACTGGAACCTATGTTTAGAAGTACTGCAGGTAAGGTGGAGTAGACACATGTTGTTCCTCGTATAATCTTCAGAGTGCAATGGTCGTAGGCCTCATATGCCTAGTGATGATATCGTTTTTATCAACCTGTTCTATGTGGTCGTGGTGGACAACCTGGAGGTGGTTGTAGTAGAACCTCAAATTGCCACCCAATGCCTACTGCATGGCCTATTCCTCTTCCACATCCACCTCCTACCTACAGACCTCCATGATCAAATCATTACCTCTACCCAGGCTTTCTTTCGACCATCTTCTGGTCATCCGTATGGTGGGTCAAGCAGTCGCAAGCCATATGAACTTTACCACCACATGATTAACAACATATACTCCTCTTCTTTACTGATCTGTATTTAAAGAGACACACAAAAGACCTTGTATCCTATGATCGTACACCTATAGGACTGGTTCTCTTGGATCTATACATCATATGTCAACTTTTATCTATAGATGACTCTACAATGTGATGTTCGGTGGTGGGTCTCGCTTTCGGTGACTTATCAACAAGAATAATCTCCACTAAAAGTTTTATCTCTAACACCCCTGACTACGTCAGGATGTTGAGAGAAATCATTGAAACTCTAATATCATGTCTTATCCCCTGCTCGAAGGTCGGGTCCTGGAATAAAGGGTCACTCACTATGTCGGTGGAGTAGCGCGGGAGATCGGTGAACCTCAATGAATACTAAGTCACAGTCATGCTGCCCTACTGCATGTGGAGATGCTCCTATATACGAAAAGAGCATAAGGTTGATGAGACAAACTATTCCTTAAAAAGGCTCTTTATGTAAGCCTTGATGAGATTCAGCCCATCGTGAACTAGGATCATCAAGCTCCACCATCTTCCCACTCCTTCCTCAAGAATAATGGTAGAAAGGATCACCATAAGATCAGCTGGGGTCCCTACCAGTCGAAAAACACTAAACACAGCCTCCATACATTCCTCAGCCACATGTGGATCCCTCTCGCCCTAGAACCTCAGTGACCTCTGGTTTTGAAACTCAGTCAACATGCCCAAGCGGTGTGCACCCTCTACTTTTGGGTAGGTGGCACCAGCTTCCCAATGGGTAGTGGTGTTGCTAGTACACCACCTGATTGTAAAAATACTATAAGGGGGGCCCTTCAATGAAGCCTCATCACTTGGTGGGATGTCAACGTATAATCTACCTGGAAACCTAGTTGGATGTCTGCGTGGAGGCATCCTAGAATGAAACAGGCGCACCACGGTATATATGTTATACCAGGTGAACTTACTCAAAGTGATCACAATGAAAACATTTCAAAAACACACAAAGAATCAGTGTTTTCCAACACTAATTTAGAAATCAGATTGCAGGGTCCTGGTGTATGTATACATTGACTACCGCACCAACACTGGCTTCCCAAAACTGAAAACCACATTCATCACACATAACACAATTACCACACAGAAACGATCAGAGTCATAGTTCTTCGGTAGAACCAACTACAATAATACCAATTTTTTACGTCCCCATCCCCGAGGCCCATGTCGTAACTACCCCAAGCCCACCATCAATAAGCTAGGGTATGGCGACTAGCATTAGAAAGGCATATCCCTAAAACTGAGAAGTCATTTCCTTTTTAATCTATGACTCACGTAATCCATGTTAATAGTAAGATATAAGCACAAAGATAAATATATAGTAAAAGGAGTGTGTATAGTATGTAAAGGGGTCAGAATACAATCCCAACTGGAAAGTAAATGTAAAACTGAATCAACGCTTGTGAACACTTGCTGAGGATACTACATGAAGGGTAGGTAAACCATTTGAATGGATGTCTCTACGGTATGCCTCATCCAAGGTCCACCTCCAACCAGCCTATAGTCCTACTACCCTCATCCTCAGTCAGTGCTGTCTGTCACTGGAACAAGACACAAAAAGGTGTGGGCATAGGCCCTACAAGGGTGAGTATAAAAATACTCAGTAAGGACCTAGAGACCTTTGTAGGTCTCTCAATATCAACAAAGGATAAACCAAAAAGCAATACTATAATAACAAATCAGGGAAACAACAGTCAACCATACATATTTATATGCTCATACATATAAATAATTTGTCTAGTATACCAATCACATTACGGAAGAAACAAAAGTCCGAAATTTCTAGACAAAAGATCAACTATTCCATGAAGGAAAGTATACCACGAAGGTGGCACCACAAATGTATGTGGAAAAAAGGTTACGCCACACATAAGATTACTACAAAGGCATCACCAAGAAGGTATGTACCAAAAAGGTAACACCACGAAGTAGAATATAACTAAAAAATCACCACATAGAAGTTTACCAAAAAGATAAAGACTCAGCTCAAACTAGGTATAACTTAAGTACATTTCTATAGATGATTTGTTGTATTTCAAGATCATATTACTTTGTCGAGATGCTCTGATGTTAACCCACAGAGGATCGAAGATGACCCACATAGGATCAAAGATTACCCACACTAGATCTAGAGATTACCCACAGAAGATCGGTAGCTGCTGACCCACACAGTATCGCTGAGTGCTGACACACACAGAGTCCGAAGATGACCCACAGAACATCTAAAAATTCATCAAGTACAGCCAACCAAAGGGTTCCCTCACTAAGAAAGTTTGATTCTTTGAGGTTAAAAATCTCAAGAAATCGGTCGATACTTAAACTACCACTAAGTCCCCTTAAGATGTACCCCAATAGTCCTTTATGTCATAAGGAACTCAACGTGACACACGACACGTCAATCAGACGCTCTGTCTGTATGTTATTTTTGATTCTATTCTGAGGGCCCAGTTGGATTCGGGTTTGATCAAACTTATCCATACTCCAAGCTTATCCAAAACTCATGTGGAGTATACAATCTGAATCCAAGGATTCCAGTGCCGCAGAAGGTTCATCAAACAGATGCTCGATTGTCAAGTTGTGGCCAAAAAGCTGTATCGGGGTCCATATGGGCCTGGGTCTGGTTCGACATGGCCTGAACACGCCCAGGATGACCCCTTGGTCATGTTCCGGACCTTCTTGTTGGGCAATGTTTTCTCCACATGGCCCGATAGGGCATGACCTGCTCATATGGGTGATTTCACCATTGCGCGGAACACCCAAGCCACTAACTTGGGGGATGTGTCCCTAGATATCCTGAACGGTCCAACAGACTGTTCGGCTTGGCTAACCCATTAGTGCCACGTTGCACCTTCTGCTAGTATGCAGGACCCACCGGAGCTATCCTGCTCAGTATGAAATGGCTAATCGGGCTTCCAACTGACTCCATCCCCTAGTGTCGTGACGACGACATTGTCCTTTTGTGACTGACTGGGAGATGACCATCCTCCTAGTTCACCGCCACAGATAAGCAGCCATAACCTCATCCCCTACCGGTGGCATGGACGTGAGCCTCCCAACCTCTACACGATCGGACAACATGCCAACCATCTTCTTCCTCCACCATGACCGATGGGTAGCGGACTCCACTGGTGGCATTGTTGTGCTGCCCCTGCCATCGCAGCCAGCAAGAGTGCCAACCTACACCTTGTGCCCTATCGACATTGGTCGCCAGTGATGTGGTTCGGTTCCACTCAACTCATCGATCCACCGGCGAAGAACCCATCAACAATAAAGATGTGGTGGTATCAGTCTGTGTTCGTTTGACTTGTACCGTCCACATTTAACCGATATGACATGGATCGAGGAGAATGAATCAATGTAAATCAACGATGAACAAATTGAACAAAATCCTTACATTGTTTGTATTTTGGTTATGGAATGGGGAAGAGGATGAAGGCAATGAATGATCCAACATTTGTCGCTCCTGCAACACGCTATCGACCCAAGTTCAAATGCTGATTCCTTATTCTTTATCCGGAGAATATTCTTCATTGGAGTATATCCTTCCATGTTCTCCAAGTCTCTCCCAAAATCCTTTTACAACCATCTCCCCCATGAGTGGAGAGGAGCCAAAATTATGAATGTTATGTTCATTAAATCATTTAATGATGGATCCTTAAATTGGGTAAGAAACCAAGAGTTTTCTCACATTAAAGGCGGAGTTCAATGTTGGGTGGTCCCAAAAACCAAAAACTAAAGTGAGGTTTTAAAATAAATAGTATAAAACTTATTGTTTTATTTTATTATTTTTCTTTTAACTCTCCAATGAAAAACTGAAAAACAAACTTCCACCCTCATCCTACTGCGGTCAAGGTGAAGGTCTCATTAAGCGAATATCGAAGCGGCGAGTTCGACGGTTTCCTCAGATTTCAATTCCAAGCACCAGTTCAAATTATACAAAATTCCACTCACGTTTTTACTGAACATACCTTAAAAAAGACAAAAATTAATTCTTGGCACACCAGGTCTCATAATCATGTGCCTTCAGTTTTCACGAACTATTAATATTTCCATATAATTTAAAAACATTACACGGAGAATTCTGTGTCATTACAGTTGGGTTATAAAAATTTGGATGGAGGTGCAAGAAAATATTCACCTCGTGGTAATAACTTTGATAAAGGATACTTAGTTATTAACTAGGACATCATTTGGTGAAGAAAATGTAGGAAAAACTACACACATTATTTGACACACCTGTATTCAAGAACAAACATGGGTCAACCCTGAAATAATCACCCTTGCTGATCTGTGGCAAGGACTGAGAGGCCTTCCGGGTCCTCCCAGGCTGGAGAAAAGCTCCAAGGGTTTCAATAGAGATAATGAGAACAATTTATCACAAAAAAAAAAGATTCTAATCAATTAAATGGGAAACCATGATAAATAAATCCTTAAACCATTACATCATTTACATTTCCATCCAAGTAACAACAAAATTAATAACAAAAAAAACCATAAAAACCAAATTGAACCTGACAACCATGAAACCTCTATGTGATCCCAAGGGTCACACTCCGATCCATACAAATCATCTCCCAAGACTACAGACTCTAATATGAAAGCTGTAATAGAAAATAAAAATATAAAACTATAGGCATCAGTATAAAAACTAAGTAGGTAGGCCTGAAATAACTATATTCCCAATGCACATACATTAAATAAAGATGAATTGATTAAAAGGATTGAAAATCTATTTATAAATACTAGGTTTTCCACAAATTACATTTTCATATAAACAGTTCAAAATCACAATACAATACCCTCGTGTTTAAAAAAAAGGATCAATAGGAGAAGGGACCAATAAAACCAAATAGGAAATGTTCAATTTTCATGAAAGTAAAAAAAAGCAAATGATTGTTCATTCAAAAACCATATCATGAAATCCTTTCTAAATAGCCACAAATTACACATTTGCAAGAAACCCCAAAACCAAAAATAAGGTCTATGATCCTACACAACGTGGGAATCAACACTAACCACACTAGTATAGTAAGAAAACAAAAATACCTAGTAACTCAGAGGAGAACTAGAACATACTAATACATGAGTCCTCATCCCCAGTAGCATTCCACAGCAAATAAAATCAAAAAACCCAAATGTCTTGAAACCCAATCATAGGATAGAGAGAGGTGACCAATCACATAGCAATAAACCAAAATATCTACCTATTATCGACCACTGGTTTGTGCATAAACTTCATGTGCAACAAATGTACTCAGAATTCCTCTTCTCTAGGCTAGGATCTCATGATATGTTCACAAAGGGGTGTTCCACACATTTAAAAAAAATTGTATATATATATCACCATAAAGAACACAAAAACCGGAACCTCCCCTTGAACCCAAAGGATTGGTCCTTTAATTAAAACAATTATTACATTAGGGTGGTCCCAAACCAAGGACACTCCCTTCACATGGTCATCCGACAGGGCATGTGAATCAACTGTGGATAGGTTTTCCAAATAAACTATTTCTAAAATCCAAAATGGGTTTACAATGCATTAAAAAATCAGTCTATTCCAATGTAGAAGTCACTTTTATGCCAAGTAAATATAGAAAACCATTTGGGAAAACAATAAATATTTTCCAATCACAATTTCAATTTCTAAAACCAAATCTTTTTATAAATAACCATTAAAATTCCATTTTAAAAACCAAAATCCACCTTGAAATCCATTTATGAAACCCAAAAAATCACTTCAATTCCAATGCATGTTTACAAGAGCCAACCAAGAATTTCATTAATCTATTGATGTGAAAAACATGTTCCAACCATTTCAAATAATTAAAACCATGTAGAAATCACCTCATTCTACATAAAAAAATTATCACAAAAATGATAAATCTCTATTTGACAACTATAAATTTTGAAAAAAATCCTGACAACAATGTAATAATAAATTTAAAGGAGTGATGCAAAGGGATCTTACCACAATGGTCATGAACATCTAGAATCCAATGCCGATACTCAATAGCACATCAACTGCACCAAAGGGACACATTATTAGACCTAAATCATGATGATCAATAATAATTAGGTTTTAAAACAAAAAATCATAACCTTATCCGTGGGAGAGTGGGAATCCCATTAAAGTGAATGAAAAACCTCAAAAGTAGGAGGAGACCAAGGGAGACATGACTTACCTGATGATCATGAGGAGAAATCAAACTAAAAACACCCAAAACAGAGGTATAGATGAGCCAAGTGAAGAGGAGGATGAGACTAGGGTGGGATAACTCTAATGGTTTCTTTAAGAGTGAGTGTGGGTATAAAAATTGTGGATAGAGAGTGGTTTTTATAAATCTGGACCAACTACACGGTTAGTCCACACGGTCTACCAAACTGTGCCGAACCCATGTGAATGCTACTACCAAGAAATTTATTGACCAAACAAACTACCCGAACGGTATTAGTAATAATATAGTAGAGATATCATAGCTACTATGTCACCCAGTAGCTTCTGCATGGTTACATTGGTTAGCATTCATTTTTAATACTAACCATGCACTTACTGTGCGCTAAATGGGAGTAAGGGCCAACCCACCCCAAAACACCAATTTTTTAAAAAAACATTAAGAAACCAAAGGATGTGAACTATTCCCTAAATGTAAGGAACAAAAAATCCAAAATTTCAAACCCATATCACCCCGTTCTGATGGAAATGACCAATAAAACAACTTGATCATGGACTGAAGATGAATTTAAAAACACGGGTGTGACATTTCTCCCCACCATAACACTTTCCACCACTAGAAATCCTACCTATGTCATGTAAAAAACTAATAACCCAGTACACCATTAAAACTCATTTATATTCACAATGAACCACAACCAATGTTATTACATAAACACTATAAACAATGAAGACCTAAAAAATGAACATGAGAGACCAAATGGGATATCCACTAAGTTCCACCGACCCTTATACATTTAAACCCCTTAATTTGAACGGTTCATAAGATATAGAACCTTCACAATTCAAAAAAACCTCAAAAAAGGAATGATAATCATAATCAAGCATAACTCAAACTATCCACCAAAAACATAGGAAAAATCTTAAACCACCTATCATTGATACATTTTTTACCATACATAACAAAACCACCAGAAAAACATTCTTATGAACTGATACTCAAAGGATGAACAAAAAATTCAGTGGTTCTATAATAAACCATCCATCACTAAACCGATACGAAGAACAGAACCCAGATGTTGACATGGGGAGGCCAGAATAAACTCCTCAACATTAGAAAAAACCGACCACATGAAAAGAAAAAAAATCCTAAAATAGGATACCAATATGGGGAGTATCGAATGGACTCACCACCATTAGAAATAAGTTCACACCTTTTAATTTTGAGGAATATCGATGATATCTATAGTGAGTCTCCCCACTATAAAATCTATTACGATTAAATGAACTCAGGATCCTTCTCACGAGAGAAACAAAAATTATCTGCCACAAGGGGAGGGGATGGAAGGACCATATAATGGACTAAAAAGACCAAAACCAATAACACACAATCACATAACATCCCTGGATAACCAAAATCCATCCACACTCGATTCACATATACTGGCCAAACATGGTCCATTAAAAGGGGAAGTTACACTTAGTGGGATATAGGAAAAAGAATTTTAAGAAGAAGAAAAAAGTACCCCCCATAAATAAGTGAAAACATTCCCACCTAAATGGGTCACAATGTGGAAATATGGTTCTGAAACATTTTTCACTTAATGGAACCATTAAAACCATAACAGATACACCATAGTCTTGAACTGCATCCATCATTTGCACTACAGACATAGATTTATCCAAGTCCTTTGATTCTAATAGTGTTCTTCTAACTAAATTCCATGCTCACTCTAGGACCTATGGTTATTGATCTAGTAAATGAAGCATATCCTACCTCATAGTTAGGATATAGAAACCTCTCAAATGCAACTTATAACTTTTGTTCCTCATGTAACCACACCACATTCCGGGCCCACCCAACATACCCAATCACAACACAATACTCACTATGCCTCAACATGTCACATCACTATGAATGTGAACTAGATGATTCACACATGTATTATCATTTTTCCATCAAATAAAGTTTAATGATATAAATGATAAGAGGGGATACATTTTCATCTAGAACTGAGAAGTCCAGAATTCTTTTTGGTCGGAGATTACTTTTTTAAAATAGATGTCACAAAAATGATCCACATCATCCACCTATGCATTTAAAAGAGAACACAACACTTTTGGAGACCAATGAACTTGACAGCTGCAATGATAGAAACATTAGAAGAGAGGGATCATAACCTAGGTCCCAACCGGAACATGATTCTTACAAATGGATATAACATATCCATATGACCATTCTCACCACCTTAGTTTTATAGAATGACCATAGCTATGAGAAACCAACGAAAGATATAGAGATCCATTATTGGATAGTTGTTGGAACTAATAGCTTTAGAACATGTGTCCGAACTTCTTAGCAAGAAATTTCCCTTCACTAATTCGATATTAGACCTTCAGACACAACCATGTAAAATTATACCCTCAATGACCCTGGGAAATCGAGAAACTAATTCTTTTTTCCTCCTCTATCACATCTACCCCCCCCCCCCCGTTCAGAGTGGATCCACTCAACTGAAAAGGAATGATGGAGATTCTAGTTCTAAATTCCAATATTGAAATCTCTTCACTGATCGACTAGAGTGTATACCCAAGGGGAGGTTACCCATGAAAACATTCATAACATATATTTATTATTCATAGGGATGCGCTATAGACAATGGAGGTAAAAAACGGTCACAACTGAGTTGGTCCATTGGCCATTACATACCGCAAAAAGACACTGAAAAAAAGGAAACCACCACCAAGTTTTCTCAAAACACATTTTATAATAACTACAAACCAAAATAGAAACTACAAACACTAATAGAACCAAAAGAGTACTAGAGGTCAAATTCCTCGAAATTGGCATTCTGAAAAACGCAATAAGACAAACTAGACCACTTCTTTAAAATAAATCACTATTTGAATTAAAACATTTTTTTGGTTTACAAACTCATTGATGAAATCCCATGGAGTCTCATTGATGCATATCCTTGTGCCATACCGACCACCCATTCACTTTATCACACATTACCATGCATATGGTCACCCGTGGAAAAAAAATTTTTAATAAAACTTTTTCAACATTCAAAAAAAATCATTCAACCCATATCTCTATTTTGAA
Organism: Viscum album; assembly: GCA_963277665.1. Taxonomy (NCBI): domain Eukaryota; kingdom Viridiplantae; phylum Streptophyta; class Magnoliopsida; order Santalales; family Viscaceae; genus Viscum; species Viscum album. Next base: position 2,139,194,022 of record OY728163.1, on the reverse strand, counting down.
ACTACCTGATCCTCTTTTAAAATACCTTCAACAAAAAAATTTGAAACCCAATTCGAAACACCTAAATAGTTTCCAAAAAATGCCAACATGTCAATTTAAATTCCATTTCTCGACCCCACATATCCCTTCAAAAAAATTACACAATTAATGATATAGAAAGTTCACAAAGATTCATTAATCGTAAAAACAAAAATATTTTTGGGCTCCACTCATTTATTTTCAATGTATCTCATCCAATTTTAATGCATTTCCAAATACCAATTTTCTCAATCTCAAATTTTTTTTAGCAGTTCAACCCATCCCATTAAACGATTTCAGTTTTACCACAGAAATTCATTTCATGAAATTCCCAATCCCCTAATACCAATATAAAAACGGTCTTGAAAACATATTTTCAACATTCCAAAACCATGTCATTACCATTTTAAATATTATTTCTCACCCATCGAAATAAATACCGTAAAATATAATTTTTCATAATTATTGAAGACCCACAATGGTTTATAAGGGGAACATTATATCGATTGGTGACATTGACATATGGTCAGTGGACATATTCCACTCTCACCACCATCACAGACTTCATCCTAGGGAAATGTTTCCCACTCTATATGAATTTTTAGGCCATGTGTGATAATGGAGGCCACATTCCAACTCCTTTGTCATTTATCAATACCAAGAAACCCACAAGAACCATGGAAACTGAAAAATACAGACATGCCACGGTAACCTGACATTTAGAATAAGAAAGGGTTCATTACATCCTTCTCATTCTGACACCCTGAACTAGAAAATCCTATTCCTTCATCCATTAAATCCTCATAAAATTTTTGGATACATTATAATAAAGGTTTAATTAAGTGCTAACCTACCTCTAATAAAATTTTCTCACAAAAAAACCAATGTCATCCCTGAACTAGTAACCTAAGCCGATCTACGAAAAGTCCAAAGAGGTGTTCTTGATCCTCTAAGGATGGAAACAAGCCCTGAGGACATAAATAGAGATGATGGGAATAGTTTCCACAAAAAAATAAAAGAAAAAATCTAAAAATACAATGAAATACCCAATAAATAATTCAATAAATCTTTACATCATCTACATTTCCATCGAAGGTACAAGAAGCTGAATAATAAAAAAATATTGAAAAAGAAAACTAATCCTGACACCGATGAAACCTATATGAAACCCCAAGGTTCACACTATAATACATACTAAACATCATACTGGTTGATTGAGTCCAAGATAGAACATGTAACAGAACCTAAATACCAAATGAAACTGTATACATGATAACTAAAACTCAGTAGGTAGGCCCAAAATAACTATGTTCCCAGTGCACATCATTTAGTAAAAATAAACATTGATTAAATATTTTTATATACACTTTAAAAATATGGGTATTTCAACAGTTTAAATATTAATGTAAACAAAATCAAAGTCAAAATCAATTTCCCTCATTTTTAAAAACAAGGTTTAAGGGGAGATGTGGGCTAAGATAACTAAATATGAAGTGTTCATTTTTAATGAAAGTGAAAAATGTGAAATTCATTTTCATTCAAAACCCATTTCGTGAAAAAATTATAAAAGGCCACACATTCACCATTTTCATGAACACACCAAAACCAAATACTAGTAGAATTATCGTTCATGGCATGCGGAATGACACTAACCTACTAGTATCATTGGTACACAAGAAACCCTAGGAACTTACATGAGAACTTGAACATAATAATACATGAGACCCCTTCCCTAATAGAATTCTACACACAATGAAATAAAAACAACAACACTCCAAGCCACCATATCCCTAGATATACCAAGGGATCTAGTCCCCCAACAATAGTCTCAAATATCCACCTACTATGGGACACTAGTCAGTGCATGAACTACCAATGCAAGAAATCATCTCATAATTCCCCTTTTCTATTCTATATTCTCATGCTATGTTAACGAATGGGTGTTTCAAAAACATTCCAAACACAATCCATATATATATATCACTATACACATCACACAAATCGGCACCACCCTAGCCACATCAAAGAGAATTCATTCATCTAATACAATTATTACATAAAGTTGGCCCCATTATGAGGATAGTCTTGTTATATGGTCAAACAACAAGGCAATTGACTCACCCCCGTAAGGGTTTTCCAAATAAACCATTATGAAAATGCATAATTGTCTTTACAATGCTTCCAAATATCAAACCATTCTTGAAAATCTAAACACAATCAACATTCATCTTAATTCAATTTAGATATCCATCTTCCAAACACAAATAACTATTTTTATTACACAATTTTATTTACCAAAATCAAACCTTTTTATAAATAACAAATTACATTCGATTTTCAAACATAAAATACTCTTATGAATCCCTTTTAGTAACATAGAAACATAGCATCACTTCCTAAACATGTTTTGAAGAGCCAACTATGAATTTTAGCAGGCACATGACATGATAAACCCATTCTACCCATTTAAAACATTTTAATCCAAGTATAAATGACCTCCATTCACATAAAGAAATTATTATAAAAATAAAACATCACTAATTTAAACTAATTAAGGTGTGAAAATCATGAAAACAATTTATTCATAAAATTAATGGAGTGATGAAAAGGGATACTACATGAAATATCAAAGAACAGCTGGTATCTGATATGAAAACTCAATTGCACCTCAACCCCACCCTAGGGATAAAAGTTCTAACCTAAAAAATCATGATAGAACAAATAATATAGGTTTTAACCCAAAAAATAATAACATTAGATAAAGGAGAGAGTGAACCCTATGAAACAAGATCAAAACCCTAGAAATATAGGAGAAACCAAATTAGAGTGGTCTTACAAGATTCTATGTAAAAGATACCCACAAAAAACTACTAAAAAATAGATTTCTGGAGTAGTTAATGGAAGGGGTGGAGGTGTCTAGTGTAGACAAACTCAAATGGGGGGGGGGGGTAAGGGTGTGTTTGGGTATAAAAATCTAGGGTAGAGAATATTTTTTTTAAAAACTAGTTGGGATGCATGGTTAGTCCGCACGATCAGTCAAATAGAGTATGTACAGTGCGATCACTACTGCTGAGAAACAGATCGACCACATAGCATACCTATATAGAATGACTAATCACACAGTATCATTGTAGTAGCTACTACTTTACTTAGGAGCATATTCATGGTTACCTTGGTCGAGGCATACAATTACTACTAATCATGTGCTAATATTCCACCAAGGCCTACCCTCCCAAAAAACACCCATTTTCCCAAAAAACTCAATGGGAAACCAAAAGTTGATAGATTGGACAAGAAATAAATGAATGAAGTCACCAAAATATAAACCTATCACACATGATTCCCAAAGAAATAACCAAAAAGTCAACCGGAACCAATACCGATGTTGAATTCCAAAACCCAGGTTTCACACCTATGAGATATATTTTGGGGATTCACATTATTTTTCCATACCATTATGATGGAATTAAAAGATTTCTAATGATGTAATAACCAATTAGGTTAGAGATTATAATTGGAATATGATAATAATGATACTTGATTTAAACCTAGATATTCATATGTTATGTTAAGTATTTCATATAATAGTTTTTTTCATATATTTAATTTTTTACATTTATAAATTTAAGAATAAAAATTAAAAATTAGGTTTTAATTATCGTAATAAATTTTATTGTAAAAGTGAGACACCAAAAGCTTATCCTTGAAAAAACACTAAAGGAAACCAAGCAATAGTTAAAAGATAGATTTAGCCTAATCGAATCTTTATCCCTTAATAAGTTTCGAGAGAGAGTGGTTACCTTGTAAGTCTAGAGCATAATTTATAATTGGATTATATATGAGATTAGGTTAATGATATTATTGTTATAAATTTCCATATATCTTGATTTATGATTAAAAAGTTGAACCTCACTCTATTCATAAGACCTCCAATTTTAAAAAAAATTGAGTTTAATGAGTTCATGTGATAATGACCTTTGAGGAAACAAGATTTAATTTATTATATGTGAAAAATAATTGGAAAAAAGTACAGAGGGGATTGTATCAAAACAATAATAATATGTTTCAATGGTAAAAATGATTACCATCAAGATCTGTATTTTCAATGGGGGATAAAAATATTGGTTAATAAAATTTAATCTATAATGTTCCATTAAATACAACACTCATACCTTAGTGTTTATATTAACATTATCTTTTTTAAAATAAATTCTCTAAATAGTGGTATAATGATATTAATAGACCCTGGAAACTATAATATAATTGGATAAAGAAATATCTCATGCTATGACTACACATAAATTTGATCATAATAATTAAAGTGCACTTATTATCCACTATATATATTGGGGGAAAATTTATAGATTCTACTTATTGACCACCCATTATATATAACAACATTTCTATGAGCATTGAATCACCACCCCATTTATTTGAAATTGAAATATTGGAGGAAACATCTAGTTTTAATATTATTATTTACAATGTATATGATTTTGGGAATATGCCCTATGAGAATATTATTTTTCTCTAGAAGATGAATTTTTTATGATTCTTAAATTAGATTTTTTCATCACCACACTAACACAATATTAATTAATAAATAGGGATATCATATCTTATATTCAAAATAATAATATTATTATCAAAAACATTAATGAAATTATTGAACTCTCTTTAAAAAATATTTCAATAATATGTATTTTAGTTCCTAATCTTGATGGATACTTAACTCAATTTAACAAGAAAATCAATGTTGATGATATTATTATTATGAGAAAAAGGTTAAATTTTAATTTGTATCTAATATTGTAAAACATAAATTTTATTAGAAAGGCTATCATCAGTTTTATATATCATTTTGATAACTATATATATTTTAATTTGTATCTGATTTAGAATTTCAAGGAAACAATTAATTTAAGCGGGGGGGAAATTAACACCCCAAGATATTGAGTGAATTTTCCTGTAATAAATAATATTTCCAATAAATTGTTTAATAATAAAATATGATCTAAAATTAACCATGTTACATTTTTTTTGAGTTCATACATTATAAAAAAGTACATGAAATGATGTATAAAAGATCGTGGTTGATTACATCTCTTAAATTCTCATAAATTAAATTTGTAAAATAATTTGAAATGATTAATATCTTTAATATTAGGAAATTTATTTGAAAATATTCACCCTGTAAAATATCCAATTGTAGAACAAAACTGTCATTGAGGAAGTAAATAATGAATGCATACAACAGTATCCTAAATAAAACATTTTAAGAGTGAATTAAAAAGTGAGAATCAAATGAATTATTTTTAAGCCAATATATATATATATATATATATATATATAAATTTTTTAAATTTGAACAATATAAATATGGAAATTGAAAATATGGTTAATGAAAATATGTTCCTCGAATATATGGTTATTAGATATAAATGTATCCAATATGTATAAAAAGGTAATGTGTTGATAGTTATAAATTTACATAATATAATTTAGAAAAATAAAATAATAAAAAAATATATAATTTAATTAAAATATATTAAAATTTTCTTTACATGTTAATATATAACTATTAAAGAATTATATGACAACATTCAATGAAATATTTTAAAATAAATATATTTATGAAAATAAAAGATTACAATAAAAAAAATTAATTATATTTTGGTAAATATTATTTAATAAAAAATTAATATTTATAAGAATTATTTTACTAAAATGTTTGTATAATTATATCTTAAAAAATTAAAAAGAATTAGAAAATTATTTTTATCAAATTCATTCCTAAATATGTTTTAATTGTATATGTTGGATTAAAATTAATTTTCATCAACTATTGAGATAGATTATTATTAAATGAAATTTATATTTTTATTTATCACTTTAAAAAAAATTTAGGTCTTTATAAAATAAATTTTTATACAAATTAAATATTATTACCTTAGAAAAACAATCATTTTTTTTAAAAAATTATATTTATAAACATTTTATAAATAATAAATAAATTATATTGGTATTTTTTATAGATATAATATGATGCATAAATATATAATAAACCTATTAAAATTAATTAATTTTGTAATTGATAGAAAATAATAATGAAAAACACATAATGTTTAAAAAGTTATTTTTCTACAACGTTTATTCCATATATATTTTTTTAATTAAAAGGTATTTTTGGATATTTATAAATTAAATCAGATTAAATAGAGCCCTATTTTTTTATATAGAAACTTTCCAGGAGGTTCATCTTATATTTTTATTAATTTTTTTACCATGGTAAGTATTTAATCATGGGTAATAACAATGAAAATGGATAACTTAAACATTTATAAAATTTGAATCATTTACATGATTCATAGGAGTACTATAATTTTTTTTATTAGGTAGAATAGTCTCACACACATTTCTAATCAATAATTTCCATCTTAAACATCCATAGTCCCTTGTAATTCCACTTTACCCACATATAACAATTATTTCTAAGTCAAAGTACCACTTTATGAACTATAAATTGAGTACACTTTCACCCTAATCAGTCCAAATCTATCCTGAGAAATTTCATTTGATATATTCTAATTATACATACCGTTGAGAATTATTCAATTGTTTTTCTCCCTTTATTTCAAAAAAATTACCGAAGTCCTACATTACCAAATTATTCATCAACCGATGAATAAAACTCTAAGTTTGAGTACTATCGACTCCCTAATTTTTTCTTCTTTAACATTTTATCAACACTCATATAAACATATTTTTAACATAGAAATATAATTAAATCAGTTTAATATATTTTTGGAAATTTTTTTATAACTATGCAACACTGATCACTAATTTTATTCCTATCCAATATGAAATGATAATCTCACTCGTGTTATGTGAAAACTACAACATCCATAATCCCTGTATTTTATTTATTGTAACAAAAATACTCGAATTTTTATAAGAATTTACATAATGGATAAAAATATATCTATTATTATATGATGTTTTCACAAGGGTAATATTAATTTTGAGACTCAATATTAATAAACTATTATTTTTTCATTAAATATTAATTATATATGTTAGTTACAAATTTTATCTTGATAACTCGTAACTAGAACACTCCTAGAATGGAAGTATAAATTTATAGATAATCATGTAAATTCATTTAAAATACAAAAAATATTATCAAAATGGTGTTCTTTGTAAAAATAAGAAGTTTCAATAATTATATTATAGAGTCTAAAAAATAATCTAAATTAATAATATTCTTTGAATAAAACAAAAACAAATAAAAAAATTAATGTAGAAAGAATGGTTATAATTGAAGAGTAAAACAAGAAATAAATATAAATAATTTTATAAAATATGTGAATGATATAGTATATAAAATATTTTATTAATATAATTATGTTTATTATACAAAATGTTAGAGCATGCCCAACCAACTGAGAGTCCTTGTTACGGGTTTCCTATCTCAACATCCATTTTTTGAGACAAATTCAATTTCTACCATTTTTTATATGATATGTATAATTCTATATTTATACCATTTTCATGAATTATCATTAATTATAGGGGTTTATAAATAAATTTAATGTTTTATCTATCAACATATTTTTGATTGAAAAGATATCAAATCTTAAATGGATATGACAGACTCAACATTCCATTCTTTGAGTCATAGTATAACTTAATGAGTTTAATTATTCCATGTTTTGTTTAATAAACCATGTGATTATGTTTTATTTTATATCAAAATTATTTTCTTATGATTTAAAATTCATCAATGTAAACACATTTATGAAAGTCACTTGCTTCAATGGGTTTTATATTTATAAGGGTTTTTATTGAATCAACAATTTTCCTTGAGTTTAAATAATACAAAATTTACTAGGATTTTACAATATTGACTTATTCTATACTATTATATCATTACATTATATTTCCCCCACAATTTTTTTGGAATTTATATGATAACATGATATTATTCTTCCTGAAGTAATTTTTTCAACATTGTAATATGTCATTGTCTAGAATAATTCTCATCCAATTTAATGAATTTTTTTTGTTCTCATTTATTTTTTATAAAACAATAATCATGTTTTGTCACAACTAATATTCAAATATACCATTTCATTATTTTAATGAAAAAAATGAATTATCTTATTTCACTACAGGTGTTACTATAAGGGTATTTTTTCAAAAAAAAATTGTAACATCAATTCAACACTTGAATTTTTATCTTATACCCTACATTAATTGTCTTGATATTTATTTATTTTACAGTCCACCATTATGTGAGATTAATTTCAAATTAAATTACTAAAATTTCATCACATTACTATTTCAAAATTTTCATTTCAAATAGAATCATAACTTTTTAAATTTATAAAAATATTAAGAAACATTTTTTAAAAAAATTCATCATTTTCATTTTATCTTTATACAAGATGATAATTATTCCAGGGAGTTATGTTTTATCAAAAACTCTAGAAATTATATTAATTTTTTTCAGTTTTGAGTATGAAGTTCTTGGTATCAAATAATCAAATACTCCATCAATTATTATGTGGTCTTATATAATGCTATCCAAAAAAACATTCCTTTCAACTATGTCATCATACATAATTATCATCATGTTATGCTGGGGATAGGTTTATGTGATACCATCCGCCTTATTTATCTTGATAGAATACAAAATGATCCTTTATTTTTTTTACAACTCACTTATTTTTCATGGGTCAATTAAGAGATAATAGAAATATTTATGAATCAATGTTCACTTAGAAAACATATGTATGGTTTTGATGATGTAATGGGTGGGATATAACATATAGAGTATTATAATTCATTGTTTAATGTTTTAATTTTTATTAGATAATCATGGGTGAAAAACACCTTTCTTAATCCACTATATGATGGGTAGTAGAAATGTGGGTCCTAGTCCATTATGCGATGATAAGTTTGAACATGATTTTGTATCCACAATGTGAAGGGTGGTGTAAACTTGATTATTGATTTGATATGTTATGATTCATTTGATTATGTTTCTCCCATAGATCCTTTATATGATATATTTACTAACCTCATATATTTTTTCATTATATTCTTATGTTTTCTTTAGGACTCGTGGGTACGGTCGATGGATTCCACAGTCATATACCATGGTGTGTTTTTTACCATTAAACATGGAGTTCAGTCATATTTTACCATATTGATTACTCTTGTTTTTATATATTCTTCTAAAAAAGATATTATCCCATGCTCATGATTTCTCACAAATTTGTGGTTAAAAAATGATTACATGTCTATATATTTTTCCCATTCTAAAAATTTGAGCTCACAAAATCTTATTTGTTCCATTAACTAGGTTATTAAAATATTTATAACATAAAAAAATGTTTTGAGGATGTTTTAATATGGAGTAATTATAATGATTTGTTCACAATTATTGTACACTATATTTTAATGTAGCCTTTATCCAAGGTAACTAATACATTGGGTTAGGGGATTGTTATATTGTTTCTATAATATATTGATTACAATAAAAAATATGTATGTTTGTATTGAGTGATCTCACTTGGTATAAAATCTAATAAGTATTTTTTTTGTTTTTTATTTGGGTCATAGGAATCGAAATATTGGGTATATAAAAATCCATCAAACACTCTTCAACACATGATAGATATATATATAAAACTCGTATATGAACAATGTATTATTTTCATCCTTTAAATTTTAGATATTTAGTTATTTATGAACCATATATTTTTCTTCCGTATAGAAATAATAAAAGGACTCAAACTTATAAAATTAAATAATCTTGAATTTTGGTCAGGAAATTATTTTACTTCACATTAAGGATCCTTCCATGTTTAGTGAAATGTCCCAAACCTCCATGGTCTATTATATAATGAAAATATAGTGTTTGAGGTGTTCTGTGAGGCATTAGTGACTCATTTCAAGATTTTTCCCATAATCTAGTTTATGGATGTCAGCTCTTCTAATGGTGGGTAATTAACTGGTAGGTCCTAATGGGTAGTTGCATCAGTGATTTCTGTCGGTGACTCGAAACCGTGACCCACTAACGGTGACTGATGTTGGTGACTCGCAACTACAAATCGATGGTCGTGACTCACGTCTGGGACCCGCGATGGTTACTCACAGACGGTGACTCACGTCACTATCTCTAGACGGCGACTCAAACCGGTGAGTTATCTAATGGTTATTTAGGAATGGTAGGTCACTAACAGCGAGTCAATACTAGAGACTTACACCAGTGTGTCATCTGATGGTGAGTTCTCCTTTGGTAGCTCACCTGATGGTGACACATTGAACGATAGGTCATCTAATGGGGACTCCCCAAAAGTTGACTCATCAAACGCTGACTCAACAAAATGGTGACTCACTATGTATTAGTTCACTGAAATGTGACTCACCACTGGTATCTCACAACAGTTCCTCACCAAATGCTGATTCTGTTCCAAATTCTGTCAAATTTAATGTTTTCAAAAGTTTTTCCATATTCACCCCTTTAACATTTTATTTGATGTAAAATGAGTTTAAAACCATTTTTATGTGTTTTTTAATCCATTTCAAAGGATGTAAAATGAATCATTAATTTCCTAAAGTTATGGAGGTTTTAGAAAGTCTAAACACGTCGTCTTGATCATGATCTGACATTAATGTATTGTGAAACTATTCTTCCATTGATATTGTATGTTTCTCTTATAAAGATGTGATCATTTGTCCCTTTTTTGTTTTCTATCTAATATTACTCCAGTAATTCCCCAAATCCATTATTCCCTCAGGTTCCGTGCATCTTTGTTGAACCATTGGTTCGTCATTCCCTGGTGCCTTACAGAACCCTATTAGGCGTAATGAGGATGTGTTGTTCATCTATTTCTTGAAGTAGCAATTCCTTCATTCCTCTTCTTTTTGTGTCATGTTGGGTGGGTATATGAATGTTTCCTTTTGAATGTAGTTGAATCAACATTTAATAAGGATAATCAAATCCCCTTAAATCCAATAAAAAATTTTCTGGGGGGAATACACACATTATTTTGTTTCATTATTTATTGATATCGTGATTTTTATGGGCTATATGCCCACTGAAATTGTGGTTGTTGGTGGTCTTTGATTGTGCACTCTGAATGACTTGTGATGGCTTGTTAGTGATAATGTATTATATATATATATATATGAAAATTATTAATTATTTATATTTGGTTAAATAAATTTATTCCCCCAGATAAAACTTTTTTGTGTGATAATCCTTGAATTATCAAAGTTGAATTAAAGAACGAGTGTTTTCTAAATACGAGTACACCACTATTTTATTAGTGTGGTTGGGTGATGTGTTTTTTTATGTCCTATTCATTATATGGTTATGTTTTGGTGAGGTTTGGAGCGTAGATGTAGGGTGGTGTGGTATGGGTGGTGTAATGGAATCACAAGTTATGATATTGACTTGTAGTGGAGTGGATTGACAGTGTTTGAGGAGTGGGACTGTAGGTTTTGGTTGTGCAATGTTTATGTTAATAGGTGTGATGGATTTGGTGATGTTTTGCATTGGGTCTTCCATATCTAGTTATATTGAGAGGTGTTAATTTTTATGGGAATGAGACAAAAGTTTTTATGTATCATAGGATGGATTGTGAAGAACTAATTTGAAGAATGATGATGTAATTGGTTGGTGTGGGTATTAAACGAAGTGAAAATAAGAAGTGAGGTTCCATACTATGGTTTTTCCCTCTACATGGTTTATTTTTTCTATCTTGTTGTGTGTAATTATTGTTACTTTCCCAGGTAGTTAGGTAATAAACAACTGGATTTCTTATTAAATAATGATAATTGGTTAAACAGGTTGGCTGGGGTATGTATTGAGTGTTTGCATGTTGTAAATGTAGTTAATTTATGTTTCTCCAAAGTGACTATTGACGGGGTTAATAAAATGAATTTAGATGTTTTATAAGATTTGTAAGTATCACCTAGTGGTTGATTATTCGTTTTAGATCTCATGGTTTGGTCTTGAGCATTTTATAATAATAGTGCATACCTATATTTTTATTATTTTTATATAGACACCCCATCCTAGTTGAGCAGTATATACCCAGCATGCCTATTATCATGGGAGAGGGTGTCTCTCCCAAAAACACTAGTAGGAGGATGGGAGGATGAGAAACTGATCTTCCTTGAGCCCTCTCCCAATACGGCATAACCCATGATTCTCCAAAAAGGTAGTTGTGTGTGAGTCATAGGTGTGTACGGGCGAGTTGTTCTTTCTTATGTCTTATTAGGATGAGATGTGTTATGATTTCCTAGGTGTCTTCAAGATGGGATATGTTGGGATTTCCCATCTGTTTTTAGGATGTTACATGATATGTGGCCAAGGTTTCTCCAGGTGGAATGTGGTTTGAGGCCCAGGTGTGTTTAGACAAGATGTAATGAGGTTCAATTTCCCAAGTTGTGGTATTAGCTATGAGGCATAGATTCGTATGTGCGGTTTTAGAAGTGGTAATTTCTATATATGTTTGACTGTCTTGATTTATGTCTTTAGGGTGTGATTGGATAATAAATTTGAAGGTTGTTTGGGGTACCCTATCATTGATGTGCTTACTATGGTACATTACTAGACTTATGTTTCTTGTTGATTAATCCTTGGTGTGGTGGGAATTCATATGATACCCTGTTAGGTTCTGTTGGTTATTATGATTCAGATAATTTTGCGTGAGAGACCATGATTTCACTATTGATTATACTTTTATACTCAACATATGTTATAAAACTACTTTCAGGATTCTATGTGGATTTTGAACACAATGGTGGGCATTACTATCTCAAACTTTGGGATTGTTTCTCTGTCACTTCTTAGCATTACTTTTGGATATTTACTTTGGATATTTTCCTTGTATTGGTAGCAGTTATACGTTAAACATTCTTATGGGGTGGATTTTTATTTTTCTTTTATATATATCTTGGGGTTTTTTTTGGATGGACTATCTTATCTCTTTATTTTGTTTTCTTATAAAAGGGAAAAGCCTCCCATTTTCTTGAGATTCTATAGCCATGGTGTAAGTCGCCTTCCAAGGGCCAATTGGAGGAGGGACTCTGGTGGGTGGGAGGAAAAAAATTCTTTTTCATAATTTCTCACTCAGGATAGTCATCTGTTGGGGGAGGGGTCATGAAATTTATAGTTTTAGAGTATTAGTACATTATACATAAATAATAACCCTATTCAAACAAAGAGGATACTACTAAAACAATATCAAATTTTTCATAATACAAACCCTTTAGAAATAAAACATGTTTTCTTTGAAAAATAATCATAATATTTTACTTGAATTCCATATTTCTATTACACATCATTTTAACCTATGAAAAAGACATAAAGACTTGGAATGAGAACAAAAACCACATTATGTGATATAAAGAAATAAAATTTGTTAGTCCAGTGGAAATCAGAAAACACATTCAAAACCCTTTTCCTAAAAACCCATAAGTATGAAGGGAAACATCATGTAGTTTCCTTGGGAAATATTTACCATATCATCCTTAAATTAATCCTTAATCATGGAATAACCATTTGATCAAATTCATTATCTCTAGTACCTAATAAATTGTAGAGCTATAATGGGTCTCACCCGTCATATCTTTCTATATAATGGGATCAAACCAATATATCGTGAACTATAATGGAGATAAAACTATCATACCATGACCTATAATGATCTTAAACCTACATTAAAATTTCCAAGGATCAAATCATGAATAAATAACTTGATAACACATTTAAGCATATGAAAAAAACACACATTTTGATATCAAAATACCACATTTCTATTAAAAACAACAATAAAATATAAAATCCACACACATAAAAATAAAATAATAACATTAAAAATGAATTTAGAGAAGGATAAATAATTCATTATTGTAATATGGTGTTACAAAAATTGGAGAAGTCACTCATAAAATATATATATATATATATATAGTCTTTTTGATTTTTTATAAGTGATAAATTTAAATGGATTTCAAAAGAATGAAACTTACATAACCCTTGAAATAGATCCATTTTCAAATAAAATAAGAGAAATTAAAAAATAAATAACCATATATATACTTTAATGAAATCAATTTTGAAGACATATATGTAATATATAATTATTTAGAATAATAAATATTTATATACTTTAAAACAGTGTTTTAGTTAAAAAGTCTATTACCTCGGGTTTGAATTCCATTAATTATATTGAAACCTCCTGTATAAGGGTTTTAATATATTATATGACCATATTAATATTTGAAATACATTATATAATATTTTTATAAATTATTTTCTCCCATTTATTAATAATATTTTTTGTAATATTCATTGTTTAGAGTCCGTTATTTACAAGGTTTCCATGCTTGGTTCGTTATGGATTTTATTATTGAATGGATGAGAACCTCCAAAGTGGAATTAAATGGTTTTTATATTTTATAGAACATTAAATTATACCATATATAATTTTTTTTAAATGAGGATGAATCTTTAGAAAAAACATTAACGATATTCATTTAGAGCACTTTGGTGATTCTTTGATCATCACAAACTAGTTTCATTATATAATTCAATATTATGAATATATGTTAATTATAAAAAATAAAAGTGGTTATATCATTAATTTTACAACCTTTTTCAACCATTAAAATTATTTGACTATAATCAATCAGGGAAGAAATGAAAATTGAAAACATAGCATCAATGTTGTGGGTAAATTGACAGATCATAGATATTGGTTTAATTTCAAGAATAAAATGAAGAGGATAAGAAGTGTGTTGATTAATTTTTTACATTAAAATTTAAAAAATATAGTATATGTAATATATTTTAGTTCTAATTTTTATTTGAATAGTTGAGGTTAATAGATTATAATAAATGAAAAATAATTGAAAACAAAATGAAAGAGGATTTTTACAGATTGAATTCTATTACATGAGAACCACCATATGACCCTTGGTTTTGGCCTTCTATTGAGGCCAGTAATACTTTGACAAGGGGAAGAGTTCTAAAATGTCTTTTAGGTAGAATTTGTACATGGATAAAATCTTGAGAGGTATGATGGGATGAGGTGGTGAGGGGTGGTTTTTATAATGGAAGAGGTGGTCCATTATTTTAAAATTATTTTAATATATTGCTCAAAAAAGAAATAGTTTTGGTTTTGGGACTAAATAAAGTAATTAGTGAATTTTAATTAAAAACAAGGGTGGCTACATTAGCAGAAAATCAACCATGACTAAATAATTAAGGTATTTAGCTTCTTTCATAAATTATCGTAATTCACTATTCATAAAAAATTCATCTATTTTAAAAAATATATTAAAATTCACCCTAACAATTTTTTAATGTTTAGAATCCAGAAATGAACTCTATTTTATGAATATAATGTTATAAATATGTTAACTGTTTATTTTAATTTAAATTATAATTTATTAGAAATAGAACAACATTAAAATTATAACTGATTTTATAACACCTTGATAAATTAATTAAGGTATCATAAAACTATCTTTTAATCATAAGAAAATAATATATTAATTCATGGCACTATTTATTGAAAATGTTTTTTATTTTAAATAATCATATTATTTATTAATTTATAAATAATTAATTATTTTTTTAAAAACAACATATACTCTATCCTTTTCAAAACATTTATTCACTCATTATCAGATATAAATATATCATACATTCACATCAATGAAATATAATTTTTATTTATAACATCATAGGTTAGGTTACTATAAAATTTTATGATTTATTATTCAAATGTGTTATATTACTATTCCTAAGGTAATGTAACAATTCCATCAAAAATTATTCTTTAAAATAAATGTTATTTCATTATACATTTTTCATGTATTTGAATAATTAATTTTAAAAAAATTATTTAATAAGTGTCTGGTTTTTTATAATATTGACATATTTAGTAAATTACATCCTTGAAATATTTAATCACATTTTATATAAGTAAGGATACATTTCACTCATAGCATTATCATATTCTCATGTTTTATCTTCAACCATGTGGCATCTCCACAAAACAATCACATGGTGAATTACCTAATTCGCCAATAAATTTCCTATACGATCTAGAATATGAAAAGTTTTTTCTTCATAAGAAATTTTTCCTTCCAGATAAAATAATTATGGGATCAAAACATGTGATAGAACAGGCATATGCATTTCAATATTAAAACATGAAAAAAAAAGTTACCGAAGAAAAAACATGGAGGCAAAGCTACTCAGTAGGCAACCGGTCCAAATTTCATATGGATTTCAAAAGGACTTATAAATCTTTAACTTTTCATTTATTTATTAATAAAACGCATAATTATATTCAAAGGAGGTATTTTATGGGAAAAATGATCACTTACCTCAAATAAAAGTTTTTTCTTCTAATTATCTTCATAACATTTATTTCCGGTATGATTTATCCTCATGTGATGCTGAATTATCATCACATTCCCATCTAATTCTTCTACTAATTCATCTCCCACCAAATTAGTTTCCCTAAAATAATCCAAAAATGATGGAGATTGGCACCACTTCCTATATAATTCCACAAAAGGTGGCATCTTTATAGTGGTATGAAAACAGTTAATATTAGAAAAATAAACAAAAGAATGTTTTTGATCCCAACATCCCTAGTAATCCATTGAACAAGATCACAACTAATCTTCTATTGTATGAATCATTCCATCACTATGTCCATCATATTATGGATGCAAAGTAGTGATTTAATTTATTTTAGTTCCCAACAATGTGTGAAGGACTTTTCAAAAGTTTAAAGTGATCCAGGGATCTCAGTAATATACAATGAATAAAGGAACTCCATGTAACCGAAAAACATCATTGAGGTATAGTTGATAAATATAACCCAAATACATGATATATCGTATAGGAAAGAAATGTGTATATTTATTATATAATTCAACAATAACAGAAATCACATTGTTTCCACGAGAACTCTTTGGTACTACCACCACAATATCATTGGATATATTTTCTCATTTCTACTATAGCATTGGAAATGGATGAAGCACCCCCTTCTATAACTTCTTTTAGTATTTTAACTATAGAAATGTAAAAACATTTCATGGTAAAATCTGAAATATTACTTTTTCATTCCACCACATTAGTAATACTCTCAATGGTATCAGTACATCTCTGTGCTTGCAGGATTAACTGAAAACAGATAATTAGGAGCTTCACCTAACAACTCTTTCTTCAGATGAGATTAAAAAACACATATTCTCTTCAGAAACCTCAAAACACAACATTATCCTTATTAAAATAGTGAAAATTAACCTTTCTAACAAATAATACCCTTTTCTCCATATCACAGTCTTCCATAGTATCATGATTTATTTTATCGGATACAGCTAAATACATTCTCACTAGAAAAATACATAAGATTTTCCTAGACCAAAAAAATCAATACGAACATTTAGAAAATCATTAACGTAGAGTCCATGTTCCAAACATATCATTTTTAATATAGAATTACCATTCCAGCTCAAATCATCGAACACTATGATTTCTTTTCCAGGACGGTAATGAATTGCACAATCATAATCTTTGATTATTCCAATCCATCTTTATGGATCATTTTATATTCCTTCTATGTAAATATATAATTCAATCATTTATTGTGACTATATATTTCAAATTTAACTGCATACAGATGATTCATCTAATAATTTAATGAAAAAAACAATAGTTAATTCCAAAATATGTGTACGGTAACTTAACTCATGTGGTTTCAATTTTCGTGAAACATAAGTAATTACCTAATCATTTTACACTACGAAACAACCAATCCATTTCAACGAAGAATCACTATAGATGAAAAATTAACAATTTCTTGATGGTAGGGACAAAATTGGGTAATTTGCAATCTTATTTTCAATTTATGAAAAAACAATCACATTATTTTGTCTATATGAAAATAACACCTTTTTGGGAAAACATAGTTAGTGTTCCAAATAAATGTTCATTGTTTTCAACAAAACATGGATACCATCATCAAAAACCAAGAATCTATCAATCTTTGTTATATTTGTGGGTTGTTTCCATTATTGAAAAAATTATGTTTTAGTATAATTAATAGTTTTAATATATTTAGAAACAATGTGACCAAGGAACTAAATTCATTACAACAAAAATTAACACATTCAAAATGCTTCTTACAGTTTATATCATATTACGCTTTGATAAAGAAACCTTAGATGTATATCATTCTCCGATTTACATTTATAGTATACAAGAATGTTTTCATGAAACATAACCAAAAAATTATCCATGAACTCATAAATTATCTTATTTAAAAGATCGATGAAAATAGCAGGTTTATTAGTTTACCCAAATGGCATAACTTCAAATTCATAACTATCATATCTAGTTTGAGAAGTGGTTTTAACAATGTATGCTTCTTTTACATTCAATTAATGTTACGCCGAACATAGGTCAAACTTATCAAAATACCTTTCTCCCTAGATTTTATCAAACAAATCATTTATATGGGAAAAATAGTATTTATTTAATAGTGATGTTATTCAATGATCTATAATCAATAAAAAATCTCATTGAACCATCTTTCTTATCAAAAAACAAGACAAGAGTACCCCATGGGGATGTTTTAGTTCAGATGAATTTTTTTACTAATAATTCATGCAAATAATTTTTCAATTCGTTATGTTGTACATGATACATTTAATAATGGCATGTTGAAATCATTTTATCAATAGGGGATGGGTAAATAGTAATCATAACCTATCAATAAGGAACAACATTGGGAAAATTATTAGGAAAGTATCATGATACATATTTTTCACCGGAGTATAATAAATTTTAATAGTTCCATTTTTTCAATAATATGTGAATGATGAATTTCATTTTCATCTATTAATAGTTTCTCAATTTTTTGATATGATACCAATGTTGTGAGTTCATTCTTGTAAAAAAACTGATAATATTTCAAGAAAACAACATCGTTTCCTCTAAAATCTATTTTATTATAATGATAATAAAGCCACCCCATACACATAATAACATTAATCTCTACTACATGCAATACAAAATGGTTTTTAAGTAACTTATTTACACAAACAAATATCGGTAGATTCTTATAATTTCTTTTTTCCTCAAAATTTCCACTAGTTATTATTTCTATGAGTACATGTATAATTTCAGGAGGATGAATTTCTAATTTAGCATAAAATTTCTTAAAAATGAAGCAATGTGTAGACACAAAATAAAACAACACATTGGAAAAATCTGTAAAATTAAGTAATTTACCTGATACCACCTTGTTTGATTGATCAACATCAGCTAAAGTAGTTGAAAGGAATTTTTCGGCCTAAGTGACTATATTTGGACACACATTAATACAATGAACAAACTATTTATAGTTAAAAATCATACCATCAGCTTCGCTTTACTTTTATAATCTTCTTCCGCGTAATCATGATACATGTATCCAAACATAACACATTGGAAATATTTCCAATAGTTTAGAACAAATTATACAGGATAATTTTTACAAAACTTTTCACAAGAAGAGAAGTTTATTTTTTATCTCTTGATTTATATGATGTATTATTATCCAAAAATTTAGGACCTGACCACTTCTCATTCCTTCAATCATGAGGTACATACATGTCCAATGAATCCATATCAACATTTTTGGAATAGTGAAAAAGTTTTTCATTTCTTATAAACCCTCATGAATCCAAATATCTTTATAAAACATGTTTAAACCCAGATTAAAATATATTAATCTTATTATCAATGTAGTGTGTAAAATATGGTATGTACCTGGTCAGTCTTATTAAATTGGCTTTAAACACTACCAAAAAATCATCACCCTTCTACTACATTTCTATGAATTATTTCTCAATTATGTGTTGAAAAGTGACAGGAAAATATTTTTTCTCCAAAAAGACCATTTAAATTATCCCATGCCAAGTATCATGATCATATTTTTATCTTGAATTAGTTACTATAAACTACTATTTATCAGCTTCACCTTGAAAATTTTAACTTTCTAGGGTAAAATTTTAGAATTATGAAAATCCCATGAAATGAAATATCATTTCTACAGCATTGATCCACCCATCTACAATCACTATATTTGGATTTCCACTAAAATATGGAGGATGTCGCCTCAGAAATTTCTCAAAGAAGGAATTTTTCATCATGGTAGATCAGGTTCCTCTCTAGCATAGACACCACCGCTATTTATCACCTAATTCAATTATATCATTATGATTACAAACTGATCTGACCAATTCCAACCATTCTACTCTAGATATTCCTATGAATATCATTCTATGTGTTCCTCTCTATATTTGATTACTTATTTATCCTATGGGAAACCTTTCTAAATTGATATATCATAGTCGATTTTATATGGTAATCATTAAATTATATATCATTTCAAATTAACCATAATGTAAAAAATCATTTATGGCATTCTATTAACATGATCCTAACACTAAGGTTATATAAACCATTCTTTGATCACAAATAAAAGAACATATACTTAAAAATAACATAATTCTGAATTATATTCAAGAATGTACATTATTTCACATTAATAATATTTTCATGTTTAATGTTTTAGTATATTTTTATATAATACATATATACTAAACATCATTTATACAAAGAGGTTATTTCTTAAATAGTATCCATTTTTCATAATGTAAAAAATATAAAAATAAAAGCCATTTTCTTTGAAAAATCATCATAACACTTGACATGAATTACATCCTTCTATTAATCCTCCTTATAACTAGTAGAAAATATTTAAAAACTTGGGAAGAGAAAAAAATATCACTAGGGGACATAAATATTAAGAAAATGTTAATAAAATAAAAATTGGAAAAACCATTTAAAACCCCTTATCATGAAAATAAAAAACCACTAATAGATGTTTCATGTACTATAGATGGGGGATATTTATCATATAACTCTTACATTCATCCTTACTCATGGAATAACCATTCATCCAACTTCCATATCTGGAGTACCCAATACATTGAAGAGCTACATTGATGCTCACACATCATATCATGAGCTCTAATGAGCTCAAACCAATATATCATGATCTATAATTGGGAAAAAGCTATCATATATTGAGATAAAATGTGCTCAATCAAACATAAAAAATATCCAAGGTACATATCATGAATAAAACACATTATTAACACATAAGCAAAAACACATTCAGTTTTCAAAATTACCTAATCTTATAAAAACCAATTTTATAATCCATTCACAAAATATTAATATAAAATTATTAAAAAAAAATAAATAAATATTAATAAAATGTTTCATTAATAATTCATCATTAAATATGGAGAAATTTGTCATACCCTATATATATATAAATAGTCTTTCTAAATTTTCATAAAAAGGAAAATTAAAATAATTCAAAAGAATGTCTCTTTCATAACACAATATATAGATCAATTTTCAAAAAAATAAGAGAAATTAATATATTAATAACCATATGGATACATTCATCAAAACAAATTTTAAGACAGAAATATAAAATAGAAATATTCAGAAGAATAAATCTTTAGAGCATTTTAATCCATGTTTTAGTTAATGTGTCCCTTTCCTTGGGTTTAAATTCTTTAAAATGTGTTTAATCCCATGGAATAATGTTTAAAATTGTATTATTAATATATTAAAAATATATATTCATATTTATATTACATTATATGATATTTTTATAACATTATTTCACCAATTTATTAATAATATATTTGTAATTTTAATTGTTTCAGGTGAATTCATTACATGGTTTCCATAGTGGGTTCGTTATGGATATTATTTCAAAATGTATGATAACCTATAGAAGTGGAATGAAATGGTATTAAAATGTTTATAGAAATTTAAATTATACAATATATAATTTTGTTTTCATATACCCGGATGATTCGTCATATAAATGTTAAATATATTCATTCAGATCTTTTTTGTAGTTCTTTGTTCATTACAAACTGTTTTATGAAATTATTCCATATTATATATATATATGATAATTATATAAAATATAAGAGTTTTTATTATACACATTAAACCCATTTTCAACCATTAAATTTTTTTATGACCATCGATGAAGAAAGTACTAGAAATTGAAAACACATCATCCATGAAGCTGGTAAATTGGCACTTCATAGAAGATGTTTTTATTTCTAAATAAAAAATGATGATAAATAGTATGGTGATGAATTATTACCTATTAAAATTAATTTATATATGAGATAATTATGTTTTCATTACCCTTGGATAAGGGGAGGTGAAGGGAGTATGAGAAAAGAAAAACAATTGAAAAAAAAATAAATTAAAATTGAAGAGGATTTCTACCTCTGGAATTCTCTATCTTAAGAACCTCCTTAAAGAAATTAAATTAGATGATTTAGTGAGACATGTATAGAGACCATATACATTTACATATAAAAGTATATGATTTAATGCATATCAATTCAATAGAATATAGCCCATGTATAATGACATCTACTGTATTTCAATACATGGAACATAAAACATAAAACATGAAACAAAATAATAAATTTCATTATTCAGAATTCATAAAATCCCCCTAACATCCATTGTGTTCATACATAATTATGGGAAAACATGTGGATAATATAAAAAAGGGATGATCTAAAAATAATTTTAAGGGATTAAACATAAGAACAATGCTTTAGAACAAGGGTTAGAGATCATGACATAATGATTTAAAATGGAATACAGAATCATAATAGATAAACATGAGATCATATAAAAATAAATTAAAAGTAATTTGGTAGAACCATAAAAACCTAATTTATTATTATTAAGGGATAACCATTCAAATTGTTTTATATGGTATCACAAGACAAGTCTAACCACCAAAATCGTCGGAGAATGTTGCACAAGCCAAGGTTAACCATCAATACTGTCAAACACAACATCTTAGGAGACTCAAAATTATCCAATGCATTGGACCTCTATCATTATCACCCATATAAATAATATCATGAATATGTTTTCCACAATAATAGTCATATAGAATAAATCATTCATAAACATAAGTGTGCCCCTGGGAAGAAATGAGTATCACAATCATGTCATAAAGCATACTAAATGGGTGTATCATATAAGTGTACATGGAAGAAATTAATTAAATAATACATGTAAATTCAGAAGTTAAAAATTAATATATCTTTATAATTCTTTTCAAACATAAGTGATAACATGAAAAAATTTATTTAATAATCATTAGAATTTGAACATTTTTTTGTGGTTTTATGGAAGATACTAAACTGAAATTAAAATAAAAAAGGGAATAACATTTTATATAAATCAATAAGTGAAGCAATAAGGTTTTCATAAAATTTAATGATTTTATAAACCCAATTTACTGTTAAAACATAATATGGGGTGCACTTTAAATCGTGTAATAATTCGAGAAGTTCCCTTAAAATAAGTTGGCTTATCGGGAAGTATTGAAGAAGGATTCATTTAAAAAATGTGTATACGTGAAAGTGGATGATGAAAAGGTCATGATAAATGAATTTTTTTATGTAAATAGAATTTATAATATGCAAATAATTAGATAATATAACATCATTTTAGTAGAATTAATGATAAGGTAACCTGAAGGAAGAAATGATGTATGGGTAGATTTCGCTACGAATTATCTGTATAGTATTGGGTGTACCAAATAGATATTAATGAGAGAGAAAAGGGGTTTATTATCACATATAAATAAATTAGGTAGTATGGATGATGTTTAGATACCATGCCCATTTATTAGGTGTTACAAATTTAAGGTAATAACATAGAAGACATTCTTGAATAAAAGTAAAATAACGAGGATCCATTACCTTATGTCTGGCAGTGATCTCCACATGATATTAAAGACATAAATAGTCAAATTAAGTTCATTAATTAATAATTATATAATTTATTATATATTTATAATATTTATTATAACAATTTTTATGTTCATTTATAATAATTTTATTAGTTATGAGGTTCATTTTTTTTATTCGGGTCCAATAGCTTCATTTGTTTAAATTATCGATTTACATGTTTTCATGAATGGAGAGTCATGTAAAATAAGGATGGATGTCCATAATTAGAGTTATATTTTATTATTTGACATCCAAAATGTTACAACTTTTTAAATATAATTTGGATATAAATAGTATAGAAGAATCCTTAAATATAACATTAATGATAAACACTTGAATTAATTTGGTGATTTTTCTCATAATTAACTTCTCTAGTATTATTATTTTTCATTATGTATGAAAAAAGTATTCTAGAAAATCAAATAATTTAAAATAATTTTTTATATTCTATTTAAACAATAAAAATGATTTCATGGACATAATTGAAGATGGTAATGAAAATTTAATACCCATCGTCCTTGAATGTAGAAAATTATCACATCTCAGATGGTGTCATAACTATTAGTATAAATGAAGTGTTGATGAGATATAATAATAAATTATTCCATTATCATAAAAAAATAGTACATGTAATGTACATGAGTTTTCATGACACTGTTATGAGGAGAGATAACTGTTGAAATGAAAAAAAATGAACTTGAAAATAAAATGAATGGAGTGAAAAGAGGAATTTACATCTTGATTCAATCATCCTCGAGAGCCTCTTAAGGGTAGAGGATTTTATATTTTGAGGAGACCAAGGACTGTTGGATGTGGAGGAGGATACTTGGGAGAGATTTGGATAGAAATTAGGGAAGGCATAAGGCTTGATAGGAGAGAAGATAAAAGTTAAGAAGGGGCGGTATTTATAGTGTAGGAGATTAGGGTTTTCATAATATTTAATTTCATAGTTTATTAATTTCTCCCAAGACCAGAATGTTTGATGATTTAATGAAATTATAGTAATAAGTGCATGTGATTTTCTACCAATTGTTCTTACATTATTAGAACATCATTATTGACTCTATAAATATTGTATTAACTTAATTTAAAAATTATTGTATTTTAATATTCATAAACAAATTCTAGAATTTAAGAAAAATGCATAAAATAACCCAACCCACTATTCGCTGTCAATAATCCAAAAATGTACGCCATTTTGATATATATTTTTACAAATTTAATTAATTTAATTTCTATTTAAAATCAACTTTTTAATTGAAAATTACAGATTTTAAATTACAAATGAATTTATAATGCATTAAAAAATAACATATGGTCTTTCAAAATTATTTTTAATATAGAATAAGTAATAATTTAAATTTATGAACACCATTATGGAAAATAAATTTAATTTTAGATTAATTAATTATTTATGACTTACAAAATACCAATACTTTTTCTATGTTCATATTATCATTTATGAGATGCCTGAATTTTAATTATACGTTAATCGGTTAGGGTAATAACCTTTATGACAATTTAGAATTCATAAGGGTCATATAACTATTCACAATGGTATGTTACTATTCATAAGGGTATATTACTATTCACCAAAAATTATGTTTTTATTTTCAGATTGCAAACATATTACTGATCAAAACCGTGCAAGACATATTTTTTAATTCAGATCATACCAGTGACAATATTTTGTTTAAAGGTCATATATTACTTACAATTTCATTGTTTTGAGATTTCATGTGATTATATGATATAATTATAAGAGTAAAATTTCTAGTGATAAAATATCGGGTTGTTACATTATACCCCTTTATGAAATTTCTCCCTCAAAATATGGATTTTTATTCTATGCCATAAACTAGTGCATGTACTTTCCTTCCTATCCACCTCAAGTTCCGGTGTAGCCTCTTTGTACTTATGGTTCTGCCATAGTACCTTGACCAGGTGGGTAGTGTTGTTGTGTAGGACATTATCTATATAATCAAAGATCTTCAATGGCTTCGTCTAATAAAAAATATCATCCTCAAACTATACCAACTCTGAATAGAGTACATGCGAAGGATCTTGTATGTACTTCTTTAAGACAGGTAAATGAATAAAATTGGGTACATTGGATATGGTAGGTGGAAGTGTCAGTCGATAGGCCAAAACCCTATCTTGATCAAGAATCTCTATGTGTACGATGTTCATGGAACTTAACTTCCATTTCTTATGAAACCCCATGAACTTCTTCCATGGAGATATGTGTAGAAATAACATGTCTCCAACATTTAACTCATGGTCTCGCCGATGGTTGTCTGCATAACTCTTTTTTCCACTTTGTGCTGCCATGATATGCTCCAGAATTGTTGTCATATTCTTACAATTTCTTCTACCATTTCAGGTCCAAGAAACATACTCTCAATGACTTAACCCCTACATCTCAGTGTTCTTCCCCTTTTCCCATAATGGGATTCATATGGTTCCATTCTGATGCTGGAGTGGAAACTGTTGTTGTAAAATAATTCATCTAGTGGAAGATGTTGGTCCCATCCCTCTTTGAACTCCATATAACTTACTCTCAATATATCTTTTAGTGTATGAGTAGTCCGCTCTGATTGGCCATTAGTTTGAGGATGATAGGCCATACTGATGTTCAATTTAGTTCTTAGTGAAAGTTGGATAATTTTCTATAACTTTGAGGTAAATCTTGGATCTAAAACAGATGAAATAAATAGTGTAACTCCATGCATCCTTTCCACTTCATTTATGTATATCAATTCAATTTTATGCAATGAGATGTCCAATCAAATTGTGATAAAGTTAGCTGTTTTGGTAGGATGATCCACAATGACCCATATATCATTGTTTCATCTTGATGTCATTGGATGTACATTGACAAAGTACATAAAAACTTTCTCTTATTTAAATGTTGGTATGCGAAGTGGATTTATCATCCTATTTGACTTTTCTCTTTTATCCTTCACTTGTTGATATAAAAGGAACTTTAATGTATACTCAGTAATCTTCTTCTTCATATTGTCCCACAAAAAGTTCTCTTATGTATATCAATGCATCTTTGTGCTCCTTGGAAAAATAGAGAAGGTCAAGCCATGTAGGACTTTTAGAATCTATATTTTTATTGTTGGATCAGATGGTATACATAATGGTAACCCAAATCATATGACTCTTTCCTTGTCATTATTTATCTATGAGGATTTCCCATTTCTAGCAGCTTCCTACCTTTTCACAATTTACACAACTTTTCTTTTAGTATCCTATATTTTCTCTATGAAGGATGGGTGAGTGAAAATTTGATAAAGGATTGAACATTTTCCTACCTTAATGATCCCCCTGTCCATCCTTTTCAAATATTTGATGATCATATACTTTTAAATTATCATCATTGTTAAAGATGCATGATACTTTCTAATTAGAGCATCTGCCACATTTTTTCATTACTGGGATGATAGTGGATTGAGTTGTCATATTTATTTGATGATATCTAACAATATTCTATAGCACATATTAATCTATTTTTTGTTTAAATATATAATTGAGAATCTTGTGATTATTATATATCTCATAGTTCTCACTATAGAGATAATGTTGAATGATTTTTAATGAAAATATCACAGCCACCAAACTCCAGATCATGTGTTCGATATTTTTTCTCATGTATTTTAAATATCATTGTTGAATAGGCTATCACTTTTTCATTTTTCCCCATATTATAACATAGGGAGACTTATAATATTTTAAATAACAAAATTACCATAAAATTCAACATTCGATTTTATAATCATAGAAGTTTTCCCAAATGATATAATATCGTTTTAGGTGGGGACTAAATTTTAATACAAAACAAGATAGATATACTAAAAGTACATGAATTATAATACATTACGACACACAATACATTAATGTAGTGGTTACATGTAATTTATTCATCATTATCCACCTTAGAATAGGAACATTAGTGCTCCCTAGATTTGCGTGATTGTTGATGCACATCATGCTTTTGAGCCCTTAGAATTTTGAATCGTCGTGGATAATGTCAATCATCTCCACATGTATGTCATAGAACTATATATGATTCCATATATGGATCTTTTTTTCCATTCGTCATATTATTCATTTTTTCCCGGTAATTGGATACTTTGTGCCCTTACATTACACAAATAAAATATCTCATAGTCTCATTGTGGAATTTCCCATGATGTATCTTTCAACAACTACTGCCCAATGCAAATTGGGTATTCACTCCCTTATCACCCTTATCAAATGGTTCTCAAAGAGATTTAAACTTCCTCTTCCTTGATTCCCTTGGTAATTCAACCAAGTACCAATTATTAATCCTGATTTTTGATAGCTAGTTTAGCATAATCATGATATGTCCTTCTTGAGATCCAATCTGATGAGGGATCTCATTTTAAAAGTCATCGCATTTCCTTTCACATTAGTTTATTGACCTTATTCATCATATTACTGCCCATTGCCTAGAATATATAAAATACAGGGATGAGTATCACATAATGGGGAAACCAATGACATTAAAAAAATTAATTAGAAATTACACTTATCTACTAAAGTTATGTGTTTCTAAGACATAGTCTATGATATTAATGATATATCTCATATTGTATATTATTATGGGATATTTTTCTATTCCATTAATTGTGGTTCATAATTACCCTATGAATTTTACAATGAATATCCCCTCGTAGTGTCAAACAAAGTGTTCAGAATGGCCCATGTGCACCAGTTCTGATCCAAGTTTAGATCAAAGAAGTGTTTTTGGGTTTTAACCCAAGATATTTTTTTTCTAGATCCACCTCTACATGTTTATATAAATAAAGGGATGTATTTTATTGAAAAAAATGTACTCTCTATATACCAAAATTTAGGAATGTTTTCATATACATAGTTTCATTCCTAATGATCTTAATAAAGTGCTCTATTCCTAGCCTCCAAAACATTACTAGAGCATCATCTGATGAGAATTATAGATACCCTAATTTTTAGTAAAAAAATACAGGATTTTCTGCATAAGTATCAATCATAATACAAGACATGGATCATGAAGTCTTGTGTCTTTGAAGACTAAGTACATAAAACATAAAACATGAAACTAAATATTAAATTCATTTATTTAGTATTCATAAAGCAAAACTTCCTTCCATTGAGATCATACACCGTAATAGGATAACCTAGGGATAACATGAACAAATGGATGAGATAAACAGACTTGTAAGGGAATAAACATAAGAATAAGTCTTTTTCACAAGGGTTGGAGATCATGACATAATGATATAAAATGGAATATAGAATCATAAAATATAAACACTGGATAATATAAAACTGAATTCATAGTATTGTGGTAGCAACATAAAACCTGAATTTTGTACAAGTCAAGGATAACCGAAAATTCTATTTTACATGGAAGCACAATTCAAGGAATACTTCGACGATTCTCGAACATGTTCGCACAAACCAAGGGAAACAGCAAGGACTGTCGCACATAACGTCTCATGAGACTCAAAATTACCCAAATCATTGTAGAGCTACCTAGGTTCTCCAATCTAAAAATTATGATGAATATGTTTTCATCATAAATAATCATACATAAGCAGTCATACATATACATAAGGGTGCCCATGATAAGAAATGGGTATCACAATCATGTCATAAATAATAATAAATGTGTGTATCATTTAAGTGTCCATGAAAGAAAAAAATTAAATTATACCTGAAAATTCATAAGGTAAAATGGAATATATCATTATAAGTGTTTTGAAACATAAGTGACATCTTGTAAAAAACGTTTTTATGAATCTTTATAATTTAAACATTTTACTGCGGATTTAATGAAATTATTAAGTGAATTTAAAATAGAAAAGGGAATAATATTTCATATAAAATAAAAAATGAACCATGAAGATTTAAATAAAAATAATTATTTTCTAAGTACAATGCTGTCACAAAACATAACATATGGGTCACTTGAAATCAGATATGATATCAGGATGTTCACTTAAAATAGGATTGCCGATCAAGAAGTATTCAGGATGGAATCAATTTAAAACATGAATATACCTGAAATAGAACACCTTCGGACTTATGGTAAGGGATCCTCTCTATATCACTTTTATTCAATAATGTCATCCATGATATGCCTTTTTATGGGTAATTCCAAATGATGTGGTATGATTTTCTCGACTCTCCCATAATTACATCATTATGTATAAGTGATGAGAAATCATGATTCTCTACCATTAATCCCTCTTAGGTACACCTGATACTATGCGGATAATCCGTAAAGAATTCTACCCGAACCTTCATTATTCCATCGAGTTTCCTTATCTATTTTTATAAAAAATGATTTTATCTTATCTAATTACTTAAATCTTCAAAATTCTTCTTACATGTCAAAAAAAAATTCACTACTTAAAAAAATTAATGTATTCATAATAATATATAAATTTTAGCCTATCAATTTTTATATATTTAAAATCCAAAAATGATCTCCATTTTATGAAAATATTTTTCTATATATGAGAAAATTAATTTTTAATTAAAATCATAATTTATTCGAATATTTCCTTTTTTAAAACTATAACTGAATTTATTACTCATTGAAAATATGATAAGGTAATCATAAAACTATCATATAATAATATGAAAATAAAATATTAAATATAGAATATTTTTATGAAAATATATTTTCTTTTAAATCCTTATATTAATTTAAAATTTATAAATAAATGTTTAATCATTACAATGAAACAATAAATTAATCTATGATGATTAATTATTTAATATGATAAAAACATATCATTGGGTATGGTATTAACCGGTTTACACTGCCTCAGAAACCATTATGTTTTATCAAAGTAACCCCATTAAAATTTATATTTATTTACTAATCATTGATCTATTTACATATTTTTTGTTAGCTTTTAATTTCAATTTTATTCAATCCTTGGTATAAATTTTTTTGAATTATTATTTGTTCAAATCTATATCAACATCTACATATTGATAAAAAATGAAGAATAACCAAAAATCCAACTTAAGGTGTTGAAAATTGTATCTGAAGAACATGGAACAAAAATGGTGTGTAGGATGACAGTACACGTCACGTATCCAGGTTCAATGCAACAAGATTGGTTGCATATTTAATTTGAGGCATCATGAATACAATTCCACATAGTGACATCGCACAATGAATATTTGTTGAGAAATACATGTACAATAATTTCTATATTACACAATGTGTGGAATGTGTACACTTCAATAAGTCAACGCGATTTCATGGTGAAAACTATAAGGTAAAATATGATTCACATATTTATTATATGATATGTTGGTTTAAAATCCCATTAATATGGAGGATACATGAAATGCATCTTTATTTTTAATTTCATGTACAACATTAATTTCTAATATGAATTACATACCCATTCATTAAGCTGGTATTTTGAATGAATAATGAGAACTATAAAATTTATAATTCCATAATATACATGTTCTATATCCGGTACCTATTTATGAATAATAAGAAATAATTAATTACACAATTAAACTGAAATAACACATGTTTAATTATCATTGAATTATATTTAACACTACTATATAGGTTTTATAATATATTAACAACTTAAATACATTCAATATGAATTTATGAACATCACATCATGTATGTCCCTTACATATCATTCACTCCATGCGCATTACAATTATTATGTTTTCTGTAATACAAAACATGTCTTTGGTTTATTTATTGGAACAACATATCTTGTAGTAAAATTATAGTTCATGTATTTGAATAATTCAAAAAATAAATCATTAAAATATAATTTCATACTTCCCCTTGAATAATTTGAATTTTGATGATCTGATAGTCAATTTATCGGTTAAGGCCTTCTCTATGTGAGTTTTAATTTATCATGGTATCTAATAAAAGACGTAGGGTCTAACAAACAATAAATGTATTGGATATAAGACCCTATGAATATTAAAATAAAATTTAAGGTTTGTACTAAACAAATACTAATATGGATATCATAATCAAGGAATCATCTCGATGGATTTGGGAAACCGAATCTACTAGTTATTAATAACATCAACATATATACATTATAATGATTTTCAATAAGTTCATTAATATTATAAGAATGGAAACATAATCATGTACACTTTAATTTTGGTGATACAAGGAATTATCAATGTAGCAGTGAAAACTATTGGAACATGATATAAAAGTAATAGATTATAATTGAAATAAATATTTTTTGGGTAATTTTGTGAATGTAATTATTTAATATATTATATTATTTTAGTAAAATGGGATATTTTTAATCCACATCATAATTATCATTATTTATAAATAAATAAAATCTTTTAACAATCAAAAACACACTAGAATGGTATAGTCTTTTAGTCATTATATTATACATTGAAAAAAATATTTTCATTCTAGAACCATTAATTACCAATATTCATTCTAAATAGGTGAGTGATGATGAGATCAATACTTGAGAAAAACACTTATATGAATGGCTAAGTATCCATTGTTTTTTCCATTCATCAATGTATGTTTTAGTAATGAAAATTTATGAGATTATGGGTGTATATGTCATACTCATGAATCTTCATGTTTTTAATCATGAATGATATAGGAAAATATTCTTTGATATCTCTATGAACTCATCTTGAGATAACATGGGGAGGGTTTGAAAATTTGGCCTTCAGTAGTAAAAAATAATTTTCTACATTGAGTATCAGGAAGCTCTAGGTTTTCGAATGTTAAATTAATTGTAACCAATATCACATTGAATGAATCCATTAAAGGTTTTTTATATTTTTTATTATTAATATGCGAAACCTTAATAAATCTCTACCAGATAACATGACTCTTATTTACCAAGTTGACAATGGGAGGAAACATAAAAATGATTTTATTTTTGTGGATAATAAGAGAACAATCTAGTTGATGAGCTATATGAAAAACTCTAGGTAATATTATTCTTCTCGATGACCCTTCCTAGAAAAATAGGATAAAGGGTTAATGAATGGAGAAAATAGTGGACAATTTTTCATATAGAAATAAGGGGAATTATAAAAATAATTATACCACAGAAAATAAGCCAATATATTATTTATATGTGCTCATTGTTGATTTAAATCTTACAATTACTAGAAATTGGACATTAGACACATCTTTTGGTACTCACAATTGTCTTTAATTATAGTAACCTAGTTTATTGAGAATAGTTTTTCATGTTGAGTTGATATATGGGCCACTAATTGATCTACGTGCATTTTAATTGTTATTGGATAATACCATATAACTTTACCGACCCAAATGATCTTTGTTTTAATAATATTTTTATCTACCATTATTTCTCAATAAAATTATTTGAGTTTCAACTGTTGATATGAATGGAATTATTATTAAATTCAGGAATAAATGTTTTTTATTTTTAAAATATATCATGTTTTAGAGTATGGCACAAAATAATAAATTTATTTATGAGTTTTATTAAACAAACTATGGATTGGAAATTAGTAATAAAGTATTTTTCATGAGTCATATCACATACTACTATGTAAACACTACTATGGTTTTGTAAATTAAAAGTTCATAAAATAATTATAAAAAATGGTTATTTAGAATATTTTGAAAAAAATCCTCTTTGAATTTGTCACTATTGTTTTCATGTTAAAAATACTAGAGCCCCTTTAACTTGAATAGGTGAAAGGGCTACTAAAATTATGCAATTATTTTATATAGATGTATGTTGAATTTTTACAATTGAAGAAATGAGTGGATTCAATAACTTCATAACTTTTATTGTTTAATTTAATAAATATGGATAAGATTACGTGATGAGGTATAAGTCAATTTTTTTTGATGAATTTAATAAAATAACGAATGAATTTGGAAATAAACATGGTAAGAAAACAAAAAAATTACAAATAGAACACAGTGGAGGATATATTAACAAATAATTAACTGATTACTCATAAAATTTCATGACATTATCCCAAAATACACCTCCTTATACATTCAAAAAAAAAATTTGAAAATGGGAACCATATAATACTATATATGGTAACATTAGTGATAATTCATGAAAGTATTTTACTATAATTTTGGTGATATGAATTAAAAAAAGATGAAAAAATTCTAAAATAGGTCACATATAAAGTGCTAAAAGGTATTATATATAATCATTGGAATGGATGTAAAACCCTATAATATATAGAAATTTGGGGTTGAAACGAATTTTTTATGGGTACATAAATTAACAAAATACCCCCAGAAGAACTAATTGTATTATTATATATATCATAAGAAAACTAGAGGATATTACCTTTACAATTCATGAAATATGAAATTTGGGGTTAATAGAGCTCTTATAATTATTTAAATTGAACATATCTCTAAGAATGGTTGTGCGATAAATATATACTTAAATAAATTCATGACATTAGAAACATAAGAGTTTCAACATGAAAATTTTCTTCAAATACTCATGGAAGAAGACATTCTAAAGACACAAGTATATTATTGGAGTAAAAGGAAGGTTATTGAATCTAAAAGATATGATTTTATAGACCACAAATTTGGTGAATCAAAGTTAATTTATAATAATGATCAAGTAACTTATAAGGATGTAACAAAAGGAATGAAATATTCCAAATGGAAGGAAACTATTGATTTTAAAATGAATGATTTGAATCAAAACAATGTTTAAATCCTGGAAGATCCTCTAGTGGATGTAAATATAATGGGTTATAAATGGTTAATCAATATGAAACTAGTCATGGGTAAATTTTTTAGTGCCTATAACACATTAATATTTGAAAAACAATTTAAACAGTGTCAACACCTAAGTTACAATTTACCATTTTCGCAAGTTTCTATGATGAAATTAATAAATATTTTAATTTACCTAATTTATTACTAGGAATTTGATATTTATAAAATGGATGTTAAGAATCATTCCATAATGGGAATTTTAATGATAATTTATATATGATACAAAAAGAAGGGTTCTTAATCAAATGAATACTAGTAGGAAATGTAAATTATATTCATCAAGTTATGGATTAAATAAAGTATAAAATACAATGAAATTAAAATTTCAGGAATTAATTATATAGATTGGATTTATATATAAGGATTGTGGTCTTCATGCGTAAAAATGGTTCATTGGTATTGTAATCATTTCTTAATGTATAAGATAATGAAAAATTACAAATTGGTAATGAAATATTAGTCTTATAGCCTATTATGATATTTAGAATCAAATGTTTCTCCAAAAGAAACACTTAAATAAATCCTAACATGTTAATGGGATAAAGATGAATCATGATATATCCTAGAGGGTACACATAACAAGTCAAGGTACATATATTGAAAAGATAGTTAAAATATTCAGTATGGAATAGTCTTAGAGTGTAATTTTCATTATTACACGACACTAATCATTACAATAATATTTGACCTTGAATACATGAGGAGAGATAAAGACAAATAAGGATCACATACACATCCATCCTAGGGTCATTCCTATATGATTTTCTATGTGATATGTTTGATTTCATTTATTCCTCATCCATTATTCTATGATATCAAGCTACTCCGAGAAACCTATAATGGATGGAAGTTAGTAAAATCATAAATAATATTAGGAAAAATAGGTTTATGATTATTGGATATGGATGAGGTTATGTTATGGTCATCTGGATATATACTGATTCTATATTCTAGAAAAAGTAAGATAGATTGATATCCCAATAGAGATACATCATTATTCTTTATAGAGGTGTTGTGAGCTAAAATATTTTGAAGAATGTCCTTCCTGCTAATTCTATATTACATTTAGAATATAAAATGTATTTTTATGTACACAAAAAAGTGTCCTAAATATAAAACTTCATGAAAATCATGAATTTTTTCCAAGAAGTAAAAACCATATTACACTTAAATGTTATAATAATAAATCAGTGGATCTTACAATGGATCCAGACAGACATCTTCAAATAAATAACATAGTATAGAAATATCACCTCTTTAGATATTTATATCAATGATTTGAAAATGTATTAAGAAAAATATCCATGAAAAATAACATGGATGACCCATTCATTATATTTATTTTACTGTACCTCTATCTGTCTCCTTTAGAATATTTTCATGATCAATAACACTCAATTTTATTTTCAAATGATTTTTTAAGGAAATTTTAGTCTCATTACTTATACTTTTGTTCATGGAACATATAATATTTGATGGATAATTTTTGAATATTTTTGAAGGATTAATATATCTCTTATTATTTCTAGAGAAATGGTGATGAATAATTTCGTTTAATCAAAGAGTTTTAAATATTGGGAGGCCATTGGTGAATATAAATACCTACAAGAAGATCTCATGGGACTATTACAATTAGAAAGTTATAGGTTCTCTACGAAATACTAATCTATTAGTGAGTGAATCTTTTATAAATACCAATTTTAGTTATAAGTGATCCAACCAGCTGATAGAGAATTTTTAGTAGATGTTACCATCCTGGAAGCACACAAGAAACACTAGTACCCAATAACTCTACTGTGGAAGTTCATGCAGTATTCAAAGAATATATTTTTATATGGACATTTTAAAATTTATTTTTCACAACCTAAAGATTATTAACCCAGATTAATTGTATATTATTACATTGTATATTGATTATTATTATTTTAATCTATATTAGGCTTTGTTGGAACACAAATATTTGGTCTACCCATGGAATAAAATAGTGAATCCTTCGAAATTTTAATTTAATCTCAATGCTCTATAAAGAACAAACTAATATCCTTCTTCAATATACTAGGTTCCAATCATCCATAATTTCTCTATATGTTATAAAAATTGTATAAAAAATTAAGAATACTAGATATGGTCTTTGTAATGAGTTTTCAATAATAGGACATCTCCTTCTATAAAGGGTGATCATTACTGAAAATGTGAGGGATAAGTTCTTGTACTGTTAA
This sequence comes from Viscum album, assembly GCA_963277665.1. Lineage (NCBI taxonomy): Eukaryota > Viridiplantae > Streptophyta > Magnoliopsida > Santalales > Viscaceae > Viscum > Viscum album. The sequence continues at coordinate 2,139,157,020 of OY728163.1, read as the reverse complement.
AGAAGATCGTTGGGGTCCTCAAAATAACAAAACTATTATAAGGGTTTCTTTATCACCATAAATATCATTGGAGTGATTAAAAAAACATCTTAACCTGAGGACAAGTTACATAAGGGCTCACATCGATCTATTTCTAAAGTCTATAATCAAATAAATCATTCTATGTTTACAATTTTCATTACATTATCTTTTATCATCCAATAAAAAATCCCATACTTGGAAAATTCTTAACCCTGCATCACTTACTCATTTAATTAACATAGAAATTATTATTTTTTATTTCATGATTAAATTATTGTGAGCTCATAAATTTTATAATCAGTTTAATTGAAAATTATGGTGTAACATTAACCATATATTATATTAATTTGTAAGTTAATTCATCAATTAAATATCGTTATCAATTTATAATTATTTTACTTTATATTTCACTACAATGAAAATACATATTTTCAATATTTTATGATTTTCATCGTATATTAATTTTAAATTATAATGAAGGAATTAACCGATCCCTTGTAATTCCATCTTTACAAGGGACTAAAGTGGGTATCAGTTATAAAAGTATTTTTTATATTTTTTATTTTTTTCAATATAAAATTATTTGATGTTATATTTTTGTTAACATGTTATCTATATCAAATTCACATGATCTTATATTCCAATGATGTTATTATTCCCATTATAAAAATATCATGTCAACTTTTATTAGTAGAATATGTTACCCTGTATAAAAAATGGTTATAAAAGAGTATAATCCTACAACATAAATAGAAGATAAGTGGAGTCCATATTGATATTAAATTCTTTGATCATAATAGTAATTTAATTAAAACTCTACCATATGACCTTGACAAAAATGAATATAATTGTGTTTATACATCTAAAAATATTGATGAAATATGGAAATTACAAATATTTAATCATGAAGAAACACAGTAAGTCAAAGATAATAGTCTATAAATAAATAAAAATGATTTTTATATCATTTTTATACACTAAAATTAATCCATTGATAGTAAATTTACATTGTTTAATGACATATTTAATAGTTTAATGTCTCTTGGTGATATATGTATGCTGAAACCTTATTCAAAAATATATTCAATTTTTCAATATGTAACTGGGAACCTAAGGACACAGTTATATAAGATGAAAAGGTCAAAAATAAAGTAATGGTTAAAGTGAAAATTTAATCACTAAGAAAATATGAAATTATGATGAAGTAATATGTTGATGTGAAAATAAACATGACTGAATATGTAATGAAAAAAATAAACATTTCAAATACCTGTGGAAACACATTGTGGGGTGAATTTCAAGAAATTTTTCAACTCACTAGGAACATGAAAAATTATTTGTTGGATGTCCTAGCTATGGCGCCTCCCATTCATCCCAGATGTCCCCATGCCAGCTTCTTCTTCTTTGGTGGATGGAGACTCAATGTGTTGGTGTCTCTCCGGACCTGATACCTTGGTTGGAGTTTTTTCAAGTGGAGGTGTCCTTGGGTATGAGTCATACTCTAGAAACAGTTTATCTCTTCTCTATGGCCGTGATGGAGGTTCTATGAATGAACTTTGATCATTTCAACCCTCTTGGGTTCTCGGTCTCAATATGCCCCTTTCAACCCTGCTTCGAAATTTCACAGATTTTTGAATATATGTTTCTACAAGGTTTTCCTTTGGGTTTTTTACTTTCCCCTCTTGGTTACAATACTATTGGCCAAAAAATACTTCTTCTAGAGGTACCCACTGTGCCCCCTACTGAATAGAACCCTCTCTTGGAATTATCTTCCATGGATAGGGTTATCAGCCTAACTATACCTAATCCCATGTCTTCCCTAACTCTGATTTAGGAAGTGGTCCTTGGAAATACTTTGGGTCCCCCTTAAAACCATTATTCTTAGTCAAGGATCTCCATACCATCGATCTTTGTGTGCATCCTTTCCTATCAGGGTTTCTTCATGCCTCATCCTCAGTCCCCTCCTGCATATTTTTTGGGGGACAGAACCGAATCCTAAATGGTTATTCAAAGCCAGTCTTCCCCCACGAACAATGTGGCCATGATGTCAGGGGACAATTCCAATCCCATACTATTCTAATGTTATCATTCCTCTTATAGAATTATCAGGACACATGCGATCGAAAGGAATATGACTATATTGTTATTGAAGCTAGTTCATGGATGTTCTCTCTTGATGTGGTGTTGGATCGAAAAAATGATAGAGGGAAAATTTAGGAGTTCGATCAGAGGATAAAAATGTCAAGTTTTCTTCAAGTGGGTAATAAAAGGCCCTAAATATATATATTCTAGAATTGGACCATCAAAGTGATCTTTGTTTGAGCATTAGATAAATGCATCACAAGATTGGTCATGGATGGAATGAAATCTATTTTCTTCTATTTTTTGTATGGAACATGATATATCTGGGAGCAATTCCAGATGTGGGAAGAGATCAATGAGTTTTATTCTAGGAACATTCCTTGGTTAGTGAGTGTTATTTCAACATGATTTGAAATCCTAAGGACAATTTTGGTCAGGGTTCTTTTCCCTATCTATCTACTGTGAATTTTAACCTATTTTTATCTCAGAATGTGCTTGTGGATATAATCTATTTTGAAGAATGCTTCACCTAGTAAAATAACTAGAGTGGTTCTCAACATACATGGCACCAGTTGGACAATTATCCCTCTAATGATCATGATATCTATACCTTTCGAAACATAATGGTTTCCCATTTGAATAAAATAATTTTGGACCACTCCCCTGTTCTCATTGATCTCTTGTAGAGCCAGAATAGTTAGTGTAGCACAAGTTTCTATCATATATGGACGGACTATCCAGGTTAACACAAGGAATATTCCCATCCATGGACAAAGAACGTGCATGGGAATTCTCAGTAAATTTTGAAAAACAAATTAATGAGTCTTATGGAGGATCTATGGGAATGGGTCAGTAATAATCCAACATTGACGTGTGAGATAGATAGGTTAAAGTCAGATATTACAAACAAGAGTATAGCTTGGAGATGTACTAGAATGAGGTCATGTTCGTGGATATGGCTATGAACAAAGATCTTATGGATGAAATTCTCTTAAAGGAGGAACACATTGCTCTTGAATGTTCCAGAGTGTGATGGATCTACAAGGGGGACCACAAAACCTCATTTTTTCATGCATGCATCTTGGAAAACCAGTGTTAAGTTCATCCCAATATTCATACGGATAGGTGATATTTCCTAGATGACAGAGATACTATTGGATGTATGGAGGAATCCTTATTTCACAATATTTTTGTAATCCCACAACCTATAATGCTAGAGGGGTACCATGGGGTTTTTAATCCATCACTGATTTACTTCCCAGGGTGGTGTCTGGGTGGGATCAAAATACGATTAAGGGCATTCCAAATGAGGAGGAAATTTTAGATGTGGTGAATAACCTCAATAGGGACAGTGTCCCTAGACCATATGGGTTCTGTGGTTCCTTTTTTCATGCCTATTGGACCACTATCATGTTGGATGTGGTAAATTATATTCAAGAATATTTTAAGGGTCATTGTCTACCTCGGGCTATTAGTGCTACCACCATGGTTCTCATTCCCAATATCAAGGATCCCCCTCATACTGGATTACCGACTGGTGAGCTTGTTCAATTTCACATACAAAAACATGAACTCTATTATTAATTACAAGATTTTATCCAAGATACCATAATGTTTAGTTCTCTAAAACCTAGTTATTTGATGAAAGGGTCCATTTAAAGGGCCATCACAATGATGGAAGATCTCATTGATGGCATTAACAATAGTGTTCAAGGCTCCAACATGGTGGTCAAGATGGATATGTATAAGGAATACAATAGGATACAGTCAAATTGCATCATAATGGTCCTCACTAGGATGATATTATCTTCTTGGGATGTCGTTCTTCAAATTTATTGTTTTAGTTCGTCATGGCATGACATCAATTTCATTTGTAAAAATTATTGTTTTTTCAAGGTTCATTGTGTCTTTAGGAAAGTGGAACCCTTATCCCCTAGCCTTTTTTATTTTTCATGATTTAATTTTCCGAATTACTACAATGGAATTCATACATGGTTATATTAGACCTTATCAGTGCTACTCTAGTCCCAGAATCCCTTCTCACTTAATGTTTGCATACAACTCTATTTTAATTCTGAATACTGGTATGAGTTTGGTAAGTGGGATCAATAAAGTCATTGGAGATTATTTATAATTGAGAATACATGTGGCTGACTATGGTAAGAGATCGTTCTATATCTCTAAGAACTGTAGGGATATTAGGGTGCCCCCATTGAGTTGGAGGCATGATATAAAACCTGGTTGGTTACCCATGGGGTATCATGGTGCTCCTGTTTCTCCTGATAGGATATGAAGTAACTATTTATATTACATTGTGATAATAATTACTAGGTGAATAAATAATTAGAAAACCCACTTTTTATCATTTGGAGGTAGAATAACCATGGGGAACAATGTCTTCTCTTTCATTCCAAGCCTTGCACTCTTGTCTTCCAAGGTCCCAAAGGGTGTGATATCCAAGATCGATTCTATCCTATCATCTTTTATCTTGGATGAACATGAGGAGGGGAGGAATCAAAATGAATCATGGAATTGGATTTAAAATCAGGTTTAGGAGGGAGAAATTGATGTAAAGAGAATATTGAATATGTTGGATGGAATGAGGGCTAATATGGATTGGGAGGTTATTGAGGGAAGGACCCTATAGGCAGTTTTATGGGCTCTCAGATCATTAGAGGGGAGGCTGGACACATTGCACGCTGATTGTTTCTTTGGTTGGATATTGTTTATTATTTTCAGACATTTCTTCCCCAAAACATATGGATTGTATGATCTTGGGATATTTCAATTTGGAAGAACAACTATATTGGATTTACCCCTGGGTTTCCTATTTGTATAGTCACCCATATAACATTTAGGAAGGTAATAATGTATTCACGTTTTATAAATGCAGTTCTCCACAATAACTAATAGACTGCCATGGATGATAATGAGAGACTCTTAGGTATCAGTGTGGCCTCATGGTGAATTTACTTCGGGTACCCTTGGGAGGAGATCTCAACCCACATGTTCTTCAATATTGAGTCGGTGACTTATGTGTGGAAGGCATTTGGTGATTTCTGGGGATTATCAGTTGAGGCCCTGGGGGACCTCTCTTTCTTAAATAGGTAGTTACATAGATTTGTGGAGGTTAGTATATAGTGGAATGGTCATGCCATGATAATTGAATTTGGGTGTTGGTGTATTTGGAAGGCTCAGAATCATTACAATCATGTGGGGTCTCAGTGTTCTACTAGAACACATATGGCTTCGACCATGATTCTCTTCTCAATTTAGTTCATTATTGCAACTAATGGTGTGAGGCTCCCTCTCTTGGTCTGTTTCAAGTGGGCCTATATAGTAATTTTTCTTATGAAATTATTCCTTGGGTCTAGTGGAATCCATATCCACTCATGATGATGTTTAATTTGTATGGTTCTTTCCCAATAAAAACATGATGGGGGTATTTTGGTTGGGATTCCAGGGTGAGTGTGGTTCTCTCTTTCACTACTCTTTTTGGGAGAGGTCATTCCATTTTGACTGAATCATTAGACATTCTCACGATTCATCATCACTATAGCCAACATAGTATTTTTGTTTTTGAGATTGACACAAACTTGCTCATTTATCAAGTCACCATGCATGGTAAGAATAATATCTTATGGTCATTATCTTATATCCTCAGGAGATGAAAGAATTTTCTCAATGATAATATTAATTTTTCACACACCTATTGTGAGGGAAATAGAGTGGCTATAAGTTTTACCTCCATGTCATCGACATGCCATAATGTATTTTGTCCCTGAATATCCTTTTCTTCTCATCGGAAGGGAGGAATATAACTAGAGGATATTTCCTTAGTCTGTATTTTTTTAGGCCTCCACAGTCCCCCCATTCTGGGTGGAAATTTTTATATTCCCCCTTTTCTGAACAAATACTACAGATGATGATGATGATTGGTAATATGGCTCTCAAAGTTACAATTTATATTTTAAGCGATTACACCATATACTCAACTTACTCATACACTTAATGAAATTCACGTTCTAATTTTTATAATGTAAATATTGAAGTATATTTCATGTCTACTTCCCTAATTTACATTTCTTCTTATTTTTATTCTCTTATATCTTCCCCCTTTTATTCACTTTCTTTCCCTTCCCCTCATGATACCTTTATAATGATGACCATTAATACACTCATAATATACTCAATTTTTTTCATGATTATAAATCATTTTTCAAGGAACATAATATGAAATAAAAAATTTGTTAATCATAATTATTATTCCATTACTGAAAAAGAAGAAATTATAAAATTTTGGGAAGAAATATTTAATGAATATGAAAAATTATCATTTAAAATTTAAAATCAAATCGATGTTTAGAAGCTATAATATATAATTAATACACTCAACAAAACCCATGGCAATTCTTCCAATGTGACCAAAATCTATATAAAATATTATCCATTTAAATATATAGAATATCCTCGAAAAAATATATCAAAACCCATTTTCTTTATTGGTTTTTCCCTAGATAAGTTATGATGTTATTGTAAAATAAATGGAAACATTATATATGAATTTCATTTCGAGAATTCATGATATGGGACATCGAAAGGATTAATATTTAATCATTTTTTCAATTATGAAATAACATACTAATAAAAAATATATACCTAAATTATAATCATCTATCATTAGTGGACCCAATATTTTTATTTCAAAATAATTAGTCTTTTTATTTTGTAGGAACATTTTACAATTAAATCCCAAAGAATCCTTATGGTACATAGATTGTGGTTTCTCAATTATCACGTGAGTAGAACATTCCGATTTCAATCAAATGATAAACATGGTAGTGGTTGCATAATCTTTTGTGATATGTATAGTGGAATGATAAATAATGAAGGTACCATAAGTTTCTCTACCTCAAATATTGTTAAATATATTTTATAAGTTATTGGAATAATTTTATTTCTATGAATTTGCTAATTATTTGATAATGTTTTTAAAATTACCTTAGAATATAAGTCATTTAACTCTAATAAAAATCATTTATTCTCCACTTGTAATTTTTTAAATGATTATATAATAAATTTAATATTTTCATAGCTAGAATTTCAAATGATTTAGTGAAAAACATTTTGACTCATCACATTTTCTTAAGTATTTTTGTCACTATATACAAAAATCACTTCTTTAACTCAATCGGTATCCTTAGGTATGAGATTTACCCAAACATCATTTTAATATTTACATGGCCTATAAATCTTGATAATATATTAACCAAAAAATATAATTTTAAATATAAAAGTTATTCTATTCATCAAAATATATACAATTAATATATTTATATTTATTAATACATTCTAAAATAATAATCCATTTAGTTAAATCATATACTTTTGTTAGTGTTTTTGAATTTATAAAATTCCCTTTGAAGAAACTCTCATGTCATCAAAGTGAATATTCTAATGATTTTATCATCATTTTTAAATATCATGTAATTGTAAAACGATACAAAAATATTTATATTTTAGGTAATAATACAGAAAAATAAGATATTAAATAATTGGATGATTTATGATCCACTTTAGGTTATATTCAAATATTTTCATCATAGTAAACCTCTTAAAAAACAATGTAGTAAAAGATAAAATAAAATACTAAAATAAATTGGTTAAACTGTATTTATTAAATTTAACTTACCTTTGTATTTTATTATAATGGGAAATCAATACTCCAGGATTTATCATTAATGTAACATCCTGATATTTTTAAAGAACAATAAGTTTCATAGCATATATGACACACAACATTATGCTAAAACCTATAGAATGGGTTTATATTATGACCATTATAACAAAGTTATTGAATTTCAATGTTTGAATAAATGTAAATATATTATGATATCAATATATATATTACCAAATAAATAAATAATTATTTGTAAATTATTAGGAAATAATCACTAAATTTCTAGTAAATAAATTTGAAGCTTCAAAAACATGTATTCTTCAAAAAAATGTTTTATTTTCCTTTTATGAGAAAATATTATAATTATTTTTTGATAATTTTTAAAATTTTATTTGATAAAAATTATATAATTTTTGATATAATCATATAAATAATATTTCATGATAAAATTATATTATATTTCCAAAAAGTGTTTCATTTTGGTGAACATTAAAATATATCGATTTTTGTTAAATCATTATTTCTTTTCATTAAAAAGAAAAATTATGATTTTAATTTTATATTAAAGTAATATAATTCAAAAATATATATATATAATATAATTAATTACATTTTAATCATTATTATACCTAGTTTTGGACCAAGTGCACCTTTTATATTTAAACGCATTTACCTAAAAAATTGTTTTTCATTGAGTTAGATGTATTTATATTAAAATAGATTATTTCAACTACAAGGAATTAAATAATGACAAATGAATTTAATATATTGAGTCTTTAGGTTCAAATTTGGTTAATTGGTTAATTTTATTTTGGCCACGGTGAATAATAATCAACGTAAATATTTTTCACCACAAAACGAGTAAATCTGGAAGTTATGGTTAAAAATTAGGCGATAAGGACTAAAAATAACCCAAATAATAGAATTTAATATATTTTATGAGTGATTTTAGACTATATTAATCTTTTATATGATGTTTTGTAATTTTTTTCAATTTTTTCTTAAATTTTTATGTTATTTTATGTAAATAAAAAATAAAAAATGTCACATTCAGTACATTAATGTCTCAAATAAATTCTGTATGGGATAAAAAGAGTATATTTTTTTTGAAATTTATATTTAAAATATAAAATAATTATTTTTGGAGGGAAATTTATCTTTAATTTTTATTAGTGAAATAATTTCCTTAACTACTTATTGAATATTGATAACATCCCAAAGTAAATTGTAGTAAAATAACATTAATCATTTTAACAAAATTAAAATTATATAGATGAATTATTAAATTCCAATATTTATTAGATAATTTAAAAAATTTATTTTAAAAATTTATTTATTCTACTTCCATAACAATATTTATGTCAATAAAGTAAAATTGACTGAATAGTGTCCAAAATTAAATTAATGATATTTTCAAAGAAACATTATTTTACAAACTTATATACAAATCATAAAATCATGAAAGAGGACAATGGGTAGATAAAGTATAGGAATATATCATGAAATGGTTATTTTTATCCAGATACTACTCTAGAAGTACATTTATAACCCTTTAATACCATTGAAGTTGTTACCACGATTAATATTAAAAATATTTAGAGAATGTGTTTATCTAAAATATAAAGTCCAAAATGATAAAAAATGATAAATATTATTTCATTATAATTTGAAGACGATATACAACTTATATTCAAATATATAACATTTTGTAACCACTAGAAATTAGTTAGACACATATTAAATTATAATATATCATTTATTTCCCTCGCTTATAAACATATTCCACCTATCCTCTCAAATCCACACTCCAGGAGACATTTTAAAAAAAAAACCTACCAAAATACTATACTAAAATATATATCCATGTATTAGAAGTGTTATATCTAGAATAATACCATCATTATAGGGACTAATGTGTTATCCAAAAGAAGTCATCTGAAGAATATCTTTCACTTTTAATTGATTATTTTTTATATCGTATTTTAGTAAGTCTAAAAATATTATATCCATTATGATATAGTAATATAATTATCTCTCATATTATTAATTTTTTGATGTTTATGTAATGACCTTTTTCCATATTCCCTTTGATTAAATTAGAATTGAAACCATGGTTTGTGCGTATATTGGATTACTACCTAACAAACAGATATAATAATTTTTTTCCCATTACTACCTCTAAGGGATGGTTATAAAAACATATTTAATTTATATATATGATCTTATTGAAAATATAAGAATTATATTACCTTTTTATCCTTTGAAAAATGTGGACATCATTTATGTAAATGTATTGATTTCCACCTCCATGAAGTGATGTGATTTGTTTTTCACCACTACATCACCTGAATAGTATATATATATTTTCATAACCAGATAATATTATATTTATCATATATTAACAATTTTGGATAGATAAAGTTTTAGTTACCATCTTTCTCTTATGTTTTTTTAAATGGAAACTTTACTATGAATACATAAATCTTATCATCTCCATGATTGTAACGTAATCCATTTTTCAAAACAACAAATGATTATTATTTTTAAATTTTTAGAAAATATATAAAAATTAAAATCATTTTATTAATTTTTTGTAGAGGATCAGAAAATTTCTCATCTTACCATGGTCAACATACCAATGTCATTTTGAAATTATGAACATAATATACTCAAAATACATGATATATAATTAATCAATCATGTATCTAAATATCTCATTGAAATAAAAAAAAATTTTAATTTTGTAAACCCATAAAATGTTATAAAACATTTAAAAAATTATTCTAACTTTATTGTATTGGAGATTAATCACAGAAAGGGCATTTCAAGAGTTCTGGAAATAGATTTGGTCACAGTTTCCCTTTATTGATGCATATTTTAATGTTATGAATAAAATATATTTTACATGGTGTATAAACTATCCATTTTACAATTTATGCTAGGAATAATTAATATTCAATTTAATTTTAACTTTTAATTCTTTTTAATTTATCTAATGGGTTTTGATTTACTTGGTTATAACATAGTAATGATTTCATAACTAAATTTCTCTTTATTGGGATATACCACTTTTTCATTGAATATATTATTTAAATATTTTGTGTGAAATTTTTTTTATTTTTATTGTACATAAAATTTTTATGTATTAATATTTTATTTATATAATATAATCGTTGATTAATTACCAATTCTATCATATAAATGTTTTAGGAATTATTCATCTCAAATTCCATTTATTTGGGACATTAGTTTATATTAAGAACCTATATTAATTTATAAACTATACTTACTGACCATTTGATATGCTATATCAATTATCTTCTTATTTTTCATATTAGTAATGATTTATATGAAGTAATTTTTTTGGGGCATTTGATTCAAAATTAATGGTAATTTTTTTACGAAAATCCAACATTATTTCTCTTATTTCAGTCAAAAATTTTTTATTCTTTAACATTGTTTTATTAGTTTTTTAGAGATGTTATTAGAATATTATTCAGTGATTATTTAATTTTATTAGTAGTAATTCTAGGCCTTAAAAAAATTACAAGTTATATTAATTTATTTTTCTAAACATGATATTTTTTTCAGAATATATGAATAGATTCATTTGTCTAATGATTACATGATGAATTGAATTTCCAACCCCGTAGACCCCTCACCATTTTAGAACATCCTTTATATGATTTCATGGTTATATTAAAAAAAAATAAAAAAATATTCCTAATTGTTTTCAATTTTTAATGTAATTTTCAATGTAGATATGGTATTTTCATCATGGAATTTTTAATGATGTTATTGTAGTATTTATATTAATCGATAAAATCAAGACTTCATGTTACTTATTTTATACTGTGGATATGTAGTAATGATATAATATTTATTATTTTTCATAATGGATTGTGATTTTTTCAATGTGATTGTCGTGGAACATGTTTCTTTTCCATGGGTTAACCAATCTATAAAAGATTGATTTCTATTTTCAAATGTGTATATTAAAAATGAAAAGATTCTAAATGTTATATTAAAGATATTCTACATGGAAATTATTGATGATTATGGGTGTTCCCTATATAACACCTTAATATTAGGGATACTGATTTTTTTTTATGATGATGGGTTAGCCTAATATAGCTCACTAATGGATTTGGTAAATGGATGGAGGTAAACTATCATAGTTATCTCTTAATTTATTATTTTATTTTATTGGGTTGGTTAATCCTCTTATAATAATTATAGTATGATTGAAAGGAAATTGATTATCAAATATACTAATATGTTTAACTTATGCTCGCATCCAATTCTAAAATATCCTTCAATCAATGATTTTTTTCGCATAGATTATGATGCACAATATGACAATTGAATTATGTTAATGTCTTTTTCCATATCTCAGGAATTTTATTCCATGTTTTTATGGTAAATAATTCTTTTCTATGATGATCTGGTATTTTTATTATGTCATTATACCCATTAAATTTTTAATTCTTATATTTACCAATATTTTACATTTGAACTAACCCTTCGTATGTTTTCCATTTCCAATGGTTTTGAAGATAGAAATTAAATAATTTTCCTTTTAGGAAAGGATTCAGTTGTGAATAATTTTATATTATTATTTTTGAATTACATTGTAATAATAATATATGTTTATATTATTAAAACAATTAACTTGATGACTTGGGAATTGTTAAGTAATAATGTTTTCCTAATTCTATAAAACAATAAATATATATTGAATTTAGGTGCGTATTTGGTCTATTATTTATATTAGATATTCTATGTTATTAATTGATAAATTTGGGAGATGTTTTTTATCATAAAAAAGAGAAATGTAAAAATTATTTTTTTAGAACTGGAATCAGGAATGCATGAAAGATGCAATAACAGTTGGTACCAGAGGAGGGTTTAGATAACATTAGTTGTTATAATGTTTTTCTTTTAGGTTGTTTTAATAGTTATAGGTACCATCGTGTGTTTTTAAGTTTATGATATATCATATGATTAATGTTATATACACCTTTTGAGGTTATAACTGATTTATTTTAATGTGATTATTTATATTTTGGAAGATGATTTTTTGGGTTAATATACATGTATACTAAATGTTTAATAAAAATGATTATTTAAAATTACACCATTAAATTTTCAGGGATTATTAATTAAATGTATTCTAAAACCATTGAGGTTAAAACATTCATTAATAGTGTTTTTATAGAGGTTATTTATTATAAAGAGTAATTTATTTATGGAATCAAATCTATAGACCCTTTGTTTTATATTAAATTGTGGAGAATAATGTGTTATTTATTCATATGATTGTTTATTCATTTTGGGTATTATATTACCTTATGATAAACATTATGGTATTATAAAAGGCATGATTAAAATATGATGATCCATTAAAATACAACATATTCAATCAAAAGTTATTAATATATATTCAATAATTAAATGTCGGCTCTCATAATTTGGAGTAAATGATATGATAATTGTTTAAAGTGATTGATACACACTATCAAAGAGTTAAATTTCATTAATAAATTTGATGTAAATACATTAAATATATTTCATTTTATTTTCTATTTATAGATGGTATAATATTTCTTCAGCATTATTGAGAGGATATTGCAATAAAAAAATTATCATATTAGCATCATTTCTGATGAATCGATTTTCATTTTTACAGCTCATTGATTCATGGTATTCTGCTCATTGAAATTCTCATAATTATTCTATTTCATATGATCACTGTTCTATTTCACACTACATCATTATTTGGACTTTATTTTTTTCATCAATGTGTATGTCTTCACTTTTATCTAATTTTATCCAATTTGGAAACATTGTTATACCTTATCAAAAATGAATTTCATATTTCTCTTTCTCTGGTTTCAATAAGTGGTTTTTAGCCCATTTACAGTATAGTTCTTCAACAAAACAATTTTCAAATTTTAAACTATTGGTTAAAAATCACATGTTCAAATTGAGGGGATTCAATATATTAATTGGGAGATATGTGACACCCCTTTATTGTAAAATAACATTACATTTGATTGAGTATATGACATGAAACACCTAACCTAAACACATGGAATGTTATTAAATTATAAACTTTAGAACATAATTTTTTAATTTAAAGTTATAAATATAATTAATATAATTATTAAATATATATAAATTTCCCAATGAATAAAAAAATTGATTAATTCTTTGGAAATAAGCACTAAATTGTTAGTAATGTCATTTATACATCCAAAATATGTTCTATTCAAATAATAATTTTACATATTTTTGTGAGAATATTTTATAATAAATTTATTTCACTTTTAGAAACACTATTTTATACTAAGGGTATAATTTTTCATTTTTATGTCAAAAATATCTTATGGTTTGTTTTCATTATTTTGAAAAAATTATTTATTTTTCACTGATTACTAAAAAATACCATTTTCTACAAATCTATAATTTCTATTAATTAAAATGTTTTTTTAAAACAAATAAATTTAAATAATAATTTTTCAAATATAAAAAATAAAATTTGGTATATTTTTATCATCATTAGACACAATTTTTGTTAAAAGTATATTTTTCAGTTTAGAAATTTATTTTTATAAAAAATTCATCTCGTTTCATTTTACACGTTTATATTAAAATTGATTAATGATATTTAAGATAATTAAATAATGATAAAAGGATCATATATTTTGAATATTGATGTTCAAATATGTTAATTAAGACCCATTTTTTATTATTATTAATAGAAAATGTAGTATATATATGTCAAATCAGTAAGGGTAAATATATTTATTATAACTAAAAATAATTTTAATCCACCTAAAAATAACAATAGTTCGTTAATTTAAAATGTTAAAGGGGTTATATAGGCCCCTAAACAACCATGATTTTATTTTATGCTAATATATTTCCATTTTTTTTGAAAATATCATATATTATTTGTTTCTTAAACAATAAATACAAAATTTAACTTTTATTACTAAAATATCATTAATATATTGTGATTGAGATATAAAAAAGTTTGTTTGAGTTAGTTTTTTTATTATAAATATTAATGAATTATTTTGTGGATATACTTTTATTTTACATTTATTAGTTATTAAAAAATTTCATTAAATAAATATATAACACCAAAAATGTTCTTCTATATACAGTATAATGATCATGTAAATAAATATATGTACATTAAACGTAGTATTTATTAAATTAATTATTTAGTTCAATTAATTTTTTGGGTACATTTAACATATTTTAAATTATAATAAATTTTATATTTCAATTCAATTATAATACTAATTTCTTTAAAGTTAAATTAAATAATTTTTGTCAAGAAGGACAACATTGATATCATATGAAAATACAATATTTACTTAAATAATTTATAAACTATAAAAATTTTGAAATAAAAAATTGATATTGGTAAGTGGTCTAATATGTCATATCCTAATCATTTTTATATAATTTTTACCCTAGAATTAAATTTATACGAATTTAATATTAAAGAAGTTGTTATTGTGGTCAAATTTAAAAATAGTTAAGAAATAGTTTGTCCAAATAATACGGCTTAAAATCATATAAAAAGAAATATAAATTTTAAGGTATGATTATATCAAAATATTATACTCCTTATAAAATAATCCAAAACATTTTGGAACCAATTTTCTGTAGTTAAACACATATTATATTAAAATATTTCATTTATTTCCAAAAGACTCACTAACCTCACACATAAATGGACACCCACTATCCACTACTCCTCATGACTAAATAACCATTTCTTATTAAATAACTTCCAAAATACCTTCCATATATGCATACCCACATTCTATACATGTATGTTTTAGATGTAATATCATCCATAGATGGATTAAATTGTAATGCAATGTAGGTTGTTTGAAAATTATGTTTAAATTTTAAACAATAATTTTTTTTAATTTATCTTATACCTCCTTATGAACTATTAAAACCATTATGATATAATCTAATAAAAACTACCATATACATGGTTTTTATATTTTTATTTCATAACCATTATCCACATCCACTTTTATAAAATTATAAATGGTAACATTGTTCATGTGTATGATGGACTACCACTATGTAAACATGTTTAATTTGTCATCCTTAATTACCACCAATTGATAGTCACAAAGATGTATTTAATTTATAGATATATATTATTAATAAATAAATATGTTTATATAAATATAATATATATTCTTTTTTATTATGTTTTCAGCCATTGAAAATTGATAAAATCGATTGTGTGTACGTGTGGATTACCAACTTCATGAAGCGACATGAATCATTTTTAATAACCACATAACATGGACGATATATATCAGTGTACATAATTATACAATATGATTTTTATATTATAATCACTACTATGGAAATATAAAACAACACTAAACTAATTTCACTGATGATTATTTAGAAATGGAAATGTTACACATCCATACATATGACCTATTTTCTTTATGATTGCAACTTAACTCGTTTTTCATAACCATCATTGAATTTTGATTCATAATGTATAAGGAATGTCTAAAAATTATAATTATTTCATGATTATTAGTCTATATATAATTTAATAATAACCACTTTGACAATAATCAATATAATGAATATGTTTTCAAATTATGAACTAAATGTCCTCAAAACACCCAAAGTGGTCTTATTCAATTATGTAATTGAATATTTAATTCAAATAAATTAATTAAATGGTTTAATTATAATTTAATAAACATATAAAATTTTCTTAATCATTTAAATATTATTATATTATTATTATACATGAACTATAATCTCTTCATAGTATGCCTTGACACGTGGTAGGAGACATCATCTCAATTTCTATTCATTGAGATGTATTGTTATGATATTCCCATAATTATTTTATATAGTTTATTTAATGCTTATTTTACATTTTATATAATGAATATTTTATACTTCATTGTATTTTAAGTAATAATTTATTTTAATTAATCAAAGGGGGTTTGATTTTAAATTAACATGATTGTTATGGTTTTCTTAACTCAATTTATAATAATTGGGTTACTAGAGTGGTTAAGGTTTTATACATGAATTTTCATTGAGAAATTATCTGATCAATATTTGATAATCCATGGAAATTTATCTTCACTGTTAGATATTTATATATGTTTCATCTTTATGTACCATTTATATCTCTTTGGTACGTAAAATAGTTTTGAAAATGATTTTAAGAAAATTTGGCCTCTTTTGTTCTCTTTCGATGTCACGACTAATCCTTGGGGCCCATGCTATGACTACCACAATCCCGCCTTCCAAAGGCTAGGGGATAGAGACTAGTACCAAAGGAGTAAATCCCTAAACAGGGAATACATTACCTTTATAAACTAAAAGACACACAATAGAGTACACAACTGGATGTAAAACACTAAATAAAAACTACATACAAAAGAAGTGCTGGAATGTAATAGGGGCCGGAAATACAAGCCCAACTGTAAAGTAAAAGGAACAGACAAAATAGCTGGAAAGTGATAAGTAGCTCTTGGATCGTCCACCACGGATCCTACCGGAAGGGTATGTACAGATAGCCTCCTCAGTTCCCTACGTCCGTCAAAATCCTCTGTGCACCGACTCATCGTAAGATCCACCTCCGGGTATCGTCCAGTCCTAGAGCTCTCTACCACCATTAGTATTGTCTGTCATCTGCATCGAACACAACGAGGTGCAGGAATAACACGTGCAGGGGTGAGTATAATGATACTCAGTTTGTACCATGAGACCCTCAAGGTCTCACTAAATCCAACAAGGATATACCACAAAGTATGTAATCAAACAAAATATCCCACTCAGGCATATTCCCATACATATACCAATGTTTATCAATTGGACCATCTCAATCATGAGGAAACACAAGAGTTACTAACTCATCTGACACATGTATACTACTTTTGTAGAGAGGTATAGATGATCAGATATAGACACCTAGTCATCTAATATATTTTACTAACAAATAATCCAATACCATTTATTCTTTCGGAGAAACACGTGATCCAGGAATAGAAGTCAGAACTTTCGGACAAACACATTATCTAGGAATAGTCAATATAGCTGTCAGACCAACACATGATCCAGGTCCGACTATTCTGTCAGACCATCACATGATCCAGGTACAGAAGTTATAACTGTCAGACAAACACATTATCTTGGAACTGTCGTCGGAACTGTCTGACCAACACATGATCCAGGAACAGTCATAAGAACTGTCAAACCAACCCATGATCCAAGAATAGTCAACAATGCACAACCATCCATAGAGTTATGATAAGGTAATCTTGATTCTATGAGGGTCCCCTCCTCAATCCAAGTTTCCATACGTCAAATATCACTAAGTACCATGATGAAGTATTTCAAGGGTCTGCCTCGTCATAGGGATCTCAATGCAGCAGACAACACGTCAATCGGATGCCTGGGCAGTTAGTTATTGGCATTTTCATTCTAGGGGCCCAGTTGGACATTAGGTTCAAATAAACCCAAACATAACCTAACTATGTCCAAACATCAAGGGGATATGCAAAAAGAACCATCACGCTCTATGATTTTTGTCACCATAGATGGTTCGCTGATTGGACACCTGTAGCCCTAGATCTGGGCTAAAAGGTGTAAACTGGCCAAATGGGTCCGGGTCTGGCCCGACCCGGTCTGGACCTGGCACGACCTTGTCTGGACCGAGTTCTGAACCGGTCCGCGTGTGGGACCCAGACCACGTGGGGGGCCTGACACGAGTGGTCGGCCCTGCCTGAGTAGGTGGCCCAGCCCGAGGGCGGCCAGGCCCTCGGGCAGCCCGACTCGAGGTGACTCGGCCCATCCTATGGCCTGGTGGGCCAGGATGTCTGGTATGGCTGGTCGGCCAGCTCATCTTGCCTAGCCACACGTGGGAGGGGGGTGCCATGCCACCATTTTGTCGAGTGGAACTGGTGCTTAGTGCCGGTTCAGGTGAACTGCGGGACCCGATGGATCCTTAATGTAGCATGCACCGACAGCCGGCTCAGTCGGCCGCCTTCTTTTGTCTTCCACGTTCGATGTCCGCGGTTCCCTTACTCCACAAGGCACGATGGTTCCTCTCCACCTCTTCTACGGCCTGGCCTGGCCGTGACCTCCAGCTCTTCCGCGTGGCATGACGTCACCACACCCACCTTGCAACCACTACGACCTTCGTGGTCGCAGTCGCTTATTCCGACGTAGTGCGATGACACTGCTCCCCTTTGGTTCCGATGCGGCATGCCATTCCCGCGGCTCGGTTCCCTACACAGAACAGTGGTGTCGTGCCCTCGTGGAGACCCGGTGGCCTTGCGCCACTGGTTCCTTCGTGCTCCGCCTCCGTCTTCATCAAACGGGATCAAAAAAAGGGGAGGGTCAGGCCGTCTTTGTGCACTCCGAACCATGCTTGATACTGTGAAATCATTCGGTTCTCAGACCATAAATTCAACGACATAGAACAGATATAAGAAAAATTCAATCCCCCTACCTCGAGTTCGGTGATCGTTGACAAAATCACGTGATGTCGGCATTGTCTCGTCAATGTCAAGGGAGGAAGAGTACGGAGAATATGAGTCGACAAGATGTCATCGGCGTTCTTCGTGGTCGGTGAAACTTCCCTTTCTTTCCCCATTTAAAGAAGGAAGAAGATGGTTTTCATCATTATTTGGTGCTGGAAGAGACGGTTTTCATGTTATTTGTGGGGAGAATGAAGTTCTCCCAAGATTATCCAAGGCTCCACCAAAAGAGAGTTTCAAACCCAAAATAAAATAATATCATTGTCTATTATTTTATTATTGACATGAATTTCAAATAATTCAATATTTGCTAATTTATTAAGTGATGGAGTTTGCACATTAATGAGGGGAAGGTGAAGAGTCTTCCCACTTAATTGGGGTTCCTAGGGGCTAAAAGAGTTTAAAGCCCAAGTGGGCCCCACCTTAATAATATCCTTCCATTGGAGGTTATGATCAGGTGGACCCCACCACCATAACCTCCCATGGGAGGTTAGGGTGTGGTGGCCCCCACCGCTAACCTCTCCTTGGAGGTTTCAACCACCAAAATAAAAATAATGTTAACACTTTATTTTTATTCAATTTAATTAAAAACCCCCCAAAATCTAATTTCCAATCTCATTAGAATGCAAATGCGGTGAAGGTCTCACTAAGAAATCACTGATGATGCGAGTTCAAATGTGCCCTTGAATTTTTGTTAGAAGGACATGTTCTAAAGATATAAAATCCTGCTTGTACGTTTACTGAACGTACCCAAACAACACTACAGAAATTGATTCCATGCACACCGGGCCTCAGAATCAAGAGCCGTTAGAAACTGCAGACATGTAAAATTCCCATGTATTTAAGAAAAAAATAAAAACATTTCCATGGAAATTCTGGGTCTTTACATTATCCCCACCTCAAGGATTTACATCCCCGTAATTTATAACTCAGACTATGGGAACAAATTATGGTACTGAATACACATTTGAGTCTCTTGCTCCCATGTGCTCTCTTGGATTTTCCCATGCTACCAACGAATGTGCACCAAAGGTATCGACTGTCCAAAAAGGACCATCTCCTATAGATCCTCAATATCCACTAGATCCTCCATGGAAGTTGCCATGTCATCGATGTCCAGCTCTCCATGGTCGATGATGTGGGATGGGTCGTGCACGTATATCCTCAGCTAAGATATGGGGAAGATGTCATGCAACTGGTGCAACTGAGGTGGAAGAGCTAAGGGGTAAGCCACCTCTCCTACTATTCTAAGGACCTGGAATGATCTGATGAATGTCATAGATATATTGTCGCCTCAGCCAAATCTCCTAATACCTCATCGAGGTGAGACCCATAGAAAGTCGTGGTCACCATCCTCAAGATCTAAAGGCCTTCATCTCCTATTTGCATTGGACTTATATCTACTCTATGTAATATTCATCCAAACCTGGATGATTTGCACCTTCTCAGTGGTAGCTCACACCATATTTGGTCCCACTAGCGCTAAGTTCCCTGGGTCTATCCAGCATAGTGGCGATATGCATGGTCGACCATACAACGCCTCGAATGGTGACATACCGATGGTTGAGTGATAGAAGTTGTTTCAGGAAAACTCATACAATGTTACGTGGTCCTCCCAGCTATGACCAATGTCGAGGACACATGCACAGAGCATGCCCTCGATGGTTTGGATAGTCTGCTAGGTCAGACCATCCGTCTGAGGATGAAAGGCGGTGCTCACACGAAGCTATGTCACGAAAGCTTCCTGAAACCCCTTCTAGAGCCGGGAAGTAAAGTGTGAATCATAGTAAGAGAAACTAGAAGAAGGTACTCAATGTAAATTCGCAATCTCCTATATGTAGAGGTGTCTCAATCTCTCTACTGATCCCTGCTCTCTGATCGGTAGTAATTAGGCCGACATGGTGAGTCAGTCAACAATCACCTAAATCGAGTCGTGACTTTTGGATGTACGTTGAAGACCCATCACGAAGTACATAGATATCTCATCCCACATCAACTATGGGACCTCTAAGGTCTAAGCCAAGCCTGCTGGTAACTGGTACTCCGCCTTCACTTGCTGACAAGTGAGGCATCGTGCGAAAAACTCTGCTAATTCATTCTTCATACCTAGCCACTAGTGCTGTCATCGGTGGTCCTGGTACATCTTCGCCACTCATGGATGTACCACTGGAGGTGAAGTGTGGAAGTCCCTCAATACTTCTTCTTGATGTGAAATGGGTACCGTGGTATGTCCTCTGAAGAAGATGACTTGCTCACAACCTTTAGAAAATCAATCAGTTTCCCGCTGTGTGGATATCTGAGCACGTCATGTCTTGCAGTCAGAGTCCCCATGCTATGCCTCTCTGATTCGCTGAAGAAGTGTGGGAGTGACTATAACAGAATGTTGATAGGCCACTCCATCTCTATCCACAAAATAAATCTGTAAGGCAACCAATTGCTCAGTCACCTCTCCTAGAATCTGAATGCCTGATCTCCTCCTAAGAGCATCTGCTACAACATTATCCTTCCCAATAGTATAGAAAATATCGAATTCATAGTCCTGGTGGAACTCAATCCAATGCTGATGTCTCGGTTTTAGGTCTTTCTCAGAAAAGATATACCTAAGACTCTTGTGATCAGTGTACATAGTAAAATGTTTTCCAATAAGATAGTGCCGCCAAATCATCAAGGATAGGACCAAAAATTCTAACTCTAGGTCATGGGTAGTGTATTTGTTCTCGTGTTTTCTCAGATGTCGAGAACCATACACGATCACTACTCTCTCCTACATCAGGACACACCCGAGTCCGGTTTTTGATGTGTCGCAGCTAACTACATACCCTACGACATCCTTTTTTAGCCTCAATATGGGGTAACTAGTCAGCCTCTGCCTCAGCTCTTGAATGCTGTACTGGCATATCTCCGACCTCACGAAGGGTTGACTATTATTCGTCAAGGCTATTAGTGGTGATGAAACTATGTAGAAATGTGGAACGATCCTCATGTAGTATCCAGCCATGCCCATGAAACTTCGTAACTTGGTCACACGTCTACGTGGCTCCCAAGCAAGTACCACCTCAATCTTCACTGGATCCACTGAAACTCCACCCCCTAAGATGACATGTCCCAAAAAGTGAACCTCTCAAATCCAAAACTAGAACTTCGAGAGATTACCATAACGCTGGTGCTCTCGGAGTGTGTCCTGTACTACCTACAAACAGTAGGCATGCTCCTCCTCAGTAGTCGATTAAATCAGAATGTCCTTGATTAAGACTACAAAAAATAAATCCAAGTAAGTCTAGATGATCCTGTTCATGAGACTCATTAACAATACTATTGTTTCTGTTATGCCGAAGGGTATAACCAAGGTCTCATATTGGTCGTTCCGACACCTGAAAGTCATTTTCTGCACATCCTCATCTTGAACTCTGAGCTTGTGATAGCCTGACCTGAGGTCTATCTTCAAGAACCATCGAGCACCCTTTAGCTGATCGAAGTGGTCATCAATACTTGGGAGTGGGTACATGTTCTTCACAACCACCTAGTTCAGAAGATGGTAGTGACACAGAGCCTCAAACTCCCATCCACCTTCTTGGTGAACAGAATCAGATCTACCCATGGAGAAACATTGATCGAGATGAATCACACCCCCTAAGAGTACTCTAGTTGTACTCGTAGCTCACGAAACTCAGTGGGAGCCATATGATATGCTGGAGAAGATATCAGTGCTGTCACGGGGTACTGATCAGTGTATAAATCCACCTCTCTATGAGGAGGTAGTCCTAGAACATCATTGGGGAAAACATCAGCATACTGGTCCACCACTACAGGATAAGTTGGACTCTCCACATCAACTACTCAGAGGGTAAGGCAATCCAAATGGTGAGTGATCGGCTACACCCTCCTCTGAGTAACACTGTCATGTGCTGCAATGTTTCCATTATCTCCATTGAAGGTAAACCTTGTCCCATATGTTTGGACACACCAAACATTGCGCCTAATACAATCAATCTGAGCATGGACTATAGATAACCAATCCATACCAAGATGGTGTCGTAAGGCCTCGAAGCCTCTACGATGAGATCCCAGCCGAAGCTCTTGCCTCCTAGAGTAAGCTCACACTGCTGGCAGTAGTGCGTAATCATCGAGTATTCTCCCATTAGAGTTTCTAGCCGAGAGATCTGTCGAAATCTTGGAGCTCTGAACGAGTGCAGTGTCTTTGAAAGAGTTAATGGAACCTATGTCTATAAGAACTGAAGCTATGGTGGAGTAGAAATAGATCGTACCTCGAATCATCTCCGTAGAGCCATTGTCATAAGCCTCATCTATGTGGAGATGAGCTCTCCCTTGTCGACCTACACCATACGGTCGGGGTGGAACACTTGGAGGTAGTGGTGGTAACAACTCGAATTGTCGTCCACCACCATATTCACGACCAGATCATCTACCACGTTTTCATGTGCCCTGTGGACCGCCTCGATCGAACCTCTACCCTTTCCTGGGAGGTCCCTCAACTTTCTACTGAGAGTCAAAACGGAGGGGCAGACAGTCATGAGCCATGTGACCCTACCCACCGCAAGAGTAGCATTGCTCACTCATTGCATGACGGGCTTTGTATTGTGTTCCCTACACAACTGAACCAGTATCATGAGGTCATCCAATGGATGGTCTGGTCTGCTTAGACCTTTGTGAAAACTTTCTACTTCCAGCTACAGAAGACTCTGCTACGTGATGTTTGGTGGTGGGACTTTCTGCTGGTGTCTACTCATCAAGGAAAATCTACACTAAGTGGGAACGCTCCAACACCCCCACAAGTGTTGAGATGTTGAGGGAGATCATCGAGGCTCGTATCTCTCCCCTGAGCCCCTGATCGAATGTTCGGGCCCTGAAGAATGGGTCTCGTACCATATCCATGGAGTAACACGAGAGGTATTTGAACCATGCTGAGTACTGTGCCACTATCATGCTTCCCTACTGCAGATGTAGTAGGTCCTATATCTGCACTGCAAGATGGGTGGCTGGAACAAAATCTGCTCAGAACAGGCTCTCGTAGTCTGTCGATATATGTGTCGCCTCGTCGTGGACATGAATCATCAGGCTCCACCATCTGCATGTTGCTTCCTGAAGGATACTGGAATCAAGGATTTCCATGAGGTCTTCTGGTGTCCCTACAAACCTGAAGACGCTCATGAAAGCTTCCATCCAAATCCTCATCTGCTTGCGGGTCTGTCTCTCCCCTAAAAATTGGTAGCCCCAGTCACTAAAATTTGTGAAACTCACTAAGGTGGCTTTCACTCTCTACTTCTGGGGCTGGTGGCATCGGCAGCACAACAGGATGTGGTATTGCTAGTGCCTCCACTTTGTTAGGGCCCTGCACCGAGGCCTCGTTGCTCGGTGGGCTTCCATCTCATACAACTCTCGAAACCCTATATGGTTGTCTGCATGGAGGAATGTTAAAAAGAAACAGGTGATCCATGGTCAATAAGTTATAACTGTTGAGATGACTCAAAGGTATCACAATGAAAACTATTGAAACACATATGCAATCAGAGTTTTCGTGCACTGAGTCAGAAATCATAGGTCAGAGTTATGATGTATGGATGTGTCAGTCGCCACACCAACACTGGTCTACCTAGACTGAAAACCACACTCAACACTCATAACACTATTTCATCATAGTAAGATAGATCAGAGTCCTATGTTCTGCGGTAGAACCGACTCCTCTTATACCAATTTTTCACATCCTGACCTCAGGGCCCTTGCCGTGACTACCCCATGCCCGACTTCCAAAGGCCAGGGGCTGGCAACTAGCACCAATGGCGTAAATCCCTAAAATGGGATGGAATTTCCTTTATAAAAATAATCACACACAACAGAGTACACAACTGGAAGTAAAACAGTATGGAATATCAGTACACAAATTATGTTCTTGAAAGTAAATGGGTCCAAAAATACATGCCCAACTGTAAAGTACAAGAAAAAGACCAAACAACTAGAAAGTGATAGGAAGCTCCTGGATCGTCCACCACGGATCTTACCTGAAGGGTAGGTTCATATATCCTCCTCACTTCCCTACATCCACCAGACTCCTCTATACACCGACTCGGTGTAAGGTCTACATTCGGGTATCATCAAGTCCTGGTGCTCTCGACCTCTATCAGTGTTTTCCATTGTCTACATCCAACACAATGAGGTGCAGGCAGAGCCCGTGCAGGGGTGAGTATAACAATACTCAATAGGGACCCCAAGACCCTCAAGTTCTTACTAAATCCAACAAGGATATACCAAAATGTATGAAATCAAGCGAAATATCACACTTAGGTATATACCCATAAATATACCTATGTTTATCAAATCTCCCATTTCAATCATGTGGAAACACAAGAGTTATCGACTCAGCTCACACTGGTATAATGATTTTTAGGGAGGTACAGATGATCAGATATAGCCACTAAGTAATCTATTTTGTCATACCAAAACATGATCCAGGACCAGTTATTATGTCGGACCAATAGATGATCCAAGAAAATAAGTCAGAACTATCGGACCAACAGATGATCCATGAACAGCTGTTAGAGCTGTCGGACCAACATATGATCTAGGTCCAGCTATTATGTCAGACCAACACATGATTTTAGTACAAAAGATACTACAGTCAGACCAACACAGGATCTAGGAATAGTCATCGGAACTGTCATGCCAACACATGATCTGGGAACAATCATTGGAACTGTCGGACCAACACATGATCCAAGAACAATCAACAGTGCCCAGCCAGCAACAGAGTTCCTCTCACGCATACTTGATTCCGGGAGGGTCCTCTCCTCAAGCCAAGTGTTGATACATCAACTATGATGAATTACCATGATTAAGTATCTCAATGTCCAGCCTCATCATAGGGATCTCAATGCAACAGACGGCGCATCGATCGGACGCCTGGTTAGTTAGTTGTTGGCAATTTCGTTCTAGGGCCCCGATTGGATTTTAAGTTCAAACCAACCTGACCATACCCTAACTATGTCCAAAACTCATGGGGGTGTTACAAAATAAACATCTTTCTCTACGATTTCTGTCACTACAGACGGTTTGTCGAGCAGAATCATGTAGCCCAAGATAGGGGTGAAAAGGTGTAAACTGGCCAAATGGGTCCAGGTTCGGTCCGTCCCAGTCGGGCAGACACGCCCAACCCGGTTCGGGGGTCTGACTCGGTCTAAGGGGTTGGCCTGGCCAAAAGGCGTCCTGGCCCAAGGTGGCCCAGCACTTGGCGTCTTGGCCCATGTCCTGGGTGGTCGGCTTGCGTGGCCTGGCTGGCCGGCCCGTGTGGCATGGCAGCCCTACCCAGGTGGCCTGGCAGGCCACGCGGGGTAGGGGGTGCTGCACCCCCTGTTATCGAGTGGAACCGACACCTAGAGCCAGTTCAGGTGACCTGTGGGACCCAAGGGTTCCAGCATGTAGCGTGCACTGGCGATCGTCTCATCCAACCGCATTCTTATATTCGTCATGACCAATGGTCGCGGTTCCACTACTTATTATGGTTCGACGGCACCGCAACACTTTGGTCGAGGCCTCCTTCTCTTCCACGCGGCACGACTACACCACGCCAAACATGAGACCCCCATGAAATTAATGGCCACAATCCCTTATTTCGGCATGGTGCTCGACACCGTGCCCCTCCGGCTCCACCGTGGACCACCATGGTCGAGGCTCAGTTCATTGCGCAGAACGGCGGTGTCGCGCCGTTGTGGCGACCCAGTTTCCTTGTGCCACCAGTTTCTTCACGCTCTGCATCATTCGTCATAAAATGGGATCAAAAAAAGGGGAGAGTCGGGTCATGTTCGTGCGGTCTGAACCCACCTTGTAACGGTGATATCATTCAGTTCTCAGACCATAAATTCGACAACATAGAATGGGTATAAAAACAATTCAATCCACCTACCTCGAGTTCGGTGATCGTTGACGTAGTCGAGGTAAGGCATCGTCATCTCGTCAATGTCGGAGGAGGAAGAGTATGGAGAATATTAGTCGAGATGACATCTTCGGCGTTCTTCGTGGCCAACGATGCTTCCCTTTCTTGCCCCTGTAGAAAAAGAAAGAAGATGGTTATCGTCGTTCTTTTGTGATGAAAGAGACGTTCTTGGTGTTCTTCATGGGGAGAATAAAGTTCTCCAAAGATTCTCCAAGGCTCCACTAAAAGAGAGTGGCCAACCCAAAATAAAATAATATCTTTGTTTATTACTTAATTGTTGACATGAATTCAAAATAATTCAAAATGTGCCAATTAATAGAGTGATGGAGTTGGCACTTTAATGAGGGGAAGGTGAAGAGGCTCCCAAAATAATTGGGGTTCCAAGGGGCTAAATGAGTTTAAAGCCCATGTGGGCCCCACCTTAATAATATCCTCCCAAGGGAGGTTATGCTCGGGTGGGCCCCACGACCTTAACCTCCCATGGGAGGTTAGGGTGTGGTGGCACCCACCTCTATCCTCCCCATATAGGTTCCATCCAAGAAAATAAAAATAAATTTAAGACATTATTTTAAATCAATTTAATTAATAACCCCCAAAATCTAACTTCCATTCTCATTAGAACGCAACTACAGTGAAGGTCTCACTAAGAAATCACTGACACTGTGAGTTCAATGGTGCCCTTAGATTTTTGTTCTGAGAATCGGTTCAAGAGATATAAAATTATGCTCTTACATTTACTGAATGTACCAGAACAAAACTTCAGAAATTTATCCCGGGCACACCGGGCCTCAGAATCAAGATCCGTTAGAAACTGTGGACTCGTAAAATTCCCATGTATTTAAAAAAATTAATGGAAATTACGGGTATTTACATTCTATAAGAAATACATTTAACATTACATACTTGTTTTATAAAATTCATACAATAATGTTTTTTGACTAGTTTTCAATTATTTTTTAATATAACTATTATTATGTCTAACATATTTTAAAAATATTTATAGATAATCATATTTACTTTTTCTATACATTGTACTTTTTACTAAATCCATGAATTGAAAAAATATTTTAACAATTATTACATGAACAGAATTTCCCACCATTATTAATAATTATTTTTTGAAGATTACTTTATCTATTTACATTGTTCCATTGAAGAAAAATTATTTTTTCTAATATTATGAAAAAAATTTATTACTAAAATAAAATTTTAATGTAGAAATTTAATTTTCCTAATGAGCATTTTTAATGATTTTTAATGATATTTATATTCATCAAGGACATCACCCCATCAAATTTATTATTCTATACATGTTTTAATAATACGATACTAATTCTTTTTTCAGTGGATAATGATTGTTTCAAATATATTTCCATGGAACCTATTTCTTTTCCCTTAGTAAACCATGCTACAACAAAATGATGGTTGTTTTCATGGGTTTTATGATGACAATAAAAACATCAAAATATTTTATTAACTGTATAGTATGTGAAAATTATTCATAATAATGGGTGAACCCCATGTGGCTCATAATTATGGGTGTGCCCGATATAGCTCCTGATGGATGGTGAGTTCAATATAGCCCCTAATTTTACTATGTAAAGGGATAGAGTTAATAGGGTATTGGTTTAACATAAAATATTATTAGAATTTATTTGTAAGTTTAATAAATTATTATTTTTTATTTTAGGAGTAATGTGAAATAGTTATTCAAAGATTCTAACATTTTTTATTTATTCATGCATGTTAAACAAATGTACCATTTTATTTTGGATTATTTTTAGTTGGATTGTGGTTGTTTACCAATATAAATGTTTATTTCTGTTAAATACTTATGCCATGTCTTATTAAATTTGATCCATATTTTTATGGATATTATTTATTTAATTTCATATTCATTATCCAAGATTATTTCATCATGATACAATAAATATTAATGTTTCTGTTTACCGTTACTCAGTATTTGAGCTCCCCCTACTAATGTTTTATATTTAACCAATTTATAAATATTAATCATTAATTTATTGGGTATATAAATAATTCATGTATGAAGAATTTTATTAGAGATGCTTAATAATTACTATACTATTAAAAAAACGTATCATAGTGAATAAAAATTCACACTAATTTTTTTTATGTATGATTTTTTATCTAAATGTATAAAATTAAAATGGTTCTTGTGTATTTATTTTCTAAAACATTATTGGATGATATTATATATTATTTAGTGAAACAATTAAGTCACTTTGTCAATATTAATAGATGAAAATTATATATTATCTTATTAGGAGTAGATCTACGAGTGAGGGTTCAATGTGGTCATAATGAATCATATTCATATAATCCGTTTTCATAGGAAAATATTAATAAACATTTAAAAGGAACATAAATATTCATTTTTTAACATGGATTCATATTTTTTATTCTCCATATCAGTGATAATATTGGATTTTATTTCAAAATTTAATGAAGGAATATTTCATAGGTACTCTATGTCATGCAAGTAAAAAAAATTCATTAACTAGAAGTCAAAAATTAATGGAAGAATATGTTTTTTGTTTTTTATAAATACTTTCTAAAATATAAATGTGAAAATAGTTTCTTTAAAATTATTTTTGTACATAAAATGAACTTATTATAATATAAATAATATGAAGTCAAAAAAGTAGCTACCTTATTTTCATTAATAAATAATTTTAAAAAATCTAAAAACCATCACCCTGAAAATTTCATTTGATATTTGATTGTGGGAACCAAAACTAGAAGATTTTCCAAATATAAATTTTAACATTTTTTATCACATAAATAACCACAAAAATATTTGTAATTAACTTATCGATGAAAATTTAATTTTTATATGAATGGTGTTTTCAATAATTTCACTATATATGATGTATGTAATCTTGTGGAATGACCAAAAAATAATGCAATTATAGAAACTAAATTGTTGTATAGGGATGAGTTGTATTAACATGGACACATCACCATAAAAAAATTTCATCAAGTTGGAAAAAGTTATATCCATGATATAGGAATAATCATTAAGAAAGTATTATGTCCAATTTCTCATTAGAAATGTTTTACAATCATATTACAGTTCTTTTCTCACAAATATATCAAACTCATTCAAAATGATGTTAGAAATTACTTTTTATATGTTATTTTTTAGTTAAAATTTCATTTTTCAACAAAACGTAAGAATTTTACATTTTTTATTTTCCAAATAATGTTTTCAAATTGAATAGACTGATTTATTATTTAAAACACACCACTTAGAATTGGTAAGATAATTTATTTAGTTTTGTTTTATCTAATGGTTTTAAAATAGGAAAAATATATTCATAAACTATTTTAAAACTTATCTAAAATGATATATCAAATATCAATGTTCTTGTTGATGGTGTGATTTTCATCTCAAAAAATGAATCTCCTTATTTTGAATTTATAGATTTTACGAAAAATGAATTTTAAATGTGTTTTATGAGTGAACGGAAATTCATTTTCTAATTTCAAATTTCTCAAAGAATGATGTTATTTTTATAAAACCAGTAAAATAACTAATGAAAATTTTAAATTTTGTTTCATGGATAAAGATAAGAAAATTAGAGAACCCATGAGTATGATTTGATTGTTAATGTTTGATGGAGTGAGTATTCCATTCAATAAAAATGTTTATAAATGTATAATATTGATTTTATTATCTCTTACTATGGCCTAGATTGAAATCATGCTTATCGTTTTTATTTTTTCCCACATTCAATCAAGTCAAATTAAATATAATCATTAAAAAGATAAATGTATTTATATTATTTAAATGAAACTAAAAATGTAGTTTTTTATCAAAAAGAAACATTATTTGATCTAATTATTACTTCTCATGCCTATTATTTTAGATAACAACTAGATAAGAAATGTACACATTCTACATTACAGAAAATTTAAAATTCACTCATCCCATGGAGTATTAAGAATAAAAACTAAATTTTTCTTTTTATATTAGAAGTTTAAAACATATCTACATAGAGTTGTTTCACCCAAATAATATTAATTAAATATGTTATCTTGTAATGAAGATATATATATATATGATTATAAATCTATTAAATGTGATAATAATTGTGCCATAAATATTTCTCAGTAACATATCCAACATTAGAGAGTAAAAAAAATTGATCAATGAAACCATTTCATAACAATTAATATCAAAAATGGTGATATCTTGTTTAAATTTATTAGGATATACTTTTAACTAGCTGATATTTTCTCTAAGAATCTCAAAATTGACACTTTCAATTTCATTAAAGGAATTTTACGAATGGTATACTTATGACATGTTAAATTTTATTATAACTAGCTTGAGTAATGTTTTACATATTATATTGATTAAAATATTGATTATGTTCTATGTATTAATAAAATAATTAGATTTTAGATTTGTACTGAATTATATTATTTTAATTTTTTAACTTTAATTTGTGATTCAAATTTATATGGTATTATATATCAATTAGAAAATATTCATTTAAAGATACATTTTTTAAATAATTTAGTGATAAAAAAAATTTCTCTTAATTACTTCACCCCAAACTCGTATTTTTTAAATAAAAGAACATATTATAATAATTATAGTATATTATATTTTTAAACTAAATTAATTTTCAACCACTTAATAAAACGCCCTGAGCCTGCTCTTCTATACTTGGGTATTAGAAAAATTATGTATAATTTTTTTATAAATGTAATTAAACAATTACAAAACACTTTAACGAAATGAGGACCTTTTACTAGTCTATTTTCTATAAGATTATACATAACCTTACATTGTTCAGATTTGAAATAATAAAATAAAATAAATGACCACTACGCTTCTGCGAGCGCTACTCGAAAAGTGATGACATCTTTAAATAAACTTCTATGATACATGTGAAAATATTTTTTAAAAAATTGTGTGAGCATTTAATTTCCCAATAAGTGGTTTTAAAATAATTGATTTACTTTTTAAGAAAATCTTCTTTTCAATATTACTTTTGGTTAAATAACATTGAAATTATTTCTGAGAACTCAAACAAAATACAATTAAAATACTATCATATTAATGCTTTAATAAAATATCATTGTTTTGAATATATTCATTCTTTGAAATCACCTTAAAACTAATCCAGTGATCTTCTTTAGAAAATATTAAGCAAACTTCATGAAAAAAAACATTATTTTGAAGCAACTTAACTTCGTGAAGGTTTTCTTAGGCCTACTTACTTAGCTAAGGATTGGTTCACAACCCAATGGCCTTCAATTTTACAACGAACAAGCATCAGGATTTTTTGATAAATGTTTAATGATTTAGTTACATATATATATATATAATAGTATTGGTCACTGGTGTTTTTACCTTTAAATATGTCCATGCATTAAAATAGACATCCATACTTATATATATATTTATAATTTCCATTTTATAATTTGCAATTATGGTCACTAACAAAACTTTTATTGGCTAGACCTTACATATAATTATTCTTTCTTTCATGATTAACCTTTGATACTCATATAAGAAATTCGATTTTCTTTACATAGCAATATTAGTTAAAATATTTCTTTATATAAAAAGATTTATAGGAAAACATTTAAAACAATTTCCTTAATATCCATATAATTATTAATTTTCGGAAAAAGCCTAACAAAATTAAAATTATAACAATAACTTATTATAAATGTAATGAGTGTCGATGTACGCACAACTCATGGCCCTGTATATGTTCAATTACAAGTCCCATATTGTTTATTAAACGTGATGACCTATTAGGTTAAATTTTATAGAAATTTTACGATAAGTTGAGGATAAAAGTATAAACATGATATTAATCAATTCATCCATAAATATATATACACCCATTAGAAGAGTTCCTTTATTAATATATATATATATATATTAATAATTTTTTTAATAAACATGCATATAAAAAACTTTAAACAAATATAATTTATTTTTAAAAATAAATAAAAATAAACCCTTAGAATGAGAAAGGTAAAATATAATTTAATGAAATGAAATATTTTACCCACTTATAATTTATGATAAAATTACACAAATGTATTATTTTTCAATTAAAATCACTTTGAAAAAGAATATTAATACAATAGAAATTATAACCTATTAGGATTATTTGAAATAAAATTTTCTAAAATACCTTACAAAAATAAGATTTCAAAATAAGCAACAAAATATTTCTCTAATACAAGACAAATAATATGGAATTTCATAAAATGTATTTGAGGATACGTAATCCCTTAAAAAAACAAAATTAAACAATTTCAATCAATAATAAATAAATAACATACTAAACTTATACCAATGTAATTCCAGAATGAAACACCTTATTATAATTTGTCAATTGAAAAACATGTTGATTTTTTTTGGAGGAAACCCGTAAGTAAACATTGAAGAAGAAAATAATTTGATAAAATAAAAATTATAATACCTTAAATGTTATTTGCTGATGAAGACTTATTTTTCTTCCTATTACACTTCATCAAATGATACTATCGCCTTTCCTTCACTTTTTTCACCGAAAGAAAAAAAACAACAACCCAAAAATCATTACTAACTTATACCTCAATACACAATGCAGTGGAGGAAAAGTGATACACTAATAATAGTACCCAAACTCACTATAAAATTATACATATTTTATTTCAACTTTCACTGACAATATATATATTATAGAACTATACAACACCAAAGTATGAACTTAAAATATTGAAGTATCAAATTCAATGATCTAATCTCGTTTCAAACATCCAACAGTTTAAGGGAAAAGACTCCAAACACAATCCACACATAAAATAAACAATTTTGAACAAAAATTAAATGGAGATTGTGAATGAAATATAAAAAAATTAATGAAAATGACTATGATGACATAAGAAGTAAACATGAAACAATAAGACAAACAAGGAAATTAATTCACTGATAAGAGAGAAGATTTGATTATAAAATAATCATACTTATAGATATAAGAAATCATAATTCGGAGAAATTCCATATCGGTCTAAGAAAAATTGAACACAGGTGACAATTATGTATTTAATACACCGAAAAAGAAATCGGTAAATGTGATCTGGATATACTTAAATAAAACTTACTTGTAGATTCAGAAAAATCAGGAGTAAATTTCTCAAATCCAATTCAGAAAAATCAATGAAAAGGAGATCAGATATAGAAAATACATATCATGCTTTAATTATTGAGCTTCAAAACTCTATCACGAACAGATATAGACTCCAAACTCGGACTCCTGAAACCCAACTGTAGTCTATTTTTCACTCATCCTAAGATCCAAGATCTATATCGGCGACATAGCTTAGACTACCCATATCACTTGCCTCTCATCTGATTGAAACTTCCCCTAAAACCTAGTTCCCAAGCTTGGAGACATCACTCATAAGTACATCAGATGAATCTGATGTCCCCCTCAACATTTACTTTCTCTCTCCTGCGTGATTCTTGAAACCTTACTCCTGCATAACATTTTTTTATTATTTTCCCACATTTTTTAATTCTTTCATTTAAAACGCTTATTATTAATTAAATTAATTTAGTTATATATATATAATACTTATATTAATATCTAAATAAGATATTTAATAGTAATATTTTCAATAATTTCAATAATATATTTATTTTAATATTCAATCCATTATTTACTCTTACAATAATTTACTAAATATTTTTAAATATTTTTTTTGCATAATTATATTCAAACTAATATTGTTTCTATATATTTATTTATTTTATATTAACAGTTATCATATGTGATCTCTCAATTTTTAATTTAAAAACTTATAACATATAGTTTTTATAATAATCAGAATAAAACACTATAAATATCAATGTATAAAGTCGTTCAAACACGCAAGGAGAAAATAATATCTCGATGCTCATGCCACTATTTTTGGAGATGGTTTTATATGTTCTTATTATTATTAGTTTCATTTATATTGTTCTTGCTATAACATTTGTGCTTCCATCAGAACCAAAAGATGATAACTACCTCATTGGCATGGTTGTGTTTCTCGGTGCTCTTCTAATCATTTTATAATCGCTTGTAGTGGGGTTAATGGGTTAGTTTTTCTGTGTTAAGGATTTATTATCATCTTTGTATAAATAATTTTCATAATTTTTATATATTTTAATTTAGATATTTATTTATTCTATATCATCTTGGAATCAATAACAAGACATAAAACTTAATATTAATCATTGGGTGTTAAATTCTCCCCCACTTAATTTAATTGTTCCCTCGAAATTCATTTACACATATCACTCCTAATCTCCATCTATTATTAGTCTCACATGATGTCCCCAAGGTATGTACAGTTTTCTTCCATGGTTTCCATATCTTCTTATGAGATTAAAGTTCAAAGTTTCTTCAAAATATTCTATATCATTTTCACATACTCAACCTGTGCAATATGGGTTGTATGGATGTAGGCTCCGCAAGAATGTCCTCAAGGAATGATAATCATAATAGTATACGAGAATTTCATCTTAATTTAATTTCAATAAGAAAGTCTCCTTGAACCATCTTCAAAAGTTTCAAAGTCGTGATAAATTCTTCCTTTGAAGCAAAAACATAAAAGTTGACACATATAAGGCGCACAAAGATTCCCTTCTTCAGCTACCAAACAAAAATTTTGAGATTGATTCAGGCTTCTCAAACAAGGTAAAGCACCTAAAAAGTCCTTCATAATATGCCCCTTGGCATCTATAGAAGCGAGGTTGAAGTTGCATGATGTCATCGAAGACGAAACCAGAACCATGATGAAAACCAATTATATCAGGTGTGCCTGATATATTATAATGTCGTTTACAGGAAAGTTGCATGGATTCTTAGGGTTAAGATTCTACAATGCATGATTTTTCCATGATCATAGCAAGTAATTCATCCGGAAGGACTAAGAGACTTGTTTTAGTTATCTTTCATTCCATCTAAAATTTAAAAAAAATTATTTTTGACCCTGAAAGAATACTCAATCTATCGAAGAGTTATAAATTTCCAAAATTACGTAGATTGTGCCTCTGATACCAATTATAATTCCCCAAGCCCAATCTTCGGGACTCGCTTCTTGGAAAAATGCTGTGTAATTTATTTTATAAAATTAATTAAACAATTACACAATATTAAATGAAATGAGAACCTTTTACCGGTCTAGGTTCTGGAATATTAGACATTACCTTACATTACTAAGAGATGAAACAATATAATAAAACAACTTTCCAATTTGATTCTGTTCACGGTACTCCAAAAGCAATGACATCTGTAAATAAACATCTAAGATACCTGCGAAAATCATTTTTAATAAAAAGGTTGAGTATTTAATTCCCCAATAAGGCGTTTTAAAATCGTTGATTTAATTTTTAAGCAAGCCATCATTTCAAAATAACTTTTGGTTAAATAAAATTGAAATTATTTCAGATAAATCAAATGAAAATACTGTAAAAATATTATCATATTTATACTTTAATAATATATCATTGTTTTGAAGATAATCATACTTTTAAATCACATAAATACTAATCTAGTGATTTTCTTTTGAAAATATTAAGAAAACTTCATGAACAAAAACATTATTTTGAGGAAACTTAATTTCATTAAGGCTGTGTTGGGCCAACACACTTAGCGTAGGATTGGTTCACACCCCAATGACCTTCTATTTTACAATGAACAAGCATCAAGATATTTTGAAAATGTTTAAAGTTTTATTTACACACATATATATATATATACTATTATTGGTCCTTGGAGTTTTTACCTTTAAACACATCAATGAATTATAATACACATCCATACATATATATATATATATATATAACTTCCATTTTATCATTTTCAATTTTGGATACTACCAAAAATTTTATCAGATAGACCTTACATATAATTATTATTTCTTTCATGAATAACATTTAATACTGATATAAGAAATTCAATTTTCCTATCTTAACCATATTAATTAAAAAATTTCTCTACATAACAAGATTTAAAGGATAAAATTTTAAAAAATTTATACGATATCCATATCTTTATTAATTTCTAGATAAATCCTAAACAAATAAATTAAAAAATTAACTTATTATAAATATAATGAGTGTCAATGTATGCATAACTCATGCACATGTATATGTGCAATTGCAATGCCCATATTGTTGATAAAACGTGATGACATGTTATGAGCATTTTTTTTGAAATTTGATGATTTGTTGACGATAAAATTATAAACATGATATTAATAAATTCATCCCTGAATATATATACACCCATTTGAAGGCTCCCTTTATGAATATATATATATATATTCAAAAAATTTGTAAAAAATATGCATATAAAAATCTTTAGAAAAATATAATTTATTTTTTAAAATAAATACAGATAAACCGTTAGCATGAGAAAGGTAAAATATAATTTAATTAAATTAAATCATTTACCCACTTTTAATTTATGATCAAATTACACATATGCAGTATTTTTTAGTTAAACTCGCTCGGAAGAAGAATTTTAATTCAATTGAAATTATAACCAAGTTTAATTATTTGAAATAAAATTTTCTTAAATTCCCTGCAAAAATATGAATTCAAAATAAGCAACTAAATATTTGTCCCATAAAAGAACAATAATATAGAATTACATATAAAGTATTAGAAGATATATAATCCATTATGAAATTAAAATTAAACAATTTTCATCATGAATAAATAAACAACATACCAATCATATACCAAGGTAATTTTAGTATGAAAAAACTTACTATAATTTATCAATGTTTTAAAAAACCAGTTGATTTTGTTTGGATGAAACCCGTAAGTAATCATTGAAGAAGAAAATTATTTTATAAAATAAAAATAAAAATACCTTACTCATTATTTTATGTAGAATACTTATTCTTCTTCCTATTAGCCTGCATCAAATGCTACAATTTCCTTTGCTAAAGTTTTCTCATCTATAGAAAAAGAAGAAAAAGCAAACATAATTACTACCTTATGCTTAAATACAAAGTGCAGTGAAGGCCTACTGAAACACTAATATATAGTACTCATTCTCACTGTAGAATAATAAATATTTTATTTCAACTTTAATTAACATATATATATATATATATATATATATAATAAAACCGTACATCACCGAAGTATTAACATAAAATATTGAGGTTGAAAATTCGATGAAGTAATCCCATTTCAAACATCCAACAATTACAAGAAAGAGACTGCAAAATGAATTCACACATAAGATAAACAGATTTGAACAAAAATTAAAAGGAGATAGTGAATTAAATATAAAAAAATTAATGTAAATGATTATAATGACATCCGAAGAAGGAAAAATCAAACTAGAGAACAAACCGATAAACTATTTCCCTAATATGAGAAAATATTTGATTATAAAATAATCATACTTGCAGATATAAGAAATTGGAAGTAGGAGAATTTCCATATTAGAGAAAGAAAATTTGAACACAAACAATAATTATATATTGAATACATTGAAAAATAAATCCATAAACGAGATCTGGATATACATACACAAAACCTACTTATAGATTTAGACATATCAGGTGTCTATTTCCCTAATCTCATTTGGAAACATCAACAAAATGTTGATCAGATGTTAAAAATAATTATCATGCTTCGATCATTGAGCTTTGAAACTCTTACACGAATAGATCTAGACTCCAAACTCGGACTCATGAAAGCCAACTGCGGTCAATTTTGCACTCGACCTAAGATCCAAGCTCCAGGTCTGCGACATAACTTCAACTCCCCGTCGCACTTGCCTCTCATCCGACTCGCAGTCACCTATCATCTTAGTTTCTAAGTTCGGAAAAATCACTTCCATGTATATCAGACAAATCTGACGGCCCCCTCATCATTTACTCTCTCTCTCTCTCTTGCTATTCTTGAAACCCTACTGTCGTGTATCATATTTTTTTATTATTTTATCTTTTTTTTAATTATTTCATTTATATAAATTATTTATAATTAAATTCATATATATTTATATGTATAATAATTATATTAATATCGTAATAAGATATGTAATAGTAATATTTTCATTAATTTCCAGAATATATGTATTTAAACATTTAAATAATTATTTGCTCTTAGAATAATTTATTAAATATTTTTAGTCATTGTTAATTTGATAATATTATTCAAATAAATATTGATTCGATATATTAATTTATTTTATATCAATGGTTTTCATATGCCATCTCTCAATTTTTAATTTAAAAACTTGTAATGATTAGTTTTTATAACGGTGGGGTAAAAACTGTATAAATATCAATGTCTAAGGGTCGTTCAAACACACAAGAAAACAAATTATATAGCGAAGAACATGCCACTATTTTGGTAGATGGTTTTATATATTCTTATTATTTTTAGTATCATTTTTATTGTTCAGGATAAAACATCTGTGCTTCTATCAGATCTAAAAGATGATAACTACCTGATCGACATTGTTGTGTTTCTCGGTGGTCTTCCTATCATTTTATTATCAATAGTAGTCGGGTTAATGGGTGAGATTTTATGTGTCAAGGATGTTTTATGGTCTTTTTATAAGTAATTTGATTACTACTTAGATATTTGAATTCATAAATTTATGTATTTTTTGCATCTTGGAATCATTGAAAAACCTTAAAACAAAATTTTAAACAAAGGTTGTTACACTTAATTCACATTGTGCATTGTTTATCAATTCTATATTAATATCACTTTTTTGAAAACTTATATGAGAAGTGATCAAAATATTTTTGTTAAAAAAAATTTATTTACTCTGTTAAATTAATAATAATTGTGATTAAAAAATTCTACATATTCTTTCTATTTAAAAATGATTTTTATGTTTTAATTGAAAAAATTAAAATGAAGGGATGATTTCAAGGAAATATTAAACATGAAATGGCATATTTTAAATAATTCTCAGTCATGGAGACATTAAATATACAAAACCCATTCGTTGAGAGAATTTGTGTTTTATAAAAGGTAGGATTCCAATTTTTTTAATCATTTTATCATTATTTGATGTTTTCTATTTATTTATTTTTCCCTCACTATATATTTTCATTATATTTTGAACACATTATTTATAATATATTATTATTTCATTTCATTTTTTCCTTCTCTTTTATAAATATCAATTTTCCCTATTAAAAAATCATCCAAACATTCCTCTCTCTTTTATTTATTTATTTTATAATGTTGAATATAGTGTTTCAATTTTTGAATTTCGTTATTAAATAATAAATTTATTTTTTTCTACTTATATATTTATTAAATTAATGTTAATTTTGTAAATTTATTAAATACATTAATATATAGTTTAATCATAACTCACTTTTTATATATGTTTTTCATCATCAGAAAAGGGAAGATTATTGTACCTCTCTCAATCCCATGATGTTTGCCTGATCATAAATACAATATTGTTTTTCAAAAAGTTTTATTTATTATAATTTTTGTATCATTATTGTGTTTTTCAGTAATTACACTGATTTTCTTTGAATGTACCTTTATAAATATTTTTGACGGATTAAGATATCAAATGTCATGTTCTATGTTAATGGGATACAACCTATGGTTTATTGAACACTTTAAAAGAATGTGTTGGATGGTATAATTAGGGATGAACACCTACAAGTCACACAAGCTTGCTAGTGTAATAAACATTCCATTCGATGCTAGACCATCAACAATTTAGTTGAACATTTTATCAAGACCACAATGACAAGAAGGACATTATAAATCCATTGGATCCTAATATCCTACCTATAGGGAATATATAGAAGAAATGACCCTCTAGGTAGAAAAAGAATGTATTATAGAATCTATCTGTATCAAAGTTAATTTTTGAGAAGTATTCAAAGCACTCAATTATATTTGTACCCTAGAACAATAAAATTCCCTTTGATGAGGCTTATAGATTTGGTTGAATTAGAGATATTGCTTGGAATATTAGGGCTTATAAATATGATTATTTATAAGATTTCATGTACCAATGATATTTGATCAGTGTAGTGA
The DNA here is from genome assembly GCA_963277665.1 of Viscum album. Lineage (NCBI taxonomy): Eukaryota > Viridiplantae > Streptophyta > Magnoliopsida > Santalales > Viscaceae > Viscum > Viscum album. The sequence continues at coordinate 2,139,115,654 of OY728163.1, read as the reverse complement.
AACACCAATGATAAAATGCTTATGATTTATCCCTAATATTAATGTACACTCATATTCCATATATGGATCTTTATCAGTTACTTTGGATGTCATCATTCATTATACCTCTATATCCAATATTAAATTGAACAACTACTTACAATATATTTGTGATTTTATTTGTAAAAATTTTCTTAAATAAAACATACCCTTCTTCTTCTAATTCTATAATGGGTACTCACTATTTTCCAAGCGAGGGAAATGTTCCATGACAATCTAAAAAGCTAAATATAGGGTTAAAAACCATAAAAGTATAGGCCAAGTTTTCTTGATCACTATAATGATATACAAAGAAATAAAAAAAACCTCTCAACCTAATAATAGGGGATATAGGTGGTCATGAAGATATACTTTTGAAATCCTTTATCTGGTGTCTCTCTTTATCATTTTTACATTACATATTTCATTATATTTTATCATCGAATCGCGTAATTAAGATATTCATAACTTAATTATGTTAAAAGTTTTAATTATAATTCAATATTATAATTATTGTCTCTAATAAAAATTATCATGATATCATATCTTTCGTAATATATTTATTTTTTTATTATGTGCACATATTTATCATATCATGAACTAATTATTGTCTGCATTCATAAATTAAATATTATCATTTCGTTATCATTATACCGAATTTTATTTCTTCTTCACATATAATGTATAGTTTTTATTTTTTTTATCTTTTTATTGTCATAATACATTAATAGTATAATTTTGTAATGTAAATTCAGAACCCCCCTCCAACCACATTTATATGGGCCTAAACCATCATTATCGAAATCAATAGAATAATCTGAGAGATTATTCACTAAAATTCATTAGAAAATCAATATAGTCCATGTCGTTTTTTGTATGAGTTACTTCCAAAAAACTAATATCAAATTATTTTATATAATTTTAAAATATTGAATGATGTGAATATTAATAATTAACCTATCACATGCTGATTATTCTTCTATATAAAATAAATCTGATAATGTAATATGATATCTCTTACATTGAATATGGTGCTAGACAATAACATATATGATCAGAACATTGATTTTATATGATGATATTCTTAGTCTATATGTCCTATGATCATATAAAGTCATCTTATGTGATATTGATGATACAAAATATTTTTTATTTGATAGTAATTAGAGGGAAATAATACACCGCCTGAATTTTTTCATAGGTAATCTTTAAACCATGATATTAATCAGAAACCCCAAAAAGTTGGTATTTCAAATGTTACGAAACAATAAATAATGTTTTCACTGAACATGTGTAATGATCCTAATATTTTAGGATTAATATTTTTATGTATCTTAAGTCATTAACATAAATTTACATTAAATTATGACTATATATGTTTATATTGATGTTTGGTAAGTTGGGAATTTTATGGGCGATATGATATGAATGATCATTTAAAGGATGGACTTGTCCCTTCCACCTTTATAGGAGTAAATATCTTATAAATTTTATTAAAATGAAACATTAAAACAAAATTATAATTCCATGTTATATGGAAGGTCTCACTTCAAAATGTAGATAAAAGACATATCCCTTATACAGTATGTTAATGTGAGTATGAAAATGTCTAGATGGGATATTATAGTAATGTGATTATTTAGAAAGTTAAAATTTCTATTCATTTATCATCAATGTGGAAATTAGTACATTATTATTAGTGCCTTTAAATTTTTATAGACACTTATAGTGTACTTTAGAAAAACATTTCTAATTACACTGAGGTAGAGTTATATATAGTCATACATATAATTTTTCTATTAAAATAACTAAATTTTATTTGGATTTAATTATGGGAATAAATATTCTTCCTTTGGTCAAGGGATAATATTATTCAAGATATATTGATCACAAATATATACTCATTATATTTATGTGTTAGTAGAATAGTAAAAATATTATTTATTCTATTAAACCTGATTATTATTTTTAATTTTTTATGGAATGAATAATATATATTATTCAATATTTTATAAAAATTAAGAACATGGGATGGGATGAGTGAGACTGTAGATAAAGGAAATTATATAGTGATTATCATTTAAATAAAAATTAATCTATTTATTGATTTTTTTTATAATTTTTGAGACAAGCACGTTCTAAGGAAATAACAATACCAATAATATTATTATTATTAAATTTGTAGATTTGTTAGGATTACGATATTGGATATGGAATTTACTGAAATCATCAATCTTATAATCTTGTCTATATATATATATATATTATCATTTCATTATATATATTTTTGAATAATTTTTTATGCACATTATTTTTCCCCTCACGGGAGTTCTCTCTGTGAATCACTTCTCTAGGATTTTCATTCAAAGATGAGAAAAGTTATTTCTTCTTGTAACTCTTATGACGAAAGAGAGAACAAAATTGAACCCTTCCACATGAAGGATTTTTTGGTGACCAAAGAATATGTTGCAAGATGATTACTACCATTGTGCTAGCACATTTAATCCCCTAAAAGATGTATTGAGAATAAAGGAGATCATATTGATCAACTGTAGAAGGATTTTACATATAATTTGGTTAATGATATATCGGTTAAACCAAACGGTGGTTCAGAATATCTATATATACATTGAAAATAGATATAAATTTCAGTTTATTTTTTTTATTAAACTAATTGTAAATTTAACATGAATAATATTCCCCCTTTATTATATAATTCGTTGATAGAGTTTCATTAGGTATATACAATATAAATGATTAATTTATACATTTACCTGTAATATGTTTTTTTCAATATTAATAAAAGAACTCATTAGACATGGGACTGAAATGATTCTTCTACACCCAGAACAGTCATGTTGGATTTGAGGAAATTAATGTTCCAGCATACAAATCCTTTTCCATATGAGGAATATTTATTTGTTATGATAGGGAATACTGAATAACACAATATTTTAGGGTATGATATATTACCATATAAAAATTTAATTCATGCATGCTACATATCACTTACTTTGAAAAATGTATACCATTCTTTTGTTCTCTTTTATGTATTAGTTCAGATGTCCCATGACAAATACACAATTTTCTTATCTCAAGGGACTCAACCCCTCCCGAGCTATTGAATCATCATTCCAATATTCTAATTTATTGGTGTCCTTATGATCAATCAGTACACATTGAATATATTAATGTTCCAACATAGTGTGCATTGATGGTGTTTGTGTAACTGTATTCAACCCACCTATACCTATTTTAGTGAAGTCATCCAAGAAGAAATTACAACGTCATATATAATTAATCTACCCTAATATCTTTATGATATTACATATTCCCACATACACATCCTCCCTATATCCATATAAGTAAATATGTTGAGGAGAAAACAAAAATGTGATCCTTTAACTCACAATACTCACCCTGTTGTATGATGATGGTTTATAAAAAATAATATTTAAAAATTATACAATCATCTCAAGGAACATATATAAAAGTTTATGGATTTATACATTTCATAATTCCACTATATATGTCATATATCATGATTTACTTAACCTATATTCATTTATTTATTATAGGGATTCAGCTATCTAGAAGTTTCCCATATAATGTTTCACATGTTTTGTTAAATGGATACTTGGATTAGGTTGAGTATTTGAGTATTGAAAATAATTAAAAAGGTTTTTAATCATAAAAAACAATATTTTATGAAAGTTCAAAATATGGACTCTATATCAGATGTATATACATTATAAATTTTGAATCCAAAATTTTTAAAAGCATAAAATTCATCGTAACTTTCAGTGACACATATCACACCACTCTCAATACCTTGAAGAATCTATTGTTTCCTCTATGATACACATTCAACAGTAGTTCTGTTTAGATTTGGTGCCACTATTCTCACATTCGGTTCAACTCTTTGTGTATCCACTACAATCAGACCATCCATTCAATGGAAAATTCTTTTCTATATACTACTACAATAATATGTTGTAATGATTCCCTAAGCATCACAATTTTATGTTCATTAAAATTTCCTCTCAATTATGAAATTGAGTTTTATGATTTAAACAATCCCATTAAATCAGAATAAGTAAATCCAATTTAACCCTTGATCAGAACCCATTCCAATGGTATATATTTAATGAGGATAACACACAATTTTATGGAATTGGACTTATTTTTGAAGTGATTAATTTACCAAGGAAACTTATTTTGATGCAATATATTCGTTCATGAAAATTCCACCCAAAAGTCTTATATGAATATGTGTTGAACATGAATAATATTGATATATGTGATGGTGAGGTATCAACATCACACACCCCCACATGGTTCTTTCATAGGGTGTCAAATTTATTTGTGACTACCAGCCACCATTGTGATCTTACCCAACTTTAATTCAATTTACACTTTATATAGTAATAAATTTCATGACTACTAATATCTATGAAATAAATTCTAAGAGTGAGATATTTTGTATATGTCATTGGGATATTAATAAGTTTATTGACTAGATGAATACCAACATATCCACATTTTGAGAGGTATTTTCCTGTTTATAATGTGTACATAATTCATTCATGAATCTAATAATTTATGAAGAAATAACATATTAATTGAAATCCCCAAAGACAAAAGGGGAAAATAAATCGGGGAATTCAAGAGGTCTCATCTATGAGTCCCATTTAAAAGCTTCTTTCAAGTGGGTTTATCTAAAAGGATCTACCATGAGAAATACATTATGAGCCTTATTTTTATATCTACATAATGATTGTTAATCCATAGACCTCATCTATTTTCTTCCCTTTACAAGGGGTTATCCATGATCTCCCTTTATGTTTGATCGTTCATGAACATCCTTCAAAAGGAACCTATATGAACTCCCTACACACATATCATATGGAATGGTCATTGTGTGGGTTTTATGAAATTCAAAAAGAAAATTGATTCAACATATAATGGGTCCCACCTATGTTGATTCTCGCCCTTATCTAAAATTTACTAGGCCATGAACCATTTTTTCTACCCATGAACACTTCACATTGAAACTCATAGATGTGTAAATGGTCGTTCATATAATTCAGTCCCAACTGATGTTATCTATATAGTTGAGTTTTATCCAAATTACATTATTATATTTATTTTAAAATGTTCAAATCCCCATAAATACTATACCTTCGAGAAAAACTCCGTGAACACTTGAGATTCTTGTATGTTCCTTACACATTTGTGTACACCTATTTGACCATGTATTTCCTTGAAAATAGGGATCTCATAGTAAATCATTATAAATTTATAGGATCCTCAAGGTTCAAAATTCATGTATTCCCATCATAATATTAATCCATGATGTTTCGATACTAGTGATACAAAAATTATCAAATGAATCACATGATGTCAGATTCAGTATCGAATTGGTCGTTCTAGTCAACATAATGATCCATACAATTTCGTTCATCCTCCCTTGGTATAATTCCTAAATATATTCCCATTTATTATTTATTCACCAAGATTCATCAATGATCTGAGGAAATATTGTAATGTTTCCCGATAGATAATTCATAAACACATTATCATGGATCCATATTCAATAATGTTAGTTAGAGTGGTCCCCTTAAAAGGGGTTTAATTGAGCTTCTAATAAAATATTCTGTTTAAAATAATTCAAAATAAATCATCCAATTTACTCAAAAAACATCCATGATAAAAAAAATTGTGCAACTAATTGATTTTAGATTTTCGAGTGGTTTCTCAAATCATAGTTCACATCCCATTTATGAATATTTTAAAATCACATTATATTCTGAAACATATATAAACACAATAAAACATTATATAAAAAACTTATTAATGTTAACTATTAAACTATAATTTTCATAAAAGTATTTGAAATAATTAAATCTAATTTTAAGAACATGTAAATCCAAAATTTAATTATATAAAGTGGAAATAAATACAAATATTTGAATCTCACAACATGACCTAATCCTTAATACTTGGTGGTAAATCGTAGTTAGGAATGATTTTTACATAATAAACAGATCCCAAATTAATATGAAAATTTATATATAAAACTACACAAAATGAAATCTTAGCTACACAAAACCTCATCAATAGAAATACAAAAGATATAATAATTAAAATAATTCTGAACAGATTACTAGAGAACTTTTTAATATAGGGAATGTGTTTTTAAAAAAATATTTAAGTAGATAATGTCAATATAACTCCAAATTAAGTAAAAAGATAAGAATATAAAATTTTTTAGAATTGATTATATATATTTATATATATATTTCTTGTTATCTTGAGATGAAAAAAATGAACTTCTTTAATCTCCTACATTTTATTGAATTCTTTTTTTTAGACACATTAAATATACTTTGAAATGTTTGTATATTTTCACACAAAAATAATTTTTCATTTATAATAAATAAAATAATATTTCTTAAATTAATGCTTAATCTTTCACATTTAATTATTGCTACAATCTATCAAGAAAACCAACCAAATTTTTGGCATAAGGGATTCCTCAGAATAATAATTTTTAGAAAATCTAATTATCTATTTTAGGATAATATGAAATAAGTATTCATAATGAGAAAAATACCCCAAAATTCTAACATTGGATTCAATCTTCGAATGTACGAATTTAAGAACAATAATTATTAAATACCCACACTCACTAGATAAATTAAATTCATTAAATTAAATAAACTAGTCATTGAAATGATTATTTTGAATATACTTCTAGAGAGGTATGGAATTAAAAATAAACTAAAGAAGGCATGAAATACTATAAAAAGAATTAACTTCATAGTAGTATATTTAACATTGTGTTAGGAGATATTTAATGATGGTAATTGATCAAAATTGGTTGTAGAATAACTATATTGGTGGTTAAATAAATATATGGTCAGTATAAGGTCCAATAAAATCGAAGAAAATATTTAATGGTGATAATAAAATTTCTCCAGTAGTAGAAAGGTATAACTGGAGGAAGAATATTATTTCTAACTATAGAAAATCTAGTTGGTTTATAGAAAATTCTTAATAAATTTTGAAAAATCATTTTTATGGTATAATGATTCTACAAATAAAATAAATATTTAGAATAATGTTTGTAAAATCAACTTGGAATCAGTAAAATGACACTGGATGAAGTATTAGTATAAAGGTGTTGGTAGGAATAAATTGAAAATAATAGAATTACTTCTGATAAAAGAATCTTCTACATTGTAATTTTTTTTCTATTTTGAATGATCTACCATTTAAAAAATATATATTTAGTAAAAAAGTGAAAAATATATGGGATCATTAAAAAAAGAAATTTTGGGACTAAGCTAATAATAACTCCATTTATGGTCACCAATCATGTATTTAAAGATATTCAATTAAAATGTTTATAATTTTCTACATATTGTAATTAGAGTAAATAAAAATATATGAGTAAAAGCCCCTAGTATCCCCTATTATATGGTAATTAAAATGAAAATTTGGATAAATCAAATTTTTTTAATAATATATATTTTATGCCCATTAATATTATTGAAAATTAAATAAAATGATATTAGTGTTGAATATAATAAAAGGAAACTGAATTTTCATTCATATCAAAGAAATAATATTTCATTATTAAAATATGAAACAAAACCCACAAAATCAGTTCATAGTAAGAGTTTGAGGTATCCACGTATTAAATTATGGCATGATTTATCTGTTTGTTTCATTTTCCATCCACATGAGAATGAGTGGGAGAATATGGAAGACTATGAGGCCTAAAAACAATATTGGACTTAACATGCCTGATATTTCACACTACATCAATTGGAGTAAGAATAAAAGGGATAACATTAATGGAGTTTTTCTGATGATGTACTCAAATAAGATTAGAGGTTGAGGTTATGATAGGTATATAAATAAGAGTAAACTTATTTCTCCATATAATGTATTGAAATTGTTCAATAATGTCAACAAATTGTGTGATTACACTACCTCCCAGCTTCATCAGCTCTGAAAAAATCAGTCTTTTATTCTAGAATATCCATAAAAAATGGTTATAGTACTTTTATCTAAATATCATTCTTCTCAACTAACATGGAACAAGAGGAATCCTTGGATTCTAATCATTAAATTAAAATTTTAATTGATAATTTATTTCATTAAAAACATAAAAGTATTTACTTTATAGATTTCTTTGTATTTTCCAGACCACCCCTAGAATAATATAGATAAAATAATATAGAATATTGTGTATAGGTGGCACTAATAAAATAATATATGGGCACAATATTAACAAGAATATATATATTATTCTATGTTAGGTAAATCCTTATTCTCTCTATTGTATTGTGAATACAACTAATGTATAATACTGACTTCCTATCCTAAACGTCAAAATCTCCAATCCCTCGACACAATTTGGTTTAGAGTTGTTCCAAAACCTAATTAACTATAAAGGATATTTCATATTATTTAAGATAAATATCCATAAAGGTATATTTTTTTTAAAAAAAAGTAATGGAAACCATAATCAATTTCTTAAAAGAATCATTATCTACTCATGAAAAATGGAAATAATAAGGAATATAAGGAGAGGTGGTGGAGGCCACAATGGGAAATTTGATGTACAACACGTAATGAATAAAATAATAGGCTATTAATATCATGACAGACATTCAGATCTTGAATTAACGAATAAATTTATTTTTCCACACCAATTGAAGGTTCCATTAATATACAAGGATCAAGGTCATATTATGGATATATTCTTTCAAACGAGGAACTCTTATGATCCATTTTAATGTCATAAATTGTAGCCCAACAATTCTCATCCAGACATCCCCCATTATAATCATTATCACCGAATTCTTTATAATCTCTTCCAAAAACAAATTCCCTTATGGAATTCTCCCCCTTAAGTATTTCAACATTTGCATCAGATCTCGTTGTACATTAATAGCTTAAACCACTGAATGAATTTGGAATGTACTTTCCCAATAATCACTAATACACTTTCAAGGCTAAGAATTAATTATGAGGGGATTAATTTTTTTGTCCTCATATACACCTTCTACAACATGTATTGAGTATGGATAACACATAATTACACTCTATAGTATATCATAAATCGGCCCAAAATGTGATTGGTATAAAAAACTTTTTTATGTAAAGCTTCATCATATTAAAAAAAATCTATAAGAGGTAAAAAAATAAAAATTAGGAGGAAAAAAGATATATTTTGACTAATGAGTATATCATGTTTACTACCTTCAATAACAAAAATATCAAAATACTTATTTATTAAACCACAACATAAATTTTAACTCTATAAACATTCACATCCACCTCTTCTTAAGATAAATATTCCCCCACCACAGCTGTTTCAAAGCTGGGTTCAAACAAATCCCAATATATGGTGGGTTTCTTTATAGGAATGAATTTTTCATAAGCCTTTTATTATCCCCAACCGATTTCACTAACTAGTGATTTATATTGACATCCATCCTCTAGTTAGTTTCTTGGATTATAATGAAACCACCACATTGGATAAAATATTATTCTCTTTTATTAAAAATCCAACTTATGAATATTTTAGAATATATCATTTTATGATATATGATATAGTTTGATTTTGAAAATGTCTTAAAAAATTGTGATATATGAACCATAAAAAATCTAAATCGGTCTAATTTTCTCTCTAATATTCATCAGGTAAAAAAAATAAAAAAATTATTGATATATACGAATAATAAAATAATCCTTGTTATAGATAAAACATATGTTAGATTAACTTGATTATAAGTCTAAATTCTCAATACAGTTCTACAGTAGCTAATATTATTAAATTATAAACCACAATAATCTCTATAATATCTTTCTCGAAATATGTATCTGTATAGTTAATTGTATAATAATACTATTAAGATTTATATACTCATTCAAGATAAACATCCAAATATTAATCCCATTTCCTCAAAATGGAAAATTGACCCTTCCCATATACCAAATTCTTTATGATATCCTTCTTTTATCTAATCTTAAACACATCATTTAGATATAAATCACAAATAAATATTGGATATGATGGTTGGTCATTCATATTTTACCAAAGTACCCACCATTATTCTTTGGAAAAGTTTAAAACATGTAACTTATTATATTTTAAATAAGTATATTCCATTTATTTAATAGGAATTTCTACTCAATGTGATATAAGGGGAGTCTATATAATATTAGTATTACATGATTAACCCATGAACTATATTCACTATCAGAAATCATCTAGGTAATTACAAATGAATGCAAATTTCATATTAAAAAATATTTTATAGTTATGAAATAATAATAATGAAGATTATTTTTTGAGATAGTTATGAATAATTGTTATTATTGGAACATGGGAAATGTGATTTAATTATACCTCTATATATAAATTTAGTTACTTTAGAAAATAAAATTAATATAAAAATATAAAAGATTTTAAATAGAGTGAAATATAGAATTTAAGAACTAATTAACAAAATTGAAATCATAGAAAACTGTAATAGATGTGCCGCTATAGAAATTTTAGATACTAGGTATACCATTTTATGATAAAAACCAAGATGTATCACCCGAGATGTTCAACCAAACAGAAGCATCTGTGCATTATTAGAAAATTTTAATATAATTACAATAGTATCTGCTGATTGCACTCAATAGTTTGTACCCAATGGTACCACATCAAAAGTTTTACCGAAAGGGAGAATAGAATAGTTAGTCATACAAATTTAGTGTCATAACAATAATTTATGACACATTACAAAACATCCCATAATTCAAATTAATTAAAAAAAATAAATGACTAAAATGAACTATTGACACCAATTAAATTTTTGATACAGCATAATCATTCAGTATTAAACGTATTTGAAAAATATCAGCAACATGATGTAATATTCCATTTAATTAAATTGTTAAATATCCTTTTTGAAAATGTATTATCAAAAACATATTTCTTATATCAATGTTCACTTCCAGAAATGAGATAAAATAAATATAGGAATTTTTATATCACTTTTCTTGTCATAGTGTATAGGAACGTGTATAAAATTATATACATAGTATATTAATGTATTTTTAATCGACATAATTTGTTCATAATATATTCCATTAGATATTTACTCAACTTACATATTGTAAGAGCGGAAAAATTATATTTTTTACAACACCGTGATGATATAGACTTTGAAAAAAAGTAACATATTGTGGAGTTTCTTTATTATATAAATAGAATAATTTAAAATCATCATATAAATAGATAAATAATTATAAAACCCTTTGACGAGAATATAACAATCATATGTCCATAATAATTTTTAGGAATTTAAAAATACTTTTCAGAGTAATAAAAGTGAATCCCAAGGGTTATTTTAAGGATGGTAATATAGAAATTCAATAAAAATAATATTAGGGTTCCAATATATTATTTAATAAAGACTCTTAAACATTACTCAAAAAATGGTTTAGTCAACTAATTTTTCAGTTTCATCCGGATTCGATTTACATGTGATACCCATTAGAATATCACTTCTTTTTGAGGTATCAATTAAAAGCATGAGAAAATATATTTACTATTTTTTCATTTGATTAAAATAACTCCATAATTATTTTTATAGACATGAAATAGAAGAAATAATTTTAGTTCACCATTCTATTTTATTTCATATTCATTTTTCATTAGTCTTGAAAAATCATTTCAAAAATAATTTCCTTAATTTCAAAAAATAATTTTATCAAAACTATTTCTAAAACCAAAGAATCATTGAAGTTAATTTAAAAAATAAGGTGGGATCCACATATCCTTTTGAAAGGCCATTCAAGATAATAAATGTGGTGAGAAAATAATTCAAATCACTTTCATCATATTTTAAAACTTAATGTTTTTTCATTAAGATATGTGATTATGGAAATGAGGATGTGAATAGTCAGGGGTTTTCTTAATAAAATAATTATAAATAATATTACCATTAAAAAAATATCTCATGTATTCATTTTGATATATAATTAAAAAAAATTATATGTTTTATAAGAATTTAGGATTTTAATGGCTTTACATCACGCTATATGAAAAATTCTTTCCTCATTGTTAATATATTTATATTTAATATTAACGTGTTCCGAAAATATAGAATTATTTTTATTGTCTAATATATATTCATAATCTTAGTTTTAATATACTTATTTAGTAAAAATTCTACATAATTTTTCTCTCCCTCAACTAGTTCCAATATTATATTCCATTCAAATAGATTCATCACTTTTCTATATATATAAACAAATTTAAATAAATAATTGTTTCGTTAGTTTTCATGAGTTGATTTTATTAATAGAAGTCATGATGTTCCACCAAAATTATATGTGATTCTAGAGTTATAGTTTCTCTATTTATTTCTCCAATAACTATAATTACATTATGGTCTATATGGGTCCGAATGGTTTCAGGAAATCAAGTAATAGTTACTACAATGTTTTATTGAGGGGTTTCATCAGCTTATAGTAATTTTTGGGTGATTTTACAAATAAATAAGTAGTATGGTAATTATTCTTGGAGTTTTTGTTGATATTGAAATTTGATAAATCAACCTCATTGTTTTCAAAATTAACATTAGGTATATATGGATATGTCACATCAAATTTTATTTGAACATATTCTTTCACTTTACTTTTTCTTTTATCAAATAATCTATAGGAAATACATGATATATAATAACTAAATCAAATAAACTTATCACTATTAGATTAAAACATATAAATATTAAATTTTTTAATGAGAATGTACATATTTTTGAAAAATATGACATAATTTACCCTATCCTTCCTCCAATTACATAATTCATATAGAGACTTATTTGAAATATTTCATACCAATACACTATTAATTATATAAAAAGCATTTTCTACCACTTTAATCTCAAATTTCACTAAAAGATCATATTTATAAAGCATTTCCATTGTTATTTATTTATGTTTCCTTATTATTCATTCAATTAACTCGTCTGAATGAGGTTTTTCGGGAGTCGAGATGTAAAAACTATAGACATGTTGTTAGTATTGAAATTAAAAACAATGATATTAAAACACACTTACAAGTTCACTTATCATAATCTTAATGGTAACTTCACTAATTTTCGGAATATATTTTTCATACTACTTAAAATCCTGTAATTTTTACTTTTTAGAGTCCAAAAAATTCACACCTTTAAATCTCGAATAATCATTAATATTTACAAGAGAACAATGTTTTCCTACTGAAATTGAAACTATATGTGGTATAAAAATTTCCATGTGAATCAGTTCTACTTTTTAAGCGGTAAAATTCAATTTATATTATTTGAATTAAACTTTATTTTTCTTTACCTATTAATTTAGATTGTACACTTTTTCCTTTGGAAATATTGTTTAAGTAGATCTGTTTATAAAATATTATTAGATAAATTTTAAAGTGTGTATATATTATAGTAGCATAAACTGTTATTCCAAAATACATGATTCAATATATATATAAAAATCTGATTAATAAAATTTATGTAAATGTAATAAATTAAAATAAACTACTTAAACATTATCACTTCTCACAGAATAAAATACAAAATTAATCATGGAATCATAAATAATATATTGATTATTCTCAACGTAATAAGAAAAAAAAATCATCACATAAATAATAAATATTTTGAGTATTTTACATTAATCAATAATCCAATAAAGAATTATAAATAAAATAGTTTTTTCAATTATTGAGCTGACAATGGACAACAATTTTTCTTTTTTCATTATCCCCAAAGTTGAAATGACCATTATCCACTCAATTAAAATTTTTAAATAATTAAAAGTACCTTTTAATTGGTCTAGAATCAATATTTTTACAATATTATATATTATTATAATATATGTTCAAGAAATGTTCATATGAAAAATTTAATATAAAATAATTTTGGTATCTAATTCTACTTCACCCTCGAATGTTCAGTAAATAATGCCTTTGGAATCAAAATTATTTTAACATATTTAACAATAGATTAATGAAAATATTTAATATATTCATGAAAATAATATATATTTGGTCCCAATTAGATTTCCCTAAATTTTTATGTTCCATAAGAATTATTTACTACATATTTTGGTACAATATATGAACTATTAATGAAGTATTTTTTATTGTGAATTTTCTTCTATCCAGGATGATAAAAGAAACCATATCATGTATTAAGGACATTATATTTTAATATAGTTTTATTTAGGAATAATGTTCTTAATAAAAAAATTTCAAAATCCCAATTTATTTTTCCATTTACTAACTTTATCTCATTTTTCTCCTTGAGAATAATTTTTTTTCATATCATTTTCATTAAAAATAATATATTTATGAATCAGAGATGATGCATGTTCTTTATTAAGATTTTTATATTTATACCTAATATTGTTAAATGTATATTTTCATAGATAAAAATATTAAAAATTATCTACAGTTGATATATCAATTTCAACATCATTTTCAATCAAAGATATATCAAGAACAGTACATATCACCTCAGGTGTAGTTACCATGAAACAAAAATTGGATTTCTCTTTATAATCTTATCTAAATAAACCCAACCCACTTGAACTATCCTCAAATGCACTCTTTGTTGACATAATTTATTTATTTCACTTCATTTATCAAAAAAATATTTCATTTGGTACTTAAATTTTGGATAATCAGCATTTATGTGTCATTTTCTCCTACACTAATATTAGGGTGTTTCCCTATATTTTTCATCATTAATCGAATTTCAATTTCTATAATATATTACTTTGAAACATATTTTCCAGAAGAAATTATTATTCTTTTGAAGTTTCATCTATATTCATTCCACATGGGTAATTTGCACATCACTTTTAGAGTCAACATCACTTCCACTAGTGCTCAATTCCTTTATTACCTCGTTCGATTTTAATCATTATGATTTGAATGTGATTGATTTTTTGGGGTTAATATCTTCATCAATAACTTAATGACATTCTTCATACATAATTGGGTTTACTATAATCTCTTTTATTTATATATTTATCACATCACATATCTCTTGATGGATATATTAGTGCCCCTCCATCTTCCTTGTAATAATCATAGAGTCCGCATTCCATAAAAATTTTCAGATTTAGTCTTATCCAATGTATTCTTTTTTAGTCACATTAAACATGTAAAAAATAATAGAAATATACTCATGAAAAATTATCATTAAATTATCATACATTATAGTATATGAATTTATAAAACTTATTCTAAAATTAAATTTTCTTTCATGATTAGTAAATAAGGTTTTCATAATTTAAAAACCAATAGCAAATATAGTAAATCTATTATAATTTTCTTCTACTAAAACATATTATAACGAGTTTATATAAATTTAATTAGAATCATAATCAGTCTTTCGGTCCCTACTCTATATGAAAAAAAAATATCCACATTATTATCACAAATAGTAAATAATGTTTATTTAATAATAAACATATCCCCAATATTGGTTGGGTTTTATATATACAACATCTCACATGATAGTCCCACATACACACAACCTCTTTTGAATTTTATAATTTGTAGAATATGTAAAATAATAGTCAAGACAGTATGATAGTAGTATTTAATATAGTATATGTGTTTCTACCTGAGATTTTAAAAGATAATATAAGAACAACACAAATGTATGTAGAAAAAAATAAGATGATAGAATGAATATATAAGTGATATTATATTTAGCTTTCACGAATAATCATGGGATTATTATAAATGATCTTATCAATCATTTGGATTATTTTTAAGTCATCAATTGAAGTATCTTAGAATGAACTATGAAATGATTCTATTTTTTCAGAAAAATAGAGCATCGCATATAACATAGACAATCGTACTTTCCTAAGGCATAATTCATCTTCAACGTTTAAATATTCCAACTATCCAATCTATCAACTGACAAATAATTTCTTACCAGGGTTTCCACACTTTTTATTTTTCATGAAATTCATTAATCCACTATAGTATAATAATAAACTAAATTCTCAAAAATGATAATCAAGTCTTAAATTCTTAGTTTTTCTTCAATTAAAATTAGTATAAATTTAAAAATAATCATTTTTAAATGATTTTACTTAATGAATATCTGACATTAATTATGTTTCTTAAAAAAATCCATTGAAATAATTTATTTTAAATTAATTATTGACTTGTATAGTAGAAAAAATTAGCGGATTAATAGATAAACTGGTAGTGAAGTATTTAGCTTGGTGGTAGTGGATTCTGGGTAGTGACATCATATTTAAAATAATGGTATACATTGAATAATTTTGATAGAATAAATATATTAGTAGTATCCAAACAATATTGGTGGTAGGAGATCTATAATGACAGTATTAAATTTGTACTGGTGGTTGCAGAACGTCATTGGGAGTAAAAAAATATAATTGACTGTTGTAAATTACTTCTATGTAACAACCCAGTTAATGAAATAATAATTCATTTTAATATATATTGGTAATCATTAATTAGGTACTTATTTTCATGACCCGTCCTCGTGGCCCGTGCCGTGACTACCTCAAGACCGCCTTCCATAGGCCAGGGGCTGGCGACTAGCACCAAAGGCATAAATCCCAATAACTGGGAAGAAATTTCCTTCATAAAAGTAATCAAACACCACAGAGTACGGGAAGAAGTAATACACTATGTACAAAAGAAGTGCAGAAAGTAAATGGGTCAGAATACAAACCCAACTGAAAGTACAGCTACAACTAAACGAAAGTACAACAGAAAAAGACAACAGCTGGAAGAAAGGAAGCAGCTCCTGGGACGTCCTCCTCAGATCCTACCTGAAGGGTAGGTACAGATAGCGCAGCTCCTGGATCTTCCACCACGGATCCTACCTGATGGGTAGGTACAGATAGTGCAGCTCCTATATCGTCCACCATGGATCATACCTAAAGGGTAGGTACAGATATCCTCCACAATGCTCTTTCCCGTCAACCTCCTCTGAGTTTCGTCTCGCAGCGAAGTCCACCTCTTGATAACGACTCGCCATAAGGTCCACCTTAGGGTATCATCCAATCATTGAACACTTGGCCTCCATCAGCATTTCCCATCGTCTGCAACCAACACAACGAGGTGCGGGCATAGCCCGTGTAGGGGTGAGTATAACGATACTCGGTAGGGACCTCGAGACCCTCAAGGTCTCACTAAATCCCACATGGATAACCACAAAGAAGATCTCAACAGATAACCTCTACTTAGGTATATGGCCATATATATACCTAAGTTATCAAGTAACCCATATCAATCATGAGGAAACACAGAGATTATAAAATCAACGGATAACCAGTACCTAGGTATATGCCCATTCATATACCTAAGTTATCAAGTGACCCATCTCAATCATGACGAAAACACAAAGGTCATTGACTCAGCTGAAACCAGGATTTTCATTATTGAAACTGTAACTGCTGAAGAGCCCCATCACCGGAGTGTACATTGATCATGTCACGACTCCAAGGTACTGCTAACTAACCTATGACTGCTGAGTTACTCCTCTCGGTGAGTACTGTGAGTCAGCCACCCAAGCACAGTAGTGCTTCCCTCCGGGGTATGCCACCCAAACACAGTAGTGCATCACCCCTAATACCCAACAGAGGTACTCTACGGACGAGTACCGCATGTCTTCACACAAACAAGTAGTGCTCCGTCTGCCATGGGTCTTCACCCAAAAAAAGTAGTGCTCCTTCCACTAGGCTAGTCGACTAACTACAAGTTGATTCAGTCATGCAGTCGTCAGCGTTCAGTCGGTAACACGGTCTCCGTACTCTGCACGATAGTCTCCAGGAGGGTCTTCTCCACGAGCTACTGGTCGATACTCCAAGTATCAAAAAGTCCCATGAATAAGTATTTCAAAGGTCCACCTCGTCATAGGGGTCTCAATGCAACAGACAGCGCGTCAATCGGACGCCCGGTCTGTGAGTTACTGGCATTTTCGTCTCAGAGGACCGGTTGGTTTCGTGTGCGAACCAACCCAGTCATATCTCATCTGTACACCGAACCCTCATAGGGTATGCTCATAGGGACCGTTTCGGAACGTGAACACCAACAATGTTGACGGTTCGTCAATCGGACGTCTGGTCTGAATGTTATCAGCTTTTCCGTTCGAGGGGCCCCGTTGGATTTCGGGTACTATACAACTCAGCCATTATCCAACTGTAACCAAAACTCTGGCGAAGAATTCCAAAAGTTTCATCTCATCAAGAGGAATCCAACAAAGTCGATGTCACATTAATCGGATGTCCGGAGCTCAAGATATAAGTGTTTCTGCTCCGAGGGCCTGGTTTGTTTCGTATCAAAACCAACTCGGACTTACTCAAAGTTTTCCGAAACCTTGAGTGTAACATACCAAAACGACAGTCTCGATCAAAGGATCATATTGCAGCTGACGGTGCATCGATCGGAGGTCTGTATCCCATGATATGGGCAAAAGACCGTAAGACGTCTGAATGTGGGGGCTTTGGGCCCGGACGGACCCGGCCCGAGACCCCCTGGGTCGGCCCGAACTGGGCGAACCGACCCGGGTCCGGGTCTGGCCCAGCGCGCAGGCGCGCTGGCGGTCCGCTAGCCAGCTCGGTTACACTGATATGGGCAGTCAGGGGGGGGGCGCTACCCCCCTGTCTCATTAAATGCGGACCCCACGTGGGGGTCGATCCTGTTTATCCAGCCGGGGGTTACGAACCCCCGACTCCTCCTCTGACCGGCCGGCCTGCTCTG
This sequence comes from Viscum album, assembly GCA_963277665.1. Taxonomy (NCBI): domain Eukaryota; kingdom Viridiplantae; phylum Streptophyta; class Magnoliopsida; order Santalales; family Viscaceae; genus Viscum; species Viscum album. The sequence goes on along the minus strand of OY728163.1, from coordinate 2,139,096,810 downwards.
GTCGGCCGGTCTCTGCACCACGTGACCGGCGCAGGCCGGTCCCCCTGCTCCGACTCCAGGGGCCAGAAGTTGGCCGCCAGTCCCCGCTCCGCCGCGACGGCGTCGCGCCCCTCCGTTGTGGCCCCGCTCCGACCGTCGTGTTTTTCATGATTCTCCGGCGCGGCGCGACGACGCCTCGACCTTGTCCGAATTCATCGGTGTCGCGCGACGGCGCCGCACATCCTTTCCCGTTCCCATTGTTTCCGAGCGGTGCAACGGCCCCGCGTCGCCTTTCCAAGTGCCGAAATAAAATCAAACAAACTAGGGGGAGGAGGGTTAGCCATGTTCGTGTAGTCCGACCTCCTCCAATTATTGCGGAAACTGGTCGCCCAATTTGAAATGAAGAAATGGAGACTGAATTATTCACAAACAAACAAATAAATCCCCTACCTCGAGCGTTGTTGAATGAAGGCTCATCACGGAATTGAACATCGCGGAAGAAGGTGGATCCTCGTGTCACAGAGGAACAGTGTCTCCCTTCCTTTGACATGGAAAGAAGGAACAAGGAGATGTGCATCGGGTCGTCGATCTCCGAGGAAGGCGTTCTTCATCGGAAGGTTGGTGTTCTTCGTTGTGAGAAGAACACCCTACACTACTTCCTCAAAGATCTCTCACCCCAATCCTTTCAACACAACAAAAGCCCCCAAAAATAATAGCAAAGCAATTATTTTTTATTCACCCATGCCATTCGAAATTCTAATAACATAATTAATTTAAGAGGTTGAACTCATTAATTAAAATGTGTTGGCATGCACATAAGAGGGGGAGTGGAATGAGAAGAGTTTTCATTAATAAGGGGGAGTTGATCAAGAGTTAAAGAAGGCGAGATTAAATGGGGTTAATGGAGAGTTATAGGAATGTGAAAGTTTGTGGCTCGTGTGGGCCCCACCATTCAAGTATCCACATATGGGAAGTTGGTTGGTCATGGGCCCCAACAATAACTTCCCATGAGAGAGAATAACTCCCAAAGATATAAAATAATGTTTTTCACAAAATTTTATTTACTTTAAACTAAATCCCCAAAAATAAATCTCAACCCGCTTAAAACGCAACTGCGGTAAAGGCCCCCTTAAGAAATTACCAGCGCAACGTGTTCATCGGTGCCCTCAGATTTTAATTCTGAGCAGCGATTCAAAATATAGAAAAACATGCTCGTTCGTTCACTGAATGTACCCGAGCTAAACTTCGGAAAATGATTCCGGGCACACCAGGTCTCAGAATCAGGCACCGTCAGAAACTGCATTCTTTCAATATTTCGAAGAAAATTAATAAAAAAAATCATTGAAATTTCCGAGTCTTTACATTACTCCCACCTCAGGGCTTTACGTCCCCGTAAAGCTATGACAGAAACTAAGGAAACAAAAGGTACCGAGTACGCAACTGAGCCTCCTGCTCCCATGTGATCTCCTAAAAGGTCCCGTATGACTAGCTCCCGTCGATCCTCAACCTATACTAGAACCATGTGAATGTCACCCCGTCATTGATGTCTAACTCCCTGTGGTCGATGTTGTGGGAAGGGTCGTGCTCGTATCTCCCCAGCTAAGATACGTGGATAACATAATGATCCCTGTGCAACTGATGTCGATGGGTCAATCGGTAAGCCAACTCTCCTACCCTGCTAAGGACCAGAAAAGGTCCACTGAACCTCAGAGATTACTTGTCTCCTCCACCACATCTCTGTAAACCTCGTCAAGGTGATACACGTATAAGGACGTGGTCTTCATCCTCAATCTCTAGAGGTCTCCCTTTCCTGATTAGAACTGAAACTCAAAACTCTTGCTGCCACGAGGGTATGTTTGGATGACTCAAGAGTGATCGGCTACACCCTCCTATGCATGAGTTTATCATGTGCTTCTTGGGGTTTCCTTTTCGCTGACCAAAGAAACCCCAACCCGACCTCGTAGTTAAACCACAACCTTTTTTCCTAATACTGTCAATTTGTGTATGAAATGTGATCGCCTAGTCCATACTCAAACCAACATCATAAGGCCTCGACGCTATCACCAAGAGATTCCAAATGAAACTCTCGCCTCTAGGGTCTGACCACACCGTCGGCGTAAGTGTGGTCATCAAGTCTCCTCCCAAGGTATCTCCAGATGTGAGGGTCAAGTCCACAGCTTACCGTAAACTCTAGGTCTGGGACAAGATTTTTGTAAGGAATAAATGATTTATATCAACTTATGTTACTACGATATCTAGTAGTGGACACTGACTATCCCTTGAATCATTTTTAGAGCCATTGGGTCACACTCATTGACCGCATGCATCTACACTCTTCCTCCGCCCACCAGCTCTATGAGCCTGGCGGGGACAACTAAGGTGGGTGGTTGTAGAATTTTAAAAAGTAAAGCACCTCATGCTGCTCTCCTAGCTCTACCTCCATGTCTCCTGCTTCACAGACTCATATCTCCTTAAATTTTCATTAAATGATACAAACATGGGATTTTTAATGTTTACTATCATGGAAATATAGTCCTTAATATAAGAAAGACTTAAATAATATTAAAATACACTTGAAATGACTAATTATATGTTTATCCTATGTATATGTACTTTATCTCAAAAATGGGTGAATAGATAAAAGGAATGTGTGAGAATAAAGCCTAATAAGGGAATGCAGGGGAATTATTTCACATAGGATGTGGATGAAAAACAATTTTAAATGGAGTAATATCATTGTGGTTTGATAAATTTATCATAAGGCATAATATAATAAAAATAACAACAAAAATAACTTTTAAATGTATCTATAGTATCTTATTTAGATATTAAATGGAATACCACTAAGGTTAGTCAACAATGTGTCATAAAAATTACAAAGGTTATTCATGAACATATCATAAAATATGTCATCTCTTGAGATTAAATTCATTAAGAAATGCATTGGAGTGCTATTAGGGCACACCCTTAATATATATTGATTTTCATGTGATCCATACATATAATAATAATTAATTACATTCATTTTTTTGGAGAATTATTTCTTGGGGTTTCATATTAAATATATGGAATTTCAAAATAGATTTAGAAACATGCCCATTATGTATTTTATAAACCAATGAAAGGGAAGATGAGTTTTAAATATGTAAATAACAATTTAAAATAAAAAAATTTAGATGTTTATGAATAAAATTTGATAATAAATATGTTTTGGTATTCAAATAAAAAATAAAAAATGGAATTTCTTGATGAGAAGAGATAAATATTGAGAAATAAATTTGGCTTCATAACAAGTAGACAAAATGGTTTTATAAAAGGGTTAAAATAGAGGGTACATGGCTATCCCATCGATAAAATATAATTTAATAGTAAGGTATTGAATATGAAAAAAATTATAGATAGGTACCATGACATTCAGAAAATATATACAAAACGGGGATCTGGAAATGAATAGAAAAGAAGGATAATTCCATTACATTGGGAACTAAATCCTAAAACATAAGGATTAGGATCATGGAGTATTTAGGACTACATGGGAGGACTAATTGGGAAGTAAAACTATCATAGATTTTTTTTATTAAGAATTGGTATGGAATGGAAATGGAGAAATTTCTTTGATATTTATAGAAATGTGGGGGATTCGTTTATTAATGCATAAATTAAAGCCCTAGACACCTAGGTATTGGTAAAGTCAAAAGCAAGGTTTTTCCATTTATATTTTCCCAAGGAACAAGAATCATGGGATTCAATTTGTGTTTCATTAATCCATATGATTATGACATAATTTTAATTACTAAATTTTTCAAAGAAAATTAGTTTTTACACATAATAGTATTTTTAAAGTTAATGATTATATTTTAGAATTTGGAAAATAAATTTGAAATTTAGAAATTTAATTAAATATATTAAAATAATTGGTATTAATAATATAAAATATATCTTAATTTTGGTTAATTATTTATTAAATTATTATGAAATAATTATGAATTCGTTAATCATACTGAAAAACCGAAGCTAAATTTTTATTATTCATGAAAAAATTAATTATTTTCTAAAAATTTCATAAATCCACCCTATCTTTAATTTGGACATGATGGTTTTTAAAATAATAATATGCCATAATAATCCTCTAAATATGATAATTCAACCTTTTCTATATAAATATCCAAATTTATTAAAAATAATAGAAGATAAAAAATGCATTGTAAACATCCAGACATATAAAAAATTATTTTGTATTTTAAAATTTATTATGAGTATTTTATAGTACTATTTAATTAAATTAATTATTCTGATAAATATATTAGTTTACGATAAATATTTATATCTTTTATGGAATTTAATATTTCTATTTAAAAATATAATAGAACAAATAGCATTTCAATTTTATGATGAAAAGTAATTCATAAAATCAAATTGTTAGAATAAAAATTTTATTTAATATAAGGAATAACATAATACGGTCATGAAATGTAACCCCTTATTACACCAATGTATAGTATTATAGTACGATGTATGATGGTGGTTTTTTCTTAGGTCCCCCACCTAACATTGGCTGAGTAGTAATCACCACAAACATGAAATTCTCTCACATAAGATATTTTTCAAGACTCACTTGTTAAATCTTGGCTTGGGATTCATGAAGGGGAACACCAGCAATGATACCTAACTCCTAAGCTCGGAAAAATAGGATTGAAAAAGCACAAATATACTAGATGAGGCCATCCACTATATTTTTGGTATGAATTATCATTTTTTAAATTTTACCTATAAACACAAATTATAATGTTAGATTTTCTATCAAGAGTATAGTTACCAATAATCATATTAACCAACGATCATAATTTACCAATGGTCATAATTGAAAAATGGTTATATAATGGTAAAATCCATTTGGTAACATTACCCATTATATTTAATTCATTATTAAAGAGATATGGTTTTGTTCAGTATAATATAATATAATCTAAATTTTCTAAGGAAGAAATACTATTCAAAAATTTTGGGTCGTTACAATATTCTTCTCTTAAGAAATTGTGTCCCCAAAATTTCATTAATTTCACTTAGTTATGATGAGGTGTGTTTACATAGGTATTGTCTTCTCCTATTGTTCCTAAATCTTTTTTCCATTTTTATGCTTCTTTTTCAACAATTTTACCTGGCGGGTAGTCTTTTGGTATAGAACCTTGTCTCTATGGATCAATATACATATCATATGGTCCTCATAAGAGAGGTCATGTTCCAGTTGAACTACCTCCAGATTCATTACATGTGAATGGTTAGGTATGTACTTTCTCAAGATAGATACACTTTAAAAATCATGAACATGAGCTATATTTGTAGGATGTTCAAGATGATATACCACTATTTTTATGTGATCAAGGATTTCAAAGGGGAAAATTTACCTGGGGATATGGTTCCATTTCATTCGAAACCACATGACTCTTCCTAGGTGAAATTTGATGAATGAATTTTTCAGCAACAAAAAACTCCAATTTCCTTGGATGGTTGTCATCATAGATATTAATCCCACTTTGAGAAGCCTTTATGATTTGATGGATTGAATAATCATTTTTAATCATCCCTTTTATAATATCAATCCTAAGAATCTTTCTCGCACCAAATTCATCTGAACAAGTATGAGGTCTACATCTCTTCCAATAAAGTGCTTCACTGGGTTCCATTTAAATATCAAATGGATGATTTTTTTTTGTATGGTAAATCAACTAATGGGTTATGTTAATCCCATCCATGTTTAAATTATATTGATAATGTTCTTTGAATGAACTCGAGTGTATGAATTGTCCCGTCATATTTTCTATTAGTTTTGGGGTGATATGAAATACTAAAATTCAATTCAGTGTAAAGATAATATTGAATACATATCCAGAATTTTTATTTTAACCTAGGTTCACGATCTAAAAATACATAAAGTGTCAATACATGAAACTATAACACTTTCTTTTCATATATATAGGCATGTTTTTCAATAGAAAAATTGTCATGAATAAGGATGAAATGGTAAGTATTGGACAGATTATCCACTATTATATATATCACATTGTTTCATTCAAATGATCTTAGTTTACTAGAGATAATTCCAGTAGTTATATTGTCCCACTTCCATTTTGGTATGGGTAGTGGTTGCAATAACCCTTTTGAAAATTTTCTCCCTACCACCATTTGTGGACACACTAGGCACCTTGTAGTGTTGCTGAAAATATCCATCTTCATGTTATCCCACCAATAATGATCATGAAGGTCCTTACACATTTTACAACTTCCACAATATACAGAGAATTATAACTATGATATTAATCCATTAGCTCCTTCATTATTTTTTGAATTTATGAAACACTTAGGCTTATATAAAATTGTAATAAATCATCTTTTCAATTATTAAACTAATAAAAAAACCGATTTTTCAAATCATCTATCTTCTTCTATAAAAAATGACCTCCTCTTTTAGATTTATTCAGCATCTCTAGTATTTATGGTTTTTATATCCTTTGGGATATGGTTGGAAATTCCCCTCCCCATATGATTCCAATGTACAATCTTACATAGTTCTTTATCAATGTATATCCTTAGATTCCCATAACTTCCTACTCAACAGGGTATTTCCAACATAATTCATCAATGAGGTTGTTTCTCTTCTAAGGTTACAATGAATTGAACAACCGTAGTATTTAAAAAGATCCAACTATCTCCTCTGTCTCATGTTAAATTACTTTTACATTAATATTTACATCAAAATATGATGGTTTTTTTATATATAAAATTTCTCTACATAAAGATAGTGCCTCCAAATATTCAAAGAAAAATCAACCAAAACTAGATCAATGTCATGAATATGATAGTTTTTCTCATGGAGCATCATCTGATGAGATGCATAAGAAAACACATTTTCATTTTCCATGAGGATGCACACAATCACTTTGATAGATACGTCACTAAAAATAATGAATCTTTCTCTGATATAGAGTTGAGTTAACATAGGTGTATTAACCAGTATCTTATTCAGATCATAGAAACTTTCTTCACCCTCAATTGTCTTGATGAACAAGGCCACATTTCGAGTTAAAATGATTAGTGGATTAGAAGTCATGATTTTTTTTTAAAAAATCACTTATATTATAAAACTTAAACAAGGATATTAATAATATCTATCAATGTTATAGGATGATTCCACTCATCTAAAATATTTTTCATTGAAGGTTCAAGTGAGAGTCCTTCATTGGTCACAAGGTTTGCCATGAATTTCATATATTATAACCAAAATTCAAATTTTCATTGTATTTCAAATAGCCTCTCCATCATCAGAGTTTTTAATATACCCTTACATGATCCCCGTGCTCCAAACTAATTTTTGAATATATCATAATATCATCTATAAAAGATACCACAAAGATATGGAGGTTTTCTTTAAAGAATCCTTCCATAAAATCCAATGACATAACAGGATAATTAATCAAGATAGATGGAATAAATAACTCATAATGGATTTATCTTGATCAGAAGTTAGTCTTTGGAATATATTCTTAACTCACCTCCAATTGCAGATAGCATGGTTGAAGATAAACCTTGGAGAATAATTGATCCCCAGAGAGTTATTGTAACACCCCGCGATTTAATGAAAAATATTCATTTAATTTCATTAATGTCTTGTGTTTTATGCTACACCAATATTACCTTGCGCTATACGCAACACTGTATTTGCTTACAGTACACGCAACACCATTCTTGGATCGTGTTACACACGATTTTGATAAAAGTTATTCTACGCAACATTGAGTATATATATATATATATATATTCAATGTATAAATGAAATATTATTGGATTCTATGATACAAAACAACTAAGTATTCTTGCACAACATGAAACCCTGGATTGGATTGCATTACACGCAATCACGACCTTCCTCGATAGCGTGTGTTGTATGCAATACCGAGTTTTACTAAACGATGATATATTATTATAATATTATTATGAACTAGCTGTTGTGAATAGTATTAAATAATTTTTGAAGTTTATAAAATTATTATTCGTCTTACACATTTTCTAAAACAAGGTATAATAACAAAATAAATTTTTCGTGTAAAATAAGTATTTTTCAAAAAATGCAGTTTTGCCGCCTTTTGATTTCACACCCACTTTAAATCTAGTTTTTGACATTTTTATAAGTTCAATTTGACAAAATAAAATTCTTCATTTTAATCAAGAAATAAATATTTACTTTTCATAAATTTTTCATATTATTCTGGTAACTTTCATATTTTGATGAATAGTAAAAACACGCTATATTTTAATTAAAAAAAACTTTTTTCATCGCAATAATTTATATGGTTAAATTATAAAATTTAATGGTTTTAAAGTATAAATAGAATATATTTCTGCCATTTAATATAATTTATGTAATTAGCATTGATTTTACATTGAATTCGTAGGTTAAATCAATTCAATCTTTTGCAATGTTTTAAACAAAAACCCGTTTTCATTCGACAACGGGATTAATTTTAATTTAATTTCTGCAACTTAATTGTATTGAATTTGAAAAAATGGATTCCATATTTCGATTCAGTGGGTCCAAATTATGTTAATAAGCTACATTTTTGTTAGATTTATGAATAGTAACTACGGTAAATTTTATTTACCATAGTTAAAGGTAAATCATGTAATTAAGGGTGAATATAATATTATAAAATTACCCTAACACATGCCAAAATTCAATTGGATGACTAAAAGTCGACCCATATCACCTAAGTGTTGGATTAGATTCATTTTATGGACTTTTGACTATGAAAATAATTTAATTATTATTAAAACCAATGAAAGTGACAACAGTTCACTCTCATAAATCTTATAAGTATAATAATTTTAATTTAGTGATAAACATCATAAAAATTTAAACATGAATAGTCTATAGAAATCTAATTAAATTATCTAAATCATGATACTTTATTTTTAATTTTTAGGGATTAAATAATTTTCATAAATGGTGATACATTAATGATGCAGAAATTATTTATTAAGTGAAAAATCAGTAATATAGTTTTTATTGAAATACTAATACCCAATAAAAGGCCCTTATCCTGACCAAAAATTATTTTTAGTATATATTTATACCATAGTAATCCAATGACCTAATATATAACCATTTGGAGTCTTATAAAAGTGATTATGACACTTATATTATTTTCTTTTAAATGATGACAAAGTTGTCATCTTTATAATTTAATAAATATAACTATTTAAATATTGGGATTTTAAGAAGATAAATTCGAGTAAAATTATTATTGTGAAATTTAATAGATTTATCATAATCATAGGATATATTTTTTAATTTTTATGCAAAAATATGTATATTAAATAATTATAAAAAAATGAGGTAGTAATTATTTTATTAAGAGATATACCAAATAAATGGTTTCAATGATAATAAAATAAATATTATACGAAATATTTAATGTGATCCAATAATTTTGTAGATAAATATGGCATTTTATGAATATATTAAATCTTTTAGATAGAACATATCTTCTGTATATAGTTTATTTAAATTCATATAAATGAATAGTGTCAAAATTGACACTATTGTTATTTTATAAAAATAAAATATTATACAGTTGTTTAAAAATCTCAAAAATATTTAAAAATTATAAATTTAAATATATATGGTATATAATGTTATAAAGTATCCAATTATGGACAATTCAAAACAAATAAGTAATTCTTTGTTATAATTTAAAATTTAGAATGGTATTACCACAAATAAAATTAAAATGATTAAGTAAGGATAAATCAAGTTGATAATGTTTAAAATAATTTCCTAACTTGTATAAATTTTATAGATTGATTATATTAAAACCCTATCTCATCTTATATTCGAATATGAGTCATTTTTGGAGGTTTTTAAGGGGGGTTAGATTTATTATAAATTAATATTTTTAATATTTCCAAAGGTTCACCTCTCCTCCCTTATAAAAGGGCACCTCCTCCCTCTCTTCCTCACACCAATTTGTGCCTTAAAGATCGGCCAATCCCAGCCCAATTCCCTTATAAATTTCACTAGAAACATACTTGAGGTCCTGGTCTTATTCAAAGACAATTTTAGTACCCTAAGAGGAGGATTCAAAGAGGCGTGTCAAAGAAGAGGTAATATTCGTTACCGATTATTTCAATTTTCATTCTTCTTAAACATCTTCTTCAATAGATGTTTAATTATGAAGTAATAACATCAGTATCACTAATATATTGATATGTTATTATAGGTATGAAACACCCATATTTCACCATCTATCCATCCTGTGGAAAATGAAATCACCGCACGTGCGTACGTACGGAATACAGTCTCCATGCCGTGGTGTAATCTATTTTCCACCACCACTACACTTGGATGGGTATAATGGTGAAAGTAATAAATATATATGATTATTGTAAAGTGATACTGATTCTGTAATATTATACATACACATTAATACAATTTGACGATAATGGGAATGATATCATCACTCGTGCGTACGTACGGAATACCGTCTCCACAACGCGATGAGATTCACTCTCCATGATAACCATTAAAGAATGATTATAAAGTATATATATAATAAGTAATAATAAAATATATGAAATAATAATACTATAGGATTTATATATATATATTTATTTCATCTACTTAATTACTTTAAATTCAATAAATAAATGAAAACAGCGTTCATGCGTACGTACGGCCTACCGTCTCCATGAATGGTGTATTTCGTTCCATTTATCAATCTATTATATATATGTATATAATGAATATATATTACATATAAATAATGTTTTATATTCTGGAATTAAGTAATCATTATCTAAGTAATCATATGAATAATTACAAGTCAAAACATGTACGACAAAGGAAACGATTTTACCCAAAACATGATTTAACATGGAATTTAAAAAAGAACGAGTAATATAAAGTCATAAGTGAACCATATATGATATAATAACAATGAATATTATTCTGTAATAAGTAAATGACATTATTTAAATAATTATACAGGAGGTTTGGATACGTACGAAGCATATCAGACCTATGGTAAGGGATAATTTTGAAAATCTCATTTTTATCCGGGATTGCTTATTCGTATGTATTTACTGGGGTTATTTATATCATCCATGTCCATGTTTTATAAAAGAGTTTTCATGTATGTTTAAATTTATTTTTACCTATTTTTGTCTTTTAATATATGGTATGTACGGAATCATTATTTTGTATACGTTACGAGGTACTTTTTTGACTTTTCCGGCAAAAGTACAAGAAAAATGTTTTTTTAACTTATACAGCATGAAATGATTTTTAAGGTTTTATAAATCCTTATTTTCATAAAGCATTATCCAAAATATTTCATAAGTATTTTTAAAAAATCCTTTTCATTTAAAATTGAATCACATTTTGTGAATGTAAAATAATTTGAATAAGAAAGGATATTTTCCTCAAGAATTTATTTCAAGTGTTTTATCAAAACCATTTTTCATCTTAGATGACATTATTTTATATGTGTATGCTTAAAGTACCATGTCTCTATGATTTAAATGGTTTCACTTTTCTTATTATGATATGATATCCATTTCTTTTAAATGGATTATGTTATGATGGGATTATGTTTATGAAACCAATTTTACTCGTTGGGTTATTATGAAAGATGTATGTTTATTTTGTGGCACAAGTAAGAATGATATCAATATGATATGGGTGGGACCTATATCTCCCTTCAAGGAATTGGATAAAGATTTATATCTCATGCGATAGACATGGCTGGAACGGATAGTTAAACTGATTCAGTAATACAGGTCTAGAACGAGGAGTGAACTCGATTCAGAAAGGGACTTTTTCCACTAAGATGGTCTTGGAAGCAATGCCTTGGATACTATGGAAATCATATCATGTGCTTAATGGTTTCCAAAATTACATGTTTTATTCCCATGCTATTTAATCCTTCATAATGTTTATTTATTATCTATTCCTTAAGTACTTCCATGTTTTATGTCATTGCTCAAGCTTTTGATGTTTAAACATTATGTACATGTTTTTAAGTTCAATTCTATATGGTATGTTTTATTTTATCCATTCTTACCCTTACTGAGCATTGGAGCTCACCCTTTTTATGTTTTCTATTCCCCAGGATATAAAGAATGGTTTTAGGTATGAAAAAAGGGGGAAGATATTTATGGGAGATGTTGAAGATCATTCACCATGATTAGAAGATTACATTCCATGTTTCCAAAGACACTAAACTATTACGGTCTTTTTGTGTCTGTTTTTGTTATGTATTATGTATTCTGCAAAAGCAATGTAATTTCCATGTACGTCAAGCTTCGGGTCTCTACAGTTGGTATCAGAGTAAAGGTTTAGTCAAGCTTTGGAAACTAGGATGCGAAAATATTAGTGAGATCCCTAGAGATATTTCCAAGGTATGTCTAGGGATGTCCCTAAGGATAAGTATATGTATAAGATATAGTCCTAAAACAATGGTAACAATATTATAATTTAACCTAAGATGTTATATATTGAGGGAACTCCCCCTTTACTATGTTGTTTTCCCTAGAATGATTTTTTTCTTCTCACAGAATTCTTTTTATGTTTGAGTCAATGGAGGGAACCGGAAGGAATTAGGTTAAGATTGAACCCAATAGACAAATTGGTGACTATGAGCAATGAAATGGCGTAATACCAATAGAGAAAGATATTGTGATTATTCTGAATCAGTCATCGCGATATATGATTAACAAGGTGAAATTTAGTGGTATTCCTAAGTCAAAAAATAAAAGGAAGATGGACTTTTATGCATGTTCGCTTAGTGAGGAGCATAAAGAAAGGAATATTGATATTTATAAAGAAGGGAAGAAGAACATTGATTAATACCTCAAATGGAGAGACATATGTTATCTATGTGGAGAATGGGACACAGAGTGATAGACTGTTATGGATTTCAATGTCTTATCTGTGGAGAACATGGGCATTACCCAACTCAATGCCCTGACCTAAGAGGTTACATAAAAATAAAGGAAGGACTTATTCCATGACAATCATTGAAGAGGATGGTGTTAAGTGTTTATGTATTGGTATTCAAAAATAACGTTGTTGAGGTACTTTTATGGTATATTGGAAAATCTATAAATTGGTCCATTGTGGTTTTCCATAAGAATATGGAATTGGTAACCATGGAAAGTGATTGAGATATTTTTGGAAATAAGATAATATGCGCATAATGAATGGATAAGGAGAAAATGAAATGTTTGACAATATTCATGAGCTCATGATTGATATAAGGACTAAGTGATATCATGGTTTGAGTATATAGAATTTTGAGGATTTTAGTATGTGGAATGTGTTAACTTTTAACTGCATTCATGTTTTCACTAAGGTTCAATGAATATTCATTCTTCAAGAGAATACATGATTAAGGTATTCACATGTTTTTAATTTGACCAACAAGATATATCTTATGAAATATGGGAGATAAATGATGGCATTCACCTGATTGTTATGTGGCAATTCAATTAATAATTTTCTTAATACTATGATCTTGGACCAAATTATTTTAGATAAGCCTAAATATTGGAATGGATTATGTTGGACATAAGTTAGTATTGTTTAAGGATATATCTTTTTTTGATGGGATGTTATAGTAATGTAATTTTAGAAAAAGGACAACCTGCAGGATGAGCGAGAACCCGTCGCGTCGGATAAGGTTGTGGAAATCAAACCCCCAACTGATGTGTGACTGGCCTTTATCACATACCACTGGCCTACAATAAGTTCCTGGTTAGTAGAAACTGGTTTTATTTTATTAAGCGGTGTGATATATGAATTATAAGTTCAATTTTGGAATCGTATATGATTAACCTCACCATAGATGAACTTATGTATATTTGATAACATTTTCTAACATTTTGTTTGAAACAGATGGAATGAACCATCATTCTATCACATGATCTGTTAACACTCCACGAATAACAAATTCAACTTCTTTTCTATAAGAGATGAAGTGGAAATTGTTCAAAGCACGAAAAACAGTGAGATTGTACCAAAATCAAGCATGTATTTCTTCTTATTCAAAATTTTCAAAATTAGGGAAATGATATTGAAAACAAAAAACGTTTTCCTAGTGCTCTAATATCCGATGAATCAGATGGTACCTTAGATCATCACAAATCTATGGATTTATGACTGTTGGCTTTATCATAGCCATGTCCTCTACCACTCTCCATCAGAACATGATGATTAGATTTCTTATCCATATCCATATTTTCACCTACGTTCTCCTATGTGGAAACCCAAATGATTAGTTAATTTGGGTAACCGTTACCTTTCATAATTTAGTTTTTAATGTTATGTTTTGTTGTTTCTTTTTACAATGTGGGTTTCTATTAAAGAAACTTTCAAGTAGAAAACCATTTATAACCCCGGCGAATTTCGAGGGAGAAATTCATTTTAAGGGGGGTAGAATGTATCACCCTGAGATTTTATGAAATATATTAAATTATTTTCATTAATTTCTTGTGTTTTATGCTACAGCATGATTAACTTGTGCTATATGCAACACCGTATTAGCTTGTAGTATACGCAACACCATTCTAGGATCGTGTTACACAAAATTTTGATAATAGTTATTCTACGCAACATTGAGTATATATATATATATATTAAATGTATAAATGAAATATTATTGGATTATATGATACAAAACAATGAATGATTCTTGCACAACATGCAACCCTGGCTTGGCTTGCATTACACACAATCAAGACCTTCCCCGATAGCGTGTGTTGTACGCAATACCGGGTTTTACTAAACAACGATATATTATTATAATATTATTATGAACTAGATGTTATGAATATTATTAACTAAATTTTGAATTTTATAACATTAATATTCTTCATACACATTTTCTAAAACCTGGTATAAGAAAAAAATAAATTTTTCGGGTAAAATAAGTATTTTTCAGAAAATGCAGTTTTGCTGCCTTTTGATGGCGCACCCACATTAAATCTAGTATTTGACATTTTTATAAGTTCAATATTACAAAATAAATTTCTTCTTTGGAATCAAGAAATAAAAATATACTTTGGATAAATTTTTCATATTATTCTGGTAACATTCATATTTTTATGAATAGTAAAAACACGCTATATTTTAATTAAAAACAACTTTTTTCATCGCAAAAATTTATATGGTTAAATTATAATATTTAATGGTTTTAAAGTATAAATATAATATATTTTTAACTTTTAATATAATTTATGTAATTATCATTGATTTTACATTGGTTTCGTAGGTTAAATTAATTCAATCTTTTGCAATGTTTTAACCAAAAACCCGTTTTCATTCGACAACGAGATTAATTTTAATTTAATTTTTGCAACTTATTTGTGTTGAAGTTGGAAAAATTGATTCCATATTTGGAATCAGTGGGTCCAAATTATGTTAATAGGATACTTTTTATTTTTGGAAATTATGAATAGTAACTACGGTAAATTTTATTTACCACAGTTAAAGGTAAATTGAGTAATTATGGGTGAATATAATATTATAAAATTACCCAAACACATGCCAACAATCTATTGGATGACTAAAAGGTGACCCATATCACCTAAGGGTCGGATTAGATTCATTTTATGGACTTTTGACTATGAAAATATTTTAATTATTATTAAAACCAAAAAAAGTTACAACATGTCACTCTCTTAAATTTTATAGGTATAATAATTTTAATTTCGTGATAAACATCATAAAACATCAAACATGAATAGTCTATAGAACTCTAATAAAATTATCTACATCATGTTAATTTATTTAGAATTTTTAGGGATTAAATAATTGTCATTAATGGTGATACATTAATGATGCAGAAATTATTTATTAAGTAAAAAATCAGAAATATTGTTTTTATTGAAAAACTAATACCCATTAAAAGCCCCAAAAACCTGACCAAAACTTATTGTTAGTATATATATATACCATAATACTCAAATGACCAAATATATAACAGTTTGGATTCTTATAAAAGTGATTATGACACTTATATTATTTTATTTTAAATGATACCAAAGTTGTCACCTTCATAATTGAATAAATATAACAATTTAAATGATTTGATTTTAAGATGATAAATTTGATTAAATGTTTGATAGTAAAATCTAATAGATTTATATTTATCATAGTATTTTATTTTTAATTTTTATGTAATAATAATTATATTAAATAATTATACAAAAATGATGTAGTAAATATTTTATTAAGAGATAAACCAAATAAATGGTTTTAAAAATAATGAAATAATTATTATATGAACCATTTAATGTGCTCCACTAATTATATAGATACATATAGCCTTTTATAAATATATTGAAGCTTTTCGTTTGAACATTTCTTCTGTATATAGTTTATTTAAATTCATATAAATGAATAGTGTCAAAATTGACACTATTATTATTTTATAAAAATAACATATTATAAATTTTTTTAAAAATACCAAAATTATTAAAAAATTAATAATTTAAATTTATATGATCTAAAATGTTATAAAGTGTCCAATTATGGACAATTCACAACAAATAAGTAATTATTTTTATAATTTAAAATTTATAATGTTATTAACACAAATAAAATTAAATTGATTAAGGATAAATCAAGTTGGTAATGTTTAAAATAATTTTCTAACATGTATAAATTTTTTTGGTTTAGGAGATTACAACCCTATCACATCTTATATTTGAATATGAGTCATTTTTGGAGGTTTTTAAGTGGGGTTAGATTTATTATAAATTAATATTTTTATTATTTCCAAAGGTGCCCCTCTCCTCCCTTATAAATGGAACCTCCTCCCTCTCTTCCTCACACCAATTTGAGCCTTTAATCTCGGCCAAACCCTAACCATTTACCTTATCAACTTCCCTAGAAACATACTAGAGGTCCTGGTCTTATTCAAAGTCCAATTTTAGTACCCTATGTGGAGGATTCAAAGAGGCGTGTCAAAGAAGTGGTAACATCCGTTACCGATTCGTTCAATTTCCTTTCTTCTTCAACTTCATCTTATTTAGTTGTTTAATTATGAAGTAATAACATCAGTATCACTCATATACTGATATGTGATTAAAAGTATTAAACAACCATATTTCACCATCTATCCATCATATGGAAAATGAAATCATCGCGCGTGCGTACGTACGGAATACCGTCTCCACGCCGTGGTGTAATATATTTTCCACCACCACCTTACATGGATGGGTATACTGGTGAAAGTAATGAATATAGTTGATTATTGTAAAGTTATATTGATTATTTAATATTATACATACACTTTAATTCAATTTGACAATAATGGGAATGATATCATCACTTGTACGTACGTACGGAATACCGTCTCCACGATGCGATGAAATTCACTCTCTATGATTACCATTCAAGAATGATTTTAATGTATATATATAATAACTAATCATAAAATATATGACATAATAATACTACTGGATTTATGTATATATATTTATTTATTTCATCTACTTAATCCATTCAATTCAATAAGGAAACGAAAATAGCGTTCTTGCGTACGTACAGCCTACCGTCTCCATGAATGGTGTATTTCATTCCATTTATCAATCTATTATTTATATGTATATTATGAATATATATTATATATAAATCATGTTTTATATTCTGGAATTAAGTAATCGTGATCTATGTAATCATATGTATAATTACAAGTCAAAACACGGACGACAAATGAAACGATTTTACCCAAAACACTCTTTAACATGGAATTTACAAAAGAACGGGTAATATAAAGTCATAAGTGAACCATATATGATATAATAACAATGAATATGATTCTGTAATAAGTCAATGACATTATTTAAATCATTATATAGGATTTTTGGATACATACGAAGCATATCGGACCTGAGGTAAGGGATAATTTTTCAAATCTCATTTTTATCCGGGATTGCTTATTCGTAAATATTTACTGGGGTTATTTATATCATCCATGTCCATGTTTTATAAAAGAGTTTTTATGTATGATTAAATTCCTTTTTAACCATTTTTGACTTTTACTACATGGTATGTAAGGAATATTTCTTTTGTATACGTTACGAGGTACTTTTTTGACTTTTCCGGCAAAAGTACGAGAATAGTGTTTTTTTTAACTTATACGGCATGAAAGGATTTTTACGGTTTTATAAATCCTTATTTTCATGAAGCTTTATCAAAAATATTTAATGAATAATTTAAAAAAATCCATTTCCTTTAAAATTGTATCACATTTTGTGAAAAGAAAATGATTTTGAATAAGAAAGGATATTTTCCTCAAGAATTCATTTCAAGTGTTTTATCAAAACCATTTTTCATCTAAGATGGCATTATTTCATATGTGTATGATTCAAGTACCATGTATCTATGATTTACATGGATTCACTTTTCTTATTATGATATGATATCCATTTCTTTTATATGCATTATTTGATTATGGGATTATGTTTATGAAACCCATTTTACTCGTTGGGTTATTATGAATGATGTATGTTTATTTTTTGGCACATGTAAGAATGATTTCATTATGAGATGGGTGGGACCTATATCTACCTCCAATGAATTGGTTAAAGATATATATCTCACGAGACATACATGGCTGGAACAGCAAGTTAAACATGTTCAGTAATACAGGACTGGAACGAGGAGTGAACTCGATTCAGAAAGGGACTTTTTCCACTAAGATGGTCTTGGCAGCAATGCCTTGTCTACTATAGAAATCATATCATGTGCTTAATGGTTTCCATAATAACATGTGTTATTCCCATGATATTTTATCATTATTAATGTTTTTTATTATCTATGCCTTACGTACTTCCATGTTTTATGTCATTGCTCAAGCTTTTGATGTTTGAACATTATGTTCATGTTTTTAAGTTCAAATGTATATGGTATGTTTTATTTTATCCATGTTTACCCTTACTGAGCATTTGAGCTCACCCTTTTTATGTTTTCTTTTCCCCAGGGTATAAAGAAAGGTTTTAGGTAAGAAAAAAAGGGTAAGATCTTTTTGGGAGATGTTTAAGATCTTTCACCACGATTAGAATATTACGTTCCATGTTTTCAAAGACACTCAACTATTATGGACCTTGTGTGTCTATTTTTGTTATGTATTATGTATTCCGAAAAAGTAATGTAATTTCCATGTACCTCAAGCTTCAGGTATCAACAGTTATTCAAATAAATCTTCAATCCTTTTAAGAGGATACTTGTTCTTCCTTATGATCCCATTAGGCTCTCTAGAATCAACGTATATCAACATTGATTTATCCCTCTTCTTTATGAAGAGAATTAGTGATCTCTAAGGTGAAAACCATCATTGGATAATCACCTTCTTCAAAATATATTTTATTTGATTAATTAATTCCTCCATCTACCAATTTTCTATTCTATATGTGGTCTTGGACATCATTCTAGATCAATACATGAGTTTAGTAAAGTACTCAACCTCTCTTTCTAGGGGGAGGTCGATGTATGTCAGCCTAAAATATGTCAATGTATTCCTGAATGACGTGGAAATTTTATATTCATATACTTTTATTTTATTCTACATTTTCCCCAATCATCTATATAAATAAGTATTTAGTAGGTTCTTATAGACAATGATCAGGTGTATATATCATTCCTCTGAAAACAATTGTCGGTTGTACATTCATGACTATGGAGATTTCTTTTATTATTTGGTTGATTGCAGAATTATAAATTAAGATCTATTCCATCCCTATTATATTTTTAAATTATATAATGGGAATGTCAACAATATTGGTGATGTAATTATGATCACCAATGTACATATTCATGTTTCTACACACTAACGATTCTTGAATTATCTAACTAGGAGTCTTGAATAATAACACAATATTTAGTAATTCAGGGATTGATTATAAATTATTTAAAAACATGGAATAAAAAAAAGGAATGCATAGAAACAGAATAATAAAATATTATATTTTATATTTGATAGAATAATGAATGTTTGTGCTTCCACATCATTTGGATTTTCTAACTCTATAATCATAGAATAAAAATCCAGAAAAAACCCTTGGCCTTTGATAAGGATTACAGTGATTAACCTCTATTAACATTAGATTTGGACAGTGAATGGAAAATTACTTAACATGTATGAACGTGAAGAATTAAACATCAAGTTGTGCGTAAATCATATTCCATTTTTTGTTATTGTGGATATGATGATACTTCACCTAACAACAATTATTCTAAGAAATATGGTCATCTTTTATGCACTCTTAACATTTCCTAATACCAAGAAAGGAGTTCCTTAAATTATTCTTCAAATATTTGTTTTATGTAGAGTGTTTCACTTATATTCCTCCTACATTTTTATCAATTTTATTACATATGGTTGAATCCATTGATCTCTTCTTTTCATTAAATCTATGAGACCATTATGTCTCTTCGAACTATTTTTCAACCTTTTTATCACTTCATACTATCTCCTCATAGATTTCATAGTATTTACTATATTGATTATTATTTATATGAGGTAATATTCCCAAAAATAATATATCAACCACTCTATTAAGATCAAAGTCAAACCTAGTGGTTTGATGTTAAAGTCTCATAAATGTATTCTCATATATTCCCACACTATATTTCTCCATCTACTTCAGCTCAAGTGATTCCTTCTCCATTTTGGACTCTATTTATTGTAGGAATGTTTTTTTAAAAAAGATTCCTCTAAACTCTTACCACTAAAAAGAATCAACATCTCTTATTGGATTTGAGTTTTCAAATATTTTTCCCCACCTATTAGATCCCCCCATTAAGAGGTGCACAACCAACATGACTTTATCTTATTCTAAATTATAGAGTAAAAACATAACTTTTCTATAGATATTATCCATTGAATAAACATCTATTAATCATTATATACATATACATAATGTTATTATTGATGCATAAAGGTCTCAGTGGATTATTTATCCCATCAGGTTAAATCTGATGTCTCAGCTTGATTCGTGTTTTCTATCATAACTCGAGTTTGTTGACTCATCATACTTGACATATTTACCATTACGACTTCCATTAGAGGGAAGACAATGTATGGTCCATTATGGTCACCATTTATGCAGTTTTGAATATTTCACACCATTCTCTAAAATTATAAATCATTACTGAGAAAAGGGTTTATTTCAAAAATATTATTAGTATAAAAGAATATTATTTTAAAAAAAACATTCTTTAATATGATATTCTTTTACAAAATTTATTATTTCTTTAAATTCTTCATAATGGTTCATATGAAGCATGTGATTAACCAAACATATCAACTGAGATAGTTAGAGTATGATTGTAGAAAAGGGCATGTTTTCATTCATACATTCCCATTCGTGTCTAGTTTAATGGGTTGTTTTTGGGTTTTACCCCTAGACACATTTGTTTTAGATCCACATCCACCTTTTTGTATCCAAAAGATATTTATTTTCTCGAAAACCACTTAATTTTTAAATTACCAATATACTAGAATGTTTTATAATATTTAATACTTTATAAAGGGATCTTACTAATACTTCAATATCCAAATTTCAACAAATGACTAAACCATCCTTTGATACAAATAATGGAATCCTGCCATTTTATTACATAACATTTAATTACATGGAACAATCATAGACTATTTTTATGTTTAGTTTATTTGTAATAAAGAGAATAATCCATCAAAAGACATAAATGAATTCAAAAACAATTTAATAATTCAACATATGTTCATCCTAAGTATATATACAACATCCCATAACTTGGGGATACACATAAAAGAAACAAGTAAGCATAAGTCCCAATAAGTGAACGTAAGGGAAAGATATTAAATACGATCATGACGAAAAATAGTAAGAACATGAGGAATATCATTACGTTATGTTAATGAGAACATTATGTATAATATAATAATAATAAAATCAATAATTACAAGTAAATGTGTCTACAATATTTTATTTAGATGTTAAAAATCATATCACTGTGGTTAATAACTAATTTTTTTAAGAATTACTATGGTTATTCATCAAGGTGTTATATAACATGTCATCTCTAGAAAATAAATTTTTTACCCAATTCATTGGTGTGATATCAAGGAACACCCTTCATATGTCATAATTTCTTTTGATCCAAATTGATCATAATAAATAATTCTATAAAAACCATTGGATAGTAAAATTAATTGGTTTATTATTATAAATCATTTTGTTTCAAAAGTGCATTAAAAACAAGATCACTATGTCATTTTTAACCCGAAAAATGAAATTGGAGTTATATATAATTCAATCGAAGAATTATATATATAATATTTACATATAGGCGAATTTTCCAAGAAAAGATATAGTTGTGGGTATTAAAATATATAAAATAAAAATAAATTTCTTTATGATAAGAGAAAAACTTTTAGAAGTAAATTTGGCAGTATAAGAATTATAAAATTTAATTTTAGAAAAGGGTAAAGAGAGAATTGATATGGGTCACCCATCAGTAAAATATATTTTGATAGTTATGTTTCGAATAAAAAAGATATAATAGATAGTTGACCAATAATTTCGAATATATATATACAAAGAGGGTCTTGAAATGAAGAGAAAACAAGGATAATTAACTTCCCTAGAAATGTACCTCCTAAACCATGAGGATCAGGACCTTAAGAGATTGAGGACACCTTGGTATGACTACATTGGGGAAAAAGAACATATATTAATTGAGAAATAATTTTAAGAATAATATAAACGGAAAATTAATGGGCATTTATAACAAAAGTGTGGGGTGTTTATTAATTTCTACATTTAGGCCTTAGACGCAGAGGTATTGGTAAATTCAGAACCTTGTGTTTTCCTATTATATTTTACAATTAAATTGGACATGTGGGACACCATTTATAATATTTTAATCCACAAGAATCATCTATAATTTTATATTATTTATTTATATAAGAAAAATTGATGTTTAGACAAGATAACATTTTTAATATTAATGTTTACATTTTAGAATGTGGAGACTCAATTATAGATATAGAAATTGATATAAATCTCGTAAAATACTTTATATTAACTAAATTTAAAAAATTAAGTCGTGTATTGGGGTTAATTATTAACTAAATCATTCTGAAATGATTATGAAGTCAATAAACATAAGAAAAAAATCAAACTATATTTTTACTATTCCTGAAAAGATAATTTATATTAGAACATTCTTATAAGTCATCTATGACTGAATATTTAGATTTTTATTTAAAAATTGATAATTATTTTAACATAATAATAATATAAATATGATAATTATAAATTCTAAATATAAATATAATTTTTTAATTAAATAAAATTGATGGAAAATACAAAGTAAAATTTCTTACACATGAAAAAAATATATTTTATCATTAAAATTTCAATCAGATTGTTTATACAAAATAATTTCATTAAAAAAAATTATTTTTAATAAATTATATTATTATAAAAAAATTATATATCTCTATGAATGTACAATTTTTATTTGAAAAATAAATATATAAAATTCTATATAAATTTTATTAAGAAAAACCATTCTTATAAAATATTTGATTGAATAAAAATTTCATTTAATCAAAGGAATTGAACACTAAGGTAATTACATGTAATCTATTATTATATTTACGTAAATCCTAATATTATGGTTTTTGATGGTTGTAGTTTTGTGGGGTGTGTCGACTAACATTGATAGAGTGGTATTATATGCTAACTTAAAATAATACCATATAAGATTTTATACCTTCTCTATTTGTTGAAACAAATACTACGATTGGTCAAGGTGGAACTCCAATGATGATTCTTCTAAACAAACACATTGAAAAATGGGCTTTAACCAACATGACTCTACTTATTAAGACTACAAACTCAATTTTCTCCATCAATTATCCTTTTTCAAATTTTAATTATAAACACTAATTAAAATGTTAATTTTTTAATCAGGATTGTAGTTACCAATAGTCATATTGACCAATGGACATAATTTACTGATGAACATATAACGGTAGAACCTAGAGGGTCATATTTCCCTTAATATTTACATCATTATTAAAGAGATATGTTATTGTTTTGTAAAATATAATATAATCCACATTTTCATAGGAAAAAAATATTATTAATATGATTTCGTTCGTTACATCAAAAAAATATATATATGATTTTATAATTTTTAGAAAACAATTAGCTTCCATGCAATTGTGAAAATACTGATTTATATTGAAATTTATTTTTTATATTAATGTATTAACTAGTTCAAATGATGTTTTGTTTTAGGTTTAATTTTTTATTAGTTAAATCATATATTTAATAATCCACTTATTATTTTTGAAATGGGTTATATAGTTGAATTTATTATATATATATTTTATATTAAAAAGGGAATTTCAAAAAAACTGGTTTGGATGAATTTTGTGGGTTTAATTTTAAATTAATATTTTCATATTATTTTTATTCAATATTTAATTTTTTTAATATTTATAAAATGTGGTTCTAAAATTTTTAAATATTCATCTTTTGTTTTTGGAAAATATAGATATTCAACTTAGTAATTTTTATTACAATGCTAAATTAAAAAATCATTAAGTTAAGGGTAAAAATAAAATTATAAGGATGAGAAAATGACCATAAAACTGTATCCAATTCAATTTTTTGTGTATTGTTTTCTACATTAATTCAATTTTTATTATATTTTGAAACTATTCCAATGGGATATGATTTTAACATCTTATTTATTTCATTTAATAAAATGTCAATGATGTCACACTCTTATTTTTAATTATTTTCATATTTTAAAAATGTAGTTATACAGCCGATATGTTAAAATTTAAATATTTTTTGGAAATATAAAACATTTATATTTTTCATTGAAATTTATTTTAAATTTTTATGAATGAAATATATAAATTATGATCATTGACAACACTAATAAGGTAATTATTCAATTATTGGAAAAATTTAATAAATTATGTTAAAAATATTAAAATAAATTTTATTAGGGATAAATAATTTTATAAAAATAATTATATATGCCCATTTAATATTATATATATAATAAAATATTTGGATGGAATTATAATTTTTATATTAATATTATTTATCAATGTAATGAATTGGTCTGAAAAATTACATTATGAATATTTTATTTTAAACAATACATTTTTAAATGATTCAAAATCCTAAAAAATTTAATTTTTAGAAAAGTGATCGGAATACGGTTTAAAATATCGATTATGGTTTATTTATTAATTATTTATAATTTTATAGTCACAATATATTCCATCAAAGTGTAAAAGTGCATTGTTTTCATTGTAAGACTTAAAAAGGATAAATAAGTGTAAAAAATAAAATATAAGAGAATAAATATATTAAAATATTATATTATTGTTATTTCATGGGATTTTTAGACCCATAGTCATCTTATATTATAAATTACGTATTCTGTATCCATGTGGAATTGTAAATTATTTTATATTAATTTAATTTTTTAGAAATGCCGAGAGTGTCCCTCCACAATATTATAAAAGGGAACCTATTCATCTCATTTCATCACACCTTAAAACCAGTTTGTATTCTTTATTATATAATATAATTCATTTCTAGAATACATACCTTCATTTTAGAGGTATTGTTTTCGGCAAAACAAATTTCACCATGATATTTTGTGATTTTTTCATTAAATTAATTAATTATTTTAATATTTTTAATTCACTAAACACTAAAAATAGTTATTTCATATTTATAAAATAAATTTTCTATCTTTGTTATATATAAAATTACATCTTAATAATGCAGTACACCCAATATAATTTTTATATTTGTCTATATAGAACACATATTTTAACTTATGTTATACGAAAGACTCACATTCCTTGAAGGTGTGCGTAACACACTAAACCGAGTTTTACCAAACCAAAAATATTATTCTATAATAGTTTATGACATAAAATATATTATATATTATAGGTTATAAATATTGTTAAATAACTTATGATAACCAATGGTTTACATAAATATAAAATGAATTCATTAGATAAAAAGAACAAATTGAATATAAACAGAGTATTTTTATATAAAACTATTTTTATGATCACAAATATTGTTTATCCTAATTAATTAAATTAATTAAAATTAGTGATTAATATTAATGTTAAATATATATTTTATAATCAATGATTTTTTTTATTCATCTAATAGATTCAATAGGCCTAAGATAAGAACAAATCCAATTTTACACATAAACAACATATATTTTTACTAAGGTACTTTTTCCAAAATAAAACTATAAAAGGTTATATTAAATATATATTTTGGAACTTCTATAAATTTTTGTAATATACTAGATTCGGGTGTCAACCAGAGGTTCCCCATACCTGGTTGGTCACATGGCGTAACGCGCATTTCCCCATTTTCTAGAGGCATTTAACTAACAATGTGTGCCTTGTGTGTCATAGTGGGGAAACTGTGCCCTCATTGGCACTGTAATGCATAGGAACGAAACATATAATAGTAGATGAAGCAGTTGTAATACAATAAAATATTATCAATGGAATACTAGATGTAAATAAACAACTGCAACATATACATATATCTATAATGATGCATGTGACAAGTATATAGAAAATCATCCTAACAAGCCACAATACTGGAATAAAGTACTAAACCAAAATAAAATGAAAAAACATGTAAATAACTCCATCAGCATTGCGAGACTCATCTTGGTACCATTCTCTCTGGCTCCACAGTAACCATGTACCTGATGTATAAGTGGGATTTCCATTATCTATACCTGAAACAATATATTTTTCTTGGGCCAAAAGGCATGACCCAAACAGGGTGCGAGATGCATTCCAGTAAGCCACCATCCAATGATCTGTGCATAACATCCAGTGAATATGTGTGGTAGGAAATTATCAAAACAAATCAATAAACAAGGATATACTCCAAAGTAAATAGTCATATTGTTTCAATTATATTCCTTTACATTTATCAACATAATCAAACAAACAATCACAAGTAACCCTATAGGACGTACTCATTGTCTAACCCCTCTGGTTCAATATAAATAATGACTCTCTAAGGAATCACTCACCCTTAGTTCCCTATGTGGTCTCATAACGGTAGACTACAGACACTCTGGGGAAGCACTCAATGTCTATTTCCCCTAGTATTCTTGTAACATGGAACTATATACACTCTGAGGGAGTAATCAGGTCCATCCCCCCTATGGTCTTGGAACATGAAAAGTATAACAGACACTCTAGGAAAGCCATCAACATCTATTTCCCCAATGGTAAAAAAACACCAGGTTCCCGCTGCCTTGTGTAAGTCAATCATGCAGAAATGATATCCAAAATCCAAATTAAATCACAATACACTACATGGCTAAACAACTACAGAGAATGGCACAAATAATTCGTATAATATCAATCCATCCAAACTACAATAAGAACGTAAATTAATGAATCCTCAAAGAAAAAACTAATCCCAATAGAAAATCTCAGTTTAAAAATGGTAAACACATCCATATAAAGTTATATAAGCCCTATTGTCATTGAAGATCCCAAACTCAAGCAATGAAGTCATAACATGCAATAATGGGTGAAATTCATTAAACATGTAAATCTCTAAACTAGGGTATGGTGACATTTTTCATATACAACTCAATGAAAACCCATGTAAAGGTACAAACCAACTACCTCGACATTGTACAATCCTTATACTATAGCGTCAGAACTTGAGTTATCCATGAAAGTTATAGATCTACAAATATTCTAAAAAATTTAAACCAAAGATATCTCCCAAAAGAAGAGAAAACAAGGAACACAACTCTAGACGAAGGAAGAAATCACCTTGATAATTCCAATGCAATTAGCGACGGTTGATTCGGAGAATAGATGATTGATTAGGGTACCGGAGAAGAATCACAATCTCTGGTCGCACCTGGATGAGGAAATGTTATAAGACGATCGTTCTATGAATGAGACATGACCCCAGTCTAATATAACAGTTAAAAATAAAAATACAGAGTGATTTCCCTAAATATACATGACATATATAAGCCTTAACTAGATCCCACCATAAGTGGCCCAGCCACGTCATGACACCATCGTGCACATGGTTGTGAAAAAACTATACATAGCTAGGACTCAGTGCCAGATTACACGGCGTGTACATAGAGGTATACATCGTGTACTCCTAAAACATTAATTCTTCCCTTTTACCTCAATAAATACATGAAAACAATATTCATACCTGAAAGAAGATCCGGGTTCTTACCAACTGGCCCCATTAAATAATTTCATCCCTGAATTTCCTTAACAAGGCGTAGTAGAAGAAGGATCCTCGAAAAGATCTGGCCACTATGATCGTACATCGACCTCCTCATCCCAAATCTCATAATGTACTTGCTCGTGTGGCAATGGCACCAATACAAGAGGAACAAAATTATCATAGAGAACCTTCATTCTTTGATCAACAATCTAGATCAGATTCTCTTAGAATGAGGCATCAACCTCTAAATAATCTTCTTCATGTTGAAAAACATGAGACGAGTTTGAGAAGTAACATCATAGTTGATAAAGGTGGAAGATTTCGTGAATATCACGCTACCCCTGAGGTTACAACAACTGATAAACAATTGGTCCAACTCCCTCCAAGACCTCAAATTGACCGACATATCTCGGTGAAGGCCTTCCATGTCTTCATATTCTCATATGTCCTAACCTCTGTGTGACGTATACGGAAAGATGAACTCTGACCTAAAACACTAGATGTCGTCTCCGTCAGTCAGTATAAGAAATATGTCATGACTATGTAGTAGAAATATTCTTCTCAATCATCTCTATTTTCTCTGTGGTCTCCTGGAAAAGACATGGTCCTAGAATAGCTGCCTCTACTTCTAGTAGTTAAACTATGGGTGATCGGCATGGCCTATCATACAAATCCTCATACGGTTCCATCTAAATAGTTTCTTCACTACTATTATTGTAGGAAAACTATACTAATGGTATTTTCATCTCCCAAGAACCTCTATAATCTAGGATTCCAATTCAAATAATGTCCTCTATCACTGGTATCGTATGCTTGGATTGGCCATCTGTCTAGGAATGGTATGCTATACTGAGAATTACCAATATACCTAACGCCCTCTACAGTCCTTTCCAGACACGAGATGTAGAATGGGCATCCCAGACTAAAAAGATGGTGTTTAGAACCCCATGTATTAGTAAAATCTCCAATATGTACAACCATCCCAGATCATCTACATTGAAGGCCTCCTTGATCGAAAAGAACTGTTCAACCTTTGTGAGTCTGTCGATGACAAACCAATCAACATCATTCCTTCAAGGTAACCTCTGTAATCTTGTCATGAAGTCCATCGAGATTTCATTCTACATCTACTAGGGAATGGGTATGTGTTGGAAAATCCTTGTTGGTCACTAATGCCCCACATTAACCTTATAACAGGTGGGACACCTCATGAAAAAATCAATGACATCTCTCTTCATACCTAGACACCAATACAGATTGTGCAGGTCTCGATACATCTTGGGGACACCATGACAACCTGACCAAACTGAAGAATGAAAGCCCTACATTAGCAACACATGTATGTCTTCTGATAGCCATAAATTTACATGAATACACAAGACCTCATCCTCTCCTACTATCCATCTAGGAATATGGACCTCTCCTAATACACTCTCTCATAGAACTAGGCCTTCAACATCTAATAGAAACCTCATTCTCACTCGATCAAGAATAGTAGAATAAATTGCTATATAAGAATGGAACATATTCCCTATCTATTGTGCACCTCCAAATACATCTCGGAGAACATATCCATAAGCTTCCACTCACTGTTGGCCACATAAACTGCCTATATTTGAGTCCTCCTTCCCAACACATCTTCCACTACGTTTCTGTTCCCAGTAGAATTGGAGAAATAATTGTCAAATGATTTAAGGTAGTCAACCCACCTTCACTATCTCAAATTCAAATCGCACTGATAAAATATATACTTGAGAATTTTGTTGTCAGTGAGAACCAAAAAATGATCTCCCAAAAAATTAAGGCTCCAACAGCGCTAGTCATTAACAACTGCAGTCTAATCAAGATCGTGTATCGAGTAATTCACCTCGCGTGGCCTCAACTATCGATACACGTACACAAAGAATCCTTCCCATACATAAGCACTACTCTCAGCTCGAAACTTGAAGCATCACCATATGCAATATATACCTCTCCTGACTCTGAAAAAACTTGTATCAGTGCTGATGTCAACCTCTCTTTCCACCTCTGAAAGGCTGAATCGTAGGAATCAACATGAAAGTGCTTTTAACCATTCTAATTCAAGCCCATCAGTGGATCTACAATGTGTAAATATTATTTTAAGAATGTTTTGTAGTAACATTCTATTCCTATAAAAAATCATACGTCAATGACTTTCTTCATATGTTCCTCAGAATTTAATTCCCTCACATTCTCTAGGTCTACTGGTACTCCTTCCTTTGAGATAACATGACCCAAGAAGTGAATTTTTTCCATCCCAAAGTGGCCTTTCTAGAGATTATAATATAACTGATGATCTCTTAGTATCCTAAAAAAAATATCAAAATGTGTGGCATATATGTGTCAAGTGTATGAGTACACCAATATATCATCCATAATGACTACCACAATAGAATCCAAGTATATATGGAACATCCGGTTCATTATTTCCAAAAAACAATATGTGTGTTTGTTAGATACAAAAATATAAACACATAGTTGTATAGACCATACCTACTATAAAATTCTCTAAGATGTATATCCGATGGTCTAAACTCAATATATGTTAACCGAATCTCATGTCAATTATCAGGAACAACCAGGCTCCTTGAAGCTGATCGAAGAGATCACCATTCCTCGGTAAGGGATACCGGTTCTTAATAATCAACTAGTTCAGCTTCTGATAATCCACACCATGTTTGAGGGTACCATTCCCTTCTTTGAAAATGTGATAGGTGAACCCCGTGGAGAAGTAATGGGTCAGATGATACCATTCCCCTGTAACTCCACTAAATACTTCTTGAGCTCATGTATCACTGGTGTCACAATCCTATAATGATTAATGGACATTGATGTCGCTCCAAGCACATGCTTAATAGAAAATTCCACCTATCTCTCTATAGAAAAACATGAAAGGTCCTCTGGAAAGGCATCCCTGAAATGATCCTCCAAGGGAGGAAAGTCCATCTTTGAATATCACTAGTGATCCAGATACAAAATAGAAATCTGGGCTATAACTCTTCCAAACACATGATGCCCGGGTCATGCTCTGCTCTCATGGACATCCCATTCACCATATATAGAAAAAACCACCCTCTGGTGATGTAAAATTCACTCTATGATGATAGAAGTCGACAACACCCAGTTTGGGAACCAGCCAATCCATTCCATGAATTAAATAATAGCATGTCATCTCTTTTAAATAATGTTCCCAAAAGAAGTGACATCCACCAACCGCAAGAGGGAACTCCTTGAACTGGTGTATAGTAGCCATTATAGTCCCCAACGGAGAGTCCAATATTATGACATCATCATATGTAATGATTAGGATCCCATGGATCTCAACAATAAAAAATATATGAATCTATGGGAAACCCATATATCCAAAATTTAATAAGATAAATCTGAGGTAACTAGAATCATACCACAAAATGCAGAGGGACTAAGATCCCCCCCCCCCCCATGCTGGGTCTGCTCCACTACAAAATTCTAGCATGTACCATGTCCTAGTGATGCTGCCTGACCATCCTAAGCTGATCCACCCTATTTTGGATGAACTCTGGTTGACTGGATACCACGGTCACAACCTCCACCTCAGCCTAAATGGTCAGAAAAACTCCAGTTCTTAGAATGATGAGAAACTGGTGATATTTCACCTAAACGAGGAGTCATAGATGAACCATTGTCACCTACTACTATTGATAATAACTGAAAACACTCTGAAGATGACCCATCATGCCACATGATCAACACCTCATTGGGTCTCTTGAGCAATGTTTCCTCATATTCCTTCTCTTAATACACTGGTAGCACACCACCTGGCTACATGAAGAAGTGTTCTACTTCCTCGGATCTCCATGCGTAGAATCCCTATGGCACTTCTTGCTATCACTCGGAGTGGTACCAACTTAAGACCCTTAGGTTTCGATCTATGAGCATCACCGAGTAGACTTTGGAATTTATGGAAAACAACCTATACATGATCACCTGAAACTATATGCCATTCCTGAGGCCATCCTAAAACTTCCTCACTAGAAATAACTCATCACCTCCTATAATGGGTTTAATGAGTTTCTGCTCTATGAATCAAGGCCAAAAGAGTACCTTGTTTCAGAATCCAGAAATATTAGGCTCAATCTGCCCTCAATGTCTCCAGGTATTTGTAATTAATAATGGTATGTAGAAAGTCATCCAAATCCATAACCTGCTAGTGCCCATCCCGTGAAATCAAATACCATCATATCTTGGAAGAATCCAAAAGTATATAAGTAGCGAGCATACCCTCATCTATAGAGGTGTCTATAGTCACTTTAAGATAGATAAAATGGCATCAAACAATTAATCATCAGCCCGAGGTTCTCCATCCCTTGAGAATTTGGCAGGATGCTGCTATAGAAAGGCATTCATTAACTCTTCCATAGATGGGGCATGATGAATTGCTCTATATAAGGTATACATAAAACTCATGAAGCCTTCTCAAAATTGTACATTAGCACCAGTATATAGAATAATGGCTAGATCCAAGACCAACATGCCGGGGTGATCTATTGATAGTATATGACCAGCCATGTCAGGTATCTGATAACCACCATGAATCTGGCATACAACAAGAGGATGTCATGGTGGAATGACTATAAAGGGTGAAACCCACACCTTAGTTCTTGGTTATTAGGACCTAAAACATAGAAGTTCAATAAATGAATAGGATAAGGAAACATTCATGTTTCACAAAATAGGGATACATGCCGTGAATGTACCCTACATGTCGTGTTCCATTAAGATTTCACATGTGCATGTACTTCTACCAAAACTAGTCATGTAACACCCCCATACACTATGTGTTCCTTCAAAGGACACAACGTGTACTTGAAAAACATTCTCTTACCTGAGATTATCTACATGTCTAAGCCACACATTTCACCTAGAACAAAACTACATGGTGTGTGCATGCCAAACATGGCGTGTACTATAAGGTTTTCACCGACCCATGTCATTGGTTCCACAGATTGTTACCCAATCTACTCTACATGGCGTGTTCATGCTAGACAAGATGTGTACTACCTTAGTTTCATCCATCCGTGTCATTAGTCATTTATATGGGCATAGATACTATAAAACAAATCTTCTATGTCCTATAGACGGTGTGTACTACCAAATATTTCCTAACCCATGTCTCTACCAACATATAAAGTCACACAGTTAAGGATTTACATGACATGTACTTAGAGTACATGACGTGTACTTAAGAAAAGTTGTTCCTTCCCAAACAGGACACATGGTGTTTATTCGTAATTACACGCTGTGTATTCTGGGTTTATTTCTGGTTTGTAAGCCTCATAAGATACTCCAAAACCTAGAAAAACGAATATATGAACATTAATGTTACAAATTCTGATCCGCGAGGACTCGTACTCCCCAACAATCAGTGTTTGGAATTATATACATGTCATATACCAGTATAACATTATAATGATCCACCAATTTCCAATACATGAGGGCATATAAACCCTAAAGAATCAAAGTTAGGAATTCATTCAAGAGAAACCTTACACAATCTCATGCCCTATTAAAGAGCATGTATTATATCAATGAATATATAACAACAACATGAATATCTAGCAGAACATCTATCACAACAACATGAAATCAATAATATACCGTAAATGGCAAGGAAAGAATTCATGACATGGGATCTATAAAAAGTTTTAATATTATTCATAAGATGGAATAACCTTCTCTCATCAGCCTACAATATAAAGAGAACCTCAATAATATTGATGATAACAACACAAAACATGTGAATCACCGAATGGTAAAATCAAATCATCTATAATAATTGAAAAAATAGATCAATTTCAATAATCGAGGTAAATTATCTTTTCCATATACACATAATTGCTACTCCTGATGATATCTTATTACCAGTGACCTATTCATCATATCCCTAACTATAGGCTCCAAATATTATGTCAAGAAGAATAAATTACTTTGATACCAATTTATAATGTCTCAGTTCCGAGTGCCTCCCAAAGGTGCCCCATACCCAGTAGGTCATATGGCATCAATGGAATTTCCCCAAACACTAGAGGCTGCTGACTTGTAAGAAGGGTTATGGGTGTGAGAGTGGGGAATATATGCACTTTTTGGCAGAGTAATGTAGTGGAAAAAAATATATAATAGTAGAGGAAGCAATAATAATACCATATAATAGTAATAGTGGGATATTGGAAGTAAATAAAAAACTACATCATATATATATATGAATAATGATGCATGAAACAAGTATCTATGAAAGCATCAAAAAAATCACAATATGGGAATAATGTACTAAACAAAAGTATAATGCAATAACAAGTAATTAACCCCAGCAGCATCACAAGCCTCATCTTGGCCTCATGCTCTCCTGCTCCACGACATTCAAATACCTGAAGTAGAATGGAGCATTCCCTTATCTATAACTGCAACAATATAATCTGTTTGGGCCGAAATGAATATCCCAAATAATATGTGAGACGAATCCAACCAGGGAACCACCCAATTATCTATACCTAACAGTCAGTGAATATATATGTCAAGAAATAATAAAAATGAAGCAGTAAACATGGATGTACTCAAAGCTAAACAGTCTTACAGATTCAATTACATTCATTTACATTTATCCACATAATCAAACAAATAATCATAAAAAACCCTATGAGAAGTACTCACAGTCTAACACATCTGGTTTAGCTTAATCAATGACTCTCTGAGGAAGCACACTCCATAAATTAACCATGTTCTCTCGTAACAGTAAACTACAAACACTCTAGGGAAGCACTCAACGTCCAATTCCCCATGTGGTCTCACAATGTTGATCTACATACACTCTGAGGGAGCACCCACATCCATTCCCCATATGGTCTTTCAACATGAAACGTATAACATACCCTCTAGGAAATCTCTCAGTGCCCATTTCCTCTACGGTATAACTACACCACATTCCTACAGAACTTTGTAAGTCAATCGTGCACAAAATTTATCATGTAACCAATGAAAATGACAATAAAATACATGGAAAAACGACTACAAATCATTTCACTTGAAAGTCATATAATATCACTCCATCCAAACAGCACTTGGCATAGAAATCAAATCATCCTAATAGGCAAAACAAGGCCCAACTTCTAATATCAGTTCAAACATGTGAAAACACATCCATAACAAGGTAAATAATCCCTATTCTCAAACAGGATCCCCAACTCAAGAAATCATGTTATAACATGTATTAAAGGGATAAATTCACTTAACATGCAATAACCAAAACTAGGGTATCATTCACGTTTTTCACATGTAACATAAAGAAAAACTACATAAAGGCACGAACCACCTACCATAAGGTTTTCTGATCGTTATACTCTGATGTCGGCCCATGAATGGTCCTAGAAGGACATAGAGCTACAATAATATGTTTAACGATATACTAAATATATCACACAAAATAAGAGAAAATAAGTAATGAGGCATTATAAGATGGAAGATATCACATTGGTGATTCCAATACAATCGACAATGGTTGATTCAAAAATGGATAGTTGATCAGTGGCTCAGAGATGAATTGTTATATTCATTCTCCCCTTGATGTGACTACGTTAAAAGAAGACCTTTCCGAGAAAGAGATGTTTCCCCGTATGATATAAAAATTAAAAATTAAAATACATAGTGTGTTCCCTAAGGATACACAACGTGTATAGGCCTTAACCGGAACCTGCCTTTTGCATCCCAGCCATGTCATCACACGCTGTGTACTGCCATGTACTCCTAATATTTTCCTTCTTCCCTATTTCCTCAAATAAACATGAAAACCAGATCAATACCTAATAAAATATTCGTGTTCTAAAAATATAATTTATAAAACTAATCATAAATTTGGATACATAAACATAAAAATTTGGTGATGGATTTTTTTTATTTTTATATCAAATATTATTTTTTTATGAATATGGAAAACTACTAAGATTTAACTCACATCTTCTTTTAAATATAATTTATTTATATGGTTAAATTATATTTTTTATTTAGTTTTATGTTTAATTAGATATAATTTTTAATTTTTTTTTCCAATTTTGACATTGGATTAATTTCACATTGAAATTTGATATAAAAACATAAAATACTTTTGAATAATTTTACTTTAAAAACATATTTTGTCACCAAATCTATAGGAATAAATTTAAATTATTTTTTCCCACTTCTATGATTAGAAATTGGATAAACATATTCCTAATTTTTAATCAAAATAACTTATAATATCTAATAAGATGAAATTTTTTTCCACAAATTTATTTGATGAAGATAATTCAAAGTAATTACAACGATTAAGGTGAAATTATGGTTAGTAAGAGACTGAACCCTAAAATTAAGGCCTATTATTAGAT
The DNA here is from genome assembly GCA_963277665.1 of Viscum album. NCBI lineage: Eukaryota > Viridiplantae > Streptophyta > Magnoliopsida > Santalales > Viscaceae > Viscum > Viscum album. The sequence goes on along the minus strand of OY728163.1, from coordinate 2,139,060,070 downwards.
AAAAACTTTTAAAAATCCATTTCATGGTAATATGAATTCCTAATTCTCCCTTTTACTAGATATTTACCATTATTGGATTAAATTTCAATAAACAAAATGTGGGGGGATATTATTTTTTTCCAAAATATTACAGGAGTGTCACTCCTCCTCCAATAAAATACCACCACTCATCCCACTTAATAAAACATATAAAGTAACATTAGCATGTAATGACTCTGAATTATTTCCTCCCCAACATCCCTACCTTCCTCCTAGAATCCTGAATTTGAATTAAAATACATCCAAGGAATCTTTATGGTGTAAACTGAAAGGAGTTACCCAAAGAAGTGGTAACATCCTTTATTTGGCTCCTTTCATTTTTTTTCATTCTCCACCCCCACAAATATCCTTATGTAGTGTTTATATAACAAAAACAAGAAATGTAAATATAATGATTTGAGTTTATTTTATGTGTTATATCTATAATTACACACAGCACTATCTAACCTGTAATGAACAGACCATTCTTGTACGGTGAACTACCACCTCATGAAATGAAAATTTTTCAATTTTCATTTCCCAACATTGATGGATGGGAATTATAACGGAAAATTAATTTATATATGATATTTATTATATATATAATGTATTATGGATTATTTAAATTTTTTATAACAAATTCATTTATTATTTTTATTATATTTAAACATTATGACATCATCTAAGGAAATGCAGACTACCTCCCCCTCAAAGTGATATGATTCATTCATCCTATACAAGGACCATATAAAGTATTGTTTTATATAAAATAAATGACATAAAAAATCTAGGAAACAGTAATGAAATAATTATCTTTCTGTAATTATAATATATATAATTTTATTTATTACCCTTTCAAAAACATAATATTGATTACATCATTTGTGGAAATGTAGAATACCACCTCCTCAACAAGATGTGATTCCATTTACATCACACACAGTATATATTTAAGTATATATGAATAAATAAAAATATTTTATGATATAATGACCATTATGGATGGATATTTTATTTTACACCATCTTTCCATAATGAACATTGAAAAAAGGGAATGTTACTCATACATATGTGAGGCCCACATTCTCTATGATTGTAACATTAGACCATTTTTCATCAAAACCCTTTCATGATTTGTTTTAAAAGTATATTTAATGTATAAATATGAAATTATTTATTAGTAATTATTAAGGAAATGTTTATTTAATTACCTATTTTAGAAGATTTTACCAACAAAAGCCATCTTTAACACATTAGCCGAATATCGTCAAAACACCCAACTTAAACATTAATATTTTAGAAGTTTTATACCAAATGGAAATATTTTGAGTAAATTTAATGTTAAAAGTGAAATATTTTGTGAATAAAGTAATTAATTAAAATACTTTTATTATTCATGAATAAAAATACACATGAAAAAAGTCAGACACAAGGTAAACGAATGTCATCTCAAACATTCTTTTCATGAGATGAAAGATTTATTATCCACTCACTTAAATTTCCTATTGTATATAATACCCATGAATGTATTTTATGGATATAATAATTAAAAATATGCTAATTTACTTAACCATTTTAGGATCATTATTTCACAAGGTTAATGTTTATAAAGTTACCAAAACGGTAAATTAAATTTGTCTCAATTTTCCTTCTATGAGCCACATGTTCTATTATACCCCTATATTTTTACATGAGGTGTATAAACATAAATCAAAATTTAATATCATTAATATCCTTAATTTAATGATATTTTATTCTTCATAAAATTTCATTTTCATACATGAGGAGTATAATTCAAATTTACCATGTTGTAAGTGTTTATTGAAACAATCTTACCATTTATCGATATTGTTTATGATAAAAAGTTTATTGATGAAATCATATGATCCATAATTCAAGAACACTCATGAATTTTTTTATCCTTGGGTTTGTCTTTATTTCATAATGTTTGAGTGCCATTTTTTCCACTATTTGGTACTTAATATAATCATGGAAATGTTTTTTTAAAAAAAAATGAACTTATTTTTCTATTTGGATAGAAATATATGGTATTATAATACCATGATTTCCAATAATGGATTCCCAGAATATTATATTAATATCCATTATCATTAAAGTACATTTTAACCTTTTTTTATTTACCAATGGTTTCAATGGAATCATTTTTTCTCTTCTAGAAAAATGCATTTTTTAATCCATTTACTATGAAAAAGCAATATTCCTTTTACCTCGTATGACATATACTGATTTACCCAGTGTAATTTAATTTATGTTTCCATTGTATGTTTAAAATGATAATTTCTCATAAAATTTCTTTAAACGATACTTTCAAATAAATGTTTTGGAAATAATTTTCAATCATTCTTTATAAGTTGTCAATGTAATTTTCAAGGAAATTGGTTTTCAAAAATTTTTCATGAGTCATTTATAAATTTTCCAAGAAAATTAAATTTTAAGATTTTTTCAATATAATATATATATATATTTAAAATATTATTTTAAAGGAAAATTCGAGTTTTCATTATAAGTATTAATATTTATTTTCAAATAATATAGTTTTTAAAATATTTAGGGTTTTAGAAATAATATTTCAATGATGAATGATATTTTCCTCAAGAAATGTTTTTAAAATGTCTTTCAATATTATTTCCCATATATGATTACATCTATTTGTGTTACTCAAGACTTTCTAGGGATACTATTCAATATTTCCCATCATATTCATTATCTGAACAGTTTATGATTTATGTCCTTGTGTTTACAAAATCGATTTTTCATTTATGGGTTATATACATATGAAACCTGATTCTTTTCTTCAGTTATCTTTTGATGAAATTATTTTGAGACCATTATATTTTCCATACGTTAATATATGATTTCATTTTTATGACACCAATTTCATTTCTTGGGTTAAGATATGATATTTATGATCTTGTGGACCATGTACATATGATTTCAGTATGATAAGGGTGTGAATAATAACACCTTCAAATGAAATGGGAAAATATTTACATCGCATTAGAAATTCATGGTTGGAATGATCAATAATCTCGGTTTGGTATTATAAGGATTGAATGAGGAGTGAACTCGGTTCAACTATTCAAGGCTAGAATAGAGCATGAACCAAATTCATTAAAAGAATTTTTCCACTATGATGGACTTGAAATTGATGACTTAACTACTATATAAATCATATTATGTTTTTATGTGTTTTCCCCAATCCCATGTTTTAGTCATATGATATGATTTCTTAGATTATGTTCTTTATTTCATTATGATTCATGTCTTCTGAACTACAAAAAATTTTGTTGTGGTTGAAGTTTATGAACTATCATATGCATCGTATGATCTTCAAATGTTTTGATCACATTTTGATAATCTTATGCTCATGTTTAGGCTTATATGTCTCCCTTTTTAACCCTGTCTGAGCATCTTAGCCCCCACTGTTAATGTTTCGTTCCCCAATTTATGTAGATATATTTCTTGTATGATATGTCTAAAAGGGGTTATAGTATTATAAAACATATTAGGTGATAATGTAGCATTCTTATATATAAGGGTTTATGTTTCCATTTTTCCAATGGCATTAACTAATAGGGTATTCAGGCATCTAATTTTGTATGGTTTTATGTATTATACCAATGTGATGTGATTTATATGTATATAAATATTTAGTCATTATAGTTGGTAATATATCAATGTTTCAGTAAACATTTTGACACTATTATGATTAAATATTAATGAGATCTATAATGACATGTCTAGGGATGAGTAGAAGGATAATGAAAAGTATAGGAAAATGTCCATGATTTTTAGAAAAGAATATATTGAGTTTTTTCTTAGAAATACATCCACATTTGGATACTACAAGTGGATATGAATCTAAAACAAATGTTACATGGGGTAACAATTAAGACATGATTTCTACGGCTATACCTGGGGTAGACTTGTATGTGACAGCATTCCATGTTTCAGACCTGGTTTAGAACTCCCTGAGAATGGGATTTATAAACTCAAAAACACTTCAAGAACCACTAGGAAGTATTTAAAAAGAATATAACTTTTAACAACCTATTATAAACCTATGGTGTAATCAATTAAAAGGTAGGCATCATTATTTAGATGTCTTATAACTAATGTTTCTTGGTTATGTGATTTTATTTTATGATATTTGTTTCTCACCTAGTAATTTTTGGTTTTAGTCAATAGAGATAACTATCTACAAAAAGGATAAGATTTAATGTTGTATATTTGGAAACTAAGGGAATTGTGAGAATTTAATTTCCATGGGTAAATATCACAATGAGTGTCGAGAAGGTGGTATTTGTACTTTTCATACTTATGAAGAAAAAGAGATAAAAAAATGACATGTGAATGGTTTGCGATGTTTAATCATAATAATCATGAATAGAATGAGGATGAAAACGTGAAGAAAATATTTATATATCGTATTCTAGTAACGATGTATTACGGAATAAGTAGATGAATCGTGAGTAATGGTTTAAGAATAATTGTTGATGAATAAATCACATATGTTTTATAATTGAATGAATATATAATATGAATCATGGAATTTATAAGTACTTTCATTGTAAGTTTTTTTTAACCATTGAAATTGAAATTTTATAATGCTAATGAAGACATAGAAAAGTGATATTATTATTAAGGTAAGGTAATCTTAATGCGGTGAAGATTTTGAAAAAATAATTTTTCGCATGGATAAAGAGATTGTTAATTTGGATAATGTAAATTTTGCATCACTGATGACCCTAAATCTAATTACTAATTTGTTTAAAAGTGGACTATGTCAACATGGATGAAGTTTAAAGCTTCATGGAATTATTTCATGAGTTGGTGTCCTACAAATAACTATTTTTACTATGATTAAATGGATTTCTAATTTATTTCAATAGTAAACATCATATTACATATTTTTCATTGTTTTCATGACTATGATGTAATAATGTCCTAGAGTATTCATTGCATTAATAAGGTCATGGCAGTTCCCTGTTATGAGGAGAACATTGATATGCTATAACAATATTGTTTAATACAGTTATACGGTCTACTGACATATGATTATGGGACACATATCATGAACACCATTAGGTATGAGTATTCCTAAGTAGATGAGACTTCCTCTCATCAAGTTCACACTTAGTATTCTCAATGATAAGAGATTATGAGAAAAGACCCGTCAGAAAGGATTCCACATGTTCTATTATCAACAGAGATTTTTATATATGAATGTGATTCCTGATCAATAGAATTTATGATTATCAATAATACATGTCACGACATGCACACATTCATTTACTGAAGAAAACAGTCATGCAGACAGTTGGCACGAAGTAGGGTATGTTGGGTACGTCAAGAGTGGCATGTTATTAATGGATAAGTCAAGGAATGATTTGTCCCATCCATTTATAGATGATGATATCTCAGCCATTTGATTGAAATAGAACTATCGCACGAAATTCCATGGCCATGGTGTAACATTGAGTTTATTTTTGGAAGTCCAAGAACGACGTATCAGGCACAATGGTTGATGAAACTATTATAAAACATGTTTGATTTGATATTAAGGCAAAGTGATTATATTATATAGTGATAATTTTTATGTGTATGTCGTTGTTGTGAACATAAGTTCCTTCTCTTCGGTACTGTGACCCATTTCTAGATAGTACTCATGGTCTTTTTGAAAGGCCAAAAAATTATTTTAAGAAATAATCCTATAGGGTCACACACTAAGTGTGTTTTGTGGTCTATGTTAAATTCTATTTGAATCTAATTAATGAAGAAAATATTATTCTCTAGAGCATTGAATAATTTTTATCAAGCTAAAATGATTGTATAAATTAAATTAAATCTATTTATTTATTTCATTGAACATTTAATAAATAATTATTTAATAGTTTCTAAATAATATATTTATTTAACAGAATATATTTTTAATTTATTTATTTGGGTGTTCAATAAAAGGAAGTGGAGTTCGAGCAGACCCATGATGGTCTGTTAGTAAAATTATTATTTTAAAAAAGATAATTAATTATTTAAGTAGTTGTCACAATTAAAAATTGTAATGGCATAACAATTATTTTGTGACGTGGAATTTTATTTATAATTCTGTTTTCCATAGGTTTACCAACCATAAACCGTGATGTTGTATTATTATTATGATCATGGGTTTTCTTTTTGTTCATGAATGTATTTAATTTCAATTATTAAATTAAATATTGTAACATAATTTACCATCATAATAATATACAAGTACATATTTTGTTCCATAGAAAACTCTCTTCACTCTTGGTGAATTGAGAATTTTTGAGCTGATCAATTTCTCTATAGAAACCTCTTCAGGCCACTCTCAAGAACAAGACTCGTTCTTCAAGACCAAATAATGGGTGATCAAGACCAACCAATGCAATCCAATTTCATCGCCATGCTAGCAACTAGATAATTAGCGGTGTTTGTCTATGGCCATCAAAGAATCGGTGGATCAATCTTAGAGGGATTTTGGTTTGTATCCTCACAAGTGCAACGAGATAATATGGAAGGGTCGTTGTAAATGATCAACATTATCAATGAATAAATTACTGAATATACTAGTATTCTATTCTTTTGGAAATTAAATAAATTATATATAATCATGATGTGCAAGATCCTCTCTAATTGCTTCATGCCTCTTCCTTCTATATTTAAATATATGACTATATTTCGCGGAGACTGGTTTTAATCATCGTATTGATCCTAGAATAATCCTTGATCATTGTAAAAATTATTATTGGGAACTAGCCCAACTGCGCTTCCTCTGTGCCTGAAACCTACAATTTGTATTACAGCGGTTACATTATAGGTTATAATTATTTAAATATATTGTTGATGATTTTAGAATTTATTAATTTAGTTGTTTCAATTGAAGTTAATCGTTATGCAGATCTGATTATTGAGATATATTCCTCCTCTTTTTCTTCTCATTCACCGTACAGAAATGATCGTATCATTAAATTTGGATTAAAATATAAAAAAAAATCTTATCAGTATGTTGTCGAAGAATTATGTTCATACAACTCTAGAATACATGGCGTGTATTTAGCTGTACACCTCGTGTAGTAAAGATTTAATGCATCACACGTGTCCACCAATCCAAGTCATGTGTTCGAGTCTTTCTAAGTCTTAAAATTATTATTTGTGTTGACTAGGAAAATGTGGCAAGTATTATTTGGATTAAACATTGTGTAGTCCACTGGACACAGAGTGTAGTCCCTTAAGGTTAGGTTTGGACTGTTTACCCCACACACGGTTTGCCAGGATGGAAATTATGTAACACAGATATAGCATGGAATGTGGCCCAATTAACGTGCCCTATACACCGAATATTTTTTATTTACATATACACACCATGTCCCCAGGGATGTAATTTATATGGATGGTGAATCATAGTACACATCGTGTAGTTAGAACAACAAATCTTGTACTCATCCAAATTACATAGATTTATTATAATTTTTTATTATATTATAATAAATCATGATATGTGTAAAATAATGTGGTCATTACGATGAGGCCCAATACGTGAGATGGGTTATATATATATATGTTATTAATTTAACATATGTGTAATATTCATTTCCACTCATTGGGTAGTTATGAGTGGGAATTCACTAGGTTGCCTCCAAGGTACAAGTTACATACAAAGATAAATTTAAATTATTTTATTTGTTTAAAATAATGATAGATGAGACTCTCATGAAAATTCAAAAAAGGGTTTAAGGGAAAAAGATTGATTAATTAATGATTATAATTAATGGATTTGAGAATGATTTATCTTAATCGAGAATTATTAAATAATTTAATTTTAGTTTTATTTATGAAAATATATTATTTCATGTATGGGTGGTCATTAGATATACCAAGACCTTTGTATGTGGATGTTTTCTTTTAATTTATTTTTTTATATTATATTTCTTAGCATGTAAGTCTTCTACTCATTCATATATACGGCTTGTGTTCCCAATGATTCTTTTAGTTAAAAACCCCTTTACCCCTCACTCACTTTTGAGTTAAAAAAGGAATATGTAAAAGAAGATGTGGATAATGTTGAACTCGAGACAAAATCAATCCAAGTAGACAAGGATGTGCACTGATGGAAAGTTGTAAAAATGAACTCCAAATGATTAAGGTGTTTCTCCCCTGGGTCAGGGTTATTTTATCCACTACAAGACAAACTAACCATTAGAAAAGATCATGATTGTTCCCTTTGCCTTATATTATTTCTGTCATATGAATGGTTTTCCATTATGGATGTGTTTTCACGATCACATTATAAATGAATTAAACAAGAATGGATTATGGAAGAAATAATTGAGGAAATGCAATGTCATGATTTTAGGATTGGGGTGTCCAATCAAAAAATCAAAGATTTTTAAGTTCATATTTGAAAAATTCATGCCTACTTAAATATCTTAAAATAGCTTGACCAACCCTTGTCGGGGTTATGTGAATGGGAGTACGGATCCTTTCCACAATAATTTCATGTAAAATAAACATTCTATGTTCAATGGTGAGGGACATTGAGATTTGATATAATAGTGGGAGATATAATTTATTATTTCCCATTAACATCTAATAAGGAAATTACTAATGATATTCTCTTATTTTATTAGAATTTAAAATGACAATCTCATCATCCACACTATCCCTGCAATAAATTCTTAATAAATACAACATCCTCTGCTGCAGTAACATATAAGAATGGTTTAGATGCCTTAAAGTTATCCTATTCCATTAATGGAAGTCTTACTTGTGGGAGTCAGTATAACCTGACCCACTTTCCAAAGAGGCGAGTGATGAGGATTTTTAGATTTGTGAGAAACATATGAACGGTGCAGTCAATGTTCAATGTATGGTGATATCATCAATGCCTAGTAAGATCATGAAGTCTCATGAAAACATGGATGTAAATTGCATGATCGAGCACCTCCGTGGTCTTTACCAGAAGAGGGAATGATATTAAAGGTTTTAGATCTCAAGGGCACTCTTTTATTGTATGCTTAGATATTATTCCTCATATGGGCCTCATGTAGTGAAGTTCATGGGCTACATGGAGAACCTAGAGGTTGTAGGGTTTAAACTCTTCAATGAAAGGGGCACTGATCTCATTCTCGCGTCACTCCAACTGATCTTCTCTTTCATTTTCGTTAATGTTAACAAGAACAACATTGATAAGTCTCTATCATATATTCTTATCCTCATTCTCGAAGTGAAAAAAGATATGAAGCGTGAAAAACCTTCTGTCATTATAATGAATAAAAGGAAAGAAAAAGAGAAGATATTGAATCCCAAACCATCTTCATGTCCTTCCATGAAAATAATTTTCAATGGGGAGTCAAGAGAACATAATGCTTTTGGCTTCTCATCTGGCTAGAAAGGCCTATGGAAGAAGAACTGCACCCGACCTATGAAGTAAGGGGAAGATTCATGTGCGTTTGTTATCAAATAAAATCTATTTGTTTCTAAAAAGTGGGTTTTAGATACCGCTTTTGGTGCTCACATATGTATATAAATATTGTAACTATGTAGATTCGAAGAGATTGACTGAGGGGATGTTGTTATGTGAGCAGCCAACGAAGCTATATTTGATGTTGTATCTGTTGTGGAATACCACCTCATGTTGCAAAATAGGATGATATTGGTGTTAAAGGGTTGTTATTGTATATTGTCTATTACTAAATCATTAATTCTATATCTAGATTAGATAAATATGGTATTTTTCACGTTTAGAAATAAATATTTCTTCTTTTACAAAGATAATTTTTTTGGAAGGGCACATTTACACAACGGTCATTATGTGTTGGACTACACAAAACATATAATGAAAATTGATTAGAAGGATACTTGACAAGACTCATACCACACCCAACTTTGTCATTACCTACTAAGATATTGAAAACTGAAATTCTGTAATATTTTACATCAATATGTTTATTTATATTCTTTTGAACTAAAACAAAATTGTGTGTGTCATTCATGTTTAAAAGGAAAAATGACTAATGCCCCATTTAGTGGGAAAAGAGAAAAATATAAAGAACTTCTTGAATTGGTTCATACCGAAGTGTATGAACCATTACCAGTTGATGCAATTGGATGGTACTAATACTTCATAACATTAGAAATTATTTTAGTAGATAAGGATATATCTACTTAATAGGGTATAAGTCAGATTCTATTGATAAGTTCCAAGAATATAATAATGATGTTGAGAACAATATTGGTTAATAGATTAATAAAATCCTCTGATAATGTGATGTAGAATATCATAATCATGACTTCATTGATTACTTAAAAGAATATGGGATCCAATACCAACTCACTCCTCTAAACATGCCCTAGTGTAATAGTGTGAGTGAAAGGAGGAAAGAACCATGTTGGATATGTTAAGATCAATGATGTGTCATGATAGACATCCATTATCCTTTTGTGTATATACATTATAAATACCGACACAAATACTAAACAACATACCAAATAAATCGATAAATAGTATTCCATAGGAGTTTTGGAGTGGAATGAAAGACTTGTTATCCAATTTACATCTGTGGGGGAAGTAATGGGTTTGTTCAGTCCTCTTTGGGTAACAAACATGCAACCCGAGGAAAAAAGTGTACCTCTATATGATACCCCAAGGATACAAGGGGATATTACCTATAAAACCCCTCATAAAAAAAGTTATAGTGGCAAGACATTCCATATTACTTTAGAGAGATCACATCTCTAAAAGATATAGTGGGAGGGAAGATAGAGTATGATGAAGTTGTGGCTTAAGTTATACAAGAGTTGGTTCTTGAGAATATTCCACAAAGCCTCATGAAAGAAATAACTTCTCCGAAGACACAAGAACTGTATAGGAGTAAAATATATGACAGAGAAGTATAATGGTATGGTGTTCTAGATACCAAGGTTGGTGAGTCATTATTAGGTCATAATACTAATTCTCTATCCTAAAAGGAAGCAGTAAGTGGCACAGATGTTTCCAAGTGTCAAGAATCCATGAATTCTGAAATATATTCCATGTAACAAAACCATGTTTGGATTTTGTTAAATCTTCTATTTGATGTAAATCTTGTTGGTTGAAAATGTGTATTCATGAAGAAACATGACATGGAAGGACATGTCAGTTCTTATAAAGGACACCTGGTTGTAAAAGGGTTCAAAGAGTGTCAAAACATTGGCTATGAAGAAACCATTTTACCAATTGGAATGCTGAAATCCCTCAGAATTCTATTGGCTATTACCGCTTATAATGACTATGGGATTTGGAAATGGCTCTCAAAACATCCATCCATGACAAGAACATTCAGAAAGATTTCTACATGACACAACCTGACAGATTTATGACTCCAACAGATTCCAATATGTTATGCAAGTTGTAAAAAACCATTATGGATTAAAGAAAGAATCCATGTCATATAACATTTTTTTGATGAATCCATAACTAAATTTGGTTTTATCAAGATCTAATGTGATCCTTGTGTCTACAAACGGTTCGGTGGGAGTGCATTCATTTTCTTAATAATATATGTTGATGACATATTTCTTATTGGAAATGAGATACAAGTTTTAAATTCTATTATATAATGGTTGAATCAATGCTTCTCCATGATGGGCTGGGGAGAGGAAATATATACATTTGGATCAACATCCATTGTGATAGATCGAAGATATTACTAGGGGTAAGTCAAATGTACATAAATTGAAATGATACAAAAGAGATTTAGTATGGAACAATCTATGATGGGATAGTTTCTAATGTCACATGGAATTAAAATTTCTAAGAAAACATTTCCTCAGACACATGAGAAAATAACGATAATGAATAGAACCCCATATGCATAAACTATTGGGTCAGTCATGTATTCCACGCAATCTACTCGGCTGGATTTATCCTATGCATCTAGTGTGGAATGAAGATTTCAAGGAAAACTAGGTGACCTTTATAGGATGGAAGTCAAGTCTATCCTAAAGTATCTGAGGCATACTAAAGAAATGATTCTTGTTTTTTAAGGAGATGATGAAATATTTCTAAGAGAATAAGAAGATACTATCTTCCAGACTGATCAAGATGACATGAATTCTAAAATGAGATACATCGTCACATTGAATGGAGGTGTAGTGGGGTGGAATAGCTCAATGAAGAGTGTGGTCATAGATTCCACAGTATATTGCAAGTATATATCATCTTCTAAGGCAGCTAGTGAAGGAGTTTGGGTGTGATTATTCGATCAGGTACTGGATGTGATGCCTAGAAGTAAAGATCCCATCACACTGTATTGTGATAATACTACAGCGGTGGCTCTCGAAGAAGATCCATGGTCACATCACCTGAATAACCACATACATCGGATGTATCATCTCTTGAAGGATTCTTCTCATTGAGGTGATGTTTTAGTTATAAGTATTTCCACAAAATACTGTATTGTGGAACCCTTGACTATATCCTTAAATTAGAAAAAAAAATGATCACCATGTGAGGTCAAGTGGACTAAGTGTCATAGGTAGTTGGCTCTTGTCCAAGTGGGAGTTTGTAATAGTTATTCTCCTAGAACCTACTGGTTTTACATTTATTACATGTATATATAATGTATTTGAATATTAAAAATCTTATTAAAAATTTTTATTGTTCTATATGACTATGATATAATAATGTCCTAGAGTATTTTTTTGCATTGATATGTTCGTGGAAGTTCCCCACTATGATAAGTACCTTGAAAGGATATAACAATATTCATTAATATATTTATATGGTTGGATAACATACTATTATTAAACTCATAGTGTGTAGACCATTATGTGTGTTTACTCATAAGTATATGAGTCTTCCTCCCATGAAGTTATCACTTGGTAATATCCAAGACATGTAACTATGAGAACAAACCCATTAGTATGAATTCCACATGTTCTTGTGTCATCGGATATTTCTATCTGTAAGCATGATTAATGATCCATAGATATTAACATAATCATTAATACATGTCATGACTCATGAACATTGCTTTACTTATGAATATTGTTACCCAAATAGATGGAGGGAAGTAGGGTAAGATGGTAGCATCACAAGTGGCACATTATTAATGGATAAATCGAGGAAGGATTTGATCATTCAATCTATTTACGTTAATATCTTCGCCCTTTGATGGAAATTGAATTGTCGCATGAAATTCAATGGCCATTGTGAAACAACGAGTTTATTTCACGTAGTCATAAAATGAACTGTCAAGCACACAAGTTGATGAAACTATCAAGAATCATGTTTGAAGAGATATTGAGACAAATGGATTACATTACATTGTGAGTGTTCATATGTGGATTATTTTTTTGTGACTTTATATTCATTCTCTTGGTTTCCTCGACCTATTGTTAGATATTACATTTGTACTTTAGGAAACCCCACCTAATGGAAATTAGAAAAAATAATAAAGGATCACAAAATGATTGTTTCTGGTTATATTCTATTTGAATTTAATTAATGATAAAAATATTATTTTCCAGTCCTTGGAATAATTTTATTCATGTTCAAATTATTGCATATATTAAATAAAATTTATTTAATTATTTTACTAAAAATATAAAAAAAATTTACCCATTATTTTGTAAATAATATATTTATTTAAGAGAATAAATTAATTATTTATTTATTCAGGTGTTCAATAAATGGAAGTTAATTTTGAGTAGACCAAGGCAGGTCTGGTAGTGAAATAATTATTTACAATACGATAAATAATTATTTAACTAGTTGGCGGAAGTTAAAATAATATTGAAGCTCATATTATTTTATTATATGGAATTTTATTTATCATTTATTTTTGCGCATGTTGTCACACCATAAATATTTACACATTATTATTATTATGATCATTTGTTTTTTTTATGATCAAGAATTTTATTAATTGTTGTTATGATATTAATTAATGTAATTGATGTTCCTTACATATAAATAGACAAGTACATCTATTGTTCAATAGAGAAAACATTGCATACTTGGTGAATTGATAATTGTTGAGCTAAACAATTTCTCTATTGAATCTTCTTCCCACACCCCTCAATAACAATATATGTTATTCAAGACCGAAGAACACGCGATTGAGAATGACCGACGCAAGACACTCACCTCATCGCGCTAGTAGTAGGATAATGAATGGGGTCAATCGAAGGCCATCAATGTAAAGACTAGTAAATTTCAAGGAAGTTTTGTAAATACTTTGGAATTTTACGAGTATGTAGTTTCTGACGGCGCTTGATTCCGAGGCCCGGTATGCCCGGAATCAATTTTCAAAATATTTCTCGGGTACGTCTAGGGAACGAATGAGCGGGTTTTTCTAACTTTTGAAATAGTGCCAGGAATTAAAATCCGAGTGCACCGATGAATTCACAGTTCCAATATTTGCTTAGGCGAAGCTTAACTTCAACCAATAACGGTCTAACGAAAAAGATATGTTTTTATACTTTCACAAAAAGAATTATATATAATAAAATAACAATAAGTTATTTTATTATTTTTCTTCCACCGTCAAGAGACATTTGGTGGAATCGCATCGTAACGACGATCAATAAATGAGGGCCGTTTAATGACTCATCCCTTTGGTTGTGTAACAACAATTCATGTGTGTTTAATAGGTTCATTAATTAAGGTTCATTAATGACCCATAATAATGAACACAATGTGAGGATTAATTCTTTGATTAATCACCCCCTTTGGAAAACAAAATGAGAACCCATGGGAGGAAGCTATGATGAAAAACCGATGACACCAGCCTCCGACGAAGAATAACGAAGAACACCGGTTCCTCTGAGATTGACGACGTGCCACCAAAACTCTTCCCCGCAGCTAGAGAGGAGACGTCGCTTCCTCTTCCACGCGCCCCAACGACTCCTATGATCCTCTTCTCCATGATGACGTGTACCACGACACCGACGATCGTCTTCCTGGTTGAGGTAGGGATTTTGTTTACTTTTCTTTATGTGAATTATACCCTCGGCAAGGCATATAATTGTTGAGAGTAATTTCGAACCGCTAACGCGGTGGGTGCAGACCAACGAACAAGTCGGAACACACCGCTATTCTTTTCTTGCTGCACGGAATGTATGTTTATGGCGAATTGGGACCGGAATGGAATTTGGAGGCCTTCCTAGAGATGTACAGGTCCCGGGAGGACCACAGGTGCAAACGAGAGCAAGAACGGACCACCGGAATGACTCATGTGGCCTGCGGAAACCTCTGGCGGTGCAACGGCGCGCCGCTGGCTCAAGCCACTGCGGCTGAAGCCGCGAGGGCAGGCGGTTGGATCCCGCGGCCGCACAGGATCCGTAGGGGACACGACGACTGTGTGTCACGTTTGTGGAGTGCAAAGGAGGGGGGACCGCGTCACCCCCCGGCTCGGCCCGCTGCCCGAGCCAGCACCCCCCCCCCCCAGCTGGGTCGTGGTGGGTTGCACAGGATGGGCAGGGCCGCGCCCCGCCGGGCCGGGCCACGCCCTACCAGACCTAACCCGGTTCGGGCCGACCCAGGGTGGGTTAGGCTGGGTCGGGCTAGGCCCATATCCCCCACTTCGGACCACTTTTGGTCTTTTTCCCATAAGTTGTGCTACGAACATCTGATCAATGCACCATCAGTTGCGTATGAACCCTTGGTCTGAGAAGGTCCTTTCGGTTTATTACACATGGATTTTAGTCAAGGTTTGGGTATTCCTGGGTTGGTTCGAACTCGAAACCAACCGGGCCCTTGAAGAGGAGACTCTTATATCTCAAGGACCAGACATCTGATTGACGTTCGGTCAATTGTGTTGGGATCCTTTTATTGAGACGGTCCTTTTGGATTACTCCACATGAAGTTTATATGCTGATGGAGTACAGTCAGGTTGGTTTTAGCTTAAAAACCAACCGGGCACCTGGAACGGAAATGCCAATAACTCTCAGAACCGGCATCCGATTGACGCACCGTCTATCTCATTGTGTTTCTTTTGACGAGGCAGGACATTGGGATACATCAAATCAGGACTTTGTGACAGTTTATGTATCGTCTCTCTTTTTCTCGAGGAGCGGAACCTCCCAGAATAAAGAATGTTGTGTGTGGGAACCATAGAGCTGGCTGTGATTGAGTCGACTTCTGTACTGCAATCCTCCGTGGGTTCGACAGCGATGACTACCATATTGTAATCCTCTGTGGGTTTGATGGTGATGACTATTGTTCTTGTATCGTTTGTGGGTCTGGTAGTATTTGACTCTGTAAGTGTATCCTGTGTGGGTTCGGTAGAGTATCTGGTCTTGTATACTGTGTGGGTCCGACAGCTTAGCTGGTCTTGTATCCTATGTGGGTCCGATAGCATAAATGAATCAGTGGCTACATATGACCATCTCTATCGTATTAAGAAGTGTATCCCTATGTGAGCTGAGTCTTAACATTAATCATTATCATCGAAATGATTGACTTGCATTCTTGTGTAGACAAGGTTGTGTTATTCCTGTGTGGACTAAGTTGAGTTATCCTTTGTGGATTGGTGTGTGCTTTCCATTGTGGAGTGGGTTGTGCATGGGATCGGGAGCTGAAGATGAACTGTAACTGATGACTTAGGTATATTTATTGGAATATACCAAATTAGTGTTGTTGATACTTCATTATTGTATCTTTCCTTTTTTGGTTTATCCATCATGGGCTATGCCCGCACTACGTTGTGTTGGATGCAGAAGATGGTCAACACTGATCGAGTTGGACGCTTGTGTAGCTAGACGGTACTCGGAGGTTGACCACATAGCGGGATGTACACGGAGCGGATGGTCGGACCGAGGAGCTTAGCAGAATATCTATACCCTCCCTTCTGGTGAGATTTCTGGAGGACAACTCATTGCTAATGTTTTACATACTGCTCCTGTACTTTCCTTTCAATTGTACTATACTTTCCGTTGGGTTTTTATACTGGCCAATTTACTTTTTCAGCACATACCATGAATTCATTTTTACTTAGAGTTACTTCACATACATAATCTTTTGTGAATGTTACTTCATAAAGGCAATTCCTTCCATTCTTTTTCAATTTACACCTTTGGTGCTAGTCGCTAGCCCCTGGCATTTGGAATGTAGGACTGGGGTAGTCACGGCACGGGCTGCGAGGACAGGTCATGACAAATTGGTATCAAAGGAGATGGTTCTACCGCAGAACTCAGGACTCTGACAATTTATTCTTGGTGAAGCAATAATGTTTAGAGTAATGACTGTGGTTATCAGTCCAGGGAGTCCAATGTGGGTGCGACGGCTGACCTATCCATACACCTGGACCCTGACTTCTGATTTCCGACTCAGTGCACAAAAACATTGATTGCATGTGTTTGTTAAATGGTTTCTTTGTGATTAATTTGTGTGAGCTCGCTAGGTATACATTATTAACCGTGTCTCGACTTTTTCTTATTAGGATGGCCCCACGAATGTAGCCAACTAGGGTTCCGAGCTTTGTGCGAGACAACATCCCACTGAGAGATAAGGCCTCAGTGTAGGGCCCCATTACCGTGGAGGCATCGGTGGTACCTATACCTGCAGAGCCATCGATGCCACCCGCCCCAGCGGCACAGAGTGCACGTCGCCTGAGCGCGTTGCATGATTTTCAATGATAGAGGCCACCTAGGTTATGTGTAGAGATGGATCCTCAGGCGGCCGAGCATTAGATAGAGGCCATCGTCAGAGTATTCATATTGGTTGGGACACCAACAAACCTCATGGTGGTCCTTACCATGAGTCTCATGTACGCAACAACGGGTAGATGGTGGAGCCTGATGCTCCAGGTGCACGATGAGGCATCTCTAATTTGGACGGACTTCGAGAGCCTCTTCCGCTCGGAGTTTGTTTCAGCAACCCTCGGTGTGGTTCCCATTCCGAATTTACTACAGCTGCGAAGGGCAACATGTCAGAATCCCCGTACTCGGCGAGATTTACTTACCTCTGGCGCTACTCCACGGACATGGTATGAGAACCATTCTTCCGAGACTGGAGCTTTGAGCAGGGGTTGAGGCATGAGATCAGAGCTTCGACAATTCTACTCAGCATCTTGACCCAGGCGGGGGTGGTGGAGCAAGCCCTACTAGTGGAGAGATTTCTATCCAAGCAGCCATCAACAGCGAGACCCACTGCAGGACGACACAGAGTGGAGTCTTCTGTAGCTGGCATTCGATAGATGATTCATTGGTCCAAGCGGACAAGGTCATCTGATGGGAGACCTCAGGATTCAGGTTCTGCTGTGCGGGGCAAACGGCGCAGATCCTCCCTTTCGAAGAGTAGACAATGTTATGCTTGTGGCGAGCAGGGCCCCATGGATCGTGACTTCCCAACCTGCCTTGCAAACGAACAATAGACAGTGGAGGGACCTCCCATGCAGAGGCTGTGGTTCGACTGTGGAATTCCAAAGCGAGCAGGCGAACGAGGCAGAGGAGCGGGCCGGGTTGCGGGTGGTGGGCGACGTATCGAGGATCTACAACCACCACCCCCAAGAGTTCCACCCCGACCACAGGGAGTTTGCGGGCATAGGCAGGCTCTGCTCCAGGTAGTAGAGGCTTAAGACCACAGCACACCCAAGATTATTCGAGGTATTATCTCTGTATACTCCACCCTTCCTGCAGTTCTTATAGACATATGTGTGAGTCTTTCTTTCATTGCCACTTCCCTTGTTCGGAGCTCAGAGATTACGGCGGAGACGTTGGCTCGGTCCTTGCGGCTAAAGACTTCTACCGGAGTAGAATCTACGATTATGCACTTATTCTGGCAGTGTGAGCTTACTCTAGGAGGTGAGAGCTTCGGCTGGGATCCTATTGTAGGGGCGTCGACGCCTTATGACATCATCAAGGGTATGGACTGGTTATCTAAAGTCCATGCTCAGATCAACTATATTATGCACAAGGTGCAGTTTGTCTACACGAATGAGACCAGGTTCACCTTCTCTGGGGAGAAGTGAACCTGCGCAGCATAGGATGAACTCACGCAGAGGAGAGGAAAGCCGATCACCCATCAGTTGGCTAGTCTCATCCTTGAAGTTGTTGAGGTGCGGAGTCCTAGTTTTCCTATAGTGGTGGACAATATACAGACGTTTTTCCTAACTATGTTCCAGGACTACCTCCTCATAGGGAGTTAGATTTCTATATAGACCTGTACCCCGAGACATCACCGATATCCACTCCAATATATCGGATGGCTCCCGCTGAGCTTCCTGAGCTGCGGGTACAGCTGGAGGACTTTTAGGGCAAGGGATTCATCTGACACAGTGTTTCACCCTGGGCTTCTCCAATTCTGTTTGCCAAGAATGCGGATGGGAGATTGCGACTGTGTGTTGACTATCGTCTCCTGAACCAGGTGACCGCGAGGAACATGTATCCGCTTCCAAGGATTGACGACCTCTTGATCAGCTCAAGGGAGAAAATTGGTTCTCGAAGATAGACCTCAGGTCAGGCTATCATCAGCTCAGTGTTTGAGACGTGGATGTGCAGAAGACGGCCTTCAGGTGTCGGTTTGGACACTATGAGTTCTTGGCCATTCCCTTCGGTGTGACCAACGCTCCAGCAGTGTTCATGAGTCTCATGAACCGGATCTTCTAGCCCAACCTCGATCGGTTTGTCGTATTCTTCATTAATGACATACTGATTTACTCGAATACCTAGGAGGAGCATGCCTACCACTTACGGGTTGTACTAGATACACTCCAAAGGCACCAGCTTTATCGTAAGCTCTCGATGTTCTAGTTCTAGCATCAAGAGGTCCACTTCTTGGGGCACGTCATCTCATAGGTGGGAGTTTCTATGAATCTCGTGAAGGTCGAGGAAGTACTTGCTTGGGAGCCACCTAGGAGCGTGACAGAGGTGCAGAGTTTCCAAGTTCTGGCTGGGTACTATCAGAGATTTGTGCTAGTCTTCTCCAGAGATGCAGTACCTCTTTCAGCTTTGGAAAAGATGGGGAAATCCTTCGTGTGGTCAGATAGTTTTCTGTAGAGATTCCAATATCTGAGATAGAGATTGACTAGTGTGCCCATCTTGAGGGTACCAGATGAGGGTGTAGGGTACGTAGTTTTCTGCGACGCATTAGGGACCGGACTCGGGTGTGTCATGATGCAAAATCGAGCAGTGATCTCTTATGGATCACGGTAGTTGAGGTTGCATGAGCAGAACTATGCTTCCCATGACATGGAGTTAGCAACAGTGGTCTTTGCCCTGAAGGTGTGGCAGCACTTTCTCATGGGTGAACGCTTTAAAGTGTACTTTGACCACCATATTCTCAGGTAAATTTTCTCGTAGAAGGACCTGAACTTGAGACAGCAAAATTGGATCTAGTTCCTCCAGGATTATGTCTTTGAGATTGTCTATACTCCTAGGAAGGGGAACGTTGTGGCCGATGCTCTCAGTAAGAGATCGTGCATTCAGCTACTTGGAGAGGCGACAGAGCAGTTAGGCTCTTTACAAATATCATTTGTGGATAGAGACAGGACAACCTATCTATAGTCCCTCATAGTAACTCCTCCACTACATCAGCTGGTCAGAGAGGCACAACATGGGGATGTTGATTGTGAGGCACAGTGTTCTTAGATATCCTCAGGGCTAGCACCCGATGGATTTTTTGAAGGCGAGGAGCACATCATCCTCTTTTGGGGATGCACCATGGTACCAGTTACACTAAAGGAGGATGTGATGAGGGAGTTCCACACTTCCCCTCTAGCGGTACATCCTGGAGTAGTGAAGATGTATCAGGACCTCAGATGACAGTACTGGTGTCCATGTATGAAGTAGGCTGTGGCAGAGTTCGTTTCTCGATGCCTCACTTACCCGCAAGTGAAGGTAGAGAAACCGGTACCTGCAAGTCTGGTACAACCCATAGAGGGCTCGGATTGGAAGTGGGATGGGATATCCATGGATTTCATGATGGGTCTTCCACGTACTTCTAGAAGACACGACACCATCTCTGTGATCGTAGACTCACTCACCTTGTCGGCCCACTTCCTACCGATCAGAGAGCAGGGCTCAGTAGAGAGAATGAGATGCCTATATGTTCAGGAGATCATACGACTTCATGGGGTACCATCATCTATCATCTCTAATTGAGATTCTCACCTTACTTCCCGACTTTGGAAGGGGTTTCAGGAGGCCTTTGGGACATAGCTACGACTGAGCACTACCTTTCACCCACAGACGGATGGCCAGACGGAGAGGAACATTCAGAAATTCGAGGACATGCTCCGTGCATGTGTACTTGACTTTGGTCGCAGCTGGGAGGATCACCTACCCTTGGTGGACTTTGTGTACAACAATAACTACAACTCCACCATTGGGAAGGAACCTTATGAGGAACTATACGTCTGACCTTGCAAATCACCTCTGTGCTGGACTGTCCCTGGGGAGTCAGCACTAGTAGGGAAAGAGGTGGTTCAAGCTACGACGGAGAAGGTGCATGTCATCCATGAGCGGATGAGGACTGCACAGAGCAGACAGAAGTCCTATACTGATAAGAGGCGGAGACCACTGGAGTTCTAGGAGAGCGACCACATCTTCTTACGGGTCTCACCTCGACGTGGGTTACAGAGATTTGGTCGTGGAAACAAGTTATCTCAATGCTTCATTAGACCATTCCGTGTCCTCACCAGGGTAGGTGAGGTGGCTTACCGCCTGGCCCTGCCACCTCAGTTGCCCCAGGTGCACGATGTATTCCACGTATCTCAACTGAGGAGATACGTGCATTACCCGACAAATATCATCGACCATGGGGAGCTGGACATCGATGATGGGGCGATGTTGGTGGAAGTCCTGGTGGAGATCGAGGATCAATATGAGCGGGTCCTATGTGTATGGTTGATACCTCTAGTGTGCATTCGTTGTCAGCACGGGAACCTCCAGGAGATCACATGGGAGCGGGAGGCTCAGATGCGTGCTCAGTAACCTCATTTGTTTCCCTATTTTATATTGTAACATTATAGGGATGTAAAGACCTGAGTTTGGAGTAATGTAAAGATCGAAAATTTCAATGACTTTTTTAAATACTTTGGAATTTTACGGGTACGCAGTTTCTGATGGAGCTTGATTCTGAGGTCCGGTTTTCCCGGAATCAATTTTCAAATTTTAGCTCGGTTACGTTCAGTAAACGAAAGAGTGTGTTTTTCTAACATTTGAACTATTGCACAAAATTAAAATCCGAGGGCACCAATAAATTCTCAGTGCCGAGATTCTCTTAGGTGAAGCTTAACTTCAAAAAAACAATGGTCAGATGAAAAATATAAGTTTTTAGAAAATCAGAAAAAGTGTTATATATAATAAAATAACTATATGTTATTTTATTCTTTTTCTTCCACAGTCGAGCAACGATTGCCAGAATCGCAGCGTAACAACGATTAATAAATGAGGAACATTTAATGACTCATCCCTTTGTTTGTGTACTATAAACGCTTGTGTGTTTAATAGGTTCATTAATTAAGGTTCATTAATGAACCATAAGAATGAACAGAACATGAGGATTAATTCTTTGATTAATCACCCCCTATGGCAAACGATTTGAGAACACAAGGGAGAAAGCTCTGACGAAATGATGATGATGCCATCCTCCGAAGAATAATGACAAAGAACGTCGGTTCTTCAGAGATTGATGATGCGCCACCAATCCTCTTCCCCATAGACATAGAGGAGACGCCGCTTCCTCCTCGGCACAACCTGACGACGTGTACGATCCTCTTCTTCGTGATGCCATCTACCGTGATGCCGACGATCATTTTTCTGAATGAGGTAGGGGGTTTGGCTTACTTTTCATTTTGTGAATTATAACCTCATCATGGCGTATAATTGTTGGGAGTAATTTCGAACTGCTTACGCGGTGGGTGCGGACCAACGAACAAGTCTGAATCCACCACTATTATTTTATTGATGCGCGGAACGTATGGCTATGGAGAAGCGGGACCAGAATGGCATTTGGAGGCCTTCGCAGTGATGTACAGGTCATGGGACGACCATAGGCGCAGACGAGAGCACGAAAAAACCATCGGAATGACTCCAGGGGCCCGCAGAATCCTCCGGCGGCGCGGGCCGCCGGCGCGGCGGCCGGAGACGGCGGCTGACACAGGCATGCTGCCCGGAGGTGGCGGCACCCTAGCGCGCCGCTGGTAGGAGCCGTCGTGGCGGCAGCCGTGACGGAAGGCTGTCGAATCCTGTAGCCGTGCGGGATGCAGAGGTGACGCGGTGACCACGCGCCGTGTCTTTGGAGCGCAAAAGAGGGGGTACCGCTTCCCCCCTGCTAGGCCCGCTGGCCGAGCCAGCGCACCCCCCCCCCCCCCGGCCAGGCCGGGGCTGGTCACGCGGACAGGGCTGGGTCGCGCCCAACCGATCTGGGCCACACCCGACCGGGCCCGACCTGGATCGGGGTCGGGTCGACCTGGTTCGGGCGGACCCATGGGGGGTTGGGCCGGGTCGGGCGGCGCCTAGACCCCCCTCTTCGGACCACTTCTGGTCTTTTGCCCATAACATGTGCTACGTACCTATGATCGATGAACCGTTAGTTTCGTATGAACCCTTGGATCGAGACAGTCATTTTTGAATATTACACATGTGGTTTTGGCAAGGTTTGGTTATGGCCAGGTTGGTTCTAACTCGAATCCAACTGGGCCCTTGAAGCAAAATCACTTATATCCCAAGGGCTGTGCATCCGATTGACGTGCAATCAATTGTGTTGGTATCCTTTTTTGAGACGTTCCTTTTGGCTTAATCCGCATTAGGATTGGACATAGATGGAGTACAGTTGGGTTGGTATTAGCTTAAAAACCAACTGGGCCCCTGGAATGGAAATGCCAATAACTCTAAGACTGGGTGTCCGATTGATGCACCCTCTGTCGCATTGGGTTTCTTTTGACAAGGCGGAACCATAGGATACATCATCTCTAGACATCGTGATAGTTGATGTATCGAATCTCTTTTTCTCATGGAGAGAACCATCCCGTAATCGAGCATTCTGTGTGTGGGAACCCTAGAACTAGCTACAACTGTGTCGAATTCTGTACTGGAATCCTCCGTTGGTTCGACAATGACGACTACCGTACTGGAATCCTCCATGGGTTCGATGGCGACGACTACTATTCTTGTATCCTATGTGGTTCCAATGGTATTGGACTATGTTCTCTTATCCTGTGTGGGTCTGGCAGACTAGCTAGTCTTGTTTCCTATGTGGGTCTGATAGCTTATTCTGTCTTGTATCCAATGTGGGTCCGACAGATTAGATGAATCAATGGCTACATCTGATCATCTCTATCGCCTTACTATGTGTATACCTATGTGATATGAGTCTTAACATAAATCATTATCATCGATGTGATTGAATCACATTCCTTTGTGTACTAGGTTGTGTTGTTTCTGTGTGGACTAAGTTGTGTTATCCTTTGTGGATTGGGTTGTGCTTTCGTTTTTGGACATTGTTGTGCCTTGTCTCGAGAGCTAGAGTCGAACTGTAACTGATTACTTAGGTATATGTATAGAAATATACCTACGTAGTGTTGTAGATACTTTGTTATTTCATCTTTTATTTTTGGTTTATACTTTATGGATTCTGAGAGACCTTCTGGGGTCTTGGGGTCCCTACTGAGTATCGTGTACACACCCCTTCATGGGATATGCCCGCACTAAGTTGTGTTGGATGTAGACGACGAAAAGCACTGGTCGAGGTGGAGGCTTGTGGAGCTGGACGGTACTCAGAGGTGGACCACTTGGCAGGACGTACATAGAGCAGATGGTCAGACCGAGGAGCTGAGGATACTATCTATACCCACCCTTCTGGTGGGATTTTCGGAGGACGACTCAGTGCTACTGTTTTACTTACTGATGTTGTACTTTCCATTCAGTTGTACTGTACATTCAGTTGGCTTTGTATACTGGCCCAGTTACTTTTTCAGCACTTACCTTGTACTCAGTTTTACATAGTCTTACATCGCATGCATACTCTGTTGTGCATGTTACTTCATAACGGAAATTCCTTCCCTTCTATTGGGATTTACGCCTTTGGGGGTAGTCGCCAGCCCTTGGCCTATAGAAGGTGGGATTGGGGTAGTCAGGGCACGAGCCCCAAAGACGGGTCATGACAATCAAATCATGTGTGGATCCCGCTATAGTGATTCTTGTCTGGATCCTCCCAAGCACAAAAATAAAATCATGAAGGGTCATTCCGAATGATCAACATCATCAAAGAATAAATTATATAATATCTATGAATTTTTTTTAAAATTAATTAAATTAATTATAAACATGATGTGAACGATCCTCTCTAAAGGTTCTGCGTCGCTTCATACTTTGTCTAAATCATTGATTCCATTTCGTGGAAATTCTCATTCATTATTATATTGATCCCCAAATAATCATTGATCAGGGTAAAAATTGATGTTTGGTGTTGGCCCAATCTCACTACCTATTCTATCGGAACCTAAAATTAAAGAATATATCCAATATATGTTGAAATAAAGAGAAATGCCTATTTAGAATAAATATATATGGTAAATATGGTTATACCAATGTTTCATTAGAATCACTGATGAATGAATTAAAATGATTTAAATTTGAAAAATAAGAACTAATTTTTGAAATATGGGTAATCAATGATAATATGATTTTTTGACCATCTTTCTAATGTTTTCTATTTTCTATATTCATAAGGGTTATAATGTTCACCATTTATGGAAATATTATGTATGAATTTGAATAAATATTCTGAGAATAAAATTGTATCTCACCACATGAGGATTTGTGCATGTTGTATACAATATTATAATAACATGGTGTTGCTGATTACCGATGATAGAGGGGATGTAATATCATTGATCACATGATCTATTAGTTCTTTAGAGACAAAAATAATTTCACCTTCCTTATCGAAGAAAGTGGTGATGTGGATCAATGAACAAAAAAGGGTGAGCTTGTCTCGAAATCATGAAAGAATATCTTTTCATAATATTTATTTAAAATTAATAAAAATGGATCTTAAAAACAAATATTTTATCCGAGTACCTCCATTTACAATTAATCAAATATTCCCCAAGTTCATCTCATATTTACATTTTTGTGAATATTAACTTTCTCATGATCACATTCTCTATCACTATCCATCAGAACATGATGGTCATATTACACTTCCATGTCCCTGTTTTTACATTCCAAATTTACACTTCCATATGGAAACCTATTTATATGTTAATTTGGGTAACCGTTAGGTTT
Source organism: Viscum album (assembly GCA_963277665.1). Classification (NCBI taxonomy): domain Eukaryota; kingdom Viridiplantae; phylum Streptophyta; class Magnoliopsida; order Santalales; family Viscaceae; genus Viscum; species Viscum album. The sequence goes on along the minus strand of OY728163.1, from coordinate 2,139,033,799 downwards.
CCACCATTCCTTTATAAAATGATGTTTTAGTATTCATTTTTATGATGTGGGATTCCTAAAAAAATTAATGTAATAAACCATTAATAACCTAGAAAAATTTTAGGATAAAATTTTATTTTAACAGTGAGAGAATATTAAACAGTTATATTTTGGGAATTTTTTCCAATTATTTTATTCTTTTTTTATTTTTTATTTCAGGAAAAAATGAGAATAGATATTATATATATATATATATATATATTAAATCACAATGATTGTTTTGTGTTATACACAATTCCATGTTTATAATGAACTACATGCAATATATATTATCTTTCTCTATATAGAACATTGAGGTTATCTTACATTACATATAACAGTGCCTTTTTTGAATGAAATAAATATCATGCAAGAAAATGTTTTAACAAACATTAATATAATATTAAAATATTAATTTTATAATATATGAAGACTTATCATAAACATTAAGATTGTGGATATAGATATAAAGAAATAACTTATTAAAACTTATGGTTTACACAAATATAAAAATAAATCATTACTTACAATTAACCAATTGAATATAAATGGAATATTTTTATAGAAAACTATTTTTTTCTCACAAAGAATATTTAAAAAAATTAATCAAATTATTTACAATTACTGTGAGACATTATATTAATATATATATATATATATGTATATATATTACATATTAAATTTTTTTATATTCAACCAATATATTTGATAGGTATAGTATTTGAAAAACTTTTATTTTACATATATAGATCTATACTATTATTAGAGTACCTTTAAAACCATTCTATGGGGAACTTATTTTAAATATAAAATTTCAAAATTTTATAAATAATAAAAGTAAAAATAAATATTATTTTTTAAATTGAAAAAAAAGTAGTCTTGGGGTGAATTTTTATATTTTTTTTATGAAATTTAATTTTTAATGTGTTCTGAAAAATATAGTTATGTAATTCAAAAAATATTTTACACCAAATTTATTTGTAAGGATAAATTATATTTTTAATTATTTTAAAATTTCAATTTGATCAAATATTAATCAATTTATCCATTTTAGGAAATTTGGATGAATTTCACATAGAATATGTTTGTAAAAATATATTATGCTTTGGATCATTTTTCATTAAAAAAACAATATTTCATCTTATCTAGAGGATTTAATTTGACTTAATTTTTTCCATGTCTATGATTAGAATTAGAAAAATTATATTTTGTATTTTTAATCATATTAATTTTTTTTTATAATTATAGATAATTTATTTTTTTCCACTAATATTATTTAAGATAATTAACATTATTTACAATGATTAAGTAAAAATTTGTTATAATATGTAACGAAATCATAATCTTAATGCCTAATATGACCTAGAAACATTCGTAAAATGCATTTTATTTCCATATTTAGACCCTATACACCCTTGTATATAATGTTAGAAATTATTTGATACACTAACAATAAAAAAACTAGATTGGGGATTCCATTTTTCGAAAATATTATAAGAGTTCCCCTCCTCTGCCACTACAAAAGGCCTCCCCTCCTCCCAATTACTCACATGTCTCAAAACACCTTGGATCAACCCAAATATAGGGAAGTATCTCCCAAAAATCCCTCAATTATTCCTTGATTCTACCCTTTGTGCGAAAATCCATCCATGGAATCCCTTTGGTGGAAAAGAAATGGAGATACCCAAAGAAGATATAACATCCTTCCCCAACCTCATTTCTTTTATTTTCTTTATCCAGCATATAAAATATTTATATTTTGTGTTTATATAATATAAATTTTATACTTAATATACAATTATTTTGTTATATTATGGTTTCTATCTATACTTACACAGACATACATCTAATGGGTAGTGAACTTATCGTTCGTGTAGAGGAACTATTTCTTCATTAAACAATGATTGTCTGTTTTTTCATTTATATCCATTAAAAGTTGGTAATAATGATGAACAAACTATGCATATATGATATATATGATAAAAATATATATATAATGTATTTATTCTTCTATAATTATTTTATATCACATTCCATTATTATATCCCTTATGTGTAAACATGATGACATCATTCGATGAATTGAGGACTAATACCCCCTCAAAGTGATCTGATTTGTTCACGCTATACATTGAATGCATAAAGGATGGTTTTAAATAAACATATATATAATATAAACAATATATTTTCATTCATTTAATTATAAATATTCTAGATATATTTTATTTTTTATTTTATTTTTTACCATTTCACACACTGAAATGATATTACGTCGTTTGAAGACATGTGGACTACCACCTCCTCGACATGATGTGAATCCTATTACATAAATAGAAGTATATATATAAGTATATATGATTAAATAACATTTTATTTATGATATAATTATCATTTTGGATAGATATATTGTTTATGACCTTTTATCCTTAATGATCATTGAAATGATGGAACGTTACTCATGCATACATATGCCCCAACATCTCAATGATTGTAACATTGAACCGTTTTTCAGAAACACAATTCATGATTGGTTCTAAAAGTATACTTAATTTATAAATATAAAAATTAATTCTTGATTATTATTTTTGAGATTTTAATATAATTACCTACTTTAATCAGAGTCGACTAGCCAAATTATTTTTTAACATATGAACCAAATTTGGTCAAATAAAAGGGCATAAACATAAATGATTATGTAGTTGTATTAAAAATGTTAATAATTAAACTAAAAGTAATTATAATCATTAAAATGGTTCTGATATAATAAATTAATTATCAGATGTTTATTATTATTTAATATAATGACAAAATACACAATCCTGACATAGGGTAAGGGAATTTCATCACCCTCTTTATTTTTATGAGATACATTCCTTAGTCACAACTCACTTATTTTGTGTGGTTTATTTACTTGACATTAACATATTCTATGAAAATTATAGTTAAAGATATTGGTATTTAAAAAAACATATTATGATCATTCTCTCATGGTGTTTAATTTTCAATAGTAATCAATTTGGTAAATTAATTTTGTCTATATTTTCCTTATTTGAGAAACATGCTGTGTCATACACCACTATTTTAATATGAGGTGCATAAAATTAATTCAAAATGATTTATCAAGAATTTAATTATTTTTATTACATTTTAATCTCAATGTAATTTCATTTTCCTACATGGGTAGTATGATTCGATGTTAACATGTTGTATGAGATTCTTTAAACAATCTCATCATTTATAGAGATTGTTTCTGATCATGTTTTTATTGAGGAAATCATATGGTCTATATTTGATGAAAACTTGTGAATTTTATTATCCTCTTGATAGTATTGATTTATTCATGTATTAGTACCATTTTTTCCACTCTTTTGTACTTAATATAACTAATAAAATGTTTTTAATAAAATATGACCTTACCTCTCTCTTTTGTCGAAAATTTTAGTTCCTTGAAAACAATGCCTTCTAAAAAAGGGGATTCCATGTATTCTACTAAACTCCCATGATATTTAAAAGTAATTTTTACAATTTTTTATTTTAATAACGTTTATGAATATAATATTATTTTTTCTTGAAGAATTAGTAATTTTTTTAACATTTTACCATGAAAAATGAAATTCATTTTACCATATACAATATGTACCAATATACACGTTGTCATTTCTTTAGAGTTTTCATTACATGATTAATTGGATAATTTTTATGAAAATTCTTTAAAAAGGGAATTTAAAAAATGGGGTTGCAAAAATTTCCTTGCTTTCTTTATTAGTTCTAAAATAAACATTCAATGAATGTTGTTTTAAAAAAGTTTTCATGCTTCTTTTAAAATTATTCATGAAAAAATGTTTTTCAAATGGTTCTCAACACCCCCTAAATGTTTTAGAATAACAAAAAATAGTTTTAAAATTGATTTAAAATATTCATTATAAGTATTCATGTTTATTTTCATGGAAAATATTTTTCAAATGGTTTTATGAACTAAAAATATTTTGTAAAAAATAAGGATATATTAATGAATAAATGTTTTTAAACAATATTTAAAAATTATTTCCCATGTATGATAATAGTTTTTGTGTTACTCATGCCATTATTGGTAAAGGATTACATGATTCAATTCATATTAATTCTCTAAATTGGTTATGTTTTATTTCATGATGTGCCTGAAATATGTTTCTCTTTCATGAGTTGTATGACTATGAAACCCGCTTCTTTTCAAGTGTTATGCTTTGATGAAATTATTATGAGACTTGTATCTTTTCAACAGGTTATGATATGATTACATGTTTATGACACCCAATTAATTTCATGGATTATGATATAATTATTAATTATCTTTTGGAAGATGTATGTATGGTTTCTTTCTGAGATGGGTGGGACCTATATCTTCTTCCAACGCAATGGATAATGATTTATTTATAATGAGATTGACATGCCTAGAGTGAGGAGTGAACTCATCTCAATATTATAGGTCTCGAATATGGAGTGATCATATTTTAGTAATTCAATGATGGAATGAGGACTGAAATCAGTTCTATAAAGGACTTTTTCCTCAAAGATGTCTTTGGATGTGATGCCTTGACAAGTATTGAAATCATATTATATGCTTATGTGTTTTCCACAGTTTCATGATTTATTTATTTTTTATACATTCATGGATTCTGTTTTTTTCTTATCATTCATATCTTCAAAATTTAGTTAATTTATTCCATTAATAAATATTATTATCTTTTATATGAAATTTCTGCTCTTCAAATGTTTTTATGACTTTCTCATACTTCTATACATATCCTTATTCATAAAAATATCCCTTGATTACACATATTGATCATATGAGATAACCCCTTTTATGATTCCTTCCATTCGTGAAAAAGATGTATTTCATGTATAATATGTCTAAAAGGGGTTCTATTTTTTATAACCCTTGGGAGATAATATATCTCACTAATGTAAGAGTGCTTATATTTCCATGATTCTAAAGGCACTAAACTAATATGGTCTTTGGGTGTCTGTTTTTGAAATGTGTTTTCTATTTAAAAAAGTGTCATAATTTATACTTATGTTTGTAAGGTGTTGTTATAGAACACCAATAATAATTGTATAAGGGGTCAATAAAAGAGATGTTTTTATGAAAACTTACCGTTTTTAATCAAGAATTTAAATTTTTATTCTTCGATATCCAAAAAAACCTTATTGAACTATGAAAAGATAATAATTACAATATTCTATGTATATGTAGATTTTAATATGTATATAATTAACTAACTATAAAAAGTATATAATATTTAGTTATTATATGAATTTATATTGAGGAGCTTTTCAAAATTACAATTTTAGGGAATTAGGCCATTACTAATACATTACATCTCAAATATTACAAATTAGAAACTTCAACTCTATCAATTTTTTTACAATAATATAATTCTTTAAAAAACGAATTTTTTTCTTGATAAAAATGTTCTTGGGTTCTTCCTTTCTCTTACCCGTTATTATACCCGATGAAAAACATTTCAAAAACATGGGATGAGCACAAAAACTCCGTAATGAATATAAAATGAAAAATAAAACTATTAGTGCATGAATATATATACCAATGATTTTTTTTTCAAAAAACCATACATTTCATACATAAAACATAAAATACATAGATTACATACTGTAATCACAATATTTAGTAATAAAATTATTGAAAACATAAAATATAAACGCGAGTTGTGGCATCCATATCATACATTCATTGTAGTTTTCACCACTACATAGGGAGTAACCTTCATCGTTACATTTGGAATAAAATCACAGTGTATTACTTAATTCTCTTAGAAGAAAATTAATGTTTACCTCTGACACTTTTCCCAATACTTTGGAGATCTATCAAGGGCTCACCCACCCTAGGTTTGTCACAGAACCAACTGTATTTGGTTTATCACTTACCCACCCATCAACTGTGCAGTTACCATTATAAAATCACAACAAATAAAATATTTAAATTAAAAACATTTTATATATCAATCATAAGAAATAAAATCAAAATATTTAAATATTCATTCCATTTCTAAAACCATTTAAATGAATTAATAAATATATCTTTGAATCAATGTGTCCCATACAACTTTGAAACATTTAGAGGAATTAAAATTTTAAAACATTAATGTCTATATAAATATATATTTAAAATCATTTTGAAAAAATTGACCTTAATGAGAAATATTTAGAAGAATAAATATTTAAAACATATAAAACATTATTTTATTTAATGAATCCCTTACCACTTGATAAACAATTGAATATAAATAATTAAAAAATTACCTTAATCAAATGATATAATATATTGAGAAAATGAGATTCATGATTTAATATGTCAAAAGGAAAAATATACACCAAATAAAAGAAAAGTGTTTTATAACAATAAATAATTCTCAATGGAAGGTAAATTGAGAAAAAATACATTAAAATGAGACTTTAAATGACGTAATAATTTATCAATGGGATGAGTGTGTGTAGACATAACATATCAAAAAAAGGGAAGTATAAATTACAACATAAATAAAAAACAGTGATTTCACACATAATTATGCAATCATATAATCAATGAATTATGTGTAAAACCCAATGAGTGTAAATTGACATTACAAATTCCATTACAATGATAATTTTGTAAATAAAATAGATTAATTAAGTGTATTCACCATAAGTACACCTAAAGAAAGTATAAGAATAGGATTTGACATTAAATGATATTTCACACAAAATAATAGTATGACATAATAAAAAATTAGTGGAATCATCCATATAATGGAAGTTGGGTTAAAAACATCACTTAAAATGAGTCCTACTTGTCTTGTTTATTCTTTATCTCCCTCTAAACCATGCATCTTATATGAATTTGAGTAAAAAAAATCCTTGAATTTCCTTCTACACAATGTAATGCTTTCAAGAGGATGGGAGGAATCTTGAGACCTTATTTGGTAATAATTTTGGACATGATAAAGGGCTTGAGAGGTGTGAGTTATGTGGGTAGATGTGGCTTCCCTTTATAAGAGGGAGGAGATGCACTTTTGAGAAGTCCATAAATAATAATTTATTATAAAATAAATTTCAATTAAAAAGGGACCAAAACAAATTTAATTCAAAGTTAAGATGAATTTGGTTCCAATACCCATAATCTAAGAATATTTAGACATGCTTTGAATACTTTTTTATCCTTCTATTTTTTTGTATAAATCATCTTTTACCATTTTTAATCATTCAATGGAATTATGTTTTTTACACATTGAGCATTAATGTAATTGTCATATCATGTCAAAAGACCCACAAAAAACCATTTATTACATATTTGGACTTTTCATACCCATTTGTTCAAATACTATATTTTTAGGACATTAATATCAATTATTAAACTATTTTATGATTTAAGATATGAATTATGTCACTTTTGGACACTATTAATACTTCACTTATTTTTAATTCATAAAAATCTGATTCCATTGAACCAATGGAATTAAATCAAAGAAAATATTTCAATATCATCCATAAAAATCGTAGATTAAATGAAAATAAAAAAAAATTCATTTATTTTTATATTTATAATAAAATTTATTAGAATTTTTTATTTATGAGTCAATCATTGCTTCATCATTGTGTCATAAATATATATATATATATATATTCTAAAAATAATAAATAAAATACCATGATTTAGGAATTAATTTTATATTTATAATGATCATTTCTATTCCAATATATCAGTTAGAAACGCACATATTAAATTTTTTACTAAAAATATACATGTTTTCGTTATATTTCTCTTTACATTAAATTAATTCTTTGAAAATATCATTCTCACATCCATGTTCCTCCACGGGGTCCCAAAATCATCCCAAGAATGCCCTAGGTTGATCATATCTCATAGAATAGGATTAAGGCACGTTTTAAGGTAGTTTATTATTATTAAAATATTAGTTTTTTCCATATTTACAAGGTTTATCCATTAACCATTATAAATAAATTTTTTACTGATATTACAATTCATAATGTCTAAAAATAAACAGCACCTATTCACAAAATTTGTACCTTTTGATTAAAAATATGAAATACATATTTCAAAATTCAAAACAAAGATGTTTAATTAATTAATTTAAAATTAATTCACGTTGTCAAAACCAAAAAAGTGTGTTTTAATGAAGTAATAACTCTTAAAATATTGTCATGTGTTTTAATATAATATAAAGTGGAAGTTACAAGTAATGAGTATAATTGGATTAAATTATAAAAATATAATCCAATTTTACTTGAAAACAATAATATGTACAATATTACTATATAAATAAATTTTATTAAAAAGAAGTTTTGTCACAAAAATGTGGTATTTTTCACTATTCGTTAAAAATAAAATTTTCCAAAATATTACCAAAAATTAATCCAATCTAAATTTTGATGTCTTGAATCTAAATATAATTTTTTTCTTTTTCAAATAGAATATATAAAGTTGAAAAAAACTATATTTAAAGAGGGTTCCCCATCAAATGGAGGTAAAATGACCTTTCAGAAATATTATAGTATTTCATTCTAAAAATAGGATTCATTCTTATTTTAAGCCTGTTAACATTATAGGATAAATTCAAAGAAATTTAACAAATATGTATAACACTATTGTAGTTATTTAGGTTCAATCATTCCAATAATACGTATAGGAGTTAACTACGATTTAAAATAATAATAATATTATATTATATTTCGGTATATTCATAGTTGTGTGCAATATAAGATTTCAAAGAAACCCAATTTTGTGTGTGATGTACGCTATAAAAAAAATACCATTTGACATAAAATCAATATATTATTCAAAAATATTATTATGAAAGAATATTTATTATTATATAAATATATGGGTCATTATATCATTTCCCCATTTTGGAAATGGCATCCTCTCTATTTTGAAATTTTTCTCATAAACATAATTGAAAAAACTTACATTAGAAAAACTGTTAATAATAGTATTACATTAAAAGAATGAAACCGAGTTACAATGGCCACTGAATATAAAAAATTATAGGGTTTATGCAGGAAATATGGATATAGGGGAAAAACTAACCATCATGTTCTGGAAGATATTGATATAAAATATGGTCATGAGAATGCTAACTAGTAAAATAACATAAAATTGTGATGGGTTAAACTATCTTTGATACCCCTGTAATAAAATTAAACCAACAAATCTTTTGTTTCATGTATCTTTTGATAACGTTGGGGAATTTATTTATGATATTGACTATGAATATGAGTAAATATACTTACTTTTCAGGTAGAGTTTCATCCGTTAATATATTTCTTCCAAAATATAATCTTTTCTCCAAACGATTAGTATTCAAAATGACATGGTCAAACCTAAATTTCTAGAATCAACTTCTAATGAGTAAAATAATCCACAAAATATAAACTCTATATTTCCACTATATTTATACATCATTCATACCCAAAATTGTTATTACAAGACCATATAATCCTAAAAAAGGATAATACATTATAAAATAAAATAATACTCTTATTTTAAAAATTCAACAAACAATAAAAAAAGTCCAACAAAGACCATTCAATACACAATTTTCCTTCAGATTCTTCAAAATAATCTAAACTACGATTGACTACGAAAATTTTGAAGTATTTGATAACAAATTCTTCCACGATAAATCATAAAATTTATCTCCAAATAACATAAAATACTCTTAATGTCTCATACTTAAATGTAATTAACCAAATACCATATTCTCTTTGATAGGTTAATCATTTCCATAAATAACCAAAATTACCATATGTACAAAATAAAAATATAGATTCTTTCAAATTAATATTCCAACCATTACTCCATAAATTAAATCTAATATTATTCTATTTTCCTTAGGCATATAGTGTTCCCAAAAGAGAGAACATCATCCAAAATAACATTTATCAATTAATCACCAAATCAATTTCTTATACTATGGATATAAATTTGATAAAACATAAGTTCCCAAAATCTACTTATTCATGATCCATAAAATCAATTAAATAAAAAGAATAGGTCATATTAACTAGGTGCTTTACGTAGGCTAGTGGTAGGTGATGTTTCCCTGTGGATGTTCCTATGTGGGTTTGATTCCCATGGCTTTGCTATATAAGACTATTTTTTACCCATCATGTGGGTTATCCTTTTTCTAAAACATTATAATTCTAATGAAATTATCAAAATCAGTTAAAATCCCCCAAAATAACCATAACATCTTTTAGTCTCTAAGGATATTTCATAACTCCCATTTTTCATCCAATAAACTAATAGCCCACAATTTCGGAAAAAGTGAATGTCTCTAAAAATATCGTTAATCACCTTGAAATAACAGAAGCATCAAAATGGGTTTCAATGTCATTGATATTATAATATACCTTAATATTGAAACCCCATTATCATATCCCTAAACCTTAAGAAAACATCATAATCTCAAATGATGTCTAAACTATTCCTATGATACCGACTTTAAGGCTTTATCAGTAAAAATTACATAATCTAATGTTCTGTTAAGAATTCATATTAAATATCTTGTTAGGTTTATAGTGTTAAAGAATTAATCCATAAATATTACCTTACATCTCAAATATTACAATGTAGACACTTGTACTCTATCTATTTTTTCACAATAATTAATCTCAATCTGAAACATTAATTATTTTCATGATAAAAATATTCATGACTTATTACTTTCTCTTACCCTTCATTATAACCTATGAAAAACATTTAAAAAACATGAAATGAGAATAAAAAGATGAGTAAGGAATATGAAGTAAGGAATAAAACTATTAGTTACTTAGTATTTAAATCCCATGAAAATATGTTTACAAAATCCTAATTTTAACCAATAAAACCTAAACTACATATCTTACATAATGTAATCAAATGATTCATAATAATTATCACCAAAAACATAAAGCATAAATGTAACATGTGGAATCCATATCATACATTCATTGTAGCTTTCAAAACTATATAGGGAGTATATTTCATGGATAGGATTGGATGACCCATCATAGTATTTTCCCTAAATTTCATAGGAGAAACATTAACATTTACCTCTATCACATACCCAATGAATTAGAGAGTTATGACGGGCTCACCCACGCTAGGTTAATCACTAAAACACCCGTATATGGTTTATCACATAAGGACCCATCAAATTTACGAGTACCATTTCATAATCATAACACATAAAAGACTGAAATAAACAACATTTCACTTATCAATATTGCGAAAATAATTCATGATATTAAAATATTCAATCCATTTACAAAAACATTTAATAAATTAAATAAAGTTTTTTTGGAATAAAAGAGTACCATACCAATTTAAAACATTTAATGAAATTAAAAACATAAAACATTAATGTCGATATAAAAAACATAAAACCATTTATAAATAATATGAATTAATAGGAAATATCTCGAAGAATAAATCATTAAAACAATTAAAATGATGTTTTAGTCAAATATTCTCTTACCCCATGAGAAAGACATAAATAAAAATAATTAAATAATAACATCAAACAAAACTCATAATATCATGAGAATAATTATATTCATGATATAATATGTCAAAGGGAACTATATACACCATTTAGAAGTAAGTTGGTGCATAACGACAAAAAGTATTAATGCAATGAAAATTTATACGTAATCCCATACAAATATAGTATAAATAACGTACGAATTTATCAATGGGATGAATATTTCTAGAAACAGTATATCCATAGAAAGGGCATTGAACATTACAAAATAATTAAATAAGTAGTCATTCCATGAATAATCTTGGAAAAATATAATTGATAAAGTATGAGTAAAACCCAATGAGTGGAAATCTATTTTAGAAATTCCATTACAAATATCAGTTTGTAAATAAAATAGATTGAATATGTGTATTCACTATAAGTATACATAAATAAAGTATATATAGAAGGATAGCCACAAAAATTTTATTATCACATTATCATAAAACAAAATAATAATAAATTAGAATATGAACGTTAATAATGGAAAATGGGATAAGAAGTTCCCTTACCTTGACTCAAACTTTTTTTCTTCATCCCTTACCTCCCTTTAAATCGGATAAACACTTTTGATTAGAGCCAAAATGCTTTCTTGAATTGCCTTATTCCATGGTTAAGGTTTCTAGGAGGAAGCTTGGGATTTTATTTGATTATTTAGGAAGAATATGGATAAGCCAATGGGATATAGAGGTGTGAGATATGTGGGTAGAGAATGTGGCCTTTTATAAGAGGTAGAAGGTGAGATTTTGGAATATCATGAAATGTTATTTTATATTTAATTTAATTTCGATTAAAAGAGGTCAAAAACTCATTTAATTATAATGTTATATTATTTTGGATTGAATTTCATTCATCAAATAATTTATATTCATGTTTTGAATTTTTTTTCATCCTTATCTTTTTAATTAAATACTTATTTTTTCTTTTTTAATCTTATTGTGATATCTTGTTATTTACACATTATGGGTTAATGTAATTATCATATAATATCAAACGACCCAAAAAAAGATATTTAGGACATATTTTGATTTTTTAACCATTTATCCTAATCATTGAATTTTAGGTTCATAATATCTTTCAATTAACTATTTTAGGATTTAAGTTATGAATTATTTAAATTTTGAACACTATTCATACATGACTTTTTTAAAAATTCATAACAACTCGATTACTTCAAACTGAAGTCATTAACTAAAATATAATATATCAATAAAGTCCATAAAATTAGTATATTTCATCAATATAATAAAAATACATTAATTTTAATATTTATAATATCATTAATTTGATTCCTTTATTAAAGAATCAATCAAAGCATCATCATTGTGTCATAATTAAATTTATTTAATCAATATCTAAATTTTTTAAATAAAATACCATGATTTAGTATAACATTATATCTATTTAGTGACTATTTATAGTCAAATAAACTGGTTTTTTGACCCCATATTAAAATTGTTTTTGTAAAAGATACTTGTTTATGTTATATTTCTCTTTACTTTAAATTAATTCTTATAAAATGTCATTTTCACATCCATGTGGCACCATGAGTTCCCAAAATCAACCCTAGGATTTACATGATTTTAAATATCTCATAAAATATGTTTAAGACAAGTTTCAATATTGTTATATATTTTTAAAAATTTATTTTTTACATTATTTACCTGATTTACCCTTTAACCATGGTAAATAATATAATTACTGATATTACTATTCATATTGTAAAAAATAAAAGGTTCATATTAACACAATTTGATTACTTTTGATTGAAAATATGAAATCCATTTATCAAAATTTAAAATGAAAATTTATCAGTAATCAATTTAAAATTAATTTTCATTTTCAAAACATAAAAGTGGGTTTTTAAAAAGTAAAAATAATCAAAAGATTGAATTAAGTGTACATCCAATTTAAATGTGAAATTAATTCTTATGAACACCATTGGATTAAATAATAAATAAATATTCTAACTACACGTTAAATTTTTTTACAATCTTAAAATATAAATGAATTAGATGAAAATGTAGTTTTGAAATAAAAATGTGCAATTTTTCACTATTCATTAAAAATGAAATTAATTAGAAAATTACCAAAAAATTATCCAAGGTAAATTATGATGTAAATGTTCTTAATAATAAGTTATTTTTTTAAAATGTAGTATATAGAATTTCTATAAACTATATTTAAAATCGTTCTCCATGAAAGGACAGTAAAACGACTTTTTAGAAATATTAAAGTATTTCATGATTAAAAATGGATTCATTACAATTTTAAGCCTCTAAATTTTTTTGGAGAAGTGTAAAGACATTTTAAAATCATGTATAATTTTATTTTTTCAATTATGTCCAATCCCACCAACACAATGGCTATGAATTAACTAATATTTAAAATAATAATAATATTTTATTATTTTATTATATAACTCAATGTTGTATGCAACATAAGATTTCAAAGAAACTCATTTTTTCATGTTGAGTACACTATTAGAAAAATCACCCACTTTAACAATAAATTAATATCTTATCAAAAAATATTAAAAGAAAGAAAAATTATTTTTCTATAAATACCTGGGTCATTGAAATGTATGTTCAATGATATTTATTCATCACATTATCCGTCAAATGGGAAAACATTTCATTACAGATGTGTACGTTGGAATACAGCTTCCTGAAATAGATTCAAATAGTTTACCATCACCATATGTAATGGATGCATAATAATTGGGGAATTTATAATTATATATAATATTAATGACATATTTTTCATTATGATAAATTAAGATGTCCTTTATTCTCTTATCATCCCAACCTTAAAAAAATTATAATTTCATGTGCGTGTATACGTAGACAATATCCTCCACAATGTGAAATGATTCATTTTTCATCACCAATTCACATGAATGATATATATAAACATATTTCAAAAATTAATATGATACTAATGATATGATTTCCAATATTTAATATTTAAACAATACTTACCTGCTTTCTATAAAGATCATTTAAAATCGAATCTTTTCTTCTATATATGTAGTTCATACCATATCCATGATTTCCACATAGATAATATTCATAAAAATCATTCTTGGTTGTATTTGAAGGTATAATTTATCTATAAATGTTATAATTATTACATTATTATTAATCTGTGGATGATGGTGATATTTCCATTTTGACCACATTGAAATTACCAATGTCATTTTGGGTATATGAACCCTATATCAGCAAAACATCTGATGTGAAATTAAATAACTATGTATTTTCAATAACATGGTGGTATGTGAAAAAGAGGAAAAATAAAAAAAATGTTTATTATGAATGTAAATAAATATCTAAAAGTTATTTTTTAAGATGATAAACAATTTATGTGATGAGTTAGACTCATTCTAAGGGAATTTCTTTTAAAAATACTTATTTAATTTTATACAATCAACATTTTATAAAAAATTAAAAATGAATTTATTTTTTATATAGAATGTGTTACATTTACTACTTTTGTGAATCGATAATGTTTTTATGTTTCATTTTAAAATGTTTATTATTACTTTAAAATTAAATTTTTTAATTATTATGTGAATTGTTTTAATATATTAAAATTTATTTCTATGAAAAATGTGTATTTTGATATTTAAAAGGGTATTTTCACAGTGGATTAAGAGAGTTTTTTTGAGGGTATAATTCAATAAATGGTCCTTTAAAATTATTTATGATGTTTTTATCCCTATTATATATTACAATTAATACATTTATATATTATATTATGAGCACACACTTATAGTTCCCTAATGCATTAGTTCATGATTTTTTTCATTAGGGGGGTATATTAGAAGTCAACTGTATTTTTCTTCCAATATTTAATGGTTTTTATAATGGCTATATAATTAATATATGATGATGATGTCATAAGTCACCTATATTAATTTTCTAGGATTTCTAATGAGTTTTTAATGGAAATAAATTGATATCAAAATGAAATATACTTATTCCTTTTTTATAAAAATCCTTCACAACTCAAAAGAAAATGTATTATTTTAGAAAAGTTTTTAAATGTATTTCATGATTTTCACTGGGAAAAATGTTTTGTTATTTTTATGTACCAAAATAATATTTTTTGTTCTCATATCACACTTTTAAAATGATTTTCATATGTTATAAGGAAGAATGGTAAAAAGTAAGACTTCAATGTGAAAATTATGAATATATGATAATAATTTTTTTTGTTTTATAATGTTTTATTTGGTGGAAAATATTTATTCTGATTATAAGTTTCCACTTTTAATGTATGATTTTACATTATAATATTTTTCTTTAATTCACTTTAATCTATAAACTGAAATGATCCTAAAAATGTATGCAAGTGAATTCATGTTTTAAAAAATAGAATTCTTAATTCTTAATGTAGGTTCCATGAAATTAGTATCGATGAGTGTTTAAATATCTATGGATATTATGATGTTATTATATGAGGTTATATTAGGTTCTAAGGATACCATTGTGGGTTTATAAGATTTTGTTTGATCATAAAATCAATGTCTCAATGCCCCATTTTAGGTTTTATGTTATAAAATTTTAACGTGACTAGTGATATTTTAAGTAACATTTATTTTGGAGGTAATTATGGGTTACTAATTTCTTTGATGTAAAATGAAATGTATGAAATAACCATTGAGGTTAATAAATTATTTGCTGAAGAATATATTAAGAATATTTGGTGGATTTTATCATATTTTTCATAATTTTATACAAATGTTTTTGTTCGTGAATGTACCATTCACAAACTATATGAAAACCCATCACACGATGTAAGTCCGAATGGATTTAATTGGAAAACAAATGGAAAAAATTGTTTTTCACCTAAAATGTACCTATGTTATTCCTTGGTTAGTATGATTTCTTCCTTATTTATACTATATGATGAATAATAGAGTATTTTATTTTAGTAACCCAAATTTTATCAAATAAATAACCATGGTACTGTAAATTGATTTGGTGGTACATGAAAAATGTTATTTTAAAAGAATATTCTTATTTTAGGAAACCAATATAATTAAGTTATAATGAAGAATATGATATTTTAATTGAGTAATAAATGATAAATTATATTTTGGAACCATATATGACTCTATTTAGGAATTATGCATACTAATACATTTTATATAAATGATTCTCTGGTTATTGAGATTATCTGATTAGAAAAATTGCTTTTTGGAAAGAAACTTAAAGAGACATTGATATTATTTAGAGATAAATATTAAAATTATCTTGAAATAATATGTGAACAAATAATTCAGATTATTCTGTTTCAATATTTGTCAAAAATATATTTGGGGAATTTTATGTATAGTTATATGTTGAATTATATATACTAAAATTGATGTATAGATGCTCAATTTATAGATTGAATTAATTTTTGATCATATAATGGTTTATTCTTTTTAGATAATTTTTTATCTTCTAATAACCATTTTGGTTTTGGTTAATGTCTAATGACAAGGGTTATAAATATTAAATCTTTTTATTTATTTTTTTGTCTTTAGAGGTTGATTCTAACTGTTCAGTCAATGAAAATTTTTCTTAATAGTAATTGTTTGGAGAAAAAGTATTAGTTTTTTGTCAAATAGTATTATTGGAAGAAATACATATTTTTTTATAAGCGTAATTTATTGTTTTCATAGTTTATCTCATTAAATAATTCATCAAATATAGGAAAAAGATCCTGAAATTAAAACATTATCTTTTTATTTTATTAACAACAAATCTAAGTCCTTTTATCCCATCCCTTATTTATGGTTTTTGTTGTTGTTAACATTCTCATGGTTATGATCTCTATTAATCTTCATCAGCACTTGGGATTTAATTTTCTGTTCTATATCCATGTTTTGACTTCCCACATAGGATATAATATATGGAAACCTAGTATTTATTACTCTAGGTGACCTTTAAACATTCCTTTCAATCTATTTAAAAGGATGATTAATTGAATTTTTTTATGTTGTGAGATTTACTCAAACGTATTTTTGAAATACAAAACCTAGTTACAGAGACCTTATTAAAAATTATGAGGATGTAATTCTAAATGGGGTGTAATATAAAAACCTATATACTGACACAATAAATTATTTTAATATTTATTTGTTTCTCTAATTGTTTAGTTATATTCATTAGTATTATATTAGGTAATAAACAAAATCAAAACAGAAATGATTATATTTATTATTTTATTTTATGTAATAGTTTAATTTAAAAATTATAGAATTTTAATAATATAAAATGAGTTTGAATTTTAATACATCAAGTTAATGTTTTATATAGAATAATATTTGATAATTTTAAATAAATAACGATTTTGATGAATATTAAAAAATATTAATTTTTACTGAAAAGTGTGTTTTATTTTAATGTATTTACAAGTAAAATTTATATTTTAGTTAGTTTTATTTTTTTAATGATTAAATTTTAATTAAAATAATCCTTTAAAGACCATTGAAATTTATTTTATAATTGATTTTATTAGAAACACATTTTCTATTAATAAGGTCATTTTTCTAAAAAAGTTTTTTAAATTCTGCTTTCTCTAGTTTAATTTTAAATAAAATTTTGAAACATAACTGTTTTCATTTTTGAAAAATTGATTTTATATTTTTAATCAGTTTTTCCAAATTTATTACATATTTCCATTTTATTTTTGGAAAAATGAATGTTAAACTTAGTGATATTTATTACCACGGTAAACTGTAAATTAGGTAATTGGGATAAAAATAAAATGATAAGGACTATAAAATGCAAATAATACTTTCCAAAATTTTATTGTATGATATCTTTGATTCCATAGTGATTTATGTTTTTTTATAAGACCATTTTTTCTATTCATATATGATTATAACCATTTTAATATTTTATTAAAAAATTCATAGATGTTATACTCTAGTTTTTAATTAGTGTAATATTATTAATATGGGGTTATTCAGATTCTTCATTCAATTATAAAT
Organism: Viscum album; assembly: GCA_963277665.1. Classification (NCBI taxonomy): domain Eukaryota; kingdom Viridiplantae; phylum Streptophyta; class Magnoliopsida; order Santalales; family Viscaceae; genus Viscum; species Viscum album. The sequence continues at coordinate 2,139,015,233 of OY728163.1, read as the reverse complement.
AGTATTTTTAAGGATAAAATATTTTTATTCCTTATGTTAATTTATTATTAATTTAATGGGAATAACTATCCGACATAAATTATTCTTTAATGTTGATGTAGTAATTATTCAATTATTTGAAAAATCAAATAAATGATTTCATAAATATTAATATAAATATATTTTTAGATAAATAATATGATTAAATAATTTTATAGATCACCTTGACATGTAATGTATATAAATAAAAATTTGGTTCTAATTCTTTTGATCATATTATTATTATGAAATTAAAAGTGACATATAGATCTTAAGATTTTCATTATGGATATTTTATAGTAATAAATAATTCATTAAATTATATTCAACACCTAAAAATATTAAATTCAAGAAAGAGATTAGGGTAATTTTTAAAATATCATTAAATATTCATTTATTACACTTTTTTAATTTTACAATAATAATATTGTCTGTCAGTGCTTAAGAATACATTTTTTCATAGTAAGAGTTAAAAGGGTTAAATAATTGTTGAAACAAAAAGAAAAGGACTGAAATATAGTCGAAAATTAATTAATTATAATTACATAAAGGAATTTAGAAACAAAATAATATTAAATTATATATGAATCACTTTTTCTCCATTTGTAACTGAAAAATAATTTATTTTAATTAATCATTTTAAAAAAATAAAAGAATTAACATCCCCTATCTTGTAAAAGGGAACCACTTGATCTTAATTCATCACACATAAAAACATATTTATTTAGACTAATCCTTACACAAATACCTTCATAGAATCAATACCCATATTATATTTGTATTTTAGTATGAATAAAACTATCCTTAGTGGTGTTAAGGTTTTGTGAAATGGGATTTTCAGAAGAAGAGGTTTTGTTTATAATCGATCATTTAGGTTTTTTAATTATTCCACATTCATATAAACATATTAAACCATTACAAAGAAAAGATTACATTATTAAATATAAAATTATATTTTATTATTTTAGTTTCATTGTCTATATTTTTCTTCACTTCAATCAATTGGGAAAATAATTCATCGTTCATGTGTGGGACAAACATCTACCTTGCGAACCGATGTAATTAATTTTCAATCACCATCTCTCATGGATGAATTGTTATGTGGGAATTAATATTTAGATATATGATATTCATGAATAAATTATCATTCTATGAAATTAATATACCATTTATATTATTTACTTTTTATACATAGATTAATGATAATGTCGCTTGTGGGTGTGTCTGGAATTCCACTTCTATGAAGCGATGTGATTCATTTTTCATCACAACATCAATGATTGATATATATATGAATATTTAAATAATTAATATTAATGTTATTATATTATGATAATTATATATAGATAAAATAATTCTTACATTCTTGTCATAATTTGTCTTTGAAAAATAGAATCACTACTCAATTGTACGTATGGCCTTCCATCTACATGATTGTAACATAGTTCATTTTACATAACCATAATTAATAAATAGATTTAAACGTATAATTTATTTGTAAAATTTATATTTATTTCATGATTATGATATAGGAAATTATGGATTTATGACATTTTCAAACAAAGTAATATTTTAGATGATATTTTGGACTTCAGTACCCAATATCTACTAAAAATATGTTGTTGATTTATATAATAATTTAATTATCCTAAAATGGAGATTATTGGTATAAAATGAATTATAAACAACAACATGGTTCTTAATAATGTAAATAATTAACCTAAGTGTGTTATTTTTATAGATATAAAAAGTACGTGACGATTCAAAATCAAGGTAATTGATTCCTTTTAAAAACCATATTTTGAAGTTATTATTTCAAATCATTTTTCATGGTAGAAAGTAATATATTTTGTTTACATATACATAATGATAGGATATTAAATCCTTAATGAAGCCTTAATTATTTGATGTTTAATTTATTATTTTTAATCGTCCTTTTCAATGAAAAGGGATTCCATATTTTGTGCATAGTTTTTACATTTTAAAAGTAAATTTTAAGAATAATGGGTATGTTGGTATACCAAAAGGGTTCTTCTCATGGGTTTACAAGATATTTTCAAGGGATTTATTAATTATATATTCAATCAAAATTATTTTCAAAGGGTTTATCCCCATTATAGATCATTAGGGTGACCATTATAGCATATATGATGGGTGTAACTAGATATAAGTTAAATTCATTGGGAAATGAATTTGTTCTATAAATGATTATATTGGAATTCATCTATATAGTTATTCAACATTGTTATCAATTTTATAATATTTATATATGTATTATATGATTATTATGTCTTACGGAAGACACATGACTTTTCTATTCATTATATTGAGTCTTCATGGATACCGTTTGATCTCAAAATGATAGATAATGATAATTTTTACAGAAAATTAATTCTCTTCCTATAAGAAAATGCTTGTTTTTAATAATATATTTCTAATGGGATATAATTTTCATTATAATACTAATGGTTTTCGGAATTTTGTGTCCCTTGTGGATAATGTGTACTCTAATACATCATTTTTAAAATATTTTTTTATGGTTTATAGATTTATACTTATAAAGATGAGGTGAGGATGAAAATTATTAAGGTTTATCTTAAAAAGAGACTGTGTTTTATTTCAAAAAGTTGTGATTTGTGTAAAAAATAGTTACGGAGTATAAGTTTCCACATATAATGTATGACCTTACAAGGTAAGGGTTTGTCCTATTTATCTAAAACCTTATACCAGAAAGTCCATCAGAGTAGTTATTAATTGAAATCTAGTGCAAAAATCCTAAAATAAGCAATTATTAAGGGCATTTATTTACATTCTAACACTAACATAACTATTATTTTAGTAGTAGATATCCACTTTTAGTTGAAGTATCATTTTGAGTGTAGAAAGATTCATTAGATAACATATATATATTTATTTATGGTAGTATAATAATCTTGGCCATAGAAAATGTCCACTAGTGGTAGAACAAGTATATTGATGGTGACAATATTAAATTAGGGGAGTCTACATCCTTCTGATCAACTCTTTTAATACATTGAGATATTTTATAAAATATCCAGTGCCATAAAACTTCGACCTTTTAACAAATAAACAGTTAGTACATAAGAAACCATGAAATATTACCATTGAAACATTGAATTACTATATAGATCCAACTCCTATACACCCAATCAACAATCCATACCAAAACATCAATTAGAAATAAGTAGACACAAATACAGACCATCTGTTAGGTATAATAATCTATCCATATACCACGAGCTTCTAGATATGTATAATTTAAAAGTCTACCTTCCTTAACCAAATTTATAAACAAGTTCAGGAACATAACGAAATGCTCAAAATTAAAACCCGATCAATACAATATTATCATCTACATTATGAGAAATACACCATTTTATCATGATATAAAATAGTATAGAAATTTCCTTACTACAAAATGTTAAAATATATTGTATTATCTTATCATATGACCGTAAAAGTGAAAATGTGACCATATAGAATTTATTCATATTTATTAGGACATGTAATATCCCCCATTAAGGTTCAAAACCAACACCCAAAACAAAATAATCACTATAAAATGTACCTTCTGAGCCACATCAATCAACCTCATTGATTTATATTCTAGGATGAATTTTTAATCCATGTTTATAGGAAATATTATATATAATAAAATCATTCTCAAACTGAAATATTCCATATGATCTAGTCATTTGTTCTATATGTAAAATAATTCCAAATAGGATAGAACAAAAATGAATTCTCATGCATAAATTTCACATATACTAACTATAAGAATATTTCTCTTAGTAGTCCACTCTACCTATACTCAGAATTATTGAAAATGGTTATGGTTATAAAATACAAAAATACCAAAATTTTCCTATTCACACATCATTATAATGTATTCTGTTTCCCATTAATATTAACCTAACTATGTGTGTTCTGATTCCCTCTCTATAAATGAATAGGAATCTATACATATAGACCAAATTGTAACACCACAAATACCTACAACTTCTCATGATAATGATAAATTCCTAAGAGGATGGTCGTGTATCATTAAACAATAAAATCAAATACTAAAAAAACATAATGGATAAAACCCCTTATGTATGAAGTTTTTACTATAGATTGAAATTTTTTTCTGTATACAAATATTAATATATAATTATTATTAAGGCCAAATAATTTGATCGTCGGTGACCAGTTCTGTACTAGGATTTTTGAAGGATTTAGTACCATGAATAAATTCTATAAGAGTGTCCTAATGTAGATAATAATTCATTACTAAAGGGTGAGATAAGATAAAAACTGACACCCTCTTAGCAAATTATTTAAGTCTAGTAATCACATGTATATTCCTAATGATCACCTAACATTAGAATGTTTTTCTACATCATATTAAAAAACATATGTAACACCCCAGGATTTCATAGTGTGTTATTTCTTAAAAATAATTCAATAACTTGCACTACACGCAACACCGAGTTCAATCACACCATGACGTACAAAAAAAAAGCCATTAAAAGAGGTCATTAATAGTATTAAAAACATTTTGAACTTTATATAATCCTTATAATTTTAGAATCCCTATTATGAGTTTCTTAGTCATAATGCAAGAACAGATTCATTTTCAGTATTGCACTTTTATCAAGTTTAATAGTGAAACCTTTTTAAATAAAATATTTTAAACTATCTGAATAAATTGGTACATCAAAAAAATTTAAAATGAAACATCCCAAGCTTCCACGGTACGCTTTCCTTTGAATAAAATAGTAGCGTGTGTTGTACGCAACCTTGAGTTTTAACACACGCCACAACCAATCAAACTAGCCGTTATGAATAGTAATACCTAAATTTTGAAATTATATATATTTTATATTTTAAAATGGACTTAATTTTTGGATTCGGAATATCGAATTTAGCCTAGGGTGAAATTTTGGTACTTTTCGGATAACTTTTATATTTTGATGAATAGTGAAAATTACTAAATTTTAATTAAAAACAACTTTTTTAATCAAAATAATTAATAGTGATAAATTGTGAATTTGAGTTGTATTAAAGTATATTTAGAATATAGTTTTACCATTTAATATAATGTTGGTCATTGGACATAATTTTACAATTAAACCGAACATAAACAAGTGTCAATCTTTTGATAGTTATTACCTCTTAAAAACACGCTTTTTGTTTTGACAGCGGGAATTAATTTTAAATTAATTTCTGCCACTTCTGTGTTTTGAATTTAGAAAAATGGATTCCATATTTGGAATCAGGATGTCCAAATTGTGTAAATAGGTAACTTTTATTTTTAGACATTTTGAATAATTACTGTGGTAAATATTTTATTTACCATGGTTAAGGGTAAATCCGGTAAATAAGGGTTAAAAAAATAATATTATAATAATACAAAATTAACCTAAAACGTGTCCTAACCTTATTGGTGGACAAATACCCGACCATGAGCATCCTTGGGTCAATTTGGGGACCCCTTGGAGCCACTTGTATGTGGTAGGGACACTTTATATTAATAAAGTTAAAATAAAAATAAAAATGGCATAAGCTTACATCTTTTAGAAGAACAATTTTTACATAGGGTTATTCATGTTGGATTTTCGATTATAAATATTAATTAGAAACATAAAAGGATTTCCTACATAATGATATTTTATTTATAATTTTCAGACATTAAATAATTTATTTTATTTATGACACAATGATGATGCAGTAATTACTATAATAGTGAAAAATTAAAATAATTGATATTATAAATACCCAAATAAATATAATATGAAACTTTTAATGAATTAAAATAATTTTCTAGGATAATATGATATATTAGGATTGATTTAATTGACTTTGATAGAAGTAATCAATCTGTTATGAGTTTCACAAAAATCAACTAATGAATAGTGTCAAAATTGACATAAAAGAGTTCTTAAAACATATATTATATTATTAATTGATATTAAATTCCTAAAAATCTAAGGTTCGGCCAAGAGACTTATATCATGATAGGTTAATCATTAATGGATCACTTGGGGGTCTCTTGGATGTATATGGTATGTTTATTAACCATATAATATAAAAATACAAAGAGACATTGTAAAAGTGAAACTAATTAACTTAGAGTTAATACTTAAAGATAAGGTTAATATAAGCACCCAAACCTGTCTAAATTCTATTGGTTGAGTTTTTTTCGACCCATCCCCACCTCAACCTTTGAATAGTCAACTTTGGAGCCATTAGAAACCGAATATGAATTTATTATAAATTAATATTTATAGCTTTTCCAAAGGTGCCCCTCACCCCTCTTATAAAAGGGCACTCCTCCTTCTCATTTCTTCACACCTCTCAAGCCACTTGGATCGTCCAAACTCTGCCCAAATAAGCTCCCCACAATCCTCTCCTCCTCCTTGAAGCTTCCAATTAGGCAGAAAGCATTTCAATAAGTCCTTTGGTTCCAACCAAAGTGATTTACCTAAATTAAAGGTAACGATTTCTCTTAAATTATTTTCATTTATTTTGCTTCTCCAACCCCAAAACTCTTTTTATTTCCTTTCTTTTATAACAACACCAGTATCCTCAATATACTAGGATGTTGTTATAAGAAGGATTCAAACTACACATACACACATCTCCATCTAATGGATGATGAACATAATGTTTCTGTGGATGGCAAACTAACGCCTCACGAAACGATGATTGTTCAAATACATCTTACCGCCTCTCATGGTGGCCATTATGATGGAACTGTAATTAAATATGATATTAATGATATATATTTTATATATAAGCTTCTGTAATTCCATTTTATTTCATAACATTATTCGTTTCATGTTGTATATACATACGATGATTTCATTTGAGGAAGTGCGGACTACCGCCCCCTTAAAATGATATGACTCGTTCATACCACACATGGAACGTATAAAGGATGGTGTTAATGAACATAAGTAACATATATAAAATATTATATTATACTGGAATATTAATATACCTATGTATCATTTGGATTTGATTCTTTTAAAATAAAAATAAAATGGAAGTAGCGTTCGTGCGTACGTACGGACTACTGTCTCCACGAACGCGATGAGATTCATTCTCCATCGTATCCATTCAAGTATAATTATCATTTAATGATTTAAAAATGATTTTTAAGGACTTGATACCATTCTGGATTTGAATAATATACAACTTTTCCTTTACAAACATGTCTTACGTAACAAAACATACAAAAGCAAACAAGTAAGTTCACACCCGAAACAGCGATAATACTAAGATATTATTATCAAATCAATATTAAAAGATCATATATGATATCATATTAATATATATGATTCTTGTATAATTTAATAACAATTATTTCACCATTATACAAGAGGTTAACCTACCCCAACCAAGGAAAAGTACAAGGTAAGGGTTTATTTCACAATCTCTTCATTATCCGAGGTTGTTTATACGTAATAATCTACTGGGATTTCTTTATCATCCACATCCTTGTTTCTTAAAAATGTATTTCAAAACATTTTTACTATTTACAAGAATATGGGTCAAAGTCATTTATACCCTTGTTTGACTTTTTATAAGAGGTTTATAAAGGAATCTTTCCGTCGTTTTCAAAACAAGGTCCTTTTTAACCTTTTCGACAGAATTGAGGTAAGAATGTTTTTTTTAACTTATACGGTGGGTGCGGTTATTTTACGCCGTTATAAAATCTTCAAAGCTTTCCTTACAAGCTTATAAGAATATTTTCAAAGAAAATGTTTTATTTTATATTGATCTTAAATGATTTCAAAATAAAAGGAGATATTTCTTTAAAAAGAATTTTGATTTCATCTATGTCAACATCCTTTGACGGATTCTAAGATTATTTGAAGTTGATTTATTATGATACAAAACTTCTATATTGTATTGAAGGTTTTGTGATATGTTTGACTATGGATGTGCTATTTTTATACCATTCATAGTTTATGATGAAATTATTGACATTTCGTATGCTAGTTTTAATACGAATGTTTATGTTATGTTTAAACCTTTTCATATGGGAATGCATTGGACTTAATAAGTGACGGGTGGAGCCCGCTATAGCTCCTCGATGCATCGGTAGGTCTCATGAGACAAACTAGTGTCTTGGCACAAGGCCTTGACAAAATCTTATTTGTAGTCTTGGCAGGAGGCCTTGACTATGTGGTTATGATAGTCTGGCATTATGCATTCCAACATTATGAAAGTGGTTATTGATTTTCCATGTGATTATTCGATTAGTAGAATATCCATGTGAACAAGTAAATGGCATTATTTCATTTTACTTTTGCCATACTATGTTGAAGTTCAAGTTTAAAAGGCTTTTGTTTTAGTAATTCATTGCCTTAAATGTTTATGCTTATTATTGAATGTTCCGCTATATTATTATCCTTTCTGGGCATTTGAGCTCACCCCTTTATTATGTTTTATTTTTCCCAGGATGTGAAGATGTAAGTTATGAATGACCTGCAGGGATATTATGAGGGGATTATAGTGTGGACTGTGGAAACATTATGTTGTTGTAGTAGTTTTTCATTTTATGATGTAATGAACTTATGAATATATCTAGTGTTTCCAAGGCTACTAAACTAATCGGTCTTTCGAGATTTGATCTTTCTTGTGATCATGCCAATGTTACGAAGTAATGCACCGACTCAGGGTAGCTGGGGTCGGGGCGTTACAACATACAATGCTCAAAAAAATCCTAATGTTTGATGTAATATCCTATGACAAAATATGGTTGATTGATATCATTCATCTTGAATTATGTTTCTCATGACAGAATATAAGTATAGTGATGCAAATAAAATACTTCTGAAATTAAAACTATTGATGTAAGTTATGGAATTAAAAGTTGGAATAGTTTAATTATCATCAAATAATCATCTTCAAATATATAATTTAATTGTGGTTCTACCCAGACCTACTTGTCTATAATTCTTTCTAAGATCACCAAATCATCACACCAATAACTATTTATTAAATAATTAATGAAATATTTCAATGGTAGGATGATTTCATCCCAAATACATAAATCTCATTTGATATAGGTTTGTGGGAATAATCTTCCAGAAAATAATTTTATTCCCACAACATTCACTTTTAATGTGATTTTTTACATTGTTTGCCTCTCTCTATATAAATCTGGTATCTATCATTAAAAGTATGATTATGTACTCCCTGTACAAATTAATTCCCCTATATGTTATTAATACCCAATCACGGGGGTTGATTTGATCAAATGGTTGTGTAGAAACTCTATATTGAATATATTTATATTGTGAAAGAACTTTTGGATGTATTTTTAGAAGAGTTTCCTAGTCTATCCCAATATCACGAGGTTAATGATTAAATTGAACTCATACATGTAGTAATAAAAATATAAAAGTATCTTTATAGAGTGTATTTAGTTTAATTCAAGGGATTTGTTTAAAAATAAAATGAGAATCCAAATAATGGATTCATATTCTTATATGTTTTCCCCTGTGTTCATTATTCCTCATTATTAAAAAAAATAATGGATCAATACCTACCTTCAATGGTTTTATTTGACCAAACACGACCATAATCAAAGAAAGTCATACATTATAATAAATTAATGAATTTTTCAATCAAATTTGACTAGATAAAAAATCTCAATTATATAACATGTGCCTAGTCTCATTAATTTCTGTTTAAAAGATAGTATATGCCCAAGAAAACATTTTATACAATGTATGGAAACTATTAATTTATAATGAATCCTTACAGATATTAATATTCCAATAAAATATCCATGTATATAATTAATATAATATTTAAATATTACCGTAACAAATTTTTTGTAATCTTACGTGAAAATATTATCACATTTTCAAAGGTCAAGGAAGATAATGAAGATCATTTGAGGTATTTTTCCTAAGACATTAAGAAATAAGAAAATGTATGACACAATTTAGAAAGTATTAATTATTTCCATATAAAGAGTCATTATTAGGTCATGTAATCAAAATAATGGTTATATTTGTGGTTACATTATAGATATAGAAGATTGGAGAAAGTCTTATACCATCAATTTTAATTGAGATCCCTGATATTCTTACATTATATGGATATTATCATTTCATTTGACGAAATTTTATTTGACCTTAAAATCAACTAATAATGTTATCCAATTAGGAAGTTACGTTAATTTGGAAAAATGAATGTAATGAATATTTCTGGGATATAAAGTTAATTTTAGTCACATTAAATATACTCCCACTACATAGTAGTAGAAAATAATTTTTGATATATAGAAATATATTAAATAATGGATAGGGAAGTGGGCGTAATAAATGTTAACAGTTTGTACCAGATTCTTCACTGTAGTGGCCCGGGTTGTGGGAGGTCCATTAATTAGTAAAAATATTATGTTTTCGGTGTTCTGGTTGGTCTAGGAGGCCATCCCAACTTCTCGGTGAAGTTTGACCCACGGTAGGCCTACCAGTAGCCTTAGCATACTGGTAGCAGTCCTACTGGTAGCTCGGTCTACCTGTAGCTGTAGCCTACCGGTAGCTTGCTTACCGGTCGCTGTGAGTAACCGGTAACTCTCGACTACATGTCGTTGAAGCCGAACAGTAGCTCGACTACCAGTCGTTGTCAGCCACCGATAGCTCTCGACTACCGGTGACCGGTAGCTTGAATACCAGTAGATGTCCACCACTGGTATCTCTCGAATACCTGTAGCACTTTCCTACCCCCACAGGTTTTTCCAGCAGCGTCTCCTTTTTGCGCGAATTTGGTTTTAAACCTATTTCGACCCCTTTATGCCTTTTTTAAGGCCCATTAATGCCAATTAATGGCTTTTGATTAAGTGAGATACCCTGGGTGCATCATTTTAAACCGCCCCTAAAGGCGAGGACCACTTTAATGACGTGTAGGGAAGCGTGGTCAACCCACGACCCCCGCTCCGTACGCAGTTTCATGTTCTTATCTCAACTGTCCCCAACCATTAAAAACTAAATGGTTCTCTTGGTTTCTTCTTTTCTCGATCACCTTCACATCGTTTCGTCTGCTAGTTCTTGAGTTGCCGAGGCCACACCCCTGCAAATCGCACATCTTCTCTTCCTGGCAGGTGAGATAAACTTTGATCGTTGATCATTAATATAGGGAATTTCTCTTTTGTCTCTCCTTTTGTGTATCATGAGGGGTGGGCATGATTTTGATTCTGTAGAATTGGATGAACCCAAACCTTAATGAAGAAAATGAACAGACTCTAAAGAATGAAGGAGAGGTTGTGATCGATGATGGTGCTTTGTTTTATGATTTGTTTTCTAGATTGGGCTGGCTTAAGCCTACTGAAAATCATGGCCATTGGTGGTCTTTCTCTGTGAAATAACAAACCCTTACCTTTGGTGATGTTTAAATGGATTGTATTGTGATTGTGAACCCTTGACTGTAAAGGAATTTGGTTAATTATTTAAATCCGGCTAAATAAATTTAAAGCACAAGGATCACCCTTTTTCTGTGATAACCCCGGTTAAAGTACATCGGAATTGAAATCATCGAGTGTGTTAAATCATTTAAATCTGAAAATACCAGCACGTGCCTACTTTGCTTTGGTGGTAGTGGTTTATTGATTTTCCTTCACGAGACGATTGTTGGGTGATGTGTGTGGGGATGGGATCCAATGTTTTTATGCTTCTAGTGGTTGTGAATTTATGGGCGGGTGGTTACCTTGATTGTATCACGAATTGGGGTGGAATCTTCTGTTGTTGAGAAACCGTTGGCTTTTGGGGACATGGGGTTGTACCTTGGGGTTTTCTTTGGTTCCAGTACTTTGAGGGATCTCTCTTATCACTTTTTATAGTGACTTTACAAGAGAACCGGGTGTGAATGTTTAAGTTGATGTTTGACTATACTCTTTCCTTGGCTTGTGCTTATGCTTGCTAGTTGCCCAAGTAGGTGCAGAAAACACATCTAACATTATTACTAAACATGAAAGAAAAGATGAGACAGATGGGTTTTGGTTTGGTGTGGGTTGTGACTTGGACGTGGGTTCTGAATGTATTCTTTTGGCAGGCTGATGAAAAACATAAACTTTGGGGGAGTTCTTGTTACCTATAAGTATACTTTTAGTTTTGTGTTTCTTATTTGCTCCCCACCCATGTTGAGCACTTAGTGCTGAACACCCCCATTTCATGGGGGAGGGTGTTTTCCCAACACATATATTAGTGGCTGGTTATTACCTCCTTTCTGCTTCCTTTACTAGATATCCCAAGTATATTCAAGCAGGATGTGATGCCATGAAGTCCATTATTATCCAAAGAATCTTCAGGAAAGGTGGCGTAGTGGTTGGCCCAAGTGTGTGTGGGCAGGTTGTTTCCCAAGTGCCTTCGGGATGAGGCCCATGTGTCTTCCGGCGTAGAAGAGGATCATCAAGCCTAGGTGTCTTCGGGCATCGCAGTGGTTGTTCTGGCCGTGGTGTTTGTAGGCGTGGTTACGTGAGAATGTTGTGTCCAAGGTCTTTGTGGGTGGGGTTTTGTAGTGGGACCGCGTGATGGTATGGCCTATGTGTGTGCGGGTGGGGTGTGGCAGCGGGACTGCGGTGAGAATGGCGGGATTGGTTCGATGCATAGGATGTCCTCAATAACTAGTGGGAAAGTGGCGCGGGGTACCCAAACATCGATGTGCTATTATTTTATTTTACTTGACTTGTGTTATTTGGGGAGTGTACCTTATTGAGGCTTGGGTGGTCTGTTTCCTTATTAAGTGCTTGGTTATCTCTTTTCTGATGGGGAATTAGTATGACTTCCCACTTATGCATGAGAGCTTTAGGTTTTTCCCTACTGTGTATACTTGTATTCTCACCGAACGTATATAAAACTATTTTCAGGTTTCCAGGAGGTCTTCAGGGATCGTGCGGGACCATACTAGCGCAGGACCTTTCGGACAGTTGCAGTTGTTGTTTTTCTTTCTTTGGTACTTTACCTTTTTAGTCAAATTGAACTTTGTGGTATTTACTTTTGGAACAAGCATATGGGAATGGTTGTTTTGGTTTTTCTTGCACTTTCAGTTTTGTGTTTTTGGGTTCCATCATCTTATCTCTTGATCCTATTAAAAGAAAAAGGGAAATTCCTTCCATTTAGTGTGTGATATTATACCCTTGGTGTTATTCGCCACTATAGGACCTATTGAAGGTGGGTCTCGAGGGTCATTATCTCTACTTCAACTTGAAGAAGGAAGGGTCTGGCAATCTGCTTTCTTTTCCCTCATCATGGTGAAGTTGAGTCATGACACTCACAATAATAAAATATCCATGAAAAAAATTACATGACACATGATTTTGAGCTATTAATGGATATATTTTCATTAATTATTTGGATGAATTACCACTATGGTAAAAATAAGGATATGTATTCTAACGACCCCATCTTGACATACATGTATTTTACATTTCAAATTCATAATACATTATATATTATAGAAATATATTCCCAAAGACCGAATTACATTAATGTCTTTGGAATCATTGAACATAATGTTCTAAATTGGTTTAGGATCTTCAATATCTCCCATAAAGATATTCATATTTTGTTTTCCTACCTAAAAACATTATATATATCCTAGGGAAAAGAAGACATAAAATGAGTGAGCTCAAATGCTCCATAAGGGAAAACATGGGGAACATAAAACAAACCACAAACATTATAATGTAAAAACGTGATTCTAAAGATTAAATATCAAAATCTTGGGTATTGAAATAAATATTGGTTGTGCATAAGGAATAAGTTATAGGGAAACATTAAACATGATAAAATAGAATTTGAAAAAAATGTGGAATTGTGGCAAACAAATAAGAACATAAAATGATTTATATAGTATCCAAGTGATTGCTTCCAAGACCATCATATTGGACATAGTCCATTAACGAACCAGTTTTACTTCTTATTCCTGCCATATATAACTGAACTAAATTTTCTTGTCATTCGAGCACAATATTACTGAACCAGATTTACTTTATGTTCCAGTTATCTCATTCTTATGGGATAAAAATCTTTACACAATGCATTTCAGGGTGATATAGTTCTCATAAATCTCAGAGTTAAATCATTTTAACATGTTCCACAAAAATAGAAATCATTCATTATTAAATAAGAAAAAAATAATACTTTATTTTTATTAAACAAAATTCTATAATAACATAATACAAAGAAAATATCATTCGATACATAAAAAAATAAAATCATAGTAATAATAGGGATAGAAACATAACCCTATTGAAAGTGTATCATCTTAGAAGGAAATTAATTTTGTTAAATAATTAAAAATAATTCTCTACGAAAATATATGTTCTTCTTCAAAATGAAATATTTTCTCAAAATAACATGATATTTAAAATGAAAAATAATTTATTTTAAAATATACATGAAATAATGTAAATTAATATTCATGGAATGAAGGTGTTATGAATAAGTAAACATCAGATAATGCTATATAAGATAACAATACATTATTCTCGTACTCTTGTTGGGAAATTCAAAATTTTCCTCATATGGATAATGAAATAAAGATTCCTCCCATAATATTTGAATAAAACACATCAATGGGTAAAATTTTATTTAAAAATGTATGAAAATATAAAGAATGTTATATATTTTTGAATCATGGACATGGATGGTAAATATAACCCATTAAATACTTAATTATAAACAATCTCATAATATAACGAGATTGTGAAATTATCGCTTAGATTATGTCTCACATGCTTCGTATGTATTTGAATCCCATGTATAGATGGTTTAGAAAAATTATTAACTTGTAATAGAATAATAATAATATTTATTATATCATATGTTATTCACTAATGACTTTATATTACCCTTTCATTTATCAATTCCATGCTAATGAAACATTTTGGGTAATAGTTTTTTTCATTGTTATACGTGTTTTGAATGGTTATTCTTGATAATATTACTTAGATCATGATTTAATTACATTGAAAATGTAAAAAATGATTTATATATCATATATATTCAGTATATAAATTTATAAAATTGATAGATAAATGAAATGGAATACACCATTCCTGAAGATGGTAGGTCTTACGTATGATTGAATGATGTGTCTATTTCCTTATTGAATTTAATGGAAGAAAGTAGAAAATACATATATGTAGATAAATCAAGTATAATTTTTATGTAATAAATTTTAATATTATTTATTATATATAATTTATAAAAATTCTTGAATGGTTAATGTGGAGTATTAATCTCATCGCATCATGGAGATGGTATGCTTTACGTACGCACAAGCAACGATACCATTCACTTGATGGTTAAATGTTATGGAATTGGATGGTTTATTAATTATACCGAATAATTATCATGTTATATTAAGTATTTAGATTCTATATACTCATCATTATACCAAGTCAAATTAAGTATTATTAAATAATAAATTACACCACAATGTTTAGACAATATGTCGTACGTATGGAAACATGGTGATATTGTTATTTGTATGATGGATAAATGGAGGAACAATGTTTTACCATAATAATAATAAAACCTCATAATATAGGGGATACAGGATTTATTAATTTATTATGGTAACAAAAAAAAAGTGTATGTAGAAGAAGAAGAGAATTTTGAAACAAGTGATAAAACAATTACCTCTTTTTCGAGTATCTCATTTAGATTTGCACAAAAGGTCTTCAAAGGATGAATTTCATCCCAAAATGTGCCCTATATAACGAAGGGATGGATTTTGGTAGATTATTCTAGAAGATTTTGGATGAGGCAAAAGGCTTTAAATGTGAGAGAAAGTTAGTAGAGGTGGTGACCATTTATAAGAGAAAGAGGGGCACTTTAAGAAAGTCTTGAAATAATAGTTTATTATAAATTGGATTTTGTATTATAATGGTCCCAAACACATTTATAAAGATGATAAAATGATTTGGGGTAGAAATTATCTCATTAAATAAAATTAATATTTGTTTTTGATATTATTTTAATCCTTGTCCTTATGATTTATCGTTATTTAATATATTTAATTTTATCTATGGAAATAAAATCATAAATATTAATTAGATATAAATATTAACTTATTTGTTGTAAATTGATAATAATTTGATAAATTATATAATTTTATAATATAAATTTTTCAATTTTTAATTTTTAAAATTTTTGGGATTTTTAAAGAATTTAGTAATATGTTGTTTTTTTAAATACCAATAATGTCAATTTTGTAACTATTTATCTTTTTAACATTAAATAGAATTCACAAAGAACAAAAATTCGAACCAAAATATTTAATACACTAATAACAATTCAATGTACCTTATAAAATTCAGGTATCTCATTAATTAGTTCATAATATATTTATTTTAATATTTTTAAAACCATTTATTTGATATTTTTATCAATAAAATAATTTCTACATAACAATTGTGTCATCATTAATGGAAATTATTTATTCTCTAAAATTTATAAATAAAGCCGGATGTTGTATATAATTTTATTATATTTCTATAAAAAACATATTTTTGATGATTTATGATGTTTATCACTATAATGAAATTATTATACTTGTAATATATAATAGAGTGACAAGTTGTCACTTTCTTTTGTTTTAATTATAATTTAATCACTTTCATTGAGAAATTTCTTTAAAATTAATCAATTCCAACCCTTTTGTGATATTGGTCAATTTTAATTCATTTAATATAATTTTTTTAGATTATAGGATAATTTTATTATCTTTAACATATTGTTTGTTACCCAAATTTTCCCAATTTACCTTCAAATGTTGCAAATAAAAGATATTATAGTTACTGTTAATAATATCTCAAAAATTAATGTAAAATATTAAAATAGTTTATACCCATTCAGTCCAAATAATGAAATCATTTTTAAAAATTAAAAACACATAATTATCATTAATTTATTTAAAATTAATTCCCATTGTCAATACCAGAATGGTGATATTTAAGATGTAAAAACTAGTAATAGATTAGAATGTGTTTATATCCAATTGAAATGAGAAATTACTTAAAATGACCAAAATTGGATCAAATTATTAAAATATAATCCAATTACAATTTAGTACGAATTTAAATGATAATCTAACTATATAAACATATTTTATGTAAAAGCAGTTTTGAATTAAAATGTAGTAGTTTTACTGTTGAATAAAATATGAAATTTAACTGAAAAATACCAAAAAATCAACCAATGTAAATTTTTATTTCACGATTCCAAATAATATGTTTATATTTTCAAATAAAATATATAAAAGTGTTAAATAATAGATTTAAAATTGTTGCGCCAAAAAAAGAAGGTCAAACTGCATTTTTTTAATAATACTTCTTTTTTCTGAATAATATAATGTATTCATATATCATATTCAAGAAAAAACATAATATGAATTTCAATGTTATGTAAAATTCAAAATATAGTAAACAATATTCATAAATTCAAGTTTATGTCACATTAGATAATAATATTTTAAAAATATATCATTGTTTAGTGAAAATCGAAATTGTATACGACACAAGCTATTTAGGTAGTACTCTCTTGCATGTAATGCATTCCCATTAATGGTTGTGTTTAGTGAAATATTCCTTCATTTTTTCTTATAACATAATCCAAAAATAGTTATATTATATATTGAACATAATCTATACTCAGTGTTGCATGAAATTAATTCTACCAAATGAACAAGAATTGTGAGTAACAGAAGTCAAGTACAGTGTTTCGTATATGATAATCTAAAACAATATTTCATAGAGCATAAGATAATAATGGTGTAGTGTTCAATAAAAGACATTAAATAAATCAAAAATTATTTTTCTCATAAAATCCTCAGGTTTTACATTATACCCCGATTAAGATGACTTTCTCCATCGAAATTCATCAGGGTTATAAAAGGTTTACTACTTGAATGATTATTTTATAGAAACCCACATTATAAAAAACAATAATACAACATCATTTTAAAAATAAATGTCAATGAAATAACAGTTACCCAAATTAACACTTCATTGGGTTTCCATATAGGAAAATATAGGCAGGAACAGAAAACAATGATTCATAAGAATAATCTGACCATCATGTTCTGATGGATAGTGGTAGAGAACAATGTTTGATGAAAGATAACCATGAGAAAACCATAACTTTGTGATTATTTATGTGGTCATATGATTTATTGGATAAGAAGGTAATAATATAAAATTTTCTGGTTTCCAACATCCTTTCCCTAATTTTTATGAATTTTGAATGAGAATAAATACTTATATGATTTTTATACAATCTCACCATTGTTTTTTCTCAGAATGATATACATATCATCTCTTTTTAAAACCAATTAAGTTGATTTTTTCATTCATGAAGTGTTAGTAGACCATGCGATATATTGATAGTTCATTCAATTTGTCTCAACAAAATGGTTAGAACATGTAATCAAATATACATAAGTCCATCTATAGTGAGATAATAAATTAATCTAAAAAATACAATAGAATAAAACTTATACAATCCATAAATTGATAACATTACAATCCTCCAAAAAATTAAAATTATAAAAATCTTGATATAAGTTAAGTAAATCTCCATAACGTTTATCATCCATATCTCATAAGGTTGTTCCCTATTATCACATTCCAAATACGTGAATACCTTAAGCATGTATTCTCTTGAAACACACAAATAACATAAATTACCGTAGAACCTTAGTGAAAACATTCATTAATTTATAATTTAGGCTTTCCACAAACCAAAAATACAATAAATTATATATAATCAATCAATGATATCACTTTTTCCTTATATCATTCATGTGATCATTAATACTATCAAACATCTCATTATCTCTATATGCTTTAATAATGTGCATATAATGTGCGTTCCAAAAAGACTTTACTTACATTTCATGGTTACCGGTTCCATATACATATGGAAAACTCCAATGGACTAGTACATATAGATTACAATATTCTATAATACTATAAATGAAATTCAATTACACTATTTTGGAATCCCATTACAAAAAAACTTAATCATTCAACCAATTCATTGTCATACTCAACATCACAAATATTGATCGCAAGTTATTTTTCATAGTTTTTATCATAATAGGTTGCTAAAGTCGATCATTATCATTAATGATATGATTTTAGCATTTTAATGAAAAATGCCTCATTTCCATGTACTTGTAGCATTGGAGTTTGTGTGGTGCATTCTCTGTAGTATATTTTCTATTCACATCATTAGAAACTGTTTCCCATTACTTCTACACTCACCTACTCGATGAACTTATTTTACACACTTTAATCATTTTATAGTCCTATTAATACAATATCTACCATGCTTATTTCCACACATTGAGAATAAGAAAACATTCATCTTCATTTCACCTCTATTTTGATATTTTTCAATGAATTCCATCTTTTTTTTCTTTTAAAAGCCATGAGATAGATATATATCACCATATTCTATTTATACATTGATAGAACAATGCACAATCTCTTCATAGATACTATTTACTATTACATAGAATTCCCTTTGAAGACTTGGTTTTATGCCACAAAAGATTTGATCAACTTTACTTTCAAGATGGATGATAAAACCAGAAGCATACCATGAATGTAATTTAAAATATTCCTAATATGTACCAACATATTCATTATCAATTTTCAAAAACTCAAGGAACTACTTTTACTAATTTCTTCAAATAATTAAAGAGATGTAATTATTGAAAAATATGTTCATGAACACATCCCATTCTATGGATTGAATTTCATTTAGCTACCATGTATCAATAATTAGAGTCCACAACTGGTCTCCTTGAACTTTTAAATGATATACAATGAAAATTATATTTTTAGGTTCTGAATAGAGAAGGAAATAACAAATATTTTAAATGGTTCTGATCCTTTGTTCAGTAATAAGTGGATCATAAGACCCATGGGAAGATTGTGGTAGTTTCCTCATGAATGACTAAATAGAATGGTGTTCCATTCACTGCTCATTTGGAAGACTATACTGATTCATAGATTGCGTAATAATAATATTAAGAATTTTAATTCGATGTCCCAATACATTTGGTCGTTCGGGAGAAAAATAATTGCTTTTACCAGTGCATTGATTTTTAACATGGTTCCATCAGGTTCTATCCATTTTCTAAAACCTGAAAAAAATATTCTAAGGGGGGATATTAATACTCTGAAAACAACCTATTCAAGGAGGGTTACTTTCAAAATATAACTTGTTAGATTTAATCCTAGGTAAATCATTATTGTTACAATAATTATATGATTGTAACCTATAGTTAGACCTACCCTTAGGGACATCCATAGAAAAACCGTAGAAAGATCAATATGGATTTCACTATTGTTTCTACATCATAGTTTTAAAAGGCAATCTAATCCTTTTCTCTAATACCAACTCTAATTACCAAATATTGATGTACATGGACATTACATTTTATTCCTGGAAGTCATAATACATGTCAAAAATATACTAACAAATACTATATTATTTTAGTGTTATTTAAAACATGAAACATAATCTTCTTACCTGAGGAATGATCTTCAATATATCCCATTAAGATCTTCTCTTTTTGTTTTCCTACATAAAACTGTTCTTTATATAATGGAGAGAACATAACCTAAAAATTGTGAGGTAAAAAGCTCAGTAAGAAAAAATATGGAGAACATAAAACAACCATAAACCTACAAATGTAAAAACATGAACATTATGATCAAGTATCAAAATATTTATTTATGAAACAAATTTTTGCATTATGTAAGGAATGTATAATTAAAGAAGATTAACGAAGAAAAAATAGAATTGGAATAAAATAGAAAGTTGGGGAAAAAATAAGCCCATAATATGATTTCAATATTATCCAAGGTATTACTTCCAAGACCATCATAGTGGACAAAGTCAGTTTCAAAATTAGGTTTACTAGTCATTCCACCAATTTATTACTGAACCATATTTACTTGTCATTGTATCCCTGTATTAATGAATATGAATTACATGTCATTCCAATCACGTCTATCTCATAACATATAAACTATTAACCAATTCATTGTAGAGAGATATAGGTCCCACCTATCTCATAGTCAAATCATTCTTACATGTGAAAAAAATGCATAAATAATTCATTACTTCATAACCCAAGAAATAAAATGGGTTTCTAAACATAATTACATAATAGCACAATCCATATATAATATAATTCCATAATTAAAAAAATGAAATCATAGTAATAATAGAGATTTAATTGTAACACTATTTAAATAGTGTTATCATAGCTATAAAATAATAATGAAAATACATTTGTAATTAATTATTGATGAAAATAACCTTTCTTCTTCAAAAACATTTTCATCTCTGAAATATTTTTGAAAATTTTAAAGAAAAGAAATTATTTTAAAATTTACATGAAATATTGTAAAGGAAGATTCATAGAAATATGGTTTTAGGGAGACATAATAATCTGATCATGCCATATATTTAAAAAAACATTATTCTCTTACTCTAAAAAAGTAAAAAAGTACCTCGTATGGAATATGAAATAAAAATTCATTCAATGCCATTAATTAAAAATTCACCAATGGATTAAATTATAATTTAGAAAGAATAATAATGGACATAGAATTATAAATTTAGGAAACATGGACATTGATTTTATATATACCCGAGTAAATACTGACATATAAAAAATCACAGAAAATAATGGGATTTCAAAATTATTCTTTACCTTAGTTCATATATGCTTTGTATGTATCCATAACTCCTGTATAGTCGGCTTAAACATATTACTAACTTGTGATAGAACCATTATAATATTTATTATATCATAATTGTTTATCTTATGACATTATATGACATGTTTATTTTTCAATTCCATGTTAAAGGAACGTTTTGGGTAATAAACAGTTTATTTGTCAGACATGTTTTGACTTGTTATTCATTATATTATTACATATATCATGATTTACATACATAAAGAATGTAAAAAATGATTTATATATCATATATATTCGGTATATAAATGTATATAACAGATAGATAAGTGAAATGCAATACACCGTTTATGGAGATGTTAGGTCGTAGGTACGCATGAACGTTGTTTCTGTTTCCGTGTTGAATTCAATGGAAGAAAGTAGAAGATATATATATATATATTAATCTAGTTGAAATATTATGTCATATATTTAATTCTTATTTATTATATATAAATTATAATAAATCTTGAATGGTTAACATGTTGAATGAATATCATCGGGTCATGGGGATGATATGATTTACATACACACAAGCGACGATATCATTCACTTGATGGTAAAATGGTATGGAATTGGATGGAATATTAATTATAAAGAATAACTAACATTATTTATTCATTATTTATATCCATTATACTCATTATTATACTAATCCAAATATAGTATTGTTTAATTAAAAATTAAAACATGGCCTGGAGATGGTAAGTCGTATGTACACATACATGTTGATATTGTTATTTGTAGGATGGATAAATGGAGGTATACGACTTTCCAATTTTTAATATAAAATCTAATCATGTAGGAGATACAGTACATATTATAGTAGTAAGATAATTTCATTAAAAGATGATGTAGATGAAGAAAATAATTTTGAAAAATGTGATAAAATAATAACCTCTTTTTGGGTTATCATCTTTATATTTTCCCAAAAGGGCTTCGTAGAATGAAATTATTCCCAATGTGAGGCCTTTAGAAGGAATGGAGGGATTTTGAGAGATTATTTTATTAGATTTTGGATTTTCTAAATGGCTTGAATAGTGTGAGTAAGTGAGTATAGTTGGTGGCCATTTAGAAGAGAAATGATTGGAACATTAGGAATGACATGAAATATTAAACTATTATAAATTGTATTTATGTTTATAAATGTCCCAAACTCATTTATTGAATTTATAAAATGACTTTGGGAAAAAAATATATCAGCCAATAAATTTTATATTGGTTTTCATATTATTTGAAACCTTATCGTTTTTATTTATCTGTACAAAATCTATGTGATTTAATTCGTGGTTTATAATAATATAAATATTAAATGAATATAAATATTTTTTTGTTTCTTAAAAATTGTGCACATTTGGATATTTTTTGAAATTTTCCGACCATATAATTTTCAATTTTTCATTTTTTAATATTATTGTGATTTTTAATTAATATAATTATTTTTATAAAATATCAATACCATTAATTTTGAAACTGTTCATTTATTTCCCTTTAAATAAAATCTATATAGAAGATAAATTTAAATAAAATTATTTAATAAAATAATAACAAGTCATAGTCACTTGGAATACTCACGGAGCACATTAATTAGAATATATAATATTAATTTTAATGTATTTAAATCTATTTATTTGATATATATTTCAATATAACAATTTATAAATCACTATTGATTCATCAATAATTGTAATTATTTAGTCCATAAAAATTCTAAATAAATTCATATGATGTATATAATTTAGGAATATTTTTTTAGACTATTTATTTTTTAATGTTTATGATGTTTATCACTATATTAAAAGTAATATACATATAATATATGATAAACTGACATGTTTTCACCTTCATTTGATTTAATTATAATTATATCACTTTCATGGAACAAAATTCATTAAATTAATCAATTCTAACCCATAGGTGATATCTGTATAATTTAATTCATCCAATAAAATTTTGGTAGATGTTAGGATATTTTTATAATCTTTATCATATGGTTTTGTAACATAATTTACCCAATTTATCATTAAATCTGGAAAATAAAAATTACAGTAGTTTCTATTTATAATATCTAAAAAAATAAAAGTAACATATTATCATAATTTAGAAAAAATTATTCTAACTATTTAATCAATTTTTAAATTTTCAAAATACTCAATTTTCATTAAATAATTCACAATTAATTTCTATTGTCAAAACTCGAAAGCTAACATTTATGATGTAAAAACTATGAATAGATTGGCATGTTTTTATGTTCAATTGGAATGTAAAATTACATAAAGTGACAAAAATTGGATAAAATGATTAAAATATTATCAAATTACATTTTAAACCAAATTAAAAAGATAATCTACCTATATAAATAAATTAGTTGTAAAATTAGTTTTGAATTAAAATGCAGTATTTTCCCTATACATTATGATATATATTTTAATATAAAAATACAATAAAATCAACCAACGTAAATATTTGTTTCCAGAATCCAAAGAATGTGTTTATATTTTCAAATTGAATATAATATGTATATAAATACTATATCTAAAATTGATGCGCCATGAAAAGGAAACAAAACAACATTTTTATTAATAATACTTCCTTTATATGAAAAATTAAACTTGTTATGATATCATATTCTTGAAAATAAATAAGATGAATGTTAATGATATATAAAATTCAAAATGTTGTTAATACTATTCATAAAAACTATCTTATATCCCATTAAATAATAATATTTTAATAGTATATCATTTTTATTGAAACTAGGTACAGCTTACAACAAAATCTATCGAGGAAGGCCACTCTAGAATGCAATGCAATCCAAGTGAGTGTTTTCTTTAGTGAAATATTCCTTTGGTGTTGCATATAACATAATCAAAAAATATATCTTTTATATATTTTACATTATCTATAATCAGTTTTTTGTGAAATTAATTCTACCAAAATAACTTGAAATTGTGTGTGACACAATCCATGTATAGTGATGCGTATATGTCAACATAATACGTTGTTTTATATAGCTCAATATAATTATGGTGTAGCATAAAAAAAATAATGTATGTAAATAAAAAATAATTTATCTCATAAAATCTTGGGGTGTAACAATATACCCATGTAAAAATGAATTTCACCCTTCAAATTCATTATTGTTTTAAAAGGTTTACTGTATGAACGTTTATTTTATAGTAACCTGCATAATAAAAAGAAATAAAAAAATTTAATTTTAACAAATAAATTTAGTGAAATAACAGTTACACAAATTAACTCATCATTGGGTTTCCAAATTATATAAAATTTGGGGGAAGTTAAAACATTTCTACATATGAAAAATCCAACCATCCTGTTTTGATGGATTATGGTAGAGAACAGTGTTAGGATAAGGTTAACAACTTGAATTCCATAAATCTTGGATAATTTACAAGGTAATATGATAATTAAAATAAGAAGGTACTAATTTAACATTTCTTTCATAATCCTTTCCCTAATGTTGATGAATTTTGAATGCGAGGAAATAAATACAGGATTTTGGTAAAATCTCACCATTGTTCATGCCCTAAACAATATCCACATCATCTCTTATTTAAACAAATGATGTTGAATTTTTCATTCAAGAAGTTTCAGTAGATCATGTGATATTATGATAGTTAATTCCATTTGTCTCAATAAAAAAGGTATAACTTGTAATAAAATATGAATAAGTCCACCTATTGTGATATAATACATTAATCTAAGAAACATCAAACAGAATATATCTTATACTATTTGTAATTAAATAAAATTACAATCCTTCCAATAAAATATAAAAAATTAGAATGATGTGAACTAAATTAGAATAACATTTATCCTCTATATCTTGTAAGTAAGTTCCCTATTATCATATTCCAAAGAAGTGAATACCGTAATCATGTATTCTTTTGAATCATTGTAATAACTTGAATTACCACAGAACCATAGTGAAAAAATGCACTCTTTAAAAATTAATTCTTTCCACACACCAAAAATAACAAATATATATATATACTCAAACCAAAATATCTCTTTCTCGATATATCAGTAATGAGCTCATTAATACTATCAAATATCTCATTACCTTTATATACTTTCATAATGTGCAAATCCTGTGCTTTCCAAAAATCATTGAATCACTTTTCATAGTTATCTGTACCATATACTTACGAAAAAACTAAATGGACAAATACATATATATATTAAAATATTCCATAATACTATAAAATATATTCAATAACACTATTTTGGAATCCCATTACCTGAACACTTAATCATTTCACAACAATGTTGTCAAAACCAACATCACCAATATTGATCACATGTGATTTTCATTTTTTTAATTAAGATTTTTCTGATGAAGATCATTATCATTAACCATTGGATTTGGTAATTTGTTATAATAATTCCTCATGTCCATTCAATAGTTCCATTGAAGTGTGTGTGGTGCATTATTTGTAGTCCTTTCTCAAATTAAATCATTATAAACCTTTTCCCATTACTTCAACACTCAACTGCTCGTTGAATTTATTTTCCACACATTAATCATTTTATTGTCCTTTTATGAGAACATCTACCATTATTATTCCCACACATTGAGAATAAGGAATCATTCAACATCTTTTCACCACTTTATTGAGATATTCTCATGAACTCCATCTTTCATTTCTTGTCAAAGCCATAAGATTGTTATGTAACACTATATTACATGAATAACTAGATAGAAAAATGAATCATTTCTTCATAACTACTACTATATATTATATATAATTCCTTTAAAAGAATTGGTTTTAATCCACTAAAGAATTGGTCAACTATACAGTCAAGCTGGATGATAAAACCAAAAGCAGACCTTTCAAGTCTTGTAAAACATTCATTGTATGTACCAAAAGATTCATCATCATTTTTAATAATCTCAAGGAACTCCTTTTCCAAATCAGTTTGAAGAATATATTGAAAGTACATATTTAAAAATATGTTCTTCAACTCATCCCATTCCATTGATTCAATTTTACATTGCTACATTGTATTATTAATTAGATTCCACAGTAGTTCTGCATCACCTTATAAATGATAAACAACAAATATAACTTTTTATTGATCTGAATAGAGAAGGTTGTAAAATATATTTCCAATGGTTGTGATCTAATATTTAGAAATAATGGGATTATATGACCCACTAGAAGATGGTGGACGTTGCCTCATGAAGGACTTAATTGAATGTTAGTCCCATTACTGTTTATTTGAATGTCTATAATGATTCATATATTGTGTAAGGATATTAATAGTGTGTTTCATTCCATATCCCATAACATTATGTTGTTCAGGAGGTAAATCATTGCATTTCCCATTGAATTTATTGTTGACATAATTTCTTTGGGTTCCATCCATTGTCAAAACCCAAAAAAGAATATGGTGATAGGAAAAAATAATACTAGTAAAACAACATTATCAAGGGGGTGTACTTTCAATAACTAACATGTCAGGTTTAATAATAGGTAATTCATCATCATTACCATAATTCTTGGACAATAACATATAGTTATACATACCCTTATGGAAATACCTATACATACCATAGAATTATCTATATAGAACTCAATAGTGTTTCTACATCCTAGTTTAAAAAGGCTATCTAAACATTCACTCTGATACCAACACTAGTAACCCATGACTGACGTACATGGACATTACATTTCTTTAATGGAATACATTATACATTAAAAAAATATACTACCAAATATCGTATATGTTTAGTGACTTGGAAACATGGAATATAGTCTTCTAACTTGATGAATGATCATCAACAAATCCCATTAAGCTATTCTCCTTTTGTTTTCCTACCTAAAACAAATCATTATATCATGGAAAAAAGAAAACATAAAAATTTTGATATCAAAATCTCAATAATATAAAATTTAGAGAACATAAAATAGTCTATAAACATATTAATGTAAAAACATTAGCATCCTTTTTAAATATCAAAATCTTGATTTATGAAATAAATTTTCGAATTACGTAAGGAATCGGCTATAAAGGAATATTAACCATGAAAAAGTAGTATTGGCATAAAATATTTAATTGTTGAAGAAAAAATCAAATAATATGACTTCCATATTAGACAAGGTATTTCTTCCAAGACAATCATAGTGGAAAATTTCCATTACTGTATTGAGTTTAATTGTCATTCCATCCATATATTACAGAACCAAAATTTTACTTGTTGTTCCAGCCCGATATTACTGAACTAGATTTACATGTCATTCCAGTCATGTCTATATAATGATATATAAATCTTTACCCAATTCATTGGATGTATATATAGGTCTCAACCATATCATAGTCCAATAATTCTTACATGTACCATAAAAACATAAATATTTCATTGTAGAATTATCCCTGAAATAAAATTTATCTTTTAACGACATTACATCATAAAAAATCGATATAAATTATCATTCCATAATTAATAAAATCAAAGCAAAGTAATAATAGGGATATTAATGTAACCCATTAAAAATATTGTCATCTTAGATGGAAAATATTCTTGAAAAATCATTTGGAATTATTTTTTAGGAAAATATACTTTCTTCATCAAAAGCATTCTCAACTCTCAAAACTCAATGAAATATTAAAATAAAATAATTTATTTGACGATATACATAAAATAATGTAAAGTATGCTTCATATAAATATGGTTTTATGGATACATAAAAAATCTGATCATGCCGTATAATTTAAAAAACTTTCATCTCGTACTGTTAATGAAAAATAAAAGGATGATTCATTTCATACTGATTAATAAAAAATCACTAATGGGTAAAATTTTATAAAAAAAAATATAATAATAGAAGTAATATTATATGTTTAGGAAAAATGGATGTGGATGATAAATATACCCTTTTAAATACTTGCCTATAAACAATCTTATAAAATAATGAGATTAAGAAATTATCACATACCATAGGTCTGATATTCTTCGTATATATATATATATAAATCATGTATAGTGGGTTTAAACAAATTATAAAATTTTAATATAACCATAATAATATTTATGATATCATATATGATTCCATTATGACTTTATATTACCCATTCATTTATCAATTCCATGCTAAAGCAACGTTTTGGGAAATAATAGATTCATTTATCATGCATGTTTTTACTTGTTATTCTTGATTTTATTACATAGTAAATTATTAACATAAAAAGATGATTTTAAAAATAATTTATATATCAAATATATTGAGTATATAAATTAATATTAAAGATAGATAAATGAAATGGAATACACTGTTCATGGAGACGGTAGGCCATATGTATGGATGAACGTTGTTTTTGTTTTTTTATTGAATTTAATAGAGAAAAAAATGGAATATATATATACATAAACCTAGTAGAATGATTATTTCATATATTTCATGATTATTTATTATAAATAAATTATAATCATTCTCAAATGCTTAACATGGAGAATGAATCTCATTGTGTCGTGGAGGTAGTAAGTCGTACGTACACCCGAGCGACGATATCATTCACATGATGGTTAAATGATATGGAATTGGATGGAATATTAATTATTCATAATATGTATAATGTTATATTCATTATTAATATCCATTATAGATATCATTATACCAATATAAATTAATTAATGTTAAATATCATATTACAGCATGACATGGAGACGGTAAGAGGTACGTACACACCCATGGTGATATTATTATTCATAGGATAGATAAAAAGAGGTATAAGGTAATCCTATAATTATAATAACATCTCAAAATGTATAAGACACTGGATCTTTTACTTTAGTATGGTATAACATAAGAAGAGTAAGTAGAAGAAAAAAATAATTTTGATAGAGGTAGTAAAACAATTTCCTCTTTCTAGTATCTCTAATTGATTTGAACAAAAGGTCTGCATAGGAGAGATTTCATCCCTATGTCTGGCCTCTAAGAGGAAGGGAGGGATTTTGGGAGCTTATTTATGCACATTTTATATGTGTAATGGGATTTAACGGTGTGAGTTAGTGGTAGAGATAGTGGCCGTTTATATGTAGATAGACATACACTTTAGGAATGTCTTGAAATGTTAATTTATTCTAAGTTGATTTTCGGTTCATAATAGTCCCAACAACATTTATTTATAAGATAAGTTTATTTTTGGCCTAAATCCTCTCAAACAATAAAATTTATACATGTTATGCTTTTATTTAAAACCTTATTATTTTGATTCATCCTTATTTAATATATTTAATTTTATTTGTGGAAATAATATTATAAATATTTAATGGTTATAAATATTTACATATGTATTGAAAATTGTCCATAATTTGTAAAATTTATTACATTTTAGACAATATAAATTTTTCATTTAAAATTTTAAGTATATTTGTGATTTGAAAATAATTTCATAATATGTTGGATTTTTAAAATATCAATAGTGTTATTTTTGACACTATTAATTAATTTGATTTTAAATAAAATACACATTAAAGATAATTTTAAGAAAACATTTAATACACTCCTAACATGTAACAGTTACCAATATAATTTATGGATCACATTAATTAGTTTAAATGGTATTTATTTTAATATTTTTAAAACCATTTATTTGAAATTTTTACCAATAAAATAATTTATAAATAACAATTATAACTTCATTAATGGTAATTATTAAGTATCTGAGTAAATGTAAAAGAGTTAAATAACATAATTATATTTCATGAGACTATTTTTTTTAGTTTTATGATGTTCATTACTATATTAAAATTATTATTCTAATAAGATATTAGAGAGTGACATGAGGTCACTTTATTTATTTAGTTATAATTACATGAATTTCATGGAAAAAATTAATTACATGATTCCATTACAACCCTTAGGTGATATTGGTCAACTTGAATTAATCTAATAGTAATTTTTAAGGTTTTAGGATAATTTTATTATCTTTATCTTATAGTTTGTTACACTGATTTAACTAATTTACCTGTAACTATGGTAAACAAAATTACAATAGATACTATTAATAATATCCTAAAATATAAAATTACATATTAACCAAATTTTGACCCACTTATTTCGAATATGTAATCCATTATTCAATATCCAAAAACCTATGTTTCAGTAATTAATTTAATATTAATTCTCATTGTCAAAACCGGAAAGCAGATTCTTAAGATGTAAAATCTATGAAAATATTCACATGTGTTTATGTCCAATTTCAATATGAAGTTATGTAAAATCATAATAATTGGATTATATGATAATAATATAATCCAATTATAATTTAAAACCAATCAAAATTATAATATGACTATATAAACAAATTAGTTGAAAATGTAGTTTTGTATTAAAATGACGTATTTTCAACTATTCATTAAAATATGAAATTTATGATAAAAATACCAAAAATTTAACCAAAGTAAATTATGATGTATTGATTAAAAAAAGACATTTATTTTTTCAAATAGAAATTAAAAAAGTTTTAAAAACTAGATTTAAAATTAGTGTGCCATCAAAATGAGTCAAAATTGCATTTTTTAATAATACTTCTTTTATCAAAAAATTATATTTGTTAACATATACTATTTTAGAAAATACAAAATATGAATGTTGATGTTATATAAAATTAAAAATCTTGTAAATAGAATTCATAAGTTCTAGTTTATATCCCAATAAATAATACCATTTTTATAATATATATTGGTTTAGTGAAACTCGATATTTGGTACAATGCAAGGTATCGAAGAAGGTAACTCTTTCATGTAATGAATGATAAGTCATTGTTTCATTTAGTGATAGATTCGATTGGTGTTTCATATAACATAATAAAGAATATTTTATTTATATATGAAAAAAATCTACACTCATTTTTTCATGAAATTAATTCTACCAAAATAACTTGAAATAGTGTATAGCATAAGCATAGTATAGTGTTGCACATAGGGAAAGCTAATATAGTTTTGTGTATAACTCTGGTTAATAATGGTGTTTCATAAAACACAAGAAACCAAGATAATGAAAAATAATCTATCAAACAAAATCATGGGTTGTATCATATATTATGATCATAAGATAACAAATTATACATCCTTGTATAAGGTTCTAAACATCTTTCAATGAATATTCATAGAGTTGGTAAGGGAGTGTGCCACTGAATGTATTACCTCCCTATGAAGGTGAATAATGTGGCTAATTCAATGAGAATGAATGATAATTTTATGTTATCCATTATGAGGATATAAATAGGGAAAATAACCTATAATTTTTAATGAATAAAACTATAAATCATAATTTATGTGGAGAAGTTCTATCCTTCACAACTAAAAACTAAACCATCATTTATTTAAATATCAATGACGTACGAAATGACTATATTTAGTAATATAATAAGGTAATTAATATTCAAATTATTAATCATGAGAATAATGTAATTATAAAATTTGATAAATAATTATATGTCCCTTATTAATATAATGGAATAACAACATTTTATAAGATACTCAAATACCATCACTCCTTATGTGTCCTAGAATTATAAAGTTGTAGTGAGGTATCCAAAATAAATTATAGTAGGAAAATAAGAATAATGATGTTGTAGATTATATATTTTTATTCTATGTCTCTGGAAAAGTTAAGGTTTGATATCATGTTACTAAGGGGGTGATTAAACAATTACACATTTCTATTTAGAAATGGGATAAAATGTCCATGGATTAGATTTTATGTATTCTTAAGAAATGTAAATAGTGTAATTCCATTTGGTTTATATTTCATCATTTAATTTATATGATATAATATTTTTAGCTCCATAAAAATTCCATTAACAATATAAAATAATTTTTACGTGTTTATTCGGTGCCACATTACATTTTATCAGATCAGGGTCTGAGGTTTACTTGGATGTTATAAAATAGTCCTTTAGAAGAATTTACAGCAATGTTGGGTGTTATCAATGCTTGTAAACCAGAGACTACTTCTTAATTTGAATAAACCATTAAAACACTAGATAAAATTAAAATATCTAATTATATTGATATAAATAGAGGTTGGGATCATTATCTTTCTCTGGAAGAGTTATTATAAAAAATATTTTCCATTCAATCTTTCAAAATTAACCATTTAAGGCTCTACATATGAATATGTGTAGAATGTGAACATGATGGAAATGAATTAAATAGAGAATGATACTATGACCAAATCATTCATAAGATATTTTATAGGTGGTTCAAACCACTGGGGGTTCTATTAAAGAATCTTAATGTTTATGGAAGAGTTAAATTGATAATCATGGTCATTATTTTTTTACTTAATTTGGACACAAGGAATTCAATTAAATATCACCATGATAGAGGGTTATAAGATACATGAAGAAGAAAAAATTAATCTGTAGATAAATTTGAATGTTAAAAACAATAAAAAATGTTCTATTAATAATTTATATTATTGTAATTTCCCTAAACCTCTCATAAGTGCATGATGTGTTCCATGCATCACTTTTGAGAAAGTTCATTCTGGATCCATCACATGTATTGAACTCAATCGTTGTACTACTAGTACATGGACTCTCATCGAGGGAAAAACCATTGGAGATCTTATATTATAGACATAATGTTCTAAAAACAAGACCACTCATCTGGTTATAATTCAATAAAGGAATCAGCAGTTTGACGAGGTGACATGAGAAACAAGAGAAGTAACAAAGTTGAAGAACCCATAATAATTTTTATCTAATTAATGAAAATTTAGTGTGTGAATTTTATTTTATGGGGAAGGAATGTAAAAACCAACATTATTATCCCATTAATGTGTTTAATACCTTGTTATAATTGCAATAAACAACTAAAATGAACTAAAATATATTTCATTTAGATAAAATATGATGTAAGAACCAAGTTATCTATTTAAGGTATGAATGATTCATTTTGAGTTTATACTTAATAATATTCAGTAAAACATGTCGTGGGATGGTTGCAAGTCTATTACACAATGTGACTGGGCCCTACACGTTGTGTACTATTATGTACATGTCATGTATGGAGGTATAAATTCCATGTAATCCAAGGTCACGACTATGAAATGGTATGGGTAGAAATTGAACAGATAGATTTTTGTTCTCAAGTACATGTCATATACTTTTATTATTAAGTCAAGCAGTACTGTCTTTTTTTAAAGAATAGAAATAAACCCCACCTTCGATGATAATTTCCCTATGAACTCTGAATAGGGATTCTTGTCTCATTTTTTTGTTTGACACTCGATTCGAACACCTGCTGATCCATTAAAATCCTCTCACTGAGTTTTTAATTCCTTTTGAGAATATATTTATGATTTATCCTCTAAAAATGTTATTGATTTGTAGTGTTTATTCGCATTTTTTGATCCACTCTATTCTATGTCTATTCAATTCCTGACATTGGAAGAGGAAATTCACACGAGAACGAGGTAGGTGGTATCCTGCCTTTTCAAAATTGTCATGTTGGTTATATGAATTGGAGTGTTGCATGACAATTTTTGGGTGTCCCCAAATTGAATATTGATATATCTAGTTACATAGTGTTAATTAGGTAATTGATTTAATGGTTATAAGAAATGTTAGAGATTTTTATCCATGATTGAGGTCCACCTAGTGGGTGCATTTTCCAATGGATGACCAACTATTAGTCATTTGGACTGGCATTACTATGGTTATACCATTGATTTTTTTTGTGTTATTTAAAATGGAATTATTTAATGGAATAATTATCCCACTAGATTTTTTGTAATAAACCATGTAATAGTTTATGTTACATGTTCTTTTTTATACTTGAATTATTATAAACCGGGCTTGGACAGGATACATGTTGAGATTCTCATATAATTATTTTTTACCTTTAAACATGCTGAAATGATTATATACCATGTTTCGACCCTGATTAATAGCTAAAATGATTATATAGATGGTTTTGTTCATGTTTGGTGTTATGTTTCTCTATGGTTGTATGTTTAGGTTGAACACTCTATGAGTGGTACTATAATTCCAATAAAGCATCATAGGACTAGACTCATTTATAAATTTAATAAATAAATGAAATGAATAATGAAGTTTCTCCCAAGACAATGGATAAGTTGGGAATCGGTCTTCACCCATACTTGATTACATTATCTTATGAGAAATCTGATGTACTTATTATTGAGAACCTACTATTTAAGTCATTTCGTATTATACACTTCCTATTATATATATATTTATTTATTTATTTATATATTAGCTGATAGATCAGTAAAGATCGTGGATGGTTTCCTATTGGAATTAAGTCTCACACCCTCTTTGGGTCATGATTTTGTGTCTAAACAGATTACATGATTGTAGTTGTTCATCAGGGAATACACCCTTCTACTAGTAAATGATTTTCTATTTACAAGTAGGAGAGCATGGGAACGGGTCGGGTCTTGCTTTGATTATTTATATTCAATTATTCTTTTTTTATTTGTAACATATATTGTGGATTTCTGCAATGTACGTATAATTGTTGTTTTCTTATAACATAACTTGTTGCATCATCTTTTGTATGGAATGATATTTTGTTTCTTATCAGTATTCTGCTTTAAATTTTAGTAATATGTTGTTTACTATTTCCACAATTTTATTATTATTGAATCTATCATGTTTCAATCATCCAATGAGGTTATAGTTTCCCCACTATCACACCCTAAAACCTCATTACTAGTTGGCAGCCAATAGTGTTTGGGGAAATTTCCTTGAGGCAATGTGGCCATCTGGGTATAGGGCACTTTTGAGTGGAATCCATATTCGGGGTGTTACAAAGTGGTATAATTGGAGTTTATTTGATTTTTTTCATTATTTTTTGGTGATAATAAAATGAGATGGAAATTAATGGGATTTGGTACTATGATCTGCCTAGGGGTAGCTACCTTATGTATAAGATAAAACCAAATTACCTTAAATGAAATTGTAATTTTCAGATTTTTAGCTATTACAATAGATTTAATTTTACCACTGGGGGAAAAAATTATTTTGTGCTATTATTTTTGATATCATTGTGGTTCAATTTTTTTGAAACCCGATGATATGATGGGATACCATCTCGTGCATCATAGATGAACCTATTAGAAATCAAATGTGATGCATTCTTGCTATGCAATTTGGAGATCATTACTGATTGCATGTGGTTGTGGTAGTTGTCATGATAGATATGCATGATGTTTTGATAGGTACTATGAAATATATTCCTACTATTGTGATAGTTGTATTGGTGCATTTTATGGTTTAATTGGATAGATGCCAAAATTATGTTGATGAGGAGTATGGGGCCTCTTGGATAAGAATTTGGTGGATCAGGTTTCGTCCATGAGAATATGGTTTGTTTTTATGCGCTATATTAGGAATCCAATCTTTGATTCATGGGTAGTATGGCCCCCAACTAATTAGAATTTGGTACACCGTTTCCTTATTCATCAAAAATCAGCTGTTCTAATGATGATTCTAAGGCTTACTATAACGAAAACTAGAAACAAGTCATGTGGGTCCATGGACATAGACCATTTGTTCTTCTGTTCAAGAAGAAATGTACATTTTATTAAGTACATGCTATGTTCTCTGAGTGGACGCCAAGTGGTAGTTTACCGTGTTTCCAGCTGTGTGGGATTGAACATGAGACATTGGGTTTTGAGCAAAAAATGTTGTTAGTGTTACATAAACTGCTTGTATTTTACGTACGAAGAACTTGTGTGAGTATGGATTTGTAGAAGAACCTATCTAATACCAGGAAAGCTCAGCCAGGGACAAAGTCCCTGACCATTTATTAAAGAAAAGGAAAAAGTACAGTAAAAACCGGTTTAGGAGAACCGGAATCCTTACAACCAAACAACTGATCCCCCAAGCACAAACGACATCCGAAATTCAAAAAACAAAAACCACGAACCCTGATCCTTCCTCGAGCCGCGCGAAACCTCGAGAAGCGTTTCACGCGACAGCCATTACACAACCAGCGAGAAATCCGGAACCACACACATCTCCACCACGTGCGTCCACCACTGCAGGTCGCCGACGAGACCATCAAGCATCATCGCCAGAAAAGCCATCACAGAACACCACCAAAAGTCATCCGACCACCGTATTCACAACTTCCCGAAAATCACAGGAACCCGAAACAAGCGCTCCTCAACGATGCCAAATAACAGGGCCTCGCGACGTCGACGCACCACCCAGAAGGACCCAGACGTGTATCTAACATGTTTACATGACCAATCAATCGTACTTACATGCCCAAGTGGGATTTTAAGGGGACACAACATGTTTAGGTTCTACATGCTGTGTACCCCACATTGGTAAAATTTTGAGGATTTTCTTCTCATGTTTAGTTCTTTGTATCTGGAACTACATGTCTGGATGAATAACATTATATTGAGGTGTTTATGATGGAAATTACAGTTAAATTCCACCATAATGACCTCTCGTAGTACTCTAAGATGGTAGAGAAGAGCCTACCCCAATTTTTGTAGGCCAAGGGCTACCAGTGGATCCTCAAATACTGCTAGCTGAGGCACCAGTGGTTTTTACAGAAGGAGGTGTTGGGACATAGTTCCATGACAATTTTTTTTGGTTTATGAATTCCTTCTAGGGAGCACGTCAGCCTATCAGTTCTACGGGTGATCTGACTAGAGTGTTCTAACATCAAAATCCATGTACCTTTTCTTGGGATGTGGGTCCTCTTACTAGAGATTCATGGTTTGAGACCATTCCTTCTCTTGTTGAGCAATTGAATATTCCTCCTGAGTGGAGGGTCGAGCTCGCTTCATATATGTTTCTTTATTATGATAAGATTTTGTGGGATTTTGTTACTCAAACAGGGAATCCATGAGATATACCATGTAGATACATCCAAAGACTCTTCAATGAATATTTATACCGTGAGACATTGATGGTCGACAAAGCCTTAGAGTTCATGAATCTAGAGTATATAACTCTATTAGTTATGAATTTAAAAACTCATTTTACTAAAATCCAGAACTCCACACCTATTTCGATGGGTAACGATCTTCCATAGGCTATGTGATTTTAGGATGGTCACAATTATGTCATTGGATCACAGGTGAATATCTTTAATCTGACTAAAATATCTGCTATAGTGAACTAGAAACTGATTACCAAGTGGAATCATAGGGAATCTGGAGGTGCAATCCAGGGTTATTTGGCCCCGAGATCTGGTACTGCCTCATCATGTTGAATAAAGCATCATCCATAGCATACTCATGAATAATAATTAGTGATAATATTTTTCCAGGTAGCCAAGGGATGTTCTACATATGCAGAAAATTAGAGGAGACAAAACCATATTTCGCGATGGACCATGTTGAATGCCGAGCCTATAGAGAGATGGGCCATTTTCTATGCTTCTATAGGATTTTTCCATCGACAATTAGTGAGAGAGGGTCTGCATAGACTTCAAGTTACATAGTTGGGGAAACATCTTCTCACCAATCAAGGAACTAGAATACTTCTGGATTCTTAGAAAAAGGTGGTGTCTATGGTTGAGGTAGCCATGCTCAAGGTTTTTAGATATAGTATAGTGCATTAGCTCTGTGTAGTGAAGCTATGTCATAAGGCCAATGTATAGGCCAGAATATTGATGTAGAGAAGACCCATAAAGAGAAGAATAACTGACCTTGTACTATTAGATTTATTATTATAGTCGCATTCATTTTATCTTCTTAACATTTTTATATAGGGTATT
Organism: Viscum album; assembly: GCA_963277665.1. Classification (NCBI taxonomy): domain Eukaryota; kingdom Viridiplantae; phylum Streptophyta; class Magnoliopsida; order Santalales; family Viscaceae; genus Viscum; species Viscum album. The sequence continues at coordinate 2,138,976,684 of OY728163.1, read as the reverse complement.
CATGTTGTTTCATATCTATACCTATTTCAAAGAGTCTTGGAAACCATGTTTTTACTTCTAATGATGTTATGAAACTGGTCACTCTATGGGGCATTAGAACTGAAAGTCTATGATAATGCAAGGAGTGAGCCTTGAAATTGGTGGGTGTCACTTCATTTGTGATGTCTATGTATTATAGGTGATAGAAATTGATTTCATACTCCGAACAGAATAGTTAGTCTCCTTACATTCATTTGTTTATTAGTATCTCCGTGTGGTGAGTTTAACATCACCAGGGGATGGTCGTCTCTACACATGGGTGAATGGGATGTCAAGGTGAGCCAAGCTAGACCTGATCACTATGGAATTACGGGGATAAGAAACAATGATTTCGATATTATATTTAGATGATGAGGAGACTTGTCAGATGTATTTTCCTCCAACAGGTGATCATTTCACGGATGCCTTCCCAAATGTTATTTTTGGTTAACCTCCCGTAATAAAGGTGGAGTTCCTTATTTAGAATGTAATAGGAGCTTCAACATTATCCATTCCTACTTATATAATGGATACGATGGAGCTTCAAGAACTCAAAAGGAATCTAGCCGATTCGGATTGTAATGGTTTCATCTGACCATGTACTTCTAATTAGTGATTCCTAGTCCTTTTTTCTGAAAAAGGCAGACGATGCCATCAGTCTAGAAATGGTTTACAGAAATTGAACCAATTTACCATTAAGAACAAGTATCCAATTCCCCAATTAGATCATATCACTGATCAGATCTGTGGAGCTCTGGTATTCAATAAGATCAATTTGATATCTAGTTATCATCAAGGGCATGTTAGGTCATCAGACGTGCCTCACACAACCTTTTAGAGTAGGTGTGGTCTATATGTGTATTTGTTCATGCTATTCGGTCCCATGAACACACCTACAGTTTTTATTGAACTGATTAACTGAGTGTTCCATCATTATATTGACTCGTTACATATGTTTTTCATAGATGATATCTTGGTGTATTCTCATAATTGACATGACTATTCCTCCCATCATTAGATTATTTTGAGTATACGGAGAGAGAATTAGTTATAATATAACCTCACAAAGTTCCACTTCTGGATGGATTAGATTAAATTACTTGGTAATATCATATTAGAGACATGAGTATTAGTGTACCAAGTGATGGTGAGAGAATGAGTTACATGGGAGAACCCAAAGAACATCTTTAAGGTGGGGAGTCTTATGTAGTAGGATGGTTAGCACATGCTTTTCATACTCGAATTATCACCCTTAGCATTGCCGATGATGTTCTTGACATAGAATGGTGTGAAGTATGAATTTTCAGATTCATGTGAGACAAACTTTTAGCATCTTAATGGGAGATTACTGTCAGGACCAATACTGATTTATTCAGAGCTGGGAAAGAGTTACAATGTGTACGGTGACATATCAGGTATCAGTCTGGGAGTTGTTCTTATGCAGGGTGTTCGAGTCATTGCATATGGGTCTCACAAGATGAGGACACGTGATAGAAACTACCCGACACATGATCTCATTTTAGTAGTGGTTGTTCATGCAATAGGTTTTTGGAGACAGTACTTATTGTTCAATTGTTTTGTGGTGTACACTAACCACAAAAGTCTGAAGTATATTTTTTTTAAGGGAGATCTGAATTTGAGATAGTGATGGTGGGTATACTATATTCATTCCTTTTACATAATGCATGCCTACACACCTAGGAAAGAAATGTAGTGGTCGAGGCATTGGTTATGAGGAATCAGATACAGGCTGTACGACAAGCCATTTGTGAGTGGAAGATTATGGGCTTATTCTATAAGATATATGTGGAGGCGCATGATAGGAGGGGAAATAATTCTAATTCATTTATATATGTTACCTCTACCTTATGGGATAGAGTGATTATGATGAATCTATCAGACTCTGACGGACTAGATCTATGGGAGATTATTTTACAAGAGAACCCTTATCATAGTTGGATAGTATGCAAAGACATGTTTATGCGATTATATGGGAATGTATGGGTTTTGACAGACAGTTGCTAGGAGATGTTCTCAGATTTTCAGGCTATAGTTTGTGGAGTGAATCATGGATTCACCAAGATTTATTAGGATTATCATCCATAGTACTAGTGGATTGGTCTGATGGAAGATGTAGCTAGTTTTTTCATGAGTTGTTCCACCTGTCATTAGGTGAAGGTGGATCAGTGACCAACCAAACTATTACAGCAGTTACCCATTCCAAAGTGGAAATGAGATGATATAGAAATGGATTTTTTGATAGGTTTAACAGGTTAACCCCAATGAAATAATAATGTGTGGTTAGTTTTTGAAAGGCTTATGAAGATCACTTTCTCCTAATCGATGAAATAAACCGTTATTGTTAATGAGATTGAAAAGGTGTATATTCAAAAGGCAGGGAGACTACATGGGATTCTGTGCACGGTCATTTTCACATAGATATTCCTTCTTTAGGACTCATTATTAGTAGAGTATTAAGAGTGTGTTGGGTAGATAGGTTCACCTGATCACAATATACCACCCTCAGACTGAAGGCCAATTAGAGTGTACAATACATGTTCTAGAGGACATGTTTTGACAACACATAATGGATTTTAGGGTCACTTGAGAGATGCACATTCCCCTGGTTGAATTCCCCATTAATAATATTTATCATGAAATGATTCAAATGAGACCTTATGAGGATTTATATAGTATTCCATTCAGTTCACCCATGTGTTGGTTGAAAGAAGCTGAGGCAATTTTTGTGGGACCATGTCTCATGCAGGAGACATCTGAGTAGGTCCTATTGATTCAAAAGAGAATGGTCACTACATAGTTTCATCAAAAATCATATGCTGATTCCCATAGAAGACCTATGGAGTTTGAGGTTGGCCATCAGGTTTTCTTCTTTGTGTCTATGAGGATGGGACATATAAAAATTAGGAGATAGGGTAAGCTTTCCCAGATATAAGTCATGATGTTTGAGATTCTGGATAGAGTCAGACTAGTTACCTATCAGTTGTAGTAACATTAAGGGTATATGTCTATGCACGAAATCATCTATTTTTCCATGCCACGCCACTATCACACAAAATCATTTCATGCCTTTCTGACCAATGATGTTGAGTTGAAGGTAGATGTGTATTTATAGGAGCATCCTATTTCAATCGTGGATCGTAGTATGAATGTTAACTACGGTCAGTCTGTTCCTTTGGTATAAGAGATATTATAGCACGACCATGTGTAGGAATATTCATGGGAGTGGGAGGTTTTTGTACGATCATAGTGGCTGAATTTTTCCTCAGATAATTCTTCATGACCCTTGGAAGTGAAATTATTGGATAAATTGCTTTAAGGGTGATGTTTGTAAGAACCCAGTTCTTCCATTAAGGTAGAAAATTTTCTTTATTAGTTTATACATAAGAAAATAAGGTAATACTGGTTATGGGCTGGCTAAAAGAATGTTACCTAACATGAAGGGGGGCGACTCATTGTTTAATTTTATGTGCATGATGTTTATTGATGGTTAAAAACCTTATAATCCCATTGCATACTTGTGTAATGGTCTGGCCCGAAATTTTACTGACACAAAGTGTAGTCTCATGTAGACACCATGTAATTTTTTATTAATTCATGCTATAGAAACATTTTTTATAGACATATAGAAATGAACCCCACCTTCAATGAGTTGTGCGCAAAAGCTATCCGAACAACAATTTGCCTCCCATTTCATTGTCTGACGAACGATTTGAACACTATCTTATCTGTTGAAATCATTTCAGTGAGTTCTTGATTCCTTTTGATTTTTTCTTCTCGATTTATCCTCTGGACCTAGTTATTAATATTTTATATTTTATTCTTGTTTTTTAGATCAACTACATTCTTGGTTGAATGTTAGCCTGATGTTGGATGTGGAGGGTTATATGAGAATGAGGTAGATTATCTCATGCATTTCACAAATTGTCCCGTAGATTATATGTGTCGGAGTGTTGCGCACACATTTCCGGGTGCCTCCAAATTTAATATTGATATATGTTGTCACCTAATGTTGATTAGGTAATTTATTAAATTTTTTATAAGGATTATTTGATATTTTCAGCCTGGACTGAGGACAACATTGTGGGTGCATTTTCCATTAAATGGCCAATTTTTTTCCTTTTTTTGGGATACCTATGGTCCTAGCATTGATTTTATTTTTGGGTTATTTAAAATGGAATTGTACAATTTAATTATTATCTAATTGATGTTTTTATAGTAAATCCTACAAAAGTGTAAGTTACACAACTAGAAAATGGCTTCTACAACAGACCTATTGCCACGGTTTTAAAACCGTTCATTAGGTCTTTCTTATGTGGAATATAGACACGATTTTTATAACCATGGATATAGACCACATATCTAGCCACAATTAGGGGGCTTATATCAATGGTTTTCAACATAGTGTCTATAAGACATTTTTTGAAGGCCTAAAGCAATTGTTTTCCAATACTCTGGCTATAAGGTTCTCGCACTTCTGTAGGGGAAACATTTCCCACCAAAACATTGGAAGGAAGGCCTACTGGCATGCTTTTTTCGATATTGACATAGTTTCTATTACAATATATATCATAATATATACATATATATGTGAAGCATTCAATGGTGTTGTTGTGAGCATCACAGGTTGAAATACTAGAGGTGTAAGGATCAGAACTCGGAGGAAAAATTTATTATTTAGGCTATTGCCACGACTTACCAAGGTTATATCCATGGTTAAAACCATAGAAATGGCTACCTATTGTTATGGCTGTGGTTATAGGTCAATCGCCATGGTGTAGAATTATGGGGCCTACGTCCACAGTTTTCAAAATCGTGGAAATGGGTCGGGGCCTACTATGAGGGTGATAGAATTAATAGTTGGCCCAAACTATGGTGGTAGCATATGACGACAGTTTTGGGGCCTATTGTCGTGGTTTTGAAACTCGGATATATGGCTTTATTATTGTTGTGTTACATATTTTCCTTTTATGCTGAAATTCTTATACACTAGGTTAGTCCCTAATATATGCTTAAATGATTATATAATAGGTTTTGTCCCTGGCACAAGATGAAGTTCAAATATTTTGGATTTGGACCATGATTGACTATTAAAATTCTTATATAATTGGCCTTGATCTAGTTTGGTGTTCTGTTACACCATGGTTCTATGGTTTGGTTGAAGATTCAATGAGTGATACATGAATTCCACTCCAGGATAACTGGACAAGACTCAGTTATATATTAAATAATTAAATGAAATGACTAATGACGCATCTGACAAGCCAATGAATAATATATGATTCAGTTTTCACATATACATCATTTCAATATCTTCTAAGACTTATTTTTTACATAATTTTGAGAATCTATTGTTTACTGCATTCACAATTATAAACTGCCTATTATATATATATATATATATTATCTGAAACATATGCATACATATTTGATGGTTGCATATTGGGATTTACACTCACACCCTATTTTGGTTATGATTTTGGTCACGAAGAGACTATATGATTGTCAGTGTTGATCAAGAAAGGAGCCCTTCTATTAGTACATGATATTCTCTTTAGGAGTAGGAGAAAAAGGGAGAGATTCGAGGCATAAATTTATTCTTAGATTCCTTTTTTCTTTTATAATTTTGAACAAATATTGTTGATTTTTTTAGATTACCTATTTTAGCCATTTTCATAAAATAGAACATGCTACATAATCATTTGTATGGAATGATGATTGGTATCTTATCAATCTTCTGCTTTAATGTTTAGTTGTACGATGTTTACTATTTATGATGTTTTATTATTATTGATTATACTATGTTAAAATCAAACAATTATGGCATAATTTCCCCACTATCTCACCATAGTACCTCACTACTAGCTGGCATCCTCTCTCATTTGTGGAAATTCTCTTCAGGCCATGTGGCCAATCAGGTATGAGGCACTTTTTAGTGGAGTCCTAATCCATGATGATACATAATTAAAAAACACACAATAATTAATATATTATTATTTTTAAATATGGAAAATAATTAAGAAAATATTAAGATGAGTTAAACAACATGTAAACCAAAAATTTCTAAGACAAGAAATCTACATCCTCCTGCAATTCCAAAAATATTATTCCACATATTGTAGAAATGAATGGAAAAAAATTATATTTATTTTGTGAATTTTTAAATAGAAGTAAATATATAAGATGAATGAATTTAATTAAATTATGTAAGGTCATATGTATGATTTTTATAGGTTCATAAAACATTTTGTCACCGGATATATGAAAGTTGTTTATACTGTTGTTTATTATATTGTTATTGGATATGTGATCATTAGTAATACTTGTATCCAACAAGTATAAGTGGTATTTTAATCATAGATGTAAATAATGTTTTAAAAATAAAACATTCTACATAAAATTTTCATAAATAATTTCTGAATAAAATATTCGGTTGAAAATTAATTTTTGGATAATATATATTATTTAAAATAATTTTTATATATAATTAAATATAAATTTAACTTATTTTATTTAATTAAATTTTTATAAAAATAAATTGAAATAAATCTAGGAATCATTTGTCAAATATATAAATGTACAATAAAAAATCACTAATAAGAATTATAATTTAGTGATAGAGAATCAATGAAAAGTGTTTTAAATAAATAATGATTTTATTATGTATTATATTCATTTTTTAGGAGATAAATTTTAGGTATATAGTGTATAAAATTTAATGAAATGTTTTTTATGTATTCAAATAACAAATTAATTAAAATTTAATAAATATTACTTTATAAAGTATAATAATAAATTCAAATATATTTCTAAATTATAGACTTAAAAAATTATTTCTTTCCTTCTCATTTAGAATTAATTATAAAAATATTAGATATATAATATAGAAAAACATATTTCATTTTTACAATTTAATTATTTAATGTACGAAATATGGTCAATTTCTTCTTTAGATAAAATAATAAGTTACCATGGTAAATGAATTGATTTACTAATGTAAGATAAATATGAGGTGCAAAGTGTTAAATTAAGGTGGGATACCTAAAATAGCTATAAAATATCTATATATGGTGTGGTAGTGTAATATCACACCACCAATATTATTTTTATACATTAGATATATATAATATTTAAAAATATATTTAATATTAAATTAATTGATGACTATTTATGGAAATTATATGGAAGATAACCTATAAATGGACATCCCCCTTGTCCACTTCAAACCACACACATCCTTCAGTTATTCCATAAATAACTACTAAAATTACTGCACTTAAATCATTATTATAACATTTAAAAGAAGGCGGCATAAATTTATTCATATTAAGGAACCCATTTTTACATGTAGTGAGATCCTCAATGTGGATAAAATGATTTCAAGGATGATCGGAGTAAAGATAAGAATTTTATTTTTAATTTCCATTTGAATTTAATAAACATTTTTTTTAAATTAAAATTTAGGAAATTGTATATACTTTATTTCTAATACCCAATTAATTTTTATATTATCTAGTTTTTATATGGGTTATATTTATCTTTTCCATTTCATTACCCTTTGATTCAAATTTCATTCGAGATGATGGTATTAAATGGAGCCAATCAAGTCCCTTTTTGGTAAGGAATATTTCTCCTCCATTTTTGTATTATTTATATTAATTTTTGGATGAACTTCTTTTTAATTTTATGATTTGATAAGTTTATTTAAAATGATGTTGACATATTTTAATAAATTTGAATAGTATTTTTTATCTCTCCATCATTCGTTCTCTCACTTAGTCATTTTCAAACACTATTGTCTTTGATTTTATTTATGAATATGACTTTCCTTATTTTCATGGTTATCTAAAATAATATTTATTTAATATTGATTTATTTTTATTAAAAAATTATATATTTTATCTTTTTAATAAATTTTTTATAATTGGTATTACATTTTATTTGTCAACAAAAATATTCAACTCTCATATTAAGTATTTTTTATATTTGTAAATACTTTTAACTTTTTCAATATTCATTTGGATATACTCAAATAATTATTGACAGATTCATTCATTTGATAGATGTGATCCTTTCTTGTGGAAATTTTAAAAGAACCAATTTCGTTCTTGTGGTTTAATAAATCTATGATGAAATTTTGAATGCATTCATGTTTATGTGAAAAACATATATAAAACAAATCATTGTTTTATGGGTGGGAGAGGTTTTATATATCATTTTAATTCAATGGCTTATGCTTTATATATCATGGGATGACATCTCTAGGACAATGAACTGAGCATAGTCCACTATATCTATGTAAATGGGGAGTAAACCCAATTATCAATGTGAATTTGTTCCCTTTGTGATGATTTTATTGGAAGTGTGTAATGAAATTTAATCATTTCATATATTGAAATTACCTAATATTAGATGAATATTCAATACATTAGAAAATAAAATGCATAAAGATAGAGGTAGTTTTGGGTCTTTTGAATCAAGGAAAAGATTCTTGATGCCTCTAATAAAGATATTACCAATTACTAATATTCAAAAACATATCCTATTTATTGAATTTAATCCGAACATGAGTAATGTAATCCAAATAAAGGGTGGGATCAAATTTTTATTATAGGTATGCATGGGAGATACATAAGCAAAAAAATGAATATAAGGGTTTCAGAATATATAGCCTAATATTTGAAAAGAAAAACCAACCTATCAATGATCATAATATTGATATAAATAATAATGATTGGAAATTCATAATACATAAATAAAAAAGGAATCAAAGAACATGGTCCATTAGAGAATAACATTTGCATAAACCATGGAATCGTGGAATACAAAAATGTATATAAAATCATATTCATAGTCGTCATGGAAAATTTCAATAACATAATAAGGCAATATGTGGTCGGATAAACCTCTGGACTGTGACTCACCACCATACCTATTAGAGGCCATTACCCCAAATTGAAACAGATACACTCCTCAAACCATTATAGTAGTCAAGATCCACTTTTATGATTATCATAGTGATCAAAATCACTTACTGAACTACGTTTTGTCCCCATTATAGTACTATAAATCTCATGAGATATAAATATTAACCAAATGTATTAGATTAATATGTAGGTTTAAAACATAATTATTAAAAACCTAACCACTTTACTTTTTTATTACGTAACAACTATCACATAATGGAAATCCTACATATATATTCTATAAGAACATAAAACAATCAACATATCATTACACATGAAACAAAAATGTGTTTCATAAAAATTTCATCATTTCATAATGTTTGTTAAAAATAGTTATCATAATAATTTACTTATATAATAGAATCATAACCCATTGAAAAAATATAGGTTTCATAAGAATTTTATCTTGGAATAACTCATAGATGATAAAAGTAATTCATAATAATCTTATCATCGGAAATGAATGTAATTATGAGAATTAATAAGAATGTTTTATTTGGATCGTATCCCAAATAATTCATAAATAAACTCAAAAGATACAATTTTAGTTGGAAACTTATTTTGAAAGATTGAATTAATCATTTCTGGAGAAAGATATATTTTCATATTAATTTCATATTTCAATACTAATAATATTTTCTAATACATTTTCTTTGATAATAAACATAATAATATATAAATACCGCATTAAAAATCAGGTAAAGTATTTCATGAGGAAGATATAAATTCATATCAAAAAAAATTCTAAATCATAAACATTTAGAAAATAATTTTCCTAGAAAATATCCTTGAAAATTTATAATTAAATCTTCAAGCAAAATAATGGTCATGATGAAGTGATGTTTCATTCATGTATTATATTTCAAAACAATGATTCCTTTCACATTTTCAGTAGTATACAAATGGGAATTATTTGGAAAAAGACATTAATATTCCATTAAAAAAAATGGTTATAATTGTCTTTTAGATTTCATTTTATAATTGTAAAACAGTTTTTATTTTTTTTATAAAATATGGTTTTATAAGAAAATGGATCTCTAAACGAAGTGACAAATTTATTACAATTTTCATAAAAAAAATTTATCAATTAATTTAAGTTGAAAAGAGTTAAAAATAGTATGATTACTTTTAAATTTCAATAATAACCAAAGGTTCTGATGTTAGATATGTTTCTTGAGAGATGTGTCATATGATATTATCATTTGAAACATAAATCATAAACCATTATGACAAAATATTAGATCGTAACATAAAATATTTACCAATTTGATAACATTGAATCATAATAACCAAGAAGAAATAATATAATGAACCATAAAATATAGTGAGTGTAAATAAATTAATGATATTAAATATAAAAGGATATATATATACACTTCATAAAATAATATATGCGTAAAAAATAACATATGCTTCAACATAGGAAAACTATGATTAAAATCATTTACCTATATAGTAATATTTTTAATCATTATACCCATTAACTAATGACACAAAATGAAATATTTAATATCATTAATATAGTGGTAATCATGATATAGATTTTTAGTGTATAATTATATACACCACAAAGAAGAAATTAGTGGTGAATTTTCCTATGTCTCTGAGAAATTAAAGAGAAACTTGAAATCCCTTCCCTTAAGTCATGAGTTCAGTCATACACATTTATACTTCTAGTATAATTAATACATTTTTATTTTAAATCTATTAAGAAAATATTCATATATATATGATACAATATATTTTTTTATTATGACCTTTTATTTCTTTTTTATTAACAATTCCATGTTAATGTCATGTTTAACGAAATGAATACTTTGTTTTCTATATATGTTTTTACTTGTAATTATTGGAAATATTAATTCAATAATTATTTAAAAATATTCATAATTTTAACAATTATATTAATATGTTATATATTAATTATATATGTATTTATTTTAATCCATAAATTTTATCCATAAAAAAAGAATTTCAACCCTCATGGAGATGGTAGGTTATACGCAAACATGAATGATGTTTCCATTTTCATGTCAAATTGAAGTAAAGAAAATTAAATGACTCATATTATCATTACAGATTCAATTTCATTTCATATATATCATATATTTTTATTAATCCCATAGATAATATAATCCATTTAATCATTAATGAATCACAATTCTTTACGAGGTTGTAGTCCATCACACACATGAGTGACATTATTTTATTCCAATAAAATGTAGTGTATGAAGTTATTTAAGGTATAATAATACGATTATAATAATAAAATCCAAAATATAATATAAAAACAACAACTTCATCATTATAACAATCATTATGATTTGGTGACAAAAAAAACTAATGACATCAGATCATGAGGAATTAGTTCACCGTACACATGAACAATGATTTTGTAACCCATTTGATAGAAATAGAGATGGGTTTAGGTAATTACATTAAAATGAAAAAATATATGTATATTAAAGATACAATGCTTTTTTATAAACATGGTATAATAATAATTGAAGTATATGTATGGTGAAATAGAATAAAAATGCACGTTCAGGAACATTACCTGTCATTCAGGTATCCTCCTTAGATAGGAACCAAAAGCCTTAAATGGATGTTTTTTTGTTTAATATAAATCGTTGATGATTAGAAGTGGTTTTTTGAAAAACTAATTTGTTTGTACTAGAAGAAAAATTAGTTTTCAGTTGTGAGGGAGTGAGTAGAATGGGTGGCCATTTGTAAGTGAGGTGAGTAGAACACTAGTTTTTGCTGAAAAAATGTATTACACCTAAATTAATTCATGTCATAAGGAATAAATATATTATTATAGATCTTTGAAGGTATATGTTCTAAATATATCCATAAATTAGTTTTTGAATGTGTTTTTTTACATTTTTATCCTTATCCTTTTAGTTTAACACACATTAAATATATATTCACCTAATCTTTGACAAATACTTTTTTCTATTATTACTAATAATTTTGTTCAAAAATTATGTTCACCATATTATATGATATAGATTTTTTATGTGTAAAAATATTTAATCCATTTTTATAAATTCCATTTATATATTTTAGAATAACTAATTTTAAATTAATCATGCTTAGGTTACTATAAAGAATGTTTTTTAAAGAGAAAATTTTCGTAATTTTATAACATTTTTGTTTAGAAATTAAATATGAAATTGATTAAAATAAAATAAGTTGGATTTATTGATATAAAATTGAAATTATATTACTTCAAAAAAAATTCAATTTTATTTATCTTTATAAATAATTCATATGAAAATTTAGTTTCCAATTAATTTTTAGTACATTTCACTATACCTCAAAATAAATATTTTCAGAAAATTATCATAATATTTCTCAGGGATAATGATTATAAGATTATTTTAAAACGAAATTTTTTTTTAAAAAATAAATTGTTGAAATTTTTTAAAAACAAAATTAAAAATAGAACTCGTAGATGTACCGAAAAAGAGTGTTTTTTAGAAGTATATTTTTTCAAGCATTATATTATTCATATTAACGATATGTATAACAATAATTAATTCATAAATATTGATGATTATTTATTAGTATATAATATATATGTCATATTAAAAATTCATAATTATGGATTATTTTAATTATTTAAAACATAAAAACATTATACACTATAAAATAGTTTTAAAAACCCTTTTAAACAAAAAAATAAATATATACTAATATCTAAAATATTGTTAATTAAAAGGAAATTAAATGTAAAAACATATAACTACAGAATACTTGTGTTATGTTGAAACATAATTTGAGATTTAAATTACTTATTTTTTAAAACAAATTAATGTTAAATAGTTTTTTTTCACATTCACTAAAAAATAGGTATTGTGAATCTATACAAAAATCCCACCATTTGTAAACAATGATATAATTGTTTAGAAAAATATCTTCTTATAATATGAAATATATTTTTATAAAATATCTATAAATTTATTTTAATATAATATCATTGAAATAAATAAAAAATACATTTTCGGAATACAATTTTTTATGAATATAAATAATGTACAAAAATAAGATTAATTATATAGTAAGGATTTATTAGTATATATATTTTATGTATGAAATTTATATGTGTCTTTCACAAATTATTTTATAATATTCATATTATACAAATTAATATATAGGATATAATATTGTGATTTCACGGTTCACTGAAGCATTGTGTCATGTTTCTGGCACGCTATCCATGAAAGTCATAATAGTTTGTAGCTCAAGATAAAAATAGAGTTTGGTATGACCCAAGATAAAATAGTTGTTATGAGTAACAATAAATGTTAAAAATATTTAATCCATTTGAAAACAAAATCAATAAATATCTTGAGGATACATCCACCCCACCTTAAATTGAATTTCACCTTCAAAATTAATCTCTAGTATCAAAGGTTTATTATTTGAAAATTAATTCTTAAAAATCCACATCACACCAATGAAATGAAAATAATCTCATAAAATTGAAATTTGGAAACATAATGTCTTCTTTAATTAACACATAACTAGGTTTCCACGTAATACAACATAGTAAAATATTGATGATTTGGGAATGAAATAAAATCCAAAATAATTATAGAGATTGATAGTGAAAATTGATTAAAGGAAATGGGTGATTATGATAAATTTATTTAAGACATGTCCAAAAAGAAAATAGCAATGTAAAAGGTCACTAATACTGTCTAAAGTAATAATAATAAGTCAAAATTCAATTTCTAGATCATTTTCTAATATTAGATAATTTTCACACGATGATATACTTACATTATTTTATTTCATTTACCTCGAATAAAAATATAATGAATGATGATGATTATTTAATTTCATTTCATGTTTACAATCTCATCTTTTGGTTATTCCTTGAATAATTTATACTTCATATTTTACTCCATGAAATGAATGTGAATTTTTAATTATTAAAGAACCAATGGATCGTAATATCCATAAGAAATTATATGTCAATCCTTAAATTTCTAGTTGTAATAAAATGAAAATGTTTTTAATAGTTTATCCAATATGAATGAATCATCGTTTTTTGAAATAAAAAATAAATCACTATAAACACATTCAATTTTCAGCATAATCTATTTCCAAAATTTTTAACCTTATAACCCTTATAAAATATTAAAATAAAAAACATTATTATCGAGGTTAATAAATTTATAATATATACTTATCATTAATCCCCCATAAAAACATGAAATAGTTACTATTTTTCACATACCAACCAATTGAATACCTTCGTTGTGTACTCTATGGAAACTAGAATTACCTTAAAATGTTATCAAAAATAGAAAATATATAATTTTATTTACACAATACCAGGATTCTTCGATTTATTTCTTAAATCAAAAAATTCTATAAACTCCTTCAATAGTAACATATTCTACTTTTTTCATAACACATTATTTAGTTTTAAAGAAATTAGTATTTTCCATTTTCATTCATTCAAATCAATCATATCATTATACCAATGGCATTAGCAAAATATTTCGAATATATAAAATTTATCTTCAAAATATCACCTATACAATAAATCGCATTCCCATTCTATCTATTTCATTAAAAATATTCTTTAAAATCTTTAAAAAAGTACATTGGACCTTCTTATATATTTCATGAATTATATAACATAATCTTTGACTGTCAATACTAATTACTTCATTAACCAGTATTTATTCTGAATCAATTAACAAAAAATCATTATCATTTTTACTTAATATCTATTTACTTTTTATATTTTATTTATATTATCTCAATCATCATAAATTTAACCAGTTCTCATATAATATTCATGATTTTCAATACAATTTTTCCCAATAGGATACAATTACAAAAAATTATCATACCCTCCCCATTTGAAGAATTCAAAATTCCCCGATAACTCAGAGAGACCATTACTCTCCTCTATTGTGTTAATTAATGTTTTCATTTTCCCATTAATGTTACTTTTATTGTTTCCTTCATTTATGCAGTCAAAAAAAATCACATGGTTTTAAGACATCCATTTTTTTCTACTTTAATGACACATGAGAAACTCAAACATCTTCCCTCCATAATCTTAATTACCCAGAATCTATGTGAAATCATTCCTTATCTCCTTTGAGATGATTTAAAGTTCGATGAGGTAAATATTTTAAACCATATTTGGTTAAAAATGATTGCTTATAACCAGAATTCCCTTCACTCCAAACATAATCCCATTTGGATTCACAACAAAAAATGATTCATCACATTAAATGTTAAACTAGTTTCTTTAGGATACTACCATTTAATAAATCCACAAATCATAGAGTTATCTACACTAATCGTAGTTTCATACTATATAATCTTGAATAAAAACTAATTATATTATATATATATCTTTATAAATTCTTTTTTTATATATGACACCTTGTTTTTATTTGTTTATTCATAGTCGTCATTTATTTAAATTCACCATCATGGTTCATAATGAGTTTTGGTATTTTCAAATAATATCCCCAGGTAGTATCAGACAAGGTATGCAACGAGGCCAATTTTAATGCCCTAGGTGATGATCAAGTCCGACTCAATGTGTAATTTTGGAGTAATTACACATAAGTACCTCTATTATAGAGCTACATCCACTTTTATAATCCAAAAAAGGGTTGTAATTACATGTAATCCACTTTATCCATCCTTTACCCAAATTCAAGGATATTTTTACATACTTTGAATTCCCCTTAGAAATATCCTTGGGTACATCCGTAGATATTTCCCTTTTAATTTACTTAGTAATATGATAAGTTCTTTTACAACATAGTTTCAAATAGTTTATGAAACCTTTATTCAAATACCAACTATAATGAACTATCCTTTTCAAACATGGATAATACATATTTTTTGTTGAATATTCAATGCATAGCATAATCACAAACAAAAGTATCGTTATAGTTTAGTGCATTTGGAATCATGGAACACAAAACAATTAATTTAATAATGATCTTCATTGTATCCAACAAATATATTACCCATTATTAATTGTCACAAACATATACTACGTAAAAGATTTATTCATAACCTACGAAGAGGAAACATAAGATAGGGTGATATAAGATGACTAGTAAGAGTAAAAAATGAAGATGCATTAAATAAAATGAAACTAACGGTATGAGAGCGTATGAATAAAATTTTAAAACCATATACATTGAATTAAATATCATAATATAGATTAATCAAAAAAAATATTGACAGTTTATAAAGAAGGAATCATAAAGAAATAAATTAACATGATCCATGAGTGGATAAAATTAGTATATGAAATGGAATTATGAAATTGACATCAATATATAAAATCATATACTTGGTAGTCAACGCTCATTTGAAAAACGTAACTTGGAAATCCATGCATGGTTAATCTTCCATGTAGGTGCAATCCACCCTCTCCAATAGAAGCATGTTCCATATAGTGAAATCGATTCAATCCCCTTACCATCATAGTAGTCAAGGATCAATACCAATACCATCATACGTGAAAAAGACCATTATTAAACTAGGATTAATACCTATTACATTCATGTCGGTCTCATGAGATATAAATGTTCATACAATGTATTGAAAGAAGATATAGGTCTCACCCATCTTTAGTTAGAATGTGACCATCTTCCTTGGATATAACATGAGCACCATCACATAATGAAAATCAGACATATCAGTTATAGTAACATTAAGGGTACAGGGCTATGCATGACATCTTTCATTATTCCAAGCTATTCCACTATCACACAAAATCATTTCATGTCTTTCTGCACAAGGATGTTGAATTAATGTTAGATGGGTATTTTGAGGAGCATCCTATTTTCGTAGTGGATCATAATATGAATGTTCACTGCGGTCAGTCTGTTTATTTGGTATAAGAGCTATGACAACATGACCATGTGTAGGAAGAGAGTTAGGAGAGGGAGGTTTTTTTATGATCACAGTCGATGAATTTTTCCTCATATAATTCTTCATGACCATTGGATGTGAAATTCCGGGATAAATTGCTTTACCGGTGATGTTTGTAAGAACCCGGATCTTCCATTAAGGTACAAAATTTTCTTTTTTCAGATTATACATAAGAAAATAAGGTAAAATTGGTTATGGGCTGGCTAAAGGCATGTTACATAACATGAAGGGGGCCTAAATGTTGTATACTTTTAGGTGCACGATTTTTATTGATGGTTAAACACCTTATAATCCATGTACATAGTTTTGTAATGGTGTGGCCCGAAATTTTACTGACACAAAGTGTAGTATAAATTAGACTCCATGTACTTTTTTATTAATTCAGGTTGTAGAAACATTTTTTCTAGATAGATAGAAATGAACCCCACCTTCAATGAGTTGTGCGCAAAAGCTATCCGAACAAAAATTTTCCTCCTATTTCATTGTCTGATGCCCGATTTGAACACTATCTTATCTGTTGAAATCCCTTTAGTGAGTGCTCGATTCCTTTTGATCCTTTCTCCTAAATTTATCCTCTTGAGCTGGTAATTAAAGGTTGATAGTTTATTCTTCTTTTTTAGATCCACTACATTCAATGTAGAATGCTAGCCTGATGTTGGACGTGGAGAGTTACATGAGTATGAGGTGTAATATCTCTTTCCTTTTAAAAATTGTAACATAGATTATATGTGTTTGAGTTTTGCGCACAAATTTTTGGGTGCCTCCAAATTTAATATTGATATATGTTGTTACCTAATGTTTATTATGTAATTTATTAAATTATTATAATGAATTTTTGAGATTTTCAGCCTTGATTTAGGACCAAATTGTGGGTGCATTTTCCATTGAATGACCAACGTTTTTCCTTTTTCCTTTGAATTCCTATGGTCTTGGAATTGATTCCATTTTTGGGTTATTTAAAATGGAATTGTACAATTGAATTATTTTCTCATTGGTGTTTATATAGTAAACCATATAATAGTGAATGTTACACAACTAAAAAAATATCTTCTACCACGAAACTATTGTCACGGTTTTAAAACAGTTCATATAGGTATTTTTTATGTGGACTATAGACATGATTTTCAAAACGATGGATATATCCCACATCTCTAGCCATAGTTAGGTGGATTATATACATGTTTTTCAACATAGTGGCTATAGGACATTTTTATAAAGGCCCATATCCACTGTTTTCCAAAACTGTGGCTATAAGGTGCTCGCACTTCTATGGGAGAAAAATTCCCACCAAAACATTAGAGGGAAGGACAACTGGCATGATTTTTTTGATATTGGAATAGATTCTATGAAAATATATATCATAATATATACATATATATGTGAAGCATTCAATGATTTACGTGTGAGCATCACAGGTTGAAAAATAAGAGGTGTAAGATTCAGAACTCGGCGGACAAATTTATTATTTATGATATTGCCACGATTTACCATGGTTATATCCAATGTTAAAACCACAAAATAGCTACATATTGTAATGTTTTAAAATGTGGTTATAGGACAACAGTCATGGTGGATAATTTTGGGGCCTACTTCCACAGTTTTCAAAATCATGGAAAAAGGTTGGGGCCTACTATGAGGGCGATAACATTTATAGTTGGCCAAAACCGTGGTGGTAGACTATGACCACAGTTTTGGGGCCAATTTTTGTGGTTTTGAACCTTGGATATATGAATTTATTGAATTTGTGTTACTTATGTTTCTTTTATGCTGAAATTCTTATACACCAGGTTTGGCCCTAATATATGTTGAAATGATTGTATACCAAGTTGTGTCCCTAACACATGCTGTTGTTCAAATATATTGGGTTTGGATCATGATTGACTGTTGAAATGCTTATATAATTTTCTTTGATCTAGATTGGGGTTTTCTTACATCATGGTTCTATGGTTTGGTTGAACACAAAATGAGTGATACATGAATTCCACTCCGGTATATCTGTACCGGACATAGTTATAAATTGAATAAATAAATGAAATGACTAATGACACATCTTACAAGATAATGAATAATATAGGCTACATTCTTCACCTATACATGATTTCAATATATTCTGAGACTTATTTTGTACATACTTTATAGAATCTACTATTTACTGCATTCATAATTATAAACTTCCTATTATATATATATATTCTCTAAAACATAGGCATACATATTTGATGGTTGCATATTGGGATTTACTCTCACACTCTATATTTGTTATTCTTTTGCTCCCAAACAGACTATATGATTTCTGGTGTTGATCAAGAAAGGATCGCTTATATCATTACTTGATTTTCTCTTTAGGATTAGGAGAGCAAGGGAGAGAGCCGAGGCTTACGATTATTCTTAGATTCCTATTTTATTTTCTAATTTAGAACAAATATTGGTGATTTTTTAGAGTACTTATTTTAGTTGTTTTCTTAGAATAGAACATGATACATAATCATTTTTATGGAATGATGTTTGGTATCTTATCAATCTTTTGATTTATATTTTAGTTTTATGATGTTTACAATTTATTCTGTTTTAATATTATTGATTCTACTATGTTAAAATCTACCAATGATGGCAAAATTTCCCCACTATCACACCATAGTACCTCACTATTAGCTGGTATCCTCTCTCATTTGTGGAAATTCGCTTGAGGCCATCTGGCCAATCAGGTATGAGGAACTTTTTAGTGGCATCCTAATCCATGATGTTACATAATTAAATAACACACAATAATTAATATATTATTATATTTAAATTTGAAAAATAATTAAGAAAATATTACGATGAGTAAAACCACATGTAAACCAAAAATTTCTGAGACATACAATCCACATCCTCCTGGAATTCCAAAAATATTATTCCACAGATTGTAGAAATGGATGGAAAAAAATTATAATTACTGTGTGAATTTTTAAATAGAAGTAAATATATAAGACGAATGAATTTAAGTAAATTATGTAAGGTCGTATGTATGATTTTTATAGGATCACAAAACATTTGGTCACTGGATATATGAAAGTTGTTTATACGGTCATTTATTATATTGTTATTGGATATGTGATCATTAAGAATACTTTCATCCAACAAGTATAAGAGGTATTTTTATCATAGAAGTAAATAATGTTTTAAAAATAAAACATTATATATGAAAATGACATAAATAATTTATAAATAAAATATTCGGTATGAAATTCATTTTTGGATAATATATATTATTTAAAATATTTTTTATATAAAAATAAATCTAAATTTAAATTATTTTATTTAATTAATTTTTTTTTAAAAAAAAATTGAAATAAATCTAGGAATCATTAGTAAAATATATAAATTTATAATAAAAAATTACTTATAAGAATTATAATTTAGTGAGATATAGTCAATGAATAGTGTTATAAAAAACAATGATTTTAATATGTATTATATATATATTTTTAGGAGACAATCTTATGGAATAGAGTGTATAAAATTTAATGATGTTTTTTATATATTAAAATAAAAAATTATTTAAAATTTAATAAATAATAATTTTTAATGATTAAGAATAAATTCACATATATTTATAAAATATAGTCTTTAAAAAAATATGTTTTTCCTTCTCATTTAGAATTAATTATTAAAATAGTAGATGTATAATATAGAAAAAAATATTTCAGTTTTACTAATAAATTATTTATTATAGGAAATATGGTCAATTTTATCTTTAGATAAAAAATACGTTACTATGGTAAAATAATTGAGTTACTAAGGTAAGATAAATATGAGGTGAAAATTGTTAAATTAAGGTGGGATGCCTAAAAAAGCTATAAAATACCTATATCTGGTGTGGTAGTGTAATCTCACATCACTAATATTATTTTTATACATTCTATATTTATTCTATTTAAAAATAAATTTAATATAAATTAATTGATGACTATTTATGGAAATTCTAGAGAAGATAACCTATAAATAGAAATCTCTCATGTCCACTTCAAATCACACCCTTCCTTCAGTTATTCCATAAATAACTACTAAAATTACCTCTATTAAATCATTACTATACCATTTAAAAGAAGGAGGCCTAAATTAATTCATATTAAAGAACCCATTTTGACATGTAGTGAGATCCTCAATGTGGCTAAAATGATTTCAAGGATGATGGGAGTAAAGATAAGAGTTTTATTTCTAATTGCAATTTGAAATTAAGAATATTTTTGTCAAAAATAAAATTTGGGAAATTGTATATACTTTATTTCTAATACCCCATTAATTTTTATATTATCTAGTTTTTATATGGGTTATATTTATCTTTTCTATTTCACTTATCTTTGGTTCACATTTCATTCGAGATGACGCTAGAAAATGGAGCCAATCATCTCCCTTTTTGGTATTGAATTTTTCTAAACCATTTTTATATTATTTATATTATTTTTTGGATGACCTTATTTTTAATTTTATGATTTTATAAAGACATTTAAAATGATTTTGACATATTTTAATAAATTTGAATAGTATTTTTTATCTCCCTGTCATTCGTTCTCTCAATTAGTCATTTTCAACCACTATTTTCTTTGATTTTATTTATGAATATGAATTTCATTATTTTCATGGTTATCTAAAATAAAATTTATTTAATATTTATTTATTTTTATTAAAAAATTATATATTATAAAGTTTTAATAAAAATTTTATTTATAATTTGTATTAAATTTTATTTTTCAACAAAAATTTACATCCCTCATATAAATTATTTTTCGTATTTGTAAATACTTTTAACTTTATAAATATTAATTTGGGATATAGTTTAATACTTACTGACAGATTCATTCATTTGATAGATGTGATCCTTTCTTGTGGAAATTTTAATAGAACCACTTTTTTCTTGTGGTTTAACAAATCTATGATGGAATTTTGAATCCATTAATGTTAATGTGAAAAACATTTATAAAACATATCACTATTTTATCGGTAGGATAGATTTTATATATCATTTTAATTCAATGGGTTATGCTTTATATGTCATGGGATGACATCTCTAGGACATTGGATTGAACATAGTCCACTATATCTATGGGAATGGCGTGTAAACCCAATTATTAATGTGAATGTCTTCCCTTTATGATGATTTTATTGGATGTGTGTAATGAAATTTAATCATTTCATATATTGAAATTTCATAATATTATATGAATATTATATACATTAAAAAATAAAATGCATGAAGATAGAGGTAGTTTTGGGTCTTTGGAATCATGGAAAAAAATGCTCGATGCCTCTAATACAGATATTACCATTTACTAATGTTCAATAAAATATCCTATTTATTGAATTTCATCCGAACATGAGTAATGGAATCATAATAATGGGTGGGATAAATTTTTTGTCACTGGTATGCAAGGGAGATACATAATTAATAAATGAATATAAGGTTTTGAGAATATATAGCCTAACAGTTGAAAAGAAAAAACCATATATCAATGATCACAATATTGATTTAAATAATAATGATTGGAACTTCATAATACAAAAATAAAAAAGGAATAAAAAACATGGTCCATTAGAGAAATAAATTGGGATAAACCATGGAATCGGGGCATACAAAAATATATAGAAAATATTATACATAGTAGTCATTGAAAATTTCAATAACATAAAAAGGAAATCTATGGTAGGATAAACCTGTGTGGTGGGACTCACCAGCATACCTATTAGAGGCCTTTACCCAATATTTAAATAGATACAATCCTCAAACCATTATAGTAGTCAAGGTCCACTTTTAAGATTATCATTGTGAACAAAATAACTTGCTGAACTAGGTTTTGTCCCCATTATAGTACTATCAATCTAATGAGATATAACTATTTACCAAATTAATTAGATTGATATGAAGGTTCAAAAAATAATTATTAATAACCTAACCACCTTACTTTTTAATACATTACAACTATCACATAATTGAAACCTTACATATATGTTCTATAAGATCATAAAACAATCAATATATCATAACACATGAATCAAAAATGGGTTTCATAAAAATTAAATCATTTCATAACATATGTAAAAAATAGTCATCATAATCATTTAATTATTTAATATAATCATAACCCATTGAAAAAATGCAGGTTTCATAAGACTTTTATCTTGGAATAACTCATGGAATATAAAAGTGATTCATAACAATATTATCATCGAAGAGGAATGTAATTATGAGAATTAATAAGAATGTTTTCTTTGGATAATATCCCAAGTAATTCATAATTAACCTCAAAAGATAAAATATTAGTAGGAAAATTATTTTGAAAGATCGCAATAATATTTTTTGGAGAAAGATATATTTTCATATAAAATTGTGATTTCAAAACAAAAAATATTTTCTAATACATTTTCTCTGATAATAACCATAATAATATATAAATAAAGCAATAAAAATAAGGTAAAATATCTCCTGATGAAGATATACATGGCTATTTAAAAAAATTCTCAATCATAAATATTTAGAAAATATTTTTCCTATAAAATAACCTTGAAAATTTATAATGTAATCTTCAAGGAAAATAATGGTCATGATAAAGTGATGTTTTATTCATGTATTATATGTCAAAACAATAATTCTTTTAAAATTTTCAATAGTATACAAATGGTAGTTATTTGAAGAAAAACATTAATATTCCATTAAAAATAAAAAAATAATAACAAAATGTTATAACTGTCTTTTAGAAGTCATTTTATAATAGTAAAACAGTTTGTATATTTTTATAAAGCATGATTTTAGTATAAAATGGATCTCTAAACGAAGTGAGAAATTTATTAATATTTTCATAAAAACATTTTTTGAATTAATTTAAGTAAAAAAGGGATAAAATGGTAGGATTAATTTTAAATTTAAATAATAACCAAAGGTTATGAAGTTACATATGTTTCTTGAGAGATGTGTCATATGATATAATCATCTGAAACATAAATCATAAACCATTATGACAAAAAATTAGATCGTAACATAAAATATATACCACTTTGATAACATTGAATCATAATAACCATGAAGGAATAATAGAATGAAACATAAAATCTAGTGAGTGTAAATAAATTCGTGATATTTAATCTAAATGGATATATATATACACTTCATAAAAGAATATATGCGAAAAACATAACATATGGTTCAATATAGGATAACTAAGATAAAAATATTTTACCACTATATTACCATTTTTAATAATTATACCAATAATTAATGACACAAAATGAAATATTAAATATCATTAATAAAATTGAAATCTGGATATAACTTTTCAATGTATAATTATATATACCACAAAGATGAAATTATTGGTGAATTTGCAGAAGTCTCTGAGAAATAAAAGATAAACTTGAAATCCCTTCCCTTAAGTCATGAGTTCAGTCATACACATTTATACTTCTAGTATAGTTAATATATTTTTATTTTACATCTATTAAAAAAATATTCATATATATATGATACCATATATTGTTTTATTAGGATCTTTTATTACTTTTTATTAACAATTCCATGTTAATTTCAGGTTTAAGAAATGAATACTTTGTTTTTTATGTATGATTTTACTTGTAATAATTGGGAATATTACTTCAATAATTATTTGATAATATCTATATTTTAACCATTATTGTAATGGCCCAGGTTTTCCTAACCCATTACTTTGAATGAATCCCTGAGTTGGAGGGGATCGGTCTCACCGATCAGCCCCAGCGATTGGTCTTACCGATCGATCCCTCGGATCGGTCTCACCTATCAGCCCTAGTGATCGGTCTCACCGATCGGCCCCTCGGATCAGTCTCACCAATCATCCCCAGCGATCGGTCTCACCGATCGGTCCCTCGGATCGGTCTCACCGATCAGCTCCAGCGATCGGTCACACCGATCGGTTTCTCAGCGATCGGTCTCACCAATCGGTCTCTCGGATCGGTCTCACCAATCGTTTCCAGCGATCGGTCTCACCGATCGGTTTCTCAGCGATCGGTCTCACCGATCAGTCTCTCGGATCGGTCTCATCGATCGGTTCCTGCGATCGGTCTCACTGATCGGTCTCTCGGATCGGTCTCAGCGATCGGTTTCTCAGCGATCGGTCTCACCGATCAGTCTCTCAGATCGGTCTCACCGATCAGCTTCTCAGACTAGTTTGTATCCCTAAATGAAAACCGTGTGGGTTATCCCTCAAACATTGTTCCAAAAACCCCGTAGGGCCTTATGATGGGTCTTTCCTTTGGGTTAAGGAAACATAATTGTTTTTACTACCCATGGGGTGGAGATCATTAATGTGTGGCATGTGAAACGGCATAACCGCGTGGTCAACCCACGATCGCTCTTCTTCCGTGTTTCGATATATTAACTGCACCTACAAATGTAGTATCTAGACCTTTATCGCCCAGAGTCTCTTCCATTCTCAGTTGCTTCTGGTTATGGTCTCGAACGCTTCGAGTCTCCCTTCTCTCGACAACCTGTGTAACCGTGGTGAAGGTTCCCTTCGTTGAATTCCTGATGAACTCTCGGTATGTGTGCTCCAGTTCACGTGCAAGAACGAACATTGATCTGTGATCATCAAGTAGGGATATACCTTCGTCCCTCTTTTACGTGTATCATGCGGGGTGGGTTTCATTCTGTTCCACCAGATATAGACGATCCAGCTAATGAATATAATAATTGACGGATGAATGGGGATGGGGATATCGTGAGTGATGTTGTTGCTTCTTCATTGATTGGTCATGGTGTGAATTGTATGGGATTAGGACGACTGAAAATCATGGTCGTTGGGGGTCTCTGTTTGCACACTAAATAACGCCATGTTTCCTGAAGGTTTTATGGATCGTGGATCATGGCGTGGAAATGGGTTAACTAAGTTAACTGAATTGCTTAAATGGACTTTTGATTAATGTGAAGCCTTGTGTGATCACCATGGTTAATAAAAAGAAATAACTAGTTGACATGTTCAAGGTTGTTCTGGAATGGATGAGTAGTGGGGCTACGGGTTTTATTACTGTTGTTATGGAAGCAAGGCTGCGGTTGGCTGGGCTATGGGATAGCTGATGTGTAATGGAATCTCTGGTTGAAAGATTAATCTAATGAATTGGTTGGGCTATGGGATAGCTGATGTGTAATGGAATCTCTGGTTGAATGATTAAACTAATGAATTGGCTGGGCTATGGGATAGCTGATGTGTAATGGAATCTCTCGTTGAAAGATTAATCTAATGAATTGGCTGGGCTATGGGATAGCTGATGTGTAATGGAATCCCTGGTTGAAAGGTTAATCAAATATGGAATGAATCAACTTGTAGTCGCTTTTACTTTTACGCCTTGTTATGTTGTATCTCCATGTGGCACAAACTTCCTTGGATCTGGGTCATTACTGGGTTACTGGTTTCATGTTTCTGGTTGTTTGGAATTGTGCATGTTAGTTGCCCAGTAGTGAAGGAACAAACTATTGAACTATATAAACAGTTCCAATTGAATGGGTTGAGAATGGTTGTTGTGGGTATGCTTTAGTGGAAGTAGTGTCGAGGCAGGTGCTGAGATCTTGTTTAGAAGCCATAGTATGGGCTGTGTATTTTGGAATGTATATTTATAATTTTGTGTTTATTGCACCTCACCCACGTTTGGCACCTAGTGCAAAACACTCCCACTTTTATGGGAGAGGTTGTTCCCCTTAGTTACTGGCTCCTTCCTTCCCCTTCTCCCCTAGGCTGTAATGTCTTGAGGCGACCTGACACCCAAGATCCTTCGGGTAGGTTTCGATTTGGTGTGGTGATAGACCAAGATCCGTCGGGCAGGTTACTTTCCCAAGAATCTTCGGGATGAGGCCCAGGTGTGTTCGAGCAGGGATGTGATTGTGAGGCCCCGGTGTGTTCGGGAAGGGATGTGATTGTGAGGCCCAGGTGTGTTCGGGCAGGGATGTGATTGTGAGGCCGAGGTGTGTTCGGGCAGGAATGTCATTGTGAGGCCCAGGTGTGTGCGGGCGGGGAGAGTGTGGTAGCGTCAGGACGTTCGCTGTTAGGAGGAGTAGTCAACTAGCTGGGTAAATGGTGCAGTGTACTCGATTATACTTGTTCTTATATTACTACCTATGGATTGTGTTATTTGGTGAGTGTGGCGAGTGAGATTTGGGTGGATAGCTTACCTGCTAGGCCTGGTTCTTTCTATTTCCTCACAGGACATTAGAATGTCTTCTCCACTTGTGCACGAGAGCTTTAGGTTTCTCTACTGAGTATACTTGTATGCTCACCCTATGTTGTTTCAGGTTTCTAGGAGGGCTTCGAGGACCATGCGGGACCTTATTAGCCGAGCGTGGAGTTGGTGTTGGTTGCTTCCAGCTGTTGTTTATTCCTTCTTATTTTTCCTTGGTATTGTACTTTGAGATTTCGTGTACTCGTTCCTTGTTATAAGATTGTTTAAACATGCATGTGGGATTGGTTTGGGTTTATTTATATATATACACTTGTTCCTTCTTTTCCTTTTTGGTTTTTGGTTCATCCTATTTCCCGAAACTAATTAATATTAAAAAGTGTAATGCCTCCCATATTGTGGAAAACTCATACCCTTGGTGCTGGTCTCCACTCCGGGGCCTACTGGAGGCGGGACTTGGGGGTCATTATCTCCCTTTTTCCATTTCCATCTCAGGAGGGGCATCCTTGGCGGGAGGGTGTCGTGATAGAATGGTATCAGAGGTTTTGGTTGAGAGATAGGATGGAGCTTGGGGTTCGACATAGTGAGGAATGCATGGGACGGTAAGGCAACGATGTTTGATGAACATGGTACGTGACGTAGGCTAGGGAAGACCGGCTAGGACACGGGATTTTAGGGCCCCCCGTGATCCGATGCAAGGACTCTGAGCCTACCAAACGACCAAGTTAAACTACATTGACTGCAGGGTAGAGACCCTATGAAAGGTACATGCATCATAATGACTTGTGTTTCACTTGATTTGGGCAGTTGGGGAGGAAATTGAATTTAAAATTTTAAAATGAAACCTTTAAGTGGAATTTTCCTTACTACGTGGGCTTAGACATTCCTTGTTTACCTTGCAGTTATGGCACCTGGACGTCGTCCCCGGGTGGCCCAGCCAACCGAGGCTCAGCAGATTCAGGCGGTTGATCAGTTGAGGATTGACCGTGAAGAGGAAGAAAGTCAGTGGCAGAAGAATCTCCATTCCTTCCAGCGGCAAACCCTCAAGAAGTACGAGGGTAGTACTTCGGGTGCGGAGACAGAAGGATGGATTGAGGAGATAGCGATCACTTTTACCTTGATTCGTGCTCCAAGGGAGTACTGGGTTCCCTTAGCAGTCATCCAGCTGAGAGGTGCAGCGTGACAGTGGTGGACGCTCTACCTCGGAGAGAGGACAGAGGCAGAGGTTTTGTGGGCTGACTTCGAGAAGGAATTCCGAGAGGAATTCCATTCATCCATGATCAAGGTAGAGAAGTGGCAGGAGCTACATTCCCTTCAGCAGGGGAGTATGTCCTTACGAGATTTGGGGATCAAGTTCAAGGATCATCTGCGCTTTTCTCCGGATCTCTTCCCGGATGAGGAGTCTCGGGCGAGACGTTTAGAGGAGGTGCTTCGCCCTTCGCTCCAATATGTTGTTACCCCCTTCACCCTTCCGACGTATTTGGCTATGCAGAAGAAGGAATAGGTTGGAGAGAGGATGCACTCATTGGGAGGTGCCCCACGAGAGGGAATCCAGCCTAGATCGTCAAAAGGGAAGGCCGTCAGTAGCAGGTCTCCTGCGACAGGACCTTCCAGGTTCAGACCGGTGGGGAGCAGGCCCCAGCAGTTTCAGTTCAGATCTTCCGGACCTCGTCCCTTTTTCGCGAACCCGTGACCGAAGTGTTTTTCTTGCGGGGGTTTCTGGCACATATAGAGTCGGTGCCCGACCCGAGCTCAGTACGGTGGGGGTGGACAGGTTCAACACCCACCTCAGCAGCACCAGTTACTAGCGAGACCCTTCCAGCCTCAACAGGACTGTGATCCTCCGAGGGCAGACTTTTGAGAGGAGGTCGGGCTCAGGACGCTCCCCAGGGACCTCGACCAGGGCGTGGTCGGGGTGGTGGATGACATCAACGAGACAGGGGAGCTGGGCGTGGACAGTTGCACGCATCAGAGTTGACAGCTCTGGCAGGACCAGAGGTGGTGCGAGGTACGATTTGTTTGTTCATCACTCTTGTTTCTGCTCTGTTCGATTCGGGAGCAACGCACTCCTTTGTTGCACCTGGTCTAGCCCTTTCTTTGGGGCTAGACATGGAGAGAAATTCCGTACCACTGGTGCTGAGTACACCAGTTTAGGGCCAGACCAGCGTATCTTGTGTTTTCCGGGGATGTGGGCTGACTTTGGGACCACATCGATCTAGTGGAGACCTTCTTCTGTTACAGATGAGGCCATACGATGTCATCCTGGGCATCGACTGGTTATTTTCTATTAGAGTCATTATCGACTGATTTCGAATAAGAGTCGTGTTCTCTAATGTGGATGGGCAGCGCGTGTCCTTTGTTGGCGAGAGGAGCTATCAGGTGGGAAGCCGACCTGTGGAGCCTCTCCTTTCCTTGTTAGGCGGGTTATCAGTGGTTCCATCTGACACAGAGATGAAGAATGTTCCCAAGGTTGTTAAGGAGTTCCTCGTGGGTTTTCCTAATGAGGTTGTGACTCTACCCCCCCCCCCCCCGACGTGACGTTGAGTTTGGGATTGACTTACAACCTGGTGCCTGTCCGATTTCGATGGCCCCTTATCGGATGGCACCTTCCGAGTTGCGGGAGTTGCGGATTCAGATTGATGATCTGATGGATAAGGGCTTTGTTCAACCTAGCTTATCGCCATGGGGTGCCCCAGTTTTATTCGTAAAGAAGGCAGATGGTAGTCTCCGGCTATGCATAGACTACCTAAGGTTGAATCAAGTAACGATAAAGAACCGCTATCCTCTTCCAAGGATAGATGATCTCTTCGATCAGCTGAGGGGAGAAGGTTGGTTTTCCAAGATTGACCTACGATCCGGGTATCATCAGCTGAGGGTGAAGGATAGTGACA
The DNA here is from genome assembly GCA_963277665.1 of Viscum album. Classification (NCBI taxonomy): domain Eukaryota; kingdom Viridiplantae; phylum Streptophyta; class Magnoliopsida; order Santalales; family Viscaceae; genus Viscum; species Viscum album. The sequence continues at coordinate 2,138,946,683 of OY728163.1, read as the reverse complement.
TCTCGAAGACGGCTTTCAGGTGCAGGTATGGGCACTTCAATTTTGTAGTGATGCCGTTTGGGGTTACGAATGCACCGGCTATATTCATGGGACTTATGAACCTTGTCTTCCGCGAGTTTCTGGACCAGTTCTTCATTGTGTTCATTGACGACATTCTGATCTACTCCAGGTCAGAGGAAGATCATGTTGAACATCTCATGATTGTCTCGGGGATCCTTCGACAACACCACCTTTATGGGAAGTTATCCAAGTGAAAGTTCTTGACACAAGAAGTGCACTTCCTCGGACACGTGGTGTCTCAGTAAGGAGTAGCGGTGGACCCGTCGAAGATAGAAGCAGTTGTTTCTTGGGCATCACCCAAGAATGTTGCAGAAGTTTGTAGTTTCCTGGGGTGGGCAGGTTACTATTAGAGGTTTGTGTTGGATTTCTCACGAGTTGCCGCTCCCTTGACAGCTTTTACCAGGAAGGACCGGGCCTTCTTGTGGGATGACCAGTGTCAGGCATCTTTCAACTACTTGAAATAAAATCTTGTTAGTGCTCTAATTCTCAGGTTACCAGAGGAAGGAGTGTTGTTTGAAGTATTTTGTGATGCTTCTAGTCTGGGTCTGGGGTGTGTGTTGATGCAGCAGCGGGGAGTGATCTCCTATGGATCCAGGAAGTTACGCCCTCATGAGCGAAACTATGCAACCCATGATCTGGAACATGCAGCCGTAGTGTTCACCCTAATGTTATGGCAACATTATCTCATTGGGGAACGTTTTGTGGTCTTCACAGATCACAAAAGCTTGAGAAATATCTTTTACCAATGGGACCTAAATTCATGGCAGAGGAGATGGGTGTAATTCTTTCAAGACTACGACTTCGAGATCTCTTACAACGAAGGTAAGGGCAATGTGGTGGCTGATGCCCTGAGCAGAAAGTCGCCGAACGAAGTGGTTCGAGAATCCGTGGATGCATGGAAGGACACGGGAGAGCTAGGTTCTTTACACCTGGATGCTAAGGTGGATGATAATGCAGGATGTTTTTTCCAAATGACGGTTTAGTCCTCTTTAATGCGACATGTGGAGGTGTCTCAATGGGGAGACTCAGAGGTGGAAGTGATGCGTGATCGTATCGATCAGGGAAACAAACCTGAGGGGTGGTCAGAGGATGAGCACCACCGAATCCTTTTTCATTGGAGAATGTTTGTACCGGATGTGATGCGTGAATAAGTCCTCCGTGAAGTCCACACCTCAGCTCTAGCAATACATCCAAGAGTTTCCAAGATGTATAAGAGTATGAGGGGACAGTTTTGGTGGACTGGGGTAAAGCGGGCAGTTGCAGAGTTTGTTGCCTAGTGTTTAGTGTGTCAGCAGGTGAAGGCTGAACACCGAGTTCTTGGAGGTTTGTTTCACCCTTTGGATGTTCCCCAGAGGAAGTGGGATGAAATGTCAATGGATTTCGTCACAGGACTACCCATGGCTCAGAGAGGCTATGATGCTTTCTGGGTAGTGGTGGACCGACTAATGAAATCAGCTCACTTCTTGGCCATAAAGGAGTTGATCCTGGTGAGTACCTTAGCACAGAGGTACATAGATGAGGTGGTGCGAATGCATGGAGTTCCGAGGACCATCATCTCGGATCGAGATACTCGGTTCACTTCACAGGTCTGGAGGGGACTGCAGCATGCTTTTGGCACTCAGCTGTGTCTTAGTACTTCCTTCCACCCCCAGACAGATGGGCAGACCTAACGGACAATCCAGACGATGGAGGACCAGCTACGAGCATGTATTCTGGATTTTGTAGGGTCATGGGTACGACAATTGCCTTTGGTGGAGTTTTCATACAACAATAGCTTCCACTCTAGCATTGGCATGGACCCCTTTGAGGCTTTGTATGGAAGGCCATGTCGTTCACCGGTTTCTTGGACCGAGGTTGGTGAAGCAGGTGTTCTTGGTCCAGAGATTGTGCAGAGCATGACAGAGAAGGTTCAGCTTGTACGCAAAAGAATGAAAGTAGCTCAGGACTGGCAGAAGGCTTATGCTGACCGTAGAAGGAAGCTCTTGGAATTTGATGTTGGAGACCATGTATTCTTAAAGGTTTCCCCTCGACGCGGGCAGCGGAGGTTTGGAATGGAAAGTAAGATCTCCCCTAGGTTCATCAGACCTTTTGATGTGTTGAGGCGAGTGGGTAAGGTGGATTATCAGCTGGCTTTACCCCCTAGACTGGAAAGGATCGATGACGTATTCCATGTATCCCAACTTCGCCGGTATCTCCATGACGAAACCCATGTAGTCAACTAGGGGAAGTTGGATGTTGAAATGGATGCGACCGTCGAGGAACAACCTGTCAGGATCGATGATCGTAATGATAAAGTTCTTCGTGGACGAACCATTCCCCTGGTTCGTGTTTTATGGAGGCACGGTGGGCTTGAGGAGAGCACCTGGGAGCGGGAAGCTCAGATGCGTGCCCAGTACCCCCAGCTGTTTTGAGTTGCTATTATGACTTGTTGAAATGTTTTACAGATTCCTTGAAATATGAAATGCTTGTTTTATTATGAGATGATTGCCCTCTCTTGTTATCTGAGTGTATGTGATGTCTCTAACATGTGGGGAGGGGAGGACCTGATTCCTAATCAGGACGCATTAATGTAGATGCGATTAAACCCGTGCAAGCGAGTCAGTGCCTCCCAAAGAGAATAATATCCTGACATGTAGGAAGGAATTCCTTGAACCATGCATTAGGACTGTGTGATCTCGAGACTGGTATGGCCGTTTTGACATGATAACTTTTGAGGGAAGTGTTCTTGGATGTGGAGGTTTTGGTTCCAGTTTTTGAATGACCCTAAGAGGTTTTACCCTAAGAGGTATCATACGAGGTGGTTGTACTCACCCTTCTTTGGGTTGGGTTGAATTCTCGAGGGTTAGAATAGTGTAAGAGGTATCTGATGTAACTGCCTAGGTTTTCCTGATCCATTACTTTGAAAGAATCCCTGAGTTGGAGGGGATCAGTATCACCGATCAGCCCCAGCGATCGGTCTTACCGATCGGTCCCTCGGATCGGTCTCACCGATCAGCCCCATCGATCGGTCTCACCGATTTGTCCCTCGGATCGGTCTCACCGATCAGCCCCAGCGATCGGTCTCACCGATCAGTCCCTCGGATCGGTCTCACCGATTAGCTCCAGCGATCGGTCTCACCGATCAGTTTCTCAGCGATCGGTCTCACCAATCGGTCTCTCGGATCGGTCTCACCGATCAGTTCCAGCGATCGGTCTCACCGATCGGTTTCTCAGCGATCGGTCTCACCGATCAGTCTCTCGGATCGGTCTCACCGATAGGTTTCTCAGCGATCGGTCTCACCAATCAGTCTCTCAGATCGGTCTCACCGATCGGTTTCTCAGACCAGTTTGTATCCCTAAATGAAAACCGTGTGGGTTATCCCTCAAACCTTGTTCCAAAAACCCCATAGGGCCTTATGATGGGTCTTTCCTTTGTGTTAATGAAACATAATCGTTTTTATTACCCATGGGGTGGAGATCATTAAAGTGTGGCATGTGAAACAACATAACCGTGTGGTCAACCCATGATCGCGCTTCTTCCGCGGTTCGAAATATTAACTGCACCCGCAAATGTAGTATCTGGACCTTTATCGCCCAGAGTCTCTTCCATTCTCTGTTGGTTCTGGTTCTGGTCTCAAACGCTTGGAGTCTCCCTTCTCTCAACAACCTGCCTAACCGTGGTGAAGGTTCCCTTCGTTGAAATCCTGACGAACTCTCGGTACCTATGCTCCAGTTTACGTGCAAGAATAGACGTCGATCTGTGATCATCAAGTAGGGATATACCTTCGTCTCTCTTTTACGTGTATCATGCGGGGTGGGTTTCTTTCTGTCCCACCAGAAATAGACGAACCAGCTAATGAAGATAATAATTGATGGATGACTGGGGATGGTGATATCGTGAGTGATGTTGTTGCTTCATCATTGATTGGTCATGTTGTGAATTGTATGGGCTTAGGCCGACTGAAAATCATGGCTATTGGGGGTCTTTGTTTGCGCACTAAATAACACCATGTTTCCTGAATGTTTTATGGATCGTGGATCATGGCGTGGAAATGGGTTAACTATGTTAACTGGATTTCTTAACTGAACTTTTGATGAATGTGAAGCCTTGTGTGATCGCCCTGGTTAATAAACAGAAGTAACTATTTGACATGTTCGGAGTTGTTCTGGAAGGGATGAGCAGCGGGGCTGAGGGTTTTATTACTATTGTTATGGCAGCAAGGCTGCGGTCGGCTGGGCTATGGGATAGCTGATGTGTAATGGAATCTCTGGTTAAAAGATTAATCTAATGAATTGGCTGTGCTATGGGATAGCTGATGTGTAATGGAATCTCTGTTTGAAAGATTAATCTAATGAACTGGCTGGGCTATGGGATAGCTGATTTGTAATGGAATCACTGGTTGAATGATTAATCTAATGAATTGGCTGGGCTATGGGATAGCTGATGTGTAATGGAATCCCTGATTGAAAGGTTAATCAAATATGGAATGAATCAAATTGTAGGCGCTTTTACTTTTACGCCTTGTTATGTTGTATCTCCAAGTGGCACGAACTTCCTTGGATCTGGGTCATTACTGGGTTACTGGATTCATGTTTCTGGTTGTTTGGAATTGTGCATGTTAGTTTCCCAGTAGTGAAGGAACGAACTATTGAACTATATAAACAGTGCCAATTGAATGGGTTGAGAATGGTTGTTGTGGGTATGATTTAGTGGAATTAGTGTCAAGGAAGGCACTGAGATCTTGTTTAGAAGCCATAGGATGGGATGTGTATTTTGGAATGTATATGTATATTTTTGTGTTTATTACCCCTCTCCCACATTTCTCACCTAGTGAAAAAAACTCCCACTTTGATGGGAGCGGGTGTTCCCCTTAGTTACTGGCTCTTTCCTGCTCTTTCTCCCCTAGGCTGTAATGGATTGAGGCGACCTGACACCCAAGTTCCTTCGGGTAGGTTTTGATTTTGTGTGGAGATAGCCCAAGATGCTTCGGGCAGGTTACTTTCCCAAGAATCTTTGGGATGAGGCCCAGGTGTGTTCGGGCAGGTATGTGATTGTGAGGGCCAGGTGTGTTCAGGCAGGGATGTGATTGTGAGGCCGAGGTGTGTTCGGGCAGGGATGTGATTGTGAGGCCCACGTGTGTTCGGGTAGGGATGTGATTGTGAGGCCCAGGTGTGTTCAGGCATGGATGTGATTGTGAGGCCAAGGTGTGTGCGGGCGGGGCAGTGTAGTAGCGTCAGGACGTTCGCCGTTAGGAAGAGAAGTCAACTAGCTGGGGAAATGGTGCAGGGTACCCGATTATCCTTCATCTTATATTACTACCTATGGATTGTGTTATTTGGTGAGTGTGGCCAGTGAGATTTGGTTGGATAGCTTACCTGCTAGGCCTGGTTCTTTCTATTTCCTCACGGGACATTAGAATGTCTTCTCCACTTGTGAACGAGAGCTTTAGGTTTCTATACTGAGTATACTTGTATGCTCACCCTATGTTGTTTCAGGTTTCCAGGAGGGCTTCGAGGACCGTGCGGGACCTTATTTTCCGAGTGTGGAGTTGGTGTTGGTTGCTGCCAGCTGTTGTTTCTTCCTTCTTAATTTTCCTTGGTATTGTACTTTGGGATTTCTTGTACTCGTACCTTGTTATAAGATTGTTTAAACATGCATGTGGGATTGGTTTGGGTTTATTTATATATATACACTTGTTCCTTATTTTCATTTTTGGTGTTTGGTTCGTCTTATTTCCCGAACCTAATTAATATTAAAAAGGGTAATGCCTCCCATATTGTGGAAAACTCATACCCTTGGTGCTAGTCGCCACTCCGGGGCCTACTGGAGGCGGGACTAGGGGGTCATTATCACCCTTTTTCCATTTCCAGCTCAGGAGGGGCATCCTTGGTGGGAGGGGGTCGTGACAATTATATTAATATATTATATATTAATTATATATGTTATTATTTTAATCGAAAAATTTTATCCATAATAATGAATTTCACTGCTCATGGAGATGGTAGGTTGTACGTAGACATGAATGACGTTTCCATTTTCATGTCAAATTGAAGTAATGAATATTAAATGACACATATTATCATTACAAATTCACTTTTATTTCATATATATCAAAAATTTTTATTAATCCCATATATAATAAAATACATGTAAATCATTAGTGAATCACAATGATTTACGAGGTTGTAGTCTATCATACACATGAGTGACGTTATTTTATTCCAAAAAAATGTAGTGTATGAAGTTATGTGAGGTATAATAATTCAATAATGATACTAAAATCACAAATATATTATAAAAACAATAACTTCATCATTATAACAATCCTTAAGATGTGGTAACATAAAAACTAATGACATCAGATCACGAGGAATTAGTACACCTTACACATGAACAATGATTTTGTAACCCATTTGAGGAAAGTAGAGATGGGTTTAGGTAATTACATTAAAATAAAAACATATATGTATATTAAAGATACTATGGGTTTTTTATAAACATTGTATAATAATAATTGAAGGACATGTATGGGGAAATAAAATAAAAATGCTCGTTCAGGAACATTACCTCTCATTCAGGCATCCTCCTTAGATGGGAACCAAAAGCCTTAATTAGCTGTTTTTATGTTTAATATATATCTTAGATGATTATAAGAGGTTTATTATAAAACTAATTTGTAGGTATTTGATAAAAATGATGTTTCAGTTGTGAGGGAGTGAGTAGAATGAGTGGCCATTTGTAAGTGAGGTGAGTGGAACACCAGCATTTTTTGAAAAAAAAGAATTCCAACTAAATTAATTCATGTCATAAGAAAAAAAATATATTATTATATATCTTAGAAGGTATATGTTCTAAATATATCCATAAATTATTTTTTTAAGGTGTTTTTTTAATTTTTTATCCTTATCCTTTTAGTATAATGCACGTTAAATATATATTCACCTAATCTTCGATAAATCATTTTTTCTCTTATTAATATTAATTTTGGTCAAAAATTATGTTTTCAATATTATATAATATTGATTTTTTATGAATAAAAATATTTAATCCATTTTTCTAAATTCTATTTATATATTTTACAATATCAAATATTAAATTAATCTTACATATGTTACAATAATGAAGTTTTCTTAAAGAGAATGTTTTTATAATTTTATAGCATTTTTGTATAGAAATTAAATATGAAATTGATTAAAATAAAATAAGTTGGACAGATAGATATAAAATTGAAATAATATTACTTCTAAAAAAAATTCAATTTTATTTATCTTTATGATTAATTTATATGAAAATAAAGTTTCCAATTAAATTTTAGTACATTTCACTATACCTAAAAATTTATATTTGTAGAAAATTCTAAAAAACTTTCTCGGTGATAATGATTATAAGATTTTTTTAAAAGAAAAAATATTTTTAAAAATAATTTTTTTTATTTTTTTAATAAAAAATTAAAATAGAACACGCAGATGTGCCAGAAAAGAAGGCTTTTGAGAAGTATATTTTTTGAAGCATTAGATTATTCATATTAACTATATGTATAACAATAACTAATGCATAAATATTGAGGAATATTTATTAGTATATAATATATACATGTCATATAAAAAATTCCTAATTGTGGATTATTTTAGTTAATTAAAACATAAAAACATTATACAATATAAAATAGTTTAAAAAACCCCTTTTAACAAAAAAATAAATATATACTAATATCCAATATAATGTTTATTGAAAATAAATTAAATGTACAAACATATAACTACATAATGATTATGTTATGTTAAAACATAATTGGAAATTTAAATTACTTATTTTTTAAAACAAAATAATGTTTATAAAAATGTTTTCATTTCCACATTCACTAAAAAATAGGTATTCTGAATATATACAAAAATACCTTCATTTGTTAATTATGATATGATTGTTTTAAAAATTATATTCTTATAATGTAAAATATATTTTTATAAAATACCTCTAAATTTATTGTAATATTTTTTTAGAAAATTTAATAAAAAAAACATTTTAGGAATACAATTTTTAATGAATATAAATGATGTACAAAAAGAAGATTAATTATTTACTATGAATTTATAAGTAAATATATTTGAGGTACGAAATTTATATGTGTGTTTCACAAATTATTTTATAATATTCATACTATACAAATTAATAGAATGGTTATAGTATTATGATTTCATGGTTCACTGAAGCGTTGTGTCAGGTGTCATGTACGCTATCCATGAAATTTGTAATAGTTTGTAACTCAATCTAAATACAGTGTTTGGTATGACCCAAGATAAAATAGTTGTTATGTGTAACAAAAAATGTAAAAAATATTTAATCCATTTGAAAACAAAATGAACAAATACATTGGGGATACATTTCACCCCATTAAATTGAATTTCACCCTCAAAATTAATCTCATGCATCAAAGGTTTATTATTTGAAAATTCATTCTTAAAAATCCACATCACACCAATGAGTTGAAAATAATCACATAAAACTGAAATTTGGAAACATAATGCCTTCTTTAATTAACACATAACTAGGTTTCCACATAATATAACATAGAAAAAAAGTGATAATTTGGGCATGAAATAAAATCATAATTACTTATAGAGAGTGATAGAGAAAATTGATCAAATGAAATGGTTGATTATGATAAATTTAATAAACACATGACCAGAAAGTAAATTACAATGTAAAAGGTCATTAATACTGTATAAAATGATGATAATAAGTCAAAACGTAATTTCAAGATCATTTTCTAATATTATAGATTTTTCACATGAAGATATACATATATTATTTTATTTTATTTACCTCGAATAAAAATATAACGAATGATGATGATTATTTCATTTCATTTCATGTGAAAAATCTCACCTTTTGGATATTCCTTGAATAATTTATACTTCATATTATACTCCATGAAATGAAGGATAATTTTTAATTCCTAAAGCACGAATGAATCATAATATCCATACGAAAAGATTTTTCAATCCATATATTTCTATTTGTAATAAAATGAAAATGTTTTTAATAGTTTATCCGATATAAATGAATCATTATATTTTGAAAAAAAAATTATCACTAAAAACACATTCAATTTTAAACATAATATATTTCCAAAATTGTTAACCTTAAAGCCCTTCTATAATATTAAAATAAAAAAAATTATTATTGAGGTCAATAAATTTACAATATAAACGTTTCATAAACCCCTCCAAAAACATGAAATAGTTTTTAATTTTCACATACCAAACAAGTGAATACCTTCATTGTGTACTCAAAGGAAACTAGAATTACCTTAAAACGTTATAAAAAACATAAAATAATTAATATTATTTACACAAAACCATGATAATTCAATATATTTCTTAATTCTAAAAATTCGGTAAACTCCTTTAACAATAGCACATACCACTTTTTCCATAACACATTATTCAGTTCGAAAGAAATTAGTACTTTCCATTTTCTTTCATTCAAATCAATCATCTATTTATACAAATGGAATTACCAAAATATTTATAATATATAAAATTTATCTTCAAAATATCACCTTTACAATAAATCACATTCCCATTCTATCAGTTTCATTAAAAATATTCTTTAAAATCCATAAAAAGGTAAATTGGACATTCTTAAATATTTCATGATTCATATAACATAATCTTTGAATTCCAATAATAAATAATTTATTAACCAGTATTTATTCTAAATCTATTAACAACTATTCATCATCTTTTTACTTAATATATCTTTACTTTTTATATTTTATTTATATTCATGTAATCATAAAAAATATAACCAGTTCTCATATAATATTCATGATTTTCATTTTAATTTTCCTCATTAGGATACCATTTCACATAATTATCATACTGTTCACATTTGAAGAATTCAACAGTCCCTGATAACTCAGAGAGACCATTAGTCTCACCCATTATGTTAATAAGGATTTTCATTTTTCCATTAATGTTAATTTTATTGTTTCCTTCCTTTATGAAGTCAAAAAATCATCACATGGTTTTTAGACATCCACTTTTTTCTACATTAATGACAGAAGAGAAACTTAAACTTCTTCCCTTCATGGTCTAAATTACCCAGAATCCCAGTGAACTCTTTCCATATCTCCTTTGAGAGGATTTAAAGTTGGATGAGGTAAATATTGTAAACCATATTTGGTGAAAAATGATTACTCATTACCGGAATTCCATTCCTTCCAAACATTATCCCATTTGGATTCACAACAGAAAATTATTCATCACATTAAATACTAACCTAGTTTCTTTTGGATACTACCATTTACTAAATCCAAAAATCATAGTGTTAGCTATACTAATCGTAGTTTCATACTATATAATCATGAATAAAAATTAATTATATTAGATCTATATATTTAGGAATTATTTTTGAAATATGACACCTTATTTTTATCATTGTTTATTCATAGTCATCATTTATTTAAATCCATCATCATGGTTCATAATGATATTGGGTATTTTCAAATAATATCCCCAGGTATTGTCAGACTAGGTATGCAACGAGGCCCATTTTATTGCCCTAGGTGATGATCAAGTCGAACTCAATGTGTACATTTGGTGTAATTAAACATAAGTACCACTATAATAGAGCCAAATCCACTTTTATTATCCAAAAGGGTTGTAATTACATGTAAACAACTTTATCCATCCTTTACCCAAATTTGAGGATATTTTCAGATACTTTGAATTATCATTAGAAATATACTTAGATACATCCGCATATTTTTCCCTTTTAATTTACTTATGAATAAGAGAATATTTTTAACAACAATGTTTCAAATGGTATATCAAACCTTTAATCAAATACCAACTATAATGACCTAACCTTTTCATACATGGATAATACATATTTTTAGTTGAATAATCAATGCATTGCATAATCACAAACTAAAGTATCGTTATAGATTAGTTCATTTGGAATCATGGGACACAAAATTCATAATTTAAGAAACATATTCATTTTATCAAATAAATATATTACCCATTACTAATTTTCACAAACATATACTACTTAATGGATTTATTCATAACCTATGAAAAGGAAACATAAGATATGGAGATATAAGATGACTAGTAAGATTGAAAAAGGAAGATACATTAAATAAAATGAAACAAAAGGTATGAGAACATATAAATAAAAATTTAAAACAATATACTTTGAATAAAAGATTATAATATTGATTAATAGAAAAAATATTGATAGTTCATAAAGAATGAATCATATGGAAATAAAATAACATCATCCATGAGAGGATAAAATTGGTATAAGACATGGAATTATGAAATTGACATCAATATAAAAAATCATATACTGGGTAGTCAAGGCTCATTTGCAGAACGAAACAAGGAAATCCATGCATGGTTAACCATCCATGTATGTGCAAACCACCCTCCCCAGTAGAAGCCTATTTCTTATAGTGAAATTGATTCAATCCCCTTACCAGTGTAGTAGTAAAGGATCAATACAAATACCATCGTACATGAAAAAGACTATTACTAAAATAGGTTTAATCCCTATTACAATCATGTCAGTCTAATTAGATATAAATTTTCATCCAATGTATTGAAAGGAGATATAGGTATCACCCATAATTAGTTATAGTGTGACCATCTTCCATGGATACAACATGAGCACCATCACATAATGAAAATCAGACATATTTGTATCAAAATATAATAATACATTAATCATATCAGAACCCATGAAAATAAATGTTTCTCATAAAAATTCCATCACAAAATAACATCTGGAAAATAAATATGACAAATAAAAATTTCATCATTTCCTCAAAGAATAATCATACTAAAAATAAGAGGTTTTTATAATCATTTTGGCATTTTATTACCCGTGGAATAGAAATGGGTTTATATTCATTTAACCATCTAAAACACAAACCTTTAATGGAAATAATAATGATGGATTCCTTCGATTTTATCCCCAATAAAGCATAAATAACATCCAAGGATATCATGTTAGATATAAAATTATTTTTAAAGATCACACAGTCTATTTCTTATGGATTATATATTTTTTTGATAATATACTTTTAAAACTACTTTTTTAAATAATTTTTTATAAATATATACTTGAAAAACAAAAAAAATGAATATTTAAAAACATTTAAAAATATTATTGAGAAAAATATCATTTCATATTTAAAAGATAAATTGTTAAAACATAAATATTTTTTGAAAACCTTATTTTTTAAAATATTATTCATAACATATAAAGGAAACATCAATGAAAATAATGGTCATGATGATGGGAATTTTTGTTTATGTAATATATGTTAAAACAATGATTCCTTTAATATTTTACTTAAATTTTCAAATGACAATTGTTTGGAAAACGAAAAAATATTTCATTAAAAACATTTTGGTAAAAACAAAAACAGTGGTAAAAATTTAATTTCAAAATCACAGTATAATAATAAAACATTTTATAAATAAATTTTAGAAAATATGGTTTTGGATGAAAAATGATTTCCGTTCAATGGGATAAATAAATTCTGATACTCATAAAAATAATTATAAATTATTTTAAGTATAAAAGAGTTACTAAAATTGTAATATTACATGTAAATATCATCAATGGTCAGTGTAGAGTAATATTTATGACTTTCTAGAGGGATTTTCATAATATTTTATCACCAAAATTTTATCAAATACAATCCTGATAAATGATTAGATTGTAACCTAAAATATTTAACAATTTGGAAACTTATAAACATATCCCCATGAATCAATAAAAGAAAATAAATTTTAAAATAACACGACTGTAACACCCCATGATTCCATGGTATGTTTCTCTTTGAATTATACAGTAGCGTGCGTTGTATGCAACATCGAGTTCTAACACACACCGCAACCAATCAAATTATCTGTAATGAATTGTAATACCCAATTTTTAAAATTTTATACATCTTAACTTTCAAAATGGTCTTCATTTTTGGATTCGGATATATAAAAATTATCTTAGGGTGAATTTTTGGTACTTTTCTGATAACTTTAATATTTTTGATGAATATTGAAAATTAGTAAATTTTAATTAAAAACAACTTTTTTAGTCGAAATAATTAATAGTGATAATTTATGAATTTTAGTGGTTTTAAAGTATATTTAAAATATATTTTTACCATTTAATAAATTTTTGGTCATTGGACATAATTTAAAAATTAAACCAGACATAAACAAGTATTAATCTTTTGAAAGATATAATATCTTAAAAACACACCTTTTGTTTTGACAGCGGGAATTAATTTTAAATTAATTTCTTCCACTTATGAATTTTGAATTTGGAATAATGGATTCCATATTTTGAATCAGAATGTTAAAATTGAGTAAATAGGTATCTTTTATTTCCAGACATTATGAATAATTACTTCGGAAAAAATTTTATTTACCTTGCTTTAAGGGTAAATCTAGTAAATAAGGGTTAAAAACTAATATTATAATAAAACTAAATTACCCTAAAACGTGTCCTAACCTTTCAGTGGATACATGTACGACCATGGGCATCTTTGGGTCGATTTTGGGAACCCATGGAGCCACTTGTAGGTGATAGGGACACTTTATTTTAATTAAGTTAAAATCAATACAAAAATGACAAAAGTATATATCTTTTAGAAAAACAATTTTTACGTAGAGTTATATATGTTTGATTTTCGACTATAAATATTTCATAGAAAGATAAAAAGATTTAATACATATTTTTATTTTATTTATAATTTTTATACATTATATAATTTATGTTATTTATGACACAATGGTGATACAGTTATTACTTAATTAATGAACAATTAGAATATTTGATATTATAAATACCCAAATAAATGTAATTTGAGACTTCTAATAATTACCATCAATTTTATAGGTTAATAGGACATGTTAGTATTGATTTAAATAAGTTTTGTGGAATTAATAAATCTGTTATGATTTTTACAAAAATCAATTATTGAATAGTGTCAAAATTGACATAAAAGAGTTTTTAAAACAAATATTATATTATTAATTGATATTAAATTCTTAAAAATATAAGGTTCGGCCAAGAGACTTATATAATTATAGGTGTATCATTAATGGAACAATTTTGGGTCTCTTAGATGTATATAGTATGTTTATTAACCATATAATATTAAAATACAAAGAGACATTGTAAAAGTAAAACTAATTAACTAAGGGTTAATACTTAAAGATAAGGTTAATATAGTAACCTAAACCTATATAAATCTTATTGGTTTATTGTTTTTAGACATATAACCACCTTAACCTTTAAATAATCCACTTTGGAGCCCTTAGAAACCGAATATGAATTTATTATAAATTAATACTTTATGTTTTTTCTAAAGAGCCCCTCCTCCCCCTTATAAAAAGATCCAACTTATAACCAATTCTTCACACCATCAAAGCCTTTTGGTTCGGCCAAAACCTTAAAAAATATTCTCTAAACTTCCCTAACATCAACATAGAGGCCTTAGTTTGATCAGAAATCCAACCTATGGAGACCTTTTGATCAAATGAAAAGGAAGAACCCAATGAAGAGGTAATGTTTTCACCACCCTCTTTCAAGTTCCATTCTTTTTCAACTTCTTCTTTCTTTGTTATTTCTATTCTTAAATAATAAATACAGTATCTCTTATATAATTTTATTTTATTATAAATATGGTACAATGATATTCATTATTCTATCCATCATTTTAATGACATGTCACCATATGTGCGTACGTACGGCTTACCGCCTCCACGTCGTGGTGTAATTGTTATTCAATCAATTATTATTTGGATGGATATAATACCGATGTGTATCTGATGTAAATAATAAATATAACATTATAAGGATTCAATAAATATGATATAAAATCCAATTATATATTATTTTAATATCAAAAGAATGATATTTTCACTCGTGCGTACGTACAGATTACCGTCTCCACGACGCGATGAGATTTATTTACAAGTTCACCATTCATTGACGATTATAAAAATATATATTACTAATAAGTATATAATATATGAAATAATAATGGTACTAGAGATATATATATTTATATATATAAGGATTTAGGTACTTACATATATCTTATTCACTTACTTCCGTTCAATACTATATGAAAACAGAAACAACGTTTATGCATACGTACAGACTACCGTCTCCATAAACGGTGTTTTCCATTTCATATATATGTATATTATACATATTTATATTCTAAATATATATGATATATTTATCATGTTTTATATTCTGGAAGTATTTAAATAATTATCTAAGTGATACAACCAAGAGTAACAAGTTAAAACATGTATGATAAAGAAAGAGATTATTACCCTAAATGTTAATTTAACATAAAAATTACTATTAAATGGGTAATATAAAGTCATAAATGAATCATTTATGATATCATAAATATTGATATCTTTCTTTTATAATTTATTAACATACTATGTTCTTTGTACAAGAGGTTAATCGTACTCTCGACTAAAGGAAAGTGCAAGGTAAGGGGTTTTCATCTCACTCCTTATTCTCGTGAGATTCATGACATATTGCCACTATTACCATTTTTGTGGAGTATGTACTTACAATAATTGTATTCCTTTTGTAATAAAATTTAATATATGTGTATTTACATATTCATTTTATGATACTTCTTTGATGGGGTGTATGTTTCGTAGTTACCAAATTTGTAAGGGTTAATTCACAATCTCATTAATATCTGAGGTTTTTTTATGTAAGTATCTACTAGGAAATATTTATTATCCATGTACATGTTTTATGAAAGAGTTTTCAAAGGGATTATTTTAAGGGTATTTTTACTAAAACATCAGTTCAATGGTTTTAAATATTTATTCTTCTAAATATTTCTCTTTAATGTCCATGTCTTCAAAATGGTTTTTAAGGATTTATTTATATTAACATGAATGTTTTTAAAATGTTAATTCCACTAAAAAGATTCAAATTAGTATTGTACACTTTGATTCAAAAATTTCTTTAAATGACTTGTTTTCTAAATTTTTTGGCTTTTAAATGTTTTCATGAAAAAGGGGTATTTCTTTCAAAGTGTTTTTAAAATCATTTTCATCTATGTCAAAAAAATTTAATGGATTTTAAACATGTTTTGGAGTTGATTTATCATGATACAAATCTTCCATATTGTCTTGAAGATTTTGTGATATGTTTGACTATGGATGTGTTATTTTTATACCATTCATAGTTTATGAATAATTTATTGACATTTCGTAGTCTAGTTTTAATATGAATGTTTATATTATATTTCATCAGATTCTTAAGATGAATGTGTTGGAATAGTATGCTCCAGGTTGGGGTCCGGTTACAGCAGACCCTCCGGGTTGGTATCCAGTTATTAGAGGCACTCTGAGTTGGTGTCCTGTTATTAGAGGCACTCAAGTTTGGTGTCCAGTTATTAGAGGCACTCCGAGTTGGTGTTCGGTTATTAGAGGCACTCCGGGTTTGTGTCCAGTTATTAGAGGCACTCCGGGTTGGTGTCCGGTTATTAGAGGCACTCTGTGTTGGTGTCTGGTTATTAGAGGCACTCCGGGTTGGGTTCCGGTTACAGTTATCCCCTAGGTCTTGGCACGAGGCCTTGACAAGAAATTAAAGTTCAGAATTCTGTGTTCCATCATTATGAAAGAGGTTAGTGATATTGCGCGTGATTATTAGACTAGTAGAATATCAATTTGAATAAGTAAATGACATTATTTCATTTTATTTTTTCCATATTATTCTGAAGTTCAATTTTAAAAATATTTTGTTTTATTAATACATTTCCTTAAATTTTTATGTTGATTTATGAATGTTCCCGCTGTTTTTCTTACCCATACTAAGCATTTGAGCTCACCCCTTTCTATCTTTTATTTTTCCCAGGATTCCAAGAAGTGTATTGTGATTGATATGCAGGGTTAAGACATGGGAATAATGGCATTCATAAATGATTATTTATGTATAATTGTATGTTATGTAGTGTAATGTAACATTCATGTATTTAATCTATTTTCCAAGACTGCTAAACTGATCGGTCCTTCAGGACATGATTCCTTGTAATCATTCCAATGTTATATAATAATGCACCGACTCTGGGTAACAGGGGTCGGGGCGTTACAACGAGGATAAATAAATTCAATATATTAAATGTCAAAGGGTCTGTAAAAACACTTCCTAAAATATTATAGGTACATAATATAACATATGTCTCAAGGAATCAAAAATGAGATGGAATCCTCTTACCACTTTAGTACCATTTTTAATTGTAATCCAAATATATAAAAAATTAATGAAATGTTAAATATCATTAGAAGATTATAATTTGTGATATAACATTTCACATAGGTCGTATATACATCCACCAAATAAATGAGTAGTGAATTTTCATGTCTCTTATAAATAAAAGATAGATTAGAAATCCCTTACCTTAAGACATGACATCAATCCTACATGTTCAAAATTAATTTATAATAAATATAATATTATAATAAATATATTAGAGAACCATTTTCATATATATCATACCATCTATGTTTTAATTACGAAATTTTATTGTCTGTTTACTTTCAATTCCATGTATATGGAATGATTCAGGCAATAACTATTTTGTTTTTCATATAGGTTTTAACCTATTATTTTTTCACTTATTTAAGTCATGGTTTCATAATATAAAGAAAATTTAACATTAAATAAATATTATATATTTTAATTATATATGTATTTTAGTAATCTAAAAAATTTAGTGATATAAAATGGAATTCACCATTCATGTAGACGGTTGGTTGCATGTACGCATGAACATTGTTTCCATTTTATTATCAAATTGAAATAAATAAAAATAAATGTAATATATATGATATAATTATATAATTATTTTTATGTCATTTATATCAATTTTTTTTGTTAAAAAACATAATACATTCCATGAAAAGTGTGAACAAATCCCATTGCTTCGTGAGGCAGTAGTCCATAGTACACACGAGCAACATTACTGTGTTCCCAAGATATAGAGAATACGAAGGTAAGTTTGATTTATAAACTATAGAGTCAAAAAATTTATAAATATCATATATAGATAAAAAACCACCATTATAATCATCCTTGATAGTTGGAAATGGAACAAACAAATGTCATCCTTTCATGAGGTGGTATTCCACCACACACATGAACAATGATTTTGTACCACATTTGAAGAAAGTTGAGATGGTTTTATTTATTAACATAAAAAAAAAATATTTAATAAATTTAGGTTATTTTTTCATCTTCTTATAGTAATAATTTATGTACGTGGAGGAGGAAATAAAACAAACCCACTTATTCATGAACATTACATCTTCTTTCAGTATCCTCATTTAGTTTTCACCAAATTCTATCCAAGATTAAATTATCTCTAAATTGAGGATTGATTTATGATAGGAGTTTGTATTGGAATTTATTTAGTCAAGTCTTGTAAATCCAAATTGTTTTTATATGGTAATGAATAGAGGAGACTCGGAGGCCATTTATAAGTGAGGTTAGTGGCACACTTGTAGTTTTTGGAAACAAAATATTTCCACCCATATTTGTTTCATGTAAAAAGGCCCAAAAATTACTTTTTATATATCCTATATTTTAATATATTTAAATATTTCCATAAAATGTGTTTTTTAGTATTTTGGGGCCATTAAATATTTTTAACGTTTCAGTTTAACCCCACGTAAATCAATTTTTACCATAAACACAGTTTAATAATTTTTACTAATTTAAATATTACTTTTGGTAAAAAATTAATTTCAAAATAATAGATAATATAAATTAGCCGTATTAAAAATATTTAAATAGATTTTTTAATTCCAATCGATGAAGTGGAAAATATAAATTTTAAATTAACCCCTCATACGCGATGTGAAATCTGTTTTATAGAGGGAAAATGGTCATCAATTTTCATATTTATTATATTGATATTCAATATGAAATTTATTTCAATGAAATAAATTAAATACATGTAATTATAATCGAACTAATATTTTTTAAAAATCAATTTAAAATACAATCTATCTTTATAAATAAATTATACCAAAATGATGTTTTAAATTAAAAAATCAATACATTCTTATAATCATCATAAAATGAATATTTTTAGAACATTATATATAATATAAAATAATATAATTTTTATCATATTATTTTAAAAAGTAAAATTATTTTTTCAAATATATTTACATCAAATGAAAAAAAAAATAATTATAATAAAATCGTAAACGTGATGATGAAGAGTATTTTTGGGGTGTGTACTTTTTCATGTATGAATCAACTCATATTGAGTATAAGTATTGTAGTAATAATTGTTTGAATATAAACTATAATTTATTGATATGTAATCTATAAATTTCAATAAAAATATTCCATAATTGGTATTATTTTAAATAATTAAAATGGAGAACTATTATCCACTATAAAATAGTTTTCAGAAAAAAACCAGTTTAAAAAAATAAACAAATACTAAAATTTAATATAAAGCTAATTGATAAGTAGTTTGGTTTATTAACTATTAATAAATAATAGTTATAATAATTTAAAACATAATTGGTAATTTAAATTACTAATTGTATTAAAAATAAATAACAATTTTAATCAAAAACTGTATTTTTCACGCTTCGATGAAAAATAAATATTTTCCCAAAACACAAAAAATTTAACCATACATAACATAAATATGATGTTTTAGAAAATTAATCTCAATTTTTATAAAAATATTTTCTAAAATGACTATAAATTAATTATAATAGTATACATTAAAATTCATTAAAATCATTATTTTAGAAAACATATTTTTGAGGAATAAAATTACTTTACTAAATATTTATTCATTATTTAAAAAGTATGTATTTTTATATAAAATTATATAGGGTAGGAAATTTTAATTTATATTTCATAAATTATTTTACAGTATTCATACATTCACACTAAATTGCTGGATTATAATAATATTATTTCAACATTCACTGAATCTTGGTTTTGAGTGTCATTCACACTATTGATGAAACACATTGTCGTGTGTAATAGAATATAAACATGGGGCTGTCTATAATTAAATATATAGTAAATTTTTTTGTTAGAAAAAATATTATAAATATTGAAAATGATTAGAAGAAAGTTACAAATTATCGGGATGTTGCTATAGGACACCCAGTTTCTGTTAATTAACCATTTATTTTTATACATTAAGTATTTAATATTACTTTATTATTATTGGGTATTTATATATTGGTTTTGAATGGTTTTTGTGTTTTTTATGTAGGTCATTGTCTTGGTAACAGTTTTTATATACCATGAAGTGCCTTCTACGAAACTATGCAACTAAAATAGTGGGCATTGGGTAGGTTCATGATAGGTGCATAGTGTAACATCCCAATTAAATGACGAATAATATATTTTCATAATTATTAATATTTTTGTAATATATATTAATTTTACTTTAAAAGGGTTTCTATGTTTGATATCGTACCCGATACACAACAACAGGTTTATTTAAAATCTTATGTTGCACACTAATAATATAATATTATTATTTTAAACGGTAGTTAACTCCTAGCCATTTTATGGGAGAGAATGATAAAAAATATTTAAAATATGATTATACATGTATTTGAATTTGTCTAATAAATGTTAGAGGCTTAAAATGTCAACGAATGTAATTTTAAGCATAATTTACATTAAAAGGCAGATTTATCGACATTTAATGGAGATCCCTCTTTAAATATAGAATTGGTCACATTAATACATTATAATTGACCAAATAAAATCTTTCTTTATAATGGGGACATCTAATTTTACTTTTGGTAATTTTTTGGTATTTTTCTAATAAAGTTCATTTTTAATGAATAGTGAAAAATATATCATTTTAAGTAAAAAATGCCTTTTAATATAATTTATTTATATGTATAGATTATCTTTTTAGTTATTTTTAATGTGTAATTATAATATATTTTTACCATTTAATCCAATGTTGGTCATTGAAATTAATTTCACTTTGAAATTGGTCATAAATATGTATCAATATTTTGATAATTATTGTTTCTTAAAAGCACACCATTTGTTTTAACAACGGGAATTAATTTTTAAATCAATTATTTCCACTTATATTTTTTCAATTTTAAAAAATAATCATCAATTTTGAATTCGGAATATCAAATAATTCGTAGGCTGAATATTTGGTATTTTTCTGAAAAACATCAATTTTTGATGAATAGTGAAACCACTTAGTGCTAGTTAAACAAATGACTTTTTCATTTAAATGAAATTTTACCACTTCAGGAAATTGAATTCCAGAAATCCAACATACATGTTTTATATCAAGAAGTAAAATTTTGTTCATTAAGATAATAATAATTTTTGGTTATTAGTATCTTTTGACTTTTATTTAGCACAATTAAATGTAAATATGGTAATTCATTATTAAAAGAATATTATAATAATATATAATTACATTAAAACATGTCCAAAAATTATTGGTTGAGTCATTTATGACACGTTTCATCTTTGGGTCTATTTTGGGTCCCCATTGAGGCACATGGGAGTGATAATGAAAATTTAGATTAATTAATTTAATGTGAAGTCCAAATTGACAAAAACAAAAATCTTTTAGTAATTAATTTTTATACGGTGTTATAAAAGTCCTATATATGACTATAAATATTATTAGTAAAGATAAATAGATTTCCTATATCCTGGTATTTTTTTAATAATTTTTAGACATTAAATACTGTAAATTATTTAGGACACATTAATGATGCAGTATTTACCTCATTAATAAATGATTTAAATAAATAAGATTATAATGATTAAAATTTTATCCAAAAAGTCCAATTCTGATTGGATGATTTTATTTCCATTAGTAATCATCTTTTATTCAGATATAATTACTTTTGGTCCATTATAAAACGAATATCATTATATTATATAATAATATTTTCACACATTCCTAAAGAGCCCCTCCTCTCCCTTATAAAAGGAGACCACAGCTAACCAATTCCACACACCTCTCAAGCCATTTGGATCATCCATAATCTGACCAATTAATTTCCCTACATCCCTCTACTCCTCCTAAAATCCTTACCATAGGCATAATGCACTTCAAGAAGACATTTGGTTTAATCCAAAGGGAGTTACCCAAATTAAAGGTAAACATTTCTCTGAAATTGTTTTCATTTATTTAACATCTCCTACCCCTAAAAACTTTTTATTAATTTATTTTTTAACAAAACCAGTATCATAAATATATTATGATGTTTTTATGAGATGTATTCTAACTAAACATACACACACATCAATCTAATGAATTAAGAACATAATGTTTCTGTCGATGGAAAACTAACGCCTCACGAAACGATGATTGTTCAATTATATCTTACTTCCTCTGATGGTGGCCATTATGATAGAACTGTTTTTATATATGATATATTTTATGTTTATTATTTCCTTATTCTTTTTTACTTCCCAATTATATCATGCTTTTATGTTTTCCATATTAGATAAATGCTATAATCTCATTTGAGGAAGTGCGGATTACCGCCCCCTCAAAGTGATATGACTCGTTAATACCTTATGTGGGATGTATAAAAGATACAGTTAATGATATTATATAAAATATTAAAATGTAATTATAATATACATATGTATAATTATGTTATAATTCAATTAAAATAATAAATATAAATGAAAGTAGCGTTCATGTGTTTGTATGGCTTACCATCTCCATGAACGGTGCATTTCATTTCATACCTCCAAATGTTATGTACTATTATAAATACATCTATATACTAGATGTATATTATATATATGATATCTAAATCCTGAATATCATTCTAGATATAATTGACTATTGACCACATGGACAACTTATAAACATAAGGTGTTCATTTTTGACTCAAGTACCAAATATCAAAAAAATGGATGTTATTAACATAAATGATTACATAATGTATATAACATGGTCATAATTAATATGAAAGGAATAATAAATTTGAAAAATGTTCTTAAGAAAGTAGAAATTAACTTTATTTAATTATTCAGGACATTAAATAACAATCTAGTCAAGTCGAACACAAGGTAAGGGACTTCATCTCAATCTCCTTTTATTGAGGCATTTTTAGTTTTATACACCACATTATAGTATACGGTGTATAAACCCCTTTGAATTTTCATTTTACTCAAAGGGACTATTTTTATACGATGAACATTACTAAACGGAAAAAATAAATATTTCTTTTTTTACGTAAGTAGTGACGACCTTTCTACCACCACGAGTATTAGTTGATCATTGGCATCCTTAACAAGCAAGAATTTTTTTAAAATGTAAAATAAAAACCATATACTATTTTTACGTATTTTGGTATTGAAAATGATTTTGAAAATGGATTTATTATTTCAATATATTGAAATGATATTTTATTATTTCAAAGTGGAAATGTTACCTTTCTTTTATGCTTATGTTATGTGTTATGATTATGTTAATGTTCTTGGGAATAATTAACATATACAGGTGGTTCTGTTATAAACCTAGGGTGGGTGAGCCCGAGATAGCTCTCTAATGCATTGGGTTACATGACCAAGGTAAATGTTAATTTTTCTCCTAAGAGATTGAGGGAATATACTGTGATGGGTATTCCAATGTAACTCCTTATGTAGCTGTGATATCTACATTGTAAGTATGATATGGATGCCATAATTTTCCTTTATAATTTATGATTTCTATGTGTCTTTCATAAATCTTATGATTTCATGAGGTAAGTAACAGAGTTCATGTTTTGTATGTATTAATTAAAAAATGTTTCCATCCTTTCTATTATAACCCTTACTGATCTTTTTAGGCTCATCCCATGTTTTGAAATGTTTTCACTGGACTTAGAGATGAATAGGGACAATGATGGGATCAAGGAAAAGTCATGTTGTCTAAACCTGGGAAGTAGACATTACTCTTTTTTCACGAGTTTTTATTTTATAGAAAAATGGATACTACGTAGAATTGTCTACATGTAATATTCATGTTGTTATGTAAATGTAATGACCAAATTCTCTAAAATTATAAACCTGAAATGATTATCAATGTGAATTATTAATTTAATTCAATATTATGTAATGTTTAAGGATAGGTTCTTATAGTTGGTATCATAGGTCAGTTTAGATAAATTTATAAGTTAGGGTATTTTTAAATTAATGTCCCTAAATTAATTTATGGTAAAATTGAATTGATATAGAATTTACAAATTACCATGTTGCTTCGTATCAGATCTGTCTGTGTTAATAATGATTTTTCGTAAAGGAAATAGAGCATTTTTTCATGGGAAGGCGTATAGAGGAGAATGACCTTCCGAATCAGCAACCTGAGATAGTTAGAATCAGAATTGAGTTGTTTACTGCAGTGATGGATTATTTGAATCAGGTGATAAATGATAGTTGTGTTCTTTAATGATATTTTTGTTTTTTTTCAAATGAAAGGATAAACATGAAAGTCATTTATGTTTTTTCTCTCCAAACCATAAAAGAATTATAAATTTATGGAAAATTCATCAAGGGTGAGTGTTGGTTACAACAAATTTCATTCCTTGGTCACATTGTTTCAAAAAATGACATATCTTTTGATCCTGATAAAACCAAAGTTGTTGAAGAATGGCCAAGACCCACAAATATAACCAATATTCGTAGTTTTCATGGATTTGAAGGTTATTATGGGAGGTCTGTTGTAAATTTTTCACAGTTATGTAGTCCAATGACTAAGTTATCACGAAAAGGTGTTAATTTCATCTGGGCAAAAGAATGTGATGATTGTTTTCAGGAATTGAAAACAATATTGGTGAATGCTCTAGTTTTGGCACTACTATCCAGAAATGGTGAGTTTGTTATCTATAGAGATTCTTCATTGAAAGGATTGGGTTATATCCTAATGCAGAATGATCAGGTAACTGCTTACGCTTCACGTCAGTGTAAATGTCACGACTTAAATTACCCTATACATGATTTTGAATTATCTACTATTGTTTTTTCTTTAAAAATTTCAGGCATCATTTTTATGGAGAGATTTTTGAAATATACACGGATAAAAAAAGATTAAAGTATATATTAAATCAAAAATAATTGAACACGAAACAGAGGAAATTGTTGGAATTAATCAAGGATTATGATTTCATGATACATTACCATTTGTGAAAAGAAAATAAAGTGGCTGATGCTATGAGTCTAAAAATTAATGCTTCTTTAGCCATGATACGTTTGGAACGAGATCCTTTGGTTTTTGATTGGATGAACTTTGGCATAGAAGTTGTTGTTGCAGGAAATTATTTTTTTTTGTAATAGGTGTCAGTGAGATCATCTCTATCAGAGATAATAAAGAAAGCACATAATGAGGACAATGAGTTTTAGAAAAAGGTAGAGTTGGTTCAGAAGGGTATGTTTCCTGATTTAAATGTTGATAATGATTGTGTATTGAGGTTTGGGAATACATTTAGTGTACCTTATGATTCAAAGTTAAAGAATGAGTTATTATGTGAATCTCATAGTGCTTTTTTTAAGTTCATCCTGGCAGTACTAAGATTTACCGAGATCTCAGTGTGTATTACTGGTGGGATGGAATGAAAAAAGATATTTCTGATATTACTGTAAAGTGTTTGACATGTCAGTAGGTTAAAGCAGAGCGAAAGTTACCCAAAGGGATTCTTCATCCCTTACCAGTGCCAGAGTGGAAATGGGAAAATATATTCGTGGAATTTATTATAGGATTACCAAAGACATATCATGGTAATAATACAAATTGGATTATAATTGATCGATTGAATAAATCTGGTCATTTACTTCCTATTCTAGATACTTTGTCTCTAGATCAACTTTCTCGGTTGTATGTTAAAGAGGTAGTCAGGTTGCATGGAGTTTCTCTCTCCATTGTACCATATCGTGTTCCCAGGTTTACTTCTAACATTTGGAAAGTCCTTCATAAGTTGTTGGGTACTGAATTAAATTTTAGTACAGCTTTTCACCCTCAATCAGATGGACAATCAGAATTAAAAATTCAGAACATGGAGGATATGTTATGTTCTTATTCACTGGATTATCAGGAAAGTTGGGACCAACATCTTTCTTTGGATGAATTTTCATATAATAAAATTTTTAAATCTAGTATATAGATGGTTCCATTTGAGGAATTATATGGAAAGTGTTGTCGAACACCAGATTTTTGGGATGAAGTATGTGAGAGGAAGCTGATGGGACCAGAATTGGTAGAAGTGATGGCAGAGAAAGTTCAGTTGATTCAAAAGCACATGAGAACTGCTCAAAGTAGACAGAAAATTTATGCAGATAACTGGAGGAAGGATCGTTCTTTTGAGGTATGTGATCATGTCTTTCACAATGATTCTCCATGGAAAAGTGGGATGCGTTTTGGTATGAATTGAATGTTGAGTATGAGGTTCATTATACCTTATGAAATTTTAGAGAAAGTTTGATCAGTTTCATATAGAGTGACATTACCTCCATGTTTATCCCTGGTACACAATGTTTTTCATGTTTCCATGTTGAGAAAGTATATACCAGATCCATCTCACGTTTTGAGCCCATAAGTAGTTCAGTTGGAAGAGAATATCTCTTTTGAAGGACAACTAGTCCAGATTCAGGACCATAGAGATAAAGTTTTGGGGAATTAGGTATTTCACCAGGTAAAGGTTTTGTGGAAAAACCATGTGGTTGAAGAGGCAACATTGGAATCTGAAAATGCAATGAGGGATAAATACCCCCACTTAATTTGATAAGTGAATAAAAATTGCTAGGATACAATTTAAAAAAGTGAGGAAGGATGTAACATCCCATGTAAATGAAGAATAATACATTTTTATACTTATTAATATTTTTCAATTAAATGTTAATTTTACTTTAAAAGGGTTTCTATGTTCGAAAACGTACCTGATACATAACAATAGGTTTCTATGAAATCATACATTGCACACTGACAATATAATATTATTATTTTAAACGGTAGTTATCTTCTAGCCGTTTTATTAGAGGGAATGAACAAAACTAACTACAATATGATTATACATGTATTTATATTTATCCAATAAATGTTATAGGATTAAATAGTGAATGAATCTAATTTTAAGCATAATTTACATTAAAAAGCTGATTTATAGACTTTTAATAGCGATCCCTCTTTAAATATATTTTTTTCACTATAATGAATACTAATTGATCAAATGGAATCCTTTATTGGAATGGGGACATCAAATTTTACTTTGGGTAATTTTTTGTTATTTTTCTGATAATGCTCATTTTTTAATGAATAATGAAAAATATTGCATTTTAATTCAAAAGTTCCTTTAAATCTAATTTATTTATATGGATAGATTATATTTTTAGTTAGTTTTAAATTTTAATTATAATATATTTTAAACATTTAATCCAATGATGGTCATTGAAATTAATTTCACTTTGAAATTTGACATAAACAAGTATCAATCTTTTGATTGTTATTGTTTCTTAAAAACACGCTATTTGTTTTAAAAACCTGAATTAAATTTTAAATCAATTAATGCCACTTCATTGTTATGAATTTGGAAAAATAAACATCAATTTTGAAATCAGAATATCAAATAATTCTTTGGCTGAATTTTTGGTATTTTTCTAAAGATCTTCAATTTTTTTGAATAGTGAAACCACTTAGTGGTAGTTAAAAAACTGGCATTTTAATTTAAATGAAATTTTACCACTTTTGTGAATTAAATATCAAACAATCCAATATACATGGTTGTTATCCATAAGTTATGTGTTGTTCATTAAGATAAAAATAATTTTTTGATAATAGTAACTTTTGACTTTTATTTACTGCGGTTAAAGTTAAATATGGTAAGTCAAGGTCAAAAGAATATTATAATAATTCAAAATTACCTTAACACTTGTCCAAACCTTATTGGTTGAGTAATTTACTACCATGGTAATCATTGGGTAGATTTTGGGACCCCATTGAGCCACTTGGGAGTGATAATGAAAATTGAGAATAATTATTTTAATTTGAAGACAAAATTGACATTTACAAAAATCATTAACTAATTAATTTTTATGTAGTGTTATATAATTCTTCATTTTGACTATAAATATTCTTTTTAATGATAAAATTACTTCCTATATCATGGTATTTTTTTTTTAATTTTTAGACATCAAATAAATTAAATTATTTATGACACAATAATGATGCAGTATTTACCTCATTAATAAATGATTTAAATAAATAAGATTGTAATGATTAAACTTTTATCCCAAACATGTCCAATTATGATTGGATAATTTTATTTCGACCATTACTCATCCTATATTTGGCTATAATGATTTTTGGACCACTAGAAACCGAATATCATTTTATTATAAAATAATATTTTCACACTTTCCTAAAGAGCCCGTCCTCTCCCGAATAAAAGGAGACCACTTCTATCCAATTCCTCACAACTCTCAAGAAATATGGCTAGTCCAAACTCGGCTCATTTAAGCTCTTTACAAACCTCTCCTCCTACCAGAATCCTTAATATAGACAGAAGGCCCTTAAATAATTCATTTGGTTCAAACTAAAGGGAGTTACCCAAATTAAAGGTAACGATTTATCTTAAATTGTTTTATTTTATTTTACTTATCCAACACCTAAAACCTATTTATTAAATTATTTTGTAATAACACCAGTATCATAAATATTCTAGGACATTTTTATGAGATGTATTCAAACTAAACTTACAAACACTTCCATCTAATGGATGAATAACATAATGTTTCATTGGATGGGAAACTAACGCCTCGCGAAACGACGATTGTTCAATTACATCTTATCGCATCTCATGGTGGCCATTATGATGGCACTATATTTATATAAAATATATATTACATTTATTATTTCCTTATGATTCTGTACATCCCAATTATATCAATCCTTTATGGTTTCTAGAGTGGATAAATACGATAATCTCATTTGAGGAAGTGTGGACTACAGCCCCCTCAAAGTGATATGACACGTTAATGCCTTATGTGGGATGTATAAAGGGTATATTTAATGATATTATATATGATATTAAACTAGAATTATAATATACCTATGTATCATTATGTTCTTATTCCATTAAAATAATAAATATAAATGAAAGTAGCGTTAATGCGTACGTATGACTTACCGTCTCCATTAATGGTGCATTTAATTTCTTACCTCCAAATGTTATGTACTATTATAAATATATTAATATAATGGATATATATGATATATATGATATTTAAACAGTGAATATCATTTTGGATATAATGGACTATTGACCACATGGACAACTTATAAATATAAGCTGTTCATTTTTGACTCAAGTACCAAATATCGACAAAATGGACGTTATTAACTTAGACGATTACATAATGTTTATAACATGGTAATAATTGATATAAAAGGAATTATAAACATGAAAAAAATTCTTATTCAAGTAGAAATTAACATTAGTTTTTTATTCAGGAGATTAAAGAACAATCGAGTCAAGTCGGACACAAGGTAAGGGACTTCGTCTCAATCTCCTTTCATTGAGGCATTTTTAGTTTTATACACGACATTATTTTACACGGTTTATAATCCCTTTTGAATTTTATTTTTATTCAAAGGGAATATTTTTATACGAATCATTTTAATAAATAAAAAAATTGAATGTTTATTTTTTTATGTAAGCGGTGCGAACAACCTTTCTTCCGCTGCGAGTATTATTTGATCTTTGGCTTCCTTAACAAGTCATAATGTTTTTAAAAGGAAAAATAAATATCATATAATATTATTACGTATTTTGGTATTGAAAATGATTTTGAAAACGGATTTATTATTTCAATATCTTGAAATGATATTTTATTATTTTAATGTGTAAATGTTATCTTTTCTTTATGCTTATGTTATGTATTATGATCATGTTATGGTTCATGGGCATTATTTATGTATACGGGTGATTTCGTGATAAACCTAGGGCAGGTGAGACTGAGATAGCTCTCCAATGTATTGGGTAACGTGACAAAGGTAAACATGAATGTTTCTCCTAATAGATCAATGTAATATACTATGATGTTTATTCCAATGTAACTACATATGTAGTTTTGATAGCTACAATGTAAGTATGATATGAAAGCCACAATATGATTTATGATTACAATGTGTCTTTCATAAATCTTATAATTTCATGAGCTAAATA
Source organism: Viscum album (assembly GCA_963277665.1). Classification (NCBI taxonomy): domain Eukaryota; kingdom Viridiplantae; phylum Streptophyta; class Magnoliopsida; order Santalales; family Viscaceae; genus Viscum; species Viscum album. The sequence goes on along the minus strand of OY728163.1, from coordinate 2,138,916,386 downwards.
CGAGAGTCCATGTTTTGTATGTACTTATAAACAAATGTTTGCATCCTTTCTATTATAACCCTTACTAAGATTTTTATGCTCATCCCAAGTTTTGAAATGTTTTCACAGGACTTAATGATGAATAGGGTCAAGGATGGGATCAATAAAAAGTCATGTTATCTAAAACCTGGAACTTGACATGACTTTTTTCAAGAGTTTTTATTTTATGAAAAAAATGGATACTACCTATTATTTTCTACATGTAATATTCATTTTGTTATGTAAATGTGTTGACCTAATTCTATAAAACTCTAATCCTCAAAATATCTTCAATGTGAATTATTCATTTAATTCAATTTTACGTAATGATTATGGTTGGGTCCTTATACACAGTTTTTCCAACCCATGAAGACACTAAGGTGAAGCTTGAATGGATGTATATAAGTGTATATCACAGTTTGATAATTTGTTATCTAAAAATAAAATCCAAAATTTTCAATGGTCTTTATGTGTTGTGGACAACACACATTTAGCTCATATTTTTCTAAACAATGTTCCCTAATAATAAGATGTTAAAAATAAGATCCAAATTTTCTAGATATTATATTATTTACTACCTATACATCTCTTTTCCCAAAATTATATTATAAATTGAAATAAAATCATTCTCATGTATATCCAGACTATTCCCTTCACTCACCGAGCGATCCGTCTATGAATCTAAATTAATTAGAGGCCCAAATTATTTTCCTAGTCCCCATTCATGGTTGTTTCTCTTAGTTTCCTCTTTCTTCCAAATCTTCAATTCATGAATATAATTTTATGAGGATAGATTCACATTTAATAATTACAATCATGGTGAGATATAATTTTTTGGATGATAGTTAATAATATCGAATTATAGTTTTATAATTTTAAGAATATTTTTTTGGGTTTGGAGTCATTCTTTGATTTATGAGATGTTTGAGATGCAGGTGGATTCACTATCGACTCCTCTTATTTAAAACATGATGTATCGGTTTCAAATTTGTTAAATTTATTTAATTTATTCTAAAAATTGATGTACGATTCATGGTGTAAATCATATTTAGTGATGGGATTTTGAAATTATGAAAAATAATGGTTTTATGTAAAGTGTTTTTGTTCATAATTTTAAAATTATGGTTTTAAAAATATAGTTAAGTTTTCAAAACATGGAAAATGATTGTGGAATTTCATTCACTAAAATTTTTGGCATGGGGTTTTGGCATATATGATATGGGTGAGTTCATTTTATTGATGTGACCGGAATAAGGTGCGTATACACATAGGGTATAATGTCGTGACCCTATAGAAGGGGAATTTTCCATTGAGTAACATTAGATATGGTGACCTTATGGTGAATTGGTAGTTCAATAATATATTTCTATGGAATATTGAATTTTTACTAGTTCATGCATGTGTGGACATATGAAAAAATTGGTTATGCCCAATGGGATTTGAGAAATGGAGTTAATGAATTGTTTGTTTCTTTTTTTGGAAGTACTTAGGTTTTAACAGAAACTGTATAAATTAATTTAAAATGATTTATTTTTATTTATTTATATTAATTTTCTCACATGTTCAATCCTAGTGACATGAGTTGGGAAGTCATTGAAGAAATCATATTGAGTTGTATACTTACCCCTTTCTTGGGAACATTGGTGTGTTGGAAAATATTAATTATAAAGACCCATCTAAAATAATTGTATATAATTTCTTGGGTGACAAATCATGATACCATGTTATTGGCTTGATGAGTGGGATATTTGTGAATATTGGGTCTTCATGAGATGGTGTATTTAGAATCTTTGAGTTTTATATGAATTGGTTTCCACATTGTTCTATGTTATTGTTATTTGTTTCCGCATTATATCTGATATGGTTTTGTTTATCGGTTAGTTTGGTATTCATTGAGTTGTAATTATTTTTTCTCATGAATAATATAGTGGTATGATTGGATTCTAATTGTGGATTGGTTTATATTTTTAAATGTAAAATTGTCCCTTTATTGTTAATGAATAACTTGGATAACATTTCATGCATTTGGGGCCTTGGGGTTTCACCTAAGGCCTAATAGCTTACACGAATCTTCCCAAGATAATTGTTAAGGGGAAATTTGTTACAAAAGATTTTAGTTTTTTCAGTCCTGGGATTAACAAATCATTATATTTTAGTACTTGATTTCATCTTGTAGCAAGGAGTAGAACATTTAAAACAGGATATGTATAGCATAAAAGGCCCAACCTAACTGTTTATTTTAAACCCCATCTTACCCATGAGTTTTGGTACATGATAGTATTGACACACATCAAGGAGTTGTAACCTCATGGTCATGGGATTAGATGATGCTTAGAAAATGATATTCATTTATATAAATGACCTCCCAATTATAGCTCAAAATTCATTTTTATTAATGGTTTATGATTTTATGAAAAAATTTACATTTTTTAAAATAGCTCAAAATGGTTTGTTTTTCAAAATCATCATAGAATATTAAAAAATGGGTTTAAATGAGAAATTAACGAATTTCAGATATCCTTTTTGTGATATCTATTATATGGTAAACTTGAAATTTATAAGCCTTCCATTACTATATAGTATGACTAATTGTAATTTTTTTTAATAATGAATGCCATCGGTTAAGCATGATAGAAGCCAACTACAAAAGGATGATGAAAATGTGGTTTCACCTAAGCCCCATGTGAAACAATAGTTTTTTCAAAGTATTCCACATGTATTCAATACATGGATAGATGGTAAAAAAGGTATTAACCAATGAAAGTGGATCATTCCATTCAGTTCAGAAAGAAGAATGTACACATCTATCTATGTGACTCGGGACTGAAAATGGATGATATGTGGATAAATTAGATTTATTGAACCTTATATATTCATTAGAAATCCAACTGAGAAGAAATTGATGTTAGAATCTTATATATTGGAAGATCTAGAATGCCATCATTTTGATTTAGAATTTCATGGTAAATTGTACCAAGGAATTGCATGGGATAATTTTGATGAATTGTTGAGTAGATAATTATAACGTCAATTGTTTTAAATTAGTAGAAAAATGTAAATTTTTATCATGAACAAGGAATATATATTTTTAATATATTATGTGATTAATTCATGAATTTAGTCTAATTTACTCTAGATGTTTCTGTTAGTGTGTCTTGGATGGCACACTATTTTTAATCGAAGGTAAGGGAATATATTTTCAATGAGTTTTTCATGTCTTTTATAATGGATTTTCTGAAGATGGTCAATAGAGTGATGGTGAATAAACGAGACATATTGGTTAGTCAAACTGGAAGAAGGTTGATGACACATATGAAAAATGGTGTTAATTATATTTCTATGAATAATATATAGAGAGGCACATATTTCCAAGGTGGTTGTATGACTCAAAATCAAACAGGAGGATATGAAAATCTTCCCCATAAAACCAGAATATGGTAGTATGTTCTTAGTGTGGTCATTTAGAGAATATGATTATAGATTTTATGGAACCCCTAGTGTATTTATTAGTTGAAATGGACTAGGGAATATCCAACACTATTATCACAGTTCACAAATGTACGGTGCTAGTGACACATATCATGTTTCACATACGTCGTATGATTTGATGTGAAAAGTGTAGCATAATAAATCTCATCATATAATTTGATGAATATAATTTAGGAACCCAATCCTATTACACTTATTATAACATTATTTAAATAACATTTATCATAGAAATAAAAACAATAGATCATAAATTCTTTTGTATTTGGATGACTTGATATATAAAATTGAAAACATGTAAATCAAATAAAATATCTATATATTAATCTTATATAATGATTTCATTACTTACTTTTAGAACCTATATCTTCATAGGATAATCAGGTAAATATATTGAAAAATGGATTAGATAAAAAGACTAGTAAGGGATAAAACATAGGAATAATGCATAGATCATAGTTGAGAAAGAATTACATAATGACATAAAAATGCAGGGAGTATGAACCGACATATTAAATCATAACATATATATTATGTGATCATGTGATCAGGGAATCATTGTAATGTTCCATAGACATATGAAATTTCTTAAACCAGAGTCGAGGTTAACTGCCAATACTATATCAATTGGTGGTCCATATCTTATAGTAGATTAGGTATACTCTATAATCCCACACACAATGTCTCATGAGAAAAAACATTACCCAATGCACCAATGAAATATCTAGGTGCACACATTATGAAATTTTCATGTATATTTTTTCCACACAATTAATCAATAATATGTAAAAAAAATAAGGGGTTCCCATGGAATGAAATGGGTATCATAATAATGTCTTATGACCTAACAAAATGGAATATCATAATTATGTCCATGAAAGAATGGATTTAAATAATAATTCAACATTAATAAGTTAAAATAGGAATATATAATCATAGTTTATTTACAAATAATGTGAATACATGTAAAAATATTTTTTAAAAACATTATAAATGAGTCACCATAGTAAGGTTTTAATGAAAATAATAAAGAGTCTTTAAAGTGGAAAAAAGAATAATTGTATGTATAAAACCTGAAATTAACAGTGATAATTTTTCAAATCCAAATGTGTTATTTTATAAAATTAATTTTGGATTAAAACTACTTACAAAGTCTACTTCAAAATGGATATGAAATGATGTCTTCCATTTAACCTGGAATTCTTATTTAAATTCATTTAGAAGGGAAGCTTATAAAACATGTAATTACCACTCACAGAAGTATGAATTGAGAATAATACATATTTTTGTTACATTAAATATAATATTTCAGAATTATATAAAAATAATAAATAACTACATTGGATAAAATATATAGAAATTGTAACTAAAAGATAATTTTAAGGTTCAGAGAGATACCTTACCGTCTGTGTGAATGTGTTCTATAAATTCACATAATTTTATAGATAATAAAATTATATTTATTAATAATTGGATTTAGAACCTATTATACATTTTTTTTTATTAATTGTAATTTTATTATGTAGATTTATGGATGTTCTAAGGAGTAATTTTTTTTGTATTTATGTTCTGAGTGATTTCATTTTGTGGTTTTACGGTCAGTTCCCCTGAATATAATTATGGTAATTCCTATCACATCAAAGAAAAAAAATCCAGAATAATAATGAAATGATATCAATATACTTCAATAATATTTAATTCTCCCATATATCAATTTTTATGATATGAGGTTGATTCATTTATAAAAATTTAATGATAAACATTTAGATTATTTTGGATGTTTTTTTATCAATATGATCTAGTTATTATTAATATTTTATATTATATATATATATTAGATCCAGTACATGAGAAAAGATTTAATGTATATTTTAAACTATGGTTTAATCATTATAATAGTTTTATGACAATATTTTATTGTGGTAATGGAAAATGAAAAATCATCGTCCATGACGGTAGTGAATCGACATATCACAGACGATGTCTTCATTTCTCATGATATAAGGATAACAGAAGAGATTTCCTAATGGGTGTTCCATTAAAAAAATATAAAATTACATATAGGATACATGATTTATCATTTCAATTTGGATAGAATATGTGAGAATAGAATTATAACAGAAAATAAATTAAAATATAAGGATTGATGATTCTTCATCTTTAAATTGTCTCCATAAGATCCTACTTAAGAAACACAGGTTTGGTATTTTTTTAGAGCCAATATATATTTGAAATGGGTATGATTCTTAGGAAGGGAATTGGGTCTAATTTTTAAATGATAAAAGGCTTAAGAGGTATGATGATAATGGTTGGTGAGGGGTCATAATTATAGTGGGAGGGGTTCTTTAATTTATTTTATTCATTTTTATTATTATTTTGGCTCAGGACTATTAATAATTTTGATTCCCATGACTAAATAAAGTAAATATATATCATTTCAATTCAAGATAAGGGGAACAATAATCATTTAGGAGTCAACCATTACTAAAAATTTCATTTAGTTACATATAATTTTAAATACTATAATTGTATATATTTTACTATTCACTAAGAAATTCAACTATATTAAAATATCCAAAAAAATTGATCATAATAATATTTTTATCTGTATATTTTTATAGTTGAATTTTTTTCTTGAAAATATCTTCATAAATATGAGATACAAAATTTTTACTCCAAATCATTAATAAATTTAAAAATCACAATTTTTATATTATAACTAATTTTATGACAATTTAAGCAATTCATTAAGGTCTCATAAACTTAACTTCAAATTATAATAACAAAAAGACTAATTAATGAATATATTTTATGAAAATAAATTTAATTTTAAATGATATTATTAATTATAAAATTGTAAATAAATATTTACATCTCACAAAAATACGAACACTTAATTTGACATTTTATAAAAAGTTATTTACATCTTCCATGATAATAATATAATATATATTTATTTATAATAAGCATAAATTTTATTTTTACATTCATAAGTAAAGATAATATTCTAATGAAAATTTTATTATTAGTAAATATCACATTATTATTCCAATGGTTAGGTTATTATTCCATTATTATGGTTTCTTTAACTTATACAGATAACAGATACTTCATTATTCATTTATTAGAATAAATTTTTTATTGGGTTCTTTATGTGATATATGTGTATAACAAATTGTTAAATAATTATAATAATAAAAATTTCATTGATCAAATTAAAGGTCATTATATTCATCCCCCTAATGAAATTTCACATTTTCATTTTTTTTACATTCTATAGTGAAAAAGGTGAGAGAATTTATCCATCACTATATCATCCAGTTCCCATGTTAGCTCTTTCTATTTATAGTCTGTCCACAGTAATTTGACTAGGTGAGTTATCATGTTTCATAGAGAATTATCTCTATGGCCCATGGTCTTCACTGAATTCTCCATATAAGAGATAATTTTTTAACTTATACCACCTTTGAGTTTAGTACATGTGAGGGATCTGTTATATACACCCATCAGATGGATACATGGAATAAAACATGTATATGAGACATATTTTGAAAATGTGCTAGTCTATTTTCTATATCATTGACATGATAATGAATCTAAAATGGTATAATGTCCCTGGGACATAGATTTTCTTTCTTCCCAAATCCCATGAATCTCTTCTATGGAGATATGCAGAGGAATACCATCTCTCCGACTTCAATATCTAACTATCATTGGTGATTATCAGCATATATCTTCTGTCAAAATTTGGATTCCATGATGTTTTTATGAATTTGTATCACCTTTATTCCATTCAATAAACCGTTTCATGTCCTAGAACAACACGTTCACTGACTTCATCCCAACATGCAGTAGATCTATATCATTTTTAAAAAAGCAATTCATATAGAGCCATTTAGATGCTTTTATTGAAACTATTGATGTAAAAGAAATCATCTAGAGGTAGATATTGGTCCCATCCTCCATTAATGTTCATGGAATATGCTCTAAATATATATTCAAGGCTTTGAATAGTTTAATCACTTTGTCCATCAATTTTTGGATGATAATCCTGACTGAAGCTTTAAAAACATTGTAGAGCATGTTGGAGACTCTTCCATAACATAGTGGTAAATCATGGATCTTGATCAACTACAATCAACTATGAAAAACCATAGAGCCTCACCACTTATCTAATGTATATAACATCATGATTATCTAGTGAAATTTCCCCTGAAAATAAAATAAATTGATATGCCTTTGTATGATGATCCACAAAAACACATGTAGTATTGTTTCTTATTTACATAATTGGAAGTCTTGTGATAATGTCCATGGTGAGTTTTTCCCATTTTCAGTTTTTGTGAGTAATTTTTATTTCATAAATTTATAATTTTCCCTTAGTAGTAAATTTTATTATATACCTCATAATTTAATGTATAATCACTAATAACAGTCTTCAAATTTTCCCACCAAAAGATCTCTCAAATATCTCATTAAATATTTTAGTTCCACTAGTGTTTCTATAAGGTTGAGATATGTGAATCATTAATAATATATGTATTTCTTTAGGATTTGATGGTACATATAGTTAGGACCCAAATAATAAAACTCATTCCTCATTAATTTTGATTTATGAGGGAGTCCCAATACAGAACTATTCAACCTTATTTGGAATTTCTACCTCATCTCTTTGATTATCATTTATCATTTCTAGATGGTATATTGACAAATAATTTTTCAAATAATTGATGATATAAATTCCTTAATTATTACCATTTCGCTCGTCTGAATATATTATAATATTATATCCTTCTCAATTCTCATCAATTTTAATTGTGTAGGATCTTATCTATTCAGCGCAATATGCCACTTTATTTTCATTACCAGGAAGGTTGTAGATTGAGTAGTCATAATCCATGATAATATCTAACCATATTTAATGAATAATATTAAGATTATTATTTATAAATATATATTTTAGTCTCATATAATGAGTATATATATCACAATTCTCCCCATAGTGATAATGTAACCAAATTTTCAATGCAAATATCACTAAAACCTACTCCAGATTAACTGTGAGGTAGTTTTTTTCATAAAAATTAATCTACCATAAGGTGTAGGCTACCAAGTTCTCATTTTTCATTAGTATACATCCTAAACCATTAATTGAATCATCTTTTTGTAAAATAAATTTTTACCCACTTTTTAGTAGTTAATGTACCAGTGTAGTGATAATAATCTTTTTAATCAAATTAAATCTATCTCTCAATCACTGTTCTAAAAAACATTTCTCGCTTATATTTAATACTGGAAAGTGGGTTTCAAAATCTTATGTTGTTCCACAAAAATCATTGGTAATAATAAACTAGAACAAAGAAACAATGGATCTCTTCTACAGATGTTGGCATGTGAAACTCTTCAATTTCCAATATTTTAAACAGGCACACAAATATCACTTTGACAGTGATAAAATGACCTCGAATGATACTTTATTCAAATATAAATCACATTTATAATAATTTCATATAGTTTCTCCCTTATTTTTATAGAAAAATATTACTATTCTCCTCCTGCTTCTATAGTCTCATGGATTATATTATAATATCAACTGTAAAAGATGATAAAAAAATTCATGGTAATTTGTATTCAATTTACTCATTATGTAAATAAAAATTTCTTGATAATTAGTGAGTCCTAAAGTCATATCTTGGAACATGTTGTGTCTATATATAATTCTAATGGTAGTCATGGGAATATCATCTTTCTTCATGATTATTTAATGATATCCTGAGCGAAGGTCCTACATAGGGAAGTTATTGTTCCCACATAGTTGTTTGATCAAGTCAACTATCCACGGTGATGGATACTTGTTCTTTATCATTATATTATTGTGATCAATAAAATCAATATAGAGTCACATTGTTCAATAATTATTCTAGAAAAAAAGATAACTATCTCTCCCCAAGGTGAAGCAGCTGGTCGTATGAAACCCATTTCTAGATTCTATTGTAACTACATATTCAGTTCATCGAAATCAATGCTTTCCATTTTGTACGGTGTTCGTGATAAAGGTTGTGATTGAGGTATAATATTTGTTGATAACTCAACCTTTTAGCCAGTATGAATACTAGTAAATTAATCAAGAAACACATTATTGTAATCCCTCAAATTGGGCATGCCTTTGAGTAGGATCCTCTCCATTGTCTTTATAATTTGTGAAAGATATTCATTCCCCTAAGGGAATAATATCCATAATTGATATTATTATTCCTAAATAGATTCATCATCCTATGTACACTTGTACAGAAATAGAGGATGCATTAAAATGTTAAGTGTGATCTCTATTTCTAAATAGTTAATGTTGTATTTATATAAATATAGCCAATCCATGCGTAATATAATATCAAAATCCACCAAAATAAGTAAGATGATATTTTATATGATTTTTATTCTGAAAAAATTGAACGGAGGGGGTTATATAAATTATATGTAATAATTACCCCATTTTGAATTATTATAGATAACTCAACCTATATATTTTGACTTGATGAATTAATAGTTCTACTAAATATTCAGGATATGAATGAATGCCTCAATCAAGAATCAAATAGTATGTTTGTTATTATTAAATTAATGACCAATATACCAATCACCACATAATTTTTGGGATCCACTTCAGTATTAGTAAATGTATATTCTTTTCCTTTCTACCTTATAGGTTCTTGTTCATGATTAACTCGGAAAACACATTTCATATTTCTTCTAGTCGCATAATGCCCATGTTCTTTAATGTTTAACCACTAAATAATTTGAATAGTGTTCATATAAACATTGAACTCCTCATTAGTGAGTTTCTACATTTACCATCCATATTTATTATCTTTGTAGCCCACTTTTCCATATATAAAAAACCTTCCAGTTTCAATAGATAGTTTCCAAAATGATTCTTCTATCACATTTGCACATGTGACAACCGATTTTATTTCATTCATGGGATTTATATATTGAAACAGACATATTATACTCTAATTTCTAATTTGTATCTCTAATACACTGATACCACTAAGAGTCCCAATTTTCCATCCTGACATTAAGGGTACAACACAAAATCTCTTCATTGTTTTCAAGGTCTCGAATATCCAAGAATTATCATAAAATCCGCATTAATCCACTAATGTAGGGATAAACCATCAATTCAAAGTTCATGAGAAATTAAGAGGTGTATCCTGAAATCCTTTTAAAATTTTCGTCATATACTCAGACGGACTCAAATATTAATTTAATCTTACATATGTTACAATAAAGACGTTTTTTTAAAGAGAAATTTTTTATAATTTTATAGCATTTTTGTATAGAAATTAAATATGAAATTGATTAAAATAAAATAAGTTGGACTGATAGATATAAAATTGAAATAATATTAATTCTAAAAAAATTTCAATTTTATTTATCTTTATGAATATTTTATATGAAAATAAAGTTTCCAATTAAATTTTAGTACATTTCACTATACCTAAAAATTTATATTTGTAGAAAATTCTCAAAAACATTCTTGGTGGTAATGATTATAAAGTTTTTTTAAAAGAAAAAATATTTTTAAAAATAAATTTTTGAATTTTTAAAAAAAAAATTAAAATAGAACATGTAGATGTGCCAGAAAAGAAGGTTTTTGAGATGTATATTTTTTCAAGGATTAGATTATTCATATTAACTATATGTATAACAATAACTAATGCATAAATATTGAGGAATATTTATTAGTATATAATATATACATGTCATATAAAAAATTCCTAATTGTGTGTTATTTTAATTAATTAAAAAATAAAAACATTATAAAATATAAAATAGTTTTAAAAACCCCATTTAACAAAAATAATAAATATATACTAATATCCAATATAATTTTTCTTGAAAATTAATTAAATGTACAAACATATAACTACAGAATGATTATGTAATGTTAAAACATAATTGGAAATTTAAATTACTAATTTTTTTAAAACAAATTAATGTTTATAAAAATGTTTTCATTTTCACATTCACTAAAAAATAGGTTTTCTTAATATATAAAAATATACCATCATTTGTTAATTATGATATGATGGTTTTAAAAATTATCTTCTTATAATGTAAAATATATTTTTATAAAATACCTCTATATTTATTGTAATATTTTCTCAAAAAAATTAATAAAAAATACATTTTAGGAATAAAATTTTTAATGAATATAAGTGATGTACAAAAAGAAGATTAATTATTTACTATGAATTTATAAGTAAATATATTTTAGGTACGAAATTTTTATGTGTGTTTCACAAATTATTTTATAATATTCATACTATACAAATTAATATTATAGTTATAGTATTATGATTTCATGGTTCACTGAAGCGTTGTGTCATGTGTCATGCACGCTATCCAAGAAATTCGTAATATTTTGTAACTCAAGCTAAACACAATGTTTGGTATGACCCAAGATAAAATAGTTGTTATGTGTAACAAAAAATGTAAAAAATATTTAATCCATTTGAAAACAAAATGAACAAATATATTGGGGATACATTTCCCCCCATTAAATTGAATTTAACACTCAAAATTAATCTTATGCATCAAAGGTTTATTATTTGAAAATTCATTCTTAAAAATCCACATCACACCAATGAGTTGAAAATAATCTCATAAAACTGAAATTTGGAAACATAATGCCTTCTTTAATTAACACATAACTAGGTTTCCACATAATATAACATTGAAAAAAAGTGATAATTTGGGCATGAAATAAAAACATAATTACATATATAGAGTGATAGAGAAAATTGATCAAAAGAAATGGTTGATTATGATAAATTTAATAAACACATGACCAGAATGTAAATAAAAATGTAAAAGGTCATTAATACTGTCTAAAATGATGATAATAAGTCAAAATGTAATTTCAAGATCATTTTATAATATTATATATTTTTCACACGAAGATATACATATGTTACATTATTTCATTTACCTCGAATAAAAATATAACGAATGATGATGATTATTTCATTTCATTTCATGTGAAAAATCTCACCTTTTGGATATTCCTTGAATAATTTATACTTCATATTATACTCCATGAAATGAAGGAGAAGTTTTAATTCCTAAAGCACGAATGAATCATAAGATCCATACGAAAAGATTTTTCAATCCATATATTTCTATTTGTAATAAAATGAAAATGTTTTTAATAGTTTATCCAATATAAATGAATCATTATTTTTTGAAAAAAAAATTATCACTAAAATCACATTCAATTTTAAACATAATATATTTCCAAAATTGTTAACCTTATAGCCCTTCTAAATGATTAAAATAAAAAACATTATTATTGAGGTCAATAAATTTACAATATAAACGTATCATAAACCCCTCCAAAAACATGAAATAGTTCCTAATTTTCACATACCAAACAAGTGAATACCTTCGTTGTGTACTCAATGAAAACTAGAATTACCTTAAAATGTTATGAAAAACATAAAATAATTAGTATTATTTACACAAAACCATGATAATTCGATATATTTCTTAATTCTAAAAATTCTTGTAAACTCCTTCAACAATAGCATATACCACTTTTTCCATAACACATTATTCAGTTCTAAAGAAATTAGTATTTTCCATTTTCTTTCATTCAAATCAATCATCTATTTATACAAATGGCATTACCAAAATATTTATAATATATAAAATTTATCTTCAAAATATCACCTTTACAATAAATCACATTCCCATTCTATCGGTTTCATTAAAAATATTCTTTCAAATCCTTAAAAAAGTAAATTGGACATTCTTGTATATTTCGTTATTCATATAACATAATCTTTGAATTCCAATAATAAATACTTTATTAACCAGTATTTATTCTAAATATATTAACAAATATTCATCATCTTTTTACTTAATATCTCTTTACTTTTTATATTTTATTTATATTCACATAATCATAAAAAATATAACCAGTTCTCATATAATATTCATTATTTTCATTTTAATTTTCCTCATTAGGATACCATTTCACATAATTATCATACCATCAACATTTGAAGAATTCAACAGTCCGTGATAACTCAGGGAGACCATTACTCTCACCCATTATGTTAATAAAGATTTTCATTTTCCCATTAATGTTAATTTTATTGTTTCTTTCCTTTAATAAGTCAAAAAATCATCACATGGTTTTAAGACATCCACTTTTTTCTACATTAATGAAAGAAGGGAAACTTAAAATTCTTCCCTTCATGGTCTAAATTACCCAGAATCTTAGTGAACTCTTTGCATATCTCCTTTGAGAGGATTTAAAGTTGGATGAGGTAAATATTGTAAACCATATTTGGTGAAAAATGATTACTCATAACTGTAATTCCCTTCCCTCCAAACATCATCCCATTTGGATTCACAACAGAAAATTATTCATCACATTAAATACTAACCTAGTTTCTTTTGGATACTGTCATTTAATAAATCCAAAAATCATAGTGTTATCTATACTAATCGTAGTTTCATACAATATAATCATGAATAAAAATTAATTATATTCGATCTATATATTTAGGAATTCTTTTTAAAATATGACACCATATTTTTATCATTGTTTATTCGTAGTCATCATTTATTTAAATCCATCATCATGGTTCAAAATGAGATTGTGTATTTTCAAAGAATATCCCCAGGTATTGTCAGACTAGGTATGCAACGAGGCCCATTTTATTTCCCTAGGTGATGATCAAGTCCAACTCAATGTGTACTTTTGGAGTAATTACACATAAGTACCACTATTATAGAGCCAAATCCACATTTATTATCCAAAAGGGTTGTAATTACTTGCAAACAACTTTATCCATCCTTTACCCAAATTTGAGGATATTTTTAGATAATTTGAATTATCATTAGAAATATACTTAGATACATCCGCAGATTTTTCCGTTTTAATTTACTTAGGAATAAGAGAAAATTTTTAACAAAAAAGTTTCAAATGGTTTATCAAACCTTTAATCAAATACCAACTATAATGACCTAACCTTTTCATACATGGATAATACATATTCTTAGTTGAATATTCAATGCATTGCATAATCACAAACCAAAGTATCATTATAGTTTAGTTCATTTGGAATCATGGGATGCAAAATTCTTAATTTAAGAAACATATTCATTGTATCAAATAAATATATTACCCATTACTAATTTTCACAAACATATACTACTTAATGGATTTATTCATAACCTATGAAAAGGAAACATAAGATATGGAGATATAAGATGATTAGTAAGAGTGAAAAAGGAAGATACATTATATAAAATGAAACTAAAGGCATGAGAACATATAAATAAAAATTTAAAACAAAATACTTTGAATAAAAGATCATAATATTGATTAATCGAAAAAATATTGACAGTTCATAAAGAATGAATCATATGGAAATAAAATAACGTCATCCATGAGAGGATAAAATTGGTATAAGACATGGAATTATGAAATTGACATCAATATATAAAATTATATACTGGGTAGTCAAGGCTCATTTGCAGAACGTAACAAGGAAATCCATGAATGGTTAAACATCCATGTATGTCCAAACCACCCTCCCCAGTAGAAGCATGTTTCTTATAGTGAAATTGATTCAATCCCCTTACCAGCGTAGTAGTAAAGGATCAATACCAATACCATCGTACATGAAAAATACTATTACTAAAATAGGTTTAATCCATATTACAATCATGTCGGTATAATTAGATATAATGTGTGACCATATTCCATGGATACAATATGAGCACCATCACATAATGAAAATAAGACATATTTTTATCAAAATATAATAAAACATTAATCATATCAGAACCCATGAAAATAAATGTTTCTCATAAAAATAACATCACAAATAAATATGACAAATATTAATTTCATCATTTCCTCAAAGACTAATCATAAGAAAAATAAGAGGCTTTTATAATCATTTTTTCATTTTATTACCCGTGGAATAGAAATGGTTTTATATTCATTTAACCATCAAAAACACAAACCTTTAATAGAAATAATAATAATGGATTCCTTCGATTTTATCACCAATAAAGCATAAATAACATCCATGGATATCATGTTATATATAAAATTATTTTTAAAGATCACATAGACCATTTCCTATGGATTATATATTTTTTTGATAATATATTCTTAAAACTACTATTTTAAATATTTTTTTATAAATATATACATGAAAAACAAAAAAAATGAATATTTAAAAACATTTAAAAATATTCTTGAGAAAATATCATTTCATATTTAAAAGATAAATTTTTAAAACATAAATATTTTTTTAAAACCTTATTTTTTAAAATAATATTCATAACATACAAAGGAAACAACAATGAAAATAACGGTCATGATGATGGGAAGTTTTGTTCATGTAATATATGTTAAAACAATGATTCCTTTAATATTTTACTTAAATTTTCAAATGAGAATTGTTTGGAAAACGAAAAAATATTTCATTCAAAACATTTTGGTAAAAAAACAGTGGTAAAAATTTAATTTCAAAATCATAGTATAATAATAAAACATTTTATAAATAAATTTTAGAAAATATTGTTATGGATGAAAAATGATTTCCGTTCAATGGGATAAATACATTCTGGTACTCATATAAATAATTATAAATTATTTTAAGTATAAAAGAGTTACTAAAATTGTAATATTACTTGAAAATATCATCAATGGTCAGTGTAGAGTAATATTTATGACTTCTTAGAGGGATTTTCATAATATTTTATCACCAAAATTGTATCAAATACAATCCTGATAAATGATTAGATTGAAACCTAAAATATTTAACACTATGGAAACTTATAATCATATCCCCATGAATCAATAACAGAAAATAAATTTTAAAATAACATGACTGTAACACCCCAAGATTCCATGGTACATTTCTCTTTGAATTATACAGTAGCGTGCGTTGTACGCAACTTCGAGTTTTAACACACACCACAACCAATCAAACTAGCCGTTATGAATTGTAATACCCAATTTTTGAAATTTTATACATCTTAACTTTCAAAATGGTCTTCATTTTAGGATTAGGAATATCAAAATTATCTTAGGGTGAATTTTTGGTACTTTTCTGATAACTTTAATATTTTGATGAATATTGAAAATTACTAAATTTTAATTAAAAACAACTTTTTTAATCAAAATAATTAATAGTGAAAATTTATAGATTTTAGTGGTTTTAAAGTATATTTAAAATATATTTTTACCATTTAATACAATTTTCGCATTAGACATAATTTAAAAATTAAACCAGACATAAACAAGTATTAATCTTTTGAAAGTTATAATATCTCAAAAACACGCCTTTTGTTTTGACAATGGGAATTAATTCTAAATTAATTTCTGCGACTTATGCATTTTGAATTTGGAAAAATGGATTCCATATTTGAAATCAGGATGTTAAAATTGAGTAAATAGGTATCTTTTATTTTCAGACATTATGAATAATTACTTTGGAAAAAAATTTATTTACCATGCTTTAAGGGTAAATCCAGTAAATAAGGGTTAAAAAATAATATTATAATAAAACTAAATTACCCTAAAACGTGTCCTAAGCTTTTAGTGGATACATGTACGACCATGGGAATCTTTGGGTCGATTTTGGGACCACATGGAGCCACTTGTAGGTGATAGGGACACTTTATTTTAATTACGTTAAAATCAATACAAAAATGACAAAAGCATATATCTTTTAGAAAAACAATTTTTACGTAGAGTTAAATATGTTTGATTTTTGACTATAAATATTTCATAGAAAGATAAAAAGATTTAATACATAATTTTATTTTATTTATAATTTTTATACATTATATAATTTATGTTATTTATGACACAATGGTGATACAGTAATTACATAATTAATGAACAATTAGAATAATTGATATTATAAATACCCAAATAAATGTAATTTTAGACTTCTAATAAATACCAACAATTTTATAGGTTAATATGACATGATCGTATTGATTTAAATAACTTTTTTTGAAGTAATAATTCTGTTATGATTTTTACAAAAATCAATTATTGAATAGTGTCAAAATTGACATAAAAGAGTTTTTAAAACAAATATTATATTATTAATTGATATTAAATTATTCAAAATATAAGGTTCGGACAGGAGACTTATATCATTATAGGTGTATCATTAATTAAACAATTTTGGGTCTCTTAGATTTATATAGTATGTTTATTAACCATATAATATTAAAATACAAAGAGACATTGTAAAAGTGAAACTAATTAACTAAGAGTTAATACTTAAAGATATTGTTAATATAGTAACATAAACATATATAAATCTTATTGGTTGATTTTTTTAGACCTATACCCACCTTAAACTTAAAATAATCCACTTTTGAGCCCTTAGAAACCGAATATGAATTTGTTATAAATTAATACTTTATGTTTTTCCTAAAGATCCCCTCATCCCCCTTGTAAAAAGACCCAACTTATAACCAATTCTTAACACCATCAACGCCTTTTGGTTCGGCCAAACCCTTCAAAAATACTCTATCAACTTCCCTAACTTCAACATAGAGGCCTTAGTTTGATCAGAAAGCCAATCTATGGAGACATTTTGATCAAATGAAAAGGAAGAACCCAATGAAGAGGTAATGTTTTCACCACCCTCTTTCAAGTTCCTTTCTTCTTCAACTTCTTATTTATTTGTAATTTCTATTCTAAAATAATAAATCAAGTATATCCTATATAATGTGATTTTATTATAAATATTTTACAATTATATTCAGTATTCTATACATCCTTTGAATGACATGTCACCATACGTGCGTACGTACGGCTTACCGCCTCCACGTCGTGGTGTAATTTTTATTCAATTAATTATTATTTGGATGGGTATAATAATGATGTGTATCTGATGTAAATAATAAATATAACATTATAAGGATTCAATATATATGATATACCATCCAATTATATATTATTTTAATATCAAAAGAATGATATTTTCACTCGTGTGTACGTACAGATTACCGTCTCCACGACGTGATGAGATTTATTTACAAGTTCACCATTCATTGACGATTATAAAAATATATATTACTAATAAGTATATAATATATGAAATAATAATGGTACTAGATATACATATATATATATATAAGGATTTATGTACTTACATATATCTTATTCACTTACTTCCGTTCAATACTATATGAAACCAGAAACAACGTTTATGCAAACGTACAGACTACCATCTCCATAAACGGTGTTTTCCATTTCATATATATGTCTATTATACATATTTATATTCTAAATATATATGACATATTTATCATGATGTATATTCTTGAAGTATTTAAATAATTATCTAAGTGATACAACCAAGAGTAATAAGTTAAAACATGTACGATAAAGAAAGAGATTATTACCCTAAATGTTAATTTAATATAAAAATTACTATTAAATGGGTAATATAAATTCATAAATGAATCATTTATGATATCATAAATATTAATATGTTTATTTTATAATTTATTAACATACTACGATCTTTGTACAAGAGGTTAAACGTACCCTCGACTAAAGGAAAGTGCAAGGTAAGGAGTTTTCATCTCACTCCTTATTCCCGTGAGATTCATGCCATATTGCCACTATTACCATTTTTGTGGAGTATGTAATTACAATAATTGTATTCCTTGTGTAATAAACTTTAATATATGTGTATTTACATATGCATTGTATGATACTTCTTTGATGGGGTGTATGTTTCATAGATACCAAATTGGTAAGGGTTAATTCACAATCTCATTATTATATGAGGTTTTTTTACGTAAGTATCTACTAGAAAATATTTATTATCCATGTCCATGTTTTATGAAAGTGTTTTCAAAGGGATTCTTTAAAGGGTTTTTTTTACTAAAACATCATTTCAATGGTTTTAAATATTTATTCTTCAAAATCTTTCTCTTTAATGTCCATGTCTTCAAAATGGTTTTTAAAGATTTATTTATATTAACATGAATGTTTTTAAAATGTTAATTCCTTTCAAAAGATTCAAAGTGGTATTGGAAACTTTGATTAAAAAATATCTTTAAATGACATGTTTTCTAAATTTTTTGTCTTTTAAATGTTTTCATGAAAAGGGGTATTTCATTCAAAGAGTTTTTAAAATCATTTCCATCTATGTCAAAAAAAATTAATGGATTTAAACTTGTTTTGGAGTCGATTTATCATGATACAAATCTTCCATATTGTCTTGAAGATTTTGTGATATGTTTGGCTATGGATGTGTTATTTTTATACCATTCATAGTTTATTAATAATTTATTGACATTTCGTAGGCTAGTTTTAATACGAATGTTTATATTATATTTCATCCTATTCTTAAGATGAATGTGTTGGACTAGTATGCTCCAGGTTGGGGTCTGGTTATAGCAGACCCTCCGTGTTGGTGTCTAGTTATTAGAGGCACTCTGAGATGGTGTCCTGTTATTAGAGGCACTCTTGTTTGGTGTCTGGTTATTGGAGGCACTCCGAGTTGGTGTTCGGTTATTAGAGGCACTCCGGGTTTGTGTCCAGTTATTAGAAGCACTCCAAGTTGGTGTCTGGTTATTAGAGGAACTCTGGGTTGGTGTCTGGTTATTAGTGGCACTCCAGGTTGGGTTCCAGTTACAGTTATCCCCTAGGTCTTGGCATGAGGCCTTGTTAAAGAAATTAAAGTTCAAAATTATGTGTTCCATCATTATGAAAGAGGTTAGTGATACTTCATGTGATTATTAGACTAGTAGAATATCAATGTGAATAAGTAAATGAAATTATTTAATTTTATTTTTTCCATATTATTCTGAATTTCAATTTTAAAAGGATTTTGTTTTATTTATACTTTGCCTTAAATGTTTATGCTGCTTTATGAATGTTCCCGCTGTTTTGCTTACCCTTACTGAGCATTTGAGCTGACCCCTTTCTATGTTTTATTTTTCCAGGATTCCAAGAAGTGTATTGTGATTGATATGCAGGTTTAAGACATGGGAATAATGGAATTCATAAATGATTATTTATGTATAATTGTATGTTATGAAGTGTAATGTAACATTCATGTATGTAATCTATTTTCCAAGACTGCTAAACTGATTGGTCCTTCAGGACTTGATTCATTGTAATCATGCCAATGTTATATAATAATGCACCGACTCTGGGTAACTGGGGTCGGGGCGTTACAACGAGGATAAATAAATTCAATATATTAAATGTCAAAGGGTCTGTATAAACACTTCCTAAAATATTATAAGTACATAATATAACACATGTATCAAGGAATGAAAAATGAGACGGAAGCCTCTTACCACTTTAGTACCGTTTTTAATTGTAATCCAAATATATAAAATATTAATGAAATGTTAAAAATCATTAGAAGATTCTAATTTGTGATATAACATTTCACATAGGTCATATATACATCAACCAAATAAATGAGTAGTGAATTTTCATGTCCCTTAAAAATAAAAGATAGATTAGAAATCCCTTACCTTAAGACATGACATCAATCGTAGATGTTCAAAATTAATTTATAATAAATATAATATTATAAGAAATATATTAGAGAACCATTTTCATATATATCATACCATCTATGTTTTAATTAAGACTTTTTATTATCTGTTTACTTTCAATTCCATGTATATGGAATGTTTCAAGCAATAACTATTTTTTATATATATCTTTTAACCTATTATTTTTTCCCTTATTTAAATCATGGTTTCATAATATAATGAAAATTTAACATTAAATAAATATTATATATTTTAATTATATATGTATTTTAGTAATCTAAATAAATTAGTGATATAAAATGGAATTCACCATTCATGTAGACGGTTGGTTGCAAGTACGCATGAACATTGTTTCCTTTTTCTTATCAAATTGAAATAAATAAAAATTAATGTAATATATATGATATAATTATATAATTATTTTTATGTCATTTATATAAAAAAATTTTGTTAAAAAAACATAATACATTCCATGAAAAGTGTGAAAAAATCCCATTGCTTCTTGAGACGGTAGTCCATCGTATACATGAGCAACATTACTGTGTTCCCAAGATATAGAGAATACGAAGGTAAGTGTGATTTATAAACTATAGAGTCAAAAAATTTATAATTATCATATATAGATAAAAAAACATCATTATAACCATCCTTGATAGTTGGAAATGGAACAAAAAAATTTCATCTTTTCGTGAGGTGGTATTCCGCCACACACATGAACAATGATTTTGTACCACATTTGAAAAAAGTTGAGATGGTTTTATTTATTAACATAAAATAAAAACAAATAAATATATTTAATAAATTTAGGTTATTTTTCCATCTTCTTATAGTAATAATTTATGAATGTGGAGGAGGAAATGAAACAAACCCACTTGTTGATGATCATTACATCTTCTTTCAGTATCCTCATTTAGTTTTCACCAAATTCTATCCCAGATTAAATTATCTCTAAATTGAGGATTGATTTATGATAGTAGTTTCTATTGGAATTTATTTAGTCATGTCTTTTAAATCCAAAGTTTTTTTATATGGTAATGAAGAGAGGAGACTAGGAGGCCATTTATAAGTGGGGTTAGTGGCACACTTGTAATTTTTGGAAACAAAATATTTCCACCCATATTTGTTTCATGTAAAAAGGCCCAAAAATTAATTTATATATATCCTATATGTTAATAGATTTAAATATTTCCATAAAATGTGTTTTTTAGTATTTTGGGGCCATTATATATTTTTAACGTTTCAGTTTAACCCCACGTAAATCAATTTTTACCAGAAACACAAGTCAATAATTTTTACTATTTTTAATATTAATTTTGGTAAAAAATTATGTTAAAAATATTAGATAATATAAATTAGCCATATTAAAAATATTGAAATAGTTTTTTTTAATTCCAATCGTTGAAGTGGAAAATATAATTTTTAAATTAATCCCACAGACGCGATGTGAAATCTGTTTTTTAAATGGAAAATGGTCATCAATTTTCATATTTATTATATTGATATTCAATATGTAATTTATTTCAATGAAATAAATTAAATACAGGTAATTATAATCGAACTAATATTTTTTAAAAATAAATTTAAAATACAATGTATCTTTAAAAATAAATTATACCAAAATGATGTTTTAAATTAAAAAATCAATATATTCTTATAATCATCATAAAATGAATATTTTTAGATCATTATATATAATATAAAATAATATAATTTTTATCATATTATTTAAAAAAGTAAAATTATTTTTTCAAATATATTTTCTATAAATGAAAAAATATATATAATAAAATCATAAACGTGATGATGAAGAGTGTTTTTGGGGTGTGTACTTTTTCATGTATGAATCACCTCATATTGAGTATAAGTATTGTAGTAATAATTGTTTGAATATAAACTATAATTTATTGATATGTAATCTATAAATTTCAATAAATATATTCCATATTTGGTATTATTTTAAATAATTAAAATGGAGAACTATTATCCACTATAAAATAGTTTTCAGAAAAAAACCAGTTTAAAAAAATAAAAATATACTAAAATCCAATATAAAGCTAATTGATAAGTAGTTTTGTTTATTAACTATTAATAAATAATAATTATAATAATTTAAAACATAATTGATAATTTAAATTACTAATTGTATTAAAAATAAATAACAATTTTAATCAAAAATTGTATTTTTCACGCTTCGATGAAAAATCAATATTTTTCCCAAACACAAATAATTTAACTATATGTAACATAAATATGATGTTTTAGAAAATTAATCTCAATTTTTATAAAAATATGTTTTAATATGACTATAAAATAATTATAATAGTATATCATAAAATTCATAAAAACCATTTTTTTAGAAAACATTTTTTTGAGGAATAAAATTACTTTACTAAATATTTATTCATTATTTAAAAAGTATGTATTTTTATATAAAATTATATAGAGTAGCCAATTTTAAATTATATTTCATAAATTATTTTACAGTATTCATACATTCATACTAAATGGCTGGATTATAATAATATTATTTCAACATTCACTGAATCTTGGTTTTGAGTGTCATGCACAATATTGATGAAACGCATTGTCGTGTGTAATAGAATATAAACATGGGGTTGTGTATAATTAAATCTATAGTAAATTTATTTGTCAGAAAAAATATTAAAAATATTAAAAATGATTAGAAAAAAGTTACAAATTATCGGGGTGTTGCTATAGGACACCCAGTTTCTGTTAATTAACCATTTATTTTTGTACATTAAGTATTTAATATTACTTGATTATGATTTGGTATTTATATATTGGTTTTGAATGGTTTTTGTGTTTTTTATGTAGGTCATTGTCTTGGTAACAGTTTTTATATACCATGAAGTGCCTTCTAAGAAACTATGCAACTAAAATAGTGGGCATTGGGTAGGTTCATGATAGGTGCATAGTGTATCATCCAATGTAAATGAATAATAATATATTTTCATAATTATTAATATTTTTTTAATATATATTAATTTTACTTTAAAAGGGTTTCTAGGTTTGATATTTTACCCAATACACAAAAACAGGTTTCTTTAAAATCTTATTTTGCACACTAATAATATAATATTATTATTTTAAACGGTAGTTAACACCTATCCATTTTATGGGAGAGAATTATCAAAAATATTTAAAATATGATTATACATGTATTTGAATTTATCTAATAAATGTTAGAGGCTTAAAATGTCAATGAATGTAATTTTAAACATAATTTACATTGAAAGGTAGATTTATCGACATTTAATGTAGATCCCTCTTTAAATATAGAATTGGTCACATTAATAAATTATAATTGACCAAATAAAATCCTTTTTTAGAATGGGGACATCTAATTTTACTTTGGGTAATTTTTTGGTATTTTTTTGATAGAGTTCATTTTTTAATGAATAGTGAAAAATATTTCATTTTAAGTCAAAAATGCCTTTTAATATAATTTATTTATATGTATAGATTATCTTTTTAGTTCTTTTTAAATTGTAATTATAATATATTTTTACCATTTAATCCAACGTTGGTCATTGAAATTAATTTCACTTTTTAATTGGTCATAAATAAGTATCAATATTTTGATAATTATTGTTTCTTAAAAGCTCGACATGTGTTTCAACAACGGGAATTAATTTTTAAATCAATTATTTAAACGTCTATGTTTTTAATTTGAAAAAATAAACATCAATTTTGAATTCAGAATATCAAATAATTCATAGGCTGAATATTTGTTATTTTTCTTAAAAACATCAATTTTTGATGAATAGTGAAACCACTTAGTGCTTGTAAAAAAACGACTTTTTCATTTAAATGAAATTTTACCACTTCAAGAAATTGAATTTAAGAAATAAAACATACATGTTTTATATCAAGAAGTAAAATTTTGTTCATTAAGATAATAATAATTTTTGGTTATTAGTATCTGTTGACTTTTATTTAGCACAGTTAAATGTAAATAGGGT
This sequence comes from Viscum album, assembly GCA_963277665.1. Classification (NCBI taxonomy): domain Eukaryota; kingdom Viridiplantae; phylum Streptophyta; class Magnoliopsida; order Santalales; family Viscaceae; genus Viscum; species Viscum album. The sequence continues at coordinate 2,138,891,316 of OY728163.1, read as the reverse complement.
AATTCATTGTTAAAAGAATATTATAATAATACATAATTACATTAAAACTTGTCCAAACATTATTGGTCGAGTCATTTATGACACTTTTCATCTTTGGGTCGATTTTGGGACTCCATTGAGCCACATGGGAGTGATAATGAAAATTTAGATTAATTAATTTAATGTGAAGTCCAAATTGACAATAACAAAAATCTTTTTGTAATTAATTTTTATATGATGTTATAAAAGTCCTATATCCGACTATAAATATTATTAGTAAAGATAAATAGATTTCCTATATCATGGAATTTTTTTAATAATTTTTAGACATCAAATAATATAAATTATTTAGGACACAATAACGATGCAGTATTTACCTCATTAATAAATTATTTAAATAAACAAGATAATAATGATTAAAATATTATCCAAAAAAGTCCAATTCTGATTGGATGATTTTATTTCCATCAGTAATAATCTTTTATTCAGATATAATTACTTTTGGACAATTATAAACCGAATATCATTTTATTATATAATAATAGTTTCACACATTCCTAAAGAGCCCCTCCTCTCCCTTATAAAAGGAGACCACATCTAACCAATTCCTCACACCTCTCAAGCCATTTGGATCATCCATAATCTGACCAATTAAGCTCCCTAAAACCCTCTACTACTCCTAAAAGCCTTACCATAGGCATAATGCACTTCAAGAAGTCTTTTGGTTTAATCCAAAGGGAGTTACCCAAATTAAAGGTAAACATTTCTCTGAAATTGTTTTCATTTATTTAACGTCTCCTACCCCTAAAAACTTTTCATTAATTTATTTTGTAACAAAAACAGTATCCTAAATATATTATGATGTTTTTATGAGAAGTATTCTAACTAAACTTACACACACATCAATCTAATGAATTAAGAACATAATGTTTCTGTCGATGGAAAACTAACGCCTCACGAAACGATGATTGATCAATTATATCATACCTCCTCTGATGGTGGCCATTATGATGGAACTATTTTTATATATGATATATTTTATGTTTATTATTTCTTTATTTTTTTTTACTTCCCAATTATATCATGCTTTTATGTTTTCCATAGTGGGTAAATGTGATAATCTCATTTGAGGAAGTGCGGATTACCGCCCCCTCAAAGTGATATGACTCGTTAATACCTTATGTGGGATGTATAAAAGATAAGTTTAATGATATTATATAAAATATTATACTGAAATTATAATATACATATGTATAATTATGTTATAATTCAATTAAAATAATAAATATAAATGAATATAGCGTTCATGTGTTTGTATGGCTTACCATCTTCATGAACGGTGCATTTCATTTCTTACCTCCAAATGTTATATACTATTATAAATGCATCTATATACTGGATATATATTATATATATGATATCTAAATCATGAATATATTTCTGGATATAATGGACTATTGACCACATGGACAACTTATAAACATAAGGTGTTCATTTTTGACTCAAGTACCAAATATCAACAAAATGGACGTTATTAACATAAATGATTACATAATGTATATAACATCGTAATAATTAATATGAAAGGAATAATAAACATGAAAAATTTTCTTAAGAAAGTAGAAATTAACTTTATTTAATTATTCAGGACATTAAAGAACAATCTAGTCAAGTCGAACACAAGGTAAAGGACTTCATCTCAGTCTCCTTTTAGTGAGTCATTTTTAGTTTTATACACCACATTATATTATATGGTGTATGAAACCCTTTGAATTTTAATTTTACTCAAAGGGACTATTTTTATATGATGAACTTTACTAAATGGAAAAAATAAATATTTCTTTTTTTATGTAAGTAGTGACAACGACTTTTCTACCACCATGAGTATTATTTGATCAGTGGCTTCTTTAATAAGCAAGAATTTTTTTAAAATAAAAAATAAAAACCATATACTATTTTTACGTATTTTGGTATTGAAAATGATTTTGAAAATGGATTTATTATTTCAATATATTGATATGATATTTTATTATTTCAATGTGGAAATGTTACCTTTACTTTATGCTTATTTTATGTGTTATGATCATGTTATGGTTCTTGGGAATAATTTACATATACGGGTGGTTCTGGGATAAACCTAGGTTGGGTGAGCCCGAGATAGCTCTCCAATGCATTGGGTAACGTGACCAAGGTAAATGTGAATTTTTTTCCTAAGAGATTGAGGGAATATACTGTGATGGGTATTCCAAAGTATCTCCCTATGTAGCTGTGATAGCTACAATGTAAGTATGATATGGATTCCATAAGATACCTTTATGATTTATGATTTCTACGTGTCATTCATAAATCTTATGATTTCATGAGGTAAGTAAGAGAGTTCATGTTTTGTATGTATTAATAAAAAAATGTTTTCATCCTTTATATTATAACCCTTACTGAGATTTTTAGGCTCATCCCATGTTTTGAAATGTTTTCACTGGACTTAGAGATGAATATGGTCAATGATGGGATCAAGGAAAATTCATGCTGTCTAAACCCGAGAACTAGACATTACTCTTTTTTCAAGAGTTTTTATTTTATAGAAAAATTGATACTGCGTAGAATTGTCTACATGTAATATTCATGTTGTTATGTTAATGTAATGACCAAATTCTCTAAAATTATAAAACTGAAATAATTATCAATGTGAATTATTCATTTAATTCAATATTATGTATGTTTAAGGTCGGGTCCTTATAGTTGGTATCAAAGGTCAGTTTAGATAAATTTATAAGTTAGGGTAATTTTAAATTAATGTCCCTAAATTAATTTATGGTAAAATTGAATTGATATAGAATTTACAAATTACCATGTTGCTTCGTATCAGATATGTCTGTGTTAATAATGATTTTTTGTAAAGGAAATAGAGAATTTTTTATGGGAAGGTGTATAGAGGAGAATGACCTTCTGAATCAGTAACCTGAGATAGTTAGAATCTGAATTGAGTAGTTTACTGCAGTGATGGATTATTTGAATTAGGTGATAAATGATAGTTGTGTTCTTTAATGATATTTTTGTTTTTTTCAAAAATAAAGGAGAAACATGAAAGTCATTTAAGTTTTTTCTCTCCAAACCATAAAAGAAAAGAAAATTTATGGGAAATTCATCAAGGGTGAGTGTTGGTTACAAAAAATTTCATTCCTTGGTCACATTGTTTCAAAAAATGACAAAACTTTTTATCCTGATAAAACCAAAGTTGTTGAGGAATGGCCAAGACCCACAAATATAACCGATATTCATATTTTTCATGGATTGAAAGGTTATTATGGGAGGTCTGTTGAAAATTTTGCACAGTTATCTAGTCCAATGACTGAGTTATCTCGAAATGGTGTTAATTTCATCTGGGCAAAAGAATGTGATGATTGTTTTCAGGAATTGAAAAGAATATTGGTGAATGCTCTAATTTTGAAACTACCATCCAGAAATGGTGATTTTGTTATCTATAGAGATGCTTCATTGAAAGGATTGGGTTGTATCCTAATTCAAAATGATCAGGTAAATGCTTACGCTTCACGTCAGTGGAAACGTCACGACTTAAATTACCGTACACATGATTTGGAATTAGCTACTATTGTTTTTTCTTAAAAAATTTGAGGCATCATTTTTATGGAGAGATTTTTGAAATATATACTGATCACAAAAGATTAAAGTGTATATTAAATCAAAAATAATTGAACATGAAATAGAGGGAATTGTTGGAATTAATCAAGGATTATGATTTCATGATACATTACCATCTGTGAAAAGAATATATAAAGTGGCTGATGCTATGAGTCTAAAAATTAATGCTTCTTTAGCCATTATACGTTTGGAACAAGATCCTTTGGTTTTTGATAGGATGAACTTTGGCATAGAAGTTGTTGTTGCCGGAAATTCTTTTGTTTTGTAATAGGTGTCAGTGAGATCTTCTCTATCAGACAGAATAAAGAAAGCACATAATGAAGACAATGAGTTTTAGAAAAAGGTAGAGATGGTTCAGAAGGGTATGTTGCCTATTTTAAATGTTGATAATGATTGTGTATTGAGGTTTGGGAAGAGATTTAGTGTACCTTATGATTCAAAGTTAAAGAATGAGTTGTTATGTGAAGCTCATAGTTCTCCTTTTTAAGTTCATCATGGCAGTACTAAGATGTACAGAGATCTCAGTTTGTATTACTGGTGGGATGGAATGAAAAATGATATTTCTGATATTACTGTGAAGTGTTTGACATGTCAGTAGGTTAAAGCAGAGTGAAAGTTACCGAAAGGGATGCTTCATCCCTTACCAGTGCCAGAGTTGAAATGGGAAAATATATCCGTGGAATTTATTGAAGGATTACCAAAGACATCTCATGGTAATAATACAATCTGGATTATAATTGATCGATTGAATAAATCTGGTCATTTACTTCCTATTCAAGATACTTTGTCTCTAGATCAACTTGCTCGGTTGTATGTTAAAGAGGTAGTGAGGTTGCATGGAGTTCCTCTCTCCATTGTACCATATCGTGTTCCCATGTTTTCTTCTAACATTTGGAAAGTACTTCATAAGTTGTTGGTTACTGAATTATATTTTAGTACAACTTTTCACCCTCAATCAGATGGACAATCAGAATTAAAAATTCAGAACATGGAGGATATTTTATGTTCTTGTTCACTAGATTATCAGGAAAGTTGGGACCAACATCTTTCTTTGGTTGAATTTTCACATAATAACATTTTTAAATCTAGTATATAGATGGATCCATTTTAGGCATTATATGGAAAGTGTTGTCGAACTCCATATTTTTGGGAAGAAGTATGTGAGAGGAAGCTGATGGGACCAGAATTGGTAGAAGTGATGGCAGAGAAAGTTCAGTTGATTCAAAAGCACATGAGATCTGCTCAGAGCAGACGGAAAAGTTATGCAGATAACCAGAGGAAGGATCTTTCTTTTGAGGTATGTGATCATGTCTTTCTCAATGATTCTCCATGGAAAAGTTTGATGCGTTTTGGTATGAATTGAATGTTGAGTATGAGGTTCATTATACCTTATGAAATTTTAGAGAAAGTTTGATCAGTTTCATATTGAGTGACATTACCTCCATGTTTATCCCTGGTACACATTGTTTTTCATGTTTCGATGTTGAGAAAGTATATACCAGATCCATCTAGTGTTTTGAGCCCATAAGTAGTTCAGTTGGAAGAGAATATCTCTTTTGAAGGACAACTAGTCGAGATTCATGACCATAGAGAGAAAGTGTTGTGGAATTAGGTATTTCAACAGGTAAAGGTTTTGTGGAAAAACCATATGGTTGAACAGGAAACATGGTAATCTGAAAATGCAATGAGGGATAAATACCCCCACTTATTTGATAAGTGAATAAAAATTGCGATGACACAATTTACAAAAGTGAGGAAGGATGTAACATCCCATGTAAATGAATAATAAGATATTTTTATACTTATTAATATTTTTCAATTAAATGTTAATTTTACTTTAAAAGGGTTTCTATGTTCGATAACGTACCTGATACGTAACAACAGGTTTCTATGAAAGCATACATTGCACAGTAACAATATAATATTATTATTTTAAACGGTAGTTAACTTCTAGCCGTTTTATTAGATTAAATGAACAAAACTAACTAAAATATGATTATACATGTATTTACATTTATCCACTAAATGTTATAGGCTTAAAATGTGAATGAATCTAATTTTATGCATATTTTACATTAAAAAGCTGATTTATCGACTTTTAATCACGAGCCCTCTTTAAATATATTTTTTTCACTTTTAATGAATTTTAATTGACCAAATGGAATCCTTCATTATAATGGGGACATCAAATTTTACTTTGGGTAATTGTTTGGTATTTTTCTGATAAAGCTCATTTTTTAATGAATAATGAAAAATATTGCATTTTAATTCAAAATTTCCTTTAAATGTAATTTATTTATATGGATAGATTATAATTTTAGTTAGTTTTAAATTTTAATTATAATATATTTTCAACATTTAAACCAATTATAGTCATTGAAATTAATTTCACTTTGAAATTTGAAATAAACAGGTATGAATCATTTGATTGTTATTGTTTCTTAAAAACACACTATTTGTTTTACAAACATGAATTAATTTTTAAATCAATTAATGCCACTTCTATATTCTGAATTTTGAAAAATAAACATCAATTTTGAAATCAGAATATCAAATAATTCTTCAGCTGAATTTTTGGTATTTTTCTAAAGATCATCAATTTTTTTTGAATAGTGAAACCACTTAGTGGTAGTTAAAAAACTGACTTTTTCATTTAAATGAAATTTTATCACTTTTTTGAATTCAATATCAAACAATCCAACATACATGGTTGTTATCAAGAAGTTATGTGTTGTTCATTAAGATAAAAATAATTTTTGGCGAATAGTAACTTTTGACTTTTATTTACTGCGGTTAAAGTAAAATATGGTAAGTCAAGGTTAAAAGAATAATATAATAATTCAAAAATACCTTAAAACATGTCCAAAACTTATTGGCTGAGTAATTTACTACCATGGTAATCTTTGGGAGAATTTTGGGACCCCATTGAGCCACTTGGAAGTGATAATGACAATTGAGATTAATTATTTTAATGTGAAGACAAAATTGACATTTACAAAAATCATTTACTAATTAATTTTTATGCGGTGTTATATAAGTATTCATTTTGACTATAAATATTCTTTTTAATTATAAAATTACTTCCTATATCATGGTTTTTTTTTTAAATTTTTATACATCAAATAAATTAAATTATTTATGACACAATAATGATGCAGTATTTACCTCATTAATAAATGATTTACATAAATAAGATTGTAATGATTAAAATTTTATCCCAAACATGTCCAATTATGATTGGATAATTTCATTTCGACCATGACTCATTCTATATTTGGATATAATTATTTTTGGTCCACTAGATACCGAATATCATTTTATTATTAAATAATATTTTCACACTTTCCTAAAGAGCATGTCCTCTTCCGAATAAAAGGAGACCACTTCTATCCAATTCCTCACAACTCTAAAGAAATATGGCTGGTCCAAACTTGACTCATTTAAGATCCTTACATACTTCTCCTCCTGTCAGAATCCTTAATATAGACAGAAGGCACTTAAATAATTCATTTGGTTCAAACTAATTGGAGTTACCCAAATTAAAAATAACGATTTATCTTAAATATTTTTCTTTTATTTTACTTATCCAACACCTAGAACCTATTTATTAAATTATTTTGTAATAACACCAGTATCCTAAATATTCTAGGACATTGTTATGAGATGTATTCAAACTAAACTTACAAACACTTCCATCTAATGGATGAATAACATAATGTTTCATTGGATGGGAAACTAACGGCTCACGAAACGATGATTGTTCAATTACATTTTACCGCATCTCATGGTGGCCATTATGATGGAACTGTATTTATATAAAATATATATTATGTTTATGATTTCCTTATGCTTCTGTACTTACCAATTATATCAAGCCTTTATGGTTTCCATAGTGGATAAATACGATAATCTCATTTTGAGGAAGTGTGGACTACCGCCCCCTCAAAGTGATATGACACGTTAATCCCTTATGTGGTATGTATAAAGGGTAGAGTTAATGATATTATATATGATATTAAACTGGAATTATAATATACCTATGTATCATTATGTTCTTATTCCCTTAAAATAATAAATATAAATGAAAGTAGTGTTCATGCGTACGTACGACTTACCGTCTCCATTAATGGTGCATTTAATTTCTTACCTCCAAATGTTATGTACTATTATAAATACATTAATATAATGGATATATATGATATTTATGATATTTATATCATGAATATAATTTTGGATATAATGCACTATTGACCACATGGACAACTAATAAATATAAGGTGTTCATTTCTGACTCATGTACCAAATATCGACAAAATGGACGTTATTAACTTAAACGATTACATAATGTTTATAACATGGTAATAATTGATATAAAAGTAATTATAAACATGAAAAAAATTCTTATTCAAGTAGAAATTAACATTAGTTTTTTATTCAGGAGATTAAAGAACGATCGAGTCAAGTCGGACACAAGGTAAGGGACTTCGTCTCTGTAACACCCGAGACTTTTATGTTATATAAATCATCAAAGGAATCATTTTCTACACAACACTTTCTTGGCTTGCTTTACATGCAATCGCGACCTTCCTCGATAGCTTGCGTCGTACGCAATACCGAGTTTCACTAAACAACAATATGCTATTAAAACTAGCCGTTATGAATAGTAATAACCACTTTTTGAAATTTTATAAATTTTATTTTTCAAAATGGACTTCATTTTTGGACTCAGAATATCGAAATTAGCCTAGGGTGAAATTTTGGTATTTTTCTGAAAACTTTCAATTTTTGATGAATAGTGAAACCACTAAGTGGTAGGTTAAAAACTGAATTTTGCATAAAACTTAATTTTACCGCTTCTGTGAATGGAATTTCAAAAATCCGAGAGACACGGTTAATATCAAGGACTAAAATGTGGTTCAATGAGATGAAAATAATTTTTTGGTGAATAGTAACTTTTTACTATTTTTACCGCGGTTAATAGTAAATAGGGTAACTAAGGGTAAATATGATATTAATATTACCCTAACACATGTCCTAATTCTATTGGACAAGTGTAATTCGACCAAAAACAAACTTAGGAATAAAATATGACCATTTAGGCCCACTTGGATTAGATTAGGACATTTATTATTAATTTATTTAAAGAAAGGTTAAAATAGTTAAAATCAAAGTTTAATAAGTAAATCATTTTTAATATAGGGTTATACATAAGATAAATTCGATTGTAAATATTCATTAGAAAGATAAAAAGATTTCCTACATTATGGTATTTTATTTGTAATTTTTAGACATCAAATAATTTAATTATGACACAATGATGATGCAGTAATTATCTTATTAATGAAATATTGACAAAATTGATAATATAAATACCAAAATAAATGTAATTTGAGACTTTTTATGAATTCCACTAATTTTCTAGGTTACTATGATATATTAGTATTGATTTAATCAACTTGGTTCGAACATATAATTCTGTTATGACTTTGACAAAAATCATATATCAAATAGTGTCAAAATTGACACAAAATAGTTTTTAAATCAAATATTATATTATTAATTGTTATTTTATTCCTAAAAATCTAAGGTTCGGCCAAATGACTTAGATAAGGATATATATATTAATAATAAACAATTTGGGGTTCGTTTGGCATGTTATTGTAAGTGTATTAACCATATAGTGAAAGAAAACAAAAAGACATGGTAAAAGTTAAATTATTTAACTTAGAGTTAAATTTAATTGATAAGGTTAAAATAATATCCTAAACTTGTCTAAATTCTATTGGTTGATAGGATTTCGACCCATCCCCACTTTAGCTTCGAAATAAGACCCTTTGGAACCATTATAAACCGATTTTGACTTTAATATAAAATAATATTTTGAGATATTCCTAAGGTGCCCCTCTCCTCCCTTATAAAAGGGCACCTCCTCCCCCTCCTCCTCACACCAATTTGAGCACTCAAGCTCGGCCAACCCATGCCATTTTCCATTCTCCACTTCCCTAGAATAATCCTAGAGGTCCTGGTCTTCTCCAAAGACCAATCTTAGTTCCTTAAGTGGAGGATTCAAAAAGGCGTTCCAAAGAAGAGGTAATATCCATTACCGATCTTTTCAATTTCTTTCTTCTTCAACTTCTTCTTCTTTAGTTGTTTCATGATAAAGTAATAACATCAGTATTAATTACATACTGATATGTTATTATAAATATGAAACAACCCTAATTCACCTTCTATCCATCCTACGGAAAAATGAAATCACCGCGCGTGCGTACGTACGGAATACCGTCTCCACGCCGTGGTGTAATCTATTTTCCACCATCACCTTACAAGGATGGGTATAATGGTGTAATGAGTAACTATATATGATTATTATTAAGTAATATTGATACTGAAATAATATATATATATATACTCCAATACAATTCCACGATCATAGGAACGATATCATCACTCGTGCGTACGTACGGAATACCGTCTCCACGATGTGATGCGACTCGTTCTACATGATCTTTATTTCATAATGATTGTATAAATGGATTGAATGAATGAATATGGTATATACTACACTAATACCATTCTGGAAATGAATTATCTATAACCTAATGATAAGAATAAGAATTTATTCGACAAAACACGCATAAGAACAAAAAGTTATAAAGACCCGAGTAACAAGTAACAATGAAATATTACTAACAAGAAGCTAATAATATGACCATATATGATCTCATATCAATATGTATGTTTCTGGAATAAGTCAATAACATTATTTAAACCATTATACAGGAGCTTCGGACACGAACAAAGCAAATCGGACCTAAGGTAAGGGAAATATCACAATCTCATTTTTATCCGAGATTGTTTATTCGTAAGTATTTACTGGGGTGTATTTTATCATCCACATCCATGTTCCCTCAATATGTAATATTGTTTCCATCCACTTGAAATAGTTTAAATCCAATTTTACCCTTAGGTGAGTTTTTTGTAAAGAATATGAAAGGAATCTTTTGTCGTTTTTCCGTACGAGGTACTTTTTGACTTTTCCGACAAAAGTACGAAGAATGTTTTTTTTAACTTATACGGCATGAATGGATTTTTAAAACATTACTTCAAAGAAGCTTCCTTTACAAGTTTTCAAGTTTATTTTTAATCAACATCTTTTATTTTAAAGTTGTATGACATGTTATGAAAGGAAAAATGTTTTTGAAGAAGAAAGGATATTTTCCTCAAGAATTCAATTCAAGTGTTTTATCAAAATTATTTTCCATCAAAGATAATAAAGGGTTCTGTTTCTATCCATATTTTTACATTGGTTTGACTATGTTGTGATGGAATTATGTTTATGAATTCCTTTATCATATATGAATTGATTTATGATTTCATGATGTTTCAAGAATCCCATTTTTGTTACATGTGTTATGCGATGATGTATGTTTTATGATTATGTGGCACACATAAGAAAGGATTCATTATAAGATGGGTGGAACTATATCTCCCTCCAATGCATTGGGTAATGATTTTATATCTCATGAGATAGACATGGCTGGAACGGAAGGTTATTTCGGTTCAGTGATACAGGACTGAAACGAGGAGTGAACTCGGTTCAGAAAGGGACTTTGTCCACTAAGATAGTCTTGGCAATGAGTCATGACTAACAAGAAATGATTTTCCATGATTATGTGTGCATGCCACAAAGATTCAAGTTTTATGTTATGATTATGGGGATCTCATTTTCACTTCTATGATTTATTCCATGTTAAGATATTATGATCTCTTTTGCAGGTTTTGATTTTCATAAAGATATGATATGATTTTTATTTCCTTTATTTGCCCTTGCTGAGCATTTGAGCTCACCCTTTTATGTTTTCTTTTCCCCAGGTCAGGAAGATGGATATTAAGTAGAATATGCTAAAAGGGACCCTAGATGTGATGAAATGAATGGGAGACACTGTAGAAGATTTATGAACCAGTTGTTTATGTTTCCCCAGTTTCTAAAGACACTATACCTATACGGTCCTTTGTGGTTTTGTCATATGTTGTAATAAGAGTGCTTCAATTTTGAAGTATTAACAATGTATGTAAAGTGTGGGTCGTTATAGTTGGTATCAGAGGAAAGGTATAGTCAACCTTTGGAAACTAGGATGTGAAAGCCTTAGTAAGAACCCTAAGGATAAGTCTAAGCATAGAACACAATCTTAGTGTTTTAGAAATGGCCTTGAATAACCTAGGATAAGACCTTAAGCATGAAAATTTTATTCTTGAATTATGTGGTTTCCTATTATAATTAGTGTTGCTCACACTATTCTTCTTGGTTTTAGTCAATGGCTGGAACCCGAAGGAACCGTGTTAATGCAGAATGCGATGGGCAATGCAATGATTTTCCCCCTGAGCAACCAAACGATATGGGAGCTGGAATGAAAAATCTTGTAGCCATGCTCACACAACTTTCTCAAGCTATGAATCATGCAGGATTTCCAAACGAACAAAGAAGGGAGCAACATTCTGTTGAATCCTTCATGAGGCAGCGTCCACCATCTTTCAGCGGGTCTACTGATCCATTAGTTGCTGAACAATGGATTAGTACTACTGAAAAGATATTTTCAGTTCTTCAATGTTCTGAGCATGATAAAGTCATCCTAGCAGTGTATCGTTTGGAAGGAGATGCGGATCAATGGTGGAATCTTGTTAAGAATACGAGACAAAGGGATGAAATTGAGTTTATGGAATGGGACGAGTTCAAGAACTTATTTTTCAATAAGTACTTCCCTCGTATTCTCCGACCAAAGATGGAGAAACAGTTCTTGAACTGAAGCAAAGGGATGATGAATCTGTTAGTACCTATGAAGCAAATTTTACAAGACTTGCAAGGTACGCTTCTGGTATTATTATCCAACCTGAGAGTAAGATCGATCGATTCTTTAGTGGCTTAAAACCAAGTCTTCGAAGGGCGTTAGCCATAAGGGACTTCAATAGCTACGAGGAAATCGTTCGATGTGATCTCAAAGTCGAGATGGAGATTGGAGTAACCCATCAGTCACATGGGTTTGATAAGAAGAGGAAAATGGAATTCAAAGAAAAATCTAAAGAGCACACGGAAAAGAAGATGAACTTTCTCTTATGCTCAAAGTGTGGAAAGAAACATGGATGGAGTTGTCTTAAAGGGACAAGTAAATGTTTTAAATGTGGAAAGGTAGGTCATCGGGCATTTGAATGCCGTGATAATGGGAAGAAGATGTCTAATGATGCAAACAAAGGAAGGGATACACAGAATGAACCTGCTACACTTCAATGTTTCAAGTGCAAGGAGATGGGGCATTATGCCAATCAATGCCCAAATCCAAGGGTTGATGATGATGGTCGACGTCAACAAACTCTTAAGGCTAAAGACAAAGGAAAGTCACATGCAATTTCTATCAGCGATGTGGAGTACGATAACGATGTGGTGAAAGGTACACTTACCATCCACTCTAAAGTAGCAAATGTTTTATTTGATTCTGGATCCACCCACTCTTTTATTTCTGAAAAATTTTCTAAGGGTATCACCGTATTACCTCAACAATTAGATGTTGAGTTAGCTGTGACAACACCTAATGGCACATCAATCGCATCAGAAGTTTATAATTCTTCTCCGATCGAAGTTTGTGGGAAAGTGCTTCCTGCAAATCTTGTGATCCTTCCTTTAGTGGAATTTGATGTGATTCTTGGCATGGATTGGCTTTCTCTACATGGAGCTCATATCAATTGCCAAAGAAGGGAAGTCACATTTCATATTCCAGATCAACCTACGATCGTCTATCAATGCAAGGATGAACATAACCTTCCAGTGGAAATTTCTTCCATCTTATGGGTATTGATTCCACTAAATGAAGGTTATTTATCTCAAATGGTTGGTGAGAAACTCACGATTAAGAATATGCCCATTGTACGGGAGTTTGATGATGTCTTTCCGGAGGAATTGCCGGGTCTTCCACCAAATCGTGAAGTTGAGTTTTCAATAGAACTCGTACCGGGTGCTTTGCCTATTTCAAAGACACCTTATAGAATGGCCCCAATTGAGTTGCAGGAATTGAAGAAGCAACTCCAAGAGAATCTTGATAAGGGATTCATACGCCCTAGTGCGTCACCTTGGGGAGCACCTGTTCTATTTGTTAAGAAGAAAGATGGATCAATGAGACTCTGCATTGATTATCGAGAACTTAACAAGATCACTATCAAGAACAAATATCCTCTCCCACGCATTGATGACTTATTTGACCAACTACGCGGAGCTCAATACTTTTCCAAGATTGATCTTCGTTCAGGGTAACATCAATTAAGGGTCAAAAGGGAGGATATACCAAAGACGGCTTTCCGTACAAGGTATGGACACTATGAATTTATAGTGATGCCATTTGGTCTTACTAATTCCCCTGCTATCTTCATGGATCTAATGAATAGAGTCTTTAGAGACTATCTTGATCAATTTGTGGTAGTCTTTATAGACGATATTCTTGTCTATTCAAAGAGCAAGGAAGAGCATGAAGATCACTTGAGAATTATATTGAAGACCCTGAGAAAAGAGAAGCTTTATGCCAAATTTACCAAGTGTGAATTTTGGCTTCAAAAAGTTGCATTTTTGGGTCATATAATATCAAAAGAGGGGATATCTGTGGATCCAGCAAAAACAGAGGTTATCGAAAAATGGTCAAGACCAACAACAGTAACTGAGATCCGAGGTTTTCTTGGTTTGGCTGGATATTATCGACGTTTTGTAAAAGATTTTTCACGGTTATCTAATCCAATCACCAAGTTGACTCGGAAAGGAGTTAAGTTTGTCTGGACAGAGGAATGTGAAGAGAATTTCAAGGAGTTGAAAAGAAGGTTATCCAGTGCACCTGTGTTTACACTGCCTTGTAGTGGAGAAAGGTTTGTGATCTACAGTGATGCATCCAAGAAGGGATTGGGGTGTGTTCTTATGCAAAATGATATGGTGATAGCTTATGCCTCACGACAGTTGAAAATCCATGGCAAAATTACCCAACACATGATTTGGAGTTGGCTGCGGTAATCTTTGCATTAAAGATTTGGAGGCATTACCTTTATGGTGAAAGGTGTGATATTTATACTGATCATAAAAGTTTAAAGTATATTTTCACACAAAAGGAGTTGAATATGCGCCAAAGAAGATGGTTGGAGCTGATTAAGGATTATGACTGCTCAATCCATTACCACCCTGGGAAAGCAAACAAGGTGGCAGATGCATTAAGTCGACAAGACCATGCTAGTTTATCCATGATGAGGATCACAAAAGATCCAATATTTATGGATTTACAAAGGATGGATCTTGGAATTATAATGGAAGGGGAAAAATCTTATCTTTCTCAAATGAATGTTCAACCATCTATACATGTGAAGATTAAAGAGGCACAGAAAGAAGATGTTGAGTTACAAAAGAAGGTGAGAAATGTTAATGAATTCAACCTCGATTGTGATGGGATAATAAAGTTCAGGAATCGGGTTTGTGTTCCTCCCATCCCCGAATTAAAGAAAGAGCTGCTGGATGAGGCTCATAGTTATTCATTCTCTATTCATCCTGGAAGCACGAAGATGTATAGGGACCTGAAAGAGTACTTCTGGTGGGATGGCATGAAAAGAGAAGTTGCTGAATATGTCTCTCGATGCTTGGTTTGTCAACAAGTTAAAGCTGAGAGACAGAAGTCTAAGGGGATGTTACAACCATTACCCATACTCGAATGGAAATGGGAAAACATCACTATGGACTTTGTCACAGGACTTCCTAAAACATCCAAAGGCAATAATGCTATCTGGGTCATAGTTGATCATCTTACAAAGTCTGCACACTTCATTGCTATTAGAGAGGATTTCTCTCTAGATCAGCTTGCCAGGATATATGTAAAGGAAGTGGTAAGATTGCATGGAGTACCACTTTCTATTATATCTGATCGGGATCCGAGATTTACCTCGAAGTTCTGGCGAAGTCTTCAGCATACTCTGGATACAGAGTTGAGTTTCAGCACTGCTTATCATCCCCAGACAGACGGTCAGTCTGAGAGAACAATTCAAACCCTAGAAGATATGTTGAGGGCTTGCTCTATGGATTTCAAAGGAGGTTGGGATCAACACCTACCTTTGGTGGAATTTTCTTATAATAATAGCTTTCACTCCAGTATTCAGATGGCTCCTTATGAAGCTCTCTATGGAAAGAAATGTAGGACTCCAACTTGCTGGGATGAAGTTGGGGAAAGAAAGCTATTAGGACCTGATCTCGTTGATGAAATGGCAGAAAAGGTCAGATCTATTCAACAACACATAAGAGCAGCTCAGAGTCGACAGAAAAGTTATGCCGACAACCGAAGAAAAGACCTAGAGTTTGAAGTGGGTGATAAAGTGTTCTTACGAATATCTCCCTGGAAGAGGGTTATGAGATTTGGAAAGAAGGGGAAGTTGAGCCCTAGATATATCGGTCCTTTTGAAATACTGGATCGTGTTGGGAAGGTAGCTTACCGATTGACGCTTCCACCGAATCTCTCTCAAGTTCACGATGTGTTCCATGTATCTCTCCTGAGAAAGTACATACCAGATCCTTCACATGTACTCAGCTCAGAAGTTGTACCGCTGGAGCAAGATCTTTCTTATGAAGAACAGCCGATAGAGATTCTGGATCGTAGCGAAAAAGTCCTACGAAAGAAGACCACTCGCTTGGTGAAAGTTTTATGGAGAAACCACCAACTTGAAGAAGTTACATGGGAGCTTGAGGATATGATGAGGGAGAAGTATCCTCATTTGTTTGTTGCAAAGTGACGAATTTCGAGGGCAAAATTCATTTTAAGGGGGGTAGAATGTAACACCCGAGACTTTTATGTTATATAAATCATCAAAGGAATCATTTTCTACACAACACTTTCTTGGCTTGCTTTACACGCAATCGCGACCTTCCTCGATAGCTTGCGTCGTACGCAATACCGAGTTTCACTAAACAACAATATGCTATTAAAACTAGCCGTTATGAATAGTAATAACCACTTTTTGAAATTTTATAAATTTTATTTTTCAAAATGGACTTCATTTTTGGACTCAGAATATCGAAATTAGCCTAGGGTGAAATTTTGGTATTTTTCTGAAAACTTTCAATTTTTGATGAATAGTGAAACCACTAAGTGGTAGGTTAAAAACTGAATTTTGCATAAAACTTAATTTTACCGCTTCTGTGAATGGAATTTCAAAAATCCGAGAGACACGGTTAATATCAATGACTAAAATGTGGTTCAATGAGATGAAAATAATTTTTTGGTGAATAGTAACTTTTTACTATTTTTACCGCGGTTAATAGTAAATAGGGTAACTAAGGGTAAATATGATATTAATATTACCCTAACACATGTCCTAATTCTATTGGACAAGTGTAATTCGACCAAAAACAAACTTAGGAATAAAATATGACCATTTAGGCCCACTTGGATTAGATTAGGACATTTATTATTAATTTATTTAAAGAAAGGTTAAAATAGTTAAAATCAAAGTTTAATAAGTAAATCATTTTTAATATAGGGTTATACATAAGATAAATTCGATTGTAAATATTCATTAGAAAGCTAAAAAGATTTCCTACATTATGGTATTTTATTTGTAATTTTTAGACATCAAATAATTTAATTATGACACAAAGATGATGCAGTAATTATCTTATTAATGAAATATTGACAAAATTGATAATATAAATACCAAAATAAATGTAATTTGAGACTTTTTATGAATTCCACTAATTTTCTAGGTTACTATGATATATTAGTATTGATTTAATCAACTTGGTTCGAACATATAATTCTGTTATGACTTTGACAAAAATCATATATCAAATAGTGTCAAAATTGACACAAAATAGTTTTTAAATCAAATATTATATTATTAATTGTTATTTTATTCCTAAAAATCTAAGGTTCGGCCAAATGACTTAGATAAAGATATATATATTAATAATAAACAATTTGGGGTTCGTTTGGCATGTTATAGTAAGTGTATTAACCATATAGTGAAAGAAAACAAAAAGACATGGTAAAAGCTAAATTATTTAACTTAGAGTTAAATTTAATTGATAAGGTTAAAATAATATCCTAAACTTGTCTAAATTCTATTGGTTGATCGGATTTCGACCCATCCCCACTTTAGCTTCGAAATAAGACCCTTTGGAACCATTATAAACCGATTTTGACTTTAATATAAAATAATATTTTGAGATATTCCTAAGGTGCCCCTCTCCTCCCTTATAAAAGGGCACCTCCTCCCCCTCCTCCTCACACCAATTTGAGCACTCAAGCTCGGCCAACCCCTGCCATTTTCCCTTCTCCACTTCCCTAGAATAATCCTAGAAGTCCTGGGCTTCTCCAAAGACCAATCTTAGTTCCTTAAGTGGAGGATTCAAAAAGGCGTTCCAAAGAAGAGGTAATATCCATTACCGATCTTTTCAATTTCTTTCTTCTTCAACTTCTTCTTATTTAGTTGTTTCATGATAAAGTAATAACATCAGTATTACTTACATACTGATATGTTATTATAAATATGAAACAACCCTAATTCACCTTCTATCCATCCTACGGAAAAATGAAATCACCGCGCGTGCGTACGTACGGAATACCGTCTCCACGCCGTGGTGTAATCTATTTTCCACCATCACCTTACAAGGATGGGTATAATGGTGTAATGAGTAACTATATATGATTATTATTAAGTAATATTGATACTGAAATAATATATATATATACTCCAATACAATTCCACGATCATAGGAACGATATCATCACTCGTGCGTATGTACGGAATACCGTCTCCACGATGTGATGCGACTCGTTCTACATGATCTTTATTTCATAATGATTGTATAAATGGATTGAATGAATGAATATGGTATATACTACACTAATACCATTCTGGAAATGAATTATCTATAACCTAAAGATAAGAATAAGAATTTATTCGACAAAACACGCATAAGAACAAAAAGTTATAAAGACCCGAGTAACAAGTAACAATGAAATATTACTAACAAGAAGCTAATAATATGACCATATATGATCTCATATAAATATGTATGATTCTGGAATAAGTCAATAACATTATTTAAACCATTATACAGGAGCTTCGGACACGAACAAAGCAAATCGGACCTAAGGTAAGGGAAATATCACAATCTCATTTTTATCCGAGATTGTTTATTCGTAAGTATTTACTGGGGTGTATTTTATCATCCACATCCATGTTCCCTCAATATGTAATATTGTTTCCATCCACTTGAAATAGTTTAAATCCAATTTTACCCTTAGTTGAGTTTTTAGTAAAGAATATGAAAGGAATCTTTTGTCGTTTTTCCGTACGAGGTACTTTTTGACTTTTCCGACAAAAGTACGAAGAATGTTTTTTTTAACTTATACGGCATGAATGGATTTTTAAAACATTACTTCAAAGAAGATTCCTTTACAAGTTTTCAAGTTTATTTTTAATCAAAATCTTTTATTTTAAAGTTGTATGACATGTTATGAAAGGAAAAATGTTTTTGAAGAAGAAAGGATATTTTCCTCAAGAATTCAATTCAAGTGTTTTATCAAAATTATTTTCCATCTATGATAATAAAGGGTTCTGTTTCTATCCATATTTTTACATTGGTTTGACTATGTTGTGATGGAATTATGTTTATGAATTCCTTTATCATATATGAATTGATTTATGATGTCATGATGTTTCAAGAATCCCATTTTTGTTACATGTGTTATGCGATGATGTATGTTTTATGATTATGTGGCACACATAAGAAAGGATTCATTATAAGATGGGTGGGACCTATATCTCCCTCCAATGCATTGGGTAATGATTTTATATCTCATGAGATAGACATGGCTGGAACGAAAGGTTATTTCGGTTCAGTGATACAGGACTGAAACGAGGAGTGAACTCGGTTCAGAAAGGGACTTTGTCCACTAAGATAGTCTTGGCAATGAGTCATGACTAACAAGAAATGATTTTCCATGATTATGTGTGCATGCCACAAAGATTCAAGTTTTATGTTATGATTATGGGGATCTCATTTTCACTTCTATGATTTATTCCATGTTAAGATATTATGATCTCTTTTGCAGGTTTTGATTTTCATAAAGATATGATATGATTTTTATTTCCTTTATTTGCCCTTGCTGAGCATTTGAGCTCACCCTTTTATGTTTTCTTTTCCCCAGGTCAGGAAGATGGATATTAAGTAGAATATGCTAAAAGGGACCCTAGATATGATGAAATGAATGGGAGACACTGTAGAAGATTTATGAACCAGTTGTTTATGTTTCCCCAGTTTCTAAAGACACTATACCTATACGGTCCTTTGTGGTTTTGTCATATGTTGTAATAAGAGTGCTTCAATTTTGAAGTATTAACAATGTATGTAAAGTGTGGGTCGTTATAGTCTCAATCTCCATTCATTGAGGCATTTTAAGTTTCATACACGACATTATTTTATACGGTTTATAATCCCCTTTGAATTTTAATTTTATTCAAATGGAATATTTTTATACGAATAATTTTAATAAATGAAAAAAAGGAATGTTTATTTTTTTATGTAAGCGGTGAGAACAACCTTTCTGCCTTCGCGAGTATTATTTGATCTTTGGCTTCCTTAACAAGTCATAATGTTTTTAAAAGGAAAAATAAATATCATATAATATTATTACATATTTTGGTATTGAAAATGATTTTGAAAATGGATTTATTATTTCAATATCTTGAAATGATATTTCTTTATTGCAATGTGTAAATGTTATCTTTTCTTTATTCTTATGTTATGTATTATGATCATGTTATGGTTCTTGGGAATTATTTATGTATACGGGTGATTTCGTGATAAACCTTGGGCGGGTGAGCCTGAGAAAGCTCTCTAATGTATTGGGTAACGTGACAAAGGTAAACGTGAATGCTTCTACTAATAGATTAATGGAATATACTATGTTGTTTATTCCAATGTAACTACCTATGTAGTATTGATAGCTACAATGTAAGTATGATATGAATGCCACAAGTTACCATTATGATTTATGATTACTATGTGTCTTTCATAAGTCATATAATTTCATGAGGTAAATACGAGAGTCCAGGTTTTGTATGTACTTATAAACAAATTTTTTCATCCTTTCTATTATAACCCTTATTAAGCTTTTTATGCTCAACCCATGTTTTGAAATGTTTTCACAGGACTTAATGATGAATAGGGTCAAGGATGGGATCAATAAAAAGTCATGCTATCTAAAACCTGGAACTATACATGACTTTTTTTTAAGAGTTTTTATTTTATGAAAAAAAATGGATATTACCTATTATTTTCTACATGTAATATTCATTTTGTTATGTAAATGTGTTGACCTAATTCTATAAAACTCTAAACCTGAAAGGATCTTCAATGTGAATTATGCATTTAATTCAATATTACATAATGATTAAGGATGGGTCTTTATACACAGTTTTTCCAACCCATGAAGACATTAAGGTGAAGCTTGAATGTATGTATATAAGGGTATATCACAGTTTGGTAATTTTTTATCTAAAAATGAAATCCAAAATTTTCAATAGTCTTTAGGGGTTGTGGATAACACACAGTTAGCTCATATTTTTCTAAACAAAGTTCCCTAATAATAAGATGTTAAATTTAAGATCCAAATTTTATAGATATAATATTATTTACTACATATACATCCCTTTTCCCCAAATTAGATTATAAATTGAAATAAAATCCTTCACATGTATATCCAGACTATTCCCTTCACTCACAGAGCGATCCGTATATGAATCTAAATGAATTAGAGGCCCAAATTATTTTCCTAGTCCCCATTCATGGTAGTTTCTCTTAGTTTCCTCTTTCTTCCAAATCTTCAATTCATGCATATAATTTTATGAGGATAGATTCAGATTTAATAATTAAAATCATGGTGAGATGTGATTGTTTGGATGATAGTTAATAATAAAGAAGGATGGTTTTGTAATTTTAAGAATATTTTTTTGGGTTTGGTGTCATACTTTGATTTATGAGATGTTTGAGATGCGGGTGGATTCACTGTCGACTCCTTTTATTTAAAACATGATTTATCAGTTTCAAATTTGTTAAATTTATTTAATTGATTCTGAAAATTGATGTATGATTCACGGTGTAAAACATATTTAGTGATGGGTTTTTTAAATTATGAAAAATAATGGATTTATGTAAAGTGTTTTTTTTTCATAATTTTAAAATTATGGTTCTAAAAATATAGTTAAGTTTTCAAAACATGGAAAATGTTTGTGGAATTTCATTCAATAAGATAAATGTTTTACTGAAATTTTTGGCATGGGGTTTTGGCATATATGATATGGGTGAGTTCATTTTATTGATGTGACTGGAATAAGGGGTGTATACACATAGGGTACAATGTCGTGACCCTATAGAAGGGGAATTTTCCATTGAGTAACATTAGATATTGTGACCTTATGTTGAATTGGTAGTTCAATAATAGATTTATATGGAGTATATAATTTTTACTAGTTCATTCATGTGTGGACATATGAAAAAATTGGTTATGCCCAATGGGATTTGAGAAATGGAGTTAATGAATTGTTTGTTTCCCTCCTTGGATGTACATAGGTTTTAACATAAACTGTATAAATAAATTTAAATTGATTTATTTTTATTTATTTATATTAATGTTCTCACATTTTCAATCCTAATGACATGAGTTGGGAAGTCATTGAAGAAATCCTATTGATTTGTATACTTACCCCTTTCTTGGGAACATTGGTGTGTTGGAAAATATTAATTATAAATACCCATCTAAAATAATTGTATATAATTTCGTGGGTGACAAATCACGATACCATTTTATTGTCTTGATGAGTGGGATATTGGAGAATATTGGGTGTTCATGAGATGGTGTATTTAGAATATTTGAGTTTTATATGAATTGGTTTCCACTTTGTTCTATGTTATTGTTATTTGTTTCCGCATTATATCTGATATGGTTTTGTTTATCGGTTAGTTTGGTATTTATTGAGTTGTAATTATTTTTTCTCATGAATAATATAGTGGTATGGTGGGATTCTTATTGTGGATTGGTTTATATTTTTAAATGTAAAATTTTCCCTTTATTGTTAATGAATAACTTGGATAACATTTCATGCATTTGGGGCCTTGGGGTTTCACCTAAGGCCTAGTAGCTTAAACGAATCTTCCAAAGATAATGGGTAAGGGGAAATTTGTTACAAAAGATTTTAGTTTTTCCAGTCCTGGGATTAACAAACCATTATATTTTAGTACTTGATTTCATCGTGTAGCAAGGAGTAGAACAGTCAAAACAGGTTATGTATAGCATAAAAGGCCCAACCTAACTGTTTATTTTAAACCCCATCTTACCCAAGAGTTTTGGTACATGATAGTATTGACACACTTCAAGGAGTTGTAACCTCATGGTCATGGGATTAGATGATTCTTAGAAAATGATATTCATTTATATAAATGACCTCCCACTTATAGCTCAAAATTCATTTTTAGTAATGGTTTATGATTTTATGAAAAAATATACATTTTTTAAAATAGCTCAAAATGGTTTGTTTTTATAAGCATCGTAGAATATTAAAAAATGGGTTTAAATGAGAAATTTATGAATTTTAGAAAGCCTTTTTGTGATATATATTATGTGGTAAAATTGAAATTTATAAGCCTTCGATTACTATATAGTATGACTAATTGTAATTTTTTATAATAATGAATGCCATCGGTTAAGCATGATAGAAGCCAACTACAAAAGGATGATGAAAATGTGGTTTCACCTAAGCCCCATGTGAAACAATAGTTTTTTCAAAGTATTTCACATGTATTAAAGGCATGGATAGATGGTAAATAATGTATTAACCAAGGAAAGTGGATCATTCCATTCAGTTCAGAAAGAAGAATGTACACATCTATCTATGTGACTCGGGACTGAAATTGGATGATATGTGGATAAATGGGATTTATTAAACCTTATATATTCATTAGAAATCCAACTGAGAAGAAATTGATGTTAGAAACTTATATATTGGAAGATCTAGAATGCCATCATTTTGATGTAGCTTTTCATGGTAAATTGTACCAAGGAATTGCATGGGATAATTTTGATGAATTGTTGAGTAGATAATTATAACGTCAATTGTTTTAAATTAGTAGAAAAATGTAAATTTTTATCGTGAACAAGGAAAATATATCTTTAATATATTATGTGATTAATTCATGAATTTAGTCTAATTTACTCTAGATGTTTCTGTTAGTGTGTATTGGATGGCACACTATTTTTTATCGCGGTTAAGGGAATATATTTTCAATGAGTTTTTCATGTCTTTTATAATGGATTTTCTGAAGATGGTCAATAGAGTGATGGTGAATAAAGGAGACATATTGGTTAGTAAAACTAGAAGAAGGTTGATGACACTTATGAAAAATGGTGTTAATTATATTTCTATGAATAATATATAGAGAGGCACATATTTCCAAGGTGGTTGTATGACTCAAAATCAAACAGGAGGATATGAAAATCTTCCCCTTAAAACCAGAGTATGGTAGTATGTTCTTAGTGTGGTCCTTTAGAGAATATGATTATAGATTTTATGGCACCCCTAGTGTATTCATTAGTTGAAATGAACTAGGGAATATCCAACACTATTATCACAGTTCTCAAATGTACGGTGCTAGTGACACATATCATGTTTCACATACGTCGTATGATTTGATGTGAAAAGTGTAGCATAATAAATCTCATCGGATAATTTGATGAATAGAATTTAGGAACCCAATCCTATTACACTTATTATAACATGATTTAAATGACATTTATCATAGAAATAAAAACAATAGATCATAAATTCTTCTGTATTTGGATGACTTGCAACATAAAATTGAAAACATGGAAATCAAATAAAATATCTATATATTAATCTTATATAATGATTTCATTACTTAAATTTAGAACCTATATATTTATAGGATAATATGGGAAATATATTGAAAATGGATTAGATAAAAAGACTAGTAAGGGATGAAATATAGGAATAATGCATAGATTACAGTTGAGAAGGAATTACATAATGACATAAAAATGCAGGGAGCATGAACCGACATGTAAAATCATAACATATATATTATGTGATCATGTGATCAGGGAATCATTGTAATGTTCCATAGACATATGAAATTACTTAAACCAGAGTCAAGGATAACTATCAATACTATATCAATTGGTGGTCCATATCTTATAGTAGATTAGGTTTACTCTATAATCCCACACACAATGCCTCATGAGAAAAAACATTACCCAATGCACCAATGAAATATCTAGGTGCACGCATTATGAAATTTTCATGTATATTTTTTACACATAATTAATCAATAATATGTAAGGAAAATAAGGGTTTACCATGGAATGAAATGGGTATCATAATAATGTCTTATGACCTAACAAAATAGAATATCATAATTATGTCCATGAAAGAATGGATTTAAATAATAATTCAACATTAATAAGTTAAAATTGGAATATATAATCATATTTTATTTACAAATAATGTGAATACATGTAAAAATATTTTATAAAAACATTATAAATGAGTCACCATAGTGAGGTTTTAATGAAAATAATAGAGTCTTTAAAGTGGAAAAAATAATAATTGTATGTATAAAACCTGAAATTAACTGTGATAATTTTTCAAATCCAAATGTGTTATTTTATAAAATTAATTTTGGATTAAAACTAATTACAAAGTCTAATTCAAAATGGATATGAAATGATGACTTCCATTTTATCTGGAATGCTTTTTTAAATTCATTTAGAAGGGAACCTTATAAAACATGTAATTACCAATCACAGAAGTACGAATTGAGAATAATACATATTTGTGTTATATTAAATATAATATTTCAGAATTATATAAAAATAATAAATAACTACATTGGATAAAATATATAGAAATTGTAACTGAAAGATAATTTTAAGGTTCAGAGAGATACCTTATCGTCTATGTGAATGTGTTCTATAAATTCACATAATTTTATAGATAATAAAATTATATTTATTAATAATTTGATTTAGATCCTATTATACATTTTATTTATTAATTGTAATTTTATTATGTAGATTTATGGATGTTCTAAGGAGTAATTGTTTTTGTATTTATGTTCCGAGTGATTTCATTTTGTGGTTTTACGGTCAGTTCCCCTAAATATAATTATGGTAATTCCTATCACATCAAAGAAAAAAAATCCAGAATAAAAATGAAATGATATCAATATACTTCAATAATATTTAATTCTCCCATATATCATTTTTTATGATATGAGGTTGATTCATTTAAAAAAAATTAATGATAAACATTTAGATTATTTTTGATGTTTTTTTATCATTATGATCTAGTTATTATTAATATTTTATATTATATATATATTAGATCCAGTACATGAGAAAAGATTTAATGTATATTTTAAACTATGGTTTAATCTTTATAATAGTTTTATGACAATATTTTATTGTGGTAATGGAAAATGAAAAATCATCGTCCATGACGGTAGTGAATCGACATATCACAGATGATGTCTTCGTTTCTCATGAAATAAGGATAACAGAAGAGATTTCATAATGGGTGTTCCATTAAAAAAAAATATAATTACATATAGGATACATGATTTATCATTTCAATTTGGATAGAATATGTGAGAATAGAATTATAACAGAAAATAAATTAAAATATAAGGATTGATGATTCTTCATCTTTAAATTGTCTCCATAAGATCCTACTTAAGAAACACATGTTTGGTATTTTTTGGGGCCAATATATATTTGAAATGGGTATGATTCTTAGGAAAGGGAATTGGGTCTAATTTTGAAATGATAAAAGGCTTAAGAGGTATGATGATAATGGTTGGTGAGGGGTCATAATTATAGTGGGAGGGGTTCTTTAATCTATTTTATTCATTTTTATTATTATTTTGGCTCAGGACTATTAATAATTTTGATTCCAATGACTAAATACAGTAAATATATATCATTTCAATTCAAGATAATGGGCACAATAATCATTTAGGACTCAACCATTACTAAAAATTTCATTTAGTTACATATAATTTTAAATACTATAATTTTATATATTTCAATATTCACCAAGAAATTCAACTATATTAAAATATCCAAAAAAATTGATCATAATAATATTTTTATCTGTATATTTTTAAATTTGAATTTGTTTCTTGAAAATAACTTCATAAATATGAGAAACTATATTTTTAATCCAAATCATTAATAAATTTAAAAATCACAATTATTATATTATAACTAATTTTATGACAATTTAAGCAATTCATTAAGGTCTCAAAAACATATCTTCAAATTATAATAACAAAAAGACTAATTAATTAATATATTTTATGAAAATAAATTTAATTTTAAATGATATTATTAATTATAAAATTGAAAATAAATATTTAAATCTCTCAAAAATACGAACACTTAATTTGAAATTTTGTAAAAAGATATTTATATATTCCATGATAATAATATAACATATTTTTATTTATAATAAGAATAAATTTTATTTTTACATTCCTAGGTAAGGATACTATTCTAATGAAAATTTTATTATTACTAAATATCACATTATTATTCTAATGGTCAGGTTATTATTCCATTATTATAGGTTCTTTAACTTATATAGATAACAGATACTTCATTATTCATTTATTAGAATAAATTGTTTATTGGGTTCTTTATGTGATATATGTGTATAACACATTTTTAAATAATTATAATAATAATAATTTCATTGATCAAATTAAAGGTCATTATATTCATCCCCCTAATGAAATTTCACATTTTAATTTTTTTTACATTCTATAGTGAAAAAGGTGAGAGAATTTATCCATCACTATATCCTCCAGTTCCCAAGTTAGCTCTTTCTATTTATAGTCTGTCCACAGTAATTTGACTAGGTGAGTTATCATTTTCATAGAGAATTATCTCTATGGCCAATGGTCTTCACTGAATTCTCCATATAAGAGATTATTTTTGAACTTATACTACCTTTGAGTTTAGTACATGTGAGGGATCTGTTATATACACCCATCAGATGGATACATGGAATACAACATGTATATGAGACATATTTTGAAAATGTTCTAGTCTATTTTCTATATCAGTGACATGATAATGAATCTAAAATGGTATAATGTACCTGGGACATAGATTTTCTTTCTTCCCAAATCCCATGAATCTCTTCTACGGAGATATGCAGAGGAATACCATCTCTCCAACATCAATATCTAACTATCATTGGTGATTATCAGCATATATCTTCTGTCAAAATTGGGATTCCATGATGTTTTTATGAATGTTTATCACCTTTATTCCATTCAATCAACCATCTCATGTCCTAGAACAACACGTTCACTGACTTCATCCCAACATGCAGTAGATCTATATCATTTTTAATAAAGCAATTCATATAGAGCCATTTAGATGCTTTTATTGAAACTATTGATGTAAGAGAAATCATCTAGAGGTAGATATTGGTCCCATCCTCCATTAATGTTCATTGAATATCATCTAAATATATATTCAAGGGTTTGAATATTTTAATCACACTGTCCATCAATTTTAGGATGATAATCCTGACTGTAGATTTAAAAACATTGTAGAGCATGTTGGAGACTCTTCCATAACATAGTGGTAAATCTTGGATCTTGATCAACTACAATCAACTATGAAAAACCATATAACCTCACCACTTATCTAATGTATATAACTTCAAGATTATCTAGTGAAATGTCCCCTGAAAATAAAATAAATTGATATGTCTTTGTATGATGATCCACAAAAACACATGTAGTATTGTTTCTTATTTACATAATTAGAAGTCTTGTGACAATTTCCATGGTGATTTTTCCCATTTTCAGTTTTTGTGAGTAATTTTTATTTCATACATTTATAATTTTCCGTTAGTAGTTAATTTTATGATATACCTCATAATTTAATGTATAATCACTAATAACATTCTTCAAATTTTCCCACCAAAAGATCTCTCAAATATCTCGTTAAATATTTTAGTTCCACGGGTGTTTGTATAAGGTTGAGATATGTGAATCAATAATAATATCTGTATTTATTTAGGATTTGATGGTACATATAGTTAGGACCCAAATAATACAACTCACTCTTAATTAATTTTTATTTATGAGGGAGTCCCAATATAGAACTATTCAACCTTATTTGGAATTTCTACCTCATCTCTTTGATTATAATTTATCTTTTCTAGATGGTATGTTGAAAAATAATTTTTCAAATAAATGATGATATAAATTCCTTAATTATTCCCATTTCGCTCGTCTGAATATATTATAATATTAGATCCTTCTCAATTCACATCAATTTTAATTGTGTAGGATCTTATCTATTCAGAGCAATATGCCACTTTATTTTCATTACCAGGAAGGTTGTAGATTGAGAAGTCATAATCCATGATAATATCTAACCATATTTACTGAATAATATTAAGATTATTATATATAAATATATATTTTAGGCTCATATAATGAGTAGATATATCACAATTCTCCCCATAGTGATAATGTAACCATATTTTCAGTGCAAATATCACTAAAACCTACTCCAAATTAACTGTGAGGTGGTTTTTTTCATAAAAATTAATCTACCATAAGTTGTAGGCTACCAAGTTCTCATTTTTCATTAGTATACATCCTAAACCATTAATTTAATCATCTTTTTATAAAATAAATATTTACCCACTTTTTAGTAGTTATGTACCAGTATAGTGATAATAATCTTTTTAAACAAATTAAATCTATCTCACAATCACTGTTCTAGAAAACATTTCTCGCTTATATTTAATACTGGAATGTGGGTTTCAAAATCTTATGTTGTTCCACAAAAATCATTGGTAATAATCAACTGGAACAAAGAAACAAGGGATCTCTTTTACAGATGTTGGCATGTGAAACTCTTCATTTTCCAATATTTTAAACAGGCACAGAAATATCTCTTTGACGGTGATAAAATGACCTCGAATGATACATTATTCAAATATAACTCACACTTAATAATAATTTCATATAGTTTCTCCCTTATTTTTATAGAAAAATATTACTATTCTCCTCCTGCTTCTATATTCTCATGGATTATATTATAATATCAACTGTAAATGATGATAAAAAAATTTATGGTAATTTGTATTAAATATAGTCATTATGTAAATAAAAATTTCTTGATAATTTGTGAGTCTTAAATACATATCTTGGAACATGTTGTGTCTATATCTAATTCGAATGGTAGTCATGGGAATATCATCTTTCTCCACATTTATTTAATGATATCCTGACCGAAGGTCCTACATAGGGAAATTATTGTTCCCACATAGTTGTTTGATAAAGTCAACTATCCATGGTGATGGATACTTGTTCTTTATCATTATATTATTGTGATCAATAAAATCAATATAGAGTCACATTGATCCATAATTATTCTAGAAAAAAGATAATTATCTCTCCCCAAGGTGAAGCAGTTGGTCGTATGAAACCCATTTCTAGATTCTATTGTAACTACTTCTTCAGTTCATCTAAATCAATGCATTCTAATTTGTATGGTGTTTGTGATATAGGTTGTGATTGAGGTATAATATCAGTTGATAGCTCAACCTTTTAGCCAGTATGAATACCAGTAAATTATTCAAGAAACACATTATTGTAATCCCTCAAATTGGGCATGCCTTTGAGTAGGATCATCTCCATTGTATTTATAATTTGTGAAAGATATTCTTTCCCCTAAGGGAATAATATCCATAATTGATATTATTATTGTTAAAGAGATTCATCAACCTATTTACACTTGTACAGAAATAGAGGATGCATTAAAATGTTAAGTGTGATCTCTAATTCTAAATAGTTAATGTTGTATTTATATAAATATAGCCAATCCATGCATAATATAATATCAAACTCCACCAAAATAAGTAAGATGATATTTTATATGAGTTTAATTCTGAAAAAATTGAATGGAGGGGGTTATATAAATTATATGTAATAATTACCCCATTTTTAATTATTATAGATAACTCAACCTATATATTTTGACATGATGAATTAATAGTTCTACTAAATATTCATGATATGAATGAATGCCTCAATCAAGAATCAAATAGTATGTTTGTTATTATTAAATTAATGACCAATATACCAATCAACACATAATTTTTGGGATCCACGTCAGTATTTGTAAACGTATATTCTTTTCTTTTCTACCTTAGAGGTTCTTGTTCATGATTAACTCTGAAAACACTTTTCATATTGCCTCATCTCGCATAATTCCCATGTTCATTAATGTTTAAGCACTAAATAATTTGAATAGTGTTCATTTAAACATTCAACTCCTCATTAGTGAGTTTCTACATTTAACATCTCTATTAATTGTCTTTGTAGCCCACTTTTCCAAATATAAAGAACCCTCCAATTTCAATAGATAGTTTCCAAAATGAATCATCTATCACATTTCCACATGTGACAACCGATTTTATTTCATTCATGGGATTTATATATTGAAACAGACATATTAAACTCTAATTTCTAATTTGTGTCTCTAATACACTGATACCACTAAGAGTCCCCAGTTTCCATCCTGACATTAAGGGTATAACATAAAATCTATTCATTGTTTTCAAGGTCTCAAATTTCCAAGTATTATCATAAAATTTGCATTAATACACTAATGTAGGGAGAAACCATCAATTAAATGTTCATGAGAAATTAAGAGGTGTATCCAGAAATCCTTGTAAAATTTTCCTCATATACCCAGATGGACTCATCTTATTTTTTATTTCTACCTAAGATACTCCCTTTCTATTTTAATTCATATATTTTAGGGAAAATATTTAATGAATAATATTTTATTAAATTCTCTCCATTACACGGAGTCAAATTACTCATTATACATCATGATATTGATTATTTTACACCAATTATCAAATTCCCCATTCAAATGATAGACCGTTATAAAAAATTTCTCTTCTTTTGAGTACTAGAGTATAGAGAATATCTTCTCAATGGAATTAATCTGTTATTCCATTAAAATGTGATTAAAAGATACCATAAAAATAAGAGTCATTTATGACAAAAATTATTGGACCGGTAGTTGATATTTATTTAGAGAAGGTGGGAATTCTATAAGATTTAAGTTATAATTCAAAAATGGAGTCGTTTGTTCTAGTACTATAATGAATTTTTGAGCCATTTATCCAATGAAATTTTTAATTTAATTACTAAATTAATTAAATTATATATCATATTGATTTATTAAAGGGTTCTCATATCTCTATATAATATATAAAAAATTGAAAATGAAATTGTGTGTCATCAATAATTATTTCGAAATAATATAAAAAATAAAAATTTGAACATAAAAGTGTAAACATTAAAATGAAAAGTATATCTTAAATCATTATTTCTTATGTTTCAATACAGATTATGAATGGTGATAGAATTATCCCTAGGATTCTTACTTTAGTTTTCCAGTACAAACAAAAAAAATAAATATATTTTAATTTCATACCAACTACATCAACCAGATCCTTCAACACATTTTATTACAGTATTTAATTTTTATATATCCACGAGATACAAACAAATGATTGTTACGTCTAGTGTATTTAGAATAAAAAAAGATTATGAATTAAAAAACAATGAAATACAATGATACATATTTACATTATTCTTCCGTAATAAGATCCAAACCATCTTTTACCTCTTATATCGACATAAGATGACTATGGGAATATATAAGTAAAATGGATGATCTAAAAACCCATATAAGGTAATAAAAATAGGAATAAAAAATAGAATATTTGTAAGAAGGAATAACAGGATGACATAAATATTCATGGGAAAAAAATATATGAAAGAATAACAATACAGAATGGGATCATTTGATCATAGTAATGTATGAATGTGGAAGAAACATATAACATGACAAAAATATGAGTTGAGTGTAGATTCCAAGACTATATCACATGGTGGAAAAAATACCCATAATTGATTAGCCTTCCTCCATAATCACATACCATATGAATCATGAGATAAAAAATATCCCAATTCATTGAATGGATATCTTGGTTCACATATCGTAACATATTCATTGATACGTGAGACATATAAATAATAAAGTACAAAAAATAAATATATGTGTTACCCATGGAATGAATTGTGTATCATAATCATGTCTTAAGGCATAAGAAAATGAAATATCCTAATGGAGTCAATGAAAGAATGGAATAAAATAATGCATGGACAATCATTATGGAAAATAGGTATAGATAATGATAAATTATATCTAACTGAAGTGAAAACCTGAAACAATTGTCTATGAAGCATTAGAAATGGAACACTTTAGCGTAAATCTAAGAAAAAATATTAATGAATATTTAAATTGGTAAAATGAATAATTGTTTTTATAAAATGATAAATTATCATTGATATTTTTCCATTTAAAAATATCAGATATTAGAAAATAAAATAGTCGCATGAAACTTAATATGGAGTGCCCATGAAAATTGGTATGAAATGGGGAGTTCCCTCTAATAGGGCTGGCATAAAATAAGAAATAGACAAGGGAACCATATAAAAAATTTAATTCCACATCAAATAATTTTGAATTGAGCTAAATTAATATTTTTGGTACATACAAATAGAATATTGTTCAATTAAATAAGAATAATTAAAAATTAAATTTGAAAAATGTGATTGAATGTGTATCACAATGTTAATTTGTATGTTTATAAGGATTTCTTAACATATATATTAATGTGTTCTACCCCTGAACATATTAACATAGATAATCAATGTAGATTCATTAATAATTTAATTCATAACATATTTTAAATTTATCTAGTTTATTTTAATTTTACTAAGTTCATTTATTCCAATTATTTTGAGTAATAATGTTTAATTTTATTATTCTAGGAGCATTCATTTCAGGGATTTATGGTCGGTTCCCTTCTGTATAATTAAAGGAGTTCATGTAAAATAAAAAAATGTAATTATTGAATGAAATGATATTATTATAATTTATTTATTTTAAATGGTCCCATATAAAATTATTTTTTTCTTATATTTTGATGATTCATTTCAAAAAATGTTGACGATAAATGCTTAGTTTATTTTGGATGGTTTTCAACCATCACAAAATAGATTTGTTTCATGAATTAATATTATAAATATTTATTTGTTCCAAAAAATGATTTTTTTATAAGCATTATAAAATATATTTTAATCATTATAATGATTTTATGACTAGACATGATGGTTTAAATTGAAAATGAAAAATCATCATCCACGAAGGTAGTTAATGGACAAATCGTGGAAAATGATTTAATTATTAAGTGTAATAGAAGAATAGAATAGATTTGATTATGGAAATTCCATTAACACAATATAATTATAGTTCATGTATGATTTTATTGATACCATGAGACTTTTGGACAAGGTAGGTTATGAAAAGATACAAAAATAATAGAATTTAAAATATAAGGATAATGAATTTTACATCATTAATATTGTTTAATTAAGAACCACCTTATGGCACATGAGTTTAGTATTTTATTGAGACCAAGAGATATATAATTTAGGGAAGATTACATGGAAGTAAATTAGGTAGAATTTATAGATGCAGCAATATTTATGTGATTTTAGGAAAATGAGTGGTGAGAAGTGGTATTTATCGGTGGAGGAGAAGGGATTTTTTCATTATTTTATTCATTTTTCTTTTTTTTTCAGCTCAAGACTATCAACACCGCAGATTCACATAAATAAAAATTTTAACTAGATATTTTTAAATCTATATAATGGGAACTTACACAA
This sequence comes from Viscum album, assembly GCA_963277665.1. Lineage (NCBI taxonomy): Eukaryota > Viridiplantae > Streptophyta > Magnoliopsida > Santalales > Viscaceae > Viscum > Viscum album. The sequence goes on along the minus strand of OY728163.1, from coordinate 2,138,856,746 downwards.
TCAATTACTCAAAAATGACTCAAAAATTCATTTATTTACTTATAATGTCAAATATCATGAATTAAAGTAGTTCGCAATTCACAAAAAATTCAACTATTTTAGACAAATTCAAAAACATTACTTGAATTTTTTTAAAAAATTTATATTTAGAAAATGGAATCCATTTTAAGAAACAATTTTTTTTAATGTGATAATTTAAATTTTTATCAAAATCATCATTTATTCAAAAAATGATGATTTTAATATTATAACTGATTACATTATACATTGAAAATTTAATTATGATCTCATTAAATTATATTATAATTAGTATACATCTAAATAATATTTTATTAATCTATTTTATGTAATGAAATTTTATTTCAAATCCATTAATTGTTTTATAAAATTTTAAAAAATATTTACGTTTCACAATGGAGTTCTAAAAGACAGTAATGGATTTATTGTAATGAATTTTTATTTAACAGTGTATCATCCTTTTTATAAATTTTAGATGGGGATTAAATAGATCTTGATTCTTATATTTTTCCCTAATATATTTTTTTTACTTTATTTTATATTTTTCTCTCATTCTAAAATATCATTTTTCCTCACTTTTCTAATCACTCTCTCTCTTATTTTTATATTTTTCAATTTTTTGTAACATCATTTTGGTTCATTTGTACTAAATCATCCTTATTGTGCATATTCATCACATCCAACTCATCAACTATGTTTTTATACATGTTACCTATAAATGTATTATATATTCATGCAGATAAATATTGAAACATTTTTCAAAAACTAGTTATCAAAAATATTGAGAGATGGTTCTAGATATAAATTAAAATTATATTAGTTTATATAAATTAAATTTTTTTTGATATTTTTATTCATAATGTATTTGAAGGACGGTTTATTTAGGTTTCTATTATGAATGAAACTATAATAGGGGTTGATAAATTAGCTGAATGAGTAGTGGTAATCCTTGAAAAAATATAATCTAGCTTTAATGATGATACTTATGTCTATAAATACCCAATTTTGTCATATGGATGAGGTAACTACACTACAACACCTCAATATGAATCATAATTTCCATCCAAATAATCTAGAACACACACACAATGGGAATAATGAAATAATATCACACTCATATAGAAAAAAATGGATTAGAATATATTAAAGATAGTAAAAATATATTGAATAAAAACTAGCTTGTAATATAATAAGGTAATCAAAGAGAATGATTTTAATATTACATGTCTACTAAATAAGTGACACAACTCATATATTTATATAAATTCTAGTGTTTTTTTCCTATATCACTGCTTTATTATTCTTGTAGATTTCCCTCCACTTGGTCAGATAAAAAGTAACATGAAATACCGCATTATCTTGTCCTCAATTTATTTTATTAGTAACACATTTCAATCTTATATATATAACTTAGTAATCATATATGTCCATTTAAAATTTTTGAGTTAGTCTTACATATTAAAAATATTATGTTAAATGTGATTCAATTGATTCATCTATAGATCCATCATTTGGAATCCAATTATCATCGCAACATGAATATGCCTCTGATTTCATACTCCGAAAGTTCTATTTTTCATTCATAATCATATTTTAGAAAATATATATTATAATTCAATTATTAAAAATATATAATAAAATTTTTTAAATATTTTTCTCAAATTCCCAACAATATTTCACTTGAGAGTTATTTTCTCACCTTTATCAAAGTCCTTTGGGTCACTAACATAATTTCATCATTCCATCATCCATTTAAATAAATATTGTATATCAATTCCTTTATTTCAATCACCTATGTCTCAGTATGTCAAAACACTACCTTTGAATTTTATTAACTATGACTTTAGTCATCATATCATTCATATTTTTACTTCCATCTATCATCTATAACATCATCCATATATCATCCACATGCTTTCAGAAGAAGTGATACTTCAATTGAATGCATATTATAAATAAGTGAAACATGGAATTCATCATAAGATGAATAAAACTATGAAAATAATTAAATAATATTGCATTCCCTTGTAATTTTTAAAGATACAACAACAATCAATTTAATGATATCATTGCCTTCCCTACTTATATTTATTCAATACTCTCTACATCTATGTAAGATAGTGAAACAACCAGCTATAATATTAAAATCAAACATACAAATGTTCATACATGGGTAAACACTAATCCCTTGGTACATATCCTTGTTGATTTATCTTCACTAAAGTGGATATAAACATAAAAATTTAGTATATTATTCATTCAGTAATATAGAAAATTATTTCATTACATTTTATATACTATAATATACACTTAAAAATTTCCTAGTGTTTTTTTTATAATTTTTCATGATCCAAAAAGCAACTCCATCATTTTAATAAATTTATATGCTTATATAATTCAGGGAATAAATATAGCAACCAAAATATGATTTATAACATAACATTTCTTGGTAATTAACCTCATCTTGAATTCATAGAGTCTTTTATATGTATCATTTGATATTTATAACAAATGTCTTAAAACTATTTTTGGATCCCAACATTTTGGATCACTCCAATATCATCTAGATATACTTTTACTAAGGCTATAGAATTATTTCAAAATTCTTGTCCCCCTAAAATCTCATCCCAAAAATCCACTAAAATACCTCAAAATATATCATCTATAACCTTTTAGATTACCAATCCTAAAATTGTTCAATATATTAAATTTTTAGAACATCCATGAGTATTTAAAAGACACATTAAAGATGTATAATCATGGTTTTATCATCAAAATGTATTCAGTATCAAAAATTATATTTATTGATCCATAAAATATTTTGTTCATTCATATAGGAATCTATCATTCATTTCCACTAACTAGGTTTTTATATCATCCCATACAAACTCCACTAATGTTTGTACGCATTGTAAATTCTTGATTATTTAAATCACACATTCTGTTCAATTTAAATCTACTCTTATAAATATCATTAAAAACAATCCATATTAATATCTAATATTTCAATATATCGAACATCTTATTTATCAATTAAAATCATAATTTTAATTATTGTGGGCTTAACTAACGAAGAAAATTGAAATAATTACATAATTAACCATGAAATATGTTATTTCTATCCATCTACAACTTCATTCATTTTATAGATCAATAATGACTTCATTACGAATGGAGTTTCATAAATATGTCATTTTTCAGAATGATAAAAGGAATTAATTGTTACATCATCACTAAAATCCTTTATTTTGAGACACTAGGAATTTATGTTTCTATAATAATTATATGTCATGCATAATTTATAGAAAATAAATAATTACTAACATATTCGTACCATTGTACTTTTCTTCTGACATTGTTAAATTTCTTAAAATCCTAATGGTATGCTCCTTCTGGAAGGATACTTTCTGAACATTTCCCCAAGTTTCTATAGTCTTAATCATTTTCAGTATTTTTAGATTTAGATGAAACCATGTAATCTAACTTCAATTTAAAACATAACATCCTAAAATATCTTGTTCTCATAGAACTTGTGTTCTTCTGGAACTAATCATATTTTTTTTAATTTTCTTCCAGTAAAAATTGACATGGTAAATATATTTTTTATTCTCTAATATATATTGAATCAGTTTCAGATCCTTCTATAGGATCCTTTCAAGAACGTAGATATTTAATATTCAAGGTGTCTTTTAGAGATCATTTACCAAGAGATGAAATCCAATGTCTTCATTTTTCTTACTAAAAAAATTAAACATTGATTCTAACATTTCCAATTTATTGGATTCAACATGTATATAATTAATGAGACCTAAAATATTATTACAAGACATATTTACCAATAATTTATTCCATAATTCATATGATAGAACCATTCACTGTTGTAGAAAAGGATATTTATTCATGATTTTTTTCACAGAATTTATCTCTTCCACCCAAAGCTATATTGGAATCTAAAATTGTATTCTCCACCCATATAGATCTCTCAAACAATATTGGATACATTCACCCTACTATTCCATTCAATATTTTTGTTTTGCGAATAATAATTTAAAAATGTATGTGTGCATATAACAATATGATCAAAACTTCATTCTTCAGTATTCCTTACATTTAACAAACCATAAAATAATCTTAAAACTAGCAAATATTCCCACCATGGAACTTCATTAAAAAATTGAATCCCTGGGAATGGCCTTTTTGTACCCTCCACATCATGGAACCCTCTTTCCCATGAACATGACCTCCAGAGAAGAATCAGTTGGGATGGAACAGTTTCCAGCTGCGATGGCAGAGGGTACCATAGGGTAATAGTCTGATCAGCGATGGATCAACATAGAAATATATCAACTGGGTGGTTTGTGCCCTTCTTCCCACCAAGTGAGACAACAAGTGACCTAGCGAGGCGAGACACAATGGATCTTAATCTGGTAAAGGTTTAAAAAATCATACATGTGTTTTCTAAAAATATGCACACCACTAATATGACTTCATTGATGAAGGTAATAAATAATAATGACACTTTTTATGAATAAACCATTTTCGATAATTGTATATCTATATATAGAAACTCCATATTTTTTTCATTGTTATTATACATTGTGTAATAATATACATATTTTGGTCCTTCATAATGATATGATCGTCACATGTCCAATACTCAATGATATAGAGTTTCAATATTCCTTTTACCGTCAAGGATTCCATCACCTTCAAAAACATATAGTGTAAATTATCATGATAGAACATTTTAGATCTTATATTTTATGTTCGTGATGGTATGTTCTATTCCAATATTTCTAGTAGGTTAAAAAATTTAACATTTTACACCAATTCCAACCACTATGAAACGATGTGTGATCATTCGACCTACATTAAAAATGGTAATATATAAATTTGTACAATACAACAGGTTTAAAAAAATAAAATTCGGCTTTTACACTATAATGTATTACAACCAATGAGACTCTAGAATGTATTTAATCCTAATTGGAATTTTCAAATCACTCTTTTCATATACACGAAAAAATTCATCTTCCATAAGATTTACCACACTGAATCTTCTAGAGAACTAATTTTGTCTTCTCTCTCTCACAGAAGATGAGTGAAATGATACCTTATAATAAATGATCTATGAATTTAATATCCACGTGATGCTTTGAATCTATGCGCATTATCTTAGAAAAATTATTTTTTCGAAGAAAATTTATAAAGAGTCATTTTTAAATTTCTCATTAATCATTATAATATTTCTACTTGTAGTTGGGGTTTGGATTAGTGGTAATCACCCTGTAATCCTACATGAAAAATGGAGTATCAAAACCCATTGTGTGTTGGTATTGTAGTAGTTCTGTAGTAGTCGGGGCACTGTAGAAACATCAGGCACTATAGCGGTGGCATGCCACAATAGCGGTGGTAGACCCCTGTAGTGGTAGCGGGTACTATGTTGTACTATAGCAGGTGAATATTGTAGCAGCACTATTCACAAAAGGGGCCTTATGCCAAACAATGGGCATATGGGCCATGTAATGGGCTAAATTCTCATTGGGCATTCGGGCTAGGTAATGGCTCTCCCTATAGCTAGTTAAAAAGTTATTTGCTTTGAATTAATAATAAATGAGGCTTCAACCCCAACCTTTAAAAACATTACAATATTTTTCTAGGTTCCCATTTTCCCCCACATCACTAGCATTCAGGTACAGATCCATCAGAAGATCCTTGTCCATTTTATCTTTTCACTTTCACATTCTCCAATCCTTGGTTTTACCTTGGTCATTGAAAATCCTTTTCATCTAATTTTTTTTTCCAAAAGCTCCCTAATCATTCCCTATAGTGCCTCTTCATTATGAACATGATCAATGTTTTCCAAAAACACCACATCACTTTTACCATTGGAAATAAATTCAAAATTAACCATCACATAATAATAATCTAAAAGAGATGAAATATATATCAATACACAAGTTTAATCAAAGAACATCATAGAAATTCATCTGAGCTATCATTTAATCATGTTGAACACATTTACGTGGTCTAGCATTGAATTTAGATATGGAATATTCAAATTGAATAGTTTACACATGATAAAAATATTATTCAACATGGTAGAATGTTCAAACATATTATAGATCATAGTATCTATATATATAGTTTTCTCACCTCGTAGATGTTGAAATATACATTTAATGTCATATTCCACAAAAACTTCCCATTATATTTCAATCCCACTCATTATCATTACACTTTTTTATTACATTCAATTTTATCCACTTAATAGAATCTCAAGAACATTTTTTATAGATAATCATCGTAATTCATCTTCTAGAATAAAATTTAAATAACACAAATATATTCAATTTAGATATTTCCATATTATAATTATTTATCTTTTGAATCAGTATGATATATATGAAATGACTAATTCTACGAAATGTTAAAAAACAAGAGATTACATCTGAGATGTGACATAACATGTTTTACCAAACTACATGGTTTTTGAATGTGCCTTCTAGAACAAAAATTTTGCAAAACGATTCATACATTCTGAAACTAATCTTATATGATGTCAATGTCTTGACGAGAGATCTATGTCGTATTAAGAATGGGGTAGCCTAATCGTCGTATGAAATAATCTAAATAGTTGGAGGAAGATTCTATAGAAGTCTCTATATCAGGGAAGACTAAGTTAAAATGGAAATGAAGTATCCTATAATTTTTTTGTGGTGTTATTATAGATCCATATTAATTTCACCACATATACTATAGAATATTTGACATACTCTATGGTGAGTGTAACTATTGTAATGTTTTCTATATGACCTCATTTCTATATAGGGCTTTATATTTTATTTTTTACCCTATAATTTATTCTATTAATTTTATTGAATTTATTATTCCTATTCACTGTCTTATTGATTATTCTCATACCACCAAAATCATTGCGTCATATGTTATTGTTCTTAGTATGTGTTTTATACATTTCTAAATTTTACTCTATGTTTAAATTTATTTTATTTTTACCACCTCTCATTATTAAAAATATACCCCCAACGGCTTGGGATGAATAACCATGATCATACAAAGTCTATTCCAACAACTAATCAGGTGATATAATAAAATAAACTAACATTTACACAAAATAAATGATGGATTAACGATTTGAAAAATTTAGTCTTACTCCAATAGTGGTACAACTTCTTCTTATATTAATTACAAAAGATAAGAAAATGATTCAAAAAATTTATAGCCTACAAAATATTTGATCCTAATCACCTATTTTTTAAAACTTCGATCCTACTGCTCAGGTTCCACTACCTTCCAATCAGTGACAAAATCCCACGATTTATTCAAACCCATTAACCCATATACTTCCCCATCATCCAATCCATGTTGGTCAATGTTATAAACCTATTTTACTCTTACAAAATCATATATAAACCTGAAAAGTCCTTGAAAACCATTGTGTTACTCATATTTATAATAAAATTTGTATCCAATATTATTCAATCACTTCTTTTTCAATTCTGTCATCTGGTCGACAGTTATAATTTTAGATTCAACATACCACAAGACCAAGACATCCCACAATCATATATAACACTATACTATAATCATGGAACCAATACTTAACAATAAATCCTTTTGGAGGATATATTGAATTAACATGAATACAATTCTTATTTCAATTAAAGGGATTTTGACCTTTATGTTAAGGGTTATATCTATAAGGATCTTGATTCTAAAAAATTCTTAATCTACAGGTTTATTAACTTGAAACTATATTTGATTTTTTATATTGAATCACTAAATTTCCAAATTATTTTTGAAATTCTTGTGGAGGTATATGGTACTTAATGTTGTTAGAATATACATGTTTTTAGCTCTTCAAAACCATGTCAAAACCTTGGTTTGTAATTTTTCCACCCACACTTGTTATAAGACTATAAAATATTATTGGGTGTTTGAAATTTGGGATGCACCACATGAAATTGTTTTTCATTTCTGAAAATGGTACTGTGTAGAAAAATAATCACACAGTCTATTACAAAAAAAATGAATTATTCTCCCTGCTTTCCCTCATTAAAATTATTAAAGGATATATTTGTAAAATATTTTTTCATGGTTATTAAATATAAATTCTGAGTTTAAAATTTATAAATTTTATAAAATATATTCCAAATCATGGTCTTATATGTTGGTTGAAAATCATAATAAAATATTTTCTTTTAAAAATAAATTGAATTGTTTATGGTGAATAAATATTCTAAATTAATCATTAAAATTATCCCAATCCTTGAATAAATATTGTCTTCATTTGTAAATGATTTTTCCCTGTTTATATATTTTTCTATATTGGATGATGGGAAGTATTATTACAAAAAAAAATTTAAAATGTCTGTTGATCATGGTAGATCTAGACAAAAAACTATAAAACCAATTTATCTCTATAACCTTCAGTAAATAAAATAGATCCTTTATATTAGTTCTTCATTTAGAAAAAATACTATGCTTTAGACTATCTTATATTTAAAAAATATTATACAAAATTCCATGAGGATATCCATTGTTGAAGACCTCCAAACTATCTCATATTTTGAATCTTAGATATAATTAATAAATTGTTCTTTGATCTTCACTAGTTTATAAGGTAAAATAATTATTAGGTATTTATAATCATTGTATAGTTGAATGTAATTATGATTTTTCAGGTCCATGCACCTTTATTTCCATTTTTAAAGTCCTAAAGCGATAAATATCCAAGTAATTCATCAAATGCAATAATGTGAATATATAAAACGAATATTTCACAAATAATTATTAAATGTGATATCATAGTATTGAAATTTTGATCCCAAAATTCCATAGAATACTAACACCTTGGAGAAATTATATATTTCGTTTTCATGAATAAATTATCTCAAATGGAAAAAATAAAACACATGTGATTATAAAGAGAATAAAAAAATAAATATTATAAGAAAAGTGTTATCTTAAAAATATAGTAACTTGGAAATATTAATTTTAACATGAATCTAGAGAAATAGTTGAAACAAATTAAATTACTCACTGTAAAAATTACCTCAAACATGTTTCACTATTTTGAAATTTGGTTTTCTGAAATAGTAACTAAAAATAAAAAAGAATAGATTAGTATTATAATGAGATCACATAAATTAGGTTAATGAAAAAAACAAAAAATTATCATTTGAACAATTTTTTACCCTTTATTTTATCATAAATAAATTTTATAAACTATATCTTATTGTTAAAAGAATATACTAATGTAATAAATAAGATAAAAATTCAAAGGAAGGACTTTCATAAAAAAAATTAATCTTATTAATTCATAAAACAAATTGAATTAATTCCTTTAATATGATTTCATTTTTATCATATTCATTATGTAAAAATTAATAAAAACTACCTAGAACAATTTAAGTCATTTTGTTGAAATAATAAATCCTAAAAAATGTATTATGATTGAATATAGAAAGGAAAAAATGAATATAAATTTTTAATAAAAATTTAATCATTACAATTATTTTGTAAATACTTATTTAACTAATATATTTTGGAAATACATTTTTAGTAATGATTTTGATTTTAATTCAGAAGATAATTGCTCAATGACAAACTGTAACGTCATTGGTAAATAATGAATTATACATATTTTATATTTATTAATATTTGTGAATTAAATATAAATTTTACTTTAAAAGAGTTTCTATGTTCGATAGCATACCAGATATGTAAAAATGGGTTTCTTTTAGATCTAACATTGCACACTAATAATAAAACATTATAATTTAAAATGGTAGTTAACTCTTAGCCGTTGTATTGGACTGAATGAACAAAACAAACTAAAATATTATTATACATGTTTGTTATATGTATTTAAATTTATCCAAACTGTTAGTGGCTTAAAATAGGAATGAATCTAATTTTCAGCATAATTTACATTAAAAGGCCGATTTAGCGATTTTTAATGTAACCCCATCATAAAATATATTTTGGGTCTTTTTTTTTATATTTGACCAAATAAAATTATTCTTTAGATTTGGGGCATAAAAAATTACTTCGGGTAATTTTTTGGTATTTTTCTGATAGAGTTCATATTTTAATGAATAGTGAAAAATACTGTATTTTAATTCGAAAGTGCATTTTATTTTTATGGTTATATTACCTTTTTAATTTGTTTTAAAGTGTAATTATAATATATTTTTACCCTTTAATCCAATATTGTTTATTGGAATTAATTTCACTTCAAAATTGGACGTAAACAAGTATCATTATTTTGGTACTTATTGTTTCTTAAAAACATACTATTTGTATTGATAACGGGAATTAATTTTAAATTAATTAATGTGACTTATATGTTTATAATTTTGATAAAATAGACATAAATTTTGAATTTGGACAATCAAATATATCCTAGGATGAATTTTGTGTTTTTTTCTGAAAAACATCAATATTTGATGAATAATGAAACCACTAAGTATTAGTTAAAATTAATGTCTTTTTCATATAAATGAAATTTTATCACTAATGTGAATTTAAATTTGAAAATTTTATATTCATGTTTTTTGTTAGTAAATATAATGTTCTTCAATAAGATGAAAATAATTTTTGGTGAATAGTTACTGTTGTCTTTTATTTACCACGGTTAAAGGTAAATATGGTAATTCAAGTTAAAAAGAATAATATAATAACTCAAAATTACCTTAATAATTACCCAAACCTTATTGGTTCAGTCATTTAATACCATGGGAATCTATGGGTTGATTTTGAGACCCCATTGTGCCACAATGGAATGATAATGACAATTTAGATTAATTAACATAAAGTAATGTCAAAAATGACAAAAACAAATATATTTTAGTATATTTATTTTTAAAAGGGATTATATACATTTTCATTTATACTATAAACATTCCTTGGAAAGATAAAACTAATTCATAAATCATGGTATTTTTTTTATAATTATAGTACAGCAAATAAGTTAAATTATTCATGACACAATAATGATGCAGTATTTACCTCATTAATAAAAAATTTAAATAAATAAGATTATAAATAATAATAAAATATCCAAAACCATTCAAATTATTATTGTATTATTTTATTTATACCATGAGTCATTATATCCTTGAATATAATGTTTTTTTACCTTTTTAAACCAATTATATGTTTATAATAAAATAATATATTCACACTTTCCTAAAGAGCCCTTCCTCCCCCTTATAAAAAGACCTCACTTCAAACCAATTCCTCACACCTCTCAAGACATTTGGGTGGTTAAAACTCTACCCAATTAAGCTCCCTAAATCCATATCCTCCTCTTAAAAGCCTTACATTATGCAGAAGGAACGTTAAGTAGTCTAATTGGTTCGAAGCAATGGAAGTTACCCAAATTAAAGTTAACAATCTGTCATAACTTCATTTATTTTATTTTACTTCTCCAACTCTTAAAATCTTTTCATTAATTTAATTTACAACAAAACCTATATTTCCAATATATTAGTATGTTGTTATAATATGTATTAGAACTAAACTTACACACACCTCCATCTAATTGGTGAAGAACATACTGTTTTTGTGGATTGCAAAATATCACCTCACGAGACAATGATTGTTTGATTATATCTTACCGCCTATCATGGTGGCCATTAAGAATAAACTATATTTAGTTATTATATATATATTTTTTATGTTTTCTTCATGCTTCTATATTTATCTTTTATATCATAACTTTATAGTTTTTATTATAGCTAAATGCGATAATTTCATTTGAGGAAGTGCATAATACTACCCCCTCAAAGTGATATGTCTCATTAATACCATATGTGGGTGTATAAATGTTGGATTTAATAATATTATATATGCTATTATACTGGAATTATAATATACCTATGTATAATTATGTTTTAATTCCATTAAAATAAGAAATAGAAATAAAAGTAGTGTTCTTGCGTACATACAGCTTATCGTCTCCAATAATGATGAATTTCATTTCTTACATCCAAATGATATGTACTATTATATATATATATACTGGATATATATGATATATATTATATCTAAATAATAAATTTCATTCGAGATATAATTGACTATTGACCACATGGACAACGTGTAATTATAGGAAGTATACTTTTGGACTCAAGTACCAAATATCGACAAAATGAACATTATTAACATGAATGGATACATAATGTTTATAACATGGTAATAAGGGATATAAAAGGAAAAATAAACAAGGATAATTTTAAAAGCAAATAGAAATTAACATTAGTTTTTTAATCGGGATATTAATGAATAAACAGGTCTCGTCGGACACGAGGTAAGGGACTTCGTCTCAATATCCTTTCATTGAGGAATATTTAGTTTTATACATGAATTTATTTTATATAGTTTATAAACCCCAATGAATTTTAATTTCATTTCAAGCGAATATTTTTATACAGAGTGTTTTACTAAATGACAAAAAGTAATGTTTTTTTAACATAAGCGGTGACAACGACCTTTCGGCAGTTGTGCGTATTATTTTATCATTGGATTCATTTACAAGTGGCAATGTTTTTAAAAGGAAAAATAAATACCATATACTCTTTTTATTAATTTTAGTATTGAAAATGATTTTAAGAATGGATTTATTATTTCATTATCTTGAAATAATATTTTTTAACTGCAATGTGGAAATGTTGTCTTTCCTTTATGCTTATTTTATGTATTTTGATCATGTTATGGATCTTGGGAATTACTTATGTGTACGGGTGGTTCCGTGACAATCCTATGGTGGGTGATCCCGAGATAGCTCTCCAATGCATTGGGTAACATGACAGAGGTAAACATGAATGTTTCTCCAATGTTATTTATGTAATATAATTTCATGGGTATTCTAATGTAACTCCCTATGTAGATGTGATAGAAAAATTGTAAGTATGTTATTGATGACACATGTTACCGTAATGATTTATAATTTCATTGTGTTATTCATCAATCTTATGTTTTCATGAGGTATGTAAAAGGGTTTATGTTTTTTATGAATTAATGAACTAATATTTTCATTCATTGTTTTATAACCCATACTGAGCTTTTTATGCTCATCCCATGTTTTGAAATTCTTTCAATGGACATAATGATGAATAGTGTCAAGGATGGGATCAAGGAAAATTCATGTTGTCTAAAACCTAGAACTAGACATAACACTTTTTTTCAAGAGTTTTTATTTTATGAAAAAATGGAAACTGTGTATAAATGTCTACTTTGTAATCTTTTGAGATATAATAATTATGTCAAAATTCTCTACTACTCTAAACCTGAAAAGATACTCAATGTGAAATATTCATTTAATTTAATATTATGTAATGTTTATGGCCGAGTCCTTATAGTTGTTATCAAAGGTTGGTTTAGAAAACATTAAGAGATAAGGTATTGTGAAATTAATATCAATAAATTAAATTATGTTAGTATTGAAATCATATAGCATTTACAGATTACCATGTAGCTTCGCCTATAATATTTCTATGTCGAGAAAGGATTTCCACAGAGGAAATAGGGCAGTAATGTCGGGATGACATCAGGAGGAAGACACCCTTTCAAATAAGTAGCCTGAGATGGTCGGAATCGAAACTGAATAGTTTGTTGCAGTGATGGCATAGTTGAATCAGGCTATAAATGGTGGTGGTATCCATGCATGAGATCATCCAAATCAACTACATATGAACATGTCAGTAGTGGAGCATTTCATGAGGCAACATCCCCCATCATTTAGAGGATCATCTAACCCTGTGCTATCATAAGGGTGGATTAAAGCACTGGAAATGATTTTCTATGTAATGGGTTGTTCCAAACAGCAAAATATTAGTCTCGTGGTTTACCATTTTGATGGTGAAGCTCATCAGTGGTGGAAGATGGTGAAAAATATTAAGGATAATGAGGATATTAAAGCTCTCAATCTGAATGAATTCAAAGGTATGTTTCTTGAGAAATATTTTCCTATGGTGTTTCATCATAGAATGGAAAAAAAATCATGGAATTGAGGCATGAGGATGACTCAATGGCATCTTATGAAGCAAAATTCCCTCGACTGGAAAGGTATTCTCCAAATTTCAAATGATATCTTGATAGTTAAATCATAAGTTTTTAAATAGGATTAAATCGAAAGTATCAAAGGTCGTTAGATTCTCGTGTGTTTAAAAGATATAAAAAACATGTTATTTGTGCAGAGAAGGTGGAAATGGAGTTTGCAGATGATCATCTGTTCTTTGAAAAAAAAAACAGAATAAGAGGTCGAGGTGGAAGGTGAAAGGGAAGAAATATTAAAAAGAGATTGATGGTAAGAAACATACATTTTCAGTTTGTGAAAATTGTGCTAAAAATCATGTGGTGGAATGATTTTGAATTGTGTTAAGTGCTACCGATGTGGTAAAATGGGACAGAAGGCTCGTGATTGCATTGAAAAATATCAAGGTAATGTTAAGACAATATCATATTTACAGTCAGTAAAAATTTTTATGTGCAATGAAATGGGTCATTGCACAATTGAGTGTCCAAAAAAGAACTCAACCAATAGAATGAAGCTATACAATTAGTAGAAAGGGGTAGTGAAATAATTTTCATATACCTCAGAAGATGTTGGGCTATCAAATAAAGTTGTATCATGTACACAATTTGTTTGTTCAGATTATGCCAATGTTTTTTTTTGATTCTGGGTCTACGTACTCTTTCATTTCCGAGAAGTTTTCGAGTAAATTAGGAATTCCATATCATGATATGAATACAGAACTTATGGTAAAAACACCTTGAGGAAATATTGAGACAAAATGAAAACATAAGAACATTGATGTCCTTGTGTTTGGAAAGAATATACCTGCAAGCATTATTGTTTTTCCTCTAGTGGAGTTTTATGTTATTTTGGGTATGGATTGACATTATGTTTATCATGCTATGATTGAGTGCAGAGCTAAGGTGCTTTTCATTTCTAAATGATTTTCAGTTTTCATACAAAAAGGAACCCTTTCTTTTGATAACATTTCAGGAAGCTAAGAAACAAGTAAAAGATGGAAATGAATGTTACCTTGCACAAATTGATGAAAATAAATGAACTGTTTAGAAAAATGATGTGCCAGTGGTAAATGAGTATGTTGATTTTTTTCCTGATGAGATGCATGGTATTATACTTAATCGAGAATTTGAATTTACTATTGACTTTGTTCTAGATACAAAGCCAATTTCAAAACTCCCTTATCGATTGGCTCCAATTGAACATTTAAAGTTCAAGAAGCAATTACAGATGTTTTTAGATAAAAGTTTCATTTGACCTAGCACATCACCATGGGGTGCTCCAATCCTGTTTTTTAAAAATAAATAAAGTTTAATGATAAATTTCATTTATTATAGAGCATTGAATAACATCACTTTTAAGAATAAGAATCCTTTTCCTTATATCGATGATTTTTTTGATCAGATCCAAGGAGCTCAGTATTTTTCGAAGATTGACTTGAGAACAGCGTACCATCAGTTGAAAGTGATGGATGTAGAAATTCTGAAGAATACATTTCTTACTAGATATGGCCATTATGAATTTGTAGTTATAACTTTTGTTTTATCAAATGCACCTTTAGTATTCATGGATCTTATGAATAGAATTTTCCATGAGTTCTTGGATAAGTTTGTGGTTGTGTTTATTTATGGTATTTTGGTTTATTCTAAAAGTAAAGAGTAACATGATATTTATTTAAGGGTTGTCTTGAAAACCTCAAATGAAAAGAAACCGTATGGGAAATTCAGAAATTTTGAGTTTTGGTTGAAAAAAATTTCTTTCCTTGGTCACATTGTTTCACAAAATGGCATAACGGTTGATCCTTCTAAAACAACGGTTCTTGAAGAATGTACAAGACCCACAAATATTACCGAGATTCATAGTTTCCTTGGTTTGGCATGTTATTACCAGTGGATTGTTGAAATATTTGCACGTTTAAATAGTATAATGACTAAGTTAACTAAAAATGGTGTTTAGTTCATCTGGAAAAAAAATGGGATGATTATTTTCATGAATTGAAAAGAAGATTGGTGAATGCTCCAGTTTTGGCACTACCATCCAGAAATGGTGAGATCATTATCTACATTGATGGTTCGTTGAAAGGACTTGGTAGTGTTCTAATGCATAATGATCTGGTAATTGATTATGCTTCACATCAGTTGAAAACACATGAGTTAAATTACCCTACACGTGATTTGGAATTAGTTGTTGTTGTTTTTTCTTTAAATATTTGGAGGGGTCATTTGTTTGTAGTAAAATGTGAAATATATACTGATCACATAAGATTAAAGTATATATCCACTCAATAATAATTGAAAATGAGACAGTGGATATGGCTAGAAATAATCAAGAATTATTATTTCATGATACATTAACATCCTAGAAAAGAAAATAATGTGTATATTGCTTTGACTCGAAAAATTAATGCTTCCTTAACCATGATACATTTGCAACAAGATCATTTGGTTATTGTTTTGATAGACTTTCGCATAGTAGTTGTTGGTGCAGAAAATTCGTCTGTTTTGTTTCATGTGTCAGTTATATCATATCTGTCATATAGAATTAAGCAAGCACAGATGGAAGACTATGAGTTATAGAAAAAGTAAGAGTTGGTTTAGAAGGATATTTTTCCTGAATTTAACATTGATAATGATTGTGTATTTATATTTTGAAAGAGATTATGTGTGCCTTGTGATTCACAGTTGAAGAATGTGTTGTTATGTGAAACTCATAGTTCCCCATTTTCATTTCATCTTAGATGTACTAAGATGTACAGAGATCTTTGTAATTTTTACTGGTGGGATGGAATGAAAAAAGATATTGCTGATTTTTCAATGATGTGTTTGACTTGTCAGCAGGTAAAATCAGAGTAACAGTTAAAAAAAGGGATGCTTCAGCCTTTACCGGTGCTAGAGTGGAAATGGGAAAATATATCCATGTATTTCATTATGGGATTACCAAAGACATATCTAGGTAAAAATGCAATCTGGGTTATTGTTGATCAATTGACTAAATCTTCTCAATTCCATTGTATTCGAGATACATTGTCCCTAGATCAACTTTCTCTATTGTATGTTAAAGATATATCCAGGTTGCATGGATTTCCCCTCTCCATTGTATTTGATTGTGATCCCAAGTTTACTTCTAACTTTTGGAAAGACCTTAAAAACTCATTGAGTACTCAATTAAATTTTAGTACAAATTTTCATCCTCAATAATATGGACAATCAGAGAAAAATATTCAGACATTTAAGGATATGTT
Organism: Viscum album; assembly: GCA_963277665.1. Taxonomy (NCBI): domain Eukaryota; kingdom Viridiplantae; phylum Streptophyta; class Magnoliopsida; order Santalales; family Viscaceae; genus Viscum; species Viscum album. Next base: position 2,138,839,425 of record OY728163.1, on the reverse strand, counting down.
ACTTTCTTCTCAAAGGATTATCAAATAATTTTGGGACCATCATCTTTCATTGGATGAATTTTCATATAATAACTGTTTTCATTCAAGTATACAGATGGATCCATTTGATAAATTTTATAGAAAGCATTGTCGAACACCAGCTTTTTGGGATAAAATAGGTGAAAGGATACTTATGGGACTAGAATTGGAAGAAGAGATGGCAGAGAATGTTCATTTGATTTAGAATCACATGAGAACAACTCAGAGCATACAAAAAAGTTATGTAGATAACAAGAGGAAGGATCTTTCATTTGAGGTCGGTGATATTGTCTTTCTAAATGGTTCTCCATAGAATAGTGTGATGTGTTTTGGTAAGAATGGAAAGTTGAGTATGAGGTTCATTGGACCTTATGAAATTCTGGATAAAGATGGATAAGTTTCCTACAATGGTTTTTACCTCCATGTTTATCCCAGGTACACAATGGTTTTCATGTTTCTATGTTGAGAATCTATATTCCAAATACATCTCATGTTTTAAGCCCAGAGTAAGATCAGTTGGATGAGAATATCTCTTATGAAGAATAACCAGTTCAGATTCATGACCGTAGAGAGCATGTGTTGTGTAATAAGGTAATTCACCAGGTAAATGTTTTGTGGAAAAACTGTATGATTGAAGAGGCAACGTGGGAATCTAAAAATTCTATGAGGGATAAATACCTCTACTTATTTTGATAAGTAAAATTACAAGGACGCAATTCATAAAAGGGGGGAAGGATGTAACATCCTAGGTAAATAATGAATAAGTCATATTTAATATTTATTAATATTTGTGAATTAAATTTTAATTTTACATTAAATGGGATTCTATGTTTGATAACGTACCTGATACGTAACAATGGGTTTCTTTGAAATCATAAGTTGCACAGTAATAATATATTATTATTATTTTAAATAGTAGTAAACTCATAGCCATTGTATTGGCAAGAATGATAAAAAATGAAAACAATATTATTATATCTATTTGTTAAATGATTTTATATTTATCCAATAAAAATTTAGAGGGTTAAAATAAGAATGAATCTATTTTTAAGCATAATTTACATTAAAAGGTCGATTTAACGCCTTTTAATTGTGAACCCTATTTATAAATATTTTTGGTAATTTATAGATGTTCTATTTGACCAAATAAAATTATTTTTTAGATTTGATGTATCAAAATTTAATTTGGGTAATATTTTGCTATTTTTTCTAATAAAGTTCATTTTTTTAATGACCAGTGAAAAATACAGTATTTTAATTTAAAAGTAACTTTTATTTATATGGCTATATTGTCTTTTTTATTTGTTTTAAAGTGTAATTAGTTTATATTTATACCATTTAATCCATTTTTGTTTATTGGAATTAATTTCATGTTTAAATTTGACACAACCAAGTATCAATCTTTTGATAGTTATTATTTCAAAAAACACATTTTTTTATAACGTGAATTAATTTTAAATTATTTAATGCAAATTATATATTTAGAATTTGGTAAAATAGAAATTATTTTTGAATTCAGATCACCAAATATATCATAGGCTGAATTATTTGTATCTTTCTAAAAACATCATTTTTTGATGAATAGTGAAACCACTTAGTAGTAAAAAAACTAAATTTTTCATTTATGTGAATTTTTACCAAATCTGTGAATAGAATTTTTAAAATATGAAATACATGGTTGTTTTTAGTAATTAATATGTGCTTCAATAAGATGAAAATAATTTTTGGTGGATAGTAACTTTTGTCATTTACTTACCGAGATTAAAGGTAAATAAGGTAATTCAAGGTAAAAAGAATATTACAATAATTCTAAATTACATTAAAACTTGTCCAAAACTTTTTTTTTGAGTCATTTACGACCATGGGCATATTTTTGTCTATTTTGGGACTCCATTGAGCCACTTGGGATTGATAATGACAATTTAGATTAATTAACTTAATGTAAAGACAAAAAATGGAAATAACAAATTTATTTTTGTAAATTAATTTTTATAAGGGGTTATATAAATTAATATTTCGACAATAAATATTAATTATAAAGGTAAAAACATTTCTACATCATTGTATTTTTTTATTAATTTTTAGACATCATATAATTTAAATTATTTAAAACACAATAATGATGAAATATTAACATCATTAAAAAATGATTAAAATAAATAAGATTATATATATGAAAACAATATCCAAAACCTATCCAATTCTTATTGGATGATTTTATTTAGACCACGAGTAACTTATGTTCAACAATAATGATTTTTTGTCCTTTTGAAACCATATATTTTTTTATAATAAAATAATATTTTCACACTTTCCAAAAGAGCCCCTCATCCCCCTTATAAAACTCCATCACATCTAATCAATTCCTCACACCTACCAGGCCTTTAAGATCATCCAAACTCTACCCAATTAAGCTCTATAAATCCTTAACCTTCTCATTGATTTATTTTTATAGGTATAGCGCACTTCGAGAAGTCTTTTTGGTTCAAACCAAAGTAACATACCCCAATTAAAGGTAAAAACACCTCTTAACATCTTTTCTTTTATTTTACTTCTCCAACCCCTACACAATTTTTATTTCGCTATTTTATAGAAAAAGTAGTTTCCTAAATTTTCATTGATGTGTTTATGAGATTTATTTTAACTACACATACACAGACCTCCATCTAATGGGTGATTAACATATTGTTTCTGTTGATGGCAAACCAACACCTCACGAAATGATGATTGTTCAATTATCTCCTACCACATATCATATTGGCCATTAACATGACACAAAATTTATATATGATATATATTATGTTTTTGTTTTATTCATGATTTTTTTATATATAATACCGTTATGGTTTCCATTATGGGTAAACGCGATAATTTCATTTTAGGAAGTGCGGACTACCGCTCTCTTAAAGTTATATGACGTGTTAATTACATATGTGGGACATATAAAGGATGGATTTCATGATATTATATATGATATTATACTAAAATTATAATATACCTATGTATAATTATGTTTTAATTAACTTGAATTATGAAATAGAAATTAATGTATCGTTCATGCATGTGTACGGATTACCGTTTCCATGAACGATGCATTTCTTATCTTACCTCCAAATGATATGTACTGTAATATATATATATATATATATATATAATTGATATATATGATATATATGATTTCTAGATAAAGAATTTCTTTCTGGATATAATGTACTATTGACCACATGGACAAAATGTAATTATAAAAAGTCCATTTTTGACTCAAGTACCAAATATCATCAAAACAAACATTTTTAACTTGAATGAATACATAATGTTTATAACATATAAATAAGTTATATAAAAGGAATAATAAACTTAAAAATTGTTCTTACACAAGTATTAATTAACATTATTTTATTATTCAGGATATTTAATAATGAATTGGTCATGTCAGACATGAGGTAAGGGACATCATCTCAATCTCATTTCATTGAGGCATATTTAGTTTTATACACGACATTATTTTATATGGTGTATAAACCCCTTTGAATTTTCATTTCATTCTAATGGAATAAATTTATACAAATTGTTTTACTAAACGAAAAAAGGAATTTTTTTTAATGTAAACGGTGATATTGAACATTTCGCTGCCTCGAGTATTATTTGTTCTTTGGCTTCCTTATCAATCCATAATGTTTTTAAAAGGAAATATAGATACAATATACTATTTTTACATATTTTATTATTGAAAATGATGTTTATAATGGATTTATAATTTCATTATCTTGAAATTATATTTTGTTATTTCGATGAGGAAATGTTATCTTTCCTCTATGCTTATGTTCTATGTTAGGATCTTGTTATGGTTCTTGGGAACTATTTATGTATAGGGGTGGTTCCATGATAATCCTAGGGAGGGTGATCCTGATATAGCTCTCCAATTCATTGGGTAATGCGACGAAGGTAAAAGTGAATGTTTCTCCTAAGATATTTAGGGAATATACAGTGATGGGTATTCTAAAGTATCTCTCAATGTAGCTGTGATAGCTACATTGTAAGTATGTTATAGATTCCAAAAGTTACCATTATTATTTAGGATATCTATGTGTTATTAATAAGTTTTATGTTTTCATGAGTTATGTAAAAGAGTTTATGTTTTTTATGTATTAATGAACAAATGTTTTCTTTTATTGTTTTATAACCCTTACTGAGCTTTCTAGTCTCATCCCATGTTTTAAAATGTTTTCACAGGTCTTAAAGATAAATAGGATCAAGGATGGGATCGTGGAAATGTCTTGCTGTCTAATACCTTGTACTAGACATGACTCATTTTTTCAATATTTATTATTTTATGGGAAAATTGGAATCTCTGTAGAAGTTTCTACTTTGTAATATATTGAGATGTAATTGTTATGTCATAATTCTCTAAAACTCTAAACCTAAAAACATCCTTAATTTGAATTATTAATTTAATTAAATATTATGTAATGTTTATGGCCATGTCATTATACCAACCACTTACTAATTAGGTTTTATGAAAACATATGCACTCGTACTATTACTCTTTATCTCTGACCTCTTGAGGGACTATACACTCCTGATAAAAGAGAATTAATAAAAAATTGAACAGTTTATTTAAAAAATCAAAACTAAAATAAATATAATTATTGTTTGATATTAAAAAGGATTGAAAAAGTAATTCAAAATAGTTTAATAAAATAGAATATATTGAAATTAGTGGAGAAATCATAAAAAAAAAGTCATTGAAATGAAAATTAAGTCACTATGAATACGAAAATATTTAAACAATATTTATATCATTTGAAATAATACAAAAATTTAATTTTCATAAAAATTTAATGAAAATAGGTTTGTAAGACTCTAGGAAATTAGGCTATCTCTATATAAGGCCAAAAAAAAATAATGTTTCACTATAAGAAATCCCTAATGGTGAAGATATCACATTAAACATGACAATCACGATATCATGTAAAGTATTGAATTCTACATTTTATTTAAAATTTAAACAATACAAAGAGTAAAAATTAGAAAAAATGGGAAATATTTATCTACAATCTTCATTTACTCATCCATAAACAATAGATTTCTAGATCTCTCCATTTCAAGGGTTTACCATTCTATTTGTTATTTTAAAAGTGTTTCACTGAAGACATGGTTAATTTATTTTAATAAAAAAATTGAATATAAAAACCACAATTCATACAATATCATAATAGAAACTAAAATATTAATTATTGGAAAATGGAATCTCTATACATCATTCTCTAACACTGGTATGGATTAATCCATCTGAACCAATCATTCTTTCACTCAAATACAAGTTATTTGATGTGTTCTTATTACACAACGTCCCAAATTTAAATATTTTACATCACTCATTTCCAATGTTCTACAATTTTATTACAATAATTCAATATACCTACAATCATAAAAAAATCAAGAAAAATAAACTCAATTTTTTGAAAATAAGTAGTAAATGAATTAACCAACAAATTACATATTTTTTAAGTCATAATAAAAATTTTCTAAAATCAAACATTTATAAACAATTTAAAAAACAAGATACAAATATTAGTATAATCTAATTCAATAATATAACCACCCATAATCGTTCCACTAGACAATTTCATATAAATCAAATAGATTTATTGGCATTTAAGAAAATTGTTGAATTTTCATTCACTGCATCAAATTTTACATCAATTAAATTTATTATATTAACAATATTTCATGAATCACATACTGGAGATAATAATACATTTGAAACAATTTAATCCAAAAAATAAATTACAAATTTATCATCCAAAAAAATAATCTTACCAATATAATCACTATTAGCCAATAACAAATGAAGATATGTATAAATAAAATAGATAAATACATATCCTTATCTAAAAGGAAACTCAATTCCAAAGAAAAACATCACTACATCTAGATACACATGATAAAAAATTCAACATAAACATAATATTAATATAAAATTATTTAAATACACTAAAAATCATATCAAATATTTTTTAAAAAATTTATAAAAATGGCCATATTATGTATAAGAATATAATGTGGTTTTGAAAAAAAATTACTTTATACATATACGAAAAAACAATGTACTTAAATTATAAATTGATAAATTATTTCAATATTTTTCAACATGACTAAAAATATCATTCTCCAATTAATATAATTCAACAACAATATATATTGTTAATAAAAAAATAAACAATTATACATGTGAAAGGATATCATTCAACAAGTTTTCTTGAAATAAAGACATGTTATGTGCCCAAACACATTCCATTAGAAAAATTAAAAATGATACATATTTCCCCATTGAACCAAACACTCTATGAAGGGTTTGTGTCCACTTTAACCACCCTAAAACCGTTGTCATAATGTTTTTAATATGTTTTTTGGATTGGATAATATAAATATCCACACACAAAAATATATTCCCCTTATTGAATTATTCCAGTGACTCTTATTTTTTTAAAAGAAACCTATATTTCCAAATTACTTCTTATCGAGACATAATGTTAATTAAATGATTTATTTTGAGCCATATAGAAATGGGTGGAATTAAGCGACAAGTAAATGGGTATGATCAGAGAATATGTGAACTTTCATATGTCCAAAATATAGGTTATTAGGTTGGATAAGGATACTATATTATGTGGTAATACATAAGGATTATTTTATAGAATCTAAATTTTGACTCAGTGGTGTTGAACCTCACTTTAAATGGTAGTATTACATAGTGGAGATCTCAATTTTCTTTTGGGGGAGGAGGGGGATGGTCAATTTTAGGGGACATGATTTTTATCTTGGAGGAGTATATAGATAATGGAGTATTGATTACACAAGATTTATCTACAATGAGATTTAACATGTGGAGGAATCATTAAAATTTTGGATAGGTACAACAACTATAACAATTAATTGTGTTTTGTGGTATAAATTCACTTAGATGGGAGAGTCCAAATACCACCATTCATTATGAATGGATTCAAACTCACCTATTAAGATAGTTGACTGTTGTGAATTTATTACAAATAGGGGATTCCTAGAAAATATACATATAAAATATTCATCATCGCCTATTGAATGGATTCAAAATAAGATGGTATTCAATGTTTATAAATTAATAATGAAATGTTTCAAATTAAATAAACACTAATTTTCGCAAATATAATAAATGTAACATTACTGCAAATCAGTGTGCAATTCATATTTAAAGTGTCAATATGGTACAATTAATCATCTACTAGGTGAGAAAATTATATTAATTATTTAAATTGTATATATTTGGTTAGTATTGATCATATTTATTATAATTTTTTCCCTTTCTGTAATTATGTATGAATCCCAAAGTAATATGGATATTCCTGGAAATGAATTTAGAAAAATATAGACTATGAATAATGGTATGTATGCCCAGTAAGTAAAATTAAAGCCCACAATTCAATCCTTATGATGTTAAATATTTAAATTTAGAATAAAAAAGAGATCAATTCATTAAACTTTGTAAAGATCTAATTATTTTGTTTGAAAGGAGATCCTGGAATCAAAATTTGGCATTTAATTTGTGTGCTAGTTTTGAAGGCCCATAAAAAAATATACCCTTATGAGTATAACATCCAAATGAATAATATAATTAGCATGAAATTTGTACATATATTATATGAATCTTTTATGAATGTATTTTTCTTATACTAACATCAATGATTATTTCATTTCAAATGACTTATTTCCACACCAATAGGGGTGATGAATCTGGTCTTATTTTTGTATTCCATGTTGAAAAGTCCATCTTCTTACGATTTATCTCCCAAATTTTACTATAATGATTAAATTGGAGTAAATTAATTTTGGTGTGGTTGAACTATGTATAATAATATAAATATATAAGGATATTTTGGTTAAAGTATTTAGTTGTGAATTATTTTATTTTATTTTAATTTCACACTTTCATTTTGTAATTGCTTCGTCAAGTTATCCCATGTATGATTTTCTTTACCATTAAATACTTAATAAAAATGATTCTTAATCGTACGAATAATTTAGTTTTCCATTTCCACTAAAATGTTGATATCTTTAAATCAGGGTGTGAATTTATGTACACCCAAAAATGCGAAATTATTTACATAATGGTATAGTGTTCGTTATATCATTGTTTTCAGTTCTTCAATCCAGGTTCTTTAAGTCAACTTCCCACTTCTATTGATAGAATAACATCAATGCAGGGATAATATTTTATGGGTAAATCATAGGTAGTTTTATAGAGTATATTTAATGGTATTTCATGTGATTTAATGTCAATTAATTCTTTGAATACATCCATTCGATGAGTTATTTCCTTCTTTGTCTTCACCAACATTAAAAAAACACATTATAAATGTTAGTACAACCCAATTCATGGGATTAATTATGAAATTATTCCTATAAGTGATTTGGTGATAAGACTTGGAATTTTTTGGGAACAAATTGTTGAATTAGGTAGTGTATTTATATTATTTTGTGGATATATCATGAAATAGTGATCTCAAACATTATATGAAATCAAATACATCCAATCCAGTCCACACATAGCAGCATTCTATGATCTAATCATCAAAATTAATTGTATTACATCCAATAATTGTATGTTTTTTTAATGTTATTTAAATTAAATCAATAGTAATTCAACTAAAATCAACTCCCATATTGGCCACATCATATTCAATCCTCCATTAAATCATAGTGAAAATTGGTTTCCCTTTCTGTCTAAGTTGATTTGATAACAGAATAATTACTAAAAAACCTCTCACGCCACATTACTAGTGTAAATTTAAGTATAGCCACCTGTAAGGATAAATAAATGATGAAACCACTCTACCAATAGGGTAAATTCCAACAAAAATTATTATAAATTGATAGAGAGTATTACCTATGGACGATAATTCCTCGGAAATTATCATATTGTCATGAGATGTTAGGGGATTACTTCTTATAAAGAAATAAACTATGAACTGAGGTGGTATGAGTTTGAATAACAAACGACCATGATTACATGACAAGACCAAATACATTGGGTTGGTAATGTGTCGAAATTTTATATTAATATCATTAATAATCTTCTCCTAAAAAAAGACATCCCATTTATTAAAAGTAGTTATAAATATTGATGACTAATTAATGCACAAAAATTAGTCAACGTCTCTTTGACTATACATCAGTAACCATGCCCATATTATTCATGTTTCGATGATTATTCCTAAAATAAAATGATTCATCATATACCTTCCTTTGTATAAAATGATTGAGGCATTTTCTATTTCATAAAATATTAAAAAATATTCTATAGAAAGTGTAACACCATGATTGTTGGAAAACACCACAATTTCTACATTGTTATTGTTATTATTCAATAAAAATTAATTCTTCATCCATATTATATAATTGATATGTTATATTATAATAAGATGTTTAGTCTCTTTAATTAAAAATAACATTATCAATAATTATTTTGTCACCTAACTCATTGAAATACCACCACATATATAAACATAACTTTTTCTACTGACTAAACAATCTATATCTCAATGAATATTATAATAAAAACATCCCTTTAAATTCATACTTCATTTCATACACATAGTCATATCACTATTCCTAGTTAAATATATCAACACCCACTTTTACGCCTTTTAATACCACATCCAATGATATTATATGTGTCTACTAAAATTCCCTAAATATTTATACCTCCTATAATTTCCCAATAAATATTTTATATCCAGTTCATTGTAAACCAAAGAATGTATTAAAATCACATTAAAAATACAACAATTAATCGATGCAAAAGGATTAATTTTAATGAATTAAAAATAATCCAAATACTTTAGTTCCTTTGAAAATTTAATATAACTCAATAGAGGGAATGAAATCATTTTTTCATCATATATATTTGAAATTATCAAAAAAAAATGTTCTTATTGGAATGTAAGAATAATTTTAATATTCTACAGAACGTGTCTCAAATTTTTCTCACTATAATACTTTTTCCACTCTTGGATTATTCATATCAAATTAATTAAATAAATAAATCATTAAATAATCATTCCACTGCATATTGAACCATATAAAGACAATATCACTCAAATATAATAATAATAAAATATATTAATTTCAAAATAATTTAATGTAGAAAAATTTATCTTTGCCACATATTTTAGTTATTTTTTTCATTATGGAATCATGTTTTCAACTACATTGGTACATGAATTTTAATAAAAACCATTTTTACTTCGACAAAATGTTTTCTCACGTTAGGATCACAAAACCATATTGAGTAAGAAAAATAGTTACTCATCCATATGTATAAAAATTACCTTCCCATCCATCTATTTCATGTATAAGTCCCCTTATGATAAATTTTTTAATATATCTCTAATAGAGTTAAAACAAATAATACAATGAAATATTTTTATATAATACGAAAGGTAATTTTGGTAAATCCTAAAAAACTAGCATTGAATTATACCTCTTAATGTTACCATGTTGCTACTAGATGTGGTATCTCATTTTTTATTGAATTCATTCTATATGTAATTATTATTATTTAACCCTTAATTATAATAAACAATTATATTTCATTGTTCATTGGAATTTACCACTTTTATAAAGTATTGAAATATATATAGTGTACTGCAAAATATTAAACTATACAACATGTTGAAATGAAAATATTTTTATTAATATTAATATATCATTACTAGAATGTATAACCTGGATGACCTCCTGATATGTATATTTTGACTAGGATTCTATATATGAATAATATTATCTTCTGATATGGGTATACGGTCATTTGTATCACAATATAAGGGTTCAAAACTACCATTATTAGATTCATCATCATGTTTTTACTTATAGAGAACATTATCATTAAATATTAAATTCATGTTTCTAATTATCTTTTTGTTCTCATCATCTTATAATTCATAAAAAAAATTCATTTAAGTATCTAATTAATAAAATTTCTACGATATAGATTCCAACTTATTCATATCCTCAAATTTTAAATGAAAAATAGAAAGGAAACAAAAAAACATTAAAGTATTTAATACATTTTTTTCTACATATCCCCGACTCATCATATATTTGTTCACCTAAGGATATGGACTGACCTTAATGTATTTGAGATGTTTCAACACTTACCACTTCTAAAAAAATCACATGGGAAATTTCACCTATAACCATACACTACTATCACACATAATTAGTGTTACATTTATGTTTTTAGCTTTTTTTGGGGATTCCCAGGAACATTCATCTGTAAATGAATTTTATTATATATACAATATTTCGGAGTTCCTACCTATCATATACACTAGAATTATCATTTATTTAATATTTCACTTTAATGATAATTGTTCTCAACAAGTCACTTCCATTTTTAAAATATAAAAAAAATATTAAATTTAATTTAAAATATAAATAATATAATTATAACATTGAAGTATATTCATTAACAATTTTCACATAATAAATAAATCTATCAATTAAATTTATTTGTGAGATTCGTCATAAATTATAATGGATAAGTTAAAAAAATTATGCCTTTAGTTGATAATAAACATATGTGAAAGAAAAGTACATAATATTTATTCAATTAATAGAATATTAATAAGGTTATTTTATTTATTATTAAAACCATTACATTAATTTCATTTTTTGTTCTGTTGTAGAAACTGTTATTCTATGTTTTCGAAAATATGCCTAAATCGGATGTTATCACTATATTAAATGGACTTCATTACATGTAAATTATTAAATTTTTTACTCCAAATGTTATAAAAATATTTCAGTCATAAATTATTCTAGATTATTCGAAAAATTTAAAATTAACCATTATGAGGAAGGTGAATGGCTAAAATTAGAATCCTTTATACTTTTAAAATATTTCACAATTTATATATAACCCACATTCATTTCGGTTTTAATTTTTATTACCCACTTTCCCCAATCTCACGTAGTTCAGCATCAGAAATATCCCTCATCCTAAAATAAAATGAGATTTAATTTATTATACATTTATTCTTAGATGTTTAATTAATGGATACATTAGTATTTAATAAGATATAATCCATAATAATATCATCCCAAATTTTTTTCCTCATATCATTAAAATGATTGGTCATTAAATCACATGAAAAATATGTTTTCATCAACATTCATTTCTTATTAAATTCCTTTTATACCAAAATATAAATATTTATAACCTTATCCTTTTTATTATTCCTACCATCAACCATTGAAAATGATATTCCTCTTAATAATTTAGGGTTTCAAATTATTTAAATTTATTTTATAAATAACATAAACCTAAAATATTTCCTAAATTAATTTATATGATTTTTACTAGATAATATAAAATATTTAATTTTATCTAACTTTAATTTATATTTAATGAAAATAATATAGTTATTATAATATTAAAATTATCCACAAATTATAACAGATGAAATAGAACCTTGATTTCATTTATAAAATCAATCTATACACAAATCTATTCAATTCAATTTATATTGTAATTTTTCTTCTATTATTAATATATTTAATTTAGTTAATCTTTAAATTGATTAATATGAATATAAAAAATAATTTATTGGTTGAAAGGGATTTCAATACTTATTTGATGAAAATTATATGAAACTAGTGATAGTTCGTTCCCCATTGATAATGATCAAAAAATTTCTGTATGTTTTAATATTTATGAAACTTATAACATAGAAATATAAAAAATTATGTTATCTACCAATGGAAATTTTTTCTTTCACTAAAGTTATTAACTTGTGTATATTTTCAAATCCAAAAAAAAATCATAAAATAAAATTTGAAATATTGAAAAAAAAATATTAATCTCATCTTCTACAGTCATAATTAGTAAAAAAACAATCATTTTTAAAACCACGAAAAGGATTGGATTATAGTAATTATATAATGTAAGATAAAATGGAAAAAAAATAAATTCAAGGAATAAATATTTCATAGTTCTAGAAAAATTCACATTTCATCCATGATGAGAAACTACAAATTTTCACTATAGAAATAAAAATAATATAATGTTTTTATATTCTTATTCAAATTTCTTTTTAACCATAAGTAAAAGTTAATAATCAATATATTTGTATAAAACATTTCATTAAACATTAATCTTAATAAAATATAATAATTTAAATTTATCATATAAAATAAATACAATATATGAAATAATTTATATTTTTTACTAATATACTTGAAAATAATTATAGAGAATGTTTTTTTAAATGAAAAATCACATGGGTTTTAATAGAAAACATTTTCAACCAGATAAACACTAAAAAAAATAATGAAAAATAATAACAATATAATTAAAAATATAACAACAACATTAAATCCTTTATACATGAATCAAAAATTAAAACTATAATTTTTTTTATTAAAACCCAATCAAATGCTCATAAATATGGATTTTTTCAGTAAAACATTATGAAAAAATGAATTTTTTCATTGAAAATTTAATGATTATTCCATTAATGAAATGATATAATGAATTTTAAATTAAATAAATAAAAAAACATTTATAAAAACATCAATTTATATAATATAATGTAAGAAATAACATCTTTTGGGTTGAGAAATGTAAAATGAAAAAATATATAATATTCAAATTCATTTGTATATTAAATAACATGAAAATATCATCAAAATAACTATAGTATCACTTATAAAACATATAAATAATATAATGATCATAGATAATAATAAATTTATTTACGTAAAATTATATAATTAACACAAAAAACAAATTTTATATTATCCCATTCATTTTCATTCGACATCAAAACTATAAAATTACGAAATTAATATATTTTTTTCAAAAAATAAAATCTCGGTATAGATTTTTTTTTAACCACATACACAGAAATGTGATTTGTATTCATAGGTCACATTTCTGGTGTTAGTTCATTGAAATTTATATATTTGAGAAACATTAACAAAAAAACTTTTAGGATGAATTTTAAAACAAATTATATCAATACAATAAAACATTTCAAAAATATATTTTAAGAAATATTAAACAACCTTGTGTATTAATCCATTTGACCAAAAATATCACTAATAACAAATTAAAACGTTTTTAGACAAAAATTTAACAATGGGTATCTCACCATACTATTTATCAATAAATAAAATATTTTGAGAATTAAAAATCAATTAATATGTAATAATTCAATAAAAAAGGAAAAATACTTGACTATAAACAATATTTATATAAATTTCTTATATTTTTAGCTCCAAACACCATAAATGAATTATATAAAAAAATATTATTTAATGTAAAAAATAACATCATGAATGATAAAAAAACCTATCAAAGAAATATCATTAAACAAAACACATTTGGGAATTAAATTAAAAATATAAAAACATAAAAAATGTCCCTAAATATGAATAATTTCAATAACAATTCATAGAGTGAATTTTATCATTAAATATACATTTCAAAAATATAAATTTACAAAAAAAATCATTAACCAATAAAAAAATATCTTTTAAGAACTGAAATATATAAAAGGGCTTAAAATATATTGAAATTTCTCTAAATAAATTATCCAATTTGGTAATTTTTTTAATAAGATCGAAGATAACCAAATAAAATAATTTTTACAAAATATAATGAATAAGATTTAAAAAAATCAGATTATTGATATATTTGATCCCGTTTTTAAAAAAATAACCAATAATTATAATAATAATTCGGGAATCTTATAGTTATATATTATAGATACAATTTCATTATAAAAAAGTTAGTAGCATGATAAAATAATATATATATTAATAATGTGTAAGATAATTTTTATGTGCTTAAGTTATGGTTAATTCATATCATATATAATTATTAAGACCCTTCCAATATCGAAATCATTTTGATGTTCTAGATTAAGAAGGTGGAGATCTTGAAGATCAATCCCCAAATATAGGAAAATATTCTTGATATCAGAATGGATATGATGGTAATATTAATAAAATTATAAATATTCATCCAGTTCATAACTCTATAATAACATTTTATCCCCATTTTTTTCCTAATAATAAGGGAAACACAGCTCTTTAATTTTAATCCCAACAGTCATTGTTATTGTATATCATGTTCTAGTAGTAGGTTTCTCAGAAATGAATGAGTTCTTATCTAATGAAATCTTCAAATACAAGAAATACTTTATTGGATTAGTTGACACAAAACACAATTTGGATTTTATTAATAAATAAGCAACAAAACATAAATTTTTTAATTACATTTATGGAATCCGTATAAAAAATTGTGTCAGGTTTTTCCAGAAACCATATTTTGGTCAACATTATTTTAAACTCCTATAAGTTTATCATGGTTAAGTTGATCTCTCTTCCACCATGATATGCCTATTTATCCCTACTACCATAGGTGATTTTATATAATGAGAAAAACATAAGAGAGACCTATACAATTTTGTTTCGTATTTTATAACTGGTTAATAGAAATGGATATCAACTCCATAAATAAATTAATAGAGAAAAAATAGGGAAAACATTTCCATTACAGTTTATTAGGGCTAAACTCCTCCATCATAGTAAAAAATCAAATTTATTTAGAATTTTTATGGGACTGGTTTACATGGTTAAATAACAAAATATTGATTTTTATGATAATGTGCTTCTTGGATAGATTCTTAACCTATCTAAATAGAATCACCAACATCCCTGACGTTGTAGTTACCCATATAGTATGAAAATTTTCTAATCATTCCACTTTATCATAGAAGTTAGATGGAATTAAAAAGAATCATATGATATTCATATGTAGAAAATTAGGGCTATTTAATGTGTTTTTATGAATATTATCCTATATTAAGGCATACAAATCATGTATTGGAATTTCTAGGTTTTTGTAAAAAAAACATTGAGAATCCTTAAAGGTGGTATTCTGAAATGGTTAGATAGTTTTATGATCACTCTAATTACTATAAAATACATAAAAAGTGAGTTCAATAATCATAAAAATAATATATAAAATCAATTGTATGATGTTTTTATTTTAACGTGGTTAAAAAACAATATATTTTATGATAGATGGTGTTGGTTGAAAAATGAAGCAGTAGGTAAATATATACATAAATATAGTATATATAGGGGTCCATGATTATGGACTATATGCATGCTTTCATTGGGGAATGAAACATTATGGTAAAATTCAACCATCAATAAAAGGATAGATCTAGTAACAATGGCATAAAATCCATAGGTATCCTATTTGTGTCTAGTTATTTCAACTAATTATATGTTTTTTGGATTAACATGTGATGTGAAATTCCAAATGAGGCTAAGGATTCATCTTTCACTGAAAACATCATAAATTTGATAAAAAATTAACTGGACACCACTATAGTATACATTATTATATATTAAAAATTTAAATTTTTGGTTCATGAAGTAATACCTAATAGTGAAACATCACTGAGGGTTTTATTGTATTTAATTTACATTGTTGTATGTAAATTTAACAATAATATGGTTGTCTTATTTGTAAATGAATTTTTAATTGGTGGAACTCTCTATACGGTCACATGTGTTACTAATCTAATACTTTTTTTGTAGGTGTCTCACCCATGTTCCCTTATTCAATATTGTCCAATCAACTTGTGTGACTTTTCATATAAAATTCATGAAATATTTAAAAATAATTGGATCAATCCCTTTCATTCTATAATATTATTGAGGGAACAATATAGCTTCTCCAAGAATATATTCATTTAACGGATGTTTTTTTTACACTAAATATTCTGGTGTATTTTTACTAAAAATTTATTTGGATTATTCTTATGCTGAAAATTGACATGGAAAAGGTGTATGATACTATTTAATGGAATAATATAATCAATGTTTAAAAGATATGTTGTACATCTAAGAGGTAATTTTTTTATGATATATTTCCCAAATTGTTTTCTCTTTACCTAGTGGGATGGAAATTTGGATTCTTCACATAATCAGTTGGGCTATGACAAGGAGGCCCTCAATCCTATAACAATTTCATCCACACTTTGAAACTACATAGTATAAAAAAATCAACAAGAATATCGTCAATTGAAATGATTAGAATTTTTAAAGAAATTACCATCTCTCAATCGTTCCTCATTTCATTTTTTTAATTGATGTGGTTTTATTTCATAATGGAATGTCCAAATTTAACAAAAATATCATTGGTATTCTGAAAAGAATTTGTCCAATATAGGGGGAAAATGATAACCTCTAGTAAATGAAATGTTTTCATGTATTGGAGTTATACATCAACATTATCCCATTTTATTGAATGTTATATTTCCTTATCAAATGAAATATTTCTAGTTCAACGAAAAGGATATCTATAATTCACAAATAAAATTTAGAGTTACCACTTTGATAATGAGGTTGATAAAATATTTAGATTCATATACCACTATAATTTTCAATTTATACTCTTTTGATTACGTATCACACTTACAAATAGTGTAATTTCTTCAAGTCCATATATTATATTGTCATTCATATGTTCTCTCAAATATGTTATGAGGTTCATTGAACATTCATGTAATAATTTTCAATGGGCCTCTCATTAATAAGTCTAGATACATTGTGAATTTCTATCAAACTCTCAATGAATATATGTGGAAGGAGGTATCAATAAAAAATCTATATTTCATGTTAAAAATGAAATCTAAGATAGCATAAAATGTTATTGATAATAATTTATTGTGGTCATCCTCTATTAAATTAAAATATGGTAGTGGCACTGGCGTGGTAGGATGTATAATGCAATAAATTCCATTCATATGGTGTATACATTATGATATATATTCAAATATCCAACAAAAATCAGGAGACATCATAGGAAAAGTGAAGGTATACTATTTTTAAGACAAGTTCGGTGGTCTGAATCAATATTTCATCAGTTTCCCATGAATTGACATGTTCCTTAATTAATTGAGAAAGGACGTCTAAATTTAATTAATAAAATATTGGATAAATTGTACAAATCCAACAATAATGACATTTCATTATTAAATGGGGTTTATTTTTTTGCATTAACATTTTTTAGATGAAGTATAATAAATGTTTCTATCCATTGATAATACATCCATATCACTCAAATATTAGACCCTTCAGATAAGTTCATCCAGTATTCATGTGTACCAATCAATTTTTTCTGTTCAGAAAATTAGGTACCAAGCTATTAACTCTAACTATAAGATCTAATGTGAAGGCTTTATTATAGATCCAAAGTGTTCTTGTCGTATAAATAATAAAATTGAAACCATGGATTACTACTTTATGGATAGAAAATATGACTTTTTTATGATGATTTTCATTAGTGTATAAAAGATTATATATGGTTTTTATAGTATCTTTGAAAATATTCTTATTTTATTGATCAATAATTTTGAACCTTACACCCATGTAGGGTGAGCATGCAGATTGATTTTATAATCAATATACTATCCATTTCAGAGAAATAGAATGTGGAAAGTGGTCAATGCCAAAGTGTGGAAAATGATAATAACATGATCAAATAACATTTCTCAATTGATTATTTGAGAAAAAAATAGATAACATCTTTTATTTTCTCATACATATCCTTTGAATTCAGAGTTTTTTGGTGTAGGGGAATGTAGATGTAACTCACATTGCCACTAGATCGAAGGGAAAATACAATGTCCATGTATAAAATTAAACATGGATGGTTCTTGCACTAATATAAGTATATAATTTGTTTTATATGATATTTACATAACTTTTCCATCATATATTTCATAACATTATTTGTAGATAGTAATTTTCCCCTTGTTAAATCTCATAATGTGATAAGTTGAATTAAAATTTGCAAACTTTTCAATATACATTAGTCTAAAGTAGAATGTAATTTCACCCTACTAATTATCTTCCTGATGGTTGTATCACAAGATTGGTGGATAGTGGCTGGTAATGTTTAGAACTAAAACATTTTTCTAGAAAATGTATTATTGAAATGATACACATGGAGTGTAGCAAAGAAATATATCTATGTTTTTCCTCTAATGAATTATTGACTAAAAACTCTAACTTTTTCATATCACTCATTCAATCCCATTAGATTATAATGATGTTAATTGTGGAGATTCACATAGGATCCAATATTTTAGACAACACTAATACTATATGGATTTAATAAATACATAATTTTAGCGATAATTAAGGAAATAAAATTTTCAATAAAAATAAACAAATAATCAATATAATGTCTACTAAAATACAACTATAGTAATAATTTCAATAATATAACATAATTCAATGGCCTTATCATACATGAGAAAAATAGAAATGAATATACCGTCTCCCATGTACTCGACCTATTATTCTCTATTTCCCAAAAAACAAAAACAACCCCTACACCAACATGGGGATTACTGATAAATAAGTTTAATTACAGTTATCATATAATCAAATATGTTTATAAAAATATTTTTATTTTAAAAGAAAATACAATATTTTTTGAAATCATTAAATATATATATTTCAGTAATAAAAAAACATATAATAAAATTTTTAAATGATATAATTATAATATTAAATTTTTTAGTAATTATATTGTTTTTTAAAAGAAATATTCCTCTGATTCAGAATATCAAAATATTTTAAAAATTATCTCATTATTAAAATTAAAATTAGTTGTTCAATCATTAAAAAGACAATATTTATTGACTAATAATATAAAAAAATCATATGACACATGTAAAAATAATACATTTATACAAATAATTGAAAATATTAAATTAAATACAAAAAAATTATTCATTAAATCATTTCAAATATTAGCTTAATTTATTTATTTAATTATGGTGTTCTATATTATAATTATGTATAAAATGTAAAATTTATTATTTATTTATATTAAGTGAAAAAACAAATAATAACACAAATTATTATATCAAAAAATATATAGAACATTGAAATAAATAGGAAATAAATATTGAATTGAATAAATAAACTTACATGACCACAAATAATAAATGAAATCAATCAGAGAGTCTAAAAAATGAAATTATAAAACATTTATAATGCATTTATAATAAAAATGATATAAAAATTAATGAAAATTTTCCATTTTTAAAACAATAACCTAGACCTTATATGTCGGAATATCAATGAAAAATCTATAGAGTATGAAAAAATTATACAGAAAACGTGGACAAAAAATAATGGAAAGAATAAATAATTCCCATTAAACATGTAATTTTAATAAATATAAAATTTAAAAACAAATTCAAAATATTTTAAAATTAATATGAAATAACCTGAATTTCAAAACATAACTATAAATATATAGAAACAAATTATATTTATATAACATTAAAAACAAAATAATATTTCTGAAAATTAAAAAAAACAATAATATTCACACTACCACAGTGAAAAAATTATTTTATTATTAGTGATTTTTATTAGTCTTAATAAATATCTGATTTATCAGAGAAAATATGAAGCACTGATGAATGTTTACATTTATAAGTTACTTTTGTTTCTTTCGATAGTGTTTTCATCATTTATAAAATCACATTGTAACAATATATATGATTAATGTTTGTGTAATCATATTATTATAAAATAAAGTTGATAATTTTAAATAAATTTTAATTTACATAATTATTTTAAACATATATATATATAATAATGATTTTGAACTGTTATTTTATTAAAATATAATTAATTTTTTAAAATATAAAATTATTAAAATTTAAATTATTAGAATATAGATATTTTATAAAATGAAATTTATATTCAATATGTGAGTTTTTTTATTATATGATACCAATACAAATATATAATATTTAAATATATTTATTTATAATATAGTTATAATTTTATAAATGTTTTATAAATGGATGCTGTTGTGACACCCCAGGTTTTATAAACTGGTCCAAGTGAACAATGATATGCTTTTAATGATGTCACTTGTTTTATTTTATTTTATTTTATGGTTTGTGTTCTGAAAAAGAATTCGAATGGAAATCAAACATGAAGAATATGATAAACTGTTATATATATAAAAGATACATTACAACAAGACCCATCTAATTGAAAGTACCGTGCACAAGACCTAACACGGCCACAACAAGACTACAATGAACCACAACACGGGCAATCAGATAGTCGTCATCTTCAGGGTCCATCAGTGTGAAAAGTATAACTGCCAGAACCACCGCGCACGCACTCAGCACCAGTGGTATGAGGAGAGCCATCCACCAAGGGTCCAGTGTTTTTAAAATGTTAAACATCCTACCCGTTTCTTTTATAATAGACCTCCAAGGGAATATGACCTTTTTTTGACCATTGGATTCCAATGGATAAAGTGCATTTTTTTATAAATTTTTTGTCTTTATAACGCTCTTATAATATTATGGTATTTCAATATTTTAATAAATACAAAGTATCAAAATTATATCTTCAAGTATTAAAATAAAATATTATTCTTGCAAATGAATCTATTTTGATCATGATGATATTTATATGGTGGAAAACATGGTATTTTAAAATATGTCGAACGAGGTATCTGTAATAATTGAAAAAAATGTATCTTATTGGATATCTAAAACAATGTGTTTTGAATTAAAGAAAAACTATGGGTCTTTTAAAAAAATAATTTTATAAATCAACAAGTGAAGTATGTTATAAATTGATTCTTAAATTTTAATGGTTACAAGATCCTTGTGGTTATAAATGTTTAGAATGAAATATTTATCTTAAAAGAAATAATAATAAATAAAATATATTAAATTGAACCGTTTTTTTACATAAACTAAATTGGGATTTTTTTTAATTTGGAATCTCTAATTTAAATATATGTGTTATATTGTTTAAATTTATTTTTAATGTTATATTTTTTTTGTTTAAAAGTAAACTGTTTTTTTCTTTTTTACGTACGGTTCCTACCCGGGGAGGCCGTTGCTGGCCGCACGGTTCTCCTCCGTCCGATCTCGCCTAGGAAGATCCTGGTCGTTGATGTGTTTTAAAAATGCTCAATTCACTGCAGCTGTCCGATCTCTCAAGCCATATCCCACCCGTCACATGTTTTTTTTATTGCTAACCCCGTCGTCTTCAACCTCACGCCAGGTTCCTGCGAACCAACGCTTGGTTTGCCCGTTACGTCTCCCTCTCCGTTGTTCACATTGACCTCACGCACCCACCTCCATAGGACACCGTAGGCTCGGCCTAACCCCATGGATCGTCTTCCTTTAAGAACCGAGAAACCCCAGTGTAAACAGGGACCTCTGGAGCCAACCCGCACCACCTCAAAACCTCCCTCGCCGTCACCTCGCCACCTCACGAACCACCTCCAGTTTCACACCACGCCCCCATGAACGACCACACCAGTGTCGGAACTATGTTGCGGGACACCAGGCCATCACCTTGCAGCATTTCCAGGAGTTCTCGACCTCACCAGATTACCTCTGTCCACCTAGTAAGCCTCCCTCCGACGAGTTTTTTTTCCTTAAGTGTTAAGGGTTCCATTCTTATGCGTTTTTTTTTTCAGAACCTACCCATTCTCCTCGTTACACTTTTATATACATGAAATACATATATATGTATATACAGATTGTTTTTATAGGTGCATACTTCCCACACTTTCCACTCTAAGCAAACAGAGGGATTCTAAGGGAGTTTTTCCTTCGGGTCTGCTGACATAGGGGATGCCCCCACCTCTTTATAATTTCAAAACCCCAATATACACACTTTTTATACTTGGATATATGATATTTATATATATAATATTTTGTTTAGTATATTCACCGTGTATCTCATCTTTTGAAGACTTGGTGAGTGGCGTAGGAAATGGTATCACTTTTTTTCTTTCTCTTCCTAAAAAGATTCCACTGTTTTCTGTCCTTTGAGTTTTGCTAATATAACCCTTTGGATAGTCTATGTACATATATATATACATAATTTTATATATGTTTGGGTATACCCCCTTAACCTCTTTCAGTCTAAGGTATTCCAAGGAGGTTAGTTTTTATTAATATTTATTTGAGTATTTATATAAGGGTAGTTATGAAGGGTTCTCATTTTAAGAAAAACCATTACATAACTTATATATATATATATATATATATTCGGGTGTTTCAGTATACCCTTATATATATAGGTAACCTTACAATGTCTATTTCTAATATTTCCATATAATTCAGTATTTTAAATTAGGAATTATACATTTGGAAATGGATTTTTTTAAATAAATTCCTAACAGGTATAATCTTTATGTATGCCTTATATATATAACTATATATTTATACAAGGTTATGTATTGGAATGGAAATGTGTTTTGGTGTTTATAGTTATCTTTGAAAAATATTTTTGATGCGAACTTGGTTTTTGGTTTAAGTACAATTATGTTATGGTTAAAAACAAAGCTTTTACATGTTTATGTATTAATAGTTTCATGAACATTTAAACCCCCAGGAGGTTTAGAATTTCAAACTGAATAAATGATAAGTAGTTAGAGGTATTATGATTTTAATTGTACCATGTTTAATTTATGAGGAAACCTATATATATATTTTGTGTGTATATATCCTTATGTATGTATTTTTAAGATTAATATCTGAAAACCCTAGTTTCAAGAAATGGTTATTAATATTTCTATGCATGTAGGATTTTAGGGCTTGCCTATGCTATTTTATTTTTTTTATGTCTAAGGGAACACCAATGAACTTGACTAATTTCACCCTAGAAATGATTTTTGTTTCTTTAAATGGATACGCACTTTCCTGTTTTAAACTTGCATTAAAAGGATATGGATTTAAGGGATATGTTAATATGTATAAATCCTCTATTATTTTTTTACCAAACGCGTTGGAGTGATTTTTAGTGAGCAGAGTGTAACTGCAAATTCTATGACCAGTGAAGAATAATAATTAATGAAAATTATTTTATTTATAGTGGTTTATTTCCAAGTGTTGGAATTTTTACGATTGCAAGTGTTTATTATTTTTATACCAAGCATGCCGCAGTAATTATTAGTGGATGCAGATTTGTTGCAAGTACTGTGACCTATGAAGAACAATAGTTAATGCCAAGTAGTTCATTTCCATGTACTGGAATTTTAGTAACTCATCATTTAGTACCCCTTGGGAGAAAGTCTCACACATTCATCATTTTTTGTGCTTAAATAATTATTCTATTCACATAGTATGCTTCCTTAACCTTGCCTTTTTTTTATTCCATATTTTCCATTTTATCTGTCGTGTCATTTATTTTTAAACCAATTATATAATTGATACCTCATTCATATTGTTCATGCATATGACTTAACATGATAATGAACTAAGAACTAAAGTTACCCAAAGTGGTATGGGACACCTTGGTTAATGAGAAATGAAAATGGTATTACCCAAAGTGGTATGGGACACATTGGGTAATTTTAAATGAAAATTAAATATTCATAGTGGTAAGGGACACCTTGAATGTATGAATAGATCAACATGTGTGAAATGTATGGGACTACCGGGAGTGGGGTCCGGTAAGAAGAAAACCCTCCAGGTTGGGGACTGGTTAAAGTAATCTCTCCGGGTTGGAGACCGATAAATGTAAGCTCCTCGATGCATCGATAGTTCTCGATACAGTTAGATTGGGTTTTTACACTTAGGGCATGGCAAAAGGCCTTGACACAGAGACCATGAGTCCTTCAGCATACATTTCTTTGTTTATGACCAACCGAGTGATTACTCCGATTAGAGGAATATCCTTGGTTATAGAACCTTACCTATGAGTATCAGATTTAAAAAAAAGAAACACAAGACATATGATATAACAATGTTGATGCACGTCCAGTTTTCTTTTCCAGAATTTTATTACAAATGTTGCACTACATATATTATGTCATGATGTGTTTTTTTAGATAATGCGCTTATGCATGACTCTGATAATGTTTACCCCTTGTTGTTCATGCACACCTTTCTTGTTTATGGACACTTAAATTAGTATAACCCATTCCTTTTTATAATCATGATTATCTTGTCTATTTAGTGGGTTCTAGCTAAGTGTTCTAGTGTGTATGTATGAAGTGCCTTAACTTTGTTACATTAAATTTGGTTTTGTCTTGAAGTTTTTCCTTGAAGAAAACATTTTAAGTATGGAAAAGTATTTTCAAAATGGTTTTCAAAGGCTGTATTTATTTTCAAAAACCCCATACTGAGTATTTCAATACTCACCCTAGGTTTTATGTTAAATTTTTACAGGTTGATAGAGCCTTTCCAAGTCTTGGATGTTTTTTCTTAGCTCATAAATAAAGAAGCAAAGCTGTTGTCTCTAATTCTCCAGGATCTAAACCAGAAAGTTCCTCCTGATTGGTTATGATGTGTGACTTTTTTGTTTCTTTTGTATGAAATAAATTACACACCACAACTATAGCACCGGCTCCAGGCTACCGGGGTCGGGGCGTCATAGTTGGTATCAGAGGAATGGTTTAGGAAACCTTGGAAAATTAGGACAACGCAAAAACATTAATGTTTTACTAAGTAGGGTTTGTTCTTAAACTTCTCAAATGGCAAGACAACAAACAACGCCTAGAATCTTGACTCTTCCTACAGAGATCATAGAGACTATTGTAGCGAAATCCTGCTCAACAAGTTAACAACCTTTTGTTAACACACGAATCACGTGCAAAACCCTCTATGAAATATCGAAAAGCTCGAATGTCCTTAGAATCTTATGAGGGTCTGAAGTTCTGTATAACCAAATGGCCAGTGTGCTGTTAGAGAATTACAAAAGGAAATAGAATTACAATGAGGGACTCTTCCTGTGTTTCACCATGAACGATAAATGGTTGGCCTTCCCGGCATTTGGAGAAGCTAAAAAGCAGTTGGACTTCTGCGTAGTCTTTATGTACCAAATCATGTGTTTCAGCATGCTTGGGGAGCTCTGCAATTTTGGATCTTTAATAGAATCCTTCAATTATGAAGTGGTTCGAGAGATATTTAGGAATCAAATCCAAGCGGATGTCGTGAAGCTTGATGTCACTCGTTCCCATCTCTGGAAAACCACCTGTATCAAACGGGAGCTTGGCTTCAACCATGATCCACTTTGCCAAAAATTTATTTGGGAAGAGGAAACCCACATGCTTTGTTCTGCCCTGGGGATTGAGTTGAATAGTAACTTCTTTCATGGGCGGTGGAGGCAGAGGGACCTCACCAAGGGTATCAGAGGAGCTGTGTGAGTATGTCAGTGTTTGTACGCCGATCGAATTGTGGGGATGCAATTCTTTTAAGAGGGGGATAATGTGACACCCCAGGTTTTATAAACTGGTCCAAGTGAACAATGTTATGTTTTTAATGATTTCTCTTGTTTTATTTTATTTTATTTTATGGTTTGTGTGCTGATAAATAATTCGAATGGAAATCAATCATGATGAATACGATAAACTGTTATATATTTAAAAGATACATTACAACAAGACCCATCTAATTGAAAGTACCATGCACAAGTCCTAACACGGCCACAACAAGACTACAAAGAACCATAACACGGGCAATCAGATAGTTGTCATCTTCAGGGTCTATCAGTGTGAAAATTATAACCGCCAGAACCACCGCGCATGCACTCAGCACCAGTGGTATGAGGAGAGCCTTCCGCCAAGGGTCCGGTGTTTTGAAAATGTTTAACATCCTACCCCTTTCTTTTATAATAGACCTCTAAGGGAATATGACCGTTTTTTTGACCATTGGATTGCAATGGATAAAGTTCATCATTTTATAAATTTTTTTCTTTATAACTCTCTTATAATATTATGGTATTTCAATATTTTAATAAATACAAAGTATCAGAATTATATATTCATGTATTAAAATAAAATATTAGTCTTGAAAATGAATTTATTTTGATCATGATGATATTTATATGGTGGAAAACACGGTATTTTAAAATATGTCGAATGGGGTATCGGTAATAATTGAAAAAACTATATCTTATTGGATCTCTAAAATAATGTGTTTTGAATTAAAGAAAAACTACGGGTCTTCTAAAAAAATAATTTTATAAATCAATAAGTGAAGTATGTTATAAATTGATTCTTAAATTTTAATGGTTACAAGATCCTTGTGGTTATAAATTTTTAGAATGAAATATTTATCTTAAAAGAAATAATAATAAATAAATTATATCAAATAGTACCGTTTTTTTACATAAACTAAATTGGGATTTTTTTTAATTTGGAATCTATAATTTAAATATATGTGTTAAATTGTTTAAATTTAATTTTAATGTTATATTTTTTTTTCTTTAAAAGTAAACTGTTTTTTTTTTTCTTTTTTAACCATTGTTCCTACCCGGGGAGGCCATTGCTGGCCGCACGGTTCTCCTCCGTCTGATCTCGCCTAGGAAGATCCCGGCCGTTGATGTGTTTTAAAAATTCTCAATACACTACAGCCGTCCGATCTCTCAAGCCAGATCTCAGTCATCGCGTGTTTTTTTTACTGCGAACCTCGTCGTCTTCAACCTCACGCCAGGGTCCCGCGAACCAGCGCGTGGTTTGGCCGTTATGCCTCCCTCTCTGCTGTTCACGTTGACCTCGTGCACCCACCTCCATAGGACACCGTAGGCTCGGCCTAACCCCCCTGGATTGTCTTCCTTTCAGAACGGAGAAACCCCAGTGTAAACAGGGACCTCCGGAGCCAACCCGCACCACCGCGAAACCTCCCTCATCGTCGCCTCGCCACCACACGAACCACCTCTAGTTTCACACCATGCCCCTGTGCACGACCACAACAGTGCCGGCACTACGCTGCTGGACACCAGGCCATCACCTTGTAGGGTTTCCAGGAGTTCTCGACCTCACCGGACTACCTCCGGCCACCCAGCAAGCCTCCCTCCGATGAGATTTTTTCCTTAAGCGGTAAGGGTTCCATACTTATGCGTATTTTTTCAGAACCTACCCATTCTCCTCTTTACACTTTTATATAAATGAAATACATATATATATAAATATGGATTGTTTTTACAGGTGCATACTTTCCACGCTTTCCACTCTAAGCAAACAGATGTCTTCTAAGGGGGGTTTTTCCTTCGGGTCTGCTAACATAGGGGATGCCCCCACCTCCTTATAATTTCAAAACCCCAATATACACACTTTTTATACTCGGATATATGATATGTATATATATAATATGTATTTTCAGTATATGCACTGTGTATCTCGTCTTTTGAAGACTTGGTGAGTGGCGTAGGAAATAGTAACACTATTTTTCTTTCTCTTCCTAAAAAGATTCAAGTGTTTTCTGTCCTTTGAGTTTTGCTAATATAACCCTTTGGATAGTCTATGTACATATATATATGTACATAATTTTATATATGTTTGGGTATACCCCCTTAACCTCTTTTAGTGTAAGGTATTCGAAGGAGGTTTTTTTTATTAATATTTATTTGAGTATTTATATACGGGTAGTTATGAAGGGTTTTCATTTTAAGAAAAACCATTACATAACTTATATATATATATATTTGGGTGTTTGAATATACACTTATATATATAGGTAACCATACAAAGTCTATTTCTAATATTTCCATATAATTCAGTATTTGAAATTAGGAATTATACATTTGGAAATGGTCTTTTTTTAAATAAATTCCTAACAGGTATGATCTTTATGTATGCCTTATATATATAACTATATATTTATACTAGGTTATGTATTGGAATGGAAATGTTTTTTGGTGTTTATAGTTATCTTTGAAAATTATTTTTGATGCGAACTTGGAATTTGGTTTAAGTACAATTATGTTATGGTTAAAAACAAAGATTTTACTTGTTTATGTATTTATAGTTTCATGAACATTTAAACCCCCAGGAGGTTTTGAATTTCAAAGTGAATAAATGATAAGTAGTTAGAGGTATTAAGATTTTAATTGTACGATGTTTAATTTATGAGGAAACCTATATATATAATTTGTGTATATATATCCTTATGTATGTATTTTTATGATTAATATCTGAAAACCCTAGTTTCAAGAAAAGGTTATTAATATT
The DNA here is from genome assembly GCA_963277665.1 of Viscum album. Taxonomy (NCBI): domain Eukaryota; kingdom Viridiplantae; phylum Streptophyta; class Magnoliopsida; order Santalales; family Viscaceae; genus Viscum; species Viscum album. Next base: position 2,138,810,318 of record OY728163.1, on the reverse strand, counting down.
TCTATGCATGTAGGATTTTAGTGCTTGCCTATGCTAATTTTTTTTGTGTCTAAGAGAACACCAATGAACTTGACTAATGTCACTCTTTAGATTATTTGTGTTTCTTTAATTGGATATGTACTTTCCTATTTTAAACTTCCATTAAAAGGATTTGGATTTAAGGGTTATGTTACTATGTAGAAATCCTCTATTATTTTTATACCAAACTTGTTTTAATGATTTTTAGTGAGCAGAGTGTAACTGCAAATTCTATGACCAGTGAAGAATAATAAATAATGACAAGTATTTTATTTAAAGAGGTTTATTTCCAAGTGTTGGAATTTTTAATATTGCAAGTGTTTATTATTTTTATACCAAGCATGCCACAGTAATTATTAGTGGATGCAGATTTGTTGGAAGTAATGTGACTTATGAAGAACAATAGTTAATGCCATGTAGTTCATTTCCATGTAAAGGAATTTTAGAAACTCATCATTTAATACCCCTTGCGAGCAAGTCCCACACATTCATCATTTTTTGTGCTTAAATAATCATTCTATGCACATAGTATGCTTTCTTAACCTTGCCTGCTTTTATTCCATATTTTCCATTTTATCTGTCGTGTCATGAATTTGTAAACCAATTATATAATTGATACCTTATTCATATTGTTCATTCACATGACTCAACATGATAATGAACTAAGAACTAAAGTTACCCAAAGTGGTATGGGACACCTTGGGTAATGAGAAATGAAAATGGTATTACCCAAAGTGGTATGGGACACCTTGGGTAAAATGAAATAAAAATTAAATATTCAATGTGGTATGGGACACCTTGAATATCTGACCTTATCAACATGTGAGAAATGTATGGGACTACCTGGAGTGGGGTCCGGTAAGAAGAAAACCCTCCAGGTTGGGGACTGGTTAATGTAATCTCTCTGGGTTGGAGACCGATAAAAGTAAGCTCCTCGATGCATCGTTAGTTCTCGATACAGTTAGATTGGGTTTTTACACTTAGGTCATGGAAAAAGGCCTTGACACAGAGACCATGAGTCCTTCAGCATACATTTCTTTGTTTATGACCAACCGAGTGATTACTCCGATTAGAGGAATATCCTTGGTTATAGAACCTTACCTATGAGTATCAGATTTAAAAAAAGAAACACAATTCATATGATATAACAATGTTGATGTACGTCCAGTTTTCTTTTCTAGAATTTTATTACAAATGTTTCACTACATATATTATGTCATGATGTGTTTTTTAGATAATGCGCTTGTGCATGACTCTGATAATGTTTACCCCTTGTCGTTCATTCGCACCTTTCTTGTTTATGGACACTTAAATTAGTATAACCCATGCCTTTTTATTAGCATGATTATCTTGTCTATTTAGTGGGTTCTAGCTAAGTGTTCTAGTGTGTAAGTATGAAGTTCCTTAACTGTGTTACATCAAATTTGGTTTTGTCTTGAAGTTTTTCCTTGAAGAAAACATTTTAAGTATGGAAAAGTATTTTCAAAATGGTTTTCAAAGGCTGTATTTATTTTCAAAAACCCCTTACTGAGTATTTCAATACTCACCCTAGGTTTTATGTTAAATTTTTACAGGTTGATAGAGCCTTTCCAAGTCTTGGATGTTTTTTCTTAGCTCATAAATAAAGAAGCAAAGATGTTGTCTCTGATTCTCCAGGATCTAAACCAGAAAGTTCCTCCTGATTGGTTATGATGTATGACTTTTTTGTTTCTTTTGGACGAAATAAATTACACACCATAACCATAGCACCGGCTCCGGGATACCGGGGTCGGGGCGTCATAGTTGGTATCAGAGGAATGGTTTAGGAAACCCTGGAAAATTAGGACAACGCAAAAACATTAATGTTTTACTAAGTAGGGTTTGTTCTTAAACTTCTCAGATGGCAAGACAACAAACCACGCCTAGAATCTTGACTCTTCCTACAGAGATCATAGAGACTACTGTAGCAAAATCATGCTCAACAAGTTACCAACCTTTTGTTAACATACGACTCACGTGCAAAACCCTCTATGAAATATCGAAAAGCTCGAATGTCCTTCGAATCTTCTGAGGGTCTGATGTTCTGTATAACCAAATGGCCAATGCGCTGTTTGAGAATTATAAAAGGAAAGAGAATTACTATGAGGGACTCTTCCTGTGTTTCACCATGAACAATAAATGGTTGGCCTTCCCGGCATTTGGAGAAGCTACAAAGCAGTTGGACTTCCGCGTAGTCTTTATGTACCAAATCATGTGTTTTAGCATGCTTGGGGAGCTATGTAATTTTGGATCGTTAATAGAATCCTTCAATTATGAAGTGGTTCGAGAGATATTTAGGAACCAAATCCAAGCGGATGTTGTGAAGCTTGATGTCACTCGTTCCCATCTCTGGAAAACCACCTGTATCAAACGGGAGCTTGGCTTCAACCATGATCCACTTTGCCAAAAATTTATTTGGGAAGAAGAAACCCACAAGCTTTGTTCTGCCCTGGGGATTGAGTTGAATAGTAACTTCTTTCATGGGCGGTGGAGGTAGAGGGACCTCACCAAGGGTATCAGAGGAGCTATGTGAGTATGTTAGTGTTTTTACGCTGATCGAATTGTGGGGATGCAATTCTTTTAAGAGGGGGATAATGTGACACCCCAGGTTTTATAAACTGGTCCAAGTGAACAATGTTATGTTTTTAAAGATGTCTCTTCTTTTATTTTATTTTATTTTATTGTTTGTGTGCTGATAAAGAATTCAAATGGAAATCAAACATGAAGAATATGATAAACTGTTATATATTTAAAAGATAAATTACAACAAGACCCATCTAATTGAAAGTACCATGCACAAGTCCTAACACAACCACAACAAGACTACAAAGAACCACAACACAGGCAATCAGATAGTTGTCATCTTCAGGGTCTATCAGTGTGAAAAGTATAACCGCCAGAACCACCGCGCATGCACTCAGCACCAGTGGTATGAGGAGAGCCTTCCGCCAAGGGTCCGGTGTTTTGAAAATGTTAAACATCCTACCCCTTTATTTTATAATAGACCTCTAAGGGAATATGACCGTTTTTTGACCATTGGATTGCAATGGATAAAGTGCATCATTTTATAAATTTTTTTTCTTTATAACGCTCTTATAATATTATGGTATTTCAATATTTTAATAAATACAAAGTATCAGAATTATATATTCAAGTATAAAAATAAAATATTAGTCTTGAAAATGAATTTATTTTGATCATGATGATATTTATATGGTGGAAAACACGGTATTTTAAAATATGTCGAATGGGGTATCGGTAATAATTGAAAAAACTGTATCTTATTGGATCTCTAAAATAATGTGTTTTGAATTAAAGAAAAACTACATGTCTTCTAAAAAAATAATTTTATAAATCAAAAAGTGAAGTATGTTATAAATTGATTCTTAAATTTTAATGGTTACAAGATCCTTGTGGTTATAAATGTTTAGAATGAAATATTTATCTTAAAAGAAATAATAATAAATAAATTATATCAAATAGTACCGTTTTTTACATAAAATAAATTGGGATTTTTTTAATTTGGAATATCTAATTTAAATATATGTGTTAAATTGTTTAAATTTAATTTTAATGTTATATTTTTTTCTTTAAAAGTAAACTGTTTTTTTTTTCTTTTTTACCCATTGTTCCTACCCGGGGAGGCCGTTGCTGGCCGCACAGTTCTCCTCCGTCTGATCTCGCCTAGGAAGATCCCGGCTGTTGATGTGTTTTAAAAATGCTCAATACACTACAGCCGTCCGATCTCTCAAGCCAGATCTCAGTCATCGCGTGTTTTTTTACTGCGAACCTCGTCGTCTTCAACGTCACGCCAGGGTCCCGCGAACCAGCACTTGGTTTGGCCGTTACGCCTCCCTCTCTGCTGTTCACGTTGACCTCGCGCACCCACCTCCATAGGACACCGTAGGCTCAGCCTAACCCCCCTGGATTGTCTTCCTTTAAGAACGGAGAAACCCCAGTGTAAACAGGGAACTCCGGAGCCAACCCGCACCACCGCGAAACCTCCCTCGCCGTCGCCTCTCCACCACACGAACAACCTCCAGTTTCACACCATGCCCCTGTGCACGACCACAACAGTGCCGGAACTACGCTGCTGGACACCAGGCCGTCACCTTGTAGCATTTCCAGGAGTTCTCGACCTCACCGGACTACCTCCGGCCACCCAACAAGCCTCCTTCCGACGAGTTTTTTTTCCTTAAGCGGTAAGGGTTCCATGCTTATGCGTTTTTTTTTGCAGAACCTACCCATGCTCCTCGTTACACTTTTATATACATGAAATACATATATATGTAAATATGGATTGTTTTTACAGGTGCATACTTCCCACGCTTTCCACTCTAAGAAAACAGAGGTCTTCTAAGGGGGTTTTTCCTTCGGGTCTGCAAACATAGGGCATGCCCCCACCTCCTTATAATTTCAAAACCCCAATATACACACTTTTTATACTCGGATATATGATATGTATATATATAATATGTATTTTCAGTATATGCACTGTGTATCTCATCTTTTGATACTTGGTGAGTGGCGTAGGAAATAGTATCACTATTTTTCTTTCTCTTCCTAAAAAGATTCAAGTGTTTTCTGTCCTTTGAGTTTTGCTAATATAACCCTTTGGATAGTCTATGTACATATATATATACATAATTTTATATATTTTTGGGTATACCCCCTTAACCTCTTTTAGTTTAAGGTATTCGAAGGAGGTTTTTTTTATTAATATTTATTTGAGTATTTATATACGGGTAGTTATGAAGGGTTTTCATTTTAAGAAAAACCATTACATAACTTATATATATATATATATATATATTTGGGTGTTTGAATATACACTTATATATATAGGTAACCATACAAAGTCTATTTCTAATATTTCCATATAATTCAGTATTTTAAATTAGGAATTATACATTTGGAAATGGTATTTTTTTAAATAAATTCCTAACAGGTATGATCTTTATGTATGCCTTATATATATAACTATATATTTATACAAGGTTATGTATTGGAATTGAAATGTTTTTTGGTGTTTATAGTTATCTTTGAAAATAATTTTTGATGCGAACTTGGTTTTTGGTTTAAGTACAATTATGTTATGGTTAAAAACAAATCTTTTACTTGTTTATGTATTTATAGTTTCATGAACATTTAAACCCCCAGGAGGTTTTGAATTTCAAAGTGAATAAATGATAAGTAGTTAGAGGTACTAAGATTTTAATTGTAAGATGTTTAATTTATGAGGAAACCTATATATATAATTTGTGTATATATATATCCTTATGTATGTATTTTTAAGATTAATATCTGAAAACCCTAGTTTCAAGAAAAGGTTATTAATATTTCTATGCATGTAGGATTTTAGTGCTTGCCTATGATAATTTTTTTTGTCTAAGAGAACACCAATGAACTTGACTAATGTCACCCTTGAAATTATTTGTGTTTCTTTAAATGGATATGTACTTTCCTATTTTAAACTTCCATTAAAAGGATTTGGATTTAAGGGTTATGTTACTATGTAGAAATCCTCTATTATTTTTATACCAAACTTGTTATAATGATTTTTAGTGAGCAGAGTGTAACTGAAAATTCTATGACCAGTGAAGAATAATAATTAATGACAAGTATTTTATTTAAAGTGGTTTATTTCCAAGTGTTGGAATTTTTAATATTGCAAGTGTTTATTATATTTATACCAAGCATGCCACAATAATTATTAGTGGATGCAGATTTGTTGCAAGAACTGTGACCTGTGAAGAACAATAGTTAATGCCATGTAGTTCATTTCCATGTACAGGAATTTTAGAAACTCATCATTTAATACCCCTTGCAAGAAAGTCACACACATTCATCATTTTTTGTGCTTAAATAATTATTCTATGCACATAGTATGCTTTTCTTAACCTTGCCTGCTTTTATTCCATATTTTCCATTTTATCTGTCGTGTCATGAATTTGTAAACCAATTATATAATTGATACCTTATTCATATTTTTCATTCACATGACTCAACATGATAATGAACTAAGAACTAAAGATACCTAAAGTGGTATGGGACACCTTGGGTTATGAGAAATGAAAATGGTATTAACCAAAGTGGTATGGGACACCTTGGGTAAAATGAAATAAAAATTAAATATTCAAAGTGGTATGGGACACCTTGAATATCTGAACTTATCAACATGTGAGAAATGTATGGGACTACATGGAGTGGGGTCCGGTAAGAAGAAAACCCTCCAGGTTGGGGACTGGTTAAAGTAATCCCTCCAGGTTGGAGACCGGTAAAAGTAAGCTCCCCGATGCATCGATAGTTCTCGAGACAGTCAGATTGGGTTTTTACCATTAGGTCGTGGCATAAGTCCATGACATAGAGACCATGAGTCCTTCAGCATACATTTCTTTGTTTATGACCAACCAAGTGATTACTCCGATTAGAGGAATATCCTTGGTTATAGAACCTTACCTATGAGTATCAGATTTAAAAAAAGAAGAAACACAAGACATATGATATAACAATGTTGATGCATGTCCAGTTTTCTTTTCCAGAATTTTATTACAAATGTTGCACTACATATATTATGTCACGATGTGTTTTTTTAGATAATGCGCTCATGCGTGACTCTGATAATGTTTACCGCTTGTTGTTCATGCACACCTTTCTTTTTTATGGACACTTAAATTAGTATAACCCATGCCTTTTTATTAGCATGCATATCTGGTCTATTAAGTGGATTCTAGCTAAGTGTTCTAGTGTGTATGTATGAAGTTCTTCAACTATGTTACATCGAATTTGGTTTTGTCTTGAATTTTTTCATTGAAGAAAACATTTTATGTATGGAAAGGTATTTTAAAAATGGTTTTCAAAGGCTGTATTTATTTTCAAAAACCCCTTACTGAGTATTTCAATGCTCACCCTAAGTTTTATGATAAATTTTTACAGGTTGATAGAGCCTTTCCAAGTCTTGGATGTTTGTTCTTAGCTCAGAAATAAAGAAGCAAAGTTGTTGTCTCTGATTCTCCAGGATCTAAACTAGAAAGTTCCTCCTCATGGGTTATGCTGTGTGACTTTTTTTCTTCTTTTTGAACGAAATAAATTACACACCATAACCATAGCACCGGCTCTAGGATGCTGGGTTCGGGGCGTCATAGCTCTACATGTGAAATTGGTTATCAAACCATTACAAATGAATAAAAAATGAAGTATTAATCCCAAATATGAAATCAGATCTAACTATTGTTCATTGATTCTAATATCAATATCCCAATATTTGTGTGATGTAAAAATGGTTATTTAATATTATTAAAAAATAAGTGTTCATTTTTTTCGAGGATTAACCATATAGGGGAGATGTGATTTTCACCAATTTAGATCTAAATACTATATGTGGTATTTGATTTTTTTATTCCCACCCAAACATCCTGTGATTATTATATATATTAAAATAATTAATAATTATTTTACATTAATATATATTTACTAACAATATGTATTTTATATTTCAATAAAATATACATCAGTATTAGCTAATAATAAAAGATGACATTATTTTTATTTTCTTATATTCATAAAAAATTATGATCTAAATTAAATTGAAGATGATATTTTTTTATTGTATGGTCAAATGTCTATGTGTGTGATTGAAATTTAAATAAAATATATATCATGGTCTGGTTATTTACAATACATTATGGTCTATTATTAGACACACAATGACATAGAGAGTTACACCATGTCATTGTGTTTTCCATGATAGTTTCACATGTCATACGATAATGCATGGGACATTGGTCTTCTCATACTCTAAGATATTATTATCAATTTTATTATCATATGGTGAAAATATTTATGAGTTTTACCATAAAAATTAGTTAATTAAACGTTAAACAATTAGTCAAAAATGAAATCCAAGAGTTATAAATTTTACATCTCTAGAAATTATTATAAATCTTTTTCAATATAATCGAATGAAGGAAATCTAAAAATTATCCATTTTTATCTTGTATAGAAGCTCATAATTATGTATCTATTTCATATTTCATTACATAAATGAATTATGAGAAAAAAATCCAGTTGATTAGAACTTTATATTTTATCTATCATTTATTTAATGAAGGTTTTTGCATTTTGGGGCTTATAGAAGGTTCTTACTCATAATTAAGACATTTTTACAATATATAAGTACTCTATGAGTAATTAGAAGATAATTTAGTTCCAATTTATATACAATTATTAGTGTGGTTGAGTTACAATATCCATATAAGGTCAAAATGTTTTCCTAGATTATGACATTGCTAATTTTATGTATCAAATTCTCGGGTCCTACAACAGGGTAAAATAGAAAATTTATTGTATATAATGTTATCAAAAAATTTAATGGATTTCCAAATATCACATAGAAATTTATTTACCAATATAATATGTATTGGGTCCCTTAAACAATGTTTACACCTTGAATATGATTTAAGATTGTAATATTTCAAAGTATGATTAATATTCAGCAAACAAAAAATAAATATCTTATGTTTCATGTTGTTTGAATCTCTCCAATAGATTCCATAATAAAAAACATTACACTAAACTTATGTCTAAATTGGGGTGTTTTACCTAGGATTTTTAAAATTCATATGCGCGATTAATGGGCCCTAGGATATGTTGTTAAATATTTTTAGTATATTCACCCATTTTCCAAATTGTCATATAAAAATATGTATATTAAATAATATAGGACGGAAAAATATCACCAAAAATAAGAAACTATGTTATCAAAAATTTGATTAATTGGATATCATAATAGATGAAGAAAATATTTGATTATATAGGAGAGGTGGATAAGATTGGAAATAGAGATTGAATCCCTTGTGGTAAGTGAACAAATAGATTCTTTGAAATATTCACCATGTAGTCTGACATAGACACATTGAATTGATAAACACTATTTGGAATGATTTATTTAAATTATATATTAGCTTAAAAATATTTATTATTGAGAATATTTCTATTTTTCACAAAACATGGAATTATTAGTTTTTATTATTGATAATATGTTTTTTTAAAGAATTTAAATAATCACACTTTTTTGGTTTTCTATCGGATCATTGGAAACCTTTTTTCACACCAAATCCACATAAAAGATATATATTATTATGATTCTTTTGGAATGACTCATGTATCCTATGAACTTCAATATATAAGGTTGGAAATTTATGATTAGTTTGTTAATTTCCACCAGAACACTATTCTTTGATTTCCTCTCTTTCCCAAGATCTTTTTAGGCTTAGCGAGGGTTATAATATGATGAAACTGATGTTGAGGAGGAGTATGAAGCATGAGTATCAACTTAATAAAGGAAAATGTGGTGTAGAATGGTGGTGGTGGAAATAAATTTACAGACTCAGTTTTGGTATAAATTGAATCTTCATTCTGAGGTTCAATAGAGGCATTATTTGGCCACTAAAGGATAGAAGAGAGGATCGGCGGTGACATGAAGAGACAATGTTGGTTAAAAATGATGGAAAATATGAGGTATTGTTGTTTTTTTTTGAACAACAAAATAGTTCAATACCATCTAATGTATGTTCTATATCTTAACTGGTTTTAATTTTTACACATACTGCACTACAACAAAACCGATATTCAGAGGTAGTGGTCTGGATGTGGTTTACTAAACTAGTGATAAAAAATTTATATAATTTAAAGGTTATTTTTTAAAAAATTCACTAAAATATTAAGTTTTTGTTATAAAAAATTAACATCTCCATGTGTCCCATTTTCTCCCCCAACATCTAGACCCCCCCCCCAAAGAAAAAGAACTATCGTGCTTACCATATCGCTGACACTTAGGTACCTTCTAAGACCTCTGATGTCGAGCCCCATGATCCCTCACAGATTCTTCGGTCACATCCCCATGTCTGGTCTCCCATTACTATTCTCTTTCCCAATCTCTCACCCTTGATTGACTAATCTCACTCCCACAAACTGTCCCCTTCAGATGAGACCATGTTGAAGATGCATTCAACAATGTGCCAATCAATCTTTTTCCCTAGGTTTAATCCCTCTGTTTTTGATATTTTATCTCCATTCTACCCAAACCCCTGTCTCAATTTTGTTACTCCTAAAAACACATGGGGTGATCTAATAAGGTGTATTTTTGTTATCTAGGTAGAGGATGATGATTACTAGGTCAATTATGTAGGCTCCTACTCATACAGATCAGTTGGGTCTCAAAGTAAAAGGGTTATCCTTAAGATTATATTTTATATAATTATTTTTGTGTATTAATTAGAAGATAATATGATATAATGTGTTTCGCAGAATGAATTTTTCATAGTTTCCTTTTTATAGATTTTATGGGATGTAAAAAAAGGTCATTTGTAGAGGTTTGATTTATATCCATTTTTAGTGGAATAGATGTTTTAACAATTATAGGATTTATAATTTTATCTTATTTTTTTTTTCTAAAACAAATGGTGGTATTTTGAAATGTGTAGAGGCCTCTTTTTAGGTGATTCTGAAAACTATCTAGAAAAAATATGTTTTCTGTGTTCCCTTATACATGTTCATTCATTTCCTTTTATTGGAACAATTCATCTTATAAATTTATTATAGTTTTTTTATAATGTTCCTTATTATTTTGATGTTTTAAATTTAATACGACATGATTTATTTATTCATTTTTATTTCTAATTTAAATTTTATGCTTATAAAATATTTCAATAGTGTTTATCATTGTCTTATATTAGATACAACATAGATTTATGCATTTAATCCAATTTTCACCATGAATTTTATATGGGTATACTACTAATTTGAGCCTTAAATTATTTATTTATATAATTCATATCATATATGTTAATGATTTGAATAATTTTATGATTAGTTTATTAGTTGATTAGTTTTTACTACAACTATTTTTAAGAAGGTATTTAATATTATTTATTGTATCCATATAAAATCTAATGTTAGATTATACACATTTTTGTGTAAATTATATTTTTATAAATATTGGTTAAAGGAGAATGAAATTTATGTATAAATATTGGAATTTTGAAATAATTATTATTATTTTTATAAATATTACTTCAGAATTGATTTTTTTAAGGAACTTATGAAATATAAAATTTTGGGGTCCTATGAATACATTAGAAATATAAATTGTTCTAAATTGGTCATGTGAAAATTGTTTTAAATTGGATTGGGATAAAAGTATAAATCCTTATTTTGGTAGAGTAGAAACTTTTTTTATCCTATGATCATATGATTCTAGATTATTTTTTTAAGAGTTGTTGTTTTTGGCATATGATATAAAATATCTCACACTTTCCTTTCATTGTTCACTCATTTTCTAATCTATATCATCAGAAAAATAAATATGAATTAAATAAACATAATATAAATGATATAATTTATTTATAAAAATAAAACAAAAATAAATAGTATATATAACTTATCTGTCTCATGGTTCCACATTTACATTCATTTCATATCATACCACCTACAGGGATGATCGTTATTAATTAATTATTATATTCCATGTGGTTGTTAATATTCATGATGTATTTTATAATGGTAATTAATTATTTAAAGGTGTTTCCAAAATCAGTTTTATCTCTAAAATTTGTATCTATTTTTTTAGGTCTATTTTAGGAATTGATGAAAGATATAATTTAATATATCGTTAAATCAAATTGAGACCATAAGACACTTGTCTACATGAAACGTTTTAAAAATGTGGATGTTTGGTCTGGAAAAACGAGTTATTGATGGTAGTTGACTACCTTTAACGAAGGGTATCTTTCCATATAAAGTTATTTTATAGAAAAAATTTTGATTTTAAATTTTTATCTGATGTGATTATTGATAAATTATTTTTAATTAACAATTGGAATGTTGTGTTCAAATAGTATGAAAATTGATTGGACTCTTAGGAACTTTTTGAATGAAAAATTTAAAATATAAATTGTTTTTTTATAAATGTGTCTGGCCCTCTTGAGACTCATTTTAGTATAGTCACATCCAACCAGGAATTTGATCCTACAAGGTTATTATTTTTATTGATACATCTTAGTATGTTTCTCAACAGTTGCATAATTTTTATCTTTCTTCTTTTATTGACAATATTATCCATGATTGATTTTTTCTTTTTTAACATTGGATTTTTTATACTTATAGGATTCTTCTAATGATGAACTGGGTTTTTTTCTGTTGTATATATATATTTCATAACATATTATTAGTTATTTGTTTTAATTTATTTAATAAACATTACGAGCATTATGTTATATATATTTTAAAGCTATATCACATTTCCTAGGATCTTGCCATACAATGCTAAGGGTGTAGATGAGTTTTTAGATTTTTTAATTTCTAATCGAACAATTTATGGGAGAATAAGATTTCCATGTCCTAGAAGTAAATTTATAATATTGTTTAATAGATATAAAGTTAATGAATACTTGATATTGAAGCCATTTCATTCTCAGAATTTAAGTTGAATTTGTCATGGAGAATCAAACAACAAAGTAATATTGTGAACTGGTGTCAATTGACAGAATGATCTCTAAACTTCTTGAAAAATGGTTAAAGAAATGAAAACCCATATAAAATATGCATTCAATGTTTCAAAACCACAGCATCAACATCAAATCATATCATAAAAACCATTTGAGGTTGTTAAAAATACTAACATGATAAGTGAGTTTTTGGTAATATAGGAATACCAATTAACGATTGTAAAATTTTATAAGAAACAACACTGAGAATAATAATTAATTTCTTTGTTTTGATGATGATGTAACTCAATAGTTGTATAGTATATGTATGAAATATTCAAAATATTTATTTCTAATGAAGTTTATCCATATCAAATTCTAATGTGGGGTGAAAAATAAGGCAATTTCAATGACATTGGAATTATTGAGCGATGAATTTCATGACGCTAAGATACCTGAGTCTTATTATGTTGTGAAAAAATTTGTTAAATAACTTGGTATGAATTATGAAAAAATACATGATTTCCCAAATTATTATAATAAAAATTCTGGAGAGGATTAAAGCAGCCAGGAATGAAAAAATAATCTTTTTATTATTGAATTAAATGGGTTATTTTGGAATTCTGAATCAACATACTACTATAAAGTATTATAAGATGAACACACCTTCAACATTTTTTTATTAATTTAAATTAAATCATCAATTAAAAATATTTTTCATGTCATAAAAAATTTCTGATCACATGAAGTAGAATTCCCGAGATATTAAAATGGATGGGTTAATATAACATTTAAGATATTCACAACCGTGGAATAAATTTGTTTTATTACAAAAATATTTCCCATATGATCTAAGGAATGTGAGACTTGGACTTGCTTCTGTTAGATTAAACCCAATTGAGACTTTTAGCATATTTATATAATTTGGGTGGTTTTTTCATACCTTAAAAACTTTTTCTATTGACATGTATGAAAAAAATAACAATTAACATTTTGATGTATATTCTTAGAAAAAAAAACACTTGCAAATGATATTGAAGTATAATTGTAGTATCTAATTGATCAATTACATGTGTTATGAAGAAACAATGTTTATACATATGATGCATCTTCATGAAAAACGTTCAAAATTTCATATTCTATAATGTGGACCATTATTGACATACCATTTATATGAAATTTAGCTGGTTGGATTACTTACACAGGGATCACTTGTCTTATTTTTTAATGTTATTCTGATCTTGAAAACATACCTTATTGAAAAAATGGTGCTTCAGGGGTCATCGATTATTTCATGATTAAACTCATAGATTTTGGTTGATCAAGTCAAGATTCAATGGTTCTATTGGTTATAGACACCCACCAAATTTGATGAAGGGTTATGAAATATTGGACTAAAATAGAAATATTGAAACATAATTTTGTGAGGGTATATCATTTAAATGATAGTGGGAACTGAGCTCAATGTGTATTATCATGGGAAATTGGAATGCAACAATGGAAGAAAAACATATATTATTCAAGATTTATTATTGGAAATCTAATTTCATGTGGCATCGTCTTGATTTTAGGAAAATTGAGAAAATGTTTTGTGACCATTTCATCTCCTCATTTTCTAATGATAATTGAAAATTGAAGGACTATCTCAATAAATGGAAGAAGTTAAACAAAATTAACATAATGGAAGATCTTGGGAAAGATTAGAATTGAAAGTATGCTCCAACTATCCTGAAATGAATCATCAGGATAGAGATACATTAATTCAATTTTTAAAACATGTGAAGGAAACTTATGGGTATTCAATTAACATATCAAGGTTTGTTGACTTAATTAATCGTATATTATATGGATTGAAAAGTCATAATTTATATATTTTGTATCAATAGTTACTAACATTTCAATTTCATAAATTATTACATAAAATTGTATATACTATTGTACTCCAATTATTCACATTCTCTATACAACTGTTTCAGAAAACTATACAACCATTTGAACTTAACAGCATTTAGGAGATATTTTTTGGACACTTTTTGCAATCCAAATGATCTTTCCTCATTTTTTTACTATAATTATGCTTTAAACTATTCATTTCATTGAGGAATATAAATTAGGAGTCCCTATACATTATCAATGAATGTATCCAATGGATACATACTTTAGTTATATGTTTTTTATCATATATAATCAATTATTGGAACATAATTCAATACACAATAATATTTTATTTATTTTTTCTCAAATATAACTTGGAAATTTAAAATCATAAGTGAACATTAAATTTAAAACAAACGGCTCTCTTTATGATGGATAGTTGGTAGAGGAGTGTCTTACAATCAATTCTAGAAAAAATTTTGACATTGAGAAAAAATTTCAATTGAGTTTCAAGTGCTGAAGACACATAGAATCAATCTCAACTACACGAGAAATAAAAAACATTCCACTTATTGGTCTACCAGTTTAGAGGAGCTCAATCATAATGCTTAAATAAATGGAGGTATTAAAAACACATAGATATGTGGTGATGAATAGTTAAATTGAATATCCAATTTTGGAAGAGGTAAAGATACAAACCATGAGACAAATGAAAATATGAACATGAAATGAGAAAGGTATAACAAAATATGTTAATAAATAACTTTAATAATGGTTACATTATGTTTAGGATCAAAAAATATTTCATTCAATACAAGTATTTGGTTGACGCGTATAAATTGTAAATATAATAATGTATAATACATTTTGTAGACAATGAATATAGATAATCGAGCTGTGTCGTACTTATATTTTAAGTTTCATGATTGTGGTCAAATAAAATATGCTAGAAAGTCTAATACATACAATGTGAAAGGATTTAAATATCAAATAGTTGATTTATAAGTGGGTTTTAAATTACATAATAGTGATATATATACATTTTATGATATAGTATACTATGTAATGTTGACCAATATTATATAATTATACTACCACTAAAATATATTATTTATTTAATTCAAATTCAAGTGGTTCTATATTATTAGGGGTTTTAAATGAGATTCCTTGCAATTTAATTCAGTGAACATATTTTGCTTGATGGATATCAGTAACCAAGAATTACATGGTCCTTATATCTTATAATAACAATAGAAAATAGAATATTATGTGGAATATATCTTGGATGAAGGTTTGAGTGTAGTTTTTTATTTAGAACGAAGAGGCTTGTGTGATATGGGTGATGAAGTGGATGATTTGTCATCTGACATTGAATCACATCAACATTAAGAAGAAAAATTATTTTTTCGTCATGATATTGAATATATTATTATATAAATTGTCGATTATATAGATGAAGTAATTATAGAGTAGGAAAACATCATTAATTAAAGACAATATGATCATTTGTGCAATCATCCCCTCATTTATCTACCACCTATGTTATATATGGAATCATTCATTATCATAACTATGTAAATTTTGTATGTATGTACAATTAAGCTGTTATTTATTCTATTTTTTCATCATGAATATTTTGAAATATATGTTTTGAAGTTAAATTTATTTAATTAAATGATTAGAATGCCAAGGAGGAACCGTTATACATATCTTAGTCAAATCTCGGACTATGTTCCCCAAACCACACTAACAGATGATGATCATTTATTCTTCCCCATATATAATCTAACACACCCTCCACCTTCCCCCCTACACCGTCTCTCTCATTCAATATTATGTTTCCTTCTAGAACACCCATTATTAGTATCTCATTAGTATCTAAGATAATTTCTCCCCATTCAGTATGCTATGTAGTGAGGGATCAGGTCATTACTCCTCTTTCATCATTGGAATATTGTATGGTAAATGTTATTGGTGAAAATTTTAATTTGAATAATGTTATATCACCTTTTTTTAATACTTACTATTTATTCCTCTAATATGGAAACAATGATACAGTAAATAAAAATATAAATAGTTCATATGTCTGGAATCTAAAGGGACGAAAGATATTTATCCCATTTGATTGATATGGGGTCCTGATGGATGATACCAAATGAATTTTTATACAAATGTAGTTTTATTCTATGAAAAGTACAATTCAAGAATTGGGGAACCATATAAAGATGGATGTTGAAAGGTACATCACTCTTCAGAAAGAGGTGGTAAAATTATATCATAAGAAACGTGATCTCTCCTCTATGATTTTTCATTTATTCTTGGTAGTGAAAAGATAAATCACCCAACTTAATGATCATTTGTTATAAAAAAATTCATTTTTTTTATTTCAAATTTAATTATACTTCATTATTTAATTTTCAATATAATTATCATGCATGTACTGTTTGAAAAGGTGGATTGGGGGGAGGAATAGGTTGTCGAGTAAAGTTATAAATGTGTTGATTGGGTTTCACATTGTATTTTAGGATGAAATGAAACAAAACTTATGGAACATTTTGTATAATGATTTCAAAGGATATAATTACAAACTTTTAGAGAACTACACATATCGTTTGTTCTAAATATTGTGCATTGTGATATTATTATTTAATGGGTTTATTATTATGTTCTTGTAATAGGATCTTTTATAATGGCTGAGGAGGCGGGATTGCGAATTTTTATAATGATAGAATAATTTTTTTTAAATTTGATGTTTTAGGGATGTAGATTTTTAAGCTGCATTTTTGTAATGTAATATTTAGCGGTATTGTAACACCCCGAGCTTCCATGATACGCTTCTCATTCAATAATGCAATAGCTTGCATTGTACGCAACTTCGAGTTCTAACAGACCACAACCAATCAAAATATCCATTATGAATAGTAATACCCACTTTTTTAAATTATATTTTATATATATTTTAAAATGGACTTCATTTTTGGATTCGGAATATCGAAATTAGCATATGATGAATTTTTGGTATTTTTCTAAGAACATCCAATTTTTTTATGAATAGTGAAAAATACATAAAAACAACTTTTATTATAAATATAATTTATAAGGATAAATTATACTATTGAGTGGTTTTATAGTATAATTAGAAAATATTTTTACCATTTTATCCAATGGTGGTCATTAGAATTAATTTCACTTTGAAATTGGACATAAACAATTGTCAATCTTTTGATATATATTGTTTCTCAAAAACATGCTATTTGTTGTGACAGTGGGAATTAATTATGAAATTAATTAATGAAACTTATATGTTTGGACTTTTGTAAAATAGACATCATTTTTTAATTCGGAATATCAATTATAGCTGAGGGTGAAATTTTGGCATTGTTCTGAAAAACTTCATTTTTTTATGAATAGTCAAACCACTAAGTGGAAGTTAAAAAACTGATTTTTCATTTAAATGAAACATTACCACTTATGGGATTTTATTTTTAAAAATCTGACATACATGGTTGTCATTAGGAATTAAAATGTGGTTCAATGGGATTAAAATAATTTTTTGGTGAATAGTATCTTTTAAAATTAATTAATCGCGATTAAAGGTAATTAGTAAAATTTAAGGTAAAAATGGTATTATAAAAATATGAAATGTCCTTTACAATTGTCCTACACCTATTGTATGAGTCATGGACGATCAATAAAATCCATGGTGCAACTTGGTGACCCTATGGAGCCACATTGGTATGAAAATTACATTAAAAACATTTTATTTAATGTTAAAATAAAAATGTCACAAACAAGAGTTCTTTTACTAAAAAAATATTTAAAATGGGGTTATACAAGTCATATTTTTTACTATAATTATTCATTATAAAGCTAAAATTCTTTCCTACATAATGATAATTGTTTTATAATTTTTAACACAAAATAAGTAAAATTATTTATGACACCATGATGATGCAGCAATTACCTCATTAATTAACGATTTAAATAAAATGAAAAGATAATGTAAAATACAAAGCATACACTTGTCAAAAACCTAATGTATGAGTATATTTCGAACCCTTATCACCTTATCCTAGAAATATATCATTGCGGGACCTTTAGAATCCGAAAATCATTTCATAATAAAGTAACATTTCAATCATTCCAAGAGTGCCCCTCCTCTCCTCTTATAAAAGGCCCCCACCTCTACCACCTTATTCACACCATCAAGCCATTTGGCTTGGTCAAACTCTGCCCAAATACTCTCCCAACTTCCCTCTCTTACTCCTATAAGCCTCACTTTGGGAATAAATATTCCCTAGGAATCCTTTGTCTCAAATCAAAAAGAGTTACCTGATTTTAAGGTAATGTCTTCTCTTGTGTTCTTTTATTTTATTTTTCTTCTCCAACCCCCTAAACTCTTATTATTCATTTCCTTTGTAAAAAAACAAGAATCCTCAATATACTAGGATTTTTTTATAATAAGTATTCGATCTACACTTACACACACCTACATATAATGGTTAAAGAACATATTGTTTATGTGGATGGCGAATTTCTGCCTCACGAAACGATGATTGTTCAACACTCATATAACACCTCTATTGGTGGCCATATTGATGACATTATTTTTCATATATGATATATATATTATGTTTATGTTTTTTGTATGCTTCGGTATTTCTCATTTATTTCATACATTATGAATTCCATTATGGGTAAACGCGATAATTTCATTTTAGGAAGTGCGGACTATCGCCCCCTCAAAGTGATTTGAATCATTAATGCAATATGTGGGATGTATGAAGGATGGAGTAAATGATATTATATATGACATTATACTAGAATTATAATACACCTTTATACTATTATGATTTCATTCAATTAAATACGAAATATAAATGAAAGTAGCATTCATGCGTACATACGGCTTACCGTCTCCATGAACGGTGCATTTCATTTATTACCTCTAAATGTTATTTATATTATAAATTAATGTATATATTGGATATATATGATATATTTGATATCTACATAATGAATATAATTCTGTATATAATGGATATTTTACCACATGAACAACTTGTAATTATAAGAAGTTTATTGTTGACTCAAGTACCAAAGATCGACAAAATGACCGTTATTAACATAAATGATTACATAATGTTCATAACATGGTAATAAGTGATATAAAAGGAATAATGAACGTGAAAAAGGTTCTTATGTAAATATAAATTAACTCTAGTTTATTATTCAGGATGTTAATGAACGGGGGAGTCAAGTCAGACACAAGGTAAGGGAATTTCATAACCCAATTTCCATTCTTTGGGTTAATCTCCTACTTTCAAATTATGTCATGATATTATTATGTCAAATCCTGTATTTTTTTACTTTCTTTATGTGTACTTATAGTGAATACACATAATAGATCTATTTTATTTTAAAAATGATCTTTGTAAGAACTTCGTCTAAATCTCCTTTCATTGAGGCATATTTGGTTTTATACACAACGATCTTTTATACGGTGTATAAACCCCTTTGAATTTTACATTTATTCAAAAGGTATCTATTTTATATGAAATGTTTTACTAAACGACAAAAAGGAATGATTTTCTAGCCGTACATATGCGGGGACAATGACTTCTCTACCACCGTGACTATTATTTGAGTTTCGGCTTCCTCTACAAGACATAACATTTTTTAAATTAAAATTAAATACAAAGTTTTAATTTTCTTTTATTTCGGTATTGAAAATGGTTTTGAAAATGTTTTATTATATCAATGTGTTGTATTGTGATTGAAATGTGGAAATGTTATGTTTCCTTTATGCATGTATTATGTGATACGATTATGTTATGGTTTATAATATGTTAAAACATATTCATATGAGGAATGCATTGGACTTAATAAGTGATGGGTGGAGCCCGCTATAGCTCTTCGATGCATCGGTAGGTCTCATGAGACAAACTAGTGTCTTGGAACGATGCCTTGACAAAATCATATTTCTAGTCTTGGCACGAGGCCTTGGCTACGTGGTTTTGATAGTTTGGCATTATGCATTCCATCATTATGAAAGTTGTTATTGATATTGCATGTGATTATTCGACCAGTAGAATATCCATGTGAATAAGTAAATGACATTATCTCATTTTACTTTTTCCATATTATGTTGAAGTTTATGTTTAAAAGGATTTTTTTTAGTTATATATTGCCTTAAATGTTTATGTTTATTTATGAAAGCTTCCGCTATATTGTTATCCTTTCTGAGAATCTGAGCTCACCCCATTCAGTGTTTTAATTTTTCCAGGATGTGAAGAAGTATATTATGAATGACATGCAGGGATAGTATGAGGGGATATGAAGACAATATGTTGTTGTAGTTTTGTTTTACTTTATGATGTAATGTACGACTTATGAATGTATCTAGTGTTTCCAAGGCTACTAAACTAATCGGTCTTTCATGACTTGATCTTTTGTGATCATGCCAATGTTACGCAATAACGCACCGACTCTGGGTAGCTGGGGTCGGGGCGTTACAGTTGGTATCAGAGGTAGTTTAGTACTAACCTTGGAAGCTAGATTTAGATAAACTCTAGTTAGTGCTCATATCCCGAAGATAGACTTTGATAATTGGTATATAAGAACTTCCTATAATTTTGGTATTATAAAGATTTTGTGAGTTTTCCAAGAAATACATCCCTGTCTGGATACGAGCAAGTAGAGGAGGCTCTGGCACAGATGTACCTATGGGTAAAACCCGAAAACACCGCTTTGAGCTAGACTCAAACGGGAACTCGTGCACGATAACAGGCCTAGCTGCACTCTTGGTTATGACACTCCCTGGGAATATGCTTAGGATAATTATCATTTTCATTAAAAACCATTATGAAGGGTTATGAGTATATACTTCCTCAATGAAAACATTTTTATGATTATGGATTTTATCAATTAATAGTTCAATTTATGTTAAGTATAGAATTATGTATTTTGATTCATAAACTAATCTAGTTTATGACATTGTTTAGAAATGGCGCGTAGTGGAAGGAATGGAAACTGTATCAATGCATAGACTCCATGTAGGGATTTCCCTCCTGCTCAAGATAATTATTGTGGAGCTGGAGATACAACTGACGCTGATCAACTTATTACCATACTGGGACAACTCACTCAGGTTATGAATAATAACCTTACTAGAATGGAGAACCCTTATCTGCAACGTGGAGGATCAATTTTAGACCGATTCATGAGGGAAAAACCGCCAACATTTAATGGGGGTACAAATCCATTAGTAGCTGAGCAATGGATAAACTCCTTAGAGAAAATATCCCATGCCTTGTGGAGTAGCGAAAGGTAGGAGGTTATCAGGGAAGTTTACTGCCTCACTGGAGATTCCGATCAATGGTGGTCATTGATTCAAAATACAATGAAAGATGAAGAAGTATCATGTATGTAATGGAGAGAGTTCAAAGATATTTTCATAGAAATATACTTTCCTTGTGACCATAGAGAGTATATGGAAAGAAAAATTCTTGAGTCTGAGACAAAAGGAGGATGAGACTGTCGCAAAGTATGAGGCCAACATTACAAGGATAGCGAGGTATGCTGCAGATTATATACGTAACCCAAGAAGTACGATTGATCGTTTATTTGATGGGTTAAAAACATTTATCCTTCGATCATTAATATCACAATCCTTCTCATCGTACGAAGATATTGTCTCGTGTTCTATCAAAACAGAAAAGGAATTATCTAAATCTTATGACAATAAAGTAAATCAAGAGAAGAAGAGAACGATGGAACAAGAGACAGATAAAGGGAAAAAGGGAAAGAAACATTTTCCATTATGTGATAATTTTGGGAAGAATAACCCAGGTACATGCCTAAAAGGAATGGGAGTTTGTTATAAATGTGGAGAAAAAGGCCACCAGGCTCGTGATTGCAAGGGAAAGAAAGAGGGAATCAATTTGGAATGCTACAATTGTAGGAAAATAGGGCATTATGAAAATGATTGTCCTAAGCGCCAAAGAAACATACCTCAAAAAATTACAAGGGATCAAGGCCAAGCTTATGTTGTTGCTCAGATGAAGTTGAATAATTAATATATTTGTGTTTTTGGAATCATGGATTATATTCTAGTTGTAAGAATAATGTGATATATAAGTATTGTACTGTAGTACTTGTTTTTTTCATTAAGGTTTTAATATGATGAAGGTCATCATATTTTAGTATGTGAAAATAAGAGGAACTTTACATTGTTTGAGGAATCTGATGATACAATTGATTTTAGAATTTAGAGACCTTTTAGAGAAATTCTGGATAGAGGTATTTTGGATAACTAGAATGGTTGGAATGAATTAAGTTGAACTTTGAATAGTACTGTTTAAGTTTAAAACATTTCTGAAGATTATTTTTGGAATATTATAACACTATAGTTTTAGGAAATGGACAACCTGCAGGGTAGGGCATAACCCGTCACGTCGGACAAAGCTACAGGAATCGAACCCACAACTATAGTACGACAGTCCTTTATTACCTAACACTAGCCTACAAGAAGTCCCTGGTTATTAAAAAATAGTTTTCCAAATATAAATGTTATGTGGTAATAATTAGAACCTTATACAATTAGGATAAATAGAATATTTTTGAGTTCTGTTACCATTTGGAGTGAAAGATGGGTTTTTGGTAAAAAGTTATGAAAGTCTACATGACAAGTAAGTATATTTCCTTACATTCTTAGTAAATATCTTAAATAAATTCCTCAACTTTATGAAAGGTATCTTAAAACAGAAACATTGTCGGTTATCATTTCCAACTGGGGATTCAATGATTGTTTAACCAATCACAAGTTTGTGATTTTTATATTGTAAACTTTATCCTAATCCTGTTTTCTACAACTCTCCATCAGACATTTCTAGTTTGTTTTTCTTCTATATCCATATTTTCATAGAATTCTAGTATGGGCTATCTCGGGTGACCTTTGTACCTCTCTTTCTTTCATTTAATGTTATATTTTTATTAACCTTATTTCCGATGTGGGTTTTCCACAAAGGTATTTTCTATTTTCAAACTTTTATTTTAAAGAAAAATATCAAATTGCGAGGACACAATTTATTTAAGGATGGGAGAATGTAACACCCCGAGCATCCACGATACACTTCTCATTCAATAATGCAATATCATGCATTGTACGCAACTTCGAGTTCTAACAGACCGCAACCAATCAAAATAGCCATTATTAATAGTAATACCCACTTTTTGAAATTATATATTTTTTATTTCTAAATGTATTTCATTTTTGGATTCGGAATATCGAAATTATCCTATGTTGAATTTTTGGTATTTTTCTGAAAACTTCCAATTTTTTTATAAATAGTGAAAAATACTTAAAAACAAATTTTTTAATAAAAATAATTTATAGTGATAAATTATACTATTTAGTGGTTTTAAATTATAGTTATAATATATTTTTACCATTTTATCCAATGTTGGTTATTAGAATTAATTTCACTTTGAAATTGGACATAAACAATTGTTAATCTTTTGATATATATTATTTCTCAAAAACACGCTATTTGTTGTGACAGCGAGAATTAATTATGAAATTAATTAATTAAAATTATATGTTTGGAATTTTTTAAAATAGATATTATTTTTGAATTCAAAATATCAATTATAGCTAAGGATGAAATTTTGGCATTGTTCTGAAAAACTTCACTTTTTGATTAATTGGAAAACCACTATGTGGTAGTTAAAAAACTGATTATTCATTTAAATGAAACATTACCACTTATGTGATTTGATTTTAAAAAATATGACATACATGGTTGTCATTAGAAAGTAAAATGTGGTTCAATGGTATTAAAATAAATTTTTGGTGAATAGTAACTTTTAAGTTTAATTAATCGCGAATAAACGTAATTACTCAAATTTAAGGTAAAAATGGTATTACAAAAATATGAAATGACCTTTAAACTTGCCCTACACCTATTGGATGAGTCATGTCCGACCAAGAAAATCTATGGGTCAACTTGGAGACCCCATGGAGCATCTTTGGTAGGAAAATGACATTAAAAACTTTTTATTTAATGTTAAAATAAAAATGTCACAAACATGAGTTCTTTTACTAAATTTGTTTTTAAATGGTGTTATTCAAGTCATATTTTTGTCTATAAATATTCATTATAAATATAAAATGATTTCCTACATCATGATAATTGTTTCATAATTTTTAGACATTAAATAAATTAAATTAATTATCAAACCATGATGATGCAGCAATTACCTCATTAATTAACGATTTAAATAAAATGAAAAGATAATGTAAAATCCAAGGCATATACTTGTCAAAAACCTATTGGATGAGTATATTTCGAACCCTTATCATTTTATCCTCGAAATATATCATTGTGGGACCTTTAGAATCTAAAAATCATTTCGTAATAAAGTAACATTTCAATCTTTCCAAGAGTGCCCCTCCTCTCCTCTTATAAAAGGCCCCCACCTCTACCACCTTATTCACACATTGAAGCCATTTGGCTGGCCAACCTATTCCCAAATACTCTCCCAACATCCCTCTCTTACTCCTAGAAGCCTCACTTGGGTTTACACTTTGTAGAACATAGGTGGGAAGTTAATACATGGGTATGGAAGAAAAATACAATCATCACATTCTGATGGATAATGATAGGGAACAATGTTTGGAGAAAGTTAGCAATAATAAATCCATAAATCATTGATTACTTATGGGACCATCTGATTTATCTGATAAAAATATACAAAGATAACATTTTTTGTTTTCAAGATCCCCTCCATAATGTTGCATAAATTTTACATGAGAATAAATAATTACTGGATTTTTGTACAACATCACTATTGTTCGTGTCCTAAACAATATCCACTTCATCTCTTATTTAAATAAATTTAGTTTAGTTATTCATTCTTAAATTGTTAACATATCATGTGCTATAATGATATATACTTATATTTGTCTCAACAAAAAGTAGTGTATGGTTAATAAAATATACAGAAGTCCACCTATTGTGAAATAATACATTAATATAACCAATATAAAATGTAATATAACTTATAAAATCCATATATGTGTAACATTTCTATCATTTCGAAAATATATATTTTAAAATTTAGAAAGAGGTGGACTAAATCGACCTAACAATTATATCTCATATCTCATAAACTAGTTCCTTGTGGTCACATTCCAGACAAGTTAATACTTTAATCATGTATTTTCATGAAACAATGTGATAAAATTAATTACTAGATAACACTAGTGTAAACATGAATTATGTAAAAATTAACTCTTTCCAAACATAAAAAATACAAAAAAAATAAATATACTCAAACCATGATATCACGTTGAACCTATATCAGTCATGAGCTCATTAATACAATCAAACATCTCTTTATCTCTTTATCTCTTCATTATGTGGATATAATGTGAATTCAATAGATATGTCTATCACTTTACATTGTTACCAATAACATATAATTATGGAAAACCACAATGGACCAACACATAGATATTATAATATTCCTAAAAAATATATTCAACCACACTATCTTGTAATCACATTACAAAAACACTCAATCATTCAAACACTGAATTTTCATACTCAACATGTCCAATAGTGATCACATGTTATGTTCATTATTCTTTGGCATAATTAGGTTTTTGCAGCGATCATCATCATTTACTGTTGGATTTGGGAAATGGTTACAATAATGCACCATTTCCATGCACTTGTAAAACTGAAGTGTGGGTGGTGCATTATTTGTAATCTTTTTTCTATTCACATCATTAGAAAACTTTATCCCATTACTTCGACACTAAACTAATCAATGATCATCATTTATACACATAAAACATTTTCTTGTCCTTTTAATACACTATCATCCAAACATCCTTCCACACATTGAGCATAAGGAAATATTCATTATCTTTTCACCGTTGTTTTGATATTTTTCCTTCAACTCCATAGTTCATTTATTGTAAAAACCTTGATATTGATATGTAATTCCAACATCCTTTTCGACCTTGATAGATCAAATCTAAATCACTTAATAGCTAATAAAGACTCCAATAGATAATACCCTATCAGTTATAGGTTTTATTCCATTGAAAAATTGATTTACATTACATTCATGTTGGATGATAAAAGAAAAATAATACCATGTATGTCTTGTAAAATATTCCTTTTATGTACCAAAAAATTTATCATTCTTTTTATAAAGAGCAAGGAACTCCTTTTCCACCTTTTTTAAAAGAATATGACAGAAGTACTTATTGAAAAATGAGTTCTTTAACTAATCCCAATTCATGGATTCTATTTTATCTTTCTTCCTTTTATTCATAATTAGAGTCCATCACTGGTCTTCTTCAAATTATAAATGATAAATAGCCAAAATGAATTCTTCATGTTCAGAAAAGTGACTGATAGAAAAGAACTTTTCAATGGTATTGATCCATTGTTTAGTAACCAGTAGATCATAAGACCCACTAAAATAAGGTGGATGTTGCCTCATGAAGGACTCAACACAATGTTTCCCCCTTCTCTTCTCATTTTTAAGTTCATAATGATTCATAGCATGTGTAAGTATGGAAATAAGTTTTTTAATTCTATATCTAATGAAAAAAAAATCAGGAGGAAAATAATTACATTTCTCAGTGCATTGATGATTAACATGGTTTTTTAGAGTTCCATCTATTGTTAAAAACCCATAAATAACAATGTTAGAGTACAAAATAATACTGTAAAAACAACATAATCCAGGGGGAGTACTTTCAATATCTATCGTATTTGGTTTTATCATATGTTATTCTTTATAGTTACCATAATTATAGGATTTTAACCTATAGTTATACTTACCCTTAGGAACATCCTTAGACATAACATATAAATTTCTCTAGAGATCTCGCAAAATGTTTTGCTTCATATTTCGTAAAGGTTAACTAAACCATGTTTCTGATAACACCTCTAACAACCTAAGAATGATGTACATGGAAATTAAATTAAATTTTCACAATACTAAATACATTGCCCAAATATATTCCCAAATATTTTATTATTTTATTTTCTTTA
This sequence comes from Viscum album, assembly GCA_963277665.1. NCBI lineage: Eukaryota > Viridiplantae > Streptophyta > Magnoliopsida > Santalales > Viscaceae > Viscum > Viscum album. Next base: position 2,138,782,846 of record OY728163.1, on the reverse strand, counting down.
GAAACTTTGAACATAATCATTTACCTCGGTGAAATATCTTGAAAATATCATATATAGAATTTCCTCTTTTATTTTCCTACTTAATATCATTCTTTATATCTTCGTGAAAAGAAAAAATACAAATGGTGAACTCAAATTCTATGTAAAAGAAATCATGGTGAACATAAAAACCCATATACATAATAATGTAAAAAACAGGAACATAATGTTTAAATATTAAAATCATGAGCTGTGAAATAAATCAAGGTAGTACATAAGGAATAGATCATAAAATAACATTAACTATGATAAATTATCATCAAAATAAAATATTAAATTGAGTAAAACATATAATAATAAAATATTATTTACATTGTATCCAAGGAATTGCTTCTGAGGCAATCAAAGTGGAAAAATTCCATTCCTAAACAAGGTTTACATGCCGTTGTAGCCAGGTATTACTAAACCAGAATTGCTAACCATTATAGCCTAGTATTAATGAACTAGATTTACTTTTAATTCCAATATTGTTTATCTCATGAGATATAAATATTTACGCATTTCATTAGAGTGAGATATAGGTATCACCCATATCATAGTGAAATAATTCTTATATGTTCCACAAACCATAAATCATTCATTATAGCATCACCCTAGAAATAAAATGGGTTTCTTAAATATCATTATTTCATAACATAATACATATAAAAAATCATTCAATAATTAAAAAAATCAAATCATAGTAACAATCGGGATAGAAACATAACCCTATTTAAATATTTTTATCTTCAATGGAAAATAATTTCGATAAACCCATTGAAATTAATTCTTGGTGAAAATATTGTTTCTTCTTTAAAATGTTTGATTTTCTAAAAAAGACATGAAATTTTAAAATAATTGAGTTTATATGATAATTTAATTTAATAAATTTAAATTAATCTTCATAGAAATAATTTTTTATATAGTCATGAAAATCTGATCATGCTGTATAATTTCAAAAAAACATTCTTCTCGTACTCTTGTCGAAATATTCAAAAGCACCTCATATGAAAATCAAAAGAAATATTCCTTCCATGTTATTCTATAAAAATTCACCAATGTGTATAATTGTCTTTAAAAAATTTATAAGAATAGAATTAAAATTATATTTTTAGTAAGAATTGATGTGAAAGATAAGTATACACTACTAAATACTTACATATTAACAATATTAGAAAATAATGGGATTGCGAAATTATCCCTTAGGTTATGTCTAATATTATTCATTTTTAATCAAAAATATAGTATCAGGGATTTTAATATAATAATAAATTTTAAAAAAACCATAATAATATTTATTATATGATATATGATTCGTTTATGACTTTATATTACCCATATATTTTTCAATTCAATGGTAAAAAACATTTTGGGTAGCAATCGTTTTAGTTATTGTACATGTTTTGAATTGTTATTCTTGATCTTTTTTCTTTGATAAAGATTTAATTACTTATAGAATAGTAAAAATTGATTTATATATAATATATATTCATTATATGAATGTATATAAAATATTGATAAGTGAAATAAAATACATCATTCATGGAGATGGTAGGTTGTACATACGCATGAACATTATTTCTGTTTCCATATTGAATTGAATTGAAGAATGTAAATGAAATATATTTACAAAAATATAGTATCATTATTATGTCATATATTTCATTATTATTTATTATATATATTTTATAATCATTCATGAGTGGTTAATGTGGATAATGAATCCCATCGCGTCATTGATATAGTAAGTCGTACGTTTTCATGTGTGATGATATTATTCACTAGATGGTTATCTGTTATAGAATTGGATGATATATTAATTATAAAAATTATTTTAAATGTTATATTAATTATTTAAATCCATTATAATATTCATTAAACTATTCCAAATTAATTATTTTTGATTAATAAATTACACCACTGTGTGGAGATGATAAGGCATACGTACACACACATGGTGATATTGAAATTCATAGGATAGATAAAAGGAGGTATAATTTTATACCATAATTATAATATAATCAAAAAAATGTATAAGTTACCAGATTTATTACATTATTATGGAATCAACATAGAATGTTGAAGTAGAATGATCAAAAAATTGAAGGAGGTGAGAAACCTATTACCACTTTTTCGAGTATCTTCTTTTGATTTTCTTAAAATGTCTCCCTAGGATGTTTTTATGAGAAATGTGTATCCACTAGATATAAGTTATGAATTTTGGGCAATTATTAGGTCATATGTTGGTCGAGTCAAATGGATTTAAAGGTGTGAGTATGTAGGTAGTGGTGGAGGACTTTTATTAGAAGAAAGAGGGGCACTTTATGAATATCAAGAATTATTATTTTATTATAAATTGTTTTTCAGCTTATAATGCCCCCAAAACAAATTTTTTTAGAATATAATATGATTATGTGTCTAAATTTTCAGAAACATTTAATGTTAAAAATGTTTTTATTTTATTTTAAACTTTATCATTTTGATTTATCCTTATTTATTCTATTTAATTATATTTGTAGAAATAATATTCTAAATATTAAATGGTTATAAATATATACTTATATGTTGTAACTTTTCCATAATTTTATACTTTATGAAATCTAATACTAAATAATATTTACTATATAATTTTAAATATATTTGTTATTTTTAAATAATTTAATAATATATTATTTTTACAAAATATCAATAGTGTCAATTTTGACACAATTCATTTATTTGACATTAAATAAAATCCAAACATAATCTAAATTATAAAAAAATTAATATAGTTCAAACATGTCATATTCACCTTGAAAAATCATGGAATCCATTAATTTGTCAATATGGAATTTATTAAAAAAATTAAAACAATTTACTTGTTATTCCTATCAATAATAATATTTCTAAATCAGTAATGTGTATTAATAAATGTTAATTATTTAGCCTCTAAATATTATAAATCAATTCACATGATGTAGATAATTGCATTATGATTCTATAGATTATTTAGGTTTGATGTTTTATTATGTTTATAGATATATTAAAATTATTATACATATAAGATATTAGAGTGTGACTTGTTGTCACTTTCATTTTTAATTATTAAAATTACAAATATTTCATGGAAAAAAATCTATTAAATGAATCAATTCAGAACGTTATATGATATTGGTCTACTTGCATTCATCCAATAAGATATTTGTAGGTGTTGGGATAATTTTCTAATCTTTATCATATTTTTTGTTAGCCTAACTTACAATGTAATCTCTAACTATAGTAAATAAAAATTACTGAATTTACTATTATTAATATCCAAAAAAGAATAAAATTAAAAAATTTACATAATTTAGACCCACTTATTCCAAATATAATAACTTTTTTAAAAATTAAAAACATACAAGTTTAATTAATTAATTTTTGATTAATTCACGTTGTAAAAACAAGAAAGAAGGTTTTTAAGAAGTAAAAACATTGAAAAGATTGACATGTTTTTATGTCCAGTTTTAATATAAAATTACATCCAATAGATAAAATTGAATTAAATGAAAAAATATAGTCCAATTAAACTTCAAAACTAATTAAAAATATTATCTAACTATATAATTAAATTATAAGAAATACCAGTTTGGAATTAAAAAGTAGTATTTTTCAATATAAATTCTTATATTATTTTTTTCAAAATAATTATAAAAATTCAAACAATGTAAATTTTAATATCCCAATTCCGAATAATATATTTATATTTTAAAATATCATATAAAAAATTTGTTAAAAATTAGAATTATAATTGGTGTTCCATCAAAAGGTAGAAAAACTATATTTTCTGATTAATACTTATCTAGTGAATAAAATTGAATTGGTTTTTATATAATGTTCTAGAAAATATATAAAATTAATATTAATGTTATATAAAATTTATAATGTTGTTAATACTATTTATAATAGGTAGTTTATGTCCCATTAAATAATAATATTTTAAAAATACATCTTTGTTTAGGAAAACTCTGTATTGCGTACAATGAAAGATATTAAGGAAGGCCGCTCTAGGGTGTAATGAAATCCATGTATGTGTAGTAGTTAGTGAAAGATTCCATTATTGTTGCGTATAATATAATCTAGAAAAATTCCTTATACACTAAATTAAATCTATACTAAGTGTTTCATGAAATGAATTCTATCAAAAGAACTAGAAATTTTGTGTAACACAATCCATGTATTTTTTTGTGTATAAACAAAGATAATATGGTTTCGCGTATAAAACAAGATAATATTGGTGTAGCATAGAACACAAGATATCTATGGAATTAAAAATAATATATTTTATAGAATCTTGGGGTGTTACACTAAAAGTGTGTAAAACATCTTAAATACAAATGATTGCATGTACTCAACCCATATTCAGTGATGAATATTAAAATCAGGTGGAGAAATTATGTACTTAAAGCATTTATGATTAGTATACACAATAAAACAATACCTGAACAAGTAATGTTATGAATATTTTAATGTATGAACCATCACTTCCAATTCATGATCATGCATAGGTTAGTTTATTTTATTAGGAATCATCTTCCACGGAACCTAAATGCAACCCAATCATACATCATTAAAACTACTCCGACCACAAAAACATATGCATCATTGAACACAGTATATTTCTTACATGACTCATATAAGTTATTAATCATTATCACATGATTTAGACCATTCAATATTTTATTTCATTCATGGTCAATAACGAATGTGGTGCTGTAAAATAGGGAATTTTTTTATGATACTTCTGTAATATCCTATCAATCCCAGGAACATTCTAACTTCAAAAAAAAATTGGATACTCCCAATACACAACTACCTACATTTTATTCAGGTCCACTAAAATTCCATCCCCATAGAAAATTATACCTAACAAACTCACCCTATTGATCTATAAATAATTTTTTAATCGATTGGTATATAACCTATGATTTCATAGTGTACTAAATTTGAGATATAGGAAATTCACCTGATCATCATGGGTAATAGAGTATAAAAATATGTCCTTGAGAAATAAAACTACAAACTGATATATTCACAGGTTAAATACTCAGTTCATTTGGACCAAAACACTGATGGTGAATTCTTTATGCCGAACGACATCACAAAAAACTCATAAAACTAGTACCTTCTCAGGAAGGTATTCAATGGTACGTAAATTTTTCTCACCCTCAACTAGTGATACCCCAAATCTTAGATAAATTTTATAAAATTGGGAAGCACCCATCACCTAGTCAATGAGAACATCCATTCTTCGAAGAGAATATTTTTTATTTAATGTTGTCTAATTCATATTTCTATAATCGAAATTCAACGACAAAAATCTTAATAATTTATTGGAAAATAGTATTGGTGTCCCCCAAGGTTATGTACTATGTTGAATATAACATTTAATTTACAACACCTCCAATTGATTTTTATGTTCCTAGAGCTCTCTTGGTGACATTATTTATAGTGGAATGGAAGCTGGTGCTTCTCCTAACAACAGATCTATCGTGAACTCAACATATATATCATGTGGAATCCTTAAGAATTTCTCAAGAAATAAATCATGAAACTAACCAACCATAGGAGTAAAAAATTTCTCTTCTACTCCCCCATCATCAATCATAATACAAGCCACATGGGTTGTGATTTCACAAAACTACTGATAAACTGACCCTGTACGGACCACCCAATCAACCCACTCCCCACAGTGGACATATGTGTATCCCTCAAGAGAAATGATTGGTACCAAATGATTCTATCAATAAATATGTTCTTGATATAACACTAATAATACTATACAAATAAATTAGATAATAACCTTACATCTCAAGAACCAAAAATTACCATTGAAAAGGGTTCCCACCAACCTCAAAGAACACATCTTACATTGCATGATATCCTTCATTCATACCCCTAATGGTGTATCAATCGACATTACCACACATATGTGTTCCACTTAAAAACTTGAAAAGAACCCCAAAATGAGAAGACAAAATAAATATGAGGAACATGAGTTTAAAAAAACTAAGAATTGTATTGCCAGCTATGCTCTAACCGCATGCCTGGTATGGGGTGATCAACCCCCACCATGAACTCTTCACTGGCCTTGAGCCTCCCCCATTACCAACATATTGAGAGTTCCTACAAAACCTCCACACGTGTCATATTTTTTCAAAAACTCCGCACTCAACTAGTGGTTATGTGCACTGAAAAAACATGTGTATAGGTGTGCCACAATAATGGAAAAACCCCTAATCGCCACTCTAAGAGGCTAATCCTATCTTCTGACTACTCTAAACACTCTTGGCCTCATGAATATTTCCGAAGCCAAACTTCCAAGCCATGAAATATTCACCACAAGTCCATAAAACTAGAGACACCAACCCACCACCTAAATAATCATTTATTATCACTTCTAAAATAAGGGATTAATCCACTAAATTGGAAAAACTCCTCATGCAAAATATTTTCTGATGAGATTTTATCTCATGTAAAAGCCCATCCTAAAAATGACTTTCCATTATGCGCTCATTCCCTTCTAACATTAGAACAATACCTTTGAAGTCTATGGGACAAAATGCATAATACATCACTTATATTGATCCCAATGTGAACCTCATAAACTCTACATTCTACTCCTGTATCATTTTATTTAGATAGAAATTCTCCCAATAAATTGTTTATATGTCTTTACATAGAATACAAGCATCCTTCTAAGTATAAACTTGAATATACCATAAACGCTTTGTTTATTCTCATAACATGTATTCCTATATATTTATTCTTGTCTCTTCAGATGTCTCCAAGTGGTCTAAAATCATATTGATGGACTATATCCATAACTCTACTACCTCGATTCCACCCTCTCCACAAGAAATAATAACCCATTTCACATACTCTATACCAATGTATATCACCACGATTGGAACACTACCCTCTACAATTTTTATCACGGGTCATAGCTAAAATAGTGTCATCCAAATTATATATTTACATATATTTTATTATTCACCTTTCAGAAATAAATTTCAATACACACAACACAAAATTTCCTCACTAAGCACATTTCCATTTTACAAATATTTTTACAATCAACATTTTATCTCATATAAAACCCATATCATAACACAATTCATTAAATTTTATGTCACACTTCTTCCATTATCCGATTTTAATAATCTTTTTAGGCACTATCACTTCATGTATTTAGGAAAGTAAAGTTCATAATTTCCTTCATGTACCACACACCCTTCCCATGTGTCCTTATCATGATCAATTGTACCTATATTCCTAGGTGCTTATTATTATGAATGAGTGAAAAAACACATGCCATATAAATCAGGAGTAAAATATCAAAAATCAATCACATCAAACAACAAGTGATTCACCCAATAGTGAAATATCATTTAAATCCAAAGACACATATCCAGAACAACATTTCCCACACATTGTACTAGGTGGTTCCCCTATACATGGGTAAGCTACTCCCAAGAACATGCTCAGTACTGAGGCCTAAAACATCTTAATATCCTATCTTCTACCCTAAGTAGTAATTAAATGAAAATAACCACTCTAATACAATTTATTAATGACACAAAACTAGTATCCACTAACTAGTTTTCTGATTCAGGACACAATATAACCTCAAGTGTGACTCCCCCTAGACCAAAAGTTATCGAATATCATTGAGGGTCAAATAAATCATGTTGGAGACTATAAATTCGTTACTACATTAAGACACATCATATGACACAATAAATAAGCAACTAAATTCAATAAACCTCGAACATGCATTGTTTGTCATTTACCAAACATGGTACAAACCACTAAAAATGAAAAATATTCCTTGTCAATTGTATCAGTTCCGAAAGTGTTGAATACAAAAAAATAAATATGAAAAATTGAATCCCCCAAACATATCCTGAATTCAAATTTGGATCATCATCCTTTAACATCCCAATCTGAACACAACATCATAGAATAGGGCCTTTTCCCTTGTCCAGAATGACAATAATTATGTTATACGAGGAACCCAATAACATATCATGCAAGGTGTGTGTACAACTTAGTAGGGATCCACCATTGGTGTCCACAAGTTATCTTGTATAAATAGATAGTATAAGAATGTAACAAATAAATGGAATGATAAACAATATAAAACTCGAGTTCTATTAGTTAACAACAATCTCTTCACCCATTTCCATCTTTATTTCCATCTCCATCCCAAATACCTTTGTCATTAGTAAATTCATATTTGTCACATATATGAATTAGATGTGCATTTAAATTATTTACACAATGATCTGTGATTATCAATTATCATGAATAAGAGAATAATTCAAATTCTCTATCTCACCGGTGATAAGAATTTTCATAAAAAAAATAAATCTCACATACATTGGAGCCTTGATCTTGGTAGTCACATCAAATGAAACCATTGTAGGTATAGAGCCTCAATTCCCATCCCTAACCAGGGTATTATAGGGTTTGGTTTAGAACATCAGTCTAACCAGAACTATGGGAATAGATCCTCATGTCCAATACCCCAAAAAAACCAAGGCATGGGCACATGATATTTTATTAATTTACCACACATATACCAAATCAAAAAAATAAAAAATCAACAGACATAATAATCAAAAATAAACTTCCATTTAACACATTATTCACCTTTATTCCATAACCCATGAACAAATATACCATTTACATATCATATCCCATTAAACTATATCCCATTTTCATAGTTAAGACCATTTAGAATAATAAAATATTTACAGACACTATCCCATTTAAGATATTTTGGAATACCCATTCCCTAACTCATTTACCCATTAATCATTTCATATTACTCAATCTACATAAGAAATATCATTCCAATTTCATAAGCCATTTAACACATTTTCATTAATCTATATAACCACTTTTCACATTATTCCATGAAATCCCTTATTCCATTTCCAACAAATAGACACAACAACCATTTGTTTCACTAAAAAAATCAATATAATAATTTCAACATTATTATCATGGTCTCTATTTCAACATAAGAAAAATATATTCTAAACATTATAGTTTACCGTGTTTTTGAATGATGGCACACCAAATGGGTGGCCATAAGAAAATCTAATAAAACTCAATGCATCCCACGTGGATCATGGCAGGTATAAATCACTATTAAAATATCCATTTTACCAATCATATTAAATATATCAAAGAAAAATTGAGGGTCCAACCATGTCCCAACCAAACAAGAAAAAATCGACATAAAAACTATATGATATAACCTGTAGACCTCCTACCTCAAATCTGAAGATGAACACACCCTTAACCTTGGCCATAGATTCAGATTCAAGCATCCCTTGATTCCATAATGTAACACCCCGTGGATTTACAAATAAATTTAATAATGAATGCATTAAAGATTGAGTCCTTACAAAAAAAACTTTTTTATAATCGTACCAATTTTTTTTTTTCTACTTTTGTGTTTGGAATTTCAAAAACATAACATGCATAGTTTCATTCAGGGTGATATTGAGATTCTAATGAATAGTAACAAACCCTTATAAATAATAACTTAACTTATAAATAGTAGCATACCCTTATGAATAGTAATGAATATTATATCCACAAAAAATAATAGAAACTTTTCCCATGAATGTATAAATACAATTGAGATGTCTTATAAGTGAAAAATGATCATTGTATATGTATATGTATTTTTACATGTCATAAATATTTTAATAACAACATTATTATAAATTTAAAAAATTTAATAGAAATTTTATTTTCATAAAAAGTAATCATAAAATTTTATTTTATTTTATTATAGTTATAAGATACTTTTATGAGACCTTGATTAATATTTATGGTGTTATAAAATGAGTTAGAGTTATAAAGTTGTTTTTTTTCATAAAATATTTTGATTTTATGTAAAAATTAAATTTAAAAAATATTGAAAATTACTTTCAGAAAGTAGATTATAATTTTTAATTCTACATATTGAACAATTGTTTGGAATATTTTTTGGAATTTTCTTAAAAAATTAAAATTTTAGGTGAATAGTAAAATATAATACTTTATGATATATGGTAAATACAAGATTTATTGACTCATAAGTGATGTAAGGCTTATGTAAGCCCACTTGGTTAGAACAAACATGAAAATATTATTATTTTTGGTCACCTGTATAAAACACTATTTCTTGTCTCGATAAAAAGGATAATATAATTATTTAAATATTCAAAATTCACTCCTGTCATACACTATAAAACCCCCACTAACGTCGTCTTCTATTCACTCATCTCAATCCTGGTACCATAACTATATTCTACTGAAATTTCCTCCCAAGATCCAACACAACGCCTAGCTACCCTTGGTCTCCTGAAAAATCCAAATCCAATCCCTTAAAGTATCCCTCAAGGAAGATTAAATCATGAGGTAAATTCAACTTTCCAATTCTTTTACTTTCTTTTCAAGAAAATTTGTTTTATTTTCTAACTACACCTCTCCTCATTAAAATTTTATTGAAATTACATTACCTTAGATTTAATTTTATTTTTTTATGATGGTGGAATAAGTTATTAGAATATGTCATTTACCCTTATTTTATGATAGTAGTAGAACAAAAACACCACCTGAGATGTGCTAATTTACCATATTCATGGATGATGGGTTTTCAATTTCTATTACCATCATCAATTCAGGTCATTAGATCATTCATATGGTATATCCAGAATATAAAATATGCATTATGTCTCATATAAATATTTAGAAACGTTTTTTGAACATGAGTTTGATTTCTAATGAAAAATGAGTTCATATTATTCAGAAACCACCAATTAACACAAATAGTTATCATTAATCTATTTATATAATTACTTATCTTAACTACAAGTAATGAATTAAAATTTAAAATTTTTTAACCTTCTATATGATCACTAATAAAATATGACTTCTATTATAGACAACCATCCTCATTTTACATGATTTTCCATTAATTTATATAAGTATTCCGAAAATGAATCAAACTGACCCGATCAATGAAATTAATCCACTTAACCCATAGAAAATGACATGAATGAACATTAAAAGGTAATAAAAAATCCACTAAATGAAGAATATTTTTGGGTATTATTAATTTTTGAACCTAAATTTGATTATTCATGTCATTAAGATTGATTGGAGGACACCATTGGACTTATGGTAAGGGTTTCATCATCTCACTTTATTTGTGGTGAGATATTATTTATTCACTTCTATTACATGTGTATGGTGTATCTATACTAACCATTGATGTTTTTTAATCATTAATATCTTCATTTTCATGATAATAAATTTATCAATTAATGATTATTAATTATTGGGAAAATGATTCAATTGATAAAAACGTTGAAAGTATTTTATACCCAAATCATCCATTTTCTATTAGGTTGGACTTATTCTCTACTCACCTCAATGATACTAATATTTAATATTATGAATTCCCCAAAAATTATTTCTGAATTTTCTTTATATATATACCAACCATAATCATAGTTTCATTTATTTGGATTTATATGTTTTAAAATGATCATTCAAAAATTATTCATGAAATACAAGATCGATTCAAGGCTCTTCTCGAATACTTACATATTATTAATTTCAATATTTAATCTATTTTTAAACATATTTAAATTTCTACAATATCACATATTGACATGAGAAATATATTTTAGTCGATTTTGGGTTTTATAAAATAAGACATGCCTTTTCTCTTTAAAATATCAGCAATGAATTCCATAAACTGTACTAAAATGTTTTAATTCTAAAGCTTCATTTAAAACAAATTTTACATGACTCCACTTCATGGGGACACGATTCTTTCAAAAAAATGTAATATCAATGTCCTTACCTATTATTTTTTTGGGATAAACATGTTTAAAATCATATTTATGGCAACTACAAATGATATTCAAAAATAACTCTTCTTTCAAATGTAAAATTTATTTTTCTCAACATACTATATATTTTATGAGATTTATGTCTTGTTACACACTTATTCTTTGAATTTCTCTTATGTAATTATCTGTGGAATATAATATCAATAGTATCCTTATTATCATGATATTCTATGGTATTATGTTTTGAATGTTTCATGGTGGTGTGGGACACATTAAAAAGTTTCAGGATTATTTCCTCAAAAAAATTCAATGGTCTCATGTAAAAGTATATTTATTTATGTAAAAATAGATTGATGATTCATTTATTTCGTAGAGTATAATCTCTTAATAAATCATCAAAAAAAATTGAAGGGTTTTTTATTTCGTTGAATGTGGATGTTCTATCATGAAATCATTCACCATATTCCTCTGAATGACTAGTGTTTATGTTTAATGACTAGGGAATGTTTTTTACATTTCACATGTTTGTTTAAATATTAATAAATAATATGCTTATTTTTATCCCCATTCATAAAGGAAATGCATTGGAGTTATTCTATGGTGGGTAGGGCCTACAATAACCCATCTATTCATTGTAGGTCTCTTGAGATAAACTATGGTCATGGCACATGGCAATGAAAAATGATTATTTGTGGTATTTTCATGATGAATTGATTATATGGTTATGATGTCCATGTTTTTCATTCCCTAATAATGAAACAATAATGTTTTTTCATATGGTTATTCAACTAGTATAATACCCACGTTTTTGACTTGTTATGGATATATTTATACATCTCTTATTACTTCCATAATGAGTTCATGTTAATTTTATAAACGTACAAGTTACTAGTTATTAACCCAAAATAATGTTTATGTTTATGAAATATTCTGTTTTAATGCATACCCTTACTAAGCATTTCATCTCAACTTTTTCTTATGTTTCATTTTCCTATGGAATGTGGAAGTATATTATGATTGAAATGACGGGATAACCTAGTAGTTGTGGGTGTTTGAAAATAATTTTTTATTTTCTTTTCCCATTCATGTTGTTATCCTAAACTTATACATGTATCTGGTTTTCCAAAAATACTGAAATAATCAGTCCTTCGGGATACAACTTTCTTGTAAGCATGTTGATGTAATGAAATAATGCTACATCTTCGGGTAAACATTGTTGGGGCATTACAGTTGGTATCAACAGATGTTTTGTAGAATACAAGGAAAATAGATTTAGAGAACTTATATGAAGGGAAAAACCCTAATGTAGATTTTTTAGATAAGAATAAAAGATCATCCTTTAATTTTTATAATGATGCTATTATGTGAAACATACTATAAAGTACATCCTTTTCTGGATACTACATGTGGATGTGGTTCTATCACAAAAGTACCTAGAAGTAAGAACTCTAACCAGGAGTTTCGGGATTGACCTGGGGTAACTAGGTAAAAAGAATATGGATTCTGTGCACTAGGGTTGACACTATTAGGGGATATTCTAAGGATAATTGACATATTTCTTTCAAAACGATTATTAAGGATTTTAACCCCCAATGTAACCAAATTGTATGGTTGTAGGATTTATGATGCATAAATTAAATTTATACCATTATTAGAGTTATAGAGAGTTCATAATTTTATGAGATAATATAGTATATAGAATTTGTTAGAAATGGCGCCTTACACAAGGAATCAGAACAACACCAATGCATGTGATACAATGAGTTAGAAGGATAATATAACTTATGGTCTTAAGCGATTTTTTCAAAGAAAGATAGATTCCAAAGTATCATCGTCGTATGATGAGAATATATCATGTGTTTACATGTTATATAATGGATTCCATGAGTCAGAAGGATTTGAAGGGAAGAATGAGAAGAAGATGGTGGAAGACAAAATAATATATAATGGGAAGAATAAAAAGGGTAGTTTTCCAACATGTAGAAATTGGGGAAGGAGAAAACCTAGAGCTAGATTTGATGGAAATTGAGTCTTTAAAAGTTTTGAGAAAAGTGCCATGATGTTCATGATTTTAATGGTATTAAAAGAGTTTTTAATGTAAAATGATTCAACTAAAATGAAATGTGACACTATGGAAATTAATGTCCGAAGAATCAATGGAATATACCATAAATGATTTTACTGGATAATGTTCAATTCATGATACTTCCATAGATAAAGTGAAATGATTATTATGACTTGTTGTTAATCATGTAATTCGAAGATTTCATCAATAATGTACTAGTTATACAAATTGTGGAATATATTATTATTTCCCTACAATATGATTTCATTAAGTATTTTAGGTTTTATAATGAATTGTTCCAAGTGTAAGGCCCCAACCCTATATTTCCAAATTCGTTGCATTATTTTAATAAATTTTCATGATTACAAGGAATCAAGTCTTGAATGACCGATCAGTTTAGCAGTCTTAGAAAATAGATTACATATATGAACATTACATTACACTTTCTAACATTCAACAAAAAATAATCCATTGACAATGCAATTTTTACCTTAGCTTGACCTGGCATCTCAAACATAAAATACTTCTTGGGATCCATTGAAGATTAAACATAAGAAAGGGGTGATCTCAGATGCTCTGTAAGGTTAAATAATTTAGTTGAATCTCTAAACATTCAAGGAAATATGTGTAATAAAACAACAGCCTTTTAAACATAAACTTGAACATAATATGGGAAAAAAATAAAAAATTTACATACAAACATGCACATGGATATTTTAATCGTATAATAATCACATGTAATAACTAATTTCATAATGACGGAATGTATAGAAGTAGACATTTATTTCTGTTTCATGACCACATGACATGAACTATGTGCTTACTGTAACTGGACACAAACCTGGAGAGAATCTGTAATCGGACTCCATTACGGAGAGCCTCTGTTACTGGACTCCAACCAGGAGAGCCTCTATAACAAGAATCCAACTTGGAGAGTCTATTGTAACTGGACCCCAACCAGGAGATCTTACATTTACTAGTCCCCAACCCAGAACATACTAGCCCAACACATTCATCTTAATAAGAGGATTAAATGTAACATAAAGATTCATATTAAAACTAGCATATGAAATGTCAATACATTATCACACACCATAAATGTTATAAAAATAACACATACACAGTCAAACATATCACAAAACATTCAATACAATATGAAAGTATTTTATCTTAATATATCTACTCCAAATATGTTTAAAATCCATTAAAGGATGTTTTCAAATATGTAAATGATTAGTAAAATTATTTGAGAGAAATACCCATTTTTCATGCAATCGTTTAATATTTTAAAAATTTATAAATGTAGTCATTAAAAATGGATTTTGAATCAAAGTTTCCCATAACACAATGAAATTTTTTAAAATAATTATCATTTCTAAACATTCATGTCTATATAAATAAATCCGTAAATTCATTTTGAAAACATGGACATTAATTAAAACGGTTGAGAAAGATAAATATTTAATACATTTAAAATGATGATCTAGTTTAATAGAAACTACCATAAAACTCTAAAATATTCCTTTTGAAATAATTTATATAAAATATGTATTTATATGATAAATATGTCCTAGAAAATAATTACACATAAACAATCTTGGATAATAATGAGATTGAAGAAATAACCCTTACCTCATTGTAATTAATCGACTCGTATGAATAATAGTCAATAACCAACAAATGAATCATATAATATCATGAATATAAATATTATAATGATAATATTTATCAAATGGTAGTGCACAATACACCACATTTAATAAATAAGTGGTGAACAATGGAAATCTAAAGGAATTAAAAGTGAGATAAGAAACCCCTTACCACTTGTCTGACTTGACTATTTTGTATGTTCCTTGTTCTTCCAGAATAATAAACATAAGTTTATTTATATTTTATTAATAATATATTAATTTTTATTATTCATTTTATATCACTTATTACCTTTTTATTTCAATTATTTAATTATTTGAGTTCATATCGGACATTTTGTCGATGTTTGGAATTTGAGTCAAAAATGAACTTGTTATAATTATAAATAGTCCATGTGGTCAAAATTCCATTATATATAGATTGATATTACTAATTTAGATTTCATATATTTAATATTTTCCCATAATATATATTTATTTATAAAAATACATAACATTTGTAGATAAGAAATGAAATGCAACGTTCATTGAGAGGGTAAGCCGTACGCACACATGAACGCTACTTTCTTTTTTATTTTGTATTTTAATCAAAATAAAACATAATGATGCATAGGTATATTATAATTCTAGTATAATATCATATAAAATATCATTAAATCCATACTTGATATGTCCCAAATAAGTCATTAAAGGGTCATATCACATTGAGGGGGCAGTAGTCCACAATTCTGTAAATGAAATTATCTGGTTATACACATAATGGAAACCATAAAGGTATGATATAAGTGGAAAATAAATAAGAACAAATAAAACATAAAAACAATATATATATATTTATATATATATCATACATAAATATAGTGATATCTTAATGGCCACCATGAGAGGCGGTAGGATATAATCGAACAATAATCATTTCGTGAGGCGTTTGTTTTCCAACCACAGAAACAGTATGGTATTCACCAATTAGATGTTAGAGTGTGTAATTTTAGTTAGAATAATTATCATAAAAACATCTTAGTATATTGTGGATACTTTTTTTGTCATAAAATAATGGAATAAAAAAATTGATGTGGGTTGGTGAACTATAATAAAGTATAACAAAATAAAAGAATTTTAGAGAAACAAATACCTTTAATTTGGGTACCTTCTTATGGTTTGAACAGAACGGAAATTTACAAGGGACTTATGCCTATGTTAAGGTTTCTAAGTGTAATATAGGGATCTTGAGAGATTATTTGGGGAGTTTTTGGTCGAGACAAAGGCTTTAGAGTGGTGTGGAATGGGTTAGATGTGGTGTCCTTTTATAAGGGCGAGTAGTGGCTCTTTAGGAACGTGTGAATATATTATATTATTATGTAGTTATATTCGGTTTCTAAAGGTCCAAAACTAATTAAAGTCAATGATAATATGACACACTACCGAAATAAAATAATTCAATAAGAATTGGATAGGTTTGGGATATATTTTTCATATTAATAATTTATTATTTAAGTCATTTATCAATGAGGTAAAAACTACATCATTAATGTTTCATAAATAATTTAATTTATTTAATGTCTAAAAATTATAAAAAAATAACATAATTTAGGTAATAGTTTTATCTTTCCAATTAATATTTATAGTCGATAATATGACTTATATAACACCATGTAAAAATATATTTACTAAAAGATATTTGTTTCTGTCATTTTGGCCATTACATTATGTTATTTAAAATAAAGTCTCATTATCATTCATAATTGGCCTCATGGGGACCCAAAATAAATCTAAGGATTCCCATGGTTAGACATGACTCATACAATAATGTTAGGAAAAGTGTTATGCTAATTTTTCATTATTAAAATAATTTTTTACCTTGAATTACCATATTTACCTTTAACTGCGATAAATAAAAGTCAAATGTTACTATTCACCAAAAATTATTTGCATTATATTGAAACACATTTTACCTTATGAGGTAAACCGTGTCTCTCAGATTTTTGAAATTCATCTCACAGAAGCGGTAAAATTAGGTTTTATTTTAATTTGCAAATGCTTCTATAAGGTGGGTAAAAGATGGTATAAAGTTCACTAAAATTTTTATATATCTAAACATATTATAAAATGACTCCAATTAATTATTTTTAACTTATATAGGTATTATGTATCTATTTTTACATAAAATAAATTTAAATCAAATAAATATCTATTTAAATAAAAAATGCAATTTTAACCAATAACTCAGTGTTTTTCACTATTAATCAAAAATTGAATGTTTTCAGAAAAATACCAAAATTTCAACAGAAGATAATTTTGATATTATGATTTCAAAAATTAAGTCTATTTTACCAAATTCAAAATATTTATGTTTTATTTATTGATTTATGATTAATTCTTGTTGTCAAAACCAAAAACCGTGTTTTTGAGAAAAAATAACTAACAAAATATTGATACTTGTTTATGTTCAATTTTAATGTGAAATTATTTCAAATATCCTACATTAGATTATAAAGTAATTATATAATCTAATTATACTTCCATACTTTTAAGATGTATAATTGAACATTATAAATTATTTTCATTAAAAAAGTTGTTTTTAGTTAAAATTTAGTATTTTTCACTATTAACCCAAATATGAATGTTGTCATAAAAACACCAAAAATTTATTGAAACTAAATTATTATGTCATGATTATAATGAAAAGGTTTATTTTTTCAAATTGAATATTTAAATGTTTCAAATATTTGATTTAAAAAATGTTCTTCATTAAAAGGTTGTATAATTTTATTTTTTGAAAAAAACTTATTTTATCTGAATAAAATGAATTTGATCTTAAATTATGTCTACAGAACATAAAATATGGATTCTAAAATTATAACGATTATATACAGTTCAAAATTCAATTAATACTATTCATAACTGCTTTTGAACGACTGTTTTGGTATGTTATGGTGTGCTTGAACTTGTTGTTACGTGTTGTGAAAGTTAATGAATTACTTTGAAAAATAATGTTCTATGAAATCATGGGGTGTTACATTTTCCCCTCCTTCAATAAATTTCATCCTCACAAATTGAAATTGTTTTTCCAAAATAAAAGGTTTAAAATAGAAATTACCTTTGTGGGAATACCTACTTCATAAATTGGGTTAATAAAATTAATTCTTAATAAGAGAAAATGGGGAATGAAAAAGTAACACCAAAATTATGATCTTGATTATGAGAACATTGGGGGAAATTAGAGACTCATAATTAGAGGAAAAATTATAATACTTATAGGGAGTGATTGAGGTCATCAGTCAGAAACAATTTTACAATTGGGGGCCTCAAATCCATCAATCTAAGATGATTTAAAATATAATCGGTTCAACAAAACATAAGGTATTTGGATAACACAATTTTAGTTTCAAGATACCTTACCTAAGGTTTAATAAATATTTTATTCATAGAATAATAGAAGAAAATATATATTCTTGACAAGTAGAGTTCCATCCTTTAACTAATTTCTACCAAAAACTCATCTTTCTCTATAAAAGATAATAGAAAATAAAATATATAATATTTATCCTATTCGTATAGGGTTCCAAAAAAATTGAATTTAGAATTAATCTACCAGACCTTTTAAAAAAACTACATTTTTCAATCCAGCACATCACATGGGCCAGTGGTAGTTGATACACCCTTGTCAGCCTTCGGTTGCAGGATCAAGTCTTGCGGCCTTCTTGGACGCACCGAGTTATCGCCCGACCTCCGGGTTGTCATTTTTATGGAAATCCAAAAATAATCTCAATATAGACTTATTCAAAATACTTCTGTCCAAACCCATTGTCCAAAATTTATAAGGTAATCAAAATTGAGACCTTTTTTTCCACGTAATAACATGTGAACACCTTCATGATATATTATTTTAAAACACACTAACATCCTAAATTACCATAAAATCTTTTTGATAACATTTATGCTCCCTTATTCTGTATAGAATACCAGATATACATCTTTTATTCAAAAATGTAGTAAACTCCAACAATGATGGAATATACATATCATTAATTAATATCAATGTTTTCCATAATATCTCATATAATTTATCCAAATCAATCATTTATTATTCCAAAATCACTACCAAGGTATCAGAACCATATTATGGTTTATCATTCTCTAAACCATATATTTTCCAAAAATTTAACATGCTATTCATTCACTTTTCTTATCTCCATACAGTATCATGTCCTTAATGAAATATTACTACCGAACAATCCTTATATACACTATAATTTTTCTAACATGTACATCATTAATACAATACTCAAATGACAAAATACATTAATAACAGCAAAAGAAATGTAATCATTCCTCTTCATCTTCTGTTGTATCATAACTTTATTATTATCCAATTGCAGTATTTTTGGTATACTCTGATGATTTGGAAATTGATTTTCATAGTGTCCCAACTCCTTGAATATGATGCATTGTACATTTGAAAAATATTTTTTACCCATTCAATCACGTACTTGGTGTCCTTTTTCACAACACGTATAACAAACTCTCATTCCCTTAAATCATTTAACAAGATTATTCTTTCCAAAATTATCACATATGGGAAAATACTTTTTTCCCTCTTCCCATTATCTATCTTTCCCTCTTCCATCCTTTTCTTCTCTTTCTTCCATTCAAATTTATAAGACTCAATGAATTCATTACTTATCTTATTAACACATGATATTATTTCGTCATATAATGAGAATATGTGGGAGACTATTTACCTTATAAATGTTGGATTAAGTTCATGAATGATATGATCCTTCTTAATCTATGGATCAAATGTATTTTTGAGTAATAATTCATTCTACCGGGCACCATTTTTAAACAATGGTGTTCAGTAGGTTAGTTTATGAATCGTAATGCAAAATTCCAAACATGTAAAATACCTAAGGTAAATTGATCAGTTTTTGTATATAATCCATAATCATAAAAACATTTTAATTGAGGAATTATTTACTCCTAAATCTTATATAATGTCTTGAATTGAAAATATGAATTATCCTAATCATATCCCCCTGGATTGTGGTAACCAAGAGTGCAGTAAGACTCATTGTCATGATCCAGGATAACCTGGGTCAAGCTTGAAACTCATTGTCAGTGTTTTCACTCTTTGGTATATTTTTGATAGAGCCACTTATACCTTCTTGTATCCAAACAAGGATTTATTTCATTGAAAATACACAAAATATCTACATTATGAAAATTCTAGGAAGTTCATCGATACCAATTCTCAAAGTCTATCGTAGGTTAATGCTCTATAATCAGAGTTTATCTAAATATATTTCAAAGATTATTGCTAAAATTCATATGATACCCACTGTAACACCTTAACATTAGATTCCGAGAGTCAGTGCAATATTTTAATACATTGTCATGATTTCGAGGAATCATGTCCCGGAAGACCAATCAATTTAGTAATCCTGGAAAATAGATTCATATATGAACATTACAATACACTTTCTAACATACACCAAAAAATAATCCTTTGAGAATTCCATTGTTCTTTTAGCTTAACCCTACATCTCAAACATAAATCCTTTCATAGGATCTTGAAAAATAAAACATAAGAAAGTGGTGAACGCAGATGCTCAGTAAGGTTAAATAATTTAGTGGAAGAAATAATCTTTTAAGGAAAGATGTGTAATAAAACAAAAGCCCTATAAACATAAAATTGAAGATAATATGGAAACAATAAATAAAAAATTACCATACGAACCTTCACGTGGATTTTATACTAGCCGAATAATCATATGTAATAACTAATTTCATAATGAGGGAATGTATAGTACCGTACTTTTAATTTTTGTGTCATGGCATCACGCCTGGACCTATGGGCTAACAGTAACCGGACCCAAACCCGGAGAGCCTATATAACCGACTCTATCCCAAAGATCCTCTGTAACCAGACTCTAACCCGGAGAGCCTCTGTAACCGTACTCCAACCCGAATAGTCTCTGTTAACTAGACCCCAACCAGAATGGCTTACATTTAACGGTCCCCATCCCAAAACATACTAGTCCAAAAAATTCATCTTAAGAAGTGGTTAAATTATATCATAAACATTCATATTAAAACTAGAATATAAAATGTCATTAATTTCACATAAACAATTGTTTACGACGCTTTCATCAGGGCGTGCGGGCATCCTTCCGTCCGCGGAGGAGGACGTGCGGCGCTTGTTGCCCCGCATTCTCTCTTTCCAAAGGCGGGCCGCATTCGCTCCTTATTACAGGATGTCTGCTCCTTGATTGAAATGGTATGATGGGATGTCGGTTCTTCCTTCTATGGATTCCTCCTCAGAACTCGCCACCCAGTCCGGGTCTCCCTCATATATTTAATACGTAGTTCGTGAAACTCATCCCAGTTTCATGTTTCCATGGACGCCGGTTAATTACACTGCTTCTGTCGGGACATTCCAGAGGGTCCAGTCCTGGAAGCAACCTTCAGTCGGGGGATTAGTAACGTTGATGCATCAGTAGCGTGTCTGGATGCTGGGGAACCTGGCATGTCTGTCTGTTATCCCTAGTCACATGGCTTCTCGAGGGCGTGGAAGCCCGAGGCATCCCACATCGAACGCGGGGAATTATATTCCATAGACACATATCTGAGGTTTTCCTCAGCTTCACGTGTTAAACACAGGGTATGCTGTGAGTTTAACGTGTAGCGGAGACAGATCAACCTGATCAGAGCATTAGCTAGGATAGATCGGATTGTGGGATTTCCCTTGAAGGGATGCCGATACCGGGGCCAGCCCACGTGCGGCTGTGAAGAGGAGCGTACCGAAATGGTCTCACCGAGATATGACGGTCTGGGCGAGAATCAGGACGGATGATAGGTGGATGAATGGAGTGGAGGTGGAGCGAAATGGGACCATCGCAGGGGCGACGGTGAAGTTGGGCTTGAGCCTTGAAGATGCTTCCTACGTATCCCCGTAGCGGGGAATCAAAGTCCGCGTAGTTCAGGATGGTGCCGGTAAACCGATGTGAAGGTGGACCTTGGCCCGATGAATGTCGTCAGCGAACCAACGTGAAGGTGGACCTTGGTCCGATGGGCATCATCAGCGTACCGACCTGGAGGTGGACCTTGGTCCGATGGGAGATGGGCTTGAACCTCAGGGAGGCTTCCTACATACCATGCCTTGACATGGATCAAAGACTTCGTAGTTCAAAGGGTTTCATCGGTGAACTGACGTGAAGGTAGTCCTGTGGGTCCACTAGTGGTGGGCTTGAACCTTGGGAAGCTTTCCTACGTACCATGCCTTGACATGGATCAAAGTCCTTGCAGTTAAAAGGATTGACGGAATACAGTTTAACGTCATGCGGGACGATAGTGAGCCCTGACGTGAATAAACAATGGGCGGTGGGTGTCGGTGAACCGACGCAAATGAGGGACCTTGGTCCGATGGGAGATGGGCTTGAACCTCTGGTAGGATTCCTACGTACCATGCCTTGACACGGATCAAAGTCCTCTGATTTTGTGTTGTGGAATACAGTTTAACGTCACGTTGGACGGTGGTAGAACTCGACGTGAATTGGATGACTGGTGGGATTGAACCTCGTGGAGGCTTCTTACGTACCACGCCTTGACATGGATCAATGACCTCATAGTTCAAAGGGGGGATTCGTCAGTGAACCGACGTGAAGGTGGACCTTGGTCCATTGAGTGGTGGGCTTGAACCTCTGGAAGGCTTCCTACGTACCATGCCTTGACATGGATCAAAGACCTCGTAGTTCATTTGGGAATGGGTGTGCAGTTTAATGTTATGCGGGACAAAGGCATACAGTTTAACGTCATGTTGGACGAGGGCATGCAGTTCAGTGTCATGCCGGACGAGGGCGAAACTCGACGTGAATGGGCGACTGAGTAACGTGGCTTGAACCTCATGGAGGCTTCCTACGTACCATGCCTTGACATGGATCAAAGTCCTCGTAGATCACTATGGGTGGGGGTCAGGGTCGATACTCACTCTAAGCCCATGTGAGTCATGCTCGGTGTGAGAAACAAGAGGTTGCAAGGACCTGACGATCACGTCGCGAAGGATGCGTCCGTGAGAAGCGAAGAGGGGCTTACGCGTTAGGCGGCCCATGGTGATGGGACTTACTCCAGGATGGAGGCCCAGGGTGTGGCAAAGCACAGCGGAAGAGGGATTTCAGACCACTGATGGGAGGTGCCTCGTTCCCTATCATGCACTCCACTGACCTTGGTTGTGGGGAAGTATGGAGATGCAGAGCTGTAGCCATCTGTTGGGGAACTAGGGTCTCCCTTCTCCTGAGAACATATGCCACTCCAATAAGGAGGATATCATCCCTTGTGGATGGGTGATTCCATTCCTGTGGAGAGGAGTCATGTGTTGAGGACCCTGCTTCGCGAGGCACCTCTTCTTCGTGAGAGGCACGAGGTCGGGTCACAGTTTAACGTCATGTGTTGAGGACGTGGTGCTTGGCAGTTTAACGTTCTGTAGCTCGGACGAGGTGGGTTCACTCAGCACCCCTATGACATACATAATTGGTACCCTCTGGTCTTTGGGGAAGGGAAGGTACCAGTAAGGTCGTAGTCGAGGGGGGTCGTGGAACAAACCATCAAGGGGTCCACGTTAGCGTGGCTATGCGAAGCAGAAATAGCCGTTAGCGTGCCCATGCGAAGAAGCGTTAGGCGAAGCAACGCTACGGGTGGTATTGTCCATGGGACATTGAAATCACATCATGCAAACCTGGAGGGTCGCATGGGAAGAGGAATTGCTAAGCAAATGAGTGTGCTTCACAAAGTGGTGTGCCTTGGTCATATCATGGGGCATAGGTGTGAGTGGAAGGTGCTTCGCGAAGTGGAACAGCGTTCGCGGAGCACTGCCTCGCGAAGAAGAGGTGCCTCGCGAAGCAGGGTCCGGCGAAGCAGTGTGCTTCACGATGTGTAGTGATCCTGCCTTAGCATAGGGATCACTAGTATGGGTTGGGTGTTTCGCGAAGCATAAAAGCTCCGCGGCTGCCCGGGTTCCCTTGGGAATCCCCTTCCTTCGCTAATTCCCTTGAGCTCCGCGAAGGGCATCCCTCTCGGAAGAGGGCTCAAAACGAGAGAAAGCAAAGGCGTCTCGCGAAGTAGATGTACCTCGCGGAGCTCATGATTCCCGGGGTGAAGGGTGCTTCGCGATTCGGGAGAGGAGAAGCCGAAAGGTCGGATTTTCTGTCCTCGGGACTCAGGGGGAGTCCAGTAGTTATAGGAATGGGGCGTCGCGAAGCAGAACTCGCGCGCCGCCTCAGGTTCTTCACGGCGCGCTCGCGAACATCAACTTCCTCCGCGGAAGGCTACCGCCTCTGGAGCTTCGCGGCGGGCTCACAAACATCGAATGAGTTCACGAAGAGTTAACGCCTCTGGAGCTTCGCGGCGGGCTCGCGAAGGTCAAATGCATTCGCGGAGCGTTACCACCTCTAGAGATTCACGAGACCGTGCTGCTCGGGGTGCTTCGCGACGGTGCTTCGCGTCGATGCTTCGCAAGGAAGCGTGCCAACCTTCTTTTTTCGTCCCTTCCTTTCGTGCCATATTTTGGCGCCAACAAATGCCCACATCAGACATGGAGTTGCGGAGGGTGAAGGGTCGAAGTCTGAGGGAAAATCAACAAAATTTTCAGTGGTTCGGGATGCACCTACGCGAAGGGGGCCCGCGGTGATGACCGGTGCCGCGGATCCGGATGCGTCGCGATGCTCCGCACAGGTGAGGCGTGCTGCGATGCTCCGGGGTCACCGCCTATAAATAGGGGGGTCGACCTATTTTGTCTTCAAGTGAATTCCTTGACTTTTTGTGCTCTCGACTTCGCAAAGCTCCGCGTACTCCGCGACAGCCCTCCGCGAATCGAGCTTCACGGCAAACCGCGGGTCTCTGACTCCCAGTTCGTGCCAAGCGAACATCTGCTTTTCGGCCTCAGCCAGACATCGTGTCTTGGTCTCGCGACCGATATTCACGATCTGGCCTCGCGATTCAGCTTCACGATCCAGCTTCGCGATCCAGCTGAAAAAAATTCTTTTCTAAGGGCCGGAATCGAAATGGCCCATCAAGAGGCTGTATTGCGGGGTGCTTGCAGATGCTGCTCGTCGGGATGAGATGGCCAACTGTCCAGGCCTGGGAGAGATGGTCCAAAGACACTCGGACCACACTTCTTTGACAGGTCTGCTATCGGAGGGTCATAAGGACTATCCGCAGTTCAAGAAACTGCCATTGTACGACTTTAGGGTGAGGGATGACGTCTTTATCCTTAAGGCGAGTAGGGACGAACCAGCTTGCTGGTTCAGGAGCATACCATGCCAGCACCAATGGTTCTGAGCGAACGATGGTCACGCACAAGAGAACATCACACCCGTCACCGCTGAATGTCTCTACAACCATTTGAACGACATTGACGGGAATCCACTGCAACCGGAGATGTCCCCTCCTCTCTACTGTACCATACTGAAGGCGGCTTTGCAGGATCCGAAGAAGGGATGGTCTGATGAGTGGGACCTGCGCAAGGGCGGCAACTTTACTGATCACTGGTCCTGGGCCTACTGGGTAGGCACCTTATGCGAGGAGTTTGGGGCCGATATGAGGAGAGTGGGGTTGTATGAGGCGACATGGGCCTCCCAATTCCACATTTACCAACCGAAGAAACTGATGCCGGAATTGCTGAGCCGATGGTCGTCTAGGACCAATACCGTTCACCTGCATCACGGGGAGGTGGGAATCAGCCTGTGGGATGTCCACCAGATTTATGGGGTCTCGATCTTGAGGTCCATGAATGACGGGTTCCTCCCCGTCATCATCGCGTGGGAGGATACGGAGCAAATGTCGTGACTGGCGTAAGCGTTGATGGAACTCGTCCCTGGAGAGGACAAGGAGGCAGTGAGGGATGTCCACTTTAGGAGATGGTTCAAATGCTTCCTGAATTTCCCAGAGAATCAAGAGTTCCGTCTGAGGCCTCGAACTTGTCCAAGGGCGGCCCAATGGGGCATGGGGCACTCGTATTGGCGGGTCCTGGAGGACAACCAATGGAAGACTTGGGGTTTCAGTGTCAGAACTGAACAACAGCCGATAGTCAGTCTGGTGGCGTTCATCGCGACTCTCATCTGTGGTTGGATCCTACCGGTGAGGGATACAAGCATGGGGGTGTGGCCCAGCTCGTTTATTATGTCGTCGATGTTGGCCACGGGGCAGCGGATCAATCTGAGGATTCCGATGCTCACCAAACTGTACAGGATGCTGCGGCACATTAGCGAGGGCAAGAAGCCACCAAGGATATGCGGGCCCTTCCACCTCTTGTATGGGTGGATCGCAGTGCATATCAGGGGGATTTACAAGTATCCAACCCCCATTTCGCCGCCGCGATCGAACTTCCGCCCCTCCATCCTGAACGCGGTCGGGAGCTTCCCGTTCAAACTGGCCGTTCCGATGGTGCTGAATCGGGTGTGGAGGGAAGATGAGTTCAATTTCCACCCCTTCCCATTGCCTACGTGGATACTTACTGATGAAGGGCGGGGAATGGGAGAACATCGGGCTTACCTCCTGCCTTCTGAGGTGGAGTTTTGGTGGCACGAATAGATAATGAGCCACTCTTCGAACTGTACACTCCGCATCGGTTCGCGAGGCAGTTCCGGTGCCTCCAGCGGCTGACCCCACAGGTCTACTGGGAGGTGCGTCACGAAGAGAACCCATGTGTGATGAGGCAGCTGTGGCTCATGTTCACACGGGAAGATGGGTAGATGCGGATTTCATTGCCTCCATCCACCACCGCTTTCGGATTGGTGAGGGAGTACGCCGTTATTTGGAGGATTCTTACCCAGGGGAGATGCTGAAGCAACCAACTATTCGGGTCGGTGACGGTGGGCCTCCTCTATCTCGAGGTCGGTGTTGGAGGGTAGCTAGGGCCGCTCGCGGTAGCGGGGATTCCATGGTGGCGAGATCCGCACCGGCTGATGGTATGGCAACAGCGGTGGATCCGATGATTCCGGAAGAGCAGGGCCATCCTAAGGGGTAGCCACCGAGGGGATTTCATAGGATATCCACTCAAGATCTAGGGAAGCGGTTGTGTCACATCGACATGGCAGAGGATGATGTCTTCCCTGAAGCCTGGGACATTTGGGATGTCAACCGGAAATTCCTCATCCCACCTGAGATATGGGACCACCTGAATCGCCTTGGGATGGAATTACCTGGCATAAGCCCAGTTCGGGCTAGATTCATGGCGTCTCTGGCGGAGGCAGAACAATACCTGGATGAGATGGAGGATTACATTTACTCCAGTGTGGTCCCTCTCCCAATGACAGGCCGGGTGAGGGTACTGTTGAATCAGACGGTCCCCCCACAGTTATCGGTTGCCGATCTGAGGGAGTGCTTCCCCCTGTCGGATGAATCAGAGGACTCCTCTCGGGAGGATGAGTCTGGAGGAGGGAGTCCGTTGGAGGAGGGTGAGGTCGGAGACCGAGGATCAAATTCCGACGAATTCACAGAGGCTCTCGAGGTAGCAATCTGAATTTCTTTCCTTAAGATCCGTTCTTGGATCACTATGATCTTCTCACCGATGTTTAAGCCACACAGGAGGAACTTGTTCGCATGCCTCATTCTCGCCCCTCGGTGGGTGATAATGCGGGACCTTCAGAACTCACGCCTATGGCTGCATCCAATTCCACGTCTAGTGGGACCAGAGCACCTGAGGTGGCTCCTCAGGAATCTCCAGACCCTCCAACAGTATACGGAGGGCCTCGCCTCGGGGTCCCGTCAGTACCGGCTCAAGAGCAGTGCCAAGAGGTCGATCTTCGTAAGTCTCCTCTACCGGTTTCCTTGTCGTCACATATAGATCATGCCCGCCAAATAATGTTTATGTCCCTCTCCGCCGTACAGTTCTCCGACTGGCGTGGGCTTCTGCGACAAGACTGGTCGGGATGTCTGGTGGCACCCCTCCTAGGGGCATGCCGGTGATGGTGGCGATAGTCCCCAAATCTCCTCAAGCTGTGGCACACATCATCACTGGCGGAACCACCAGCAGGGTCGTACCTGAATTCATTGAGGTGGAATCCGAGTAAGAGGATGAAACGGTCGGTCCCAGTCTTGCCGCGCCTGCTTCGGCGCCAGGTGTCGTACTGGATTCAACACCGGATGTTGATCCTGCCGAGGATTTCCTGCGGGTGTACCCCGCATATGAGCCTTCCAATCACGCAGACTGGGATGAAACGACCTCCGACGAGGAAAACAGCAGCATCATCTGTCGCCGGTCATGGAAGCTAATCACGCGCTTTATCAAGGACACCCCCCAAGCGCAATGGCGGGCCGAAATGGATAGGCTCCGCTCGCAGTTCTGCGAACTGTGTGCTGGGGGAGTGGATGCCCAACGTCCTCATGCACTCATCCGATATCTTATGGCTGAGAAGATCCAGGAGAATGATCGTGGGATCCGCGTGGGATGGAAGCGGAGGAAGGAGACTAGCATCAAGAAGCTCCAGGAGGCTGAAGGCGAGGTCCAACAGATGCAGACCCGGGCAGACGATCTTTCAGCCTCTCTTGATGCACAATATGATCTGGTCTCACGGTTGAAGGCCCAGCTGGCAGATGCAGAAGATCATATGAGGCAGACCTCTGGAAAGATGGTTGTCGTTCAAGCTGGCGTAGAGAGGGCCAAAGCCACGACTGACGAACTGCGCCCCGCCGCTGCTGAGGAGGAGTGGGAGCTATGTCAGCGGCAGCAAGCCTTGGTTTCCACAAGACAACGGGTGGCAGAGCTACAATGCTCTTTTGATGGGGTTAACCCGTCCATGGGGGGAGTCGACCCCCGAGTATTGTAATAAACTCAAAAACATTTTATTGGTACTATCGTGCTTAAAAAAAACTTTTCTTATTTTCTTTCAATGCCGTAGAGCGCACGATTTCCACTGTTTGAATTGCCTTGTAGCATCCCTACAATGTTTGCGAGACGTTCGGCGACAATTCCCCAAGCCCACGTGGGTCGAGCCCGATGTGGGAAACAGGAGATAGTTTCCCTCTCATCCCACCTAACATAGGAGTGGGGATCATGCTCCGGGCATTCGGGATTTGGATTATCAGTCCGCATTTCTGAGAGACGGGAGAGGCATGATCGAAGAAGGAACTTTCAGGATAGCCGAATTTCCGTTTCTTCAGTGTGCTCTTATGCACAAACGGGGCAACACCAGGGGCGTTGAAATTGGTCCAAACAGATGAAAATGGGAAATGTGAATCACGATACCCAAAATCCGGAACACTGTGGGGATGGCGTGACAATAAGGGAAAATATTTAACCTTAGAGGAGAAGCGGTATCCTTACTGTGTTAGCCTGTAATGGGGACAACAAATGAGGGTCGACCGTTGACCATGTTCGAAACATAGGACCATGTCACAAGTTTTGTCGATCAATCCTTCCGGACGTTGTTCTAGGATAGTTGGCGGACCATAGTTCAAACATCAATACTGTTAGGGGGTCCTTCCAGACATGACCAGTCTTCCGGAACATTGGCCCAGGACGGTAGGTGAGCTGATGCGGCATGAGACCAGGACGTTAGCGGGTCTCGTGAGACATGAAAGGGGACGAGGGTCTGAATAAGGGGCACGCAAAGCGTGGAATATGGAGTGATGGTTTGTCCGAACAGAATCCAACACTTAGTTAGTTACACCACCTTGGTGGGAGTGCGCCAGATGGGCGCATTGGTTTGATCATTGATCATTCCTTCTTTCAGACAGGGCCTCTCTGGCGAGGGGATCTGTCACTTCCCAATGGGATCTTGGGGCATCCTGAACTTGTTCAGGGTAGAACCACAGTTTAGTGTCATGCATTGAGGACACATGGACTCTTGTAGTTTAACGTCGTACGATAGGACGTGGAATAAAAGGTAAGATCCCAGGGAGCGTGTGGCACGATAGATATGAAACCGACGTGAATGAGGAATTGGAGTCCAAATCATACCACATACCCCCATAGGAAACGCTTCAGGTCGAGGGACCAAAAGTGAGGATTGGGCTGGGCCCGAAGAAGAGTGGTCGGGCGTTCCTATGTACCCCATGATTATGGGAATCAAGCCATACATAGTTCTGGAAGCACTGTTTAATGTCATGCGGGACGAGGAGCAGCCCGACTGTGTTGGTACACATCCTGCCAAAACCGCTAAGCCCACGTCAGTCGCGCTCGGTGTGGGAAACAAGCAGTAGTGGCGGTAATTTCCTGACAAAAAGGGGAAGGTTAGGGCAAAGGGACACTCGGTGATTACCGTCCCAATGACACTAACACAATCATTTAGCGCAACTAGATGCGCGAAGAGAAAGGGTCGGGTATGATGGAATTCCACTTGAACATGAGGAATTGGAAATGTGTGAATCATGGCGCTCGAGATTAAGATCATGATGATGGCAGCGTGACTATGGAGAATAACTGTTGACCATGGTGGAAAACCAGCATCCATATCGTGTTAGCCTAGAATGGGGACAAACAAATGAGGGTTGACCGTTGACCAAATTCGAAACACGAGACCATGTTGCAAATGTTGTCAGATATCCGTAGGGACGTTGGCCCGAAACGATTGGAGGGCGCTTTGGTCCAGCATTCATAGAGAGTCCTTAAGCCTATTATCCATGTCTTCTGAGGGTCCTTTTGGATGTGGGAGAGTATGAGGATCCAAATAGAGAGCTCACGAAGCATGGTCATGGGATGAGGAGGATGTCCCTAAGAAAATTCCACACTTTGGGCTCTTTGTCAAAACACATCTGAATACGACAACGAGACGTATTAGATAAAGGGAGCAGATTCCTTTCCCATAGGGAGATCTTATTTTAGGGTTGTAGAATTCGGAACATGGATGGGAGGAGAGATAAGAGGCACATGGTGGAGTAACTCAAACACCTGGCGTGAATTGGAATAGGGGGTGTGTGCGGTGCGATGAACAACCTGACGTGAATGAGGACGTAATCCCATATCACATCGCACGACCCCCTTGGGAGAGGTTTTTGGTCAAGGGACCGAAAGATAAAGTTAGGCTGGGCCCAGGGAGAAGTGCACGGGTGCTCCTACGTATCTCATAATGATGAGAATAAAGCCTCACGTAGTTCTTCATGGGACTTAAACCATGAATGGGTAAAAGGAGCATGGGACGCATGTCATCAAGACCCGACATGAAAGAGGACCCAAGCCCTACGTACCATGCGTTCTCTGGGGAAATGCTCGAGTCGAGGGTCCAAACACAAAGGTTAGGTTGGGCCCGTGGGGAAGTGCATGGGCGCTCCTACGTATCTCATAAGAATGAGAATCAAGCCATACGTAGTTCTGAAGGATGACATGGTAAGATACCAGTGCCAGGGGAAAAGGGGAGTGTGGGCGTGGCCCTTGCACTAAAAGAAGCAGGATTTGATGAATCTTGTTTGTTCATTAAGGTGAATGGTTTTTTTTGTGAAGCGACAAACCTAGAGTAGTAGGCCGTGATGTCGCCACAACGATCAAGCCGTGATGGGCATTGACAAATGGCATGGAACGTGACCAATACCCAACGTGATTTCCTCTACATCGAGGTCACCACAATGCAGTGTCGTTTTTCATCATGCAGCCAGGACGATAATGTCATAGTTTTTGGTCATATGATAGGACCAAGCGTGCATTTTAACGTCATGCAGCACAGACATAGCAGAGACGATGCTAAGAGGGAAATGTGCGCAGTGTTATAAAACACAATTGATGGAGACATGATCCCACATCAAATTGTAAGCCAATCGGAGAGGGATACCTTAGTCCAAGGGGCCGTAATAGTTGAAACAGGGGGAGAGACCGGTTCCCTAAATGGGTTGTACCCGAAGACAGGGCGTCCGGGCGGTCCTACGTATCCCATGAAGATGGGAATCAAGCCATACGTAGTCCTTAAGGGTGCCTTTTAATGTCATGTTGGACAAGGAATAAGAGGTATACCTCTAAGAACAGGTGTGTGTGTGGTGCAGCTATTGCAAACCCGACGTGAATTAGGACATAATCACGCACTACGCCACACGGTCCCGTAGTCGAGGTCCTGAAGGCAGTACCAGAGAGGTGAATTTGCTGAGCTCAAGCTGGACCCACAAAAAAGGTCTGGGCATTCCTACGTATCCCATTAAGATTGGACTCATGCTGAAAGTAGTTCCAGATGTGAATCTTAGTTTATGGTCTTAGAGCTCGGACCGTGAATGGTGACAACTCCCCGAGCAAGCATAGATGTCAACCCGATTCCTAAGCCCACGTGAGTTAAACTCGGTGTGGGAAACAAGGGGGTATCCTCATAGCAATACTTGGGGCGAGTCAAACGGGAGTTGGTAGAGTCCCGAAGGACACCTTTGACACAGCTTGTTGCCCTAACGCGCAGACATGCACGGAGGAAAAGTACCAAAAGTTCTGAGACTTCATTCGGACACGGTGAAGTGATGAAGGGTGTGAATTGTGAACCCGAAATTTTGGGCCTAATGGGTTGGCGTGGCGATAGAGGAAAACTGTTAACCATGGAGGACACATAGCATCCATATCGCGTTAGACTGATGTGGGAACAACAAATGAGCACCGACCGCTGAACATATTCGCTATGTGGGACTTTATCGCTTTATTTTCAAAAACCCTCGGGGGCGTTGGCCCGTAAAGGTAAGAGAGCCCTTGGGCGTAGTATCCAGCCCATTCTTGGGGGTCCCTCTGGGTGAGAAATATGATGGAAGCCATGATACGGGGATACACCAATCCTGGAAAGCAGGTGCGGACATGTCCGAGTAAAGTTTAGCATTCCAGGTAATAAACTAGAGTACTCTTAGGAACATTGGTGAACTGCCGAAAAGGGATCAATGAAACAGCTCAGTAGGGGGAGGTACATGGCATGGTCATTACGGGACCATCGTGAATGAGGACATAGTCCCACACCACACCATATAATCCCCTCATGGAGGAAGTATAGGCCAAGGGGCCAATATGGGATGAAGATTCATGAGAGATGGGGCTAGACCCAAATCATGGTCATTCAGGCGGTCCTACGTATCCCATGTGGATGGGAATAAATCCACACGTAGTTCTCTAAATGTAGTTTAACATCATACGGGACGAGAAGGGGAGTAATATACCCCTAAACAAGGGAGGAGTGTGGTATGGCGAAGAAGCCGTTGTGAATGAGGACATAGTCCCACAACACACCGTACACTCCTATAAGAGAGGACCTGGGTCGTGGCCCGGAAAGGCCAAGGGGCCTAATAGTTAGAAATTGGTCAGGAAGGCCTCACCTACTTGTAGTTTAATGTCTTGCAATGAGGACGAGGGTCGGGGCCCGGAAAGGCCAAGGGGTCTGAGGCTGAGCCTCGTAAGGGAAGGCGTACGACATGGTACATGATCCCGACGTGAATGAGGACATAGTCCTACACCACACCGTACACCCCTGGTAAGAGGTTGGGTGGAGGGGCCTGAGAAGGCCGAGGGTCCTAAGGTCAGGTGTCAGTCAGGAAGGCCTGACGGGTCTGCAGTTTAACGTCTTACATGAGAACGGGGGTCGGGGACCCGAGGAGGCCAAGGGGCCTGAGGCTGGGCCTCGTAAGGGAATGAGTACGGCATGGTACATGATCCCGACGTGAATGAGGACGTAGTCCTACACCACACCGTACACCCCTATGTGAAATCGGGGTCGTGGGCCTGATCGCTAGCACCACCCAGGGGGATGTTTTCCGCCTCGGGATGGGGCAGAACGAATCACTGCACTCGATGTCTGGGACATCTTGGGGTGGACCCGAAGATCCAGGACAATGTTGACCATGTTTGAAACACAGCGTTCCTATGGGGAACTGATATGGGAGCAACAAATGAGCGTCGACCGCTGACCAAATTCTCAACCCGGGACTTGTATCAGCTTGTTGCTTGAAAACCCTCGGGGGCGTTGGCCCGTATCGGTAGGAGACCCCTTGGGCGTAGTATCCAGGATGTTCTTGGGGGTCCCTCTGGGTGTGAAAGAAATGATGGAATCCCAGTCACGGAGTGGGTGAAGCATAGTTGTATCCATCCACGAAAGAGGAAAACATCTCCAGGGGGATGTGTAGGCGGGTCGAGGCTTGATCGATGTGAGTTGGGAAAAAGTGTGCACCCTGCCATGTCTTGACCCGAGGGGAAGATTTTGGCTTTTGGGCTGGGCCAACGGACGAAATGCCCGGGTGTTCCTACGTATCCCATTAGGACGGGAATCAAGCCATACGTAGATCTTGAAGGCCATGCAGATTAGCGTCATGCGGTGAGGACGTGGGAGGATATAAGAACAGGAGTGGGCACATGGTGCGACCCTTACAATCCTTGTGTGAGCTGGGTAGTATGAGCAGGGCTATGAAATCCTACTCCATGCTACAAAAAGATCCTCCACGGAAACTATTCTCAGGGGGGGTAGTGGAAGAGAAAAGCTTGTGGCTGGGCTCAGGACGAGGTGTCTAAGCGTTCCTACGTATCCCATTGAAATGGGAATCAAGCCACATGTAGTTCTTGAAATGCAGTTTAATGTCTTGCGAGATGAGCATCATCTCATTTGGGGATATGTAAGGTATGTCAAGTAATCTGACGTGAATGAGGATGTAGTCCTACACTATACCATACAATCCCACGAGAGGGTAAGTCGGGGAAAAACCAATGTGCCTGGGGCCGGACCACGGTCAGGGATACATAACCAACGTGCGTTGTCACTTCTCTTGGTGAAGATGGGGGGACATGGGCCCAATGAGGCCAAGGGGCCTAAGGCTGATCCTTGGTCAAAAAGGCTTGACTGGCTTGTAGTTTAACGTCTTGCAGGACGAGGATGCAGTTTAAGGTCGTGCGGGACCATCTTGCAGTTTAGGGTCATGCAGGACCCTTTTGCCCTAGGAAAAGTATCGCTTGAGGAATTTGGAATTGGTGGGAGGGGTTATAAGCTATCCATCCATGGTCACCAAGGAGTATGCTCCATTGTGATAAAACGTATAGATGATATATGGCCCTTCCCATTTGGGTTCTATTTGGGTGGTTTCCTACCGGGAATCATTGGTGCTTGAAGGGCCAGTACCAGGTCTCCTTATAAAAAAGAGTGGAGACGAACCTTTTTGTTGAAGGCCCTCGCTATCTTATCCTGATTCCTTTTCAGATTGTGCAGGGAACGAAGCCGGTTCTCATCTAGTGCTTCTAATTCAGCTAGACGGATCTCAGCTACCTTATCCGATGTATGGTGATCATAAACTACGGTGCGTAATGACTGCAGCTAGATCTCAATGGGTAGGACAGCCTCAACTTCATACACCAGGGAATATGGGGTGACATGGGTAGAGTTGCGAGTCATCGTCCGGTAAGCCCAGAGGGTGTTTGGGAGCTTGTCTGGCCAACTTTTCTTATTTGGACCAATCATATTCTATAGAATGTTAGAGAGGGTTTTGTTGAACGCCACGATCTGTCCATTCGCCTGCGCATAGTAGCGGGAGGTATGGTTCGACCGGATGTCGTACATGGCGTACAATTTCTTTAGTTCAGCCGCTCTGAAGTTGGTGCCATATTCGGTGAGGACGACGTGAGGGACCCCAAATCGGTGGATAATTTTGGAGCTCACAAAGTCAACGATGGAACGGGCCATGTCCTATTTGAGAAGAACTTCCTCTGCCCACTTGGAGAAGAAATATGTAGCAGTCATGATGAACCTACACTAGCGGGCTGTTGCCGGTGGATATGGTCCCACTACATCAAGTCCCCATACCGCAAATTGCCAAGAGTACATGGTGGGGTGGAGGGGCTCCGGTGGCCGATGCAAGAAGTTGGTGTGAACATGGAATGCGTCGCATATCTTGGCATACCCAATACAATCATGGATCATAGAGGTCCAAAAGTACCCCAACCTCCGGATTTGATGGGACAGCTTCAACCCAGCTTGATGGGCGCCACAGGAACCGGCGTGAACCTCTTGCATAACCTGAGGTATCTCTACTCCTTGGATGCAACGGAGGAGGACACCATCGAAACACCGCTTATAAAGGACTTGTTCAAGACTGGGGCCGCTCTGGAGGTTAAATTGCATCGCGCGGCATCGGATTCGCTCGCGCTCGGCCCGGTCGTCCGGGAGGCAACCATTTTGGAGGTACTCGAGAAAAGGTGCCCTCCAGTCGGGAGTGGCTTCAACCACTGTGTCTGACGAACCCGGGACCCCTGACATGGATGGTCCTACGGTGAGATGACCTACCCACATGCCATCATTTTCCTCTTGGGTGACGGGGGTGATGACTCTCCGGTGTGCCACATGTATGATCAAATCATCTTGCTCGGGTTCTTCGAGCGATGCGGCCAAGCCAGCCAAGGTGTCTTCTGTATCGTTCTGTGATCATGGGACATGGGTATCCTCTGGTCGAGAAGAGAACTGGGCCATTAGGTGGTGGGTGTACTCCAGTAACGGTGCCAGCTCCAGCTTCCTGACGACGTAGTCACCATTAACCTGTTTGATTACTAGCTCGGAATCTCCCTTCACATGTAGATGGGGCACATGGATCTCAAGGTCCAACTCGAGGCCGGTGATGAGAGCCTGGTACTCTGCCTTGTTGTTCGTACAGCCTTCTGACAATAGGATCGAGTATGGCAGGACAGCATGCGCCGGGGTAATGAAGACAATACCCAGGCCCACTCTGTTGAGATTGGGATCGTTGAGCCTCCTACCGGTGGGGCTCCGGGAGGCGCCGTCGAAATGCATTTTCCAACACGGGACAACATGGTCGACTGAGAGGATCATCTCATCATGGAAATCCAGGTCCAGGGATTGATCCATGGAGGTTGGATGAGCAGCTAAATAGTCTACTAACGCATGTCCCATAATGGACTTCTGAGGTACGAACATGATATCAAACTTCTGGAGAATCACTGCCCACCATACTAGTCAGCCAGTCAGCATGGGGCGGTTCAGGATGTACTTCAGGGGGTCTACCCGGGAGACCAATTGCACCTCATGGTGCTGCAGTTAATGTCGCAAATTCTGCACGGCGAAGACGAGCGCATGGCAGATCTTTTTGGTAGGGGAGTATCTGACCTCTGTATCGAGAAGCATGCGACTGAGATAGTAGAGACTATTCTCAGTAACCTGGTTATTCTTCTGGGTGAGCAGCGCACCGATGGATCTCTCCAGGGCAGTCACATAAAGGACCAGCAGCTTTTTGGAGATAGTTGGCATCAAGACCGGAGGTTGGAGTAGATACTGCTTGATTTCCTCAATGGCGGTCCGACACTCCTCATCCCATTCATAAGCGGCGCCCTTCTTCATGAGCCGGGAAAAGGGCTTACACTTGCCAGCCAGATTCGCGATGAATCGGCATATGTAGGCTAAGTGTCCTTGAAGGCCTCGAAGCTCCCGAATGTCTCTCGGGGGATGCATTTGGATGATGGACTTGATCTTCTATGGGTCGATCTCGATACCTCGGTATCTGATAACAAATCCCAGAAACTTCCCAGAGGTGACCCCGAAGGAACACTTCAATGGGTTCATCTTCAGGTGACGGGAACGGAGGAAACCAAACACATTTTCAAGGTCTTTGAGATGGGCCTGGCGCTGACATGATTTGACTACGAGGTCATCCACGTAGCATTCCACCAATGTCTCGAGAATCGACTTGAATATGCGATGCATGGCCCTCTGATAAGTGGCACCTTCATTTTTCAAACCGAACGACATAACCTGGTAGCAAAAGGTACCTTGGGGAGCCCTGAAGGCAGTGGACTCCTCGTCTTCGGGGGCCATCCAGATCTGGTTGTACCCGGAATAACCATCCATGAAAGAGAGGGCTTGGAACCCGGCCGTGGCGTCAATCAACAACTCTGTCACCGGGAGTGTGAAGTCTTCCTTTGGGCAGTGGCGATTAAGATTGCGGAAGTCTATGCAAACTCGGATCTGCCCATTCTTCTTCCTGATTAGAACAATGTTAGCAAGACACATGGGGTACTGGACTTCTTTAACGAAGTTGGCTTTGATAAGATTGTCAACATCGGCCTCAACCATGGAACCATGAGAAGGGTGCTTCTTCCTGGGAGGCTGCTTAAACCCACAATGTTTTGCTGGGAGGCCCATACAGTGAACGACTACCTGGTGATCTAGCCCTGGCATCTTGTTGTAACTCTCGGAAAACACGTCACGATGTTGTTTGAGGAAATCTGCGCACTTCTGCCGCTCCTCGGGGGACATGGCTGCACTGATCAATGTGGGTTTCAGATCTGCCTCGCTACCAAGGTTCACTTGTACCAGTTCATCGACCGTGGTAAAAACTGCTTCTTCAAAGGTGGGGGGAGATTCCTCCATGTCTTCTTCCCCACCCATGGGGGTACTTCCCGCGACAGGAGATACTTCTGGTCTATCAAAGCCCGAGGGGCAGCTGGTGCTGGTTCGAGCAGCAACGGTCATCACATCGGAAGACTCACATGCCATTGAGACTATAGCAATGAAGGAAGTTGATCCTATCCCATCTGGCCTTCGGCCTAAGGGGCCATGTTTGATGTTATCAAAGCAATGGTGACGTGTCGGCCTGTGTCGGTGGATTCCATCCCGGCAGAAGAGAAATGTATGGTGTACCGCCGTTGTCATAAGCTTGACATTCTGGTACCATACATAGGTAGGAGGTTCCGGGATGACCTGAGCCTGGTTGATGTAGGAGTACGAGGTGATTTTTTTCCATCGCTTGGACACGGGCACATGCTTTCTTTGCGTACCCGAAGCAACAAAAAAATTCCCCATGTCGGGGGTCGTGGCCTCCAACTGGTGGATCGGGAGGATGTAGGCGTCATCCATGCTTGCCCATGGATCACTTGTGACCAGGGCGGTTTCATCCTCACATACTAGTATTTGCTTATCCTTACATTTGTAATACCCCGCATCCAGATAGCAGGCCTCACAAGAAGCGAAGGGAGACGCATCTCTTTGGAGCATGCCTACTCGACCGTTGAGTGAGTACTTGAGGCACTAGTGATACGACGAAGGGACCGCTGCATGCAGATGGAGCCATGGCCTACCCATCAATGCGTTGTAGGCGGTGTCTTAAGCGACGACCATGAACTCGGTGCTGGCAATTAAGCCACCTAACTGAGCCTTCAGGCGGATCTTGCCGACCTGGGTTTGCTCGGTCCTGTCGTACCCCTGGATTCTGAGGTCAGAGGGAGTTAAATCACCTTCAGACAGACCCAACTTTCGCAACATCCAAGTCCGAATTAGATTGATTCCGGAACCCGTGTCAACGAGGCAGCGGCAGACTTCCACAACATTGAAGTGGCTAGTGATGTACAACGGGAGAATGTGCCCCTGTATAAGAGGGTCCTCATCTTCACCGGAGAACGAGATAACCTCCTGACATTCAGCGTTTTCAATCGTCTCGGTATGGAAGGCTTCTGCAGCTGCTACCTCCGTCTCAAACTAGAGGGGGATTCTTAGGGCATCGGCCAGTGCCTCGCGCATTTCCGATGACAGGCGAAGGTCCTCAAGGATAGAAAGCCTCGCCAAATTGCCGGCCAAGTGCTTCAGGACATCATACATTCATTCCAAACGCGAACCTCTACTTACAGGAGGTTGTTCGGCATTTGGGGGCATAGCGGGTCCTACCGGTTGAACCAGTGATCGGCTATTACTGGGTACATCCTGCTGCCTACTATTTGAAGCCTAGAGAGTAGTCGCAGAACTGGGATTGGACAGCGGAGGCTGGCCTGTAGCCGGGCAAGACTGACTGTGATACGAACGAGGCAACTCTCCCCGATCAAGTAGCACGAACGGTGGTGGAGGTAGAGCCGAGAGCGTTAGATAGGGTTGCACGTGATGAGCTCTGCGCTGAGCCTGCTGTCTGGTCTCAGTAGCGTGCACGACTTGGATGAATGTGCCTGCTGACGTACCTCGATGACCGGCGCGGTTGCGATTCCGCTGACGTTGACGTCGGCTGGGAACATTGGGGAGGTTCGCCTGGCGTTCCCCCTCATCGGGAGTCATATAGGGCTTTACCAGCTCCACAGTGTTAACCGAAGCGTACCCTTGGCTGTTGCTCGAGGAGTCATCCACCACTGGGCGGATTCTGGGAGGAATCCCCATTTCAGGGGGCATAAAGTCACCAAGAGTGCGGGATGACGACGGCACCAGCGGTGCGCGTTGCTTCTTCTTGCGTCGCCGCTGCTTGCCCTTTTGGGAAGAGGTCGACTGTGAAGATGATGTGGAGGCACCGACTACTTCTTCTGAAGGTCTCGACTACTTTAGGCATGCCCAGAAGATACCATGGGCACGAACGATAGTTTTTCGAGCCATCCAGTCGTCGTATTTCCAGGATCCGCGGCTGGGGACCTGCTGCCACTCGCCTTCGCTGTCGTTGCCGATCACTGATCCTGCAAAGACACCCGCCACTTGTACTGGTGCCGGGCCCAACTAGACTATGTTTTTGTTGACCTGGTCTTGAAGCCAGTCTTTAAACACATAGCATTACTTGAGGGTGTGTCCCAGAATCCAATGATAAGGGCAGTAGTTGGGGTGATCAGTGAGATTCTCCACTGCCGGCCTTCTGCACTCAAGCTGGCGCACAATCCCTTTCTCTAGAGCACTTCGGAAGTAGGCAGGGACCTGATTTTCATTGAACGAATAAGTATGGTGCCTTCATTCCGGATAGGGGGATCTGGGGGCCTGGCCCTAACGAGGGGCCAGAGGGGCTTTCCGAGGAAGTGGCGCATGATTGTCTCGCCTAGGGGGCGGTGGTGCATTGCGCGGGGGAACCTGTCGGTTCTGAGGCGGTCGCTGCTGGGCAGGAGCCTGTGCTTGAGGTGGAGGACCTCTGTGGGGTTGCGGGGATGGTGCCGCCGGCAGTAACTCCAGCTGCCTCAGGGCTTCTATTTGGGCCACCGCGGCGGGTTCAACCTTGGCGGTCCTCCTGGCCGGGATCATGGGGGGCAACAAAAGTGCCTGACTAGCCTATTGCAGGGCTTCCTCAAGGAACTAAGCCATATCTGAGAAATATCTGAACCCTCCAGGGTAGTTCTGGGTAATTAGAGAAGGTACCAGCTCTGTCTTGACGTTCCCCACACACATCTTCAGTAATTTCTCCTGAGTCAGTGACATATCGATGGAATATGTAAGTCCATTACACAGGGCGATGAGATCTGCAACCTCCTCATCAGGCCTTTGCTTGCACTTGAAGAGGTATGCAATGCTGGTCTTCAAAGTGGTGGAGCTGAACTGGTACAGGAACTAATGGTGGAGGTCCTCCCAACCGGTCACCGGTCTGATAAGGAGCTGGCTGTACCAGACGAATGCTGGACCTTCCA
This sequence comes from Viscum album, assembly GCA_963277665.1. Taxonomy (NCBI): domain Eukaryota; kingdom Viridiplantae; phylum Streptophyta; class Magnoliopsida; order Santalales; family Viscaceae; genus Viscum; species Viscum album. The sequence continues at coordinate 2,138,740,954 of OY728163.1, read as the reverse complement.
ATGTCTGTATGAAACACCAGAGTTTGGCAGTTTCTTGCAGAGCCGGGGTCCCCAGCATGGGGCCACACCTGGAAGAAAAATGTGCCAAGTGCTGCGGCGGGTCCCCTATCCCATTGAAGGGTGAGAAAGTGGGGTTCCCAAAACCTGGAGGTGCGGGAATATCATTCACCCACGCAGGATAAGGCTTTTCATCCGGTGGGATCGCCACCTGCCGCGTTTCCAACGCTTCGAGGCGGGCTATGAGTGCCGCAATAAGATCATCCGAGTGGGGGTCCCTGTCTTGACGGGGTTCCCTAACCACAAGTGCATTTCAAGGTTCTTCAACACGGTATATGCCTTCGGCCTCTCCTGGATCAACTGGTAGAACGACCTGAGGGGTGACTGGGGGAACCCAGACTGGATTCTTCAGATTTCCCCATCGTTCGGGGGGGTTTGGCGAGACGTATCGCGCCCTCTTGCCATACATTTCGGATTATGCCCTGTCTACAGTAGTAGCATGATCAGGGTTGCCCGGAGGCATCTCACCAGGGGGGAAATTGTTCTTGCCCCTACTGCCCTGGCCTAGGATCACCATAGTCGGGTCGCTGCTATGCGGCGCACTCAGCCAAGAGTTCGTCAACCAGCCTCTTCTGCTCAGCAATCTACTGATGTAACATGGCCCTCTCGGGAGCTTCGTCCATTTTCTGCACAGAGGCGGACAGGTCAGAGTGCTTGACAATTCCGACATGCTCCTTACCCTTGCCGGTATTTCGACCGAGTACCAGCGACTCGGTGGGTACGGGGAGGCCTAGCAGGTTCCTCTACTGACGGGTAACCCTCCCTGATGGGTCTAGCAGTGGCGGTATGCCCTGGGGGGTAAGTCTTCATCAAGGGATTCAAGCTCGTCTTCTTTGTCCACAACGTCGTCCATGTGGACCGTGACCCCTCTCGAGGGCATGTCCTCGATGTCACATAATGAATCGGGCTGTCGTCGAATATGGTCGAAGAGGTGAGCGGCATAGTGTCCCCAACCATGGACTTGCACATGGGGGGTGGATTACCTGACGATCCTGTGGAGTACTTTGAAACTATGGATGCATTTCCGTTGGAGGGCGCCCTGGTGGACTGGCGAATCAGGGTGTTGGGCCACAAGATGTGCGACCTCATCAATCAGGCGGCACTGCTCGCCAATTTTTTCGAAGTGCTCTTGACTTATAGGGTACACCACATGTTCGTAACGAAGGCAGAAGTGTGTCGCCCATAGGGTTAGACAAAAGCACCCCACTTCTTCAGGGGTAAGAGACTCTGGTATGGGAAAATTCAGCACCGCCATTGGCCAGAACTTCTCCGGGAAGTAATCCGCTGCAAGAATACTCCAGAAGCTCCTGGGCTCGGACTCAGGGTCTGGCCCTATGTTGCCCCACTCGTCAAACGGGGGCGGCTGAGGGACCTGTATTGGTACCGAGGCAGACCTCTGGGATAGTAAACTCTGCGGTGGATAATACAGCGAACGAGATGACTGGCCGCCGAATTCTGGGCCATCCTCCGAAGAGAAAGGTGACCTGGCCACGATGTCATGATACGATGGGCTGATAGCCACAACTTCTGGAACAGGAGTCGCGGCTACTAGTGACTAGTCATGTTGTCGTTCTACCGTCGTTGGCCCCCAAAATATCTCTTCGTGATCTCTGGTAGAGGTTGATGGAACTTCTGGTGACGATGGCGATGATTGCGCGGTCGAGACCCGTGGAATTCCCAAGATTTATTCCTCTTGGATGTACCTGCGGAGAGATATGGGAATCTGGTGGACCTCATATTCCAGGAGAATGAGGCTAACGCGTCTGGTTCCTGCCCCAGTCCTTGATACGGAGGAGCGGGGAGAAGGTTCCATCGCTGAGTCGCATTCTGCTTCAGTGTCGGAGAAGAGGGCATGTTTGATCTCCACCCAATCCTTCCCAAGATTCTTCTTGTGGGGGAGACGACCCGCTCTCCTGCCCCGGCGTGGCTCTTCGGGATAGGGTTGATCCCTACCAAGCAGTCTCGGGGTGGTGGTGGCGTCGTGGCGGAGAGGACCCCCACTCGAGACAACTGGGGTGCGAGGGGCACTGGGGAAAATCTCTAAGGGTACATGGGGAGGACCTCCATGAACAACACCCATGTGGTTGGAGCCTCTGTTAGAATCGGCAGGAGCATGGGGAGGACCTCCATGGTCGATGCGGGCGGAGCGAGGGTGACCTTCCCTCCTCGAGTTGCTGGGGAAAGGAGGACCTTCGCCGGTCGCAGAGAGGATGTAGGGAGGACCCCCATGTTGGAGAAGGACCGGATGGACGTTGCCTTCAGATCGGCAATCGGGGGCAGGAGGATGGACTCCATACCCTGTGTAGTGGGCGTGGGAAAGGTTTCCGCGCCAAGTGTCACTGTCACGGGGTAGGTTTTCCTTCGAGATGGGGGTAGAACGAGGCATACATCCATGACGAACATCGGAGCGGGGAAGGCCCACGCTCTGTGGAGTAGTGGTATGGGGAAGGCCTCCATACGTGGCGACATCACCGCGGGTTAGTTCACGACGATCACCACATGGGCCTACAACCCGAAGAGTCAACCTAGCCTGCTCGTGGGGTGATTGGGGTCTCGATCCTGGTTGGGTGAAGGAGTTCCCTTGCTCAGTGTATGCAGGGGCCTCATGATGCACGTCGGCGGTGGTTCAGGCCACTGTAGCTGTCGACGTCGACGCGCCTGGGTGAGCGTCCTCATCCCGGGCCCGGTGCTGACGTCGAGTCAGGCGAGCTGGTGCAGGTGGTGCAGGGGCATGGCCTGCCTGCTCTTCCTGCGGAGTCAGATGGCGGCGCTAACGTAGCCAGACGGGAGCTCTCGCCTGGAGCCCTTGGGTCGGGACCCTGAGCGGGCTGAGCCGGATGGCGCCCGCCTCATCAGCGAAAGGCGAGGAGTCGTCAAGGCGTTCTGGGGACAGGCTCCCGAAATGGTGGAACGTTGAAGTGGGGAGCAGGGGCTCCCTACGCGGCCTGTTAGGGCGGCCTTTATGACGGAGCCTGGAGGCCTCCAGGTCCAAGCAGGCCATATCCCTAGTTGGGATGACTCCTTCCTCCTCATACCTGCACACGAGGTTATTGATCACCCTTCGCTGGATGACCTCTGATGGGGAAAGGGGTCGTGGGCGCCCCATATTCTGTGATGTGGCAGCCGTCGTGGCGGTAGCTGCACCATGTGGGGTGGTTGTGGCGGTGTTGCCCCTGCCCCTATGTAGGCGAGGAGCGGGCGGTGATCGTGTCTCTGTAACAGCAACTTGGTTCCGAAGAAACGAAGGGATCAACTCATTAGCACCGAGAGGGAAGAGGATTGAAAACCAGTGCCTCATCGCCCTTCCATTCTCCACGTCTGTAAGAAGGATCTATACCAACACGCTGCAGAACAGAGTGCCCCACGTTCTACTGCCCCGACTTCCGGTGAGTTTCACGACATGCCCGCTATTTTCTTGGCGGGACCAGGCACCGGATATCTGGATCCGGTGACATGTCAATCTACTGGTGTCTCGAATGCTTCTAATATCCATATTGAGGAGAAGAATTTCACGTCGGGTTCACCATTTCTATTTCTTATGCTTTCACTGGGACGCGCGAACATCAATCCGTCCGCGGAGGAGGACGCACGATGCTTGTTGCCCCGCATTCCTGCTTTCCAAAGGTGGGCGGCATTCGCTCCTTATTCAGGGACGTCTACTCCTTGATCGAAACAGGATGATGGGATGTCAGTTCTTCTTTCTATGGATTCCTCCTCAGAACTCGTCACCTAGTCCGGGTCTCCCTCATAGATTTAATACGCAGTTCGTCAAACTCTTCCCAGTTCCATGTTTCCATGGACGCCAGTTAATTACACTGCTTCTGTTGGGACATTCCAGAGGGTCCAGTCAGGGCAGCAACCTTCAGTTGGGGGAGTAGTCACGTTCATGCATCAGTAGCGTTTCTGGATGCTGGGGAACCTGGCATTTCTGTCTGTTATCCCTGGTCACAGGGCTTCTCGAGGGCATTGAAGCCCGAGTCATCTCACATCGAATGCGGGGAATTATATGCCATAGACACATATATGAGGTTTTCCTCAGCTTCTCGTGATTAACACAGGGTATGTCGTGAGTTTAACGTCTAGAGGAGACGGATCAACCCGATCAGAGCATTAGCTAGGATAGATCAGATTGAGGGATTTCCCTTGAAGGGATGTCGATACCGGGGCCAGCCCATGGGCAGCTGTGAAGAGGAGCGTACCGACATGGTCTCACCGAGATATGATGGTCCGGGAAAGAATCAGGATGGGTGATAGGTGGATGAATGGAGTGGAGGGGGAGCGAAATGGGACCATCGCAGGGGCGACGGTGAAGTTGGGCTTGAGACTTGAAGAGGCTTCCTACGTATCCCCGTGGTGGGGAATAAAAGTCCGCATAGTTCATGATGGTGCCGGTAAATCGATGTGAAGGTGGACCTTGGCCCGATGAATGTCGTCAGTGAACCAACGTGAAGGTGGACCTTGGTCTGATGGGCATCGTCAGTGTACCGACGTGGAGGGGGATCTTGGTCTGATGGGAGATGGGCTTGAACCTCGGGGAGGCTTCCTACATACCATGCCTTGACATGGATCAAAGACTTTGTAGTTCAAAGGGTTTCATCAGTGAACCGACGTGAAGGTAGACTCGTGGGTCCACTAGTGGTGGGCTTGAACCTTGGGAAGGTTTCCTACGTACCATGCCTTGACATGGATCAAAGTTCTCATAGTTCAACGGATTGACGGAATACAGTTTAACGTCATGCGGGACGATAGTGAGCCCTGACGTGAATAAACGATGGGCGGTGGGTGTCGTTGAACCGACGTAAATGAGGGACCTTGGTCCGATGGGAGATGGGCTTGAACCTCTGGGAGGATTCCTACGTACCATGCATTGACACAGATCAATGTCCTAATAGTTCGGGTTGTGTAATACAATTTAACGTCATGTTGGACGGTGGTAGAACTCGACGTGAATTGGATGACTGGTGGGCTTAAACCTCATGGAGGCTTCCTACGTACCACGCCATGACATAGATCAAAGACCTCGTAGTTCAAAGGGGGGCTTCGTCGGTGAACTGACGTGAAGGTGGAACTTGGTCCAATGAGTGGTGGGCTTGAACCTCTGGAAGGCTTCCTACGTACCATGCCTTGACATGGATCAAAGATCTCATAGTTCATATGGGAATGGGTGTGTAGTTTAATGTCATGTAGGACAAAGGCATACAATTTAACGTCATGTTGGATGACGGCATGCAGTTTAATGTCATGCTGGACGAGGGCGAAACTCGACGTGAATGGATGACCGAGTAATGTGAATTGAACCTCATGGAGGCTTCCTACATACAATGCCTTGACATGGATCAAAGTTCTCGTAGTTCGCTATGGGTGGGGGTCAGGGTCGATGCTCACTCTAAGCCAACGTGAGTCATGCTCAGTGTGAGAAACAAGAGGTTGCAAGGACCTGACGAACAAATCGCGAAGGATGCATCTGTGAGAAGCGAAGAGGGGCTTATGCGTTAGGCGGCCCATGGTGCTGGGACTTACTGCATGATGGAGGACCAGGGTGCGGCAAAGCACAACGAAAGAGGGATTTGGGACCACTGATGGGAGGTGCCTCGTTCCCTATCACGCCCTCCACTGACCTTGGAAGTGGGGAAGTACGGAGTTGCAGAGGTGCAGCCATTCGTTGGGGAACTAGGGTCACCCTTCTCCTGAGAACATACGCCACTCCAAAAAGGAGGATATCATCCCTTGGGGATGGTTGATTCCATTCCTGTGGAGACGAGTGGTGTAAATAATGTTCGAGCTGGGGGGACTCTTCGTGAGAGGCACGAGGTCGGGTCATGGTTTAACGTCATGTGTTGAGGACGTGGTGCTTGGCAGTTTAACGTCCTGCAGCTCGGACGAGGTGGGTTCACTCCGCACCCCTAGGACATACATAACCGGTACCCTCTAGTCCTTGGGGAAGGGAAGGTACGAGTAAGTCCGTAATCAAGGGGGGTCGTGGAACGAACCATCAAGGGGTCCTAGTTTGCATGGCTATGCGAAGAATCAATAGCCGTTAGCGTGCCTATGCGAAGAAGCATTATGTGAAGCAACGCTACGGGTGGTATTGTCCATGGGACTTTGAGATCACATCGTGCAAACCTGGAGGGTCGCACAGGAAGAGGAATTGCTAAGAAAAGGAGTGTGCTTCACAAATTGGAGTGCCTTGGCCTTAGCATGGGGCATAGGTGTGAGTGGAAGGTGCTTCGCGAAGTGGAACATCGTTTGCGTAGCACTGCCTCACAAAGTAGGGTCCTGCAAAGCAGTGTGCTTCACGATGTGTAGCGATCCTACCTTAGCATAGGGATCAATAGTATGGGTTGGGTGTTTCGCGAAGCATAAAAGCTCCACGGCTGCCCGGGTTCCCTTAGGAATCCCCTTCATTTGTGAATGCCCTTGAGTTTCGCGAAGGGAATCCCTCTAGGAAGAGGGGCTCAAAACGAGACAAAGCAAAGGAGTCTCGTGAAGTAGAAGTACCTCACGGAGCACATGATTCCCAGGATGAAGGGTGCTTCACGATTCGGGAGAGGAGATGCCAAAAGGTCGGATTTTCCATCCTCGGGACTTAGGGGGAGTCCAGTATTTATAGGCAAGGGGCGCCGCGAAGCAGAACTCGCGCGCCGCCTCAGGAGCTTCGCGGCGCGCTCGCGATCGTCAACGTCGTCCGTGGAAGGCTACTGCCTCTGGGGCTTCACGGCGGGCTCGCAAACTTCAAATGCGTTCGCGGAGAGTTAACGCATATGGAGGTTCGCGGTGGGCTCGCGAACGTCAAATTCATTCGCGGAGCATTACCGCCTCAGGAGCTTCGCGAGACCGCGCTGCTCGGGGTGCTTCACGGAGGTGCTTCGCGTCGGTGCTTCGCGAGGCGGCGCGCCAGCCTTATTTTTCATCCCTTCCTTTCGTGCCATATTTTGGCGCCAACAACAATGAATGGTATAAAAATAACACATCTAGAGTCATTAATATAACAAACATTCAATACAATAGGGATTATTTGTATCATAAAAAATTAACTTCAAACATGATTAAAATCGATTAAAGGATGCTGACATAGATGAAAATGATCAGTAAAATGCTTTGAGAGAAATACCCCATTTTCATGAAATCGTTTAAAATTATCATAATTTATAAGGGTTGTCTTTTAAATGATGTATTTGAAACAAAGTGTCCTAGAAAACTATGAAACTTTTGAAATTAAGTATCATTTCAAAATTTTCATTCCAATATAAATAAATCCTTAAAATTATTTTTGAAAACATGGACATTAATTAAAAGGGTTTAGAAAGGGAACTCTTTAATACATTTAAAATAATGATCTAGTTAAATAGACCATCCCATAAAACTAGAAAAGGTTCATTATGAATTTTTTTTATAAAATATGTATATCTATGATAATTATTTCCAATAAAATACTTACACATGAACAATCTCAGATAATAATGAGATTAAGAAAATAAACCTTACCTCGTTGTAGTCAATTGAGTCGTATGAACAATAGTCAAGAACCACAAAATGAAACACATAATATCATAAATATAAAGAGAATAATGATAATATATATCAAAAGGTAGTACAAAATACACCACATGCAATAAATAAATGTTGAACAATGGAACTCTCACTGAATTAAAAGTGAGATAAGAAACCCCTTACCACATGTCTGACTTGACTCACACAAATGTTCCATTCTTCCTGAATAATAAAAATAAGTTTATATCTATTTGTGTATGAATAATTTAAATTTTATTATTCCTTTTATATCACTTATTACCTTGATATAACAATTATTTAATTATTTGAGTTTCTATCGGATATTTTGTTAATGTTCAAAACTAGAGTAAAAAATTAAACATATTTTAATTATAAATTGTCCATGTTGTCAAAATTCCATTATCTATTGAATGATATTACTAATTTATATTTCATATATATCATATATATCCATTATATATTCGTATTTATAATAGTACAAAACATTTGGATATAAGAAATGAAATGAACCATTCATGGAAAAGGTAAGTTGTATGTACGCATGAATGCTACTATCATTTCTATTTTGAATTTTAGTGGAATTAAAACATAATGGTACATAGTTATACAATAATTACATTATAATATCATATATAATATAATTAACTCTATACATTGAACATCCCACATAAGTCATTAAAGATTAATATCACTTTGAGGGGGCGTTAGTCTGCCATTCCTCAAATGAAATTATCATGTTTTACCCATAATGGAAACCATAAAGGAATGCTATAAATTAGAAATACAAAATAAATAAAAAAAATTAAAAAATATATATAAATAAATATATATCATATATAAATATATTTTAATCTTAATTTCCACCATAAGAGGATGTAGGAGATAATTGAATAATCATCGTTTCTTGAGGCGTTGGTTTTCCAACCACAGATACTGAATGTTCTTTACGCATTAGATAGAGGTTTGTGTAAGTTTAGTTCCAATAAATTACATATAAACATCCTCGTAAACTGACGATACATTTTTTTCACTAAATAATGGAATAAAATGATATTAGGGGTGTTGGAGGACTAAAATTAAACAAAAGAAAAGAAAAGAATTTATGAGAAACTGTTACCGTTGATTTGTGTATCTTACATTGGTTTGAACCAAAACAACTTTTTGAATTGACTTATTACAAAGGTAAAGCTTATAGATTTAATATAGGGTTATTGAGAGCTTACTTGGGCATGGGTTGGATGAGTCACAGTGGTTTAGAGGTGTGTGGAATGGGTTAAAAGTGGTGTCCTTTTATAAGGGGCAGGAGGGGCTCTTTATGAATGTGTGAAACTATTATTTTATTATATAGTAAAATTCAGGTTTTAAAGGTCCAAAACTAATTAAAAACTAATATAATATGACTCAAGGTCGAAATAAAATCATAAAATAATAATTGGATAGGCTTTGGATATAGTTTTAATAATAATAATTTTTTTACTTAAATCGTTTATTAATGAGGTAAAAACTACGTCATTATTGTGTCATAAATAATTTAATTTATTTGATGTAAAAAATAATAAATAATTACAATAATGTAGGAAATATTTTTATCTTTCTAAAGAATATTTATAGTCGAAAATTTGACTTATATAACCCCATGTAAAAGTTGATTTATTAAAAGATATTTGTTTATGTCATTTTTGCCTTTAATTTATGTTAGTTAAAATAAATTGTCATTATCATTCAAAAGTGCCTCCATGGGGTCCCAAAATCGACCAAGGATGCCCATGGTCATCCATGACTCATCCAATTTGGTTATAAAAAGTGTTAATGTATTTTTGTATTATTATAATATTCTTTTTACCTTGAATTACCCTATTTACCTTTAACCGCGTTAAGTAAAGTCAAAAGATAATAATCACTAATAAAAAATTTCTAATTATTGAATGAAATTTTACTTAATGAGGCTAACAATATCTCATGGATTTTAGAATATTAACTCACAGATGTGATAAAATTATGTTTTATGCAAATTTTCAAATGCTCCAAGGAGGTGGGTAAAAGACGGTAAAAAGTTCAATAAGATTTTTATATATCTAAACATAATATAAAGTGATTTCAATGAATTATATATAACATATATAGGTATTCTATATATATTTTAACCTAAAATAAATTTAAATAAAATAAATAATTATTTAAATAAAAAGTCAGTTTTAACCAATAACTTAATGTCTTTCACTATTCATAAAAAATTGAATGTTTTCATAAAAAAATATATTTTACCCCAATCTAATTTTGATATTCAGAATTCAAAAATTAAGTCATTTTTACCAAATTAAAAACATATAAGATGAATTTTTAAATTTTAAATTAATTGTTGTTGTCAAAACGAAAAGGTATTTTTAAGAAATAATAACAAACAAAAGATTGATATTTGTTTATGTTTAATTTCTAATAGAAATTACTTATAATAACCAAAATTGGATTAAATTGTAAAAATATTATCTAATTATACTTAAAAAACATTAATATTTTTAATTGAACACTATAAATTATTTATATTAAAAAAATCATTTTTAGTTAAAATATAGTAATTATCAATATTCACAAAAATATGAATGTTATCAGAAAAACACCAAACATTAATTGAAACAAAATTTTTATGTCTCGATTCTAAATAAGATGTTTATTTTGTCATGTTGAATATGTTAAGGTTTCAATTCTTTCACTTAAAAAATGTTCTCCATTAAAAGGTGGTAAAATTTCATTTTTTGATAAACACTAATTTTATCTGGAAAAATGAATTTTTTCTTACATTATGTGTAAGAAACTCATAATATGGATTATAAAATTATAAAAATTATATAAAGTTCAAAATTCAATTAATACTATTCATAATAGCTTTTTAATAGCTAGTTTTGTAAGTCGTGGTGGGCTTGAACTCGATGTTGGGCGTAGTGAAAGTTATTTAATTACATTGAAAAAAATGTATTACGAAATCTTGGCGTGTTACAATAAGTTACTCAGTAGAAAGTAAATAGCATGGGAAAGTATATGTTCGATGGAAATAAAACCGTTAATATATTCCAAATGATTAAGATAATAATAATGAAATGATTTATTTGGATGTACTTACGACCTAAAATATGATTACTGACTTGTTGACTAGTGGTTTATGCTATCATTAAATGAGTTTAAAACATTTAGAATATATGGAATATATCCAATAGCATGACAATGCATTTTTCCAATAATGTTTTATAGTAATTTCAGTTTTTACCATATTTCAATATGATACATGTTAATGTTATTCACATGTTTATAATGTTAAAATTTAGGACTACTTCGTGTGGATTAATGGAAATCCAAATAGTAGATGCATTGAGTATGATAGATCACAGAGTTTTAAAGAAATTAGATTTTCCAATGACCCCGTGTACATGGATCTACAATCGATGGATATGGTAAAGAGTATAAAATATTGGATAATGATCTTTTAGAAAGATAAATCATTTACTAAATGTTTTATGTTGATCATTGTATTTGGTTTTATAGATTAATTTCACCACATGATAAATCCTATACTAAGAGATAATGTTTAAAAAGTTCAAGGAAAAAATAAGGATAAGATTTTGGTTATTAAATAGAAATGTATATTGCAGCTCTTATAGAGTGGAATATTTCCCCAACTCTAGTAAAAGATCCTTCAACAAAAATATCACCTTATTAACATATTTCTATCAAGATATCAATGAAAATTGTCAAAATAGTTGTTAATGGTTTTTTTAATGATCTTACATTTGAGCATGATATATATTGATTTCCATTAGAACATGATGGGTTGATTATTCTTCCATTACCATGTTATCAAATTATAATGTGTAGTTTTTAGTAACTGATGAATTTCCTTTTCCTTCTAATTAAGATTATATTTTAACTGTATTTCTGATGTGGGTTTTATTCAAGGAAATTTTTAAGTATTTACCAATATTTTTTCACATTAAATTTCAAATATTGAGGAAGAAATTTTTATAAGTATGGGAGAATTTGACATCCCAAATATTTAAAAATTAATTTATTAATGAATGTATGAATCACTGAGTCTTTATAGAACAACACTTTGTTATAAAATATCCAAAAAAACATATTTTTCCAACTTCTGTGATTTGAATTTTGAATGTATGACATACACGATCACGTTCATGGTTATATTTAGAGTCAGATAGTATCAATATATTTTTTTGTTGAATATTAAGATACCCTTATGAATATTAACATACCCTTATGAATAGTAATTAATAGTAAATTTCCTGAAAATAGAATCTTCAACCATTAATGTATAAATACAATTTAGACATATTATAATTGAAAATTTTATCATAGTATAAGTATAGTTATTTTGATGTGTCATAAATAATTTAATTACAATTTTATGATTAATTTAATAATTTAAAAAGGAAATTTATTTACATAAAATGTAATCCTAAATTTTTTTTATTTTTATATTGTTATAATATATTTTAACTAATCCTTGATTAATTTTTCATGGTGTTTTATAATGAGTTATAGTTTTAAGGTTGTTTTTTTGAATAAATAAGGTTTTTTAATTAAAATAAAAATATAGAGAAAATTATTTTCAAAAAATTTATTTACTTTTTTAGTTAAACACATCGAAAAGTTATTGGGGTGGATTTTTTTATTTTCTTAAATTACATGAGTTTTATGTGAAAAGTAAAATATGATAATTTACGATAAATAATAAATACAAGATTTGTTTTCCAACCACAGAAACAGTATGTTTTTCACCAATTAGATGGAGGAGTGTGTAAGTGTAGCTAGAATAATTCTCATACGAATATCCTAGTATATTGGGAATACTGGAGTTTTTATAAAATAATGGAATACAAAGAGTTAAGCGGGGTTGGAGAAGTAAAAATATAACAAAATAAAGAAAAAAATTTAAGAGATACAATTACCGTTAATCTGGGTAACTTTCGATGGTTTGAACCAAAAGGAATTTTTTAAGGGACTTCTTCCTAAGGTAATGCTTATAAGTATAATATAGGGATATTAAGAGCTTATTTAGGGATTGGTTGGACCAGCCAAGGTCTTTAGAGGGGTGTGTAATGGGTTAGAAGTGGTGTTCATTAATAACGGGGTGTAATGGATCTTTAGGAATGTGTGAATATATTATTTTATTATATAGAAATATTTGGTTTCTAAAGGTAAAAAACTAATTAAAGTTGAATATAAGGTGACACATGGTCGAAATAAAATCATCAAATATGAATTGTACAGGTTATTGATATAGTTTTAATATTAATAATTTTTTATTTAAATCATTTATAAATGAGGTAAAAACTACATCATCAATGTTTCATAAATAATTTAATTTATTTGATGTCTAAAAATTATAAAAAAATACCATAATGTAGGAAATAGTTTTATCATTCCAATGAAAATTTATAGTCGAAAATATGACTCATATTTCCCCATGTAAAAATTGATTTTCTATAAGATATTTTTTTCTTTCATTTTGGCCTTTAAAATAAGTTAATTAAAATAATGTGTCATTATCACTCATAAGGGGCTCTTTGGGGTCCCAAAATGGACCTAAGTTTGCGCATGGTCATCTATCACTCATCCAATAATGTTAGGACATGTGTTATTCAAAATTTTCATTATTATAATATTTTTTTACTTTGAATTACCCTATTTACTTTTAACCGTGGTAAATAAAATTCAAATGTTACTATTCACCAAAAAATATATTCATCATATTGAAACAAATTTTACTTTCTAGGGTAAACCGTGTCTCTCATATTTTTGAAATTCATCTCACAGAAGTTGTAATATTATGTTTTATGCAAATTTTCCAATGCTCTTAGAATGCGGGAAAAAGACGATATAAAGTTCACTAAGATTTTTATATATCTAAAATTATTATAAAATGACTCCAATGAATTATATTGAACTTATATAGGTATTATATATCTATTTTTACATAAAATAAATTTCAATAAAATAAATTTCTATTTAAATAAAACGTCAATTTTAACCAATAACTCACTGTATTCCACTATTAATAAAAAATTGAATGTTTTCAGAAAAATACCAAAATTTCACCATAAGCTAATTATGATATTATAATATCAAAAATTTAGTCTTTTTCACCAAATTAGAAACATATAATATGCGTTTATTAATTTCAAATTAATTCCTGTTGTCAAAACCTAAAAGTGTATTTTTTACGAAATAATAACTATAAAAAGATTGATACTTTTTTATGTTCAATTTCAAAGTGAAGTTACTTTTAATGACCTAAATTGGACTAAATGGTAATAATATTATATAATTATACTTCCAAACCATTATAATTTATAATTTAACATGTAAATTATTTTGATTAAAATAGTTGTTTTCAGTTAAAATATAGTATTTTTCACTATTCACACAAATATGAATGTTGTCATAAAAACACCAAAAATTTATTGAAACTAAATTTTTATGTCACAAATCTAATGAAAATGTTTATATTGTTAAATTTAATATATAAATGTATCAAATATTGGATTTAATAAAAGGTTCTCCATTTAAAGGTGGTAAAATTTCATTTTTGAAAAATAATTATTTTATCTGAATAAATTGAATGTGTTCTTAGATTTTGTCTACGAAACTGAAAATATTGATTCTATAAATAAATGTGTTATATAATGTTCAAAATTCAATTAAAACTATTCATAATATCTTTGGAACGACTATTTTGGTAAGTCATGGTACTCTTTAACTCGTTGTCATGTGTTGTGCAATCTATTGAATTACTTTGAAAAATTAACGTACTATGAAATCGTGGTGTGTTAATTTCTCCTCTCCTTCAATAAATTTCATCTTCAAAATTTGAAATAGTTTTTCCAAATTAAAAGGTTTAAAATAGAAAATTCATTTGTGGGATAACCCACATAGGAAATTGGGTAAATAAAATTTATTCTTAATAATAGGAAAAGGTGAATGAAAAAGTCACCACCAAATTATTATCTCAATTAGGAGAAAATCTGGGGAAATTAAGGACACATAATTGGAGGAAAAATGTAAATACTTATAGAGAGTGATTGATGTCATCGGTCATAAACAATTATAGAATTGAGGGCCTCAAATCCATTAATCTAAGATGATTTAAAATATCTTCAGTTCAACAAAACATAAGGTATTAGGATAGAACAATTTTAGGTTCAAGATACCTTACCAAAATTTTAATAAATAATTTTTTCATAGAATATGAGAATAAAAAAATATATTCTTGACATGTAGAGTTCCATCCTTTAACAAATTTCTACCAAAAATGCATCTTTCATTCTAAAAGAATATAGAACATTAAAAATATACTATTTATACTATTCGTATAGGGTTCCAAAAAATGAATTTATAATTATTCTAAAAGATCTATTAAAAAAAATACATTTTTCAATATTGGACAACACATGGGCCAGTGGTAGTTGATACACCCTTGTTACCCTTTGGTTGCAGGATCAAGTCTCACAGCCTTTCCGGACACAATGAGTTGTCGCTCGACCTCCAGGTTGTCCTTTTTATGGATTTCCAAAAACAATCTCAATCAAGACTTACCCAAAATACTTATGTCCAAAATCATAGTCGCCAATTTATAATTTAACCACAATCAAGATCCTTTTTTCCATGTAATAACATGTGAACACCTTCATCATGTATTCTTTAAAAACACTACATCATCCTGAATTATCCTAAAAACGTTTTGATGAAATTCTTGCTCCCTTATTTCTTATATAATACTAGATATATTCCTTTAATTGAAAAATTTTGTAAACTCCAACAATGATGGAATAAACAAATCATTAATCAGTTTCATGTTTGTCCAGAATATCCCATGTAATTTATCCAAATCAATCATTTATTTTTCCAAAATCACTACCAATGTATCTGAACCATATTATGGTTTATCATTCTTTCAACCATATATTTTCCAATAATTTAACCGATTATTGAATCACATTTCATGATTCCAAACAATATCAAGTCCTTAATGAAATAGTACAGAAGTACAATCATTTTATACTCTATAATTATTATAACATGTACATCCTTAATACAATACTCAAACAACACAATATATTAATAAAATCATAAGATATATAATCATTCATATTCATCTTTAGTAGTATCATAACATTAGTCTTATCTAATAGCAGCATTTGGGGTATACTATGATGATTTGGACATTGATTTGCATAGTGTCCCAAATCATTTAGATCAAGCATGGTACATTTGAAACATTTTTCTTACCCTTTCAAACATGTACTTGGTGGCCTTTTTCTACACACGTATAACGAACTCACATTCCCTTGAATCATTTAACATGGTTATTCTTTCCCCACTTATCACATATGGGAAAATAATTCTTTTCCCTCTTCCCTTTATACATATTTCACTCTTCCATCCTTTTCTTTTCTTTCTTCCCTTCAAAACCATAGGACTCAGAGAATTATATACTTATCTTATTAACATAAGATATTATTGCTTCATATAATGAGAATATGTGGGAGACTATTTCCCTTCTAAATGTTGTCTTAATACCATGAATGATATCATCCTTCTTACTCTTTGGATCAAATGTATTATTGGATTATTCATTCCTTCTACAGGGAACCATTTTAAAACAATGGCATACAGTAGGTCAATTTATGAATTGTAATGCATAATTCCAAACATGTAAAATACCTAACATAATTTGAACAGTTTATGGATATAATCCATAATCATAAAAAAAAATTCATTGAGAAAGTATTTAATCATAAATCTTACATAACTTATTATAATGAAAATATGAATTATCCTAAGCATATCCCCCAGGAGATTCGTATCAAAGTGTGTAGCAAGGCCCGTTGTCATGAACCATAATACCCTGGGTCAATCCCAAATCTCTTTGCCGGTGTTTTCACTCCTTGGTAAATTTGTGATAGAGCCGCCTATACCTGATCGTATCTAGAAAAGTATTTATTTCATGGAAAATAAACAAATTATCTATATTACCAAAATTCTAGAAAGGTCCTCTATACCAATTATCAATGTCCATCTTAGGGTAATTCTCTATAATCAGAGTTTATCTAAACTTATTTCCAAGGTTCTTGCTAAACATCCTCTGATACCAACTGTAACACCTTTACCTTAGATTCCTAGGGTCGGTGCATTATTTTAATACATTGACATGATTATAAGGAATCTTGTCCCGAATGACTGATTAGTTTAGTAGTCCTAGAAAATAGATTCATATATAAATGTTACATTAAACTTTCTAACATACAACAAAAAAGTAATCCTTTGATAATTCTGTTGTTCCCTTATCTTAACCCTGCATATCAAACATAAATCCCTTCTTGGGATCTAGGGAAAATAGAAGATAAGAAAGCGGTGAGCTCAGATGCTCAGTAAGGGTAAATAATTTAGCTGAAGCAATAAAATTTTAAGGCAAGATTTGTAATAAAACAACAACCTTTTAAACATAAAATTGAACATAATATGGAAAAATAAATAAAAAAATACTATATAATCATTAACATAGATATTATACTAGTAAAATAATCAAATTTAATAACTAATTTCATAATGAGGGAATGTATAGTACCAGACTTTTAATTTATGTGTCATGGCCTCGTGCCTGGACATATGGGCTAACAGAAACCAGACCCATACCGAGAGAGCCTCTATAACCGGACTCTATATCGGAGATCCTCTATAACTAGACACCAACCTGGAGAGCCTCTTTCACCACACTCCAACTTGGAGAGTCTCCGGTAACCGGACCCCAACCATAAGGGCTTACATTTACTGGTCCCCATCCCTGAACATACTAGTCCAACACATTCATCTTAAGAAGGGGTTAAAATATAACATAAACATTCATATTGAAACTAGCATACGAAATTTCAGTACTAGTCCATAAACCATGAATGGTATAAAAATAACACATCCACATTCAAACATATAATAATAAATTCAATAAAATATGGAATATTTGTATCCTAAAAAATAAACATCAAACAAGATTAAAATCTATTAAAGGATGTTCACAAAGATGAAAATGATCAGTAAAATACTTTGAGAGAAATACCCCTTTTTCATGAAATCGTTTAAAATTCTCACAATTTATAAAGGTAGTCATTTAAATGGGATATTTTAAAAAATGTATCCCATAAAACATTGAATCTTCTAAATATAATTATCATTTCAAAATTTTAATGCCCATATAAATAAATCCATAAAATCATTTTGAAAACATGTACATTAATAAAAAGGGTTTAGAAAGAGAAATCATTAATAAATTTAAAATTACAATCTAGGTAAATAGTCCCTCCCATAAAACAATAAAAGGTTCATTTTGAAAACATTTTTATAAAATATGGATATCTATGATAAGTATTTCCAAGAAAATACTTACACTTGAACAATCTCAGATAATAATGAGATTGAGGAAATAAAACATACCTCGTTGTAATCAATCAAGTCATATGAACAATAGTGAATAACCACAAAATTAAACACAAAATATCATGAATATAAATAGAATCATTATAATAAATATCAAATTATAGTAAAAAATTAACCATATGCAATAAATAAATGGTGAACATTGGAAATCTCATGGAATTAAAAGTTATATATGAAACCCCTTACAACGTGTCCGACATGACTCACTCAAACATTCCATGTTCTTCCTGAATAATAAACAGAAGTTGATATCTATTTTTGTAATAATATTTTTAAGCTTATTATTCCTTTTATATCACTTATTACCTTGATACAACAATTATTTAATTATTTATGTTCATATAGGACATTTTGTCGATGTTCGAAACTTGAGTAAAAAATGAACATGTTATAATTATTAATTGTCCATGTGGTCAAAATTCCATTATCTATAGAATTATATTACTAATTTATATTTCATATCAATCATATATATCCATTATATAATTTTATTTATAATACTACAGAACATTTGGAGATAATAAATGAAATACACCGTTCATGGAGACGGTAAGTCGTATGTACGCAAGAATGCTACATTCATTTCTATTTTGAATTTTAATGGAATTAAAAAATAATGGTACATAGTTATATTATAATTACATTATAATATCATATATATTATCATTAACTCCATACATTATAATTCTCACATAAGTCATTAAATATTCATATCACTTTGAGGGGTCGTTAGTCCGCCATTCCTCAAATGAAATTATTGTGTTTTACCCATAATGGAAACCATAATGGTATGATATAAATGAAAAATAAAGATGAAAAAATAAAACATAAAAAATATATATAAATAGATATATATCATATATAAATATATAGTTCCATCATAATTTCCACCATGGGAGGCAGTAGAAGATAATTGAACAATCGTCGTTTCGTGAGGTGATAGTTTTCCAACCACATAAACTGAATGTTCATCACCAATTAGATATAGGTGTGTGTAAGTTCTGTTCGAATACTTCTCTTAAAAACATCCTATTATACTGAGGATACACCTATTTTCATAAAATAATGGAATAAAATGAGTTTAGGGGGGTTGGAGAAGTAAAATAAAACAAAACAAAAGAAAACTATTTATGAGAAACTGTTACCTTTGATTTGGGTAACTTCTTTTGGTTTTAACCAAAAGGACATTTTGAAGTAACTTATGCCTAAGGTAAGATTTATATATGTAAAATAGGGATCTCTAGAGATTATTTTGGTAGGGGATGGATGATCTAAGGTGATTTAGAGTTGTGTGGAATGGGTAAGAAGTGGTGTCCCTTTATAAGGGGAGGTGGGGATCTTTATGAATGTGTGAAACTATTATTTTATTATATATTAATATTCGGTTTTTAAAGGAACAAACCTAAATAAATTAGAATATAATATGACTGAAGGTCTAAATAAAATAATCGAATAATAATTCGAGAGGTTTTGGATATAGTTTTAATATTAATAATCCTTCTTACTTAAACCATTTATTAATGAGGTAAATACTACACCACTATTGTGTCATAAATAATTTAATTTATATGATGTCTAAAAATTATAAAAAAATACCATAAATTAGGAAATATATTTCGATTTCCAATGAATATTTATTGTAAAAAATATTACTTATATAGCCCCATGTAAAAATTGGTTTATTAAATGATATTTGTTTGTGTCATTTTTGACATTAATTTAAGTTAATTAAAATAAAGTGTCATTATCATTAATAAGTGGCTCCATGGGGTCCCAAAATCGACCAAGAATTCCCATGGTCGGCCATGAATCATCTAAAGAGGTTAGAAAAAGTTTTATGGTAATTTTGTATTATAATAATATATTTTTTACCTTTAATTACCCTATTTAACTTTAATCGCAGTAAATAAAGTCAAAAGTTACTATTCACTAACAATTATTTTTAGAATTATTGAATGAAATTTTACATAATGATTCTAACAATGTCTCTCGGATTATTGGAGATCAACTCAAAGATTCGGTAAAATTATGTTTTATGAAAATTTGAAAATGCTTCAAGGAGGTTGGTAAAAGACAGTAAAATGTTCAATAAAATTTTTATATATCTAAACATACTATAATATGAATCCAATGAATTATATTGAACTTATATAGGTATTACATATCTATTTTGACCTAAAATAATTTTAAATTAAATAAATCATTATGTAAAAAAAGTCTTTTTTAACCAATAAATTAGTGTTTTCACTATGCATCAAAAATTGAATGTTTTCAGAAAAATAGAAAAATTTCACCCAAATATAATTTTGAAACTCAGAATTCAAAATTTAAGTTAATTTTTCCAAAATAAAAACATAGAGGTTGGATTTTTTATTTTAAAATTAATTCTTTTTTTCAAAACCAAATGTTGTGTTTTTAAGAAATAATAACTAACTAAAGATTGATATTCTTTTATGTTTAATTTAAACTGAAATTACTTCTAATGACCAAAATTGGATTAAATTGTAAAAATATAATATAATTATACTTCCAAACCATTAAAATGTAAAATTTAACACTGTAAATTGTTTTTACTAATTTTTTTTCAGTTAAAATATAGTAATTTTCAATATTCACCTAAATATGAAAGTTATCAGAAAAAAAACACAAATTTATTGAAATTTTATTATGTCAAGATTATAAATAAGAAGTTTATTTCGTCAAATTTAATATATTAATGTTTCAAATATTTCATTTAAAAAAGGTTATCCATTAAAAGGATGTAAAATTTCATTTTTTGAGAAATACTTATTTTATCTGAAAAAATGAATTTGTTCTTACATCATGTTTATGAAACTCATAATGTTGAATCTAAAATTACAGGGATTATATAATGTATATAATTCAATAAATACTATTCATAACAGCTTTTGAATGGCTATTTTTTTTTGTCGTGGTGTGCTTGAACTCGGTGTTGCGTGTAGTTCAAGTTATTGAATTAATTTGAAAAAAACGTATTATGAAATATTGGGGTTTTACAATAAGTGTATCAGAAGAAAGTTAATATCATGGGAAAGTATATGGTTGTTGGAAATAAAACTCTAAATATAATCATAATGATTAAGATAATAATAATGAAATTATTTATTTAGATAATTACTTACTACCTAAAATATGATTATTGACGTGTTGACTAGTGGTCTATGCTATTATTAATTGAGTTTAGAACATTTTGGATATAAAGAATATATCATATAGTATGAGTAAGTATAAATTAATGTTTCCAATAAGGTTTTATAGTAATTTAACTTTATACCATATCTCAATAGGATATATGTTAATGTTATTGACATGTTTATAATGTTAAAATTTAGGACTACTTTTTGTGGATTAATCGAAAACCATATAGCAGATGCATTGAGAAGGATATATCATGGAGTTCTAAAGAAAATATAATTTCCAAGGACCCTTTGTACAATGACCTATAGTCGATGGATATGGGAATGATTATAAACTGTTGGAAACTGATCTTTTAGAAAGATAAATCATTTACTAAATGGTTTATGTTGATAATTGTATGAGGTTTTAGAGATTAATTTCACCTCAGGATACAACCTATACTAAGAGATAAATTATAGATAGTTCAAGATAGAAACAAGGATAAGATTTTGTTTATGAAATAGATATGTATATTGCAGCTCTTATAGAGTGGAATAATTCTTCAACTCTAGTAAAAGATCCATAAATAAAATTTCACCATATTAAAATATTTTAATCATGATATAAGTGAAATTTTTCCTAACATTAATTTATGGTATTTTGGTAATGATCTTACATTCGAGCATGATCTCTATTTATTTTCATTAGAACACAATGGATTGTTTATTCTTCCGTTACAATGTTATCAAATTCGAATGTGTAGTTTTTAGTAACTGATGAATTTCCTTTTCCCTCTTATTAAGATGATATTTTAACCGTATTTCTGTTGTGGGTTTTCTAAAAGGAAATTTTTAAGTATCTACCAATGTCATTTCACATTCAATTTCAAATATCAAGGAAGAAATTTTTGTAAGGATGAGAGAATTTAACAACCCAAGGATTTAAAAATAAATTTAATAATGAATCCATGAATCACTGAGTCTTTATAAAACAAAACGTTGTTATAACCTATCAAATAAACATATTTTTCCAACTTTTGAGATTTTAATTTTCAATGTATGACATACACGACCGTGTTCATGGTGATATTTAGAGTCAGATAGAACCAAAATAGTTTTTTTGTTGAATATTAACATACCCATATCAATATTAATATACCCTTATGAATAGTAATTAAGAGTACATTTTATGAAAATAGAAACATCACCAATTAATTTATAAATACAATTTAGACATCTTATAAGTGAAAGATTTATCATAGTATAAGTACATATATTTTTATATGTCATAAATAATTTAATTTAAATGTTATGATTAATTTAATAATTTAAAATTTAAATTTATATACATAAAATGTAATCCTAAATTTTATTTTTATTTTTATATGGTTATGATATATTTTAACATAACCTTGATTAATTTTTCATGGTGTTATAAAATGATTTATAGTTTAAGGTTATTTTTTCAAATAAATTAGATTTTTTTAATTTAAATAAAAATACAGAGAAAATAATTTTTTTAAAATTGATTTCATTTTTTAATTCTAAAAATCAATAAGATATTGGGGTGATTTATTTTTATTTTCTTAAAATACATGAATTTTATGTGAATTGTAAAATACGATAATTTATGAAAAATGCTAAATACAAGATTTTTTGAGTCATAAGTGATATTAGGCTGAAGAAATCTCACATGGTTCATACTAACATGAAATTATTACTATTTTTGGTCAAATGAGTCAAATATTATTGCTTTTATTGAGAAAAATAATTAAATAATGAATTAAATATCCAAAATACACTTCTATCCAGCACTATAAAATCCTCCACCCACTACATTTTTGATTAACTTTTCTCAAGCCATTTGTTATCTAAATTAAAATTAAATATCCTCCCAATATCCTACATCATGTTCATCAGCCCCTGGTCACCCAAATTGACCAAATAATCTCCCTTAAATATGCTCGAAATGATGATTAATTCAAGAGGTAAATTCCTCTTTTCAATTCATTAACTTTTATTCCATGTTCCTTTGTTTTATTTTCATTCCTCATCTCCGCTGATACATATTTTATGAAAAAACATGGACCTTACATGTACTATACTTTTTTTATGATTATAGAATAAGTTATTAGCATCTCTCCATTACCCATATTTTATGCTAGTAGTAAAAAACCTCACCCGAGATGTGCTTATTTACCACATTCAATGATGATGGGTATTCAATTTCAATTATTTTCTTCAATTATAGTCATTAAACCATTATTTTGGAATAAATATAC
Source organism: Viscum album (assembly GCA_963277665.1). Lineage (NCBI taxonomy): Eukaryota > Viridiplantae > Streptophyta > Magnoliopsida > Santalales > Viscaceae > Viscum > Viscum album. The sequence goes on along the minus strand of OY728163.1, from coordinate 2,138,717,466 downwards.
AATAATATATTTATTATGTCTCATATATGGTTATATAATATTTTTTTACTCATGGTTTTGATTTGTAATGAAAAATAAGTTTATTGTATTCAATAAGCACCAATAAACCCAAATAATGTTCATTAAATAATTTATATAATGATTCATATTCACTCCAAGTATCCAAATGAAATTTACAAAAATTCAAACATCTAGACATTGAATAAAAATTATAACTTTAATTCGGGTCATCCATCCTCATTTTACATGATTCTCCGTTCATATATATTAGTATATCAACCATGAAACAAACACACCCGAACAATGAAATTGATCCTCTTAACCCATAAAAAAGGGAATAAATGAACATAATAAGGTCATAATAAATATATTAAATTATGTTTAGGTTAAGGAATTTTTAATTAATTAATGTAAATATGATTATTAAGGTCATTTAAATAAAGTGGAGATCACCTTCAGACTTATGGTAAGGGTTTCTTCATCTCTCTTCCATGTTTATGAGATATTCTGTATTCAGTAAAATTACTTTTGTATGGTTTAATTTTACATCCTATTGATGTTTCATATAATTAAAATATTTATTTTTATGATATTCAATGTATCATTTAATAATAATTTATTTTGGGGCATATGATTCAATTGAATACAATGTTGTAAGTAACCTCTTTTTTCCTTTGGGTTGCTCTTATTCTCTTATCAACTCAAAAATATTATTATTTATTCTTATATACTCCACATAAATTCTATGCGAATTTTCAATATATTTGTATGAAATATAATCCCAATTTAGATTATGTAAAGTTATATGTTTTTAATGTATCTTTCAAAAAAATTTCCTTAAATACATGCTCAATTTCTAGAACTTCTCAAATTTGTAACTATTTTGATGTTCTATCTATATTATATTTTAATCTATATTTATCAATATAAAAGATAACATTTTAAAATGAAAAATATATTTTGGTTCATTTTTATTTTAATGAATGAAAATATATTCCCTTTCACTTTATAAAATCATTATAGAATTCTTAAACCGCACTAAAATGTTTTAATTCTAAAGCTTCTTTAAAAACACATTTTTCAGGATTTCACATCAGCATGATATAACGTATGTGAAAAATTTTATCTATGTGTACATAACTATTATTTTAATGTATTTATGTTTAAAACTCTCTTTATGAAAAATAAAAATCATTTAAAAATGAACTCTTATTTCTAATGTAATATGGATTTTCTCACTTCACTTTATCTTTTATGATATATATGACTTGTTCACCGCTTATTTCATGAATGTGGTTTATGTTATTCTCCTTGGTATATCGTATCAAGGGTGTACTTATTATCATTATATTCCAAGGTATTATGAGTTGAATGTTTCATGGTGTTATGTGACAGTTTTTAATTTTTAAGGATTATTTTCTCAAGACCTTTTAAATGGTCTGATTTAAAAGTATAATTTTTTATGTCAACATCCATTGAATAATATTATATTTCATAGATGAGTATTTACTATTATATCATCAGAAAAATATTTTGTAGAAGGGTTATGATTTTCTTTATTATGGAATTTTTATCTTGATACTATTCACCCTATTATATTGGATGGTTAGTGTTTGTGTTTAATGACTAGGAAAAGTAATTTATATTTCAAATGTTAGTTTCAATATGAATATAAACGATGTTTATGTTTATCCCAATTAATAAGAAGAATTAATTGGACTTATTATTTGATGTGTGTGGCCCACTATAACCCCTCAATACATCAGTAGGTCTCATGAGGCCAACTACAACATTGGCATAAGGGCCTGACAAAATGATTATTAATTGTCATAGTACGAGGCCTTGACAGTTTGGTTCTGATGTTTGGAATTTTGAATTATATCTTTACGTAACTATAATTTATAGTGCTTGTGGTTATTCAAATAGTATAATAACAACATTTATGTATTTTTATGGAATTATTTATTCAACTCTAATTCCTTTAATAATGTGTTCATGTTTATTTTTGAAATTCATGTGTTTTTATTTATTCACCATGCACAATTTTTATGTTTATGATATATTACATTTTATTTATTACTGTTACTATGTATTTGAGGTCAACAATTTCTTATAGTTCATTTTCCTAGTGCATGAGGTGGTATATAATGATTCACATGAAGATATAATCTATGTGTTTTTGGTGATTTCAAAGATTTTTTTTCTTTTCACTTTAATGTTTTAATGATAAACTTATGTTTGAATTTTTTTTCCAAAAATAATAAACTACATGTTCATTTAGGATATTACTTTCTTTCAATAATTACATTGTAATGAAATAATTTAGTGGCTCCAGGTAACTAGGGCCGGGGCGTTACCCCCAACCTATAGTCTTTTGAAAGTAATGGGTTTTAGGGATTTGTAAGAAAAAAGAATGAATATACAAGCCCAAATCAACAAAAGTGATGTGAGAAGCGCATTATACATACCCAGAGCTTCAATTAACACCCAATAGAACTACAAATTTCCTCGAATCAAAGGAGATCCAACCCATGGAATCTTGGGACAAAATGGATAATCACTATGGTTGATAGAGGAGAAATGTAGGATGAAATAGGGTGATATATTTAAGATATAAAGGGGGATTTTTCCGTAATTCTCCACCTTTTAATGGGCTACATGGTTTGGCCACCCAATTTTTTCAAACTGTGCGCAAACCATGTGACTTCCACTCTCCATTTGGAGTTGAGTCACATTGTTTTTTGGGGAGTCCCACGCAATTTTATAAAATGGGTGGAATTCTCTAATCCAAGGATTCATAGTTTTGCCTAACACCTTGAACAATTACTGAAATACACACCCTACCTCCCAGCTATAATGCTTCTGGTCAATGGTTTCTTCAAACCATTAAACATTATTAAACATGAATTGCACGTCCAATTTGTGTTTTCTTTCATCTCTGGAACCACCATAACACCCCCGAGCTTCCTCATATACCCTTTAAATATTATATTAACAAAAATTAATTGATTGAAAAAAAATTAAATAAATGAATTAGCTCCATGAAGTTATCTATCTTATAGTTTTTGTTAGAGTGAGTTTCCAAATGAATTCTAACATCAGGTGTAATTAATGTTTTGGAAATAATTTATTGATAATAGAATTATAGAGAGGTTGGTTTAGTTTCCAAATAGAGTAAAAATGGTAGAGTTTTTATATATTTTTTCTGAGGCATTGAGTTTTTTTTAAATTGGATAGAATATAATATTTTTTTCAATCACAATATTTTAATAGGAGCGTAATATGTGGATTTAGAGATATAGGAACATAATAATTAAAAATTGGAATGATGAATCTTATGAATTTTCCCAAATAAGTTTCTTGAGGAATAATAACTATATAATCTTTATTTTGGTGTCTTGTGTTTTCAATTAAATTTTTTTAAATAAATAAGAGTTATTAAAATCATACATATTATGAGATAAAATATGTTTAACTTGATTTGGATAAATTCTTTATTCACTTGTTCCTTATATTGAGTATGCATGGAACCATGTGAGTGGACATAGAAAGTATACATGTTACCACACTATGTTCAAACCTTGTCAATTATTCATTTTTTTTAATTTCATACATTTTTAGGATTAAGATATTGTTATGAAAATTGATAAAGAAGATAACTATGACAAAGTGCAGTGGAAAAATTTTATAACATTGTAAATTATTAAATATACAACCACTATATAAACCCACACCATGTTAGTGGTGTAAAGATCATACATAACTTCGTGATGTGTTGATGTAGATGGCCATTCCTCTATCAAAGAATTAACACACTCAATTGCTAGAGGCATAGATTTTTGAACCAAATGGACCTCATAAAAGGTCCTAAACACAAAGTTCATCCATAATTCACTCTTCATGGTCTCCCATGAGTTATTCCAATGATATATCACATTCTGGAAGATATGATCATTTTCCAAAAAAAAATTACTAAAAATTACCATAATGTTACGTGAGATATTCAATATCGGGGGAACCAATTACATGGACCCTTACCCATTATAAAAGATTATCCTATATTATTCTTATGGTATACCATGTTTTTAGATAATTCATGGTGTTGTACATAAAACAAAAAATACATATCACACAAAAAAACATTCTGTGATGGAATTTACATAAATGATAATGATGATTGAGATAATTGTTTAGCCCAAATGTAACCACTAGTATGAATTACTTGGTGAAGCAATATAGGATTATAAAACGAAACATAAAAAATCCATTAGGATATCTCCATTTATTACAGTCTTCAGTAATACATGTAATTTACCTCTTGAAATCCAATATAATTTATTTTGTTTTATTGGAACATTAAATTTTGATTATGAAAAATCTTATAAATATATAATATTTCAATTTAAGGAACATTATAATCTCTTACATGATTCCAATGAGAATTTCTATCTGTACCCAAAAAAATATAAGGCACTCCAATGGAAAAACATATTTTTAAAGTTATTAAATGATTTTTAAATGGTAATTTTCATTAATTATTGATTTTCGATTCACCTAAGTTTTATTATAATTCGGAATGTCTATTAATTATTTTTAATGTTTACCCATTTGTTATTATGTAATTCCACGACCATGTATACAAAAGGAAAATCAATATTAATGGACATCATCTATAGATTCTACATGAGGGGGTACACATCTCAAGAACCACCATGACATTCAATGGATCCCCAAATCTAGGAGTAGACCAACAATTTTATTGAGATAGAGTGAAACAAAATCCAAACTATGTTCATATCTTCCGCTTTAAGGCCTCTCACGTTTATACTCTTCACTATAACTATATACCATTATCTATCTCAAATTATTATTATTACTCTATCTTTCCCACCTTACCCATCATTTTGAGTCCTTAAAACATCCTTAATCAACCATATCATTAATTTCTCTATTTTTGTGGGTGTGTATTTAAAAAAATAAAAATTACTCAACAAAAAATATTAAAATTTTGCCTAAAACTTATAAGGATTCTAAAGAGATTTTTCGAAAATTACTTTTATTTTAAACATAACATTGGACTAAAAATTTTGAGTTAATACAAAAAATATTGAATTCATAAATTTTTATTTGGAAAATTATTCTTCCCCTACGATGTGGAATAATATGTGCTTATATTCCATGGTGACCTATGTCAATCTTTTTGTATTTTGTTTCTTTTAGCTATGTTTGTGAGTAATAATTTTGTGGACCATTATGATGAATTTATTATTTTGGGGTACATATATATGATATATACATTTTTTGAACCACATAATAATAAAAAAAACTAACTCACATTTCCCTTATATCGCCCCCTTCTGAAAAATCCTTCTAGCCTACAAAATCCAATTTTTATATCCAAATTACAATAAAAATCATTCCCCCTCCCAACATATACAAATATTTTCATTTCCAAATTTATTAATTTAATTTTATATGTGGGGGTAGAATTTTATTTCATTGTCATGTATTATTCATGAGTTTCAATGTGTCTTCATATTCTTGAGGGAAATAATTCATTTTAATGAGTGGGAATGGTGGTCACTATATGATTCTTTGTAACCGAAATATTCCTCTCTCATTTGGTACAATTGTAATTGAAAATTTTTAATCAAAAATTAGTAAAAACAAATTAAAACAAAATAAGAAAATGATTAAAAAAAGTTTATTGGGAAAGGAAAAAAATAAAGTTACTCAAAATTTTTCCCTTTTACAACTAATATAATTTTTATAATGATGAGATAAAACATGGTCTACGAGATGAGTTTGATATTTATGACATGTGGAACTTCAGAAAAAAAAGAAAAATATTTATAACAAATGCATCATGTTTTATTAGGTCATTGGAAATGTTTAAGGTTTTGTTTAAATTTCATCTTGTCACCCTTTTCCATCTTTTATTCCCTCTCACTATTAAATTTTTTTCAAATTTTTTTAATTTGTAAACATGTGATCCATTTTCATTCATTTCTAATTTCATAAATTGTGTATTTGTTTTTCTATATTTTTGTTCCCCCCCTTTCATAATCTTTTTTCCTATATGACCCTATAATCCCATTTCCACTAAAAAACACTTAAAATGTACTCTTGGATCTGGTCAAAAGTAGAATAGGTAATGGATTCAAATACATCTTACAAACACTAATATTTTTAGTTTTGGTTTTGGAATGAGTTATATTTATCATCAAAACGACATCATTTTGAGAGGTGTGATGTTTGTGGGATCATATTTTCCATTTATAATTTTGATTATGACAAATGATTTATTTTTTAATCTTGATTGTGTTTAAATAAATTATGGTAATTCAGTATGGATGAATGACCTTTTTAGGAACCCATTATAATTAGAGAAAACAATGTTTTAATATTCGATTTTGAGTGAAACTGTTTGTTTTCTATTCCTGAGGACATATAAATTCATATTTGTGGGATAGTTGATATTATATATTCATTCCTGATTTTTTTATACAGTCACCAATATTTTTTAATTGAGAAGTAATAAGTTTTTGTCAATTATATTGTTTTGACCATAAACATATATAATGGCAACTCTTGTAATTATGTTAATTACACTAAAATGTTATATTTTTAATATATCTTTTAGTACACTTTACTAAAATATGTGATTCTTGGTTTGTAGTGATTCTAATTTAAATTATAATAAATCATTATAATGTATCAATGGTTATTTCATTCCATTTGGGAGATATATTCTTATACATGATAATTACCAATGAAAAACTCAATAAAACTAGATTTTTAGTAATTTATTATTTTTTAATCACAATACATAATTCAAAATTTAGTGATACTCTTATAGAATTCCTTGTAATTGATATTATAATTAGTTAAAAAAATTGAATTCGTAAGACATACTTATTAAGTCCTAGTCTATTCATTATATTTTAGAACATGATTCATACCATGATTAGAGAACCACTAATTATTATTAACATTATACCAATCCATTCACCAAAATGAGTTAAAATTTCAATGGAATATCTTATTGGAAGAATTTGTTCTGACATGATGAAAAATATTTTCTTTATCTATTCACATTTTTTCTTAAAAAAAATCTTGTATTATTATGGTTTTCCGAACATAGTTTAGTAAAATTACTATATCATTGGGTAAAAAAGACTACCGCCCACAACATTTGGACACTATATTTTACACATCCATATATAAAACATTTATGAAGAGTATTTATATATAATAGTTTTTATTAAATTTAAAATTATCAATTCCACTTCTAGGGATTTTTTGTAGTAGAATAGTCCAACACCATGAGCTATCAATACATTCCCCTCTTATTCTTGAAAGAAGTTAGGAATTCAACACTAAAATAGGGGAATGATTTTGACAATTACCTTAATAAACGACTAATATGACTTAATAAACTCTTGTTTAGACAAGATAAACACTTCCTATAGTTTTATTTTCAAGTTCTACATTTTTCTTTTCAATTATAATATGGTAATTTTGTTGTCAATTCAATTTCATGTAATGAATTGTTTATAATATAAAAAATACCATATTATTAAAACTTATTCATCATTTTTAATAATTTATAAAAACAAATTTTATATTTTTTTTAACAACATCACTATTTCGCTTCCTTATTCAATAAAAATCATGTATTTACCTCTCATGACTATTCAATTCTATGTTGGGCATTCCAATTTGACTTATACCATTATTTTTCATATCATTTAAACTAATCCCCATAAAAATCATGAAACAAATTACTAAACATATAATTAGATGAGTAGATAATTCATTTGGGTGAGTGATAATTTGGAAATGCTATGTTATTGAGTGATTTTTCATATTTAAAAATATTTAAATTTACATTGTATAAGTGAAACTAGATATTTCATTTATTATTGTAACATTTTGTTTAACATGTGTATTCCGTTTGTTTTTAGAACCCAAAGTATATATGGGTACATGAAATATTGAATCTTATATAAGTGTGAATTGATAATAATTGTAGCCCTTGTAAATTATTCTATTAGGTCCCCAAAACCTAAACTATGTATTGAAATCATCTTATTATGTGGATGTTTCTTTAACTTGATGTTTTTAAAAGAACAAAGAATAATGATCTTACAACCCCAATAATTGTTTCACCCCAATAATTATTAAATTATTTATCTATATTCATAAATTTCTAATTTCCCCTAATATAATCAAACAAAAATCACTTTCAAAAGTAAAAGAAAAACAATTGACTGCAAAATATTCTATCATCAAGGAGGATTTGACCCAAGTTCCTCTATACGAAATATAGTAGAGAATCATACCATTGAACGATCCATAGGTGAAAATTTGATATAATTAAATTGTTTTAATTAATATATACACATATATATGACATTTTTATATTATTATGATTCTATAAATAAAAAATATTACTTATCTTTCATAATTTTAATTCATTTAAGAATGAAAACATTACTCATGTGTACATATGGGCCATAATCTCCAAAGAATGTGGTAATAATTTTTTACCAAATGTATATATGAATGTTAATAAATATGTACATAGTGAATTGATATTATTATTATAAAATTATTAGGATTATAGAATGGATGAAACTATTACCATGGTATATGGACTACAACCTTCGAACCAAAACATGTATCGAAAACATACTACTGTTCACCTACAATTTAATTTTGTTGATTAATTGACAATAGATGGGATGATAGAATATATAAGGTAATTTTATACTGTGAAAAAATTATTAATATATGAATGGTATATGTATAGAAAATAAAAATTTATTATATTCTATATTAAAAACCTCCATGAAGAAATATAAGATATGAGGTAAGGATTTATGTTCCAATGTTAGATTTAATCAGGATTTTTTATGATTGAGTGTACCATGGGGGAAATTGTATATTATTTATCTAATAGAACCCATATATTTTGATTCTTCATTGTATATTTATAGGGCATTCAGGTTTTAGATCCATCATTCTCTATTCAATATATAAATTGTATGAGGAAATGTTTTTATGAAAGGTCATCATTATTTTCTATTTAGTTTATTAATTGTTTATACCATGCCGATTTCCTTTAAAATATTTAAGTGAATATTACTTAATATGATAAAATGTAAATTTATAGTTATTTTAAACATGATTTCATTTTCTTTTCTTTTATTAAAATAAATAGTGTTTTTGAATTTTAAACGATGTCATTTTGGAGTTTTTACCAAAAGGGTTAAATAAATGTTTCTTTTAACATTTATTTCATTAATGGATATTCCCACAACAATGAACATTATTTTATAAATAAATTTTAAATAATTACTTCAATAGTTAGTTTTAAAAAAATTATTTTCTCAGTATTCTTGAAATTTTTGGTTTAAAAGATATAGAAGGAAAAAAATATTTTGTTACGTTTTCAACGAAATGTTCAAATGATTTTAAAATGGAAATTCTCATCTATTTCAGAATCCCTTAATGTTTATTATGATTCAATGGCGATATGATATAATGATACGATACATTTTTTCAATTGATGGATAATAATTATTGGTTGATGAAATCTTCATGAAACATATTTATTTTATATGTGATATTCTATTATAATAATATGACTATTTTAATGATTTAATGTCACACATAAAAATATGGTTTTTATTATATTATTAATGGATTCATTTAATTCCTCTAATATATTATGAAAATTATAATATCTCTTCAGATAATATGGTGTAGAATTCGGATTAAAACCAATTCAGTATGAGATTATATCCACAATGATAGTCTTAATGCGATCCTTGACCAATGAAATAATTAAATGGTGGGTGAAACAAATATACTATGGGAACATAACCACTATGATAATATTGAAAGCTAACAATGACTAATGAAATTATTTTATAAAATTATTACTATTCTAAAATTACTATGATATTTTTTCATTCTTTTGATAAAATCTAATCTTTATAACTGATTATTGATGATTCCTCGTACATAGTACACTTGTATTTTTAAATAATATATCATTATACCATTAATCATGATTTATTTTCATTTAAAAGTTTGGGATAATTTTATTATGGAATGATGATGACCTCACAAACTTATTATTATCATACAATTTTATATGATCAATTATTGATATCTCCTACTTTTACCTATACTGAGTGTCTCAGATCACTATTTCACACATTTCCATTTACATAGGTAAAAAATAGTTTTTAAGTAAGAAACTTATTAGAATAATTCAATAAATGGAAAAAATTTAACATGGGACTATCATTAATTATATAAGATGATTATTTATATAGTCTTCAGTGACACTAAACCTTCATGATTCTAGGGAATGTATTACTATCAAATGTATTGAATATTAATTGTAAATAATGAAATATTTATATATGTAAGACATGTGTCACCATAGTTTGACTTTAGAAATGTTTTAGTTATTTTTAGATACAAGGTTATAAATAATTTGATTATGTAATATAATATGATTAAGGGGATATAATAAGAAAAAATTTGACATAGGATGAAATGAAGGATAAATAATTTATAATATCCCAAAAATAGTTTTTATGAATATATTATTTCTCACTGTAGTTAATTTATATTCAAGATTACTCTATGTTTCGATTTATAACAAATTAATATAATATAGAGGAATCATGCTAATAATGACTTTCCTATAAAATGAAATAAATCACTTCTTCTGCAAATGAATGACACGAGGGTTATAATGAGAAAACTTGTTTTTTAGTTGATGAAAATATCTTAATACCAGAATCATGAAAATTATAAAAATGTGAAGTATAGATACCAATTCACCACAGAACCATCAAGATGCAACATCCATGTTCATTCATTGGGTACTCTGATCCCCTAGTGTCCATGAAATGGATCGTTTATAATTAAATAAAAATTTCTATTATCAATTTCAACGATCGTGACAAAAGGGTAATTTTGGGGAAGTATTTATAAATAATAGTTGAATAGTAATAGAATCCAAATAATAATATGATTATATAGTGATATTTTAAATCCATGTAATGTGATGAGTTTAAGAGGTTAATTTTTAGTAATTACTTTTCCTAAACTGTTAGCCCAAAAATTGAAAGGGAATTAATTTAGTATGAGTAAAAGGATGATGAATATATTGATAAATATGAAGAAAATTTTACAATTCCAATGGTGTATACTCTTGGTGTCATCATCCACACTTAAAAATAATATTTAATCGACAATATGGTGGATTGAATCTATATATCCAAAATGCCATAGCCAAAGGGAAATAAAAATTTTATAATGAAATCCTTCAATGGTTTCATAATATAGAAATATAGGGTATATATTTTGATCATTCTCGCAGTCTATATAATAAGATAAATATGATATTTTAAGAAATTAATAATAATAAAAATCATGGAGGAATGAAAATGAATCTTCATTTATTCTAGATGTATTGGAAGAACCATGGGGGGAATTTTCCACTACGTAATGGTAAATGTTTCAAGCAAGGAATGGAAGGCCACCCAGAATGTTAATGTTAAAGATATGTAAAGTGGAATTAGAAAATAATGAATATGGATAATTATATATTTATTTCAATAACTAAACTCAAAACCAAAAACCATTGTGGGATGGAAAAGTCTTCCAAATAGTGATTGGATCTATGTTTTAATGATGAAAACATGCACCAATAACCTCTTAATCAAAGAGATAAAAGGAAATATGATTTGAAAACAACTATAGAAGATGTTAAAGATAATATTGTAGGGAAAGGAAAACTTATCATACACTCTATAAGTGGAAAATTGATATCTTCTTTTTGTTTTACCCACTCCATTAGATATGATGAGTTTTCTAATAGTGTTGTGCCACAAGCTCATTGAATAAATTTTGAATGATTGGTGAAACAATTATTGGTATAATGATCCTATTTCTTTTTTTCATATTGTGTTTGATATTATTTGGTGCTTATATTCTTTATTAAAATATTTTGATTCTCCAATTAGTTGAAATTTTTCTCACTTTGGGTATGGAATGGATCTATCTATATATATGTCATATCAATTACTAAGGAATGTCAGTTATGTTTGATATTCCATATAAACCCATGATGTTTTATTAGTTTATGTATGGATATTTCCATACAATGGAAACTAATTCCATTATATGGATATTATTAACTATTCTTGAGATTTTTCTATCCCAAATGGTTTGGAAGAATCTAAAAAAATGTGATCTTTTTTTGAGTAACTATACCTATTTTTTTACAAATTTGTATCCCAGACTTCTCTCGAATGGAAAAATATTTTTTTAATAGAACACATATTAATTTTGAAGTCTATTTAAAAGACTTTATATAGAATGGTCTTAATTAATTTTTAGTAAGTGAATAAGAATCTCTATATGTTCTATTAATTGGTTCACATTGTCCCATGTGTCAAAATGTCATGCACCAATTCTTTTTTTAATAGAAAATATCGTTTAATTTATCTTTGAAATTATTTTTTGGATAAAAAAATATTACTATAAATAATTTTTTTCTTTAAACCATACTATGGATTTGATTGATCAGTATTGAGGAGACAAATATATTTTAATGATTTACCTTTGATATAGATATCATTAGTTTAAAGATAAAGATATGACATATCTATGATTTTCTATCGTATGAGGTATAGTCACTTTTAATTTTTTGTGACGATATTGGGACATAGTAATTCCTCAGTTTTCACCATTAATATATTAAATACTTTCTTTTTAGACAATTTTTTTTTATTTTCTAGTAATCTTTATAAAAGATATTATTTTATATTCCAACAGAAATGCATTAAATGAAGATTATTCGAGGATTGTATTGAATATCATTAGGAATGATATGTTATAATACAAATTAATTATTTCAAATTCATGTTATAGAATGTATCATTCTAGGGTCAAATATTTACAAGAGATGTTATATTAGGGGAACCCTAGAAGGTGGAGGAAATTAAAAATTAGACCAAAAAATTAATAGTGAATGAAATTTATATATTTCTTATGTTATTTGGACATTATTGATATTTTGTTAAAAAATACCAATTATCATGATAGATTGTAAAAATGAGATGAACACACTCCCCTCCACCGATGGCATGAACCCAGGTCATCATTATTTGACCCTCTCACAGAATTGATATTTTGGGATAACGATGCCACTCTCAAATAGGTATTCCACAAACTCATTGATCAGGTATGGTAAAACACATTCCATGTAATTGGTTGAAATTCGAGGATCCAATATCCTGGAAAATACATAGAGTTTAGACCTAGTATCCTACGATATTGCTTTATTATGAAAATTCTATATGAATTGGCCCTAATAATCAACCAATACCCAAGGATTTTCTACAAAAATAAACTACCACATGCCAAGATCAGTATCAAAATCTAATGATTTTTGACCCCTTTTCTTTTTCCCAACCAAATGAAAAATTATATATCTCTCAGAACTTCTAATCACTATTATGCTCTACATGAAAAAATGTATCTTTTCATGAAACTTCTCCAAATGTACTATTTATTTTTTAAATATACCAACCATGTAGTTCATATAGGCTATTGAATTTAGAGACAATTTCAACGATCTAAATAGGATTTTTGTTAGTAGAAAAACTCTCAAAATACCCTAAAGTATAGAAGTGTATTTTTCTTCTAGAGATTCATAAATGAATCGAAAGAGAAGTTTGGTCTTGTATATTGACATCATGTTAGCTTGTTTCTCACGTTGATTGAAGGATCATGAAAAAAGTTCTCAAATCATGATTTTTAGTGGTCTACAAAAATTATTACATAAAAGATATGAAACCATTATATTAATTTTTAAATGTATGAAATATATACTAATCATATATTTTTGTAGTAAATATTCACATATAAAACGTATAATATGTGTAAAAGTTAATGATGGGAATAAATTGGATATAATAACTACTGTAGAGACCCAAGGTTGACGTGCATGGAAATTACATTTATTATGTGGAATACATAAATACAATACCAAAACATACTTCCAATGACCGTATTAGTTTAGTTCCTTAGGAATATCCAGATATAATGTTTTAATCATGGTGAGCCTTCTTCTATATCTCCCATAATGATCAACCCCTTTTTATTTCCAACCTAATTTGTTTTATCCTGAGAGAAAAAACATATAAAGTGTTAGCTTAAATTCATAGAAAGGGAAAACATAGAGAACAAAAAAACCATAGTCATTTGAACATAAAAACATTAAAATAAAGCCTAATCATCAAAATAATGTGTCATGAAATAAATATTGGTAGTACTCTAGGCATGGATCATAAAGGTACTTTAATCCTGATAAAATATCATGGGAATAAAACATGGAATTATGGAATACCATTATGAACATAATATGATTTCTATAATAGTCATGTCATTGTTTCCATGAGTATCACATGGGACAAACTCAATTTCTGAACTGGGTTTACTTGCTATTTCAGCAATTTATTACTGAACCGTATTTATCTGCCATTCCATTCATGAGTATCTCATGAGATTTAAATCTTTACCCAGTGCATTGTAGGAAGATAAATGTCACACCCATCTGATATATAAATCCTTATTACTAATTAAAAAATCATAAATCATACATTATATAATAACCCATGTAATAAAATGGTATTCTTAGATAGGATTCCATTATAACATAATACGTATAAGAAAAACATACTTCATGAAAATAATTCTAGAATAAACATAATCAAATCAATGTAAAATAATTGAATTTATTGGAAAATATACTTGAAATTTTGTAGAGGAAACATCATGGAAATAATTCATTAAAAAGATATTAAAATACTTTCATTCTTTATATGTAAAAAAATATTCTCCTCGTACTTTTACCAGAATAGTCAAAAAGAACATCATATGGTAAACAAAACATATATTCCTTCTATACCATGTAATAAAATTTAAAAATGGGTAAAAATGAAATTAAAAACATATAATATTATTAAAAATTTTACAAAAACCTTTTTTGAAAACATGGATATTGATGATAAATATATCCAGAGAACATACTGACGTATAAACAATCTCAGATAAAAATAATATTGAAAAAATATCCCTTACCTAAGGTCCCTTTTATTTTGTATGTGTCCAAAACTCTTATATATTGGGTTTAAAAATATTATTAACTTGTAACACTACCTTAATAATATTTATGATATCATATATGACTCAGTTATTACTTTATATTACCCGTTCATTTGTCAATTCCTTGTAAAGGAAATGTTTTTGGTAATAATATTTTAATTTATAGTAATTTTTTAGACTTTTTATTTTTCTTTTGATTACTCATATCATGATCTACTCACTTACATAATGTAAAACATGATTTATATTTCATATATATTCCATAGATATATATATATTTATATATAATATTGATAAATGGAATGGAATACACCGTTCATGGAGACGGTTGGTTGTACGTATGCATAAATGTTGTTTTCATTTCCTTATTAATTTGAATAGAAGTAAGTATATTAATTTTTTTATATATATTTATAAATAAATATAGAAGCACTATTATTCCATATGTTTCATTATTATTTATTATATATAATTTATATTCCTTATTGAATGGTTAACATGGTGAATGAATCTCATCACGTCGTGGAGACTGTAATCTGTATGTACGCATGTGCGATGATATCATTTCAATAATTGTTGAACGGTAATGAATTTTATGGTGTATAATATATCATAATTAGTATCATGTTATAAAAAACATATATAGTTATTATTTCCACCATTACACCCAACCACATAAGGTGGTGGTGAAAAACAAATTACACCACGATGTGGAGACGGTAGTCCATATGTATGCACGTGAGGTGATTTCATTTCTCATAGGATGGATAGAAGGTAAAATAATTTTGTTTCATAATTATAATAACATATCACTATATTGTTGATACTAATGTTATTACTTTCTAATGAACCTACTAAATAAGATGATTTAGAAGAAGAAATAAATTTGAAAGATTTGGAAGAAGAGATTTCTTCTTTCTCGATGTGCCTCCTTTAAATTTCATCTTAGGGCACAACATTTGGTATTTTGAGATGACTAGAACCTCTAGAATGTAACTAGGAATGTTTACAAGAGAAATGGGTAGGTTCTGGCCAATATTTAAGGATGAAAATTGTGTGAAGTGGAGAGGGACGAGGTGTCCATTTATAAGAGAAGAGAGTGGCACATTAAGAATGATTCAAAATAATAATTTATTATAAATTTAATTTCAACTCAAAAAGGTCAAAAACATATTTATTTATTACATAAACTGATTTTTTTCGAATAACTATCATCTAATAATTAATTTAAAGGTTTTGAATATATTTTTTAACCTTATCTTTTTGGTTTTGTACGTTTTATTCTTAACATGATATCATGTTATTTACACATTGGGGGTTAATGAATTAACGATACAATGTAAAATGATCCCAAAAAATTTATTTGTGACATATTTGGAATTATATTAATCTCTTTATCGAATGTTAGATTAATAGTAAATTAATATAATTTAATAAAATATTTTTTGTTTTATGTTATGAATTGTGTCAATTTTGGACACTATTCCTATATGACATTTTTTTAATTCATAAAAACATTATTACATAGAACAAAACTCATTAAATAAAATATATTATGTCAATATCATCCATAAAATTTGTGGATGAAAAAAAATAATAAAATTACATTTTTTAAGTATTTATAAATTCATTTATTTGAATTATTGATTAATGAGGTCATCGTTACATCATAATTTTGTTAAAACAAAATATATTTATTTATGTTATTATATTTAAAAATTAAATAAAATGATATTGGAATGAATTTTGGAATTATAATTAATATTTTTATACAATGATATTTGTTATATAACCCCATATTAAAATAAATTTAGTAAAGGATAATGTTTAGGTTATAATTATATTTACTTTAAAATAATTTTATAAAGTTTCATTTTCACTTCCAAGTGAATCCATGGGATCCCAAAATCGACTCAAGGAAACCCATTATAGAAAATATCTCATTAAATATGATTACGGCATGCATTATGGTAGTTTAATATTATTATATTATTATTTATTCCTTTATTTACCAGATTTCCCTTTCACAATGGTAAATAAAATAATTACTAAAGTTTCTATTCATAATTTCTAAAAATATAATTAAAAATCCTTGTAAAAAATTTGACCTTTCTAATTTCAAATATGTAATCCATTTTCAAAAATTCAAAACATAGAAGTTGTAGTAATTAATTTAATATTACTCTCGTTGTCGAAAAAAATGTTTTCGATTAAAACATTGCAAAAGATTGAATTGTTTTTTCAAATGAATTCTATGTAAAAATAATGAATGTAAAATAAATTTTTTTAAAAGATAAAATTATATTCTATTTATAATTTAAAACCATTCGATACTATATTTTATCGATACAAATTATTTCGATGAAAAAAATTTCAATTAAAATTTTGCGTACTTTCACTATAAATCAAAATAACAATGTTATCAGAAAAATATAAAAAATTTAACCAAATTAAACTTTTATGCTCTGATTTCATTGAAAAAGATTATATAGTCAAATATATTTTATAGAAGTGTAAAAAAATAGATTTAATATAGTTGTGTCATTAAATGGCTGTAATTTTTTTTTAAAAAAAACATCATTTCTTAAAAAAATTGATTTTTTTCGCATATCATGTGTATGATGATATTTAATGTATTATAAAATTCAAAATGTGGTTAATACTATTTGTAACAGCTATTTAATATAATATTTTTATAACATATCATTTTTTAGTGAAACTCTTTATCACGTACAACACAAGTTGTCGACAAAGTTCACTCTTGCATATAACGCAGTCCAAGTCAATGTTACGTGTAGTGCAAGCTTCCTTTGGTGTTTTGTATAACATAATAAAACCATAGTTCTTTTATAAAACAAAAAATCCATACTCAATGTTATGTGAAATTCATTCTATCAAAAGAACATGAAATTGTGTGTAACACAACCTATATATATCATTGTGAATACTACAAGGTAATACGGAGTTGCGTATAGTACAAGTTAATCATGGTGTAGCATAAAACACATGACATTAATGAAAGTAAATAAAATATATCTCATAAAACCTTGGGGTGTTATATTCACCCCCCATAAAATTAATTTATCCCTCGATATTTGTCAGGGTTATAAATAGAGTTCTATATGAATGTTATTTTCATGGAAACAGACATTGTAATAAGGGATACTAAGACATCATTTTAAAAAAGGAATGTTATAAATGTAATTCTTACTCAAATTAACTAATCACTAGGATTCCACATAGGATAACATATGTGGGAAGTGAAAACATAGATATAGAAGAGAAATCTAACCATCAAGTTCGTATTGATAGTTATAGAAGATAATGTTCAGAGATTGTTAACTACCAAAAATATATAAATCTACCATGATTTGAGGAACCATCTTATTCATCAGATATAAGGGTACTTGGATACGTTTTTTTGGTTTTCAAGATCATTTCATTAAAGTTGATGAATTTTTTCATAAGGATAAATACTTTCTTGATATCTGTGGTAATATGACCCTTGTTCGTTCCTGAAAAAATGTAAAATACATAATTTATTTATGAAAATGATGTTGAATTTTTTATTCTGGAGGTGTTACCAGATTATACGATAGAATGACATGCCATTCCATCTTTCTAAACAAAAAAGTTAGAAAAAATTATTAAATATGCATAAGTCTACCTATGGTGAGATAATACATTGATCAGACTCACCTCAAATAGAATATAAATTATACTATTCATATATGGATAACATCACAATCCATCCCTAAATTGAAAATATAAAACATTAGAAGGATTTAATCAAAATCAACTTAACATTCGTCTCAAATATCTCATATGGATGTTCATGGTTGTCACATTCCAAACATCTAAATACCTTAATCAAGTATTCACTTGAAATATGATAATAACATAAATTACTATTAAACTATAGTAAAAACATGCATTCTATCAAATTTAGCTCCTTCCACACACAAAATATACAAAAATATCCATGTACCTAGACCATGATATCAGTTTGTCCTTTCATCGGTCATAAGATCATTAATACTACCAAACATATTATTTTCTCCTTATCCCTTCATTACGTGCATCTCATCTACATTCCGAAAAATATTTCAATCACATTTCATTGTTACTGAAACCATATAATTATGGGAAACCGTTATAGACAAATACTATATATGAGATTCCAAAACACTATTTTGAAATCCCATTACATAAACACTTAATTATTCCACTACATTGTTTTCATACTCAAAATCACCAATAGTGACCACATGTGACATCCCATTATATTTTTCCTAAAGAGGTTTTTGATGCTGATCATAATTAACCAATAATTTAGGTTATTGGTTAGCCTAATTCCCCATTTACATGGACTTATAGCATGGAAGTGTTAGTGGTGAGTTCTCTAAAGTCTTTTATCCCATCAAATCATTAGAAACAATTTTCACATTACTCCTACACTCAACTGCTCGAGGACATAGTTTTCCACATTTGAAACATATTATATGCTCTTTAAGGATATCTCCACCATGCTTATTTCCACACATTGAGCATAAGGAAACATTTATCATCTTTTCCCCATTATTTTTATATTTTTTCTTGATCCCCATCATTCATTTATTATCAAAACCATGAGATTGATATATAACACCAACATCCAGTTCTACCTTTATAGTGAAACAAACAATCTCATCATATCTTCTGAAGTCCCTTATACTCAATTCCCCTCGATGACTAGGTTTTAAGCAACAAAATAATTGATCAACTTTACATTCAGGTTGGATGAGAAAGCCAAATGCATTACATGCATGTATTTTAAAAATATCCTTAACTGTACAAACATATTCATCATCATTTTTATTATTCTCATGGAACTCATTATACATCATTTTATAAAGTTTAGGAGGTATGTACTTATTGAAAAATATGTTCTTGAACTCATCTCATCCACGGGAATCAATTTCATCTTGTTGCCTTGTATTCTTAATTAGAGTCCACCATGGGTCTAATTCAACTTATAAATTATAGACAACCTTAATGACCTTTTTCATGTTCCAAATAGTTATGTATGGAAAATATATTTTCAAAGTTACGAATCCAATGTTCAGTAACATGTAGATCAGAAGACCCACTAAAAGATGGTTGATATTCTATTAAGAAGGAATCAATAGAATTTTGATCACTTCCCTATTTATTTTGGTGTCTGTAATGATTAATAGCTTTTGTTAGTATAGTAATAAGATTTTTCATTCCATCTCCCATAACATTAGGTTTTTAATAAAGAAAATCATTGCATTTCCTAGTGCATTGATCAATAACATGGTTCTTGCAGGTTCTAGCCATATTTTATAACCCAAAAATAATAGTGTGAGAGGAAGAAATAATACTAGGAAATCAACATAGTCAAGGGGGATTCCATTCAATATATACCATATTAGGTTTAATTATAGGTTATTAATGATATTTACCATAATTTTATGACTTTATCCAATGTATATACTTATTTTTAGGGACATCTGTAGACATACCATTGAAATATCTCTAGGGATATCACTAATGTTTTCCCATCCTAGTTTCCAATGTTAAACTAAAATCTCACTCGCATACCAACTATAGGGACCCATGCTTGATGTATATGTACATTACATTTCTTTTGTGGAATAAGTAAATAGATGAAAAAATCAAACTCCCAATGACCTTATCAGTTTATTTCCTTTGGAAACATGGAACATAATATTCTAATCACAGTAGACGATCTTGAAAAACTCCCATAAATACCTTCTCCATTTTCCCCCACCTAAAACCTTTCTTTATATCCAGGGTAAACTAAATCATAGAAACGGTGAGCTAAAATTCATAATAAGGGTAATCATGGGGAAAATAACACAAACCATAAACATTTGAACATAAAAACAAGAAAATAATTTTTAAACATTATAATCTTGTGTCACGAAAAAAATATTATTAGTACTTATGGCATTGATCATAAAGGAACATTTTTCATGATAAAATTAAAGGGGAATAAAACATGGAACTGTGAAATAACATTAATCACATAATATTGTTTTCATAGTATCCTAGACATTATTTACAAGACTATCGTTGTGGGAAAATTCAATTACTGAAATGGGTTTACTTGACATTCCAACCATGTATTACTAAAGCAGATTTACCTGCAGTTTCATTCATGTATATCTCATGATATATATAT
Source organism: Viscum album (assembly GCA_963277665.1). NCBI lineage: Eukaryota > Viridiplantae > Streptophyta > Magnoliopsida > Santalales > Viscaceae > Viscum > Viscum album. The sequence continues at coordinate 2,138,696,057 of OY728163.1, read as the reverse complement.
ATTTCTACCTAACGAATTTTAGGGAGATATAAGTCCCAAACCTCTCCTATTGAAATCATTCTTACATGTGCCAAAAAAATGAATCAAACATCATATCATAACACATGTAATAAAATGAGATTCATAAACATCATGCCCTCAAAACATAATCCATGTAAGAAAAATGGACTTCATGAAAATAATTCCATCCTAAACATAATCAAATAAAATTAATAATAGGTATAGAAACATAACTCTATGTCATCGTATATAAATTTATTTTTATAAAACACTTGAACGAAATTCTTGAGGAAAATATCCTTTCTTCTTTAAAAACACTTTTTTTCTCAAAATTTCGTGTAATTATAAAAGAAACAAATTTGTTTAATAAACATGAAATATGATATAGGAACAGAAATACGACATTAATAATTCTTAAAAATAATTTCACGACTTTTTATATAAGAAACATTATTCTTGTTCTTTTATCGGAAATGTCAAAAAGTACCTCATTTGGTAATAAAAGATTGCTTCCATATCATGCAGTAAAAGTCCAAAATTGGTAGAAATGCCTACAAACATACCTTGAATAATATTAAACATTTTATGTGAAGATTTTTATAAAACATGGATATTGATGATAAATATATCCCTAGATAATACTTATGTCTAAAAAATCTCAGATACGAATGAGATTGAATGATTATCACGTATCTTAGGTCCGATTTCTCCTATATGTGTACAAAAATCCAGTGTAGTGGGTTAAAACATATTATTACCTTGTAAAATAACCATAATAATATTTATGATACCATATAAGATTCACTTATGACTTTATATTATCTGTTAATTTGTTAATTCTATGATAAACCAACATTTTGGGTACTAATCGTTTCATTTATCATACGTGTTTAGAATTGTTATTCCTAATAAGATTACATAGACCGTGATTTACATGCTTCCAAAATTTAAATAATTATTTATATATCATATATATTCCATATATATTTATAATTGATAGATAAATGGAATTAAATACACCATTCATAGAGACAGTATGTCGTAAGTACACATGTATGTTGTTGTCATTTCCTTATTAATTTGAATGGAAGTAAGTAAATGATATATATACACATCAATCCATTCGAATTATTATGTAATATATTTCATGATTTTTTATTATATATAATTTATAATAATTCTTCAACAGTTAACATGGAGAATGAATCTCATCTCTTCGTAGAGACGGTAGGTCGTACGTACGCACGAGTGATGACAACATTCCCATATCAATTGAACGGTATTGAATTGTATGGTGTATAATATCTAATAATTAGTATAATTTTATAATGATCATATATATACATTATTTCTACCATTATAACCATCCAAATAAGGTCGTGGTGAAAAAAATATTACACCACAGCGTGGAGACAGTAATCTGTACGTACACATGCACGGTGATTTCATTTTTCATAGGATATATAGAAGGTGGCATAGGGTTGTTTTAAATTTATAATAACATATTATTATATGAGTTATACTGATATTATTACCATATTTTGAAACAACTACAGAAGATGATGTAAAAGAAGAAATAAATTGGAATGAATCGGTATAAGATATTACTACTTCCCTAACATGCCTCTTTAAATTTTAACATAGGGAACAAGAGTTGGTCTTTTGAGAAGACTAGAAACTCTATAATGTGACAAGGGAAGTTTATATGTGAAATTTTTAGGGTTTTTATGAGCATGAAGGCTAAATATAGCGTAAAGTGGTGATGGAGAAGGTGCCCTTTTTCAAGAGTGTAGTGTGGCACTTTAGAAATGTCCAAAAATATTTTTTTATTTAAAATTAATTTTCAATGTAAAATGGGGAAAATATTATTAATTATAATATAATATGATTTTGGTTATAATACTTGTCATCCAATAATTTTTTCACATGTTTTGAAATTTTTTTATCCATAACTATTTGCTTTTAACCTTATTTTACCCTTTTTAATCTTACCATGATATCATGTTATTTACAATTTGTGGGTTAATATAATTACCATATCAAGTAAAACGAGCCAAAAATAATATTAATGACATATTTAGACTTATATAAACAATTTTTTGAATTCTAGACCTTTGGGAATTTAATATCATTCTGAAAACTATTTTCTGTTTTAACTAATGAATTGTGTTAATTTTGGACACTATTCATACTTGACTTTTATAAATATTCATAGCAACCTTATTAATTCCATAAAATAGAATCAAATATAATATAATATGTCAATATCATCCATAAAATTTATGTAAGACATCAAAATAACCTAATTACATTTTTTTAATATTTATAAATTCATTTTCATGATTTTTTCATTAGTGAGGTAATCACTACGTCATAATTGTGTCAAAAATAATTATCTTTATCTAAATTCTAATAATTATAAATAAAAAATGATTTATGAAATATTTATAGTGATATAATTACTATCTATATACATATATATCTATTATATATCCCTACATTAAAATTGATTTAATAAAGTATATATATTTAGGTTTTAATTATAGTTATATTAAATTAATTATTATAACGTGTAATATTAGCATCCAAGTGAGTCCATGGGGTCCCAAAATCGACCCAAGGATTCCCACGGACAAATATATTTCATCCAATATAATTGAGTCATGTTTTAGGGTAGTTTAATATTATAATAATATTATTTTTTACTTTAAATTTAAGAGATTATCCTTTCACCATGGTAAATAAAATAATTTCTAAATTTACTATTCATAATGTCCATAAATAGAAAGTACCTATTTACACCATTAGAACCTTATGATTCCAAATTTTTAATCCATTTTTCTAAATTCAATACAAAAATGTAGCATTAATTAATTTAAAATTAATCTCATTGTCGATAAAAATTGATTTTTGTTTAAAACATTGCAAAAGATTTAAATGTATTTTTCTTATACATTAAATATAAAATTAATGAAAATGGCATAAATTTTCATAAAATATAAAAATATATTATATTTATACTTTAAAACCATTCTATAATATATTTTTACCATATAAATTATTTCAATGGAAAAAGATGTTTTATAATAATATATAGCGAATTTTCACTATTTATCGGAATGGGAATGTTTTTAGAAAAATATCCAAATTTTATCCAAATTTTTTTTATGTCTCGATTCAAAAAATTAAGTTTATTTTGACTAATATAACTTATAAAAGTTTCTAAAACTATATTTAAAATTGGTGTTCCATCAAATGGCGGTAAAACTGCATTTTTTAATACTTCTTTCATCCGAAAATTGATTTAGTTCACACATCATGTGTTAGATGAATTAAAATGATATATAAAATTTAAAATGTGATTAATACTATTCATAACTGATATTTTTTAAAATATTTTAATACTATATCATTTTTTAGCTAAACTCAGTATCACATACAACGCAAGCTATCGAGGATGGTCACCATTATGTGTTACGCAATCCATGTTTGAATTCCGTGTAGTGAATGCTTCCTTTGGTTTTGTGTATAACATAATAAAAATATAGTTCATTTATAAATAGAACAATATCTATACTCAATATTACATGAAATTAGTTTTATCAAAATAATAGTAAATTGTTTTTAACACATTCCATGTATATTTTTGTGTATACTATAAGATAATACGGTGTTCCATATAGCGCACGATAATCCTGGTATAGCGTACAACACACAACATCAATGAAATTAAAAATAATCTATCTCATAAAATCTCAGTGTGTTATGACTACAAAATACATTATCACCCTATGAAGGTTAACAAGTAGTTTGGTGATCTAAATTGGAATGACCATGCTAGTTTTTACATTTGATTTATTGAAGGAGGTCTAATACATATGGTTTTGGAGAAGATGGGCCATAAAATAATAATTAAAAATGAAATATCATTTATTTATTATATTAATGTTAAATAATCTATTCATGTTAATATTTAATAGGTGCCTTAAGAAGACGTGGAGATGAGAAATAAGTTATGGATTTTTCTGTTATTCATCATGGGCCATGAAAGAATAATCATGATAAGGAATAAAGTATTTGTATCATAAATACCAAAAAAATGAAGATTGATCTACTATATGATGCTCAAAGTTTATTATTATCTATTAATCCAAGATTCATAATTATGTATATATATATATGAATGAACAATTTATGTGGGATAATATGAATAGAGAAATTTTTGAGTATGTATCTCAATTCTTGGTATCCCTAGATGTTAAGGCCCAGATAATGAAGTATAAGTGGATGTTATAACAATTAACCAAACTATAGAAAAAATGAAATATAATAATTATGTATTTTATTTTGATAATACCTATGATATATAGTGGGTGAATTTTTTTTGTTCATAGTCAATCACCTTATTAATTTGAAACATTTAAATTCAAATAGAGAAGATTTTACTTTTCATCAGCTCACCATATTGTAACCTTAAAAAGTGTTAATATTTCATATTGTACTACACTGTATCATAACTGATTGAGTTTTTAGGATTACACAAATTCTCTATAGAAGTCAGTAGTAATAATTAAATAATTATTTGATATTTGATATTTTATATAATTCTATGAAATATGGGAAGCCTACGATAGTTTGGATGTCGACGATGAATAGGATGGATATTCAGTTTTCTATGCGTGGATAGCGCCATTGATTTGAGGACTCGGGATGCGGGTTTCTCGGTGTTGACAGGCTGTGACAAGGATGACTTGATGGCGGTTTTTTTTGGACGGGGTTTTCAAGGCTTGTAGACATCGGCATAGGATGTATCTCGGGTGTGATGTATTTTGGGATACTTTGTTGCGAAGTCTACAGTTAGCTGGCATGGTCCCGTTGTGGTTGGGTAGATTTTATTTTTCTCGTTTTTATGGTCTTATGGGAATAAATATTGGGTCCTTCTCACTCTGTTGTTAGGGATTTAACTCTGACCATATTTTGGGTGGTGCTTGTGTGTCATTTTGTGTTTGGTGGTGATCTTTATGCCACATGTATTTGTCGTGGTTTGTCTCCACTTTAGTTTTATTAATAAAATTATAGGACTGATCATGCTCGGATACTGAACCTTCTTAGTAATTCTATGAAATAGGTCCAACATGAGAATACTGTTGAAAAATATGAATATATATTGATAGCTTCCATTTTCAGTTTCAAAGTAGGTCGAGATCAAAAACAACTTATATACTAATTTTCACATAATAATATCTTTAATATGATCATTCAGATAGTTCTATATGGGGAACATAATGTAAACATATTTATAACAAAATCATGTTTTGATGAAATTAGGGAACATATGCTATTCGGTTATAAGATATCTACTAAAATGGTAGATAAGTTTAACTACATTCCACAAAAAAAACAGGGTTGCTCATAGTTTACCGAAAAGTGATGCTTATAATCAATTGTGAGATATATTTTTCAGTGAAAGATATAGTTTATTAATTTTAATATCTCCACAAAATAATTTAATAAAATTTAGAATGATATGGAAGCTGGGCCATAAGTATATTAGTCCCTTTGATGTTGTTGATCACGTCGATACTATATTTTTTTGCATGACACTTCCTTTGAACCTCTCAAAATTTCATGATATATTCGATTATCTCTTTTGATAAACTAAAAAACATATCATTAACATATACTGAACTCATTGTTTATACAATTCGGTTAGGATTTTCATATGATGAACAACCAGAACAAATCATGGATCATAAATATATTATTCTACAAATTAATAATACTCACATGGTTAAACTTCTATAGAAGAATAAAAATAATAATAATTAGGGGAACGTTATGATATTATTTATTTGAGGTATCATGAGTTTCAAGTTTCATAGATACATAATTTTGTTTTTTAATCTCTTATTCATGTGGTAGAATTTAAAACTCGAATATTTTTGAACATATTCCACTTGAATAAATTTGATCTATTAAAATTACATGTGATGAAATAAAACATGATATTTTGCGACAAATTATTGTACACTTTAACAAGAGGCACATTATATTGTATATCATTGTTTTATGAAATTTAAATTCATTTGGGAAATACTACTGATCATAAAGAACTATTTTTTACTATTTTTTTTCAACATCTAATTTATAAAATATGTTTTTAATAATAAATTCAGTATAATATAATTATAATAAATTAATATTTACAAAGGTAGATAATGTATAAATTGGTTCTTAATTAGTTTATAAATTAAAATAAAATAATTTTAAAGTAAAAAAGATAGGTTTTTATGTTCTGAAAAGCTGCATTTATATGTATCTTGTCTTTTTTCCATACTATTTGAAATTAATAACTACGGTGATTAATTTTAATAAAATATGTAGATTATAAATTTAATGAAATATTTTATGATTCAATAATGGGTTTTAATGCCCATTTATTTGGAATAAATTTCTTGTTATAAGAAAAATATTTTCTCTAAAAATGGTTTTCAATTTTTCCATTCTTATTTTAATAAGAATTTGATCCACATATAAGAAATAAATTTCATTATAAGATTCCATATTTGGGATTAGCAAGGCCACAATAGGGGATGATCCCACTTTTATTCTTTATCTTAATGAGTAGTTACAATGGATTTTTTGCCTCAGTTATTGTTAAAACACATTAACATGGATGTTAATCTAAAAGATATGTTATAAAATATCACTTATGTATTTATAGATTTTATTGATAAATGAGATTTAGGGCACACCGTTTTTTATCATATAAACTCTAGACACTTGGTTCCATTTTCACATCAATATTTCTTTATAATAATTGAATTTTATATTTATTTACATATTTATCATCCCGTAACTTATAAGTGGTGGTCATATATTCCAAAATCATTCAAACCTTTAAGCCATATAACATATCTATGTGTTATAGAAAGAGTCTCCTTAAATAATTATGGATTAGTGTAATTGTTTAATTAAACATTTTCTATAATACATTTAACATTATTTTATGATCATGTACCCATGATGTAATCAAATATTTACAAATTATATTGCATCATACCGTAATACAATAATCATTAATGGATACATAGATATGTAATGAAAACATTGAACACATTGATTTACATGGTTCAACATAATGGTCTGTATCCATGGATTACACACCGACGATATGTAAATGTTCCAAAATCCACTAATCATCAATATTTATATGGAAACAATGATTCATCCATGCTCAATATTTTATTAGATAATTAAATATACAATGTTCTCGCCTCATTTATAATTCACCCAATCCATGCTGCCTCTTCTTCAGTTATACAGACAACATTGGTGAAGGATCATCCATGGTTTATTGACATATAGGTCTCATCAAGAAACTTGATTAATTATTTTATATATTTACAACATCGTGAGACTATTATACCTCTTTAATCATGATTTGATTCTCCATTTCTCTTCATTTAAACATCCCCCTTTAGCATTGCAAATTAAATTTACACTAATGAAATTAAATACGAAATTATTATACAATATATGCAATTATGATCTAAATTTATTGAATATATTTCCTTCTATTCATCAACCAATTTTCTCCCTCAAATTCTTCTTTTTATGTTCCTTATATATCTATAAAACATATAGTCATGATACAATATATAGATATCAAATACTTTTTTTAATAAATAGATTCATTGTACAAATTTTCCAAGATACATAACTATTAATTTTATAGTCTCAAGTACCTAATATAGATCATAACACTTGGTGTATAACCCAAAGTAAAAGACTCTAAGTGCATAACCTATGGTATATATGTTATAGAATGTAACCTTAACATGAGACACCTTCCCACATAAATCTATTAATGAGACTAATGGAAAATGCCTCCTATGTGATTATCTTTTTTATGGAGATAAATTTAAAAACATCCTATGTGAAATAATTAATGACTTAACTCTTGGGTTCATAACCTATCTATGTTAAACATCTTTTCTTCCCTCCATAGAACAACATCCACGATCCTTAAATTTTTAAAACACATATGTGTATCCAAAATGACATAACCTTATATTTCAAAAATTTATTATGTTTTTAGGATCCTATGAACTGTCTCTAAAATTATGACCTAAAAAGATTTAGAAATAGTAGAAAAAAATCCATCAGATCAATTTATGAGGAACAATTAATCACCAAATGATGGGAAATGTGGCATATTTATAAATTATTCCCACCCCGTACAGTATGAAAACCAAATTCTTCATTTTGTTCCACCAACTTATGGAATTATTTATTTTTCCCTTAAATATTGACAATCATGAGGATTATTCTGATAAAAATATTTCATACATCAGTCACTGGTCACATGACCTCCACCAGATAATGCATGTTTTGGGAGCCATGTTGTGTAACTATATCATTGTGGAAATATCCATATTCAATGAAAAAACTACCAATGATAGTGAAATTAACATTACATGATTCACATAACATCATTATATTATCTCTAAACACTAAGATGCATCATATTCTACTAAACAAATTTAGGTGTTGTGTTTAATCAATCATGCCAATTGAATATTATTTTTAGTGTCATTAAATTCATGTGATTAAAAATACCCCTTATTGTGATTCATTCAATATTTTCAAATCATGAATCTTATATAACTGATGATGCCTATCTACATCTGATAAATCACCCTTTTATGTTTTTTATGTGATCACATCACTTGATTCATTCATATATATGAGATATCATGATTCTTTCACTAATAAACAGTCTTCCTAACAATATTAATGCGATTATGTTGAACATACATGACCGTGTGATCCATTTATTTCAATATACTATGGTGTACTGCATCTATATGATAATATCTATGCAGTAAAATTATTTTTAATCACCTTTAGTCAATATTCAGTTTGAAATTTTTATACACAATTAATTTCACAACCCCAACACATCAATCAAATTCATGATCAATATTCATCAGGTCCATGTTCATTAATAGTAATGGAAAAAAATCAAAAAAAATACATACGTTTAGTTACAACATAGAGGAATACTGAGAAAATATATTAACTTTAATTTACTTGTTTTTGAGATTTGGGTATTTCCAAAAAAAACAATCCAACATAGACTTTTGGTGTATGCCAAAGGACATTTCCTAAACAAGAGGTAATAGTATTTACCGATCTATTTTGAGTTTATTTCTTTCATGACCACCACTCATTATTATATATCCATCTTAACATGATAAAATATTTATATTTACTATACTAAAATGCTATTATGATAATAATAGAGCTATTTTTACCACCCTTATATCTAATAAAAATTGATATCATTGTTTTTAGAGATAGGTTTACTACTATCACCGCAAAACAATGTGATTTTATTGTTATGTCCATAACATTTTGATGGTCATATGGATGGTTTTAATGAATCTTTATGATAATTATAATATTATTATGACTCTTTAAATATTTAATTTTTTTGCCATTTCATACATTCTAACTCTTGAAAGATGATAACATTAATCATGTTTACATATGGACTAATGTCCCCATGAAGTTATATGTTTCATTATTCATCACTAAATTATATGAATAGTCTAAAAATTATATATGATGAATGAGTTTTATAAATATAACATTTTTATAACAGAAAGATTTGATGAAAGGGTTTATGTTATGATCCAATTTTTAATCATGATTATTTATTATTGAATCTCATTAGTATGATTTTATGATATATTTTTCTATTAAATCCCATATATTTTCTTTCAAATTTGTTATATCTATGTTTTTCAGATTTAATTTTCATTCTTTTTTTGGTAATTATAATTATCAATAATATTTTTTAATAGAATACCATCCTTGATCCTAATTTGTTCAGTGCACATTTTCTTCCATGTGCACAATGGTTAAAATGTATTTAAGACTGTTATTTTATAGGATAAAATGATTATTTAATGTACTTGTAAACCATATTTTTCATTTATTTCATTTTTTTATCCGGAATCTCCCTATCATTTCATGAACAAGTAACTATTATACATTTTACTAAAGTGGGAAACATATAATTGATTTAATGTTTTCAGCATGAATAAATTTACCCACCATTATGGATATTCTTTTTTCGATTCCATTAAAAAATAAATTTTATTTTCAAATAAAAAATTATTATAAATATTCATAATTTTTTTTATTTTTATTCATCGAAAAAGAAATGAATATTTTCCAATGTTTTTAATGAAAGGTTAAAATTCTATTCCAATGGTATTTTTCATCTATGTCAACATATTTTGTTTTTTATTTTGATTAACTAGGGATAAGACCTAATGATACAATAATTGTTCTTTCTGTATATATATATATATTTTATTTGATTATGAATAATTATAAAACCCATTTATTTTACAAAGATTATTCAATGTCGAAAAGATGAATGTTTTTATGATCCTGTAGAAAAAAATGCTTGGTTTCAATAATGTGATTGGTGGGTTAATTAATGAACTAAAATAAATTTTTTATTTACTAATATATCATGATAAAATATTTAATTGAATGGGAAATGAAAAAACATCAGTATAGGTTAATTTATACTATGATATTCTTAGGAGTGAACCTTGACTATAGAAATGATGGAATAACAATTGAATTGAATTTACAATGTTAAATTTTACAATATAATAATCTTGGATGTGAACATTTAGTAAATAAAATTTTATTGAGATTATTATTCTTTTATTCCTATGAAAATAACATATGATTTTGATATAGTCTTAAGTTTCGTGATTGATTAATGATGATTCCTCAATCTTTTGACACATATATTTTTAAATTTGGTACCATTACGCAATAAATCATGATTTATAATCTGTGAATAATTAGGTATAATGTTTTCTAGTTACAATCAAGATCTAATACCATTAGACTTTTCATATTCTTCTATATGAGAAAATATTGATATTTTCTGTTTTTTTCTTTACTTATCAGATGAGATAAATCTTTATTAATTTTTCTATGTCACCAAGTTAAAATGAATGCTATTAAGTAAAGAATTAGTATATAGATTAACATGAGGGAGTAAATTTTTGTAGACATTAAATATATTTCAGGAAACATATTTATTATATACCCAGTGTTTAATGAAAGTAAACCATTATTGTTCTTGGAAATATAATACTATAAAATTAATTGAATATTCATTATAAGTGATGAAAACATTTAAATGTGTAGAATTCTTGTCTCCTCATAATCTAGGGAAATTCATCTAATTAAAAATTATTTCTATTGTCTAATTTCATCCATAATTGAATAAAACCCTATGAACCGTTATAAACTAACATTACTTGTCAAAAATGGCATTTAAGGGAATGCTTATTAATCATGGGAATTCATATATATATGCTGATAAAAAATCCTTAAAGAGTGGTCCATTACACTATTCCATTATTAAATTGATTCCAAATACTAGATATAATTTGAACTAAATTAGAGGTCACACAAGGAAAGGATGATGACGTGACAGTAGTGGGGCAAAAAATTTAAACCCACTACAAATACCGTTGAAAAAAGATCAATTAACAAAGAGGGTCATGGTGGAGTGAATGAAAAACCATCCTACTATCCAATGTGTACATCATTGGACATAAATAAAGGGTGTATAATCCCCCATTTTTATTAATATAATTATCTTTAACCCATTTTTAATGTAATCAAATGGTTCTTGTCATAACCCATGGGGCAGGGCACCCCCAACCCCAAGTCTGGAAAATTTATACCATGAAGCATTGTTTCACAATAGGAATTGAATAACACAACTTCATAATGAATGTCTTCAAATCCATATCGCTAATGAATCTCTATTGAACCCCTAATTAAACTAACATGGTATCAAACCCGGTCTAAAAATCCTAATATGGGATACTCACACAATCCCAACCCTTGTTCATGTCCTTGTCTGCAAAATGATCCCTCCAGTATAGGAAAAATATTATTTTTCTCTAAAACCTATCTAAATTAACATAAAAGAGTGATAAAATGAATAATAAATAATTTATTCAAAGGGAATCCATTTCATGTAGTAGATAATTTCTTATATAGGATAATTAACATTCATGTAACTATGGTTTAAAGATAGGTTTTATTTTAAAATCTCACAATGAAAAAGATATTGTATATATATATAGATTACTATCTAGGAAAAATATATTGAGTCATTCTCTATATAAACCCAGTTATTTTTTATTCGTTGGTTATATTAATATTTTTCATTTCTGATTATCACATCAACTCCCGTTGGGAAATAATTAATGATAGATTTTGATGTATATGGTCCAAACATATCTCTTTATTCAGATTAGAATCCATATCATATTTTTACAAATTTATTATATTATTTTATAGATGTCCAAATCTTTAAATATATGTTGTATTAAAATCATATTAAAATGATTTTCATTTTTGTAAATATATATTGAAGATAATTGTTATCTCTTTTTATAAGAACCCAATAGTTAACATTACTTAATTATGAGTTATGTCAATAATTTTAATTTCATTCACATCTAGGATCTTTTTATGTTTATATATTTAGAGAATTAGGCCATAATTCACACATATGAACTCAAATATAACAAAGTAGACACTTCAAATAACAATCCATTTTATTCAAAAATCATTTTTTTTAAAACAAGGTTAAGTATCATGTTTAAACATTATAAATTTTCTATGATCCCATACATAACTCTATTCTTCTATAATTCGTGTCAAAAATATTTTAAAAACTGGGATTAGAATAAAAATCATTGTAAGGTATAAGAAAGAAAGAAACTAATGGTCAGATGAAAACATTTAATCCATGAAAACATTATCATAAATTAAAACTTTTCACCTTTATGATGTAATAAATACAATTCACTGAAAATAATCTAATTTTGTACCCTTTTGTAATCAAATATTACCATTAAATCCCTAGCAAGAAATATATAACATATAAAAGTGACTTGGAACATCATCTTTCTAAAATGTAATAACCAAAAAATCAACTTCCATATATATCACTAAAAGAAATATACATATAGCCTACTTCCAAACCCAATTTATTAGAGGTTATAATATAACCACATGTATTTATTTTATCATAAAACCACTCATATTTTGTTTATCCCATAACCACCTTTATTTGGATTATCACATAACAACCTATCAAATTTCAAAGTAAAATTATATAATCATAAGACATAAAATATTTCAACTCTAACATTTCACTCATAAAATTTCATTTTCAATATCAAGAATTCATTTCAATATACTAAAATTATAAACCCACATTCAAACCCATTTTTAAATCCAAAATACCCAAAAAGTGAATATGATATTTTTTTCCTTTTAAAAAAATTAATTCAAATAGTGGAATCCAAATATCAAATGACGGTTATGGGGACAAAGAATCCATTATCACCACATATGTTAAAAACATTAATTTTTTCATTTACTAAAGTATTGCGTATAAAAAAATTATTTTGAAAAAAATTAATGAAATTAGAAGTAAATGGGGTTTTATTATACATCGTATAAAATACGGTTGTGTGTAACATCTGAATATGAATCAATGAAAGATTTATGAGATAATGTAACTAATTGTGAGTCCGACTTTAACGTACAACCTTTGTATTCATGAATAATAAACATAGGTTAATCTATACTTTCTTCAGAACCCTTTTCAGGTTTATTATTTCTTTTATATCACTTATTACAATGTTATAAAAATTACATAATTAATTATATTATTATTAGATGTTTTATCATAATTTGAAAATTGAGTCAAAAATGAACAATGTTTGATGTTACCAGTCTATGTGGTCATAAGTCCTTCATCTCCAAAATAATATTCACAGAATTAGTAACATATTTATACATAAATTATAAATTTAAATTAAAACATGATGCCTATATATGAAAAATGAACGTCATTATATTCATGGAGATAATAAGCCGTACACATGAATGAGTAACATTTTCTAGTTCTTAATTGACCATTATAGAAAGAAGGTAAGTATTATTTTATATTTCCAAAAACTGATCATAACATAATTAATGTAATTTTAATCATTATTAATATAGTTATATTTAACATTCAAGTGATTCAATGAATAAAAATAGTCACATAACCTTATAGAGGTGATAGTTTACTCATACGCACGAACAATGTTATCATTTTATGCACATAGAATGTTAGAGAGTGATTGATATATTACTATTTTAGAATTATTAACAGTATAAGAATATAACAAATTAAAAGTAATTCCAATTTATTTTAAAAGTCATGAGAGATTGTTAGGAAAAGTAAGTTATATTGGTTCATGGAGGTGATAGTTCACACGTACTCACAAATAATTAATTCCTTTTTAATTTAATGGAACTGTAAATTAATTTATGTGATGATATTTACATAAATCAACCCCAGTATATTGATGAAACAGAAGATATTATTTCATCACATAATAAGAATATTTTAAGTATGTTTAAGAAGAAATAAAATGGAAATACTAAAATAAAAAAATTACATTTTCCTCATATGAGCACCTTCCACAATGCCTTAACACCTCTAGGAAAGGTATCATGCCTAATATAAGGCCTTAAGAATGTGGGGGGGATATTGGAAGGATTTGGGTCAGATTTTGTCTGGTCAAAAAGGTTTCCTAAATGTGATGAATAGATATGAATGGGTGCCTTTTTTGGAGAGGTTAGGGGCACCCTGGAAATTATTAAAAATATTTATTTAATATAAATTCATTTTCAATTCCAAATGTGTCGAAATAGAGTTAAATATCCCTCATCATGATATCCCAAAAACTTTTATCTTTATACACTATTTTTATTCTATGATATGTAAATTAAATCAATAATATTACAAAAAAAATCATAATTGTATACAGGTTAAGGTTTAATTTTTTCCAGCTATCTAAGTCACTCATACCACAATCAGAACTATTGAACACATAAATTCCCTTGAGCATGTGAACATTTTCTCTAGGTAGAAGAGTAAAAACATATAAATTTAACCTCCCATCATTTTCAAACTAATCATAAATCCATTGAATATTTTCTCTAGGATAGAATAACATTTTAAAGTGAACTTTCTATGATAAAAAAGAATCCTTCCTAGTAGTACACCTTCCACCGAAGTACCCAATCCACCCTTGTGATACATTAAAATTAATTTTATATGGTTTTATCACAATTGATATCATAATTCACTATACAATTTTAAGCATCAATTTTTTATAATAACATTAATTGAAAACCTATAACACAACCGATTACATAATACATTGAAAAAATCATTTTCTTCTAACAAATTATGGGGGAAATATTTTTTTAGAAACCAATTTCCACATAATAAAATTAATCGATCAAACCAATTTATCTTGAAACCATTTCTAAAAAAGAAGAGCATTCGTGTTTCATCCATCGTATGATAGATAGGGAATTAAATACCTAAACCTCAAGTTGCACACCACCCACAAGAGGATCCAGAAACCAAGAGTGTAAATGAAACTCAACATCAAATAATTTATTCCCTAAAATTTATTATATTATATTAGAATTATATTCCATATAAAAAAATGTCCATGAAGTGGTTAGATCAAAAAATTCCTCAAAATTATCATGAAAAAAATAATAAAAGACACTGAAATCACCCTCGAACGACAAACACAAGAAAGGAACTACAAGGGACTGAGACAAAGATCACATCCTGGTAATTGAACACAAAAAACATATCTCAACACCATAATAAGACCACATGAGATGTAAAAACTAGAAGAGTGAATAAATAACTCTTGGGAGGATAAGTGACCAACCATAACAAAGGTCATTGTGTAAAATAGAGGTACAATAAAGAACTAATAACACCAAATTCTCATGAGAGAGAAATGTAGTTCATTGTGAAGAGAACATTTTTAATACAAGAGGTGTTATGTGTGTGGTAGATAAAAAAGTATAGAAAAACAATTCATGTTGTGAATCTCAAATTTATGGTCTGAACCACCAGGTATTAATATGTGAAAAATTATATGTGAGTCAATTTAAAATCTCAAGGAATAGATTAAAAATATGAATTACGTTCACATCATGGACATATTTCATTCCTTAATTAGGTGTTGATGGATTTTACTAAATTATGTTTACATAATGATTTCAATTCAGTTTGTGTGCTAGTTTTTAATCTGGGGCACATCTCAATCCATTCCAAAAAAAACACATGATCTCCATAGATTTCATAGAAACCAAAGGTACAAGATCATAAAAATTAAAAAGAACATAACATTAACTAGGATGTTATAATATCCCCACCATAGGAAATTTTTTACTAAGAAATTCATTCTAAATAATATTTCAGTAGAAGTAGTTCATGTCATTGTTCCCTCACCAACGACAAACATTACCCTGTCTTGTGAGAATAAGATTTGTTTCTCAAAAACACTTTAACCCGTAAAATATATTCCTCATTCAATACATCTAATTGAGAATAAATGATCTCCATTTCTAAATTCAAAATAGAGGAATATATAGACTACATAATATATTTCCAACTCAAAACAAGAGAGGGATCAGGATAGTATTTCCAACGATGAGAAACAAGAAGGAAATCCTGAAAATATATAAAATGGGTCTGCTATTATAACAAAGAGGGAACCTAACTGATCCAATAAGTGATCTGAAATGATCAAAAATATCATAGAACTATATTTCGTTATTTCTCTTGTTTATGGTGACCCAAATAATGATAAACATTCATCAAAACTTATTCAACAACAAAAACTCTTAAGGGTCGAATCAACATTCCACAAATAATTTCTTCAAACTATGTACTATATCAATGTGTCAATGTATTTAGGAATAGTAAAAAAAGTCTCTATAATGTGACATGATCCCAAAGTAAATTTATTGGTAGGCCTTACCCAAAAAAGGGGTGACCTTCATGGTTGATTACACAAATCCTTAATGTATTGAATTTAGATCATTGACTGGTAGATATTATTATAAGCATAATTGACCAATGCTTGATAGATAGACTATGATACCCAAAATTTAACGATATAAAAATTAATCATATAATCTATAATCTAAATATCATGTTATGTATAACTGTATAGATAAGATAGATATAATGTACTCAATCTGACCAGAGTTCCCTTCACCTTCTTAAGACTCTTAAAAAATAAAGACGTAAATCTGGGATCCCTATGTATGACAATAGGAGTGTGAAACAAAAGAAAATCATAGAATATTCTAAATGTCTACCTTACCCAAATCATCATATTTTGTGGGGTCCCTAAATTGAATAAAATAAATATACTTCTTTAACCAATCAATAACCACATATAGGGCATTTCATCTTTAGGGAGTCTGTGTCAATCAAACAATGAAGTTCATTGGTACCTCATCCGATTTCAAAACCTCCACTATAAGGGAATGGATAAGACCAAAATTTTCTTGTTATATTCAATTATCTTCAAGAAGGTTAAATTTTGGGGAAAATTATTATCAATATCAAACTTTATACGTAGAAAATGAAAACATCATATCATTTGATAACAAATCATTGTAGTGCTAGGGTGAGAATACCATGAAGAACTATAAAAATATTGAAACATTAAATTACTCAGGGATGATGGGATGATAAAATGATTCTAGATGTGGAAAATAGAATCTGGATGGAGGTAAAAACAAGAAATGGTTTCCTCACCATATAAGGCTTACATGATTCCACTGAACACATCATTCTATATAATACCCTATGAAACATTCTCAAGGATAGATGATGAAAACCAAATAATTGTTAGAACTATAACTGAATCTTACTCCTATGAACATACATGTAACATAAAAAAATTAACATAATATTACACTCATAATTCAATTCCCAAATATTCTATGGTGGAATACTCTTTTTTAGAGTGTTAGAAATAACATTCCCCTTTCCTAGGGTGTAGGAGATGTCAATGTAGAAAGTCTAGATGTGTTGTACCCATTGTCTCTTCTCAGAATTATAGTATTTTTATAAAATATATGGATCAAACTCTAATTTTAAGAAAATTTCTTATATATCATCTCAAAAATAATGTTTCACCAATAGTAGTGGGCATTCATAAAAGCATCAAGATCTTAATCATGTATTAAATAATTTTTCTCATGGTGATGATGTTTTAATGACCCATAAACCACAACATGATAATAATAAAATTCCATGATACCTATACGAGCATAAAAGCATTATAGGATATCGAATACACCTTTGCAACCTCTAGAAAAATTAAAATATGGGTTGATGTCAAAATCTATTTATACTCATCAAATGTAGTCTTACATTTAACATACCATGTAAATTTTAACTCTATTCATAGTATGAGTAATCAAAGGTGATTCTAAATTCCTAAAATCCTTGATGAACTACCGATAATATATAGAATTTACTATGAAGATATATATCTCAAAATTTCATTTGGATCTTTTATAGGTGAGAAAACTATATCTTTCCCCTATTTGACTGATAGATCAAGTTTTTAAATAATTTTTCTCAAGAAATGATCTTCTAGGATCTATAAATTTCATTTTGGAAAGCATCTCATAAAGTATGTGAATCCCCAGAATCACCAAAAAAAATTATATGGTCCTCATGATAATTCTCAGATCTTGAATAAAATATGATATCATTAATGTATATGAAAATAAAGGTGTCGATATATAGATGAAATATCATGTTAATCCAAGATATAAAAACTATATGAGTGTTAGTTAGACCAAAATGAATTAATATATATTCATATTTTCTATACCTTCTCTTGAATGTTGTCACCAGAATATTATACTCTTGAACATGGAGCTGATAATCACCAAATTGAAGCTTTATTTTCAAAAAAATCATCTCAAACATTAACTGATGAACCAATTATACTACATAAGGAATGATATATTTATTCATAGTTATCAATCATATCATATTTTTATATTCAATTCAGAAATAAAGTGAAGCAACAAATGATTCTGAAAGGAGTAAATGGGATATCAATTGTGAAGCACAAGGGAAAATAAAAAATATATCTACCAGATAATTCAAATAGATCTTTAGCTACTTTATCAATGTAGGTTCATTGTGATACATGTTCATGGAGATCAGTTAAGTTCCCAAGACTAGGAAAATCCTAAACTCTGGCTCCATTTTTAGAGGAATAATACACAATTCATCAGGTAAGACATTGGAAAGGTGAATATCATCCAAGATACTATCATCAATACATGAGACAACATTTGGATAAACTAAAATGGTAGAAATAAGAATCCTAATCTTCGAGAGGTATGTTCTTACATAACCAGAAAATAGATCCCTGTACCCTTAAAAATTAGAGTGCCCCAATTAGTCACAAATAAAAAAACATTCGGATGATAACAAAAAAATATATTTAGGATGAGATACTATCCAATCCATCTCGGTGATGATGTTGAACAGATCCATATTGAGAAATAGAAAATCCAAGGAAAATTCTACATTAGCTGTCGATAGAGAACACTTATAATAATAAAACCCTTTTTCATTCCTACTAACAAGAGGTGTATAAAGATTAAAATAATGGTATCCATTGGTTGTTTTATGAAAACAATAATGTGGAATGATATAAATAATTTACAGGCACTGATATCAAACAAATCAGCTGATACAAATGCTATTAAAAATATTTTTCCTTATACTATCATTTTGACAAAACCAACCTCCATCAAAAAATCATTTACTCCATGATGATGATTTATTCATGAGTTATATGGCTAGAGACTTATGGAATTTCTGTTGTATTAATATGTCTGAGTATCACTTGGAACTGATGATCTCTAGACAAAAAGGGGATTATACATAGCAACGAACAATGCCTACATATGGTCCATCATCCAGAAGTATTTAATATCATCACTTGTGTATGAAAATAACATTGAGTGTTCGCAAAAATTACACACTATTAGAAATAATGTACACACAAGTAGATAATACAGATACTATAAATGAGGAAAACTAAATAGAACTGCATGCAAAACCCCTGTAATTACCAATACACATTATCGTCATTTTCCGTACACCAATATAAATTCATTTAGGTGAAATAGAGTTACAAAAAATTACAATATTTAATTTTATATTCATGTATTCCATCGTATCACTTTCAAATGTGTCATCATAGGTTTTATTCATCAGTATATATTCATATTATTAGATGAATTGTTTCAAATGATTCATGTATTTATGAGCACTCAATTGATTATTCATCAAAACCTATAGAACAAGGAAAACCATAAATTCCAATATACTGGGGTACTCTATCACAAAACACTCCCCTTCTTATGAATAAAGGATCTTTAAAGAACTTTTCATCATCATAGGCTCATTGTAGAACTATGGAAAGATGATAGTCTTGAATCCCTCCCAATGTAAGACCATTTGGGGGTTTTACAATAACCTATAATCCCAACACAACATGCTAAGAACATTAAAACTAAAATTTGAACACATGAAATTAATTTCCACTAGTGTATCCACTATTTTGATGACCTAATCAAAATTATCCATCCATCCCTCCACATCTTAGTGTTCATTTTTACCCCAATAGGATGGGTACATCTCATGTAGGAACTTTTGGGACTGGTATCTATCACCTCATTCTCATAGAAACACATATACAGTTGGGTTCTAAAGTCAAGTAACATTTTTTTCCATATAAACAAATTACCATAGGATAACATGTATAGAATTCTAATACAATTCAGGATTCACATAAAGAGATTCTTCTACAACACCCTCTTATGGAACCCATAGAAGACGTCTGACTGGCTCATTAATACACACTAAATACTAAAGATAATGATAAAAAATCTAACAGTATCAATTTAAAAAGAATACCATAATAAGAAACTAAGATAAGATTTAGAAATCAACAAAAGAAACACACATCATAACATCACACGACAAATTGAGGCTCATCAAAATAACAACTGGCATATAACTCATTGCAACCTACCTCTCAATTACCAAAAATCCAAAATCATATCAACTAGGAATTTCAAAAACAATGACACTTGAGGATATAAATGCTCTAATAACAAATTTTAATAAAATGGACTCAAATACCCTCACAAAATTATACTCAAAACAAACTTCAACTAATGTCAAAGGAGTTCTAGATCCCCACATGTTAGCCACTAGCACTCGAGCATCCATCAAAGACTAGAGGGAATTCATACACCCATCCTAAAACAAGATACATGGATCATATTCAAAATTGAAAGGAATCCTACAAAAAGAATAAAAGAATAATATATTCATGAAACAAATAATTATATTATCCATAGATATTGAACCCTGTTAAAAATAGATCAAGCCAAATGTGCATATACAATAATCCAAAATGACAACCAGAACTATTAACAACTACTCCATGAGATATGTGTAATTTTACAACCATCACAAAACATAGTACCCTAAAACTAGTTGAAATAATCATCTCAAACTTATTATGGAACCACTCCCTTTCCAACATCAAAAAATACGTTGTGTACACACCCCTGAGGTTCTATGCAGAGTGTGACCGAAACATGATTAGTAGGATTTTACCTCGGTGACCCATATCATGTATCTATTAAATAATAAAAATATACTAATGTTTAAAAAAATATCATGAGAAGTGGTTAAATTTTTTTAGATCAAAAACATGATAAATAGTTCTTCTTTTCCCATAGTCCTAATACTACCCCTTGTAAAATAACTTCGTTGAATAAAATCATAAAACATTTATATTTATCAAAATGGGTATATCAAATCCAAAACAACAAAAACCAAAAAATAATGGTAAAATACTCCGAGATCACATTGGTTAAACTAGTTAGGCCACATATGCCTCAATCATGACTAATGTGCACATAAAATACCTAGATCATGTGCATCTATGATATAAAAATCACATGAATAACCATTAATTAGGACCCCCTGACAATGACTATCAAATCCTAGAGACCATTCACTTATGCTCTAGGATGAAAGAACACCTCAAAAAATGATTTCCCAATGTTAATAAGTATGATGTCCAACACTAGACCTTCTACCAAAGTACCATATGATAAAACATGGATAATTTAAAATCATTTTGAAAGGTTTTATCACAATTCTCATCACATTTCAGAATACATTTTTAGGCATCCCTTTTTCATCAAAACCTACTATGAAACCCCATTTCACAAAACATTTCAAAATTTCATGAAAATACCATTTTCTTCCATCAAAATGAGATGAAAACAATATTTTATCAAATAATAATTTTCAATCACACTAATCATTCAACCATTTCAATTTATCAAGGACGAAATTTCAAAAATCAATGGTATACAAGGTTTATCCAAAAAAGACTATAATTTAAATCACCTACTTCAATATGTGGTCGCACACCACTCACAATAGGATTAAATGACCAAGATAATAATGGAAACAAAAAATTAATAAAGAAATTAATTAACATAATTCTAGAAACTTATAATAATGTTCTATAAAAAAGGCTGAAAAATATATTAGATAAACATATACATTTCAAATGTCACATATCACACCACAACCAACACCTGAACTGGACCCCAAATGGAAAATATATGAATTAATATATGAGGGATTACTATAGATATCAAATAATTAACATTATATTTCATAAACTTTATAACACCATGAGATTTGAAAATAATAACATGACGTTTGATAGTATATACGACACTCAACACTATGATTGAATGACCTATGAAATATTTGACTATTATAATCAATCAATTAAATTGGTTGGTATAAATAGAATTTACTGTTTTATTAAATATATATTTTATTTTCTTACTCGATATACTTTTATTTATAAATAGCTAATAAATAATAACTATTTTATTTTTAATGTCATTCTATCCATCGAAATTATGTTTTTATTAAAAAAACTATTATTATTGTGAATAAATATCGTAATTAATTTATATAAATTGTATATAATTTAATTTATTTATGTAAATAAAATTATCAAATCATAATACCAAAATTAAAATTGGGTGAAATGAAAGGGGTTTTATGAAAATATAGTACTAATGTGAATAGGAAAAAATACTGATTTTTGTAGAGCCTTCATTTCATTTTAATATATTATGAAATTTTAATGAAAAATTATGAGTAAAATTTGATTTAATGATACATATGTATTATTTTTTATATGGATTAAATATAATTACATTTTTATATTCTTCAAAATGTATTTTAGTTTATGTTTTTTTCTTCTAAAAATCTCATTTTTATGAAAACTTTTTAAATTGCATAATGTGTCTCCATTTTAATTAATTAAAATAACCAATAAAAAATAATGATTTACAATGAAATTTAGATATTATATATATAAATATGAATTTTAATTTTAATTATTATTAATAATAGTTATGTATTCAATTTAATATCTTCTTATTCTTGAATAATACGTTTCATGAAAAAGAAATTTTCGAAACAGTTTTCGTATTTATATTTAAATTAAGTTTTTTCACCTATGTTAATTGAATTTTGAAAAATGGATTCCATATATGGAATTATAATATTATATATTATATTGTAACTTCATCAAAAATATTATTTATAATTAATAGTGAAAAAAATAAGAATCATTGACTATTGTTAAAGTTAAAATAGGTTTACCTGAGTATAATATAAAAATATAATATTTAAAATGACATCAACATGTACATTTACTATTGGATGGCCATATTTAAGACATATATCATATAAGTTTCTAAAATTTTCTATTTGTTATTGTTTTTTCTTGTTTTAATTAATTGTATAATTTTTTCTTCCAGTATTTTCTTATGTGTCCTCTCTCCCACTTATAAAAGGCCACCCACTCTCCTCTACTCTTCAAAAATTAAGATGCATTTTATTTCATCACTAACTGAAAAAAATACATAACAAAAATCTATCTCAAATTCATAACGTATCTATTCCATATGGAATCAAATCATGGGAGTCATTAGGTATAATCATAATCAGGATTTATAGAAAAGTGGTTTTGTTCTGAATTGACATTTTTTTTATTTCTTCTTCTACATCCCTAAAATATTATTAAATCATAATTATATGAAAAAATAATAATATAAATTATATTTATATTTTATTATTATCATATTATAACCTACATCTACATACACTTCCTTCAAATGGCAAATAAAATTTTCATTCTTGTGTATGAAAGACTACCGCATCGTGGACCGATGCAATTATTTTGTGGCCATAACTACTTAAGGATTGTAATAATGATGGAGTTATTTTTTATATATGATATATATAAAATATCTATAATTTTTAAAACA
Organism: Viscum album; assembly: GCA_963277665.1. NCBI lineage: Eukaryota > Viridiplantae > Streptophyta > Magnoliopsida > Santalales > Viscaceae > Viscum > Viscum album. The sequence continues at coordinate 2,138,671,625 of OY728163.1, read as the reverse complement.
TTTTATGTCATTTTATTTCTTAACATTCCACTCACTAAAAAATGATAACATCACTCATGTGTGCGTGTGGACTACAACATACATGAAGTAATGTGATTCTTTTTTCATCCGAAAATCATGCGGAATATATATTTTAATATAATAAAATAAATAATATTTTATTTATTTTATTGTTATAATTTTATAAATAATTAATTTTACTTACCTTCTCTCTATAATGGTCGTTGAATTACAGAAACAGTAATGATGTGTACATACGAACAACCGTCGTCATTACCGTATCATAGTTTATTTTTCAAAACCATTATTAATCATTGGTTTTAAAATTATAAACGATGGAAAATGATAATTATATCATTATTATTATTGTATATAATATTAAACAATGACCTATTTTACAATAGTTAACTTACAAAATTCAATTTTGACATATAAGTTGTATATCATCAAAACAATTGATGTGAACATAATTGATTACCTGATTGTTTATATCAAGGTAGAAGATAACATAAAAATATTTATAAACATAAAAATTTTATTAGTCATGTGAATAGTTAATAAAATTTTATTATTCACTAATATATTGAATATACAAGATTACTTCGACACATGTTAAGGGACACGTTAACTGAAAACTACGTTTTAAATGTTTTAATGATTTATTTCTAAAATATATATATTTAATGTCCATGTTTTTAAAATTATTTTATAAATACATTTTTATGTACATAAAATTATTAATAATTCAATTTTATTCTCATTCCACTTTTTTATTGTTTTTGAAAATGTAATCTTTTAATAGAATTTTTTAATTTTATTATAAATAAAAAACAATGTTATATTATAATGTGTAAGGCAACAATAAACTTTTCCTCCACCATTAATGTTATATGATGTTTTGTTTCCATTAAGGAATTCCCTTTTTTAAATGAAAAATTAATCTTTCACTTTTTTTTGTATATAAAATGGTTTTTTAAAGAGAATGGTACTTTTATAATGGAAGTAGTTTTATCATGTGAGTTTAAAATAGTTGTTGAATGGTTTTTTGATGAAAAGGTAAATGATTTAATTTTTTTTATTTCATGATCCTTGAATAATGTTTTTGAAATAATCTGATCTTAATATGGCATAAATAATGAGTTCACCCCATTAAATCTCAAGATATGATTGGTCAATCCCTATTATAGCTCACGATTTGATGGCTTGAGCCCCATTATCACTCAATATATAATGGGTTGAGCCCATTATAGATCACAATATAAAGGGTGAAAACCATTATACCAACAAAATTCATTGGTTAAAGATTATCGTGTCTATAGAATTATATTTCATTTCGTTTTGTTTTATTACAATCTGAAAGGAATCTACGGACATGATGTACTAAGGCACATACATAAAAGTTCTATTAATTGTAATGAATTTTCATAAAAATAATTTATTTTAAAAAGGTAAGATAACTAATCATTTTAAAATTATAATGTTAAACATTACAAGAAAAATATATATTTTTAATAATATATTTTTTACAGTTTTTCATGACTTTCACTGGACAAATGAATTTATCCTCTTTGTTTACCTTTCTAAAAATTTTGTGCTCATACCATGTTTTAAAAAAACATATTAGTTTTATTTATTTTTAATATAAAAGATGAAGTCAAGTTTAATGTTTTGAATATTTTCCTAAAAAACAATTTTTTGTTTGAAATGTTTTATATTATGGAAAAAATGGAAACTAATTATATTTTTACTCTCTATAATATAGAGGTGTTCTTTATATGAGTTGTAACCTAAGTCACTAAACAATAAAAATAAAATATTATTATGAATGAAATGTAGATAATTTTAGTATAAGTACAAAATAATTTGTATTGTTTATTCTCATTCCATTAATATTGGTATTAGATCTAGGATTACATAATTATAGAGGTTATGATGTAATTTATTATTTAGTTAAAAATATTCTGAAATCCCAATGGAATGTGTGATAAGTCAATATATAATTATTTTAGAAAAATAAAATTTTTTAAATTAGAGATTGCACGGTTAAGGGTATAATATTATTTATACTCCCTATTATATAGGTTATTATGGTTTATTTTATATACTCATAATAAAAAATTTTAGTAATTAGATGGATCTAACAACAACAAAATTAATAACGGATGTGATGAAAAAATCAGTGTTTTTCTTAATTAGTAATTTATTAGATATAAGGAATAGTACAAAATATTATCATTATTCTTAATTAGATATCCTGAGATATGATTATCAACATTAACCTGAGGGTGTTTCCTAACACACCAAATAATAGTTAAATTATTTTCCACCAATGTTCATGTGATGATTATAAATGTATAAATATTAAATGACCTTTGTGTCAGGAGTGATGGAAGAAGAAAAAATAAAATGTCTTAAAAGGATAGGAATATTCTTTGCATGGGAGAATGTAGGGAATTAATCAACAATCCCCTAAGGTGAAAAAGAATAGATAAGTTAACACCATAAAGGGGAATAAAAATATTTATAAAGTATTAATCGGGTGTTTATAATTCATAGATTATATGAATTCTAAAACATAATTTTCATGGGGAGAAAATGGATGAGAGTTGCATAGATATGTATATAAATGTCTAGAAATTTCTAAAGTCATTATAGTTGATGGATAAGAAAATAAAAATGAAATATAAAATGTATCGAATATATCATTGATTGTGTTTTAAATTTTTTTAATATTATGACATTATACATATGTATGTTTACAGAAATGAAATATTAAGGAATAAGATTAAAAAGGATGGTAAATTTATTATGAAGAGAAAGAAGTGATTAATATTTCAACATATATAGATTAAATAGATATTATGTAGTGGTATATTTACGAATAATCCTTAATTAAAATTTTTTAATACTCATGTGATGTTTTATGTGATCGGGGTAATTAGAGAGATATTTATTTAGTTTTGATAGATTTGTAATGTCAATGTAACCCTATGTTTACCATGTGAAAATATTGTTTGAAGAATAATTAAATTTTTATTTAGTGGAAAAATGTTTCAAGGTATTGATAAACATTTTGAATTATAAGATTCTTGATAATTATGAATATGTATTGGGTGTTCATAATATTTCAGTGAATTTTATTAGTATTATATTTGTACGGTTAGAAATAATTCAAAGTATCACATCTCGATAGGCCACAAGTATTCAACCCACTACAAAAGGGTGAGAGTGGTTCCATGCATAACACTAAACCATGTGATTTTCTAGTGAATAACATATTATTGATTTTACATAAATAGTTTAAGGATAAGGATTGGGTTTATTTTTATAAAATATAATTATTTATAATGATAACCATGATGTTGAAAATTGATTTTGTTATTTTGTCATTAATGTAATTTCAGAAGAAGATCAACATTTTGGGAACCTTATATAAAAAATATAGGTTTTATATTATGGGATTTCATTTTATGAATAAACAATAAATTGTATTTTGGGAGAAAATATGTTTTTAAAATAGATTTTTGGTGATTCTAGTTACTTATAAAATTTTTGGAACATCATTGATATTATATGAATAGATAAAATTAGAATGTTAGACCCTGACATTAAAAGTAACTGGAGTAATTTAGAGATAAATGATAAATTAATATTAAAAAATTAATTTATCAAACACTTCTATTTTTTAGATTTCAATATTAATCATGAAGTTTTTGATGAAATTTTTTGATATTAATTTGATAAATGATTTACATTGATCCTTGGGTATTACTATTGAAATATGGAGTTCAATGATATAATGTGTTTTTTTTGGTAATATCTTGAATTATACATAAATTTTTAATTTTGGTTATAAGCCAAATCTAATAGTAAAATATTTTTTACTTTTTTGAAATATGTGATCCATTAAAAGTTTATATTAGTGGTTCTAGTATACAAATAAATTGATCTTTAATACTCTTTATTTAGAGTAAGAGATGATATTTTGGTAGAAATTTATAAAATGATAAAATTATAGTAGTCTTGTAATTATATTTCAAATATTTATCTATTTTAAATGGAAATAAATTCTATACCTTTTACAAAATTAACATTAAAATGAAAATGTTATCCTATTACCTTCATTTCTGTGGTGACGATAGTCTTTCTCACACAATATATGTTTATCGTATTGTGGTTGTTGAATTTATCCCAATCATTAACATTTTGGTGATCAATTATACCTATAATTATCCATAATTAATTATAAATCATTATATTCATTCATACATATATATATATATATTCACTCCTTATGATTTTCATTCTCTTTGGAAACCAATTTATGTTTATTTTAGATGAAATTCAAAAACAAATCCCTCTAATCAAGAAGAAGTTTTATTTACCCTTTTTATGTTAAGGGATTCAATGAAATGTATTTTGAAATAGAAAAAAATTGATTTATAATATCCAAATAATATTAAATATTCATAATTTATTAAATGGTGTAGAATGTACCACCCCAATCTTAAAAAAACATTATGTTTGCTAGCGTATATGACGCACAACACCTAGTATAAACGACCTTAACAATATATAGTCATTATAAAATTTCTTTTAAATTATAATTTATGAAAAGTATTTGATAAATTATGATATATATATATCCTACTGAATATAAATTTTTTCACACATTCATAGTAAATAATCACCCCATTTTTATCAATTTAATTTTATTAATCAATAATTTATTTTACTCAAACCAATTGCTTATTTTGGGAGAAAATACTAGAAATAATTTATAGGACTTTTAAAAAATATATTTTATAAAATTATACTCATTTTTTATTCATTATTCCTATATTAATATAAGAAAATATGTCGGATCATTTTTGAAAATTTTGATTTTTTTGTGATTGGTGTATAATACCGATTTTTTTAAAACTGTTATTTCCTTTCAATAAATTATGTAATCTAAATGTATAATTGTTAATTTAATTTTATTTCAACTAAATAATTATTGTTTATTTTTTCCATTTAATTTCATTTGAAATATATTTATTATTTATTTTAATATAATATCATTATTTGGTTAAAAAACATTTTTTAGAAATTGGTTTTAAATTGAAAAATGTTTATCCATTTAAATTAATTAAAATAATATATCATAAGTAAAAATAAAGTGTACAATATTAAATTATATATATATATATATATTAATTAGTATTTACATATATAAGAATAATATTTATAGAGTTAGTATACCTTCATCTAATGCATGAAAAATATTTTCTTGAAATACAATTTTTAATACAATCTATGAGAATATATTAAAACTAAATTCTATAAATTACCTGAATTGATTTTGGTAAAAAGAATTAAATATTGATAATTAATGTTATTTATATTATTTATAAATTTTAGAAAAAGGTCATAAAGACCAGTGAACACCGTTATAAAATTTTATTGTCTTTAAGGTGAAAATTTGATTATCGATGGTTAAATAAAAATGATAATCGTTAAAATAAACTAAATAATAGTAAAAATTATTTTTTATATCCATATATTAACCGGATGTATTATAATATATAATAATAGTCCATTTTTATCCATGTGGATTGATTAAATTGTGGGTATGCCATTTGCATTTCCATAATTATATTAGTGCCCTCTCCCCCACTTTTGAAAAACCCTAATCTCCTATCATATTAACAAAAGAAATGTGTTTTGTTTAAACTAATCAGCACTAAAATATCTTTATTAATTACATTAAAATTAATTATTCCCCACGGTTTCACAATAAAATCTATCTTGGAAGTCCTTAGGTATAATTCTGGTTAGGTGGTGTAATGAAGAAGTATCGTTCTTAATAGCGTATTTTTGTGTTTTTCCTCTTACATATAGAGGAAATAATAGGGAATCCATATGATATAATAAATTAATTAAATCCAATATAAAAATATGTTATTATGTTAATTTCATAACCTAAATCTTTCTCATATTCTATCAAATGGGAAACCAAACTATCATTACCGTGAGTTGAAAACTACCGTCTCATCAACTTATGTAATTAATTTTTCACCATCACCACTAAAATATGGTTATAACGATAGAGATAATATATAAATATGATATTAATGAATTATTTATAATTATAAAAGGATAATATTTTTTTCCTCTCCATTCCACTCAATAAAATATGGTAACGATGTTCATGCGTACATGTAGATTAGTCCCTCCATGAAGCATAGCGATTATTTTTACCATCACCACATCACGAGGATGATTTATATATATATATATTATTATATTTCAAGAAATAATATTCTAGATATGATAATATTATACTTTTTCAAATATATATAATCACTTAACCTATTTCTATAATGATCATTGAATAATTGATAAAACTCATGCGTACATATGACCTACCATCTCAATGATCGAAACGTAGGTCACTACTCATAACCATCTTTCATGATTGATTTTAAAAGCCTAATTTATGTATAATAATTATAATTAATTGACAATTTTTATTATAAATATGATTAAATAATGACCTATTTCACAATAGTCATCCTACTAAAGTGATATTTGAGACACAAGCCGAATACAATATAATCATATAAAGTGAACATTAACTATTAACTTATTGTGTATGTAATATAAATAGGTAAAATAAATGGAATGATAAACATAAAAAGATTATTAAAAAGTTATTAATTAATATAATTTTATTATTCTTGATGACAAATAATGTATGACATGGTTTGGACTCAATGTAAGGTACCCTTTAACTAAAAACCTCATTTTAAATGGTTTAAATATTTATTTTATAATTTTTATTATTCCTCAAATATGCCTCTAAAATTATTTTAGGAATAAATATTTAAGGACATAAATGAATTATAATGTTAAATTTTAGGCATCAAATAAATTTAATCAATGTTTTACATAAAATAAACTTTTTATTGAATAATTTAATTTCCTTAAAAATTAATATATAAATTATTTATTTACATTTATATGGAGATTATAACATTTCATACCACCATAACCAATATTTTATGTTTGGTTTCCTTTTTATGATTTCACGCTTTCATTAATTAAAAAACTGACTTTCTCATTTTATAGGTATATTCATCTTGAAAATGTTATTAAAAACACATATTGATATCCAAAATAATTTTTAATCCTAGTCTAAAAGAGATTTTCAAGTATTTTATAATAAAAATGATGTAGAATAATTTTTTTCTACATATAGTCGTTAATATTTTATATGATAATTGTTGAGCCCAATAAAACATATTTGAATAGTTGAACCTCCTTATATATCGTGATATTATGGTTTAATCCCCATTATAACATAATATATTATCGGTTATACCCCATTATAGATAATTTTATGACAGGTGAACCCCACTATAGCTCTCCAATGAAATGGATAATGAATATGATTCTAAAGATATATACTGGAATCCGGTTATATGGTTATTTAAATCTGAATGTTTTCTATTAATATGTTATACCCAGGAACTGACATGACATTCTTATGCTTTCTAATGAGTTTTCATGGAAATAATTTTCTATCAACTTGTATGATAAATGATATATTTTAAAGAAATATGGTGATCATTTTTGGATAAATGGTTTGTTTTCAATGAAATGGTTTTCTTGGGTTTTCATGATTTTCAATAGACTAATGGACTTGTAAATTTTTATGTCTCTTTGTTAATATTTTTTTATCATACTATATTTATAATATGTATTTCATAGTGATTAAGGATGTGTAAAAGAAAAGAAGAAGTCAAGTTCTAATTCAGTTTCATGAAAATAAAACATGTCTCATTATATATGTTTTATATTATGGAGGAAATGGATACTAATCAGATGTTTATACTTTTTAATAGAAGGTTGTTTTATATATGATATATCACATAGTTCCTAAAAACTATGAAATTATATGATATTTAGGAATTATAGAAATTGAATTCTTGTCTAAGGAAACTATAATAATTAATTTTTATGGTCAGTTCCAAAAAATAATCCAAATATAACATCCAACTAAATTTATATATATGAATTAAAAGAGAGAATGAAACACTAAAAAAAGAGAAGCAACTAACCACCGCCTAAAAAGGTTCCAAATAGAGGAAACCTAATGAAATTAAACCATGAAACACACATTGGAGTTTATTAGAGTTATAAGGGGAATGAAACTATATAATAAAAAATGAGTTACGATAGAAACAGGTAAAACCCCACTAAGAAGAATCATTACATTTAATGATTCAAAATTTCATTGCGTAAATTCCATGGGTTTCATGAATGATGAATATAGCATATCCTAGGTTTAAAATCCTGAGTAACTAATTCACAATGTGACCTTAATTATTTTCATGAACATATATAATAAATTAATCATGGAATTAATTGATTATACCTATGTCAAACCCTTTTTAAGATTATAGTTCACTTTTTGAATTGGTTTGATAGCCATTTCCAAGCCAAATACCTATAGTGATCACTCAAAAATCCCCTGATTCTATATAAATGTAAAATAAATCCTATAAATCTTTTTAATCGAATATATCATTAACCATGGTGTTACACATATGATCTCCCTTATTCCAAACATCTTAGAGGTTACTAGTGAATATTCTAGTCATTTTCTCTCAGTTTAGGGAATTGTTTTTCATTATCCATAAACAACATGAAATTTTTGACTTTAAGTGTAGGTTATGGATTATTTGGTCCATTGTTATTATTTTTTGTATTAAGAATAATATCCATCCCTCTTTAATATTCAAGAGCTTATTAAAAATTCCTTTATCTATTAAAACATGTGTCTATTCCTTTTAAACATGTTCTTCAATTCTTTAACCCATACATTAGGAATTTAGGTTATTGTCATTTATTTATTACTTCTGATTTCTCATTCGAGTATCCATGAATTTAAAAAAATCATTTTCTTATCACTAGATCCACATAAATAATAGAAATAATGAGTTACCATTTCCACCAAAATAATACATTAAACAACTTCTTAATATATTCCAAGGTCTCCTATAAATAATGCATTTTGAACAAATGGTTTTAGAATGAAAAATAATTGATCAATCTTACTAACATTATTACTAAAATAGTGGAATAAATGATGAGTATTGTGAATTTGGATACATATGTACTAATTTCTTTATTCACAATATATTTCAGCTAAAACAATTATCGATATATTTTCTTGTTATGTGTTCAATGAAAATATTTAGGGATTAATATTTTTTAGGAATTCACCCATCACAAGAAGATAGTTGTTCCCTTTTATCATTTTATTAATGAAATAAAACCATTGGTCAACCTCACCCCCTAAATTATACATTTATAAGTGATTCTTATCATGATCTATATATTGAAAAATTAGATAATTTCTCCTCTATTTTTATAATCAATTTCTATGGATTTATTGGATTAGAATACCCAATAAAGGAGGGTTGATGTTGTCTCATAAATAATTAAATTAAATTTTTATTCATACATAGTGAATTTGGGATTTCAAAGCTGGTTGAATTTTTATTTTTAAATAGTGACTGTTGGGTAAGCATTGAAATAAGGTTTTGTACTCTTAACCCATTCCAATTTTGTTCTAATTGACAAAATCACCACATTATCTTCCATACTCTTTGATAGATGGGTTCTTTATAATCTATGAAATTTCATAAATAAATAAATGTTTAGTTATGAAAATGATTAAATTAATAAATTTATAAAATTTAAAACTATTATATTAGGTATATAAACCATTACTGAGGTATTAACCTAAAATATGAATATATAGGATTCCATATAGGTTATGCATTAGTTTTTTCCATTTATGTTTTCATAAATATATTTAAATCCTTTATAATCACTCAAAAAGATATTATGATTCAGCCTATAATTCCATATGGGAGAATATAATTGTTGGTGAAGTTATGACCAATTAAGTTGTACCAATAAAAGAACTAGTTAATACCCAACAATCATATTTTAGAGTAGTAACTCCTTGGTTTATATGTGGTAGACACAACTTACAAATTTTTGGTATCCAGAATAGGATGTTATTTCTAGGAATACATAATCTCCATACATAAAAATATTTAAGATGATATTCATATATTTAGACTTATCTATATGGTTTTCATTATTTTTTTAATTATAATCCATAAAATGACTAAACTGTGCTCTAAAACCTACTAATATTACTCAAACAAAACATAGTTATATCTTACATCATTTTCTTATTTGAGAAACTAAATCTCATAATTAATAAAACAATAACTGAACCTAATTGTTTAGTTAATTTGTATATTACAAACATTAACCTTTTATTATATATTAATTTCTTATCAACGCATACAAATACATCTATATAAATCCATATTCTAAAAAAATTCTAGTGTAAATTTTTTTAAGGAAGTGGGAAAAATAATGTGTGAGATCAAATAATTAGTAAGGGTAAGATTAAGAATGATAATAAAGTGTTATAAAAATAAGTATCTATGATACCAATAGTATGGGAGATATATATTATATCTAGGATCGTCGAATCCTAAGATAAAATCATCATTCAATGAGATAATATGATCATAAAATTACCGTCATAGAATTATAAAAAATTTAAAATTTTATAAACATAAAATTTATTTGATTAAAAAAATATGGATTAGAAATAAAAATATTCTTACTAAAGATAAATTTTACTATGTCAATGAAAAAGTATGTGAATAATGATAAACTTAAATCAAGTCAGTGCGCAAAATTTTGATCAATTATAAACAATATTAATATCAAAAAAATATTTTATTGTATGATATATTGAATTTTAAAAAATTATTTTGTGGGATACATATCGAACCACAAATCAAATAATTATATATCATTAATATTTATTCCATAACAATTCAATAATAAAAAATTTTATGAAAACCCACCATTGAAATAAAATGAAAATGAAATTTAATCAACTAAAATTCAATATAAAAACTATGCATACCTAACATAAATATATTAAATTAATATAACATACAATAATTAAGTATATTAAGGTGGAATTTAATTTTTAAGAGGTTTAACATTGTAAATATATAGTAAATTTGAACAAATATCATAAGAATGATATTTTAGACACCATTTTCCCAAAAAAGTAAAATATAGGTGTCAACTCTAAGAAAAACATTAACCTGAAGGTTAATGGAATAAGATTCAAAACATACCTTTAAATGAATCCCCAATAATGGATTATAATTTGAATAAAAATTTATGTAAATAAATTCCAGGTGGAAGATATGAATTGAAAATAAATTCTATTATAATATTTCTTATTACATTTATAGAAACCAAATTGTTTAATGAGTAAAAATACAAGATTATTAAAATAAGTTTAGAAAATTGTTAATATCATTAGAGATAATATATATTTGTGAGTAAAAATAATATATTAAAATATTTTTAGAAATAAAATATATGATGAAGGAGGAGAATAAGTATCTACTACCGTTGAGTATTATTCTAAAAAATAAGGAATCATTTTGAAGAATGAATCCATAAAATAAAGAGATAATGATTTAATAAAAAAATTATTTAGAGAAACAGATAAAATAATATATGATAAACCAAATGAAAAAATATAATACTAATATTATATTATATTTGATGAAAAATTCTCATGAACCAATAAACATGGAATTATGTTGAAAATCCCTTACCTCAATTTCAGGATTTTATGTTTGTGCATGTCTAACCATTGAAATAATAAAAATAGGTTGATATAATAATTTATTTTGAACCTTTTACATATATATTGTATTTATAAAAATTATTTTATATTATTTTGTTGTAATTCTATGAATACATAATCTTTATCCTGACATTGCTGGTGGTTTTTGGATCACGGTTTTACAACAACTTTTATTTTTTATAATTATGGATGCTCCTATCATGTGATACCACAACTGGAGAAGTAAAATGAGTTTATTTTTATTCCATTAAATAAATTTAATTGGTACCAAATGTCCATATGAGTTATGAAATATGGTTGATTTATTTTTTATAAGTGTACATATAATACTGTTAGTTCATTTATGTGTTTTTTAAAACCATGTTGAACATATTTAATTTTATTTATACATAAAAATATTAATCAACATTGTAATATATAAAAATAAATAATATAATTTTTTACCTATATTGTATCCATAATATTTAAATTTATACCATCCATGAAGATTGTAATAAAAAATGGGATGACTATTAATGGAAGGGGTGAATCAAACATAATATGAACACCATTTTTTCCAGTTTGAATGATAGATGGTTAGATAATATAAAAATTAACAGTATAATATCATTTCAATATATTAATAATATTTTTTAATTATAATATCATTTATTTAATATAGTTGATGAGGTATAAGAAGAAAATAATATAATGGAGTTTGTTTGGGAATAGTGCCTCTTCCTTTGGATGTACTTCACTAGAATACACCATAAAGCACATTTGCAAATTTTTTTAAGGGCATCGCTACTAGTATATTTGGATAATATTGAGGATATATTATGCTAGCGTTTTGATGAGATAAATTATATAATTGGTTTATAAATGGGAATGTGATGCGTGAAATTTATAGGGGAGAGAAGTCTTTTTTAGGGAAAAAATATTTAAATCCAATATTAAATAATTTAATAGTGACTCATATTATATCTCAATTATATTTGTGTTGTGAATATAAAATAATGTGGGGATTAAAATATTAATTTATCTAATGAAATCTATAAATATTAATTTATATGTACTATATATAAATATGTTATTTATAAATAACTGAGAAGGTTTTCTAATATTCAACAAGGAATTTAAAATTTTCTATAAAACTACAAAAATATAAACCTTGGAATATTTAAAAAAACTTATTAATAAAATAATATCAAATTTATACAATAAATATAATTTGATATATTTATTTTGTAATATAACGGTATTTTTTATTAAAAACATCTCAATTTTTTAACATATTCACACTGTGGACACTTTAAATTTACTTATTATTGCATAAAATATTGGTATTATTAATATTAAAATAGATATCATTTTATAAAATTAAAAATTATTTAAAATTTTCATATTTATCGTAGATGTTTATTTTAATGCATATTAAACATTTATTTTCCCAATAATGTAATTTTGGTTTGTTTTTTTAGTGAATTTATTTTATTATATTTAAAAATTTTCATTTATATTGTATTTCTATTTATAGTTCATAATTATACGAAATTTTATTTTACTACAATACCCAAAAACAGAAAATGCCCCATTTTATTAATTTTTTCATATAAGTTATAAATTTTAAATCAAAATAATAAACATTAAATAAGGTAAAATTGAAAACACCAATTAATTTTTTAAAAAATAACAAATATGGAAAACTGTTTCCAATGGAAGAATCACCAATCATTGTCCTCACATAAAATATAACCAAAATATAACCAATGGTGGTAGTTTTAGATGGTTGATCTGAGATCATGGGAGTTATAGTGATTTATAAGATATTTAACCTCTTGGATAGATTTTTTCCCTCAAGTCACACTTGTTAATGGTAAACATCTTGTTGATCTTATTAAATCCATACCAATTCTACCTCTTTTTCAATATAAAATTTTTTATCTTTATTAAAAAGTCTCTTACTAGTTGATTTCATTGTTTATCTCTTCCAAAAAATATTGAAATTCAGCTACATCTATTTATACCAATCTATTCAACCAATATGTTGTAACAATAATCTTTGATTACCATATAATTGTTCAATTTATTTGGGTGTTGAATAAGTGGTTATCTATTCTATAAAATATATATTTAATTGGAAAATACATAGTAAAATAATGGGATGTTATAGGACAATACCAATGCTAAGAAGTTAGGTGGTTGTTGGTATATTCTATAAATATCTCTAGAGTAATTTATATCCTTACTCCTAACAATGTAGTTCCTAAAAGTATTTTTTGAAATATATCCCCTGAATCCTTATGTTCTTTCTTCCACCAGTGTAATTCATCTAAATGTTATAGAAAACTCTCCAAGGTAACCCATATTCTCCCTCCGTATAGATATTCTCATAGTAATATTTTAAAAATTACATCAAATATGGTCCATATTCATACTCCCAATAGTGGAAATCAATAATATGTTCAAGAATCAACATTAGTACATTCCCATTTTCAGTTATATATACATTATCCCCATTAAAATATCCTAGTGATACACATCCAGAAGAAGTCTAATATTTCTATCATCACCAAAGTGGAATTTGGAATTGTTCTGAGGGTGGTCAGATATCAACAATGGGATTATATACCCTTATCGTCCAATAATTTCGAATCATACTATAATATTATATAATTTTTTTGAGTTTTTTTAATATTTTAATAAGGGAAAATTAGTTTCCAATGATAATTCCTACAAATGAGGGTTGATAACTGTGAAATATGAATCCGATCAGGATCGGTGTTCTGGCCCTGGTTTCCCATAAAAAACTACTTACAATTTCACAACATGGGTAATATATAAATAATAAGAAAGACCATACACCTATCCAAATAAATGAAAATATTCTTAAAATCCTATAGCATTTGTTAATTGTAACTCAAGAGAATATCAACTATTCTTCACTAGAGGAAGGTATAAATGATCATTAAGGTCCTCCCTATACTATCATAAATGAAGTCCCACACTAGAGTAACCATCGCAGATATCCTACCTATAAAAGTTCAATAATTATCCTTAAAGGTCCTCCATATGATGCTAGGTTGTGAGGTCCTCCCAATAATATTGAATATATTATCTATATCTAGATCTATTAATGAATCTATATGATCATAAGAATATAAATTTTAAATACAATGAGTATACGAACAAGAATGATATTGTAATAAATATATTCCACTCATTCATGTTTAGAAACCTATCAGTTTCCTATGGTCAAATATTTGAAAAAAACGTAAATACTATAGTTATTCCCATCCAAATAGTCAAAATTACTTTTCCAAGGTAAATGTTGATTCCCTTTCTGATGTTTACATCATGTGGTGGTGTGATGATAAAAAATGAATTATTTATTATACCATTACTATTATTCTCCATAAATATTAACATGATATTCCTTAACCATAGAGTATATTACAAGCCTGAATTGTTCATATGATAGCTACTCAGTCTAGAAATTTATCTTTGTCTTGATATCTAAAAAGCATGTCCTAAATTGGAAAATTAAATTAATAGAATCCTTCATCAAGATGGTAAAAAGATAAAATATACTTCTTGTATAACTAATAAGATAAACACAACTATCTAGTAACCACTTATTGAAATTATCTTACACATGTAATGTTTACTTCAGATAACACAAGAATGGGTTAATGAATATAATGTCAATAAAACTGTGATAGTAGTCTCAAAAGTAGAATAATGGGAGTATCTCTGACCTAAATGGATGAGTTATTTTTTACACCATCACTAATCTTGGAAAATTTAAATATTTAATGATACTATTATTTAATGGTGATAAAGAATATTCAATATTAATCCATTGGGAAGATAACATTCAAACAGATTCATTCACTATGAATGTCCAAATTCTTTATATTATGGGACCTTCGATGGAAGATCCGACATAGTTCCTTCTGCTACATGCCCCATATTTTTCATTGGGAGAACATTTAGATAATGGTGTTAATAAATCCTTTTGGGACACTATATATATGTCACTTCAATGTAAACATAAAGGAGTTGAACCAAATCCTTTCAAGAACATTATAAAAAAATGATCACTCATTATGTGAGTGGAAAATAAGGATTTTTATTTACCCACAAAAAGATACTCATGAGGATAATAGTCCCACTAAACTTATGATGATGAAATGATACTCCAATATACTATGATATACATAACGACATCAGCACTAGCCCCAAATTTAACTTAATACCGAATTAAGATATAAAAACTAAAACAGGGAAACTTTACACTATAATACTTGAAGATTATGTGCATAAGTTGCATTTGAGGAAAATTAAAATTCATGGATCTCCTCAAAAAATGGACCACCACATACTTAGATAGAATAAACCAATTATTATGTAAAAGGTGTGGTTGTCACTCACACTCCTCCTAAATAGATTGAATTCATTATTTCCATAGACGAGTTTCCACAATGCAAAATTGAGTAATAGAAATTTAGGGAGGTTAATGATAAATTACTCAAGGAAATCATTCCCACTTTATATTATTCCAATAATAGGGAAATGTCCCCTCTCTAGTGAATAATTACTAGGAAATAATTGATCAACACATATGATAAGAATATGATAATCATACTAGATCTGGGATAAAGAAACCATTATATATAAACCCATATAATGAAGATTATTACATGTTTCATCCATATGGGAGGTAGTCACAACAATGTATAACAAGATAAATTTATATGGATCATAAGGAATATTAGTGTTGATAACATTAAATATGACCCATTAAGGCTTCTCTAATGGGGAAAATCAAGTTTCTACCTAGATATAATTCCTACCATTGATCCTCGAACCCATTGAATCACTAAGAACTAAAATTAATTCCATAAAGGTCAGACACATACCCGTAAATCCATATAGGAAACAATTGATTGAGTGGGTATATTATACCCCTCCTCCTACACAAAACTATGATAATCATATATTCCCTAAATTCAACAAAACGAGTGACCTAGAGAATTATCTCAAAATTTTAATATATAATTATGGCCCTATCATGGGACCACATTAATAGATGGATATAGCAATGCATGGATTCTTCAAGTAGTCTCTGATGGAATAAATGTTTTTGTGCAAAAAAAATTACTTGATATTATTTAAAAAATTGGGATGTTCATTATCCAAAATTACTCAACCAAAAAATCTATGATAAGTTATATTATTGTTCTTTATAAAAAAAATTTCTAGAATCAATAAAATGGTAGGTTTTAATATTACATTTCCAAATAGAAGGGTTTAAATTATTAAATAAATACAAAAATCCAATAACAGAATAACTTTGTGATCTACAATGAAAATATTCATTATTCATTGTAGATATATTTGATCTCATTGTAATACCTGAGAGGATTCTCGAAGTGTTGATATGTTTTACAAAGGATGAAGGACGTTTTATGATGGACCAATGCCGAATAATTTAAAAAATTCCAACCTAATGGATAAAACATGGTGGAGAAGAGATCACTACAATAAATCTTCGACTAGAATCAATATAAATTCTAGAACCCAATCCAATATAATATCTCATGATACCTCCCCCTATATAGAATTAGTATAAAAAACACCCCTATTACGAGGAGAAGAAGGATCAAAATGAAATAAGGTTTGAGACATGAATAATAATATATATTACTTTTTATTATTGAATGTTCTAGGGAACATTATAATTTATGTGGAGAATAAATTTATCCAATTACAAAAGAATAATATCCTATTGAATTTACTCTAAACATAATCTTGAATTAATTCCCCTTCTATTGCATTCCAGTAATCAACGTCTATGATTTTGTTTCCTTCAAATATGCCATATAGAATATAGTTGAATCTAATTAATTAAAATTATGAAATCCCACAGGATATGTATCATACATCACTTCAATATGTCCAATAGAGGAATGTTAATTAATTTAATTTAAAGGTATAGGGATAGAAATGATAGAAGGTAGGATGATAAATAATTTAGTAAACCACACACATTTCATACTTAACAGTATATTATACCGGCCATTTTTTTCCTGAATCCCATAAGATATCAAAGATGAAATCATCGGCATCACAATATTTTTGGATTTAACTAAATAAATAATGAAATATCTCTTTTATTTATAATGACTATGTTTTATACCCTATAAAATTCACCACTTCGAGCACAAACGAATTCTGAGATAATATAATTTAAATGTGACCATTATTAAATTTCCATTAAATTTGTGGGTGTGAATATTGTTAAATATTTTTGGATATATAAATATATAATATTTCTAATCAACAAAAAATATATTAATTCTTATTTAACAAGCACATAATATTGAGTAATGACATTTATTCTTATAATATATGTTTTCTTAAAAAATAAATTTTTATTTCTTTTCAGCGAGTGGATATTATTAAAAAAATTAAAACATTATAAATTTTTTTTTATGAAAAAAAAAATTAGTGGAAAATTTAAAAAATAAATCTCTTTCAGTGATGTTCTGGTATTTTTCTAAAATGATTTATTTTTCAGTGAATAGGGAAAAATACTAAATTTTATTAAAAAATATATTTTATTCAAATTATTTATAAATTTAAATTATATTTAATATTATATTTAAATTTCTATTAGTTACATTGGATTTAAATTAATATGGTTATGATTTGTAAAATGATTTTAATAAGTGAATTTAGAATTAAAAAATAATAAATTTAAAAATAGAAATTCTTTGAAAAATCATTTTTCATCATGTTTTTTCAATTTAATTGTTAACCAAATTCTTTTAATTTTTAGTTTTAAATCATTGAATATCTATTCCATATTAAGATTCATGATGTCCAAAAATTTTAAATATGCGTGTTTTATTTTTAGTTAAATAGAATAATAATCTTACTGATTTTTACCATAGTAATGGGTAATTCAGCTAATTATGAAATTAAAATTAATTGATAGAAAATCTAAAATGACCATAAAAAATAAAATAATTTTATTCTATGATTAAATTTCATCCATCATCATCATCCAATTGTTGGTTTTATAAGATTTTTTCCAATTCGGATGAGATTATGTCTTTAATAATATTTTTTATTTAAACAGAAAAAACATCACACTCTTGATTTTAATAACTATAATATTTTTATCCCATGGATAAGTAAATTATATGCCTAACTCCCCAAGATTCTATAGGACTTTATTTCTTCAATGTAATTCAATAACTTGCACTACTCACAACAACGAGTTCAAGCACACCATGACTTACCAAAATGGCCGTTCAAAAGTGGTTATGAATAGTATTAACTGAATTTTGACATTTATATAATCATTATAATTTAAAATCCTTATAATGTGTTTGTTATACAAAATTTAAGAACACATTCATTTTTTCCAGATAAAAAAACTATTTTAAAAAAAATGATATTTTACCACCTTATAGTGATGAACCCTTTTTAAATCAAATATTTGAAACTTTGATATATTCAATTTAACAAAATAAACTTTTTAGTTAGAATTGGGACATAAATAATTATTTTCAATAAATTATTTGTGTTTTTCTGATTACTTTCATATTTGGGTGAATAGTGAATAATATTATATTTTAACTGAAAATAAATTTTTTAATCAATATAATTTATAGTGTTCAATTATACATTTTAATGGTTCGGAAGTATAATTACATTATATTTTTATCATTTAATCCAATTTTAGTCAGTGGAAGTAATTTCACATTGAAATTGGACTTAAACAAGTATCAATGATTTGGGATTTATTATTTCATAAAATACACCTTTTTTTGTTTTGACAATGGGAATAAATTTTAAATTAATTAATGCACCTTATATATTTTGAAATTGGTAAAAGAGAATTTATTTTTGAATTCATAATATCAAAACTATCTTAGGGATAATTTTTGGTATTTTTCTGAAAACAATCAATTTTTGATTAAAAGTTACAACACTACATTATTATTTAAAACCGACCATTTATTTAAATAATTAATTATTTTATTTAAATTTATATTAGGAAAAAATAGATAAATAATACCTAAATATGTTAATTATAATTAATTGGAGTCATTTTATAATAAATTTAGATATATATAATTTTATTGAACTTTTTAACGTCTTTTAACCACATTATAAGAGCATTTGATAATTTGCATAAAACATAATTTTACCACTTATTTGAGTTGAATACAAAAACACCGAGAGGAATGGTTAACCTTAGTAAGTAAAATTTTTTTCAATAAGATTGAAATAATTTTTGGTGAATAGTAACTTTTGACTATTATTTACAACAGTGAAAAGTTAATAGGGCAATTAAGGGTAAAATATAGGTTATAATTATCCTAAAACCTATCCAAATTCTATTTGAGAAGTGTAATTTGATGAAAAGAAAACTTATGAATAAAATGTGATCCTTTATGTCCACTTTTATTATATTATGAAATTTAATATTATTTAATTTAAAGAAGAGCTAAAAGTGTTAATTTAATGTTTTCATAACTAAAACATTTTTAATATAGGGTTATAAATAAGATAAATTATACTATAAAGATTAATTATAAATACAAAAAAAATTCCAACATAATGGTTCTTTAGTTATTATTTTTATACATTAAATAATTAATGTTATTTGTGACATAATGATGATGTACTGATAACATTCATAATGACATATTAAAATAATTGATATGACAAAATTCCATATATATGTAATTTGGTACTTTTGATTAATTCCACTAATTTTATAGGTTATTATGAAAAAAAAAATTTGATTGGATTTTTTTATGTGATAAGGTTGTTATGACTTTCAGAAAAACAACATATTAAATAGTGTCAAAAGTAATATAAATTAACTTTTAAAACAAATATTATATTATTGGCTGATATAATATTCTTAAAAATCCAAGGATCGACCTAAGTGCTAAAATAATACTATTTATGTCATTAATGATCCACTTTTGTTTCTTCTTGATGTTTAGAAAATGTTTATTAACCATATAGTGTAAGAATACTTGAAGACATAGTAAAAGTTAAACAATTTAACTAAGAGTTAAATCTAAAAGATAAGATTAAAATGTTAACCTAAAACTATCAAAAATATATTATATGAGAGTATATCAACTCATCCCCACATTATCTTTGAAATAAATCAATTAGGATCCATTATAATCAAAAATTATTTTATAATAAAATAATATTTTATGTTCTTTTTAAGGTGCCACTCACCCCTCTTATAAAAGGGCACATCTCCTTCTCTCAAATTCACACATCCAATTCATTTTATCTTGGCCAAACCCTACCAAAATATACTCCCAAATTACATTAAATCATCTTCGAGTCTATACATTGGTCATAAATTCAACCTATGGATCCCTTTTTATCAACTCAAAAAGAAACACCAAAGAAGAGGTAATAATTTCACCACCCTCTTTCATGTTCTTTTCTTCTTCCACTAATTCATTATTTGTTGTTTCCATAATAAATTTATTAATCCAGTACCTTCTACATACTGCGATGTTAATATAAATATGGTTCAACCATATTCATTATTCTCGCCATCCTATAAATGACAAAGTCACCATACGTGTGTACGTACGACTTACTGTCGCCACGTCGTGGCTTAGTTTGTCATTCAACAAATCATTATTTGGATGGGTATAATAATAATCAGTATAATTGATGTTAATAATAAATAATAAATATTATTTATTCTGTATATATGATATACCATCCAATTTCATACAATTTCATCATTAATATTATGATATTTTTGCTCATTCATACGCACAGATTACCATCACCATGATGAGATGAGATTCATTTGCACGTTCACCATTCATTGATGATTATAAATGTATATATTATTAATAACTATGAAATATATGACATAATAATTCTACTGGATATATATATATATATATCTATGTGTGTGTGTATTTACATTAATTTCATTCACATGCTTCTATTCAATACGATATGAAAACAGAAACAATGCTTATGCATACGTACGGCCTACCATCTCCATAAACAGTGTTTTCCATTTCATATATATATCTATTATACATATTTATATTCTAAATATTTATGATATATAAATAATTTTTATATTCGGTAATTTTTTAAATCATGATATAAATGATACAGTCAAGAATAAAAATTTAAAATAAATATGAAAAAGAACATGATTATCATCTGAAATGATAATTTAACATGGAAATATTTATTAAATGGGTAGTATAAATTTATAAATGAATCTTGTATGATATAATAAATACGAATATGGTTCTAGTATAATTTAATAAAATACTATTGTTATTATATAATATTCAAATCGTACCCTCAGCCAAAGGAAAAGTGCAAGGTAAAGGTTAACATCACAATCTCTTTATTAGCTGAGGTTGTTTTTTCGTAAGTATCTACTAAGAACCCTTTATCATCCACATATGTGATTTCTTAAAAATTTATTTAAAACCATTTTTAATATTTACTAGAAAATGGGATAAATTCATTTATATCCTTGTTTGACTTTTTATAATATGTTTATAAAGTAATCTTTCTTTTGTTTTCCAAACAAGGTACTTTATGACGTTTTCGAGAAAACTAAGTTAATAATGGTTTTTTACTTATAAGGAGGGTCCGACTTTTTTCATCCATTATAAATTCCTAAAATTTTCACATACAAAATTATAAGAATTGTTTCAAAATAAATTTATTCTTTATAATTATGTGACTCTTAAATTATTTCATAATAAAAAAATATATTTCTCTCAAATAGTTTTGATTTCAACTATGCCAACATCCTTAGATAAATTTTACACTTGTTTTAATATGATTAATTATGATACAAATCTTTGATATTATATTTATGGTTTTGTGATATGTTTTAATATGGATGAGTTATTTTTATTCCATTCATGGTTTCAAGTTAAAGTATTGACATTTAGTATGCTATTTTTAATACGAATTATTATGTTTTATTTCAACCTATTCTTATGATGAATGTGTTGGACAAGTATGTTCCTAGTTGGGGACCGGTAAAAGTAATCCCTCCAGGTTGTGGTCCAGTTATAGCATACCATCTGGGTTGGAGTCCAATTAGAGAGGCTCTCTGGGTTGGAGTCTGGTTACATAGGCTCTCTATGTTATATTACAGTTACAGAGTGGGTTGGAGTCCAGTTACAGAGGCTCTCCGGGTTGGGGTCTGGTTACAGGTAGCCCCTAGGGCCTAGCATGATGTTTTGACACAGAAATTATGGTCTCTTACTATACACATACTCATTAGGAAATTAGTTATTTCATGTGATAATTTGACTAGTAGAATATCCATGTGAATGTTAATATGGTAATGTTTGATCTATTATTTCCATATTATATTCATGTTTATGTTTAAAAAGGATATTTTTATTACACTTCTTACCTTAACTGTTTATATCTTCCACTAAATTATATACCCTTACTGAGCAACTGAGCTCACTCCATTCTTATGATTTATTTTCCCAGGATCCAAAGAAGTGTTTTTTGAGTGAGATGTAGGGTTATGATAAGGGAACAATGGATTTCTCAAACTTTTATTTATCTTGTGCAGTATGTTATAAAGTTTAATGTAACATTCATGTTTGTAATCAATTTTGCAAGACTGGTAAACCGATCTATCATGCGGGACATGATTCCTTATAATCATACCAATGTATAAAAATAATGCAATGACTCTGGGTATCTGGGGTCGGGGCATTACAATATGTGTGATTATAATTATACATTTGAAATATATATTTTTTATATTAATCAATTTGATTTTTCATTATTTTTTATTGGAGAATGTATTACCTTCACTGCTTACACAAAAGTGGCGTAGTAATAATTTAATTGTTTGAAAAATCCAAGAAAAAAGTTCAAAAAATATTAAAAATAATATAATTTGATACAATTAATTTTATAGAGAAAAATAATAGGTTAGTGATGTAAATCAAATTTTTTCTTTATAATTATATTTTTCTTTATCGATTTCATTAAAATAAATGTAATGATAGTTCTAAAAACTGACATTAATGATATTTTATGAGAAATAATATTTTATTAAATGATATAAAATTAATAAAAAAATATACTCTTTTAAATGGTAAGTGTATGTTTTCTAATGTCAATTTTGGTCTATTCATGTTCCTTTTTATCATTTATAATAACTATATTGTCCCATAATGTGTAAAATACATTTTAATCACAGTAAGTGTGAAAATGGTCATTGAATGGTTTCGAACCAAAAGATATGTGTAAATATGTCATATAAAATTGAAAAAATTATTTTCTGAGTATATTAAGAATACTATTCATATAATATATGAATATCATAAATTTGGATCTATTTTCACATTAAAATCACATTATATTAAATATATGCTTTTTAAAATTTCAAAAGTTTCCCTCATCTCTCTTGTAAATTGGAATCTCGTGTACTCTTTACATCACACATAAACCCCATTTTTTGGAAAAAGTCTTTCCAAATACCTTCTTAAAATCCCTTACTAGGTTATATATTCCTTCATTACGTCATAACAAAAACCCTAGTGGTATTATAAATTTATGAAAATTAGGTTGTCCGAAGATGAAGTGCAATTCTTAAAAAAGAATTTATATTTTATTTATTCATCCACATACATTAAATCATAATATCACATGATAATATAAAAAAATAAGCTTATACAATATATATAGTTTTTATAATTCTTATCACATATCTAATATCCATCTCCCCCTATATGAAAAAGGAATGGAATTCATCATTTGGGTGTATAGTGGACTACAACCTCATAGACTGATGTAATTCATTTTCCATCCCCATCCCTCATGGATGTTTATAACGATGGAATTAATATTTATATCATTTATTAAAGTTATAATAATCATTATTAATGTTTAATATACAAAATAATTTCTTACACTTTTATTAATTGAATAATTATAACTTTGATCATGCGTACATGTGGACTACCACCCCCACAGAGCTATGGGAATATTTTTTCCCAACAAAATCACATAGATGATATATAAAATATTAATTAAATAAATAATAATATATTTTTCATAGTACGGTCATCAAGGAATGATAAAATTGTACTTTAATTATTTTTATAATGATCATTGAAAAATGGAAACATTAGTCATGTTTAGTCATGTGTTTGTACGTCTTATGGCCTCTATGTTTGTAATGTTACTCAATTTTCATAATCATATTCCATGAATGATTTCAATAGTATAATTGAGTTATAAAATCATTAATATTTTGACGATTATTTAATAATGGCCCCTTTTCCATTGTCACCATGCTGAATTAGTCATGGAATTATGAACTGGGCGCCCGGAAGACACCTTATGGAGATATATCAAATTAGTTAATTATTATTTTAAATAAAAAATGTAAAAATTATTTAAGGATAATAAATTAATCAGTGAAACGTTTATTACGAAATGAAATAGCTTATAATGGTTTATTATTAAAGTGTTAAAGTGAATACATAGAAATTCTTTACTTGAGGTAAGGGATTTCATGAAAATTAACATTAACTGAGGAATATTTAAACTTAGGAACCTAATTTCCAATATTTGATATATATTCATCCTATTTTACATGTTATATCATGAATCCTTCATAAATCATATTATTTTACTTTGAAATTAAAATTACATAATCAATGTATATTTTATTTTAATGTTACCATGTGGTAAATGGATTATAATCTCAATTTCCTTTCATTGGGTAATAACTATTTATAATTGAAATAATTATTCCATGTTTAATTTTGAATTGATATCTAAATTATTTTCTTCCAAATTTAATTTTTTTTCTGTATTTATATTTGTTACAGATAATCTATGAATTGATTAATTCTCAATTCTATAATACGTTATTAGTAAAGTAAATTCATCTCAAATAATTTTTCAATGGGAACATATTTTATAATTTGAAACTATCATATTTTGATAGTTTTATATTCATCCCCATAGATATTTTATATCATAAATATCACTAGTTTAATGATATTCAATGTTTTATTATAATTTATTTTTGTAGGTCTTATGATTAGAGAGTTAACAAAGTGACAAAGGCTTTATGATGCAATATATTTTCTTTTCGAGAGTGTTTTTGTTTATATTTCCATGGGTGGATATCATAATCCCTTACTTTCCTACACCAAATATAGTTAATATTATTATATATATGAATTTTGTTGACATGTTTAATTTTCATTTCATCCCTTATTGATCTAATAAAAATCAAGAAAGTAGTTTTTTTATGAAGATCTTGTATCTTTTTTTGGATAAGGAATCCTTCTCTCTCATGATCATGTTTTCTAATTTTTTTTAAAAAAACAACTTCTCTAAAAATAAATTAATTTAAGAATATATTTTACATGATATATATTGTTATTTTAAATTGGGTTTTAATATTTTTATTTTAGTTTGTTCAAAATAGTCAGTTTTGACTCATTTTACAAAATATTTAGAAAGAATTTTTATTTATGAAGTCTAATAAATGGACTTATTTTGATACCATCATGGTAATTATTTTCAATGATTCTCACTTTATACATTTCCAGGTTTACCTTAAATGAATATTTTTTTTAAAATAATTTGATAATATTTAGTTTGTTAAATTTATTTAAATAGAGAACATTGTAAAGACCTGAAAAATTCAAGATATTTTTTTTCATAAATATATTGGAATTTTACGAGTCTGCAGTTTTTGATGACTCTTGATTCTGAGGCCCGGTGTGCCCAGAATCAATTTATGAAGTTTTGTTTGGGTACGTTCAGTAAACATACATGCGGGGTTTTCTATCTTTTGAACCGGTGCTCGGAATTGAAATCCAAGGACACTGATGAACTCACAACACCTTTATTCGCTTAAAGGACCTTTACAGCAGTTGCGTTTTATACAGAACGAAAGTTAATTTTGGGGATTCATAATAAATTAAATAAAATTGATGTGTTACTCAATTTTATTTTTATTTGGTGGTTATTTCTTCCAAAGGAAAGTTGGAGGAGGGGCCTACACCCATCATAACTACCCATGGGAGGATAATGTGTGGTGGTTCCCACACGAACACTAACCCTTTATACTCTATTGAACCCCCTTGAACTCTTATAATTCCATGTTTTAATTTTTACCAACACTCCACCATTAATGAGGAGAATTACTTTAATTTTAATTAAAATCTTTTTGAATCCATCTCCCCACATTTAATATAATTTGTTGTCACTTTTTATGAGAGGTAACTCTTGAGTTTTGTTCCATATAAATAAAAGAGAACAATCTCTATTATTTTTTTCTTAACTTCTTGGTGGAGAGATAAGGAGAAGAAGGAGAATATGGAGAGCCTTATTCAAATGAAGAACAACACCCTCTCTTGAAAAAGAAAGGTTCTCCAACAACATATCTCCAAATATCTTTGACGAAGAACAATCCTTCAATGGAGATCGGATCCTGATGAGTCTCCGATGCTCAATCTCGGATAAGAAGTGTGTGTCTGACGTGACGATCAACTTCAACTCCATCCTCTTTCCATGATGTTGTCAACGAACAACAATCTGAAGTACAAGTTTAAATTCTTTCTATACCCATTTTACGTCATTGAAATTATAGTTTGACAACCAAATGGTATCACCATAACATAGGAGAATTCAGACTGCACCCACTTGGGCGAATCATCCCCATTTGATCTTATTTGTGGTTGACGATGTGAGCGGACAATAGTGAACGACAAAGAGTCGACCCTGAAGAGGGGGGCTAGCGGCGCAAAGGCCACTTAGTTTCCAGGAGGGCGCGACATCGCCTCGCAACACGGAGAAGAGTCGTGTCCACGTCGGGTCGTGGTAGAGGCCCACGATGCCATCGCGCCGCGCGGAGGTCAGTAGAAGGCCGCAACAAAGGAGGGCCATGGCGAAGGGGTACGACGCAGTCGGGCCGTGCTAGAGAGGAATTGCGGCCTATGGCAGCAGTAGACAGGGGGGAGGCCGACTGAGTCGGCCGTCGGTGCCTACCTGGGCAGAAACCAGCTGGGATCCGCGAAGAGGAACTGGAAACTACCGGTTCTATTACAGGGAGATGGGGGGTGAAACCCCCCTGAATGAAAAGGGTAGGCCCCGCAGGGATCCGCCACCGCTTGGTGTCCCAGACCAGGCGGGCTTCACCACCTCCAGCTGCTTGGGCTGAGCCACCGAGCCACGCAGGCCGTAGCCGCCGGGTCGGGCCGCAGCTGCCGGGTCGGGCCGCAGCTGATGGGCTGGGACGTGCCCGCCTGGTTAGGATGCTCCCTACCGAGCTGGACACATATCTATGTCTGGTCGACCCAGTTTGGCCCCACCCAGGGCAGGTGGGGCCAGGTCACACCGGATATATACACACCTCTTCGGACCAATTTTGGTTTTTTGACCATAACATGAGCTAAGGAATTCCGATCGATGAACTGTAAGTTGAGTAAGATTCCTTGGAATTAGACGGTTGTTATGGTATATTACACACAAGGTTTTGGTGGTGTTTGTGTATCGCCGGGTTGGTACGGACCTTGTAACACCCCAAGCTTCTACGGTACGTTTCCCTTCGAATAATGCGATAGCGTGTGTTGTACGCAACCTCGAGTTCTAACACACACCACAACTAATTAAACTAGCCGTTGTAAATAGTAATACCTACTTTTTGAAATCATATATATTTTATATTTCAAAATGGACTTCATTTTTGGATTCGGAATATCGAAATTATCCTAGGGTGAAATTTTGGTACTTTTCGGATAACTTTTATATTTAGATGAATAGTGAAAATTACTAAATTTTAATTAAAAACAACTTTTTTAATCAAAATAAGTAATAGTGATAAATTATGAATTTGAGTGGTTTTAAAGTATATTTAGAATATATTTTTACCATTTAATATAATGTTGGTCATTGGACATAATTTTACAATTAAACCGAACATAAACAACTGTCAATCTTTTGGTAGTTATTATCTCTTAAAAACACGCTTTTTGTTTTGACAGCGGGAATTAATTTTAAATTAATTTCTGCCACTTCTGTGTTTTGAATTTAGAAAAATGGATTCCATATTTGGAATCAGGATGTTCAAATTGTGTAAATAGGTAACTATTATTTTTAGACATTTTGAATAATTACTGCGGTAAATATTTTATTTACCATGGTTAAGGGTAAATCCGGTAAATAAGGGTTACAAAATAATATTATAATAATACTAAATTACCCTAAAACGTGTCTAAACCCTATTGGTTGATACATGGTCGACCATGGGCATCTTTGGGTCTATTTTGGGACCCCATGGATCCACTTGTAAGTGATAATGACACATTATATTAATAAAGCTAAAATAAAAATAAAAATGGCATAAGCTTACATCTTTTAGAAGAACAATTTTTACATAGGGTTATACATGTTGTATTTTAGATTATAAATATTCATTAGAAAGATAAAAATATTTCCTACATAATGATATTTTATTTTTAATTTTTAGACATTAAATAATATATTTTATTTATGACACAATGATGGTGCAGTAATTACTAAAATAGTGAAAAATTAAAATAATTGATCTTATAAATACCCAAATAATTATAATATTAAACTTTTAATGAATTAAACTAATTTTCTATGATAATATGATATATTAGGATTGATTTAATTGACTTTGATCGAAGTAATAAATCTGTTAGGAGTTTCACAAAAATCAACTTTTGAATAGTGTCAAAATTGACATAAAAGAGTTCTTAAAACAAATATTATATTATTAATTGATATTAAATTCCTAAAAATCTAAGGTTCGGCCAAGAGACTTATATTATGATAGGTTCATCATTAATGGACCACTTGGGGGTCTCTTGGATGTATATAGTAAGTTTATTAACCATATTATATAAAAATACAAAGAGACATTGTAAAAGTGAAACTAATTAACTTAGAGTTAATACTTAAAGATAAGGATAATATAAGTACCCAAACCTGTCTAAATTCAATTGGATGAGTTGTTTTCGACCTATCCCCACCTCAGCCTTTGAATAGTCAACTTTGGAGCCTTTGGAAACCGAATATGAATTTATTATAAATTAATATTTTTAGCTTTTCCAAAGGTTCCCCTCACCCCTCTTATAAAAGGGCACTCCTCCTTCTCTTTTCCTCCCACCTATCAAGCCACTTGTCTCGTCCAAACTCTGCCCAACTAAGCTCCCCACATCCCTCTCCTCCTCCTTGAAGCTTCCCCTTAGGCAGAAATCATTTCAAGAAGTCCTTTGGTTCCAACCAAAGTGAGTTACCTAAATTAAAGGTAACGATTTCTATTAAATTATTTTCATTTATTTTGCCTCTTCAACCCCCAAAATCTTTTTATTTCCTTTCTTTTGTAACAACACAAGTATCCTAAATATACTAGGATGTTGTTATAAGAAGGATTCAAACAACACATACACACAACTCCATCTAATGGATGATGAACATAATGTTTCTGTGGATGGCAAACTAACGCCTCACGAAACGATGATTGTTCAAATACATCTTACCACCTCTCATGGTGGCCATTATGATGTCACTGTAATTAAATATGATATTAAGGATATATATTTTATATATAAGCTTCTGAAATTCCATTTTATTTCATACCATTATTCATTTCATGTTGTATATACATACGATAATTTCATTTGAGGAAGTGCGGACTACCGCCCCCTTAAAATGATATGACTCGTTCATACCACACATGGAACGTATAAAGGATGGTGTTAATGAACTTATGTAACATATATAAAATATTATATTATACTGTAATAGTAATATACCTATTTATCATTTGGATTTGACTTAAATGGAAGTAGGGTTCGTGCGTACGTACGGACTACCGTCTCCACGAACGCGATAAGATTCATTCTCCATCATATCCATTCAAGTATTATTCTCATTTTAGGGTTAAAAATAATGTTAATATCATTCTAATTATGAATAAGATATAATCCATCCATTACAAACATGTCTTACGTAACCAAACATTTAAGAAGAACGAATCGATTATCACCCGAAACGACGATAATACTAAGATATTATTAATAAAGCAATGTTAAAAGATCATATATGATATCATACTAATGTTTATGATTCTTGTATAATTTAATAAAAATTATTTCACCATTATACAGGAGGTTAACCTACCCCATCAAAGGAAAGTACCAGGTAAGGGTTATTTCACAATCTCTTCATTATCCGAGGTTGTATTATACGTAATAATCTACTGGGATCTCTTTATCATCAACATCCATGTTTCTTCGAAATGTATTTCAAAACATTTTTACTATTTACAAGAATATGGGTTAAAGTCATTTATACCCTTGTTTGACTTTTTATAAGAGTTTTATAAAGGAATCTTTCCGTCGTTTTCAAAACAAGGTCCTTTTTAACCTTTTCGACGGAATTGAGGTAAGAATGTTTTTTTTAACTTATACGGCGGGTGCGGTTATTTTCCGCCGTTATAAAATTGTCGAAGCTTTCCATACAAGCTTATAAGAATATTTTCAAAGAAAATGTTTTATTTTATATGGATCTTAAATGATTTCAAAATAAAAGGAGATACTTCTTTAAAAAGAATTTTGATTTCATCTATGTCAACATCCTTTGATGGATTTTAAGATTATTTGAAGTTGATTTATTATGATACAAAACTTCTATATTGTATTGAAGGTTTTGTGATATGTTTGACTGTGGATGTGCTATTTTTATACCATTCATAGTTTATGGTGAAATTATTGACATTTCGTATGCTAGTTTTAATACGAATGTTTATGTTATGTTTAAACCTTTTCATATGGGAATGCATTGGACTTAATAAGTGACGGGTGGAGCCCGCTATAGCTCCTCGATGCATCGGTAGGTCTCATGAGACAAACTAGTGTCTTGGCACAAGGCCTTGACAAAATCTTATCTGTAGTCTTGGCACGAGGCCTTGGCTATGTGGTTATGATAGTATGGCATTATGCATTCCAACATTATGAAAGTGGTTATTGATATTGCATGTGATTATTCGATTAGTAGAATATCCATGTGAACAAGTAAATGGCATTATTTCATTTTACTTTTTCCATACTATGTTGAAGTTCAATTTTAAAAGGCTTTTGTTTTAGTAATTCATTGCCTTAAATGTTTATGCTTATTTTGAATGTTCCGCTATATTGTTATCCTTACTGGGCATTTGAGCTCACCCCTTTTCTATGTTTTATTTTTCCCAGGTAGTGAAGAAGTAAATTATGATTGACTTGAAGGGATATTATGAGGGGTTTATAGTGTGGACGTTGGAAACATTATTTTGTTGTAGTAGTTTTTCATTTTATGATGTAATGTAAAACTTTATGATTATATCTAGTGATTCCAAGGCTACTAAACCAATCGGTCTTTCGGGATTTGATCTTTCTTGTGATCATGCCAATGTTATGTAATTAATGCACCGACTCTGGGTAGCTGGGGTCGGGGCGTTACAGTTGGTATCAGAGGAGGTTTAGTACAAACCTTGGAAGCTAGATTTAGATAAACTCTGATTAGAGCACGTAGACTTAAGATGAACTTTGAGGATTAGTATAGAAGAACTTCTTAGAATTTTGGTATTGTAGAGATTTTGTGAGTTTTCCGAGCAATACATCCCTGTCTGGATACGAGCAGGTAGAGGCGGCTCTGGCACAGATGTACCTAGGTGTAAAACCCGAAAACACGGCTTTGAGCTAGACTCGAACGGGAACTGGTGCACGACAACGGGCCTTGCTTCACTCTTGGTTACGACACTCCCGGGGGATATGCTTAGGATAACTCTCATTTTCTTTACAAATCATTATGAAGGGTTTATGAGTATATACTTCCTCAAAGAAAACATTTTTATGATTATGGATTATATCCATAAATAGATCAATTTATGTTAAGTGTTTTATAATTATGGGATTATGTATTTTGATTCATAAACTGATCTAGTTTATGCCATTGTTTAGAAATGGCGCCTAGTGGAAGAAATGGAAACCGTATCAATGCACGCACTCCATGTAGGGATTTCCATCCTGCTCAAGATAATTATAGTGGGGCTGGTGATGCAACTGGTGCTGATCAGCTAATCACCATACTGGGACAACTTACTCAGGTTATGAATAATAACCTTACCCGTATGGAGCACCCTGATCCGCAGCGTGGAGGATCAATGTTAGATCGATTCATGAGACAACAACCACCAACGTTCAATGGGAGTACAAATCCCTTAGTAGCTGAGCAATGGATATTTTCCCTAGAGAAAATATTTCAGGCTTTGGGGTTGTAGCCTACCGATTGGCAATGCCGCCAAGTCTCTCCAAAGTTCACGATGTGTTCCACGTATCTCTGTTGAGAAAATACATGGCTGACCCAACGCATGTACTCACCTATGAGGAATTAGAACTGGAACCCGATCTGTCTTATTGCGAAGAGCCCGTCAGGATTCTTGATACAAGAGAACAAGTACTGAGAAACCGGACGACGTGTCTGGTAAAAGTTTTGTGGAGAAACCATAAGATGGAAGAGGCAACGTGGGAACCCGAGGAACTTATGATGAAGAACCACCCGAGTCTTTTTATGCAGTAATACCCTAGAAATTGCGAGGACGCAATTATTTGAAGGAGGGGAGAATGTAACACCCCAAGCTTCTACGGTACGTTTCCCTTCGAATAATGCGATAGCGTGTGTTGTACGCAACCTCGAGTTCTAACACACACCACAACTAATTAAACTAGCCGTTGTAAATAGTAATACCTACTTTTTGAAATCATATATATTTTATATTTCAAAATGGACTTCATTTTTGGATTCGGAATATCGAAATTATCCTAGGGTGAAATTTTGGTACTTTTCGGATAACTTTTATATTTTGATGAATAGTGAAAATTACTAAATTTTAATTAAAAACAACTTTTTTAATCAAAATAAGTAATAGTGATAAATTATGAATTTGAGTGGTTTTAAAGTATATTTAGAATATATTTTTACCATTTAATATAATGTTGGTCATTGGACATAATTTTACAATTAAACCGAACATAAACAAGTGTCAATCTTTTGGTAGTTATTATCTCTTAAAAACACGCTTTTTGTTTTGACAGCGGGAATTAATTTTAAATTAATTTCTGCCACTTCTGTGTTTTGAATTTAGAAAAATGGATTCCATATTTGGAATCAGGATGTTCAAATTGTGTAAATAGGTAACTTTTATTTTTAGACATTTTGAATAATTACTGCGGTAAATATTTTATTTACCATGGTTAAGGGTAAATCCGGTAAATAAGGGTTAAAAAATAATATTATAATAATACTAAATTACCCTAAAACGTGTCTTAACCCTATTGGTTGATACATGGTCGACCATGGGCATCTTTGGGTCTATTTTGGGACCCCATGGATCCACTTGTAAGTGATAATGACACATTATATTAATAAAGCTAAAATAAAAATAAAAATGGCATAAGCTTACATATTTTAGAAGAACAATTTTTACATAGGGTTATACATGTTGGATTTTAGATTATAAATATTCATTAGAAAGATAAAAAGATTTCCTAAATAATTATATTTTATTTATAATTTTTAGACATTAAATAATATATTTTATTTATGACACAATGATGATGCAGTAATTACTAAAATAGTGAAAAATTAAAATAATTGATCTTATAAATACCCAAATAATTATAATATGAAACTTTTAATGAACTAAAATAATTTTCTATGATAATATGATATATAAGGATTGATTTAATTGACTTTGTTCGAAGTAATCAATCTGTTAGGAGTTTCACAAAAATCAACTTTTGAATAGTGTCAAAATTGACATAAAAGAGTTTTAAAACAAATATTATATTATTAATTGATATTAAATTCCTAAAAATCTAATGTTCGGACAAGAGACTTATATTATGATAGGTTAATCATTAATGGACCACTTGGGGGTCGCTTGGATGTATATAGTAAGTCTATTAACCATATTATATAAAAATACAAAGAGACATTGTAAAAGTGATACTAACAAACTTAGAGTTAATACTTAAAGATAAGGTTAATATAAGTACCCAAACCTGTCTAAATTCTATTGTATGAGTTGTTTTCGACCTATCCCCACCTCATCCTTTGAATAGTCAAATTGGAGCCTTTGGAAACCGAATATGAATTTATTATAAATTAATATTTCTAGCTTTTCCAAAGGTGCCCCTCACCCCTCTTATAAAAGGGCACTCCTCCTTCTCTTTTCCTCACACCTCTCAAGACACTTGGCTCGTCCAAACTCTGCCCAACTATGCTCCCCACATCCCTCTCCTCCTCCTTGAAGCTTCCCCATAGGCAGAAATCATTTCAAGAAGTCCTTTGGTTCCAACCAAAGTGAGTTACCTAAATTAAAGGTAACGATTTCTATTAAATTATTTTCATTTATTTTGCCTCTTCAACCCCCAAAATCTTTTTATTTCCTTTCTTTTGTAACAACACCAGTATCCTAAATATACTAGTATGTTGTTATAAGAAGGATTCAAACTACACATACACACAACTCCATCTAATGGATGATGAACATAATGTTTCTGTGGATGGCAAACTAACGCCTCACGAAACGATGATTGTTCAAATACATCTTACCACCTCTCATGGTGGCCATTATGATGTCACTGTAATTAAATATGATATTAAGGATATATATTTTATATATAAGCTTCTGAAATTCCATTTTATTTCTTACCATTATTCGTTTAATGTTGTATATACATACGATAATTTCATTTGAGGAAGTGCGGACTACCGCCCCCTTAAAATGATATGACTCGTTCATACCACACATGGAACGTATAAAGGATGGTGTTAATGAACTTAAGTAACATATATAAAATATTATATTATACTGGAATAGTAATATACCTATTTATCATTTGGATTTGACTTAAATGGAAGTAGCGTTCGTGCGTACGTACGGACTACCGTCTCCACGAACGCGATAAGATTCATTCTCCATCATATCCATTCAAGTATTATTCTCATTTTAGGGTTAAAAATAATGTTAATATCATTCTAATTATGAATAAGATATAATCCATCCATTAAAACATGTCTTACGTAACCAAAAATTTAAGAAGAACGAATCGATTATCACCCGAAACGACGATAATACTAAGATATTATTAATAAAGCAATGTTAAAAGATCATATATGATATCATACTAATGTTTATGATTCTTGTATAATTTAATAACAATTATTTCACCATTATACAGGAGGTTAACCTACCCCAACAAAGGAAAGTACAAGGTAAGGGTTATTTCACAATCTCTTCATTATCTGAGGTTGTATTATACGTAATAATCTACTGGGATCTCTTTATCATCAACATCCATGTTTCTTCGAAATGTATTTCAAAACATTTTTACTATTTACAAGAATATGGGTTAAAGTCATTTATACCCTTGTTTGACTTTTTATAAGAGTTTTATAAAGGAATCTTTCCGTCGTTTTCAAAACAAGGTCCTTTTTAACCTTTTCGACAGAATTGAGGTAAGAATGTTTTTTTTAACTTATACGGCGGGTGCGGTTATTTTCCGCCGTTATAAAATTGTCGAAGCTTTCCATACAAGCTTATAAGAATATTTTCAAAGAAAATGTTTTATTTTATATGGATCTTAAATGATTTCAAAATAAAAGGAGATACTTCTTTAAAAAGAATTTTGATTTCATCTATGTCAACATCCTTTGATGGATTTTAAGATTATTTGAAGTTGATTTATTATGATACAAAACTTCTATATTGTATTGAAGGTTTTGTGATATGTTTGACTGCGGATGTGCTATTTTTATACCATTCATAGTTTATGGTGAAATTATTGACATTTCGTATGCTAGTTTTAATACGAATGTTTATGTTATGTTTAAACCTTTTCATATGGGAATGCATTGGACTTAATAAGTGACGGGAGGAGCCCGCTATAGCTCATCGATGCATCGGTAGGTCTCATGAGACAAACTAGTGTCTTGGCACAAGGCCTTGACAAAATCTTATTTGTAGTCTTGGCACGAGGCCTTGGCTATGTGGTTATGATAGTCTGGCATTATGCATTCCAACATTATGAAAGTGGTTATTGATATTGCATGTGATTATTCGATTAGTAGAATATCCATGTGAACAAGTAAATGGCATTATTTCATTTTACTTTTGCCATACTATGTTGAAGTTCAATTTTAAAAGGCTTTTGTTTTAGTAATTCATTTCCTTAAATGTTTATGCTTATTTTGAATGTTCCGCTATATTGTTATCCTTACTGGGCATTTGAGCTCACCCCTTTTCTATGTTTTATTTTTCCCAGGTAGTGAAGAAGTAAATTATGATTGACTTGCAGGGATATTATGAGGGGTTTATAGTGTGGACGTTGGAAACATTATGTTGTTGTAGTAGTTTTTCATTTTATGATGTAATGTAAAACTTTATGATTATATCTAGTGTTTCCAAGGCTACTAAACCAATCGGTCTTTCGGGATTTGATCTTTCTTGTGATCATGCCAATGTTATGTAATTAATGCACCGACTCTGGGTAGCTGGGGTCGGGGCGTTACAGACCTAAAACCAACCGGGGCCCTTGGAGCGGAAACACTTATAACTTTAGGACCAGACGTCTGATTGATGTGTCGTCAACTATGTTGGATTCCTTTTAATGATACGAACCTTTTGGAAAACTCTATGTAGGGTTTGGATGAGGATGGTGTATGTCAAGGTTGGATTGTACCCAAAATCCAATCGGGCCCTTTGAACGGAAATACCAATAACTTTTAGAGCGGGCGTCTGATTGATGCACCGTCTATTGCGTTGGGTTCCTTTTGATGAGATGGAACTTCAGGATACATCAACTCTGGACTTTATTATTATTTATGTATCGATCCCTTTGATCAAGGAGAGGTCCCTCCTAGAATCGAGCGTGCTGTGTGCAGGAACCCTAGAGATGGCTGCTATAGTGACGACTTCTAAACTAGGATCCTATGTGGGTTCGATAGTGAAGATTTATGTAACAGGATCCTACGTGGGTTCAACACTGATGACTTCTGTACTAGGATCCTACGTGGGTTAGATATTGACAACTTCTGTAATAGGATCCTACGTGGGTTTGATAGTGACGAATTTTGTACTAGGATCCTATGTGGTTTCGACAGTGATAACTTTTGTACTAGGATCCTACGCGTGTTCGACAGCGATGAATAATATTTTTGTATCTTCTATGGGTTCGACGACTTAGATGAATTAGTGACTACAACTAATCATTTATATCGTTATTCAAATGATGTATACCTGTGTGAGCAGAGTCATGACTTTCAATCATTATCATCGATGTGATTGACATTATTTCCTGTTTTGACTGGGTTATGCTTGGGCTCGAGAGATCGATCCGAACTATGATTGATAACTTAATTATATGTACGCGCATATACCTAATTAGGTTTGGTTGATACTTCATGATTATATCTTTATTCTGTGGTTTATCCTTCATGGATTTTGGGAGACCTTCAGGGGTCTCGAGGTCCATACTGAGTATCATTATATTCACCCCTGCACGGGCCATGCCCGTACTTTTTTGTGTTGGTTGCAGACGATGGGTAGAACTGATCGAGGTAGAGACATATAGAGCTAGACGGTACCCGGAGGTAGACAACTTTGTGAGACGTACACTGAGCAGACAGACGGACCTGAGGTGATGAGGTGGCCATCTGTACCCACCTTTCAGGTGGGATTCCCGGAGGACGTCTCAATATTTGTTGCTTAATTTTCTGTAGTTGTACTTTACTGTTGGGATTGTATTTCAATCCCTTTCCTTTCACCTCTTTCTCTTGTATTCAGTTTTACTTAGTGTTTATTTCCAATTGTTTCCTCTTCTACTTGTATTTTGACTGTGTGTGTTACAGGTAAAAAAGGAAATTCTTCCCTATTATCGGGATTACGCCTTTGGTGCTAGTCGCCAGCCCCTGGCCTATGGAAGGAGGGCTTGGGGTATTCACGTCATGGGCCCCGAGGATGGGTCGCGAAAAATTGGTATCAGAGGAGTCGGTTCTACTGCATAACTCAGAACTTTAATAATTCATTTCTGTGAAGCAATACTGTTAAGAGTATTGAGTGTGGTTTTCAGTTCAAGGAGTCCAGTGTTGGTGTGGATGCCGACTTATCGAAACACCAAGACCCAGACATCTGATTCCCGACTCAGTGAACGAATAAATTGATTTCATGTGTGTTTAATTTGAAAAAAGTTTTCTTTATGATTACTTTGTGTTATCTCACCATGTATACTGCTTAAACTGTGGCTCACCTGTTCCTTATTAGGAATCCACTATGAAGATAGCCAGTTAGGGTTCCCGAGAGAGAGTACACGATGATGGCCCCCCGAGCGACGAGGTTCTGGTTCATGGCCCTCTTCTTATGTTGGCACCATTGGGTGGTGTACCAGCAGCAGCACCCCCCGTTGGGCAGCAGATTCCACCATCCGCACTAGCGGACAGTGCACGTCGACTAAGCACATTTCATGAGTTCTAGCGGAAGAGTTCTCCGAGGTTTCGAGGTGAGACAGAATCCTAGGCTGTAGAGGATTTGATAGAGGCAATTACTGGAGTTTTACTCCTAATTGGGACACTAGTAGAACAAATGTTGATCTTAGATACTAGTCTTTTTCAGTGAGTGACCAAAGGATTATCTGCATAATGATGAAGTTTTAGTACATGGACCATTTTCCGAGATGGTACCTTCAGGCGGTGGGCTAACTATATCACTGCATATTGGTCAGTAGACACTATCGGCGGTACTGGTATAGGAAACTTGTAGTCTTAGTCCCTTACATGTGTTTCAGCACTAGATATCCCTCATGTTCCGAGGTGAGACCAACCCACAGGTGGTTGAGGACTGGCTTGAGGAGGTGAATGAGAGTTTTCTAGAGCTTATACAGCTTCTTTAGGACGATGTGTCTATAGCTGAGTATTCATCTATTCATAACGATAATTCATGGTAGTCGATGAATATGATTCGATCAGTGCTTTAGAGCTCGGACACTTGAGCGAGGTGTGTTTAAAGAGATCTGATCCATAACTTTTTCCTCTATGAATTCCTACTTATTTTAGGTTATTAGGGAGAACCCTTGTGGTTCAATGTTCATTGGTTGAGAGGATACAACCAGTGAACATTAGTAGTGGGAAGCTGCGAACTGGCATCAGTCTTAGAGACTTGGGCGTGTCAAATGATTCAAGAAGAGGAAGTGATAATGACAAATGAATCTACAGGGCAGCAGATGTGGAAGCAGAGCTAGGAGAGCAGCATGAGGTGGTGAAAATTTTGATATGTTACAATCACCCACCTTTGTATTCCCCACTAGGCTCATGGAGCTGGAGGGCATGTGAAGAGAGTAGTTGCATGCGGTCAAGGAGTGTAACACATGGTCTCTAAGAATGATTTGATGTATGGTCTATGTCTACTACTAGCTGCCATATCAATAGACATAGGTACCAATCATTCCTTCCTTCCATGAGTCTTGTCCCAGACCTAGGGTTTCTGGTTTACCCGTTGACTTGACCCTCACATCAGGAGATACCTTTGGGAGGATACTCGATAATCACACTTACGTTGATGGTGCTATCTGACAGTTGAGGTGAGAGTTTCAGTTGGACGAGCTTGGTGGCAATGTCTAGGCCTTACGACGTTATTTTGGGTATATACTCGACAACCATAGTTCATACACTGATTGACTGTATTAGGAAAAGAGGTTGTGGTTTATCTATAACGTTGGGATGGTGTTTTCATTGGTCATCAAAAAGGAAAACCCAGGCAGCACAAGATGGAATCATGCATAAGAGGGTGCAGTCGATCACTCAAGAGTCAGCCTAATTTACCTTTGTGTCGGATTTATCTAGAGTTACAGCACCACTATCATCTTTGACGAAGAAGGGTAAACCCTCCATATAGTCATAGAGATGCCAAAAGAGGTTTTAGGAGCTGAGGTAGAGGTTGTCTAATATGCCCATCTTGTGGACACCGGAATAGGGAGTATGGTCTGTAGTTTACTGTGACACCTCAGGAACCAGACTCAGGTGTTTCAGGATGCATGTGGGAGCATTGATCTCGTATAGTTCACAACAATTGAGTTATAATGAGCATATGTACGCTACCGATGACCTGAAGTTAGCAGCAGTGGTCTTCACATTGAAGTTGTGGTGGCTGTATCTGATGGGCGAGCATTTTATAGTCTACGTTGACCACCAGTGTCTCAGGTGGATCTTCTCAAGGACCTGAACCTGAGACAGCGGTGATGGCTTGAGTTCCTCCAGGATAATGACTTTGAGAAATTCTATACTTCTCGTAAGGGGAACAATATAGAAAATGATCTTAGTAGGAGATCAGGAATTCAGCTGATAGGATAGGTGACAGAGTAGATGGCCGCATTGAAGATATCTTTTGTGGATAGAGATGAAGCAGACTTTCTATAGTCACTCACAGTTACTCTTCCATTTCATCAGCAGGTTGGGGAGGAGCAGCGTGGGGACAATGATTGTGTGGCGCGACATGCTCAGATATCCTCAGGGTAGACACCTAATGGGTTTTCTGAAGGTGGATAGCAAGTCATCCTCTTTAAGGGACATACCATGTTACCAGTTTCACTACATGAGGATGTGTTGAAGGCATTTCACAATTCTCCTCTAGCGGTACATCCAGGTGTTGTGAATAAGTATCAGGACCTCAGACGACAGCACTAGTGGCCAGGTATGAAGAAAGCAGTAGCTGAGTTTTTCACGCGATACCTCACTTTTCAGCAAGTGAATGCAGATCACCAGGTACCAGCAGGCCTGGTACAACCCTTAGAGGTCACATAGTGGAAGTGGGACGAGATATCCATGGATTTCGTGATAGGAATTCCACATACATCTAGAGGACATGACTCTATCTAGGTGATCATAGACTGACTCACCAAGTCGGCCCACTTCCTACCGATCAGATAGAAGTTCTCAGTGGAGATCTTGGGAATCCTCTACATTCAAGAGATCATAGGGCTTCATGATGTTCCATCGACTATCATCTTTGATTGAGATTCTTGTTTCACTTCCTGAATATGGAAGGGGTTACATGAGGCTTTTGGGATGCAGCTTCGCTTGAGCACCACCTCCCATCCTCTGACAGATGGTGACACTGAGAGAACCATTCAGACTCTCAAGGAAATTCTCTGTGCATCTATCTTTGACTTTGGTCGTAGCTGGGAGGATCACTTACCCTTGGTGGAGTTTGCGTAGAACAACATCTACCACTCCACCATTAGGATAGCCCTTTACAAGGCATTGTACGGCTGACCCTGCAGATCACCTATGTGTTGGACTAACCCAGGGGAGTCAGCACATGCAGGAATAGAGATGGTGAAGGCTAGGATGGAGAAAGTGCAGATCATCCATGTGCGGATGAAGACTGCATAGAGTTGGCAGAAGTCCTATGCTGATAAGAGACGGACACCACTGAAGTTAGAGGATGGTGACCACTTCATTCTTCGGGTCTCACCTCGATGAGGTCTATGAAGATTTGGTTGAGGCAACAAGTTATCTAGGAGTTTTATTGGGCCGCTCCAGGTCCTCAGTAGAGTAGGCGAGGTGGCATACCCATGGCCCTTCTACCTCAGTTGCACCGAGTGCACGACTTCTTCTACCTATCTAAACCGATGAGATATGTGCATGATTCGTCCCATATCATCGACCACAGGGAGCTAGAAATCGATAACGGGGTGACATTCATGGATTTTCTAGTGGATATTGGGGATCAACAGGAGTGGGTCCTGTGTGGACGGTCGATTCCTCTGGCGTGTGATCGGTGGAAGCACGGGAACCTCCAGGAGGGAACATGGGAGTGAGAGGCTCAGATGCCTGTTCAGTACCAACTTTTGGTTCCCTAATGAGTGTTGTAGATTTATAGGGACGTCAAGACCAGCAGTAGGGGTAATATAAAGACCTATAAATTTCAATGAAAATTTTTTCTTAAAAGATTTGGAATTTTACCATTCTGTAGTTTCTGACAGCGCCTGATTTCGAGGCCCGGTGTGCCCGGAATCAATTTATGAAGTTTTGTCTGGGAACATTCAAGAAAATTACATGTGGGGTTTTCTATCTTTTGAACTAATGCATGGAATTGAAATCAAGGGACACTGATGAACTCGCAGTGCCGGTATTCGCTTAAGAGGACCTTTACCACAGTTGCCTTCATTACAGAG
Source organism: Viscum album (assembly GCA_963277665.1). Classification (NCBI taxonomy): domain Eukaryota; kingdom Viridiplantae; phylum Streptophyta; class Magnoliopsida; order Santalales; family Viscaceae; genus Viscum; species Viscum album. Next base: position 2,138,628,548 of record OY728163.1, on the reverse strand, counting down.
TGGATGTTAATTTTGGGTAATCATTATAATTTAAATAAAATTGATGTGTTACATAATTTTATTTCTATGTGTTGGTTATTTCCTCCAAAGGGCAGTTGGAGTTGGGTACCACACCCCACATAACTACCCATGGGAGAATAATGTGTTTTGGGGCCCACAAAATCACTAACGCTTTAAATATTGTTGAACCCCCTTGAAATCTTGTAATTCCAAGTTTTAAATTTTTCAAAAATTCCACCATTAATGAAGATCGTTAATTCAATTTTAAATCAAATCATTTTGAGTACACCTCTACACATTTAATCTGACATGTTGTCACTTTTTATGACAGTTAACTCTTGAGTTTTGTGACATAAAAATAAAAGAGAACAATCTCTATTATTTTTGGATTACCATCTTGGTGGAGAGCTAAGAAGAATAAGGAGAAGAGGGAGAGACTTCTTCTAATGATGAACGACATCATATCTTAATGAAGAACGGTTCTCCAATGACGGATATCCCAAGACCTTGGACAAAGAACATTCCTTCAACGAAGATCAGATTCCAACGAGCCCCCGACGCTCAAGCTCAGATAAGATGTATGAGGTGGACACGATGATCAATGTCTACCCCATCATCTTTCTGTGATGTCATCAACAGACAGAGAACCGATGCAGGGGTTTAATTTCTTTCTTTACCTGTTTTACGTCCTTGAAATTACAGTTTAACAACCAAATGGTATCATTGTAACATGGTGGAATTCGGACCACACAAACACAGACGAATGTTACCCATTTGATATTATTTGTGGTTGATGACGAGAGCGGACAACGACGACCAAAAATGAGCCAGCCACGAAGAAGGGGGTCGGTGGTTCAAAGGCCTCCAGGTCACCAGGAGGGTGTGACATTGCCTCGCTTTTTGGAGAAGATTCGCGGCCATGTTAGGACTTGATGGAGGTAGGCGGCACTGTCACACCGTGTGGAGGGAAGCACGAGGTCACGACCAAGGGGGGGCACGATGGAGGGGTGCAGCACTGCCGCACCGTGTCGGTGTTGTAGGTCCGTGGCCAGGGTGTGTCGTGGTTGGAAGACCGCAGCGCGATGTCAGCACGCCGTGCCGAAGAGGAACCACAGCCTACAGCAGTGGTGGACGGGGGAGGGCGGCCGGCTGCCACTGCGCGCCAGGGCAGAACATGGATGGGTTTCGTAGAGAGTAATTAGAAACATCCGGTTCCATTTCAAGGATATGGGGGGAACCCTCCCCCCCCCCCTTGATTGTATAGGGCAGGCCCCGCAGTGCGGCGTCACCGCCTGGTCTCCCTGACCAGGAGGGATTCACCGCCCCAGCCTTTCGGGCTGGGCAACCAATCCACACAGGCCGCAGCCGCCGAGTCGGGCCGTACCCACCAGGAGAGCCGCGCCCTACTGGGCCGGACCCGGATTGGGGTCGGTTCGACCCAGTTCGGGCCAACCTATGGCGGGTTGGGCCGGGTCGGACCCGACCCAGACCCCCCTCTTCAGACCACTTTTGGTTTTTCACCCATAACTTGAGCTAAAAACCTCTAATCGATGAACTGCCAGTTCTATAGGATTGCTTGGATTGAAATGGTCATTTCGATATATTACATTCATGGTTTTGGAAAAGTTTCGGTATAGCCGGGTTGGTTCGAACTCGAAACCAACCAGGCCCTTGGAACGGAAACGCTTATAACATAAGGACCAGACATCCGATTGATATCCCGTCAACTATTTTGGATTCCTTTTAATGAGATAGTTCTTTTGGAATACCGTAAACTGGATTTGTATGAGGTGGGATTATTGACGGGTTGGATTGTACCCTAAATCCGACCGGGCATTTGGAACGAAAATGCTAATAACTCTCATTCCGGGCGTCCGATTGATGCACCGTCTGTCACGTTGGGTTCCTTTTAGTGAGACAGAACTTCAATATACATCAACTCTAGACTTAGTCACAGTTCATGTATCGACCCCTTTTCTCGAGGAGTGGACCATCCTGGAATCGAGCGTGCACTATGATGTTTCCCTAGAGCTAGCTGTGACAGTGACGACTTATGTACTAGGATCCTACGTGGGTTCGACAGTGATGACTTCTCTACTACGATCCTACGTGGGTTAGACAGTGACGAATTCTATTATAGGATCTACGTGGGATCGATAGTGATGAATTCTTTACAAGTATCCTACAAGGGTTTGAAAGTGAAGACTTTTGTACTAGGATCCTACCTGGGGTTGACAACGACGACTTCTGTACGAGGATCCTACATGGGTTCGACAGAGATGACTTCTATTTTTTCTATCTTGTGTGGGTTCGACAGCTTAGATGAATCAGTGAATAAAACTGATCATCACTATCACTATACGAAAGATGTATACTTGTGTGAGCTGAGTCTTGACTTTCAATCACTATCATCGATGTGATTTACATTACTTCCTGTTTGGGCTGGGTTGTTCTTGGGCTCGAGAGTTGGAGCCGAACTGGGATTGATAACCAAGGTATATGTTTGGGCATATACCTATGTAGGGTCGGTTGATACTTCATGATTGTATCTTTCTACTGTGGATTATCCTCCGTGGATTTTGGGAGACCTTCAGGGGTCTCGGGGTCCCTATTGAGTATCGTTATACTCACCCCGTCGTGGGTTATTCCCGCAATTCGTTGTGTTGGTTACAGACAACGGGAAACACTAATCGAGGTAGAGTCTTGTAGAGCTGGACAGTAGAAAGAGGTAGACCACTTGGTAAGACGTACATGGAGCGGTCAGATGGACCTGAGGTGCTGAGGAGGCCATTTATACCCACCCTTCTGGTGGGATTCCCGGAGGACGTCTCAGTATTTGCTGTTTACTTTTCTGATGTTGTACATTGTTGTTGGGCTTGTATTTATGTCCCCTTTACTTTAAACTCTTTATCTTGTATTAAGTTTTACATAGTGTTTATATCCAGTTGTTGCCTCTATTTATTGTGTTCAGACTGTGGGTGTGTGTTACAGGTTAAAAAGGCAATGCCTTCCTTATTATCTGGATTATGCCTTTGGTGTTAGTCGCCTGCCCCTGGCCTATGGAAGGTGGGCTTGTGGTAGTCACGACATGGGCCTCGAGGACGAGTCGTGACAAACATGATACATTCCTCCAGAATGAATTTAATGATATTTTAATGGTATTTAAATTAATCATACTGAAAACCATTTATGTTACAAATACTCCACTATTTATATGTTATAATTATAACAATCTCATTCACTATATAATTTTTTTATGATTTTCTCAAATATATTTTCATGGAAAATATTTCTTTTCCATGGGTTATTAATGTTATGAAAAGAATAATTGATGTTTCTATGAGTGCCATGACGATATATAAGAACTATATAATTTATTAATGTTTTGGTATTTTGAAAATATTTAAAATGATGGGTGGTTCCATTATAAAACAAGGGTGGTAAATCCCCATATATCTCTCTCCAATTCTTTTTGGAAATGGGATAGAGTAAACCAATTATTTTTATCCAGATAGATTATGTGAATTTTCATTGAATTTTATTCCATGTATTATTATGATGAATATTTTAAGTTTCACTGTGATATTTAATTCATTTTTTGTCTTTGATAGTTACTGTATGTAAATCTTTTATTGTTATTTCATATCTAATATTGATATCAGAATTGAATCCCCTAATTGATGGCATGTTCCATATATGCTTGATATGGGGTTTAATGATTCGCTAAATCAATATTGACATCATAGAGCTCATGGTTATTTATTGTTATGATTTATAACTATGTTAAAACGTTATTCCTGGTTTCATGATTTATGATCTAGGTATTTATGGGTATATGTTCTCTAGTGCTATTATTATTCACGTGGATTATATCCTCATACCATTATTCTTATATTATTTTCACTAATGATATTCCTTTCTTATTGTTTATGATTTCCCTGATAGATCATTGGGGTTTAACCTTCTTATGTTTTCATATTCCCCAAGTTACGAAGAATTATGGTAAATTATTTGTTCATATAATATTTTTATATGTGATGATCATTATACGATATGGTCAATACATTATAAGGAATAAGAAAAACATTGTATTGTTGGAGATTATATTTATATTAATGAACAAGTTGTTTTTTAAACAAGTTATTAAGAGTTTGTCTAAATTCTTAGGAACATTAAACCTAAATATTTCTTGGGAAAATAAGTGATCATATATTTTGTTTTGATATTTTATCTATTCAGTGGACAGATTGGGACACATTTTTCATTATCTAGGCTAAAAATGTAATGTATATTTTTTTATCATAGGATTTAGAGTATAGGTTCTAGATTGTTATATATGGTATCACTATAGGCCATAGATAACATTGGATATTATGATGTTTTAAACTGAAGTTATCATAATAGTTAATGACCATTATGGGTTTATGCGTATAACATTGGAAAATTTTTAAGATTCATAGAGACATCGTTTTAGGTTTTAAGTGATTGAATTTTAAGGTAACTAATGATATTTGGAGATATTATTTTTATTGTGATAAGGTATATGAAACCCTTTGGTTTAATGTTTTGTATTATTTCAAAAGAATACTATTAATCCATTGGGGACATATACTGAATAGAATGAGATAGACTTTTAGGTTAAATTGTTTTTAATCTTGATGTTATTACGGTTTTAAATTTGTTTTTTATAGTATTAATTAACTTATTTAAAATAATATGTGATTGGAGAATATATTTAACTCTTATTAAATGGTAATACATTTCTCATCATTTAGTGGTAAATGTTATATTTATTCAGGGTGAATATTTGGTTCGATAATTTTAATTTTTGTGTTTTAATTTTGGTTGAAATTTTTTTGAAATATTTTATGGATTTTTATTTCGGAATTTTTTAGATTGGAATTTTTTCCATTTCAATGAATTTTATAGATTAATATATTATTTCTTTATATAAAGGATTATTCATATTTGGAATTTTATTACATTGAGATAACAATTAGGGTTTGGTTAATTTCTAATGATATGTTGGATATATTAATATTATTTTTTGGGATTATTGGATCTATTTGAAGTTTATTATAGTACTTTAATCATGATATATTCTTCTTGAATAATCAATGATTGGAGAGAATGATCAGATTTTGGTGGAAATTGAATAATGGATGAAATTATAGTTTCAATGTAATTTTATTTACATCTGTTATTGCTATTGAAGATAAAAAATTCACTCAACTATAGAAATAGTGTTTTAAAATAAAAATGCAATCAAATTAATTTTATTTCTGAGAAATAAATTGTCTTTTAATTCATCAAATCTTTACAGTATTGTGATATTTGATTTTATCCTTATTTTCTCTATTACCCACTCTTAAGAATTAATAATTATTTTTCTATTTTTTTCAATATTTTCACTTCCAACTATTTTTATCCTATTAGGAAACCCAGATTTGTGTTTTTTCAAATGAACTTTGTACTTCCATTTCTTTCATCTCATGTGGAAGTTTTATTAACCCTTTTCACAATAGGGTATTCAAATAAATTTATATACAAATGTAAATTTTAAATTATTGATATTGTGTTTGATATTCAAGGGACATAATTTCATAAAGTATGTAGAATTTTTTAGTTTAATATTTTTGAAAATATGACTTTGTTTGACTGTAAATATAATATGAAATAACAAGCGTTAACAAACAACAATATATTATCATAAAAATGTTACTATTATAAATTAATAATAAAATTTTAGCACATAAAAATTAATCACTAATTTAGGAAATATATATAATGGTTCTAATCAATATAAATTTATTAATTATTTCATTTGAAAAACACTCAATTATTAGTAATAATTTTATTTTTCAAAAATATTATTTCTCAAAAATGATTTTTGTTTCTAATTGTGACAGATTATTATAATTATTTTTTTGGACACTTAAAAATGTAATTTTATTAAATTATTATTATTTGTTAAATTATAATATTGAAATTATCATAGGAATAAATTTTTCAATTTTTCTAAGAAGATTGATTTTTCCTTGAATGTTGAGAAATATTAATTTTTTTAAATACCAAATTCTCTTCGAAACATATGTATGATGTAAAGTTATATTTTGGATTTTTATTAAAATTTTATTAGATTATTTAAATTTAAATTAATATTTTTTTGTAATGAATTTTATACATTAATATTGAATGAAAAATATATATTATGAAAAGGGTATTTTTATAAAAAAAATTATTTCATCATTTTGTTTCAATTTAATTTTAAATTATTTTTTCAAACCGCTATTTTGAGAATCATATACCTACCATACCTAACACTTTGTGTCATTCGATCATTATGAAAAAGGTGTGATGATTAATTTTGATTCTTATCATTTCGTAGTGGAGATGTAGATTCCCCATGATCTAATGGAATGTGAAAATTTCGTGGGGTATATATTAACATAATTTATACATGCACCATTAAGTTGAGAAGAAAAATTCACAAGAGGTATATTACAAATGGAATGCATATTAATAATGAAATGAAAAATGAAAATATAAGACTAAAAATATGTGGAAATTTTATGTAATAAAATTAGAATAATGTATCTATTTTATCATTTAAAAATTGTGATGTTAATTAATTTTCCATATATTCTGCTCAAGTATTTGATTTTACTTTTGATTAATTTATTTTCCTAACATTAACTTTAAATCATGGTTGGGTGAATTCCCTTTGTAGTGTGCTGAGATTCCATCCTTGATAGAAATATTGAATTAAAGTGTGAGGGGCATAATTTGGAATTAATTGTATACATTTCTATATAAATATACATTGATTGTGATTCATTTATTATTAATTAATGCATTTTCACTTGTTTTTTTATTCATATGTGTAAAATAATATTTATTTGGAGGTAATGAAAAAGAAGGAAAAACAGACCATGATTCAAAATTTGAGCGGGCTTCCTATGAGGTAATATGATCATAGATAACTCCTCGGGGCCATAACAGAAGAAATAGAGTGTAAAAAAGCTTCAAGAGATAGAATTTTAAAATTCATATCATGTAAAAGTTTCATAATGTGAAAATATTACAAGGTTTGAACCCAAGATAGGATGTGAATTGAATAAAGAGATCCCTAGGTGATAAAAAAATGTTTCACTCAAACAAACATATGTTTACACCATGAACATTCAAAAGAAGACCTAGAAAAAATGTTCTTCTAGAAAAAAAGTCACATCATGAAATTCTTACATGCAGCGAAACACTTACATGATTTGGAAGTGTCATGATTGACCAAAAGTATCCAAATTCAAATAAATTAAGGTAGGGACCCATTTTAAATTTGTGGAACTTCACAATATCACTTTTTAACTCATTATTAATTCATTTAATGTTTAACAAACCCAATGGGAGTCTATAAATATAGGGTTAAGCTACTATTACTAGAAATTTTTTGGGAACTGATGTCTATTGTGAGAAGTTGTGCTGCCGTAGGATAATCCACCACTTTCTCTCCATGTTCATTTATGTTTTATTTTTATTTCTTCTTCCCCTATTACTCACTTGATACTTGGATGAGGGGGTAATACATGACTAGTACTAGGGGTATGTAGGTGAAGGGGGGGTGTGTGTTGATGTATCTATTTGATTTATTCTATTCATGTATTTAGTTCAGTACAAATTTATTATCAAGATACAATCAATTTACACGAATTTTATTAGGATCATTGGTGATTGAATCTCAATGAATATAAATAATTACAAAACTAGTTACCTTGAATTGAGGAATGAAAATTTTCACATTCTGGGGAACCATTTTTAAATATGGTATCAATACATATTAATTTGATAATTCCATAAACACATGACCATCGAAAATGTTGAATTATCATGTTGACGATGGGATACCATGAACATTGGATCCACCTCACCCCAAATCAAAAATAATCACAGATGAATCAATTTATTTTGTAAAATAAAATTACACTTGAACCTCGATTCTACAAAACTATATCATCCTTTCAAAACATCATTCTCAAAACCCAAACTACATTGCTTAATTTTTTCTCAATTTCCAATATCATTAAAACCAATATATTTTATTCAACCTATTTATTAAAATAAAATAAATAATTTTTCATAAAAAACCTAATTAAAATAATTTCACCGTATCTATGGGATTGCACTAAAACTTTTCTAATACTATATTTTAATTAATTACTAATCAAATTTTTTGTTTTTATAAATTTTATTTTTTTAGTAAACTCATGGATGATTAAATGGTCACTTTGGTAATTTAAATAACCATTTACAATAGAGTAAATAAAATTTCACTGTCCATTCAGATATATATCTCTCCTGTTAACCTCTACACGTGGGATGTCCTAACCAATATTCAGACCACAAAACCATGGACATTAGATCAACTAGACCTCAACAATCAAAGAATAAAAAAACAAATGGACTCGGAACTTTTTCCCAAATATAATGATACAATAGCATCCACAGAATGCATCAATGTATAAGTTATATATGATCTTATTGAAAATTATAATTCTACTAACAATGATTTCCTCATATCATCTCTATAATATTACAATATCAGTGTATTTTAACCCTTTAATGTTGGTGATTACGGAGGGAATAAATTCCATAACACTCTTGATAAATATGGCCTCACATTATAACCACCAGTATTTGAGGTTTACCCTATTCCATTTTACATACCACACAATGTACCATCATCTCCTACTCCCCATAATATCATGATACAATTTGGATAAGAGTTGTATCATAGATATTATCCACATTAATTCATGGAAGGAATCTGAATAAGCTTTGATAATCTATTGCAAGTGAATCTAATTACAGTGGATGATATGTGGCCTATATTTATTAGTTCCACTGTGTCCTCCAATTAATAATTAATATATATTTTCTTCCTAAGATAACATTGTGATTTCTTTCTCTTAACCTATTTTGAAATTAAATAGTTGTATCCTGATCTGGCTACCCCTTATTTGGATTATTCATAAGGCCATCATGAAAATGAACTGGAATCCATGAGAATACAACTGTCCCATAGTGATGATGTGGTAGCTTATGTTTAAATGAATATAAAATAAAATAATATTTTGGAGGTTAAATACCTTAAATATATCTCTAATGTTATTATCATAAAAAATATTTTCAAAACCCTAGTTTTCATTGGGATTATGGATTTCAACTAGAACTAGGAGAAATATGATTTGCCAGTCCCAATCATTGAGATATTTATTAATGTGAAAAAATTCTCTCATGACCCATACTTTTTGTAGAGAATCTCAAGATACAATTATATTTTTATGTCATATAAAGGCCACCACCATTACATCCCCTCATTGTGTTTACTAATATAGAGTAATTCTATTTTAATTCATGAATTTGTACGACACATATCAATGTTCCATTCACCATATCATATATCACATATGAGGTATATTGTTGAATGCTACCAAGGTGATCTTTTGTTTAGACCTCATTATTGTGGTGAAAATATAACTAATCATGCGATTTTATTTAATAAACTACATAAACACATCATGGATATGAACCATATGTGAATTTATCAAAAGTAACATCATAAAAATTACTCAAACTCATAGTAAAACCTCTCTTCATATAAAACATCCTTTTAAATAAAGGGGAGATCATTTATATTCCACTGTATAGAAGCCATAGATAACTGAGATTGATAAAATGTAATATAGCCTATATCAAACAATTCATTATCAATCTTAGTATGAAATCTTCTCCTTTCCTAAAATTGAAAATCATGTGGGACATCAATGTATAGGATAAATATTATATGAAATAGTTGATGACCTCATGTTGTACCTCCATCAATGATTAGATTTAATGTGAAAATCATTAATGAATCTATTATCTTGTATTTGGAACCCATGGAATGGACACTACGAAATATCTTTTTTCAAAAGAGTGATGTAGTCTTAGAGGATTGTGTATAAAATCATTGAATGTGGTTTTGTATATAGATACCTAATGCTAAGATATCAATAATAAAAATGTCACATGTTTTTCGTTGTGTAGAAACTAATAAATTGTCTATGAAATCCTAAGGTCCACTTTTTCTCTTTCATTGATATGCTTAAATATATTCTGAGTTTCATTATTCTAATAGGATATTTTTCATAGTGGGATTTTAACATACCAACATTTTATATTGATTTCTTACCCATAAGGTAATTTAAGTGCATCTATTAGTATATTTCTTCACACAAAAACATTCCCAATTAATCAAGTAAGTACCTGAAGAACATCTTGAGGATGTGGTCTTCTCCATTCAAAACAATCACAAAATATTGGAGATGAACTTCGACAATTAGTTCAAGAAAAACAAAATTTATAATATATTCCTTCATTTTTTAGATATCATCACTGATAAGGAAGCATAATACCAATACCATTTTATATTCTTAGAAATACATCTAAAAATGGACTTATTAAATAGGTTTAGGATGTTATTTGTAGGTAATTTTGAAAAACAGTGGTGAGTATTTCTTTAAATATGCTGAACTGATCCCATCACTTGATTTTTATTTTGGATTTATTTTAGAATTATCCACTAAGACAACATTTGGTCATGACTCTCATGTATTGAATGGCTTCACTGGTCCATTGAAAATGAATCCATAATTCTAGTATATTGATACATGGAAGAGATATTCAATTTCATCATACATCACAGGGTTCTTTCTCCATTCAACCCTAACGGGGTGAATTAAATCAATAATATCCACAACACCCCTAATCAATGTGACCCCATATCCTCATTAGAAAATACTAATTTTGGAACAATTTAAATTATAATTGATTAACAGTAGAGTATAATCATTCAATATATTCAATGTAAAAAAGAACATATAGAGTATTAGGTAATAAAAATGTACTTTTTATTTTCGACCAATCTATTATAATGTAAACTAAAAATGATTCATCAATGAATTCATTTTTTTGTGTACTATAGGGGATTATACACTTACGATCGAGTAAGAATCACACAGTAGTGTCTTTAGTGCTCATCAATAAAAAACTAAGATCTCCCATCTAACCAAGAGGCTTATATTTTTCATGTGAATGATGTTTCAAGAATATATGGAGCAATCTAGGATTTTTCAGGATTCCCATATACATTCCAATTTCATCAATAAACATATCCAACTATTTTACACTTGAAGATAATCTTTTCTATTTATTGTATCGGGAAATAATGTTAATCGGCCATATCCACAAGATACATCCATAAAATTCAAGTACATCAGTACATCCACCAAATTCTCCACCATGTGGGATAAAGCTATATCCCTCCAAACATTTGACAAAAATGTTGTGATTAATATAATTAATACAACTATTATCAATATAAATAGTGTCTCTCACACAATATTGAGAGACAATAACACAATTCTAAACTAGTTAAAATACATTTGTATTTATCTATAATATATTTTTCATTTTAACTACCCATCCAAATATGATTTAGTGTAAATTGGATACATTGAAACATCCACTAAAACACTATCAAATATACCCATGATGATGGAAATATAAAAATTCATGTCCTTAAAAACTCTTTTATTTTTTTTATTAACAATGAAAAAAAGTCATAATCTGCATTGAAGAATCCATACCCTAATTTATATGGAATATAGGAAGTTATACCTATTGATGTATAGTTTCCCTCGCTCTGTATATCCATCATTAATTAGTTTCCTAAATACGATATATCTAATATCTAGATGAATGGATTGGAAATATTTAGTCATAAATCATGCACACATTTCAAAACCAAAAGATACACTAAAATTGAGTCACCTTAATATTAAAAAAAGGTCCACCTCTAGTTATTTATGCATGAAGAAACTGTATGTTCCCTAAGAACCCCCATGATACCTAGGAAGAAACCCTAAAATAGGAAAAATGGTAAGGCCCTTTCATAATTAATAAGGTCTACGTCATGGATCCTAATCACTAATCCCAATGGATATATACCATATCATGAAAACCAATTTTTAATTTCATCTTAGAAAATAATTCAAAACATCACAGGGGTTCAATCTCTTTCTTGTTTTCTTAATTTGAATCTACATGTCACATTATTGTATGAATTGTTGCAAACATCATAGAATAGAATTGACGTGGTATGTAATTAAATAGGATTATGTGAGGTACATCCACAAAGACATTAAAATACATAGAAAATACAATATTATATTGTATAATCTAAATGAATGACATCCACATTTCTAATAATATACCCACTAGATGATTAATTTCAAATGTAATCTATTTATGGAATAAAAATCACTTAGGGTATATCTTTCCCAGTTATACTAGGTTCCTCATTTCTTAACTTAGTATGTTAAAATAATAATTTCACTAACCCTTGTATGATCCAAATAAATGTGGTATCCATCATCATAGATATCTTTTTCAATAAAACCACACTAGAAAAAATCAACAATAAGATAGATACTACCTATTTTTTATATTTCATTCTTCAAAATACAATAGGAATGGTAACTTGTAACCATTAAAATTTCCTCAAGAATCAAAACAAAATATCACTTGATTCCTATCATTTCAAGATATGTAGTGACACATGGATTCTCTATTTGTGCCCAATTTGAAGATTCTTGTGTATTACTTAGGGTATATAGGGTCGTATAAATTCATGATGGGTACCAAAAATTCAATACTATATGACTACAATCAACATAATAATACCCATGGTTGTGTGGATTTATAATATGGGGTATTGTGTTATAATAACATGGAATGATTCTATATAAAATATATTCTTACATAAATTACATCATAAACTATTCATGATATCCTACTGATGAGTCAAATTTACCTTACATGAGAGCTAGATCCTTAAAAGGCTTTTAAGTGAATTTTATTATCAATTTGAAATTTATAAATTTTAATATAGCTCCTCCATTCTATAATAACTACAATTTAATTGATTATCATTATATGATATGTGAAGTGAAGATTTTTTTATCCTTTCATGGTCAATGGAAAAACCAGACAATCTATAATATGGTTTGTTTAGGTGATGATAGACTTACTTATTCACATATAATTTTATGCCCTTAATTTAACCAAAATAGATACATCTAAATATAAAAACTAAATCTATGTGGTTTATATAATTTATATGAATTTTATGCTTCTTGATTTTTATTATAATTGGATATATAGTGATTCCTAAAATAGTTATCATGATCCAAGCCACAAATTCTATTCAATCTCATGAATTGTGTTTGTTATAAAAACACATCCAATTCATGTTAAATTTTATCCCCTCAATTTAATCATAGATATTACTATTTATATTTTCATGTTGACCATATATAAAAGCAATCATACATGTATTAGACATTTTCATCTGACCCAAAAGCCGAATGTCATCAATTTCATTGTTGAATGGAGTTAAAGTATACAACATATCACAAGTTAAACAAAATCATAAAAAACATAGAAAAGTAAACACCATAAGTACAATATTTTCCTTATGAATAAACATGATTTATATAAAAATCCCCATATTATGAATCATTATCCATGGATATATATGAAAATAAAATACTGCTTATATAATTGTATGATTTGTATAGAGAAAATTTTTAATTACTAAATGTGAATAGATTCTTATCATTATAAGAAATATGGTGATATAAAGATAATTAATCCCTAGACAAACTAGAAATTACCCAAACATCCACATAATCGTAGTATGGGTAACTCCATTCATGACAGATTTTCTCCAGTGAAACTTATACTAAAACTCCATCATAAGTACACATGGCTTGTTTCATATAAAAATATGATATAGAATGATTTCTGGATCCTTACATCTCAACTCATTCATTTTATCCAATTTAATACATAATTTATCATCATATTTGGGCCACTAATTGATTTTGTTTTTCTTTCACTAGGTTTAATAATGAGTCTAAGATACCTCATATTTTCTGTGTGTCAAATCTTCACAAATCCCTCATATGATGGCCCTTTCCATAAGACGTTAAATTATAGAAAAATTTCATATTTTTCATATTATGTTAAACATTAAGACATTTTTTACACACTACATGACCTTATTACTTAAATTGGACAATCTCACATGACCCCAACAACGTTTTTTGAGAGTGAAATCCATATAAGGACACTTATCAGACTATTTTTATCTATATCCTGACTCTCTGATAAAATGTATTGTTTCACAAATAAATGTTTCATGGTGTATATTATTCTAATTTAAAAGAGATTTTGACTCCAGTTATAGATCAAAACATTAAACATGGTACAATAGAAAGAGTTTATCCGGATTCCAATTCAATTCAAAGATTAAATCCCACTCTCCAACACATGATCAAGGTGTATTAAAAAAATTTAATTTCTGAAAACTATGTGTTTTTTCATTCCCATATCCTGAGATACGTAGTAAAAATTGAATTGTTTATATTAGGTTGAGACACAAATCAAATAATTATTCCACATGTCCTACTTTATGATCTTCACATTCATGTTGGGTATTTCTATACTAAAAAAATCCTTAGGATATCATATCTATAATGAGATCTTTGTTTTTCTTCATTATTATTATTTCACGATTTGTAGTGACAACTAAATTCCCCATTTCAGAACCTAAAATATACTATTTAATTTATTCATCGTGAAAACAATTCTTAATTCATGATGGGTTTCTTATAACATCTTCATACATGAAAAAATCAAAACCATGAAAAAACTACCATATATATTTATTTAATGGAAAATAAGAAAAATTAAACGATTATGAAATAAATGTATAAATTTTATATTATTTGGGATTTTATCATTTAATTTAATGGGATATTTTTCAAAGAACTATTTTTTCAAAAATGTTCTATCATTACAATAATTAATTTATTCATTACTAAATATTGGTTTTAATTAAACATAATAATAAATTAAAGAATTATATAATTAAAAAATATCATCCCATATATTTTGTTAGTTCTGTTATAGGAATAAAATCATTTTAATCATAAATGATATATTATCATTTTACTAATACGATGTGCGTAGTTATAATAATATTAATTTTTATCAACTATAGATATTAAATCTTAAAAATTATTTTCTCATTTTTGACGGGAATATCAAAATTTGGTGACATGGTAATTTTTTAACATAAATATATGTTAAAAATATTTATTTTTTAACCAAGTAAGACAATTTTATTTCAAATAATTCTTCTTATAGTAGTATTTTAATTTTTAAATATATTCAATTTGGTACATTAAATTATGATGATATGAATTTTAAATATGTAAATAAATATATCAACTCTCATTTATTTTTAAATTCATTGGAATAATGATTAAAAACACATAATTGAAAAAAGTAAATAGTTGTAAACAAATATGTTTCTCTATACCCATTGGTCCAATTTAAAGGATTATATTCTTATATTTACAAAAATTAATTTGATTTATAGGTGTCAGAATTTGGATTCTACATTTCAATGTTTTGTATTAATGTTCATATTATATTTTTTGTTAAAATATAATTATGATGATAAATATTTATTGAAGGTTAATAATGGTATAAATGGGTAACATGAAGTAGATAAATGTTTAAAATGGTTACATGAATATTAGACAATATATAAGGACTTTATTATCACTGCAATTCATATCCACTTTTCACACCAAAAAAACATTTCTTATCAATCCTAATAAACATTTTATTTTATCTTGAATACTTATTTAAGAACCCGGTTCTTATTTCTGTGGTACGAGTTTCTTCTTTTCTTTTTTCCTTATTTTTTTTTGAGAAAATATAAAAAATGGTGAAAATCCAAAATTTTGGAAGTACAGGCCATGTACTTTTCCACACGCAGTGAACTTTTGGCTGTGTGGGATGAGTACACTGGGTGTGTAGCCATGTCGGAAATAAAGGGTGTAAAGACCGACTGCACGCCACGTAGTGTTCCTTTACACACCGTGTAGTCAGTCGGCACGAAAATAGTAAGGCGGTGGCTAGCTGTGCGACAGAACACGCCATGTACCTAAGGAGACAGGTCGTGTAGCCATGTCAGCAGGTGTGCAGTGCCACGCTGGCAGGAAACTGCCCGATGAATAGATAAAAAATGGGGAGTACACGCCGTGTACTTGGAAATACACGCCGTGTTCATTGTTTTTTTGCTTAAAATGGGTAGTATCCTCCCCAATTCATATGGAAGTCTTAGAATGGGAATAATGAGAGGAAGAGGCAGGCCGAATCTTCGAGGATCTATCGAGCACACGTCAGGAATCCGTTTTCTGCACCGTCTATCTCCCTGGAACCGCACAGGTGAGTTCTCCATTCTCCTGGGGATGTTATTACCAATTATTTTCCATAAGTAAGTTATTCACATTTGATTGAGTTTTCTTCTACGTCATATCTACGTCGTTCTTGGGTGTTTCTGGAATTGACGTTTATGTATATCGTTCGTTGGTGTTTAAGGTAGGTGGCTTGGTGTTTATTTTCCAACTGTTGTAGGTTTTGTTTTATTTTTGAGCTATGAACCCATATTTGGGGTGTCATGTGGCCGAGGTCGTGATTATATTAAATACCTATAATTGAATTGGTAATTAATTGTGATAATAAAATGCTGTTTGGGATCGCTGCTGTAATCCAAGATCATTCTGAGGGGTGCGTTCCTCTGTTTAGCCGTTTGGCCAGGATACCTGGGGTTATGCCATGTTTAATTATGCATTAATATTTCCTTGAGATGAATTGTATGTAAATTGAATTTTTATATATTAGGCATGGCCTCGTTACCTATGCCTGAGGGCCATGATTACTATAGCATGAGGGAATGACTGTATTAACCTGAGGGTGTGATTGTATTAGCCTGAGGGCATGACTGCATTAGCCTGAGGGCATGACTATATTAGCCTAAGGTCGGTGTTCTATTTCGCCTGAGGTAAACCATTAATGCCTGAGGGTTAGACTTCTATTCCTGAGGGAGACACATCATATTCTTGAGGGTGAAATTCTTTTATGCCTGTGGGCGAGACTCTGTTATGCATGAGGGCGAGATTCTGATTACCCAAGGGTGAAGTTCTACTTGTATGAGAACACTAACTATTTAATTAAACATACACTGTGGTTTTTTATTAATATTAAATGGTTTAATGAATAATTAAAATAGAAATATAACTAGTAAGTTAGTTACTTTCAGTACTGTTTAGTTTATTGCATTTACTTTTTCACACTATTGTTTCATGTTTACACACAATTGGGAACGGGCCTTTGGTGGGTGCCTACTGGGATATATTTCTCACACCCTATTTGGGCCATGCTTTTCAGCCCAAGAAGATTATATTGCAGCAGTTGTGTGTAGGGGAAAGAGTCCACGTACCGGTATTTGATTTCTACTGAGGATTAGGGGAGCATGGGACCGGGCTGAGGCTCGCGATGCTACCTGTTGTTTTGTTCTGTTTTTCTTTTCTGTACTTGTACTACATTGTATTGTTTTGTAACATGTTTTGACTGTTTTCATAGAATTTGAATCACGATGCACCATTTTATATACTGGTTGGTTATATCTACTGCAGTTGTTTATTTCAGTTGTGTATGGTTTACAGATTCCACTGTTGTTGTATGTTTTATTTCATTCTGCTGCCCTACACATTGAAAAATTCGGGAATAGTTTCCATACTATCAGACTTGGGCCCTCTCTACTAGTCGGAAGCCTCTAGCATTTAGGGAAATGCACTTGAGGACACGTGGTGAATCGGGTTCGGGGCACCTATTGAGTGGCACCCGGATCTAGGATTATACAAAGTGGTATTAGAGGGGATCTTTTCATTGACATACTATTTGGAGCCTTAGTCAGAGATAGGACGAGAACGGTTGTTGGTAATAAGCTCTGGATGGGAATAGCTAACCCGTGTATAGGGAAAATCCAATTTACCTCATGTTGAAACTTTTCTAATTTTTCAATTTTACAGTTGATTTGATTTCACTGAAGGTTGACACACTTGTATTGTGCTTTTTATATGTTATTCAAGGGTTCTATTTAGTTGAAACCTGATGAGATGAAGGTATGCCATCATATGCATCATTTAGGCACATGATAGAAATCACATGCATGCATAGCTTCCATTCCATCTAGGTGCATTAGAAATTGAATGTTGTTGTGATAGATATTGTGCTATTAAATCATGTTGTTGTGATAGCTGCTTGGATAGATACATGCGGTTTGATAGGGTATTATTGTGTGAGTCTGTTTATATAATGAATACTGAACATTGATTTTTGGGGAGTATGGGCCCCCATTAACATGAATTTGGTGGATCATTGACTTTTTATTATGTTATAACACATATAAGATTCCAAACTTTGATTCGTGGGGAGAATGGGCCCTCAGGTATTGGAATTTGGCACTTATGTATTGTTTTTTGGTGTTTTATGGGTTCCGGGGATGTTTCTGAGGCATACTTTCCGGAATTCCCAGTATACACGCCGTGTAGTACCTCAAACACGCCATGTATGGTCTTCTGTTCAGGAAGTAAAATAATATTTTTTTAGTACATGCCGTGTACCCTAAGTACACGCCGTGTAATCTCTTCCCGTGTCATAAACCGTGTGGGCGGTGACACGGGGAAGGGAAGAGCTTGGGGCGAACACACCATGTACCAAATGTACACACCAGGTAGTGTTGACCCAGAGACCCGGATGTGTATCTAACAGACATGGGCCGGTGTAGTCATTTCACGAACACGCCGTTTCAATGAAGAACACACCGTGTAGTGTGACCTGGGAACCCGGCTGTCTAACTAACAACACGGGTCGGGGTAATCATTTTAATTACACACCTTGTGTATAAAGAACATGCTTTGTATGTTGATCTGTGTATCTGGCCGTGTAACTAACAACACGGGTCGGCGGAGCTCATCTAGTACACGTCGTGTACCTGTGGGACACGCCGTGTAGTCTTGTCCAAGGACAAACCATGTGGAGTGAGTCGTGTGGCTAGGAAACGGGGTGGTGTACATGCCGTGTGTGGGTGTAACACACCATGTGGTGTCAAGACGAATAGTCAGCCATGTCACAAGCGATACGTGAAGTTTGAAATAACACCATATACGCCATGTAGTTTTGTTCAACGGGAGCCGTGTGGATTAGCCGTGTAAAAGGACCCAGGCAGGGGAAGAGAAGTCAAGTACACGCCGTGTAGTCAATATACATGCCGTGTAGTCTTGTTGTGAAATTTTGAGAGCCTTCTTCCTCCTGATTCCCTTTTGGTCTCTTCGTTTTCAGTCTTTGATAATCTTGTTCTAAGGTGTGAATTTGACCTTGTAGTGTCATGCCGCCAAGACGACCGTGCGTTGTTCGCCAGGAGTGCAGAAATGAGTATAATCCAGAGATGGTGGGCCATAGGATACCAGTTTATCCTCCAGCAGAGCCATATGCGGCGCCAGCCGTTATTATAGACATAGGCGCAGATTCACAGTTCCGTGAAGGCTTCATGCGGTTCATGTAGACTTTTCAGGGAGCACCGCATTCTTCCACATCTATGGATGAGCTTACTCATATCATCCCGAAGGAGCATCTTTCTACGTTTTCAAGGGATGGAAGACCATAGGCTGCGTAATCTTGGCTAGGATCGATGCGGACTATTTTCATGCATCTTGAGACGCCTCTAGGGCGGATGGTCAAGCTCGTGGCTTATATGGTGCGTGATTACGCCAAGAGGTGGTGGGATGTTACCACCTAGTCAGAGGATCACAAAGACATGGAGTGGGATGATTTCCAGGTAGTATTCTATGACTTCTTATTCCCAGAGACGCTACAGGCAGATATTACTCGAGAGTTCATGAATCTGCAGTAGTGCACTATGTCGATGATGGAATATTCTGCTCGTTTAACTGAGCTTCAGCATTTTTCACCCGTACGTGTGGGTGATGAGACGTTGGGAGACATACGTTTTGAGGGTGGTCTCCGATATGACATTCTAGAACCGATGAATGATTTATGGTTGCCTTTAGTACATGTTATTGTGAACCATGCACTGATTATAGAGAGGAACCTCGAGAAGCTAGTGGTGTGGTCCAGGGCGGTTCAGCACTACTTACTGGTACTATTTTTACTGGCAAGAGGAAGAGACAAATGGAATTCTCTCAGGGTGGAAGTACCAGCCAGGAAGTCTCTTCAGGTGGCCTGATTAGGTGCTACCCGTGTGGTAAAGAGGGGCACAAGAGACCGTAGTGTCCATGTGGCCTAGTAGAGTAACGAGCATGTGGCATGATGGGTCATCTGTAGCGCTTTTGAAGGTTGTTTCTACTAGTGGCTAGTGAGAGGGGTTCTGTGCATACTCCACGTGTGGGAGCAGGACCAGTGGTTTCTTACTAGTTAGGGAATATGAATACGTTAGGGCATGCCGGCAAAGATGGTGGTCATGGTCATGGTAGCCAGACACAAAGATCTCAGAGAATGTAGGACAGGATGGCTCAGGGTAGTCAGGCTATATCGCAGGGCCGCGGCACTGGGCAGGAATATGTAGTGAAAAAGACCCAATAGGAGCAGGATCTCGGACCTTCTACTGTCAGAGGTACTATTCTAGTAACTTCTGTCTCATATTCAGTACTTTTCGATAAGAGTTCTATGCATAGTTTCATATCTGTGCCCGTTGTGGAGAGCTTTGGGCTCTTGGTTTCTACTACTTCTGTTGTTATGACGTTAGACACTCTGTTGGGAACTAGAATGGCTAGTGTACATCAGTGAAAGGAGATCCCCCTTGATTTTTGTGGGTGTCCCTTCCTTTGGGACCTCTATGAATTTGAGATGACGAGTTATGATGTCATTATCGGGATGGACTGTTTGGTTCCCATTCGAGCCTTTTTGGATTGCTATCGTTGCAGGGTGAGTTTCAAATCACCAGAAGGTGGAGAGTATCGATAAAAAGGCGAGTGGGATGTTCAGGCAAGTCGAGTTGTACCAGAGCATCAGGGGTGGGGTGGTATCACAACATAGATTGTGAGCTTACATCTGGATGACTATGGGACATGCCCGACGGATTTCCCTCCAGTGGTGGATCATATTAGGGATGTCTTCCCGGACTACCTTTTAGTTCTACCTCCAGAGCGTGAGGTGAATTTCTCTATTGAGCTACTGCCAGGTACAACAACTGTGTCCATTCCTCCTTATAGGATGGCCACAACTGAGTTGCAGGAGCACAACAGACAGTTAGAGGAGTTACAGGCAAAGGGTTTCATATGACCTAGTACTTATCCTTGGGGTTCTCCTATCATTTTTTCGAAGAAGGAGAATGGTACCCTCAGACTCTGTATGGATTAACAAAATCTGAACTATTTGATGGTTAAGAACCAATATCCCTTGCTAAGGATTGGTGATCTTTTTGATCAACTTTGTGGAGCACGAGTATTCTCAACGATTGAATTGAGATCAGGATATCATAAGCTACACGTTAGACCATCTGATATACCTCTCATAGCTTTCAGGAGTAGGTATGGTCTATACGAGTATACGGTTATGCCGTTCGGACTCACGAATGTGCCAACTGTTTTCACGACCCTGATGAATCGTGTGTTCCATCATTAACTGGATTCTTTCGTGGTAGTATTAATGGATGGAATCTTGGAGTACTCTCACACTCGACATGACCTTGAAACTCATCTTGAGGTTGTATTGAGTACACTAAGAGAGCATAATCTATATGCTAAGATCTCAAAGTTCCACTTTTTGATGGACCAGATTCATTTCCTGGTCGTATCATTTCTGAGGCAGCAGTTGCAGTAGACCCAAAGAAGGTGAGAGAAGTAGTTTCCTGGGAGCAGCCCAAGAACGTGTTTAAGATATAGAGTTCCATAGGGCTATCCAGTTACTACAAGCGTTTTATACATGACTTCTCCCGCTTAGCAGCGTCGTTAATGGGTTTGAATATAAAGGGTGTGAAGTTTGTTTGGTCAGAAGCATGCGAGACAGCCTTCCAAGAGTTGAAGGGAAATTTGACATTAGCACTGATCCTGATACTCCCTGAGCAGGGAAAGATCTATACAGTTTACTGTGATGCATCAGGTATTGGGCTAGGAGATGAGTTGATGCAGGGCGATCAAGTTGTTGGGTATGGGTCTCAGCAGTTGAGGCCACATGAAAGGAATTACCCGACGCATGATCTCGAGTTGGCTGCATTTGTTCATGCGTTGCGCTATTGGAGACATTATCCTTTGGAAGAGAATTTTGTGATTGTGACTGACCACAAAAGTCTCAATATATTTACTCTGCGTGACTTGAATCTGAGGCAGAGAAGCTGGGTCTAATAACTTCATTAATTTGATTTTGAGCTTTCTTATACACCATGTAATGGTAATGCAGTAGCTGATGCACTGAACAGGATGACTTAGATACAGGCAGTGAAGGAGGCCAGTGGTGAATGGAAGCTTATGGATTTGTTCTCTAAGATGAATTTGGAGGTGCATGACAGTCAGGGGAAGACCTATCATTCCTCTTTAGATGTGACTTCTAACCTCCTAGATAGAGTGAGGATGAGACATCTATCTGATTCAGATGTCCTAGTTCTATGTGAGTCGATGGAAAGTGAGGACCCTCCTCATTGTTGGAAGATATACGATGATGAGGTTCTGCACTTCCAGGGATGAGTATGGATTCTAGGGGATATACACGAGGAGATGATGCAGGAGTTCCATGCTTCAGCTTGGTCAGTTCACCCAGGGGATACCAAGATGTACAATGACTTGAGACATCAGTACTGGTGGCCGGGTATGAAGCGAGATGTAGATGGATTTGTGACGAGGTGTTCCACCTATTAGCAGGTGAAGGCGGAGCATCAGAGTCCAGCCAAAATATTACAGAGGTTACACATCCCAGATTGGAAATGGGATGATGTCACGATGGATTTCGTGACCGGTTTTCTGAGATCACCTCGAGGCAATAATGCCATGTGGGTTGTTGTGGACGCAATCACAAAGGTAGCTTACTTTTTTCCAATCAAGGAGACCATCGGTTTGGACGAGCTCGGAAGGTTATATATCTGAGAGATCGTATGCCTTAATGGGGTCCCTCGTTCTGTCATCTCAGATTGGGACACCAGTTTTACATCTCATTTCTGGCAGAGTTTTCAGAGGGCACTGGGTACACAGGTGCTTTTGAGCATAGCTTGCCACCCTCAGACAGATGTCCAGTCAGAGTGTACGATACAGGTGCATAAGGACATACTACGAGCATGCGTCCTAGACTTTGGGGGCTCTTGGGAGAAGCACATACCCCTAGTTGATTCTGCCTATAATAACTGTTTTCAGGCAACTATTGAGATGGCACCATAAGAGGCTTTATATGGAAGGCCATGTCGATCACCATTGTGTTGGTTAGTGGTAGGTGAGGTAGCTTTACTGGGACCACGTCTCGTGTAGGAGACTTATGAGCTGGTCCAGTTGATTCTGATGCGGATGGCTACCTTACAGTCTCGTCATAAATCGTATGTTGATCTCCACAGATGACCTTTACAGTTCGTGGTCAGGGATCAGGTTTTCTTGCGTGTTTTTCCGAGGTTGGGACACAAGCGGATCAAGAGACAGGTTAAACATTCACCGATGTATGTGGAACCATTTATGATTCTGGATAGAGTCGGGCTTGTCGCCTATCGGTTGCAGTTACCATAGAGGTACCGAGTCATGCACAACATCTTCCATGTATCTCAGTTGCACCGCTATCTTCAGACCCGTCCTATATCTTTCATCCAGAGGAGTTTGAGCTGGAGATAGATGCGTCCTTTGAGGAGCATCTGATTCGTATTGTTGATAGAAGAACAAAAGGTTCCCCAGTCCCGGTCAGTTCCTCTCGTACAGGTGCAATGGTAGCATGGCCGAATGCGGGAAGAAACCTGGGAGTAGGAGACCGACGTAGGAGCTCAGTGGCCAGAGTTGTTCACTGATATATCTTCGCCACCATAGGAAGGGAAATTCGGGGATGATTTTCTTTAAGGGGGGATGTTTGTAAGAACCAAGTTCTTATTTCTCAGGTACGGGTTTCTTATTTTCTTTTTTCCTTAATTGTTGTTGAGAAAATATGGAAAATGGGTAAAATCCCCAATTTTGAAAGTACACGTCATGTAGATTTTCATACGCCGTGTACTTTTGGCCATGTGGGATGAGTACATATGGTGTGTAACCATGTCGGCAACGAAGGGTGTAAAGACCGACTACATGCCATGTAGTGGTCCTTTAAATGTCGTGTAGTCAGTGGGCATGCAAATAGTAAGGCGGTGGCCAGCTGTGCAGCAGAACACGCCGTGTACCCAAGGAGACACACTGTGTAGTCAAATCGGCATGTGAACAGTGCCACGCTGGCATGAAACCGCCAGAGGAACAGTTAAAAAATGGGGAGTACACACCATGTACTTTGAAATACAAGACGTGTAAATTGATTTATTCGCTTAAAATGGGAAATAGACTCCCCTACTAATAGGGAAGTCTTAGAACGGGAAGAAGGAGAAGAAGAGGGAGTCTGAATCTTCAAGGATCCGCCGAGCGCACGTCGGGAATCCATTTTTTGCACTGTCGATCTTCCTGGATGCGCATGGGTGAGTTCTCCCTTATACAAGGGTAGTTCTTACCAATTATTTTTCATAAGGATGTTATTTACATTTGAATTTGTTTTCTTCTACATCAGATCTACGTCATTATTGGGCATTTCTAGAATCGACGTTTACGTATATCATTCGTTAGCATTTATAGTAGGTGGCTTGGTGTTTATTTTCCAACTGTTGTGCATTTTGTGCTTTTTTGAGCTACGAACCCATATTTGGGGTGTCGTATGGCTGAGGCCATGGATATTCTAAATACCTAGAATTTATAGGTAATTAATTGTGATAATAAAATGTGGTTTGGGATCGCTACTTGGATCCATGACCATCCCGAGGGGTGTGTTCCTCTGTTTAGTCGTTTGGCCAGGATACCTGAGGGTATGCCATGTTTAATTATGCATTACTTTTGCCTTGAGAGGAATTGTCTGTAAATTTCATGTTTATATGTTGGGAATGGCTCGATTAACTATGCATGATGGTGGTGTTTACTATAGCATGAGGGGGTGACTGTATTGGCCTGAGGGCGTGACTGTATTATCCTGAGGGGGTGACTGTAATAGCCTGAGGGCGTTATTGTGTTAGCCAGAGGGCGACATTCTATTTCACCTGAGGGAAACCTTTAGTGCCTGAGGTCTTAACTTCTGTGGCTGAGGGAGACACATTTTATGCCTGAGGGAGAGATTCTGTTATTCCAGTGGGTTATATTTTGTTATGCCTATGGGAAATGCCTGGGGGCGAGATTCTAATTACCCAAGGGTGAGGTTCTTCTTGTCTGAGAACGCCAACTATTTAATTATAAATTCACGGTGGTTTTTTATTAATATTAAATGGTTGAATGAATAATTAAAATTGAAATATAACTAGTATGTTAGTTACTTTGAGCACTTCTCAGTTTATTTCATTTAATTTTGCACACTGTTTTTTATTGTTTACACACAGTTGGGAACGGGCCTTTGGTGGGTGCCTAATGGGATATATTTCTCACACCCTGTTTGGGACATGCTTTTCAGCCCAAACAGATTATATTGCTACAAGTTTGGATTGGGTAAAGTGTCCCTATATAGGTACATTATTGCTATTGAGGAGTATGAGAGCATGGGACCGGGCTGAGGCTCGTGATGTTACCGGCTGTTTTGTTCCGTTTTTCTTTTCTGTACTTGTACTGCACTGTATTGTTATGTATCATGTTCTGGATGTTTTCTTTGAATTTCATGCATGTTGAACCATTTTATATACTGGTTGGTTATATCTACTGCATTTGTTTATTGCTGTTGTGTATGGTTTACTGCTTACGCTGTTGTTGTATGTTTTATTTCATTCCACTGCACTACACTTTGACAAATGAGGGCATAGTTTCCCCACTATTAAACCTGGGCCCTCACTGCTAGTCCGTAGCCTCTAGCATTTGGGGAAATGTGCTTGAGGACACATGACGAACCATGTTCGGGGCACCCGTTGAGTGGAACCCGGATCTGGGATATTACACCTTAAATATTTTTTCGTTCCATGGAATCGTGAATATTTATTCACATATAAAATTTTCTCAATTCAAACCACATCCCAAAAAAACAATCATTAAATACTCCTCAAAATACCAATACATTTTATATCCCCTAGATTCCTATTAAATATATTTTAGTCATTTCATATTGTAAAATATACCAAGCCCTCAATTTTTAATGTACACTTGAATTGGGGTTTCAAACTCTCAATGCGACTGTTATCCCCTCCCAACGTTTTTATTCTATATTTTTCTCATCCAACTTTGTGTAAAAATATTCTAAAAATAATAATATAATCGAATTAGTAACATTAATATTGTAAAATATTATTACATTTATTATATAATAAGTATTTATCTCTTTCCCCTCAAATATGAGATGAAAACATCACTCCTACTTCATGCGTACAACCACCTCTAGTAACGATGTATTTCATTTTTCATTTCCACCTTACTTAGATTGTTTTATGAATTTATTTTATGTACAAAATTAATATTTTTGAATTAATTTTATTTTTTAGGTTAATATTAATATTTAATCTTGTTACCAATAAGATTCCTTTTGTTCATTAAAAATTAATAAAAGAACCATGTCAAAAAATTTATCATCATGAAACTTAAAAGAAATTATAAGAAAATTGAACTATAAAATTTTATATAAATATTGATAATATTTTATTGTAAATTATATAATAAAGGAATGATGAAATTGGTATTAAATAATACCGATTTACAATTAAATTACAAATTTAGTGTGTAATAGTTTAAATCAATAATATTCGGTGATGAAAATTTTAAAAAAATTAATTAATATATTATAAATATTTATAATTAAAGAGTGGAAAAGTTAATAGATATTATTATGTTACAAAAATAAGTTATTAACATAGATTAGTTAAATTTATTAGATGTTAGAATGAGTTTATCTAAGAGATAATCAAAGATATGTTTATGTTGTATCGATTTTCATTACAAGTAACATATTCCATTTTTATCACATATTTTTTTATGTTATTTACACAATAAGAAATTGACCACATTTTAAATTATTTTTCTAAAATTCACGTGTTTTAATAATCCATTTCATGTTCTCTCCTACTATCCCTTATTTATTCAAAATTTACCAAAGGTGTAAGGGTATTTATTTTAACAAAATTAATTTATTTATAAAGTAACTTAATGAGATTCATTACTTTGTGTTTTTTTCACACTCCCACTAATTATAATATATAATATGTGTAATTTTTTTATAGGTATATAAAAATAATAATAACAGATACATTTTTTAAAGATGTTTAACTCAAAGGTATCGAAATTATTACCAGGTTATATAGAGTCAACTATTCTCATTGATTCATAATCACACCTAATAGACTATGATCATAGAATAAATTATTTTTCAATCGTATGATAATATTAATTTTTATTCCCAATTATATTTAGTGGAAATTTAAAACCTATCATCAAATACATATTCCTAATGGAATTAATTATTCATAAAAATATGAAACTATTATGAGTAATTTACATGAGTGTAGAGAGATAATGACCCTCAAATCCTGCATCCAGTAGGAACTTTTCTTAGTGACTAGAACTCACAGTATAAAACTCTCATAAAAGGGGATGAATGGAAATATATAATAATGTGGTATTGGGAGAGAAGTTGAATCATCCACAAACAACTCCATAATATAATATAAAACAAACCAAAACTAGCCCACAATTAATATATAAATTAAACTAATAATGTTAAATGTTTCCTAAGTTAAATACCAAAATGTAAAGCTATAGTAGTGACACAAAAACTATTCAAGTACATGATCAAATAATTTATTTCATGGTATATATAGTCCTCTAGGAAACCTGAAAAACTATTCATACACATACGGTGAGAATACAGTATAATCAGTAGGAAGACCAATGTCTCTCATGTAAATTGTAAAGATGTAAACTAATGATCCCATGAAAAAATTTGAACAACCAATACCACTTAAATAGTTTAAATATCCATCAAATCCTCACCATGGAATGTTCACTATATAATAAAACTCGAGGTATAAAAACATAATAAGAAGCACAACGATAAAGGGTCCCCCACACATCATTCCCACTTATTCTACACTCCCACACCCCAATGTCATTTTACATGGATCTACCATATCTTCTATTTGAAATATAAAACCATCCCATAGTATAGTTACATCCCATCACACCCAAAAAAAAGTGGCATAGAACTCCACATCATAGCCACATCACATAATTCTTCAAAAACCATTGTACATCACATTAGAATTATAACTCGAGTGTTACGGTATCATGAAAATGAAGGAAATAAACCGAATTTCATCCTCCTACCATGAACAACCCTCATCATATGTCACCCAACACTGTTTTATCATCAAATATCATGAAAAAACCCATAGTCCACTCCCCCTTGGATTGTCACATCTCACTTGAAAACACAATGCACAAATCGTAGTGAAAAACAGAAGTTTGACCATCATATTCTATACATTTCTACATTCATAGTAGATATACAAGGATGAAGTGGGTAGACATATATCCATCCTCATCACCATAATGTGGGAAACCCCCCCCCCCTCTTTTGAATATGTGGATGTAAGAACATAGTGATTAAAAGGTAGGTTTTGTATAAAAATTAAAAGGAATATATACTTATATACATATATCCACAGACAATCCAAACCTATGTGTTCATAACCAAATAATAACCCACTATAAAACCCACCACTTCCCCTACCACCTCTAAATTAATAACACCACACAAGCCACAAGATAAAATTCGCATTTCCATCCAACCCACTGTCTATCTCATTCATCCTTTTAAGAAGCCTAATCTACATTAAACAACACAACACATCATTTATTTATTCATTAATAATTTCCATAACATCAACCAAACCAAAGACCTGCTATTTTAATCATTATTAAATATATTATTCCATCACATCCTAGTAATATAGAATGACCTAATCACACATCACAAGAATCCCATCGTCTCATGGGATTCATTTCCAAACCCCCCAAATAAAATTTCAAAAAATCACCACCTCACCTCCCCATGAACATGGCCTATAAATCACCACCTCAACACCCAAAATGCATGAATAATGAACCACCACCCCACCAACCAAAAGTATATAAAAAACACCACCTTAAGGCACCAAAAGAACAACAACATCTCACCCAGAAGTCCCTCATCACATCACAACAACAAATACTCACTCCAATAGCATAGTCACATATCACAACATATCAATGTGAATTGTATATACCTATTAACAAATATTATATAAAATTTCACCTTATTTTAGTGTTGTTATCACACAATACATAATAATTTTGATTTAATTTCAACATCCAAATATAATTGGTTATCCAATTCCAAATTTAGGGTTTTATCATAATAATTAATAAAAAAATAGTTGTAAGAACACATATCATCTAGAAAAATAATCCACCAACTACACCAATTATTCATGGGGAACAATTCTTGAATTGTCACAATAGCATAATAAAAAATTAACTATCAAAAAATTAAATCATTCCCATTTTCCCCTTTAATATAAATTAACCATTTAATTTTCTTCAATTACGCCAAAAAAACAATGAACTCTAGAAGAAAGCGATTAAACCCCTCCTACATATTACACAATTATGAGAAATGAGGGATTATTTACCTTAAAGGAATATTTTTTGACACACTGCACAGCACATAACATTGAATAAATTCTAGTAAACCAGTACATCACATGGGAAACTATGTATCAACCAACACCACACCGAAGGATAATGAAAATGAAGCCCAAATCTCATCACAAACCAAAACAACAACCATAAGGGATCCCTAAGTGAAAAAAGAATAAAAAAACCAAAATGAATATAATGGATTACTAATAGTTTTCAACATCAATCCACCTAAACCAACTATTTATAATGATATGAAGGGTACTATAATCTTCTCTCGGGGTGGGAATAGTTCATCCAAGATAGAAGAGGAATAATCCAAATATGAATGAAATTAATATTCTTAGAAAAGGACAATACCATATAAAACTATATTTTTTTCATGTAAAAAATAAACATAGTTTAATAAATGTTTTATTAAAATTTACACATTATTTGAAAAAAGCGTAACCTCTTCATGAATTAATTACATGTCATCAGATCCAAATTAACAATATGATACCATCACATAGGTTCGACCTCTTCCCATATACTTATCATGAACTACCTGGACACACAATCTGTGAAACAATTTTACACATCATGTAAATAACACATGACTTGAAAAACTTCCATCAGCTATTCTAAAACACCATCCTAAATAGAAAACACACAAAACCTCTCTTAAATACCTATATCCAAAAAAACAATAAAATTAATTGGATGATAAGGAATGGTTCATTACATATGATACCACCCAAATTATTCTCCCCATTATGAATCCAACAACAATCATAAATGTAATGTTGTCCAAACAACCACACTGTGAGATACCTCTCAAGGATATCATTAATTCTTAATTATACCACCATCCAAACACACTAAACCAAACAGACATAAAAAATCTCACACAACCACATCATTAAAACCATCCATCCACCACACCACCCAAACAGACAAATATTGACCCCAAAAACCTGCACTTTCCAATAAATATGGTTATGGTAATTCCATACACTATGTTATGTTAATATCTGCTCACTATAGCAATAATCCTCTCTTATATTTTTAATTAAATCATAGTAGAATTTGTATTTATTAGGAAAAAATCACCCCCTTTTCATAACTAACATCATTTTAAACCAACATACAATAAGGAAAATAGTACATATCATAAATAAAAGTGTTCATAAATCACATAAAAATGAAAAACATACCAAATAAAAATTCAAAACAAACTTGGGTACTGGTCATGCATACGCATCTTCAATTCCTATTAACTATCCTCTAGTACATCGTTCCATGACAACACATGAACCAATAGAATTGTATATGAACACTGAAATTTCTCCCCATGATGTTGGATCTCTATTATTTTCCCTAGGAGTGTCGTGTTTTCCTCATTATCCAACTCTCCTATGTCAATATCTTTGGATTCATTGTGAAGATATCAATGAATCTGGGACACATGAATGAAATCTGGGATCATCTACAGTTATTGTGGAAACATCAATTATTATGCCACCATGACATCTCACACGACGACCTCAATGGCACTAAAAACGCGAGAGACAAATTCCTCCCTCTTCCAAACCATGAGTGCCTATGTTTAGGGTTAACCTTTAGGAACACGAGGTCCCAATCCTTGAACATTAAAGGGATCCTTATGTGATTAGAATAAGTCTTATATTTTTCCTACATTGTACTAGGCCACCCATAAACAATCAGAACCTTCCCTATGATTCTCTACACCAAATCTCTACCAAGATCATATATCTCCTGAACATTCATCCAATACAAAAGGTAATTAAAAATTTTCCCATAAAATGCCACAAACGGATCCCTGTTAATGGATGACTGTAAATATTGTTATAAAAATATCAACCAAATTTATGTATCATACCAAATATCATCTGATGTCTATGATATAGACCTCAAAAATATCCTTTATCTTTTCTGTATTCTTTTAAATATTCCCATATAATCGGGGTTGTAAATCATTTTTGATGTGTAACTGAGTTCCAAAAGAATGATTTAATCATCTTCATACTCATGAGCTAATTTTTTAATCTTTTTCTGGGATAATAAGACTAATATCTCAATGAAATATTGTCACATCATCAACATACATTTTCGCCAACTCATATACTTCAAATTACTCCTTGATCACCATGAAGAGGGACGATTTATTCAACTGATCTATGGCCACCAAATTAGCCAAAAAACCACTATAGTTATATGGTAAAATTGTGATTAAATCCCTAAATATTTCATTCCATTTCCACTTGGGAATATCCAGAGGATGAAACACACCAATAGTTACATGATTCTCTCCTTTACCTACTAGAAAACCAAACTCCTCACCAAGAATTCTATCACCGTCATTCATATCTCTAGCCCATAAAATTGAATCCTCAAGCTATGGTGCATCTTTAATACTCGCGGGTGTAGTGAAAAAGTGTTATGGGTTCCCTCATACTTCAGTATCAGAATAATAAACCTCCCCTAAAACAGCATCCTTTTTCAACCACTATCTATCCATTCCTCTAGAGCACCACCTTGGCCAACACGATCAAACATCACTTATCACAATGAGTCTTCCCACATAGAATCCCCCACCTTACACATCAAATATAACATGAATTTTATCTAAATTAAAAGGCACAATAATAATATACCCTTGAATATAACTAAAATAAATTTAACTCAATCATTTCTCTTAAAAAATCCCAAGACCCTTAAAAAACAATCATCCTAGGATTCCTTCTCAAAGAATAAACCATGACATTCATTTTTCTCGAGGTGTAGGATATATAAAAACTATAATCCTAATTAAACTCCATCCACCACTAATTCAGAAAATATTTATCATATTGAGAAATGATAATCCTAAAAATATTATGATATGGGAAGACCACGAAATGCTGCCTAATGAGGGAATGCTACAAAAAATTTAGTGAAACCACCACTACATCCAACTCCAGATAATCGGTTACATAGTTAAACTCATGGGGTTGTAAATTCCTATACCCACAAAAGACCACATCCCATTTCTTTATTAAGAAAAATCCCATTCTTATATGGTAATTGCACCAAATTAAATAAAAAATCATATATTTTTCCATTAACTATAGCTAAAGAGCACTGCCCAACTTCCCCTTCATATAACCAATAGATTAATTGAACTTACTAGTTTATAAAACTTCATGTTCATTATTATTCAACAATTTTATTGTAGTTTCACGTCATGATAAATCCTAAAAAATAATCAGATAATAGCCTATAAGACCATTAATGGTTGGAATCTCTTCAACATCCTTGGGTATATAAAAATAAAAAGTGGATTCAATCATCGACGAGTATACATCCCCACCCTTCTATCACAACACAATACTAAATAAATTCACCTACTATGTCCAAAAAATACACATAGAAAATTTTCTATGGAGTTGGTGGGGTCTAAAAACCTACAGGAAATACCTGAAATGATCAACATGCTCCACCTCTGACTTAGAGTAGATTAAGATATCATCGATGAATATAATAGTGAAATGTTCTAGTAACTAATATAACACAGAGTCTATAATACCCAATAACACACTAGTTGTGTTCATGGAATTTAATGAAATGACTAAAAATATAAATTTCCACTACCTAAATCAAAAAGATGTATTCTGGATATCACCATCCGTCATCCTAAACTACTGATATTCAGACCACATATTGATCATAGAAATGAAACATAAATGTATCATTTGGTTGAAGAGATATCCTATCCTCAAAATATGGTAACAGTTCATGAGCATCACATAATTAGTCTCCCAAAACTCTACACACAACCCCATACTACTAGACACCTACTAAGAAAAAAACATTAGAGCACCCCCCATTATACATTGGGCTAGATAAAACACTTCTACATAAGATCATATATATAAATCCTAAAATCATAAACTCAGAACCTACCTTATGGTTATGATCTATCAATATTGGAGAATCAACAAATTTCAATTTTTTCGCAAACTCAACATCATGCTGAAGGTTTGAAATCAAATCTTTTTTGGGGAAACATCTAGAGACTCCCCAACAACCCTATGGACCACCACTATCCTCAAATACACTATCAATAATTAAAAAATTTCCATCAAAATATGACCGACATATACTTATTGACTTCCCACATAAAAACCAAGTCATAAATGAAAACCAATCATTTTCCATCCCTAAATGAAAACACAAATACCATACAAAAGTATTCAGAAGTATTATGCATTGAATATTATAAGTTGGTGATGAGTATATCATTGTATGGATACATATTTATAAATTAAAGATCCATGTTAGACTTATGGTACCCCATCATCAATATACACCCCCCACACACATCATACAATCTATTCTAGAATCTGACAGGTGTAGTTAACCCGAGGAGAATGTGAAGCCTCCATACTACTAGTCTAAGAGAATTGAATTGGGTGGGTTCAGTGATAAAAACCCATTTTATAGAATATTTTATTGATAATAAATCATATAATTTCATCAAATTGTGTTAAATATGTTTAATTAGAAATTATTTGGGATTAGATCATTAATTTGAATATTTGATGAAAATTCCAGTTTTATCCTTTATAGGTCACTGATGTATTTCGAAGATACAATTTGTATATATTTTATTTGAATTTGAAATTTTGTAACAGTGTTCCTAACGTAATTATATACAACCTTTATTCAGGACACTAGATCTAAAGAGTGCATTTGTTTGTTGAAAATGGGACATGAAGTCAAAGATAGGCTGGACTCGCCTGAATGAAGAAACATCGGTATTTCGTCCATAACCCCTTCATATGGGCATGGATTAAGCCCAAATTTGGAGAGGAGATAGAGGAATCATATACACACATTTTATCTTTCTTTAAAGCCATACAATTTACGCGTTGTGTGGTCAAATAGTTGGAGAAAGTTGGCATAAAATATTTGTCCGAGATTCCCCATTCACACTTGAAACCAATTTGAACCTAGCCTCCCCACCACTCTATAAATTGGTGTTTTTCTCATTTAGTGGGGTTGGGACGTGATTTGGGAAGTTGAGGGAAGATGATAAGTGAATACACTCTAATTATCCAACCATTTCAATAAGGGTATCTATTGAAGTAAGGATCTCTTCGACGAAGCCTTCTTCTTCTCCTTCATGTAGTACTGATTTTATTTGTGTAATAAACTTCTTTTTTTTCTTTTTTTTACACTATTTTCTTCTGTTTTGTTTAAATTTATTCTTCTCTTAATCATCCTATTTGGGCTGGAATTCTTGAGTAGAAGCGTTATTGGTTTATACCCATTATAAACCTTTGCACATGCAAAACGCTTCTATGATGATTACACCACCCATGGAAGAGTAGTCTTTTATTAATCGATCTATCTTATACCCTCTTAAATTAATTATTTTGAATAAATGAGATACTTTAATTCACATAATATGATCCCTGAATTGTGTTTTTAAATTACAAGAAACTTAGCAAGAAATTTAACAATTAACACAAAAACACGCGAGGTCGGGATTTTTTGTAAATTGTGAGAGCGTAATCTTAATCGGTAATACAAGACCACACGGGATAAATTCGTAGAGTTCAAATATAATCCCTAAACACAAATCGTCCTCATTTCTAGAATGGATATGTTCTCTAATTAACCACTGACCATAAGCTATCTTTAGAACAACAATCAAAGTAGGGTGCTGCGATTGCATGTTCAGAAGCTAGCCTAGGGTTTAAGTAATTTCATCGTCGTGGTTAAGTTAACTCTCATACGGTTCAAGGGATAAAAAATTAGGGGATCATAATTACGTGTATATTTATTTAAATTATAATTATTAATATGTTAATGAAGAGGTACTGTTAGATCGATTACACCTTTTAAAATAGAATTCTAAAAAAAATTCTTCTTGTTGTGTCATTTTAATCGAAATTCATTTCAAAACTAAAAACAAAAAAAAATACAATCTTCTTACAAAAAACTTCTTCTAGATTCATAAACTATAAAAAAAACCCTAATCCTTTAAAGTAGTGTTTTTATTTCATTCTCTTTTATTTTTTTTATAAAACCTTTAATAAGTTGTTAAATTCACTTCCTCCTTTGAGAGACGACCTTGGTCAGCCACTCTGCTGCACCTAAGTACCCTAAAATCACATTAATCATTTGAGGGAGCCCACGATAGTGCTCTATCAAATTGGCATCATTGCAAGAGAGGCAAGCAATTTATTCAACCATTTAGAGGTATTTCTTTTATTTTTCATTTTATTATTTTCTTCACCTCTCTCTTTCATCTTTACCCTTTCTCAAGTTTTCATATTTTTTCATCCTCTTCTTTTCTTTTTGGACCATCTACTCAACTTCCCATTTTTTTTACTATGTTCCACTTTCCTTCTTATTATATTTCATTGATTGATGACACGAACTAATCCAAAATATCTATTATATCTTGACCCTGAGATTGAACGTATCCTTAGGGCTTGAATCTGATATTCTCAGTCTACGGTAAGTTTGAATATTCAACCAGTTGGTGAATTCCTCTCTTCTGGAAACATAGAAATTTGAAGCAATTAAAATTCAAACATAAAAGAGGAACTAGTGGCTCGAAATAATGGAATTGAACTTAATAGAACCATTCTAGAATTGGATGCACCTGATATTAACTATCAACCAAATTCTATTGCATACTCAAATCTCGAATCAGACTTCGAAATAAAATCTGGGTTAATTCACTTACTTCCAAAGTTTCATGTCCTCTCTGGTGAGGATCCCAATAAACATTTTAAATAATTTAATGTGGTTTGCCCAACCATGAATCCATGAAATGTATCTGAAGATCAAATCAAATTAAGAGCATTCCCATTCTCACTTAATAGAGCTGGGAAAGATTGGATGTTTATTTACAACCCGAAGATGTAACTTGTTGGAACGATTTGAAACGTCTTTCCTTGCCGAGATTTTTTCTAGCATCAAGGACCACTTCCATTCGTAATGAGATATTGGGGATCAAGCAAGCGCAAGGGGAGTCCATGTATGAGTACTGGGAGGGATTCAAGAAGTTTTGTGCAAGCTGCCCACATCACCAAATCAGTGTGCAATTACTCATCCAGTAATTTTATGAAGGACTCACACCTATGGAGAGAAGCATGGTGGATGCTGCAGCTGGAGGAACATTGGTGGAAAAGACACCAGTAGCTGCACGAGCATTGATCGACAAGATGGCCCAAAACTCCCAACAATTTGGTGATAGAGGTACACCACATGTCAGGGGAGTACATTAGGTAAGTCCTTCTTCTCTTGAAAGTCATTTGATTGATACTAAGTTGGAAGAATTGAAGACTATGGTGAGGCAAATTGCTTTGGCACAAAAGACCTCTCTACCGCCTCAATCAAGACCTTGTGGTATTTGCACTGAGACAAGCCACCCAACTGACTATTTCCCACAACTCCAATAATCAAAAGATTATGCAGCAGTGTTCCCTGGGAGACCATATCAACAGAAACAACAACAACAATATCCCTAAAAGAAGTTTGATCCAGCATAAAACCAAGGGTGGACAGATCATTCGGACATGAGGTATGGCTCTGGACAACAACAAAGGCCCCCCTTTTCAACCAATCATCCAGAAGCCTCCACCTTACCAACATGGTTTCCAACAACCCCAATGGAGATTTGAAGATCAAACATCAACAAGTCAGAAATAAGGGAATCTCCAACACAAGGTAGACTCTAACACTGATGATCTATTGAAATAAATTGTTCTTAATCAACAGAATGAGCTAAAGAGTAATGGTTCGGAGGTGAGGAAGTTAAAGACTCAAATGAGCTACATTGACACCGCCCTCCAAGAACTTGTAAGTAAGAATTCCAGAAATATGCCTTCCCAACCCACTCCAAATCCAAAGGGGAATGTTAGTGCCATAACATTGAGAAGTGGGAAGGAAATGAATGATACATCTGTACCTACTATTCCACCTGGATTCACCTCAACTCCGGAGAAGCTGCATTCCATAACAATTGATGATCAATCCAAGGAGAAAGATAAAGGTAAGAAAAAGACTGATGACGTTCCTCCTAAACCCCTTTCTTTTCCAAAGAGGGTTGTTCAAACCAAGAATATGGCTGAAAAAGCAATGAAAAAGAAGGTTTTGGACACATTCAAGCATGTGGAGATCAACATTCCTCTACTTGAAGCCATTAAGAACATTCCAAGGTATGCAAAATTCTTAAAATAACTCTTCACCAATCGAACATGGCACAAGGTAAATAAGAGGATCAACCTTAGAAGGAATGTCTCAGCACTCATTAAACCAACTCTAGCAATGCATACAAAGTGCAAGGATCCCGGGACATTCACCATCCCATGTACCATAGCGGAGTTTAATTACTCTGATGCTCTCTGTGATTTAGGAGCTTCAATAAATGCGAGGTCTCACTCGGTATTCTCTTCCTTGCTGATTGGTGAGTTGAAGACAACAAGAGTAGTGGTGCAATTGGTGAATATAGCTACAACATA
Source organism: Viscum album (assembly GCA_963277665.1). Lineage (NCBI taxonomy): Eukaryota > Viridiplantae > Streptophyta > Magnoliopsida > Santalales > Viscaceae > Viscum > Viscum album. The sequence goes on along the minus strand of OY728163.1, from coordinate 2,138,590,156 downwards.
TCTAGCGGGAGTCCTTGAGGATGTACTTGTCCAGGTAAGAGACATGATCTTTCCAGCAGACTACTATGTGCTTAAAATGGAGGATTATCAGGTAAGTTGTCATACCCCCATTATCTTAGGTAGGGCCTTCCTCGAAACTGCAAAAACTATCATAAATGTCAATGAGGGTACAATTTCCATTGAATTTGGGGATGAAGTTGTGATATTTAATGTTATGGATTCCATGAAGTACCCCTCGGAGGATCATTCTACATTTTTTATCTCCCATTTTGAACCACCAAGTAAAAACACCATGGAACTGGATTGTCCTATGCTTAGGGAGATTATGAGTATTGGTTCTAGTTTGATGTCTTAATGTACTTCCACACCCATTTCTATGTAACAAGACTCTCTAAGATTTGATTTTGAAATGGAATCATATTCTGATTTTGATCATGTGAACTCTGATTATGACATGGCTATAGAGTATGCTGATGGATTTGATTCTTTATTCTATGATTTTGATGATGTATATTCTGATGCCGATGCTCTTTGTGCACATATTTCGGTTCCTTCAATGTCTCCATCCATACTACACCCTCCTTCATTATAACTCAAGCCATTGCCACCAAATCTGAAATACTCATACATGTTGAGTGGTGAGATATTACCTGTTATCATTGCTAACAATCTCCCTTTTGAACATGATGAAAAGATTTTGAATATTTTGAGGGAGAAAATCAGGGTAATTGGGTGGACCTTGGCTGACATTTCAGGTATTATCCCCTCCATTTGAATGCATAGGATTCTCTTGGAGGATGGGGCTAAAATGGTGAGACAGCCACAATGGAGACTCAATCCCACCCTCCTAGAAGATGTTAAAAAAGAAGGTGAGAAATTTCTCGAGGCAGGTATAATCTTTCCCATTTCAAAATTATCAGTGGTTAAGTCCTATTCGGGTTGAGCCGATGAAGAGTGGTGTTTGTAAAGACCCGTAAATTTCAAAGAAATGTTTTTCTTAATTTTGTTTGGAATTTTACAAGAGCGCAGTTTCTGACGGAACCTGATTCCGAGGCCCGGTGTGCCCGGAATCATTTTCTGAAGTTTGGTTCAGGTATGTTCCGTGAACGGACGAGCGGGTTTTTCTAACTTTTGAACCGGTGCCTGGAATCGAATTCTGAGGGCACCGATGAAATCGCAGCGCCGGTATTCGCTTAAAAATTCCTCTTCCAGAGTTGCGTTTTCTCGGGTGTGGTTTTTAATTTTCGGGCTTAAAGTTAAGAAATAAAATAATTATGCGACAACTTTATTTTATTTCACTTAAGCCACATGGAAGCCACTTGAAGCCACTTATTGATGGCTTGAACTGAGTTGAACCGGATAAGATGCTATCCAGAAATATCCTCCCCCCTTGGAAGGATATTTGTGAGGTGGGGCCCGCACGAGCCCCGCCATTTCTTTCTGCTAAGAAACGCACCCGCAAAAACCCGTCTGAATGAAAGTCAAATGACGCGTTTCTTAAAATCTTAACAGACCATTTAATGGGGCAGTTTATTTCGTGAATTTAATGGTCTGTTTCTTTCGTTGAATTAATTCAACGAATTAAGTCAATCGTTTCTTAACCTGTTTTCGTGTGTTGGCATATTAATAAAATAAGACCAACCAAAACCTTTTGGGGGATTACTCGTTGTGACATAATCCTTGTTTCTTCTTCCTCCTTTGCGAAGAACGTGAAGAACACGAAGAACGCGAAGAACGCGAAGAACGCCAAACCCGGAAATCGACGACGCGACGCCGTGATCCGCAACGCCGACAAGGTTCTTCTGCGACGTCTCTTCCTCCGCGACGGATCTTTGATCGACTGCTTAAGGTAAGAGTCTCGGACCTTCCTTTTTTATCTCCTTCGTGGTTCTTAACCAAAAACACGGATTTAATTAATTAAATTAAATCTGCTGTTTCATGGTGTGTTGAGTTTGCCGACTCAACACCGGATTCCGCAATGACGTGATGCCTTCCCGCGACGACGCGACGATCCCCCTCTTCCGCGACGAGCATTCCGCGAAGAACGCTCGCGCGCGACGATCAACGAGGTAGGGATTTATTATTGGAATTACCCCTTTTTATTATTCCCGTCAATGTTTCCTTAAAGAAATTAAAGAACCGAATTGTGAACAATTTTAATCTTATTAAAATTGTTGTTTTCTGTGTGGAATAAAATTCTCCAGTTTGTTTATCTCTAACGCGGAGGGTGTGGGACAAATGAACACGGCCCGATGACCCTCCGCCATTCTTCGTTTTGTGAGGGTTTGACAAGCGACGACGGAACGTGCCGCAATGGATGTTTGACGATCCCGCAGTGAAGAACGAGTCTCGGGAGGAGCAATGGTGCAGACGGGAAGAGAATCGGACCACCGGAACGATCCCGGTGGCCCGCGGAACTCGTCGGCGGCGCCCCAGCGCGCCGCCGGACAAGCCGCCGCGACTCGGCGCAGCGGCGGCGGCACCCGCGGACCCGCGTCCGCGCGGGTCCGGTTCCCTAGGACGCGGCTGAAGCCGTGTCCCGACTCAGCGCGGCCCCACGCGGGGGGCCGCGGCACCACCAGGCCGCGGGGGCGGCGCCCCGCGTGCCTCGGCCGAACCGGGCCTGGCCGGTACGACCGGCCGGGCCGTGCCCTGGCCGGACCGGGTCGGGTGGACCCGGTTCGGCCGACTCCCGGGGGGGTCGGGCCGGGTCGGCCCGGGCCCGTACCCCCCCCGTCTTCGGACGGTCTTCGTTCAAACGCCCGTAACTTGAGCTACGAGCCTCCAAACGACTCGCCGTCAGCGGCAACGAGATCCTTGGATCGAGACGGTCTTTTCGTTATATTGCAATCAAGGTTTCGGAATACTTTGATTTCAGCCGGATTGGATCGTACACGAAACCAACCGGGCCCTCAGAGCGGAAACGCTCATAACTTGAGCTACGGACGTCCGATTGACGTGCCGTCAGCTTTGTTGTTTTCCTCTAAGTGAGACAGATCTTTTGGAATACTCCGCCCGAGGTTTGGACGTAGGTGGAGTGCGGTCGGGTTGGTTTTGCCTTAAAAACCAACCGGGCCCCTGGGACGAAAATGCCAATAACTCTCAGACCGGGCGTCCGATTGACGCGCCGTCTGCGACGTTGAGTTCCTGTTGACGATACAGAACTTTTGGATACATCAACTTCAGACTTTGTGTCAGTTGATGTATCAGCCTCTCGGCTCGTGGAGCGGACCCTCCCGAACGAGCTTGCTATGTGTGGGAACCCAAGGCTGGCTGCGACTGCTACTTCGACAGCGACGACTGTGCCGAGATCCTCCGTGGACTCCGACGACGACAGTGAAGAGATCCTCCGTGGACTCCGACGACGACCATGCAGAGATCCTCAGTGGACTGTGGCGACGACTGTGCAGAGATCCTCAGTGGACTGCGACGACTACTGCACTCAGCGATCCTCCGTGGATCATTGCTACAGGTCCTGTGTGGGCCCGGTCCTCTATGGGCCCGATCCTGTGTGGATCCGATCCTGTGTGGGTTCGCGCTCTGCGGTTCTGTGTGAGCCAGCGCCTACAGGTCCTGTGTGGGCCCGATCCTATGTGGGTCATTGCGGAGGTTAGTTAACTATCGATCCTTCGTGGGTCCAACGACATAGATGGATCAGTGATCATCTTTATCGTCATCCGAAGAAGTATACCTGTATGAGCTGAATCTTGTGTTACTCTCCTTTGTGGATTGTGTTGAGCTATCCTGTGTGGATTTACTTTTTACTCTCCCTTGTGGATTGTGTTGAGCTATCCTGTGTGGATTTACTATTTACTCTCCTTTGTAGATTGTGTTGAGCAATCCTGTGTGGGTATACGTTTTCTTTCCTGTGTTGACTGGGTTGTGCTTGGGCTCGGACGTTGGAGCCGAATGAGAATTGATGACCTAGGTATATGTATGGGCATATACCTAAGCCGTGTTAGATGTTACTTCGTGATTGTATCTCTCCTTTGTGTATTATCCTTTGTGTATTTCGGGAGACCTTCGGAAGTCTCGGGGTCCCTACTGAGTAGCATATACTCACCCCTGCACGGGCTTTTCCCACACTATGTTGTGTTGGTTGCAGACGACGGACAGCGCTGATCGTGGTGGAGGCGTGCGGAGCAGGACGGTACCTGGAGGTGGACCACTGGGCGGGACGTACTCGGAGCGGTCAGGTGGACCCGAGGGGCAGTGGAGGCTATCTGTACCCACCGTTCAGGTGGGATTTCCAGTGGACGGCTCGAAGCTTCAGTTTTCCCTTTCAGTTGCTGTTTTTCCTTTCAGTTGTACTTTACTGTTGGGCTTTTATTTCCGGCCCCTTTTTACTTTCAGCACGTCTTGTACAGTTTTTACTTTGTGTTTAATTTTCTGCTTGCTTACTCTGTGGTGCTTATTTACTTTTCAAAGGCAATGCCTTCCCTTTTTGTTGGGATTTACTCCTTGGTGCTTGTCGCCAGCCCCTGGCCTATGGAAGGCGGGCTTGGGGTAGTCACAGCACGGGCACCGAGGGCGGGTCGTGACAAATTGGTATCAGATGGGTCGCTTCTACCGCAGAATCTGATATTTCTTCTATGTGAAGCAATAGTGTTTAGCGTATTGAGTATGGTTATCAGTCCAGGGAGTCTAGTGTTGGTGCGGCGGCCGACGTATCCATACACCAGGACCCTGACTTCTGATTTCCGACTTAATGCACGAAAACATTGATTGCATGTGTGTTTCAAGTTTTCATCGTGATCACTTGTGTCAGCTCACCAGGTATACTTTTCTGACCGTGGCGCTCTTGTTTACTTTTCAGGATGGCACGACGACAACAGCCAGCTAGGGTTCCTAGAGTAGAGCGCGATGACAGCCCGCCGAGCGACGAGTCCTCAGTACAGGACCTGTTGACAGCAGAGGTACTGGCGGTACCTTTACCCGCCGAGCCCCCGATGCTTCCAGCACTGGCAGCTGACGACGCATGACGCCTAGGAGCTCTTCACGAGTTCCAGCGCCAGCGACCACCCAGGTTTCGTGGGGAGTCGGACCCCCAGGCAGCCAAGGACTGGCTGGAGGCAGTCGTCCGAGTTATCAGGCTAGTGAGGACACCAACAGACCTCATGGTGATCCTCGCGGCGAGCCTACTGCACGCAGCAGCAGGGCGGTGGTGGTGCCTAATGCTCCAGGTACACGATGAGGCCTCCCACGTCTGGATGGACTTCGAGAGCCTCTTCCGCTCAGAGTTCGTCCCGGCCACCCTCCTTGGGGTGCGCATCCAGGAGCTTCTTCAACTGCGGCAGGGCAGCTTGATGGTCGCCCAGTACGCGGCGAGGTTCACCGACCTATCTCGCTACTCGACAGACATGGTACGGGACCCCTTCTTCCAGGCCCGGAACTTCGAGTAGGGATTGAGACACGAGATCAGGGCATCGCTGATCTCCCTTAGCATCCCGACCCAGGCGGGAGTGCTAGAGCGAGCCCTTCTGATCGAGAGCTTCCTGGCTGAGTCCACAGCGAGACCTGCCGTAGGGCGGCAGATAGTGGAGTCTTCGGCAGCAGGTAGCCGACGGATGACTCAGGGTTCCAGGCAGACCAGGCCTTCTGGCAGACGACCGCAGGACACTGGCTCAGCGGTGCGGGGCAAACAGTGCGGAGCCAGCCTTCCGAGAGGCAGACAGTGCTACGAGTGCGGCGGGCAGGGCCACATGGCTCGTGACTGCCCGACCCGTCGTACCGAGGGGCATCAGACGGTGGAGGGACCACCCAGGCAGAGGCAGAGGGTTGACCGTGGCGGTCCACAGGGAGGAGGCAGACGAGGAAGAGGAGTTGGCCGAGTAGCAGGTGGTGGGCGACGCTTTGAGGCTCTGCCACCACCACCACCAGGAGGCCCGCCCCGACCTCAGGGAGCCGGCGGGCAGAGACAGTCACCACTGCAGGCAGCGGAGGCCTACGACCACGGCGCGCCAGAGATGATTCTAGGTACGATCTGTGTCTATTCCACCCTTGCTGCAGTTCTGATAGACAGAGGTGCGAGTCACTCTTTCATAGCCACTGCCCTTGTTCGGAGCTCGGAGATTCCGACGGAGCCGTTGGCTCGATCCTTATGGCTAGAGAATCCTACGGGAGCATACTCGACGATTATGCACTGGTACCGGCAGTGTGAGCTTACTCTATGAGGCGAGAGCTTCTGCTGGGATCTTCTTGTAGCGGCATCGAGGCCTTACGACGTCATCTTGGGCATGGATTGGTTATCTACGGTCCATGCTCAGATTGACTGCATTAGGCGCAAGGTGTGATGTGTGCGCACCGACAGGAGTAGGTTCACCTTTGCTGGCGAGAAGGGAGCCTTTGCAGCATAGGATGGACTCATGTAGAGGAGAGGTCAGCCCATCACTCATCAGTTGGCTAGCCTCATCCTGGGAGCAGTCGACGTGCGGAGTCCCAGTTTTCCTGCAGTGGTGGATCAGTACGCGGACGTCTTTCCCGACAACGTTCCAGGACTACCTCCTCACAGAGAGGTAAACTTTTATATTGACCTGTACCCCGGGACAACCCCGATATCCACTCCAGCATATCGGATGGCCCCCGCTGAGCTTCGAGAGCTGCGGGTACAGTTGGAGGACTTGCAGGGCAAGGGGTTCATCCGACCCAGTGTTTCACCCTGGGCTTCCCCGATATTGTTCGCCAAGAAGGCGGACGGGATCTTGCGACTGTGTGTCGATTATCGTCGCCTGAACCAGGTGACAGTGAGGAACAAGTATCCGCTACCCAGGATTGATGACCTCTTCTATCAGCTCAAGGGGGCACGGTGGTTCTCGGAGATATACCTCAGGTCAGGCTATCATCAGATCAGAGTTCGAGATGAGGATGTGGAGAAGACGGCCTTCAGATGTCGGTATGGACACTATGAGTTCTTGGTTATGCCTTTCGGCATAACCAATGCTCCAGCAGTGTTCATGAGCCTCATGAACAGGATCTTCCAGCCATACCTCGATCGATTTGTCGTAGTCTTCATCGACGACATCTTGGTGTACTCGACCACGGAGGAGGAGCACGCCTACCACATGCGTGTTGTACTAGACACACTCCGAGAGCACTAGCTTTATGGAAAGCTCTCGAAGTGTCAGTTCTGGTTACGAGAGGTCCATTTCATGGGGCACGTCATTTTTGAGGCGGGAGTTGCATTGGATCCCACAAAGATCGAGGCAGTGCTAGCTTGGGGGACACCCAAGAGCGTGACAGAGGTGCAGATTTTCTTGGGCCTAGCCGGTTACTATCAGAGATTTGTGCCAGACATCTCCAGAGTTACGGCCCCACTTTCAGCGATGAAGAAGAATGGGAAACCCTTTATGTGGTCAGATAGATGTCAGCAGAGCTTCCAGGAGCTGAGGCAGAGGTTGACCAGCGCACCTATCTTGAGGTTTCCTGAGGAGGGAGTTGGATACGTAGTCTACTGCGATGCATCAGGGACCGGACTCGGGTGTGTCCGGATGCAGGAGCGTGCCGTGATTGCCTACAGATCACGTCAGTTGAGGGCGTATGAGTAGAACTATGCTACCCATGACATGGAGTTGGCAGTAGTGGTCTTCGCCCTGATGACATGGCGGCACTATCTTGATGGGCGAGCGCTTCACAGTCTTTTCTGACCACCAGAGTCTTAGGTACATCTTCTCTCAAAAGGACATGAACCTAAGACAGCGGCGATGGCTCGAGTTCCTCCAGGACTATGATTTTGAGATAGTCTATACTCCTGGGAAGGGGAACGTGGTAGCTGATGCCCTTAGAAAGAGGATGGGAATCCAGCTGCTTGACGAGGCGACAGAGGAGCTAGCCGCCTTGTAGATATCCTTCATGGATAGAGACGGAGCAGCCTTCCTTCAGTCTCTCACAGACTCTCCTCCACTTCTACAGTGGGTTAGAGAGGTACAGCGTGGGGACACTGACTGTGAGACACGGCGTGCACAGATATCCTCGGGATAGGCACATGATGGTTTCTCCCTTGGAGTAGAGCACGATGTCCTTTTCAGAGGACGTATCATGGTACTAGTCGCTTTACGAGCGGAGGTGCTGAGAGAGTTCCACACTTATCCTTTGGCGGTACATCCTGGAGTGGCGAAGATGTACCAGGATCTCAGACGACAGCACTGGTGGCCGGGCATGAATAAGGCTGTGGCAGAGTTCGTTTCACGGTGCCTCACCTTCCAGCAGGTGAAGGCAGAGCATCAGGTACCAGCAGGCTTGGTACAACCCTTGGAGGTCCCGGAGTGGAAGTGGGACGGGATATCTATGGACTTCGTGACTGGACTTCCACGCACTTTTAGAGGTCACGACTCCATTTGGTTGAATGTTGACCGACTCACCAAGTCAGCACACTTCTTACCCATCCGAGAGCAGGGCTTAGTGGAGAGCTTGGGGCGTCTCTACGTTCAAGAGATTGTACGGCTTCACGGTGTGCCATCGACTATCGTCTCCGATCGGGACGCTCGCTTTACTTCCAGGCATTGGAAGGGGTTGTAGGAGGCGTTCGGGACGCGGCTACGTCTGAGAACCGCCTTTCACCCACAGATGGATGGTCAGACGGAGAGAACCATTCAGACTCTCGAGGACATGCTCCGTGCATGTGTCCTCGACTTTGGTCGCAGCTGGGAGGACCACCTACCCTTGGTGGAGTTCACATACAACAACAGCTACCACTCCACCATCAGGATGGCACCCTATGAGGTGTTGTACGGCAGGACTTACAGATCTCCTTTGTGTTGGACAGGCCCTGGGGAGTCAGCACTTGTGGGACCAGAGATGGTCCGGGCCACGACAGAGATGGTCCAGGTCATCCAGAAGCGGATGAGGACATCACATAGCCGGCATAAGTCATATGCTGACAGGAGGCGGAGGCCACTAGAGTTCGAGGATGGCGACCACGTCATCTTGCGTGTCTCACCTCGACGTGGTTTGCGAAGATTTGGCCGAGGCGGCAAGTTGTCTCCACGCTTCATCGGTCCTTTCTAGGTCCTCAGCAAGATTAGCGAGGTGGATTATCGCCTGGCTCTACCACCTCAGTTGCACCGGGTGCACGACGTCTTCCACGTATCCCAGCTGAGGAGCTACGTGCACGACCTGACGCACATCATTGACTATGGGGAGCTAGACGTGGATGATGGGGCGACTTTTGCGGAGGTCCCAGTGGAGATAAAGGATCGACAGGAGTGGGTCCTACGTGGGCGATCGATTCCACTTGTGCGCGTCAGATGGCAGCACGGGAACCTCCAGGAGAGCACTTGGGAGCGGGAGGCTCAGATGCGTGCTCAGTACCCACATTTTTTTCCCTAGTTTATAATGTATCTTTACGGGGATGTAAAGTCATGAGGTGGGAGTAATTTAAAGACCCTTAAATTTCAAGGAAATTTTTTTCTTAATTTTCTTTGGAACATTACAAGAGCGCAGTTTTTGACGGCTCCTGATTCTGAGGCCCAGTGTGCCCGAAATCATTTTCCGAAGTTTGGCACGGGTATGTTCAGTGAACGGACGAGCAGGATTTTCTAACTTTTGAACCGGTGCCCGGAATCGAATTCTGAGGGCACCGATGAAATCACAGCGCCAGTATTCACTTAGAAACACCTCTTCCAGAGTTGCGTTTTCTCGGGTGTGGTTTTTAATTTTTGGGCTTAAAGTTAAGAAATAAAATAATTTTGCAACAACTTTATTTTATTTCACTTAAGCCCCTTGGAAGCCACTTGAAGCCACTTATTGATGGCTTGAACTGAGTTGAACCAGATAGGATGATATCTAGAAATATCCTACCCACATGGTAGGATATTTGTGAGGTGGGCCCGCATGAGTCCCACCGTTTCATACCGCTAAGAAACGCACCCGTGAAAACCCGTCTTAATGAAAGTAAACTGACGCGTTTCTTAAAATCTTAACAGACCATTTAATTGGGCGGTTTATTTCGTGAATTAAATGGGCTGTTTCATTCGTTGAATTAATTCAATGAATTAATTCAATCGTTTATTAAACTGTTTTCGCGTGTTGGCATATTAATAATATAAGACCAACCAAAACCTTTTGGGGGATTACTCGTTGAGACATAATCCTTGTTTCTTCTTCCTCCTTCGCGAAGAACGTGAAGAACATGAAGAATGCGAAAAACGTGAAGAACTCCGAACCCGGAAATCGACGACGCGACGCCGAAAACTTTCTTCTGCGACGTCTCTTCCTCTGTGACGGATCTTTGATCGAGCTGCTTGAGGTAAGAGTCTCGGACCTTCCTTTTTTATCACCTTCGTGGTTCTTAACCAAAATCACGGATTTAATTAATTAAATTAAATCTGTTGTTTCATGGTGCGTTGAGTTCGCCGACTCAACGCCGGATTCCGCAACGACGCGACGCCTTCCCGCGACGATGCGACGATCCCCCTCTTCCGCGACGAGCTTTCCGCGAAGAACGCCCGCGCACGACGATCGATGAGGTAGGGATTTATTATGGGAATTACCCCTTTTTATTATTCCCGTCAATGTTTCTTTAAAGAAATTAAAGAACAAAATTGTGAACAATTCTAATCTTATTAAAATTTTTGTTTGCTGTGTGGAATAAAATTCTCCCGTTTGTTTATCTCTAACGCGGAGGGTGCGGGCCAAATGAACACGGCCCGACGACCCTCCGACGTTCTTCGTTTTGTGCGGGTTTGACAGGCAACGACGGAACGTGCCGCTACAGATTTTTGACGATCCCGCAGTGAAGAACGAGTCCTGGGAGGAGCAATGGCACAGACGAGAAGAGAATCGGACCACCGGAACGATCCCGGTGGCCAGCGGAACTCGCCGGCGGCGCAGGTCGACGGCGCGGCGGCGCCGACCGCCGGGAGCGGCGGCGCACCGGTGCCCCGCCGAACAGGCCGCCGCGACTCAGCGCGGCGGCGGTGGCACCTGTAGACCCGTGTCCGCGTGGGTACGGTGCCCTTGGACGCGGCTAAAGCCGCGTCCCGACTCAGCGCGGCCCCACGCAGGGGGCCGCCGCACCACCAGGCCGCGGGGGCGGCGCCCCGCGTGGCTCGGCCGTTCGGCCGCTCTATCGAACCGGGCCAGGCCAGTCCAACCGAATGGGCCGTGCCCTGGCCGGACCAGACCGGGTCGGGTCGACCCGGTTCGGCCGACTCCCGGGGGGGTCGGGCCGGGTCGGCCCGGGCCCGTACCCCCCGTCTTCGGACGGTCTTCGTTCAAACGCCCGTAACATGAGCTACGTGCCTCCAAATGACTCGCCGTCAGCGGCAACGAGATCCTTGGATCGAGACGGTCGTTTCGGTATATCTCACTAAAGGTTTCGGAATACTTTGAGTTCGGCCGGGTTGGTTCGTACACGAAACCAACCGGCCCCTCAGAGCGGAAACGCTCATAACTTGAGCTACGGACGTCCGATTGACGTGCCGTCAGCTTTGTTGTTTTCCTCTAAGTGAGAAGGATCTTTTGGCATACTCCGCCCGAGGTTTGGAAGCAGGTGGAGTGAGGTCGGTTTGGATTTTCCTTAAAAACCAACCGGGACCCTGGGACGAAAATGGAAATAACTCTCAGATCGGGCGTCCCATTGACGCGCCGTCTGCGACGTTGAGTTCCTGTTGACGATACGGAACTTTTGGATACATCAACTTTGGACATTATGCCAGTTGATGTATCAGCCTCTCGGATCGTGGAGCGGACCCTCCCGAACGAGCTTGCTATGTGCGGGAACCCTAGGCTGGCTGCGACTGCTACTTCGACAACGACGACTGTGCAGAGATCCTCCGTGGACTCCGACGACGACCGTGCAGAGATCCTCTGTGGACTTCGACGACGACCGTGCAGAGATCCTCAGTGGACTGCGGTGACGACTGTGCAGAGTTCCTCAGTGGACTGCGATGACAACTGCACTCAGCGATCCTCCGTGGATCAGTGCTACAGGTCCAGTGTGGGCCCGGTCCTGTGTGGGCCCGATCCTGTGTGGGTCCGATCCTGTGTGGGTCTACGCTCAGCGGTTCTGTGTGAGCCAGCACCTACAGGTCCTGTGTGGGCCCGATCCTATGTGGGTCATTGCGGGGGTTAGTTACCTATCGATCCTTCGTGGGTCCATCGTCTTAGATGGATCAGTGATCATCTTTATCGTCATCCGAAGATGTATACCCGTGTGAGCTGAATCTTGTGTTACTCTCCATTGTGGATTGTGTTGAGCTATCCTGTGTGGATTTACTATTTACTCGCCTTTGTGGATTGTGTTGAGCTATCCTGTGTGGATTTACTATTTACTCTCCTTTGTGGATTGTATTGAGCTATCCTGTGTGGGTATACGTTTTCTTTCCTGTGTGGACTGGGTTGTGCTTGGGCTCAGACGTTGGAGCCGAGCGGGAATTGATGACATAGGTATATGTATGGGCATATACCTAAGCTGTGTCAGATGTTACTTCGTGATTGTATCTCTTCTTTGTGGATTATCCTTTGTGGATTTCGGGATACCTTCGGGGGTCTCGGGTCCCTACTGAGTAGCATATACTCACCCCTGCACGGGCTTTTCCCGCACTACGTTGTGTTGGTTGCAGACGACGGACAGTGCTGATCGTGGTGGAGGCGTGTAGAGCAGGACGGTACCTGGAGGTGGACCACTAGGCGGGACGTACTCAGAGCGGTCAGGTGGACCCGAGGAGTAGTGTAGGCTATATGTACCCACCCTTCGAGTGGGATTTCCAGAGGACAGCTCGACGCTTCAGTTTTCCCTTTCAGTTGCTGTTTTTCCTTTCAGTTGTACATTATTGTTGAGCTTGTATTTCCGGCCCCTTTTTACTTTCAGCACAGCTTGTACAGTTTTTACATAGTGTTTACTTTTCCGCTTTCTTACTCTGTGGTGCTTATTTACTTTTCAAAAGCAATACCTTCCCTTTTTGTTGGGATTTACGCCTTGGTGCTAGTCGCCAGCCCCTGGCCTATGGAAGGTGGGATTGGGGTAGTCACGGCATGGGCCCCGAGGGCGGGTCGTGACAGTGTAACTGTTGTTAAAAATGAGAAAGATGAGTTAGTTCCAATGAGGGTGAAAAACAGTTGGCGTGTGTGTATTGATTATAGGAAACTAAATCATTCCACTCGCAAGGACCATTTCCCCCTACTGTTTATTGATCAGATTCTTGAAAGGCAAGCTGGGAAGACACACTATTGTTTCATGGATGGATTTTCTAGATATTTTCAGGTTCCTATAGCTCCGGAGGACCAGGAGAGGACGACATTCACCTTCCCATTCGGTACCTTTGCTTACCGAAGGATTCCATTCGGACATTGCAATTCCCCAGGTACCTTCCATAAATGAAGGGTGAGTATTTTTTTATTTTATTGAGACTTGCATGGAGGTATTTATGGATGATTTTATAGTTTATGTATCTTCATTTGATGAATGTCTAAGTAGTTTGGGAAAGGTGTTGAATCATTTTATTGAGAAGAATCTGGTCCTGAACTTTGAAAAGTGTCATTTTATGGTAGAGCATGGCAATGACTTAGGGCATGTATTGTCAAAACATGGGATAAGGGTTGATAGATCTAAGGTAGACATTATTTCATCCTTACCCTATCCATCATGTGTGTGTGATTTTAGATCATTCCTAGGGCATACATGATTTTATCGGGGCTTCATCGAAGATTTTAGAAAGATCGCTCTTCCTATGTCACGATTACTTCAAAAAGATTCTGATTTTGTGTTTGAAGATTCTTGTAGGACTTCCTTTGATGAGATAATGAAGTGTCTGACCACTCCACCTATCATACAGCCCCCACAGTGGGAGATTCTTTTTGAGCTTATGTGTGATGCCTCCAACTTCGCGGTTGGAGCGGTCTTATCTCAGCGGGTGGAGGGACGTTCACATGTGATCACCTATGTATCGAGGACACTGGATTCAGCCCAATAAAATTACAAAACCACAGAAAAGGATTTTCTTGTTGTCATATTTTCTTTAGATAAATTCTGTTCATAATATTGGGCTCTAAAGTAGTTGTTTTTTCTGACCATGCAGCTTTGAGGTACCTCCTAATGAAGCCAGATACAAAGCCACGACTTATCCGTTGGATGATCCTTCTTCAGAAATTTGATATTGAGATAAAGGACAAGAAGGGATCAGATAATTTGGTGGCAGACCACATGAGTAGGCTTACTCACACACTAGAGGATGACACCTTGGACCAGGTACCACTTCGGGACACTTTCCCCGACGAGCATCTTTATTCCATCTCAGGTACGCATCCTGGGTATGCTGATTTAGTTGATTACATTATTTCCTCTGAAATACCAGCATATTTGAAGAATCATCAAGTCCAAAAATTAAAAAGTGAGTCTAGGTATTATGTGTGGGATTATCCTTACCTCTGGCGCATGTGTAGTGACCAAGTCATTAGGAGGTGTGTTCCCGACCATGAGTTTGAGTCTGTTTTTGATTTCTGTCATACACTTGCTTGTGGTGGACACTTTGGAACCCAACAGATGGCTAGGAAGGTTTTGGACTCTGGATTATATTGGCCTAGCTTATTCCATGATGCCCATGTGTTTTGTATGTCATGCTCTTGTTTCCAACACACTGGGAACATTTCTAAGAGAAATGAGATTCCCCAACAACCCATATTATTCTGTGAGATTTTTGATGTGTGGGGCATTGATTTTATGGGTCATTTTCCTAGTTCATTTAAATTTTTTTACATTTTGGTTGCTGTTGAATATGTGAGTAAATGGGTGGAGGCTAAGTCCACTAGGACTTATGATTCTCATGTTGTTGTGGACTTTGTCAAAGCACAGATTTTTTGCAGGGTTGGAGTACCAAAGGCCATCATCAGTGACCAAGGGACAAACTTTTGCAAATGGAATTTTTCATCCCTCATTCGAAAGTATGGGGTGACACACAAAACATCAATACCATACCAACCCCAAACAAATGGCCAGGTTGAGGTTTCAAATCGTGAGTTGAAACAAATTTTGGTGAAAACTGTGCAGCCAAATAGGAAGGATTGGAGAAAGTGCTTTGATGATGCTTTGTGGGCTTATAGGACAACATACAAGACCCACATTGGTATGTCCCCATTTTGGATTGTGTTTGGGAAAACATGTCATCTCCCAGTGGAAGTCGAGCATCGGGCATATTGGGCTATAAAGAAATGCAACATGGATTTGGCCCAAGCTGGAATTTATAGGAAGTTGCAAATTCAAGAGCATGAAGAGATTAAAATGTCATCATATGAGAAGTCAAGGCTCTACAAGGAAATATGAAAATCATCTCATGAAAAAATGATCCAACAAAGGGATTTTCATGTTGGGGAGAAAGTCCTTCTCTACAGTTCACAACTGAAGCTGATGCCTGGTAAGTTGCATTCCATATGGTTAGGTCCTTATATTGTATCTAATGTTTTTACATATGGTGCAGTGGAGATCACACAAGAGGACACTGGAAAGAGCTTTACAGTCAATGGTAAACATTTTAAGAGATACATTGAGGGACTTCCTACTGATTCAGTGGATTTTATCACACTGCATGACCCCATCATCACTTGATCACATCAGGATGTTCCTAACCCTTTCCCTTTTATATTATTTTTCCTATTTAAAAATTTTGCATTTCATGTGCATAAATCATCTCATGGGTTCACATTGAGGAAAATGAGATATTTTAAGTGTGGGGGAGTAAGGAAACTTTTATTTTAGTAATTTAAATTGTTTTCCTATTTAAAAAAACCAAAAAAAAAATTTGTGTGTTTTTCAAATTTTGTCTGTGTATATTACAATTTTCTGTGTTTTTTTTGAAAATTTTGAGCTAAAATGATTCTCATCACCATTTTGAAATCCACATCAATAAGTTGAATAGTTGTACCCTTGAAAAAAAGCTTAAATTAATGCTGAAATGAATTTGTTTCATGTAAAAATATTTATTAATTTCATGGAAAGTACACCGTATTTTGAATCCCATACCATATCTCACAATCTTTATATTGAAAGCTGTGCCTTTTTTGGACCATTCATGACAAGTGAAGTTGTGCCATTTCTCGAGCATCTAATTAAGGTGGAAAGTTGTGCCCATCTAAAGCTTTCAAGAAAATCATGTTTGAGAAGATTGAAATTTTTGATGCTGAAAGGAAGAATGGTGTAAACCTTTCTTGACTTTTCATGATGATGGAGCTGAATTGATTCAATGGGGATTAATGAGGAGAACATATTTATGTGAAAATTTTATTAATGCAATTTTTTCTTCAAAAAGAGTCATGCCCTCCTTATTCAGCCTCATAATTTTTCACATCTAAATCCTACCAACCGAAATCCACAAAACAAACCTGAAAAGTCCTCATGATAAAAATATGTCCTTGACTCACGTCGGGTGGCGATGTAGGAATCTATCAGTCCTAAGGTGACCCTGTATGAGTTTGGATGAGAAAGAAATTGCAAAGAAATTGATATTTGAGTGATGAGAGAAAAATCAAGTGAGGTAAGTGCTTTGTGAATGGGAGGATAAATGAAGTGGAAATATGTTGAATGATATAAACGAAGAACTTGAAATAATGGTTTATTATGAGGCATGATAACTTTTTTTTTTATTGTGTAATTTTTTGATCTCAGGGATATGTGTTTTAAAATTGGTTTTGATTTGATATTTATGTATATTTGATATGAGGTTTTTCTCAAGAGTGCAAAAGGGTAAGTGTGTGGGAGTTGATAAAACACTATTTATTGAATCTTTTATTGATAATAAATGATATAAGTTTCTCACATTGTGTTAAATATGTTTAATTAGAACGTATTTTGGATTAGATCATTAATTTGAATATTTGATGAAAATTCCAGTTTTACCCTTGATAGTTCACTACAGTATTTCAAAGATACATATTTTAATATTTTTTATTTTAATTTGAAATTTTGTCAAAGTTTTACTAACTTAATTATCTACAACTATTATTCAGGAGACTAGAGCTAAAGAGTGCATTTGGTTGTTGAAAATGGTCCATGAAATCAAAGTTGGGCCGGACATGCCAAAATGAAAAAGCTTATGTATTTAGGCCATAACTCCTTAATATGGGCCTAACATAAGCCCAAGTTTGGAGAGGAGATATATCACCCATATCCTCAAATTTTATCTTTCTTTAAGGCCGGACAATTCACGCGTTTATGTGGTCAAATGAGCAGTGCAAGTTGGCCTAAAATATTTGTCTGAGATTCCCCATTCACACTTGAAACCACATTGAACCTAGCCTCCCCATCACTCTATAAATTGGTGTTTTTCTAATTTAGTGGGGTTGGGACGTGATTTGGGAAGTTTTGGGCAGAGGAGAAGTGAATCCACTCCAATTCTCCAACCATTTCAATAAGGGTATCTCTTGAAGCAAGGATCCCTTCGACGAAGCCTTCTTCTTCTCCTTCATGTTGTAATGATTTTGTTTGTGTAATAAACTTCTTTGTTCAGCTTTTACTTCTTATCTTTTCTTCTGTTTTGTTTAAATATCTTCTTCTCTTAATCTTCCTATTTGGGTTGTAATTATTGAGTAGAAGCGTTATCGGGTTATACCCATTATAAACCTTTGCACATGGAAAACACTTCTACAATGATTACACCACCCATGTAAGAGTAGTCTTTTAGTAATCGATCTATATTCTACCCTCATCATTTAATTATTTTGAATCAATGAGATAATGTAATTCACATAATATGATACATGAATTGTGTTTTAAAATTACAAGAAACTAAGCAAGAAATTGAACAATTAAAACAAAAACACGCGAGGTCGGGATTTTGTGTAAATTGTGAGAGCGTAATCTTAATCGGTAGTACAAGACCACACGGGATAAATTTGTAGAGTTCAAATATAATCCCTAAACACAATTCATCCTCATTTCCAGAATGGATATGTTCTCTAATTAACCACTGACCATAAGCTATCCTTATAATAACAATCAAAGTAGGGTGCTGTGATTGCGTGTTCCGAAGCTGGCCTAGGGTTTAAATAATTTCATCTTTGTGGTTAAGTTAATTCTCATACGGTTCGAGAGATAAAAAATTAGGGGATCATTATTAAGTGGATATTTATTTAAATGATAATTATTAATAATTTAATGAAGTGGTAGAGTTATATCGATTACGCCTTTTAAAATAGATTTCTAAAAAAACATCTTCTTGTTGTGTCATTTTAATCGAAATTCATTTCAAAACTAAAAAATAAAATATACAATCTTCTTCCAGCAAACATCTTCTAGATTCATAAACTATAAAAAAACCCCAATCCTTTTATGTAGTGTTTTTATTTTATTCTCTTTTATTTTATTTTTAGAATACCTTTAATAAGTTGTTAAATTCACTTCCTCCTTTGAGAGACGACCTTGGTCATCCACTCTACTACACCTAAGTACCCCAAAATCACCTTATTCATTTGAGGGCACCCACGACAGCGTTCTATCATACATCCATGGAATTTGAATCTCTTGATTCAAATAGGGTATAAATATGTGTAAAAATAAAATCCATTGAACCCATAAAAATATATGGTCCCCTAGAACATTCTCCTCCATTGTGTACACCTGACCATGCTTAGGTCCTCTTCCTCTATACATACATCCAAATCCACAATCATCCGCAATTTGGTTTCCCTGAATAGGGGGAATATCCTAAAGATGGACTCTTCCTCCACCATCTCCCCTAAATGGAGAATACACATATTTTCCTAGAAACAATAAAGGACTCACTATAATCTAATGATGATTCAAGTGCTGAACCTATCCACCTATACCTAAATGATATCCTAGAACTACTAGGTAGTGGTTTTGGAGATGTCCATGAACCCCAAAATTCAATCACACTGGATTAATATCTCCAAGAAAATCAGGGAAACAAAATTCCCAAGATGGTCTGAATAGAAGTTGTTGAGGTCAACTCTCCATTGGTCAGAATATAAAATGTCTTGGTTCATGATTCCTTCCAAAGACGAACCTACTCTTCAAGGAACTTCGTTGATTCACCTCTTATGTAATTCCTTCTCATTAGTGTATCTGCTCAATCACCTCAGCCTTCTTTTAAAATGAGTTACTATACGTCGGGTAGAAGTGTGGAGTTCCTCCTCACGATTTCTATCATGAGAGTCCTCATCTGGAAAAATATATAGGAAAAATTTTACAAGGTCCTTAAACCTAATTCACTATACCGATACTAAAAAATTCCCCTTATGAAGAGAAAGAAGCTCATTCTTCTTCACCACCTACATGGTCGATGAATAGAACTTTGGAAAAAACACTTTATAAAATTAAACTATGAAAACAACAATCCATCTACTCACCTAGATACTGTTTGCACTGATAACAAGAATATCTCCTCATCTAAATAACTACCAACGGGTCGTAATTTCTCCTTGGGGCCTCGGTCAAACTATAAGAGATTTCAATCTCCTCTAGCCAGAACTTTATATCGATATGTGATAATTTTCCCACATAATCCCCCAATATTTTTATTGAATATTTTTTCAAACCCCTATACCAATCCTAATACTCCACTACCAGATCAATACTATGACAATATACTATATTATAATACTTAATATGAACTTCCCGAGTGACTCGTATACAATGAGTATAATCCATAGTTAAAATAGATGTTGTATTTTCCCATGCCTAGGTAGTATGGAATTCTATTATGATTAATTCAATTCATTTTTTCATCATAACATTCCTAAAAGAACCCAATTCAAATATTATCACAATTCATCACGACACTTATACCACTCATTTTACACTACCCTTCAAAAAATTCCATCTCATGTGGTCCATCAATAATCATCGATTCCTGGCACTATATCATGGGGGCCAAAAAATCTAGTGTCCCCGATGGTATTTATGACCTATTATCCACATCATAGTCAACTAGCACTACTTCCATACAAAAACAAGAAATAATTCATGTGACTAACTCCAAAATCAATCATATATCTGAAGATATAATTATGATATCACTCAATCAGGACCCACTCCCTCCCATAATTCTATAATGAGGAGAGAGAGATAATAACCCCAAATACTGCCTACAGTAGGCCCCTAGTTGGTGACTAGAACCAAGGGTTTAAATATCACATTAAATTGGATGCATTACACCTTATAGTAATGTAGGTTTTGAAGAAAAGAAGAATCATCCACAATCAACTCCATGATATAACATAAAATAAACCAACATCATCTCACAAATGCATGTATAAAATAAACAAATACCAATAAAAGACAATATAGTAAAATACCACAATGTAAATATATAGCGACAAAAAATCAATTATCCAATGATCTAGATTGGTAATGTCTATAACAAAACATGAATGTTTCATTGAAAAATGAAAATCATTTTATATACATAGTGTTAGAATACACTTACACTTAGTATCAAAATAAATATATCACATGCACATGTGAATAATGAGTACTAATGAAACCATGATCAAAAACAGAACCAGAAACACAATAATAGGTCATCTAAGCATACCATCCTCAACATGATTTCGTAAAAAATAAAAAAATCATAAAATAATAATGTAATAAGAAGCATATCAACAAAGGGTACCCCACACTACTTTTCCACTAATTTTCCTCTCCCACACCCGAACATCGTAATTCCTAGAAATACCATCTCATACAAATAACATATATCAGTACCCCACATCACGTTCACATCACCACACACTCGAAAACAACTAGGACACTACCCCAAATCATTGTTACATCACATGTATCTCGAAAACACAGGGGCTACGACATCCAAACTATAACAAGACTAGTAGGGTATCATGGTCATGTAGGTTGTAAACATAGTTTCCAACTACCAGCATGAATGTGCCCCACAAAAAATAACCCTACAACATGGTCCCATAACATATTTCTCAAAAATGCCTAGCCCACATCCCCACATTATAGTCACATCTCACACAATAACACCAAACCATCTCCTAGATCACTGACATGACTCTAGCCATCACATCCTATACATATCTACTCACCTGTAGGAGATAATATGAAATATTTTGTATCCATCCATCCATAATCATTGCATAGTTGTTAGAAAAAATATCATCATGTGAATATAAGGTTGTTCGAACACAGTTCTCACTGTTGGTGGGGGTGTGTGTAGACATCAAAAAGAATATACATGAATAAACATATAGCCCCTGAAAAAAACAACATGTGGTTCCAAAACCATAAAGTTACAAAATAACAACACAAACACTTTCTTTGACTCTTATGAATGCATAACACCACACAAGACAATATTCAAAAGACATGTTTTACATTTCTAAAAAAACCCATTTTCAAGCACAATCATTTAATTAATAATAATTAACAAAATTTTACCACATAGATCATCATTAATTTATTTAGTAATTATTTCCATATATTAACCAATCCAAACCAAAACCATTTAAAAAACCTGTAAAAAAATTATTCTATCACTCCTCTAGAATCTATCATAACATAACCACACATCACAAGTAGCCCATTATCACTGTCACGCCATCCCCTTACCACCCTGAAATCATTTCCAAACAACCAGCATCAAACCAACAAAAAATGGGGAAAAATAAACACAACCGCACAACCTAAAAAGAACATCCAAACAACCACTTCCATAAAACCACAAAATCACATCCAAATAACGACCACATCTCTTCATAAAAAGCACAACCAAACAATCACCACATCCATACCCAAAATCATGGTCAAAAAATCACCACCTTAATGCCAAATATCATGGCCAAACAAACCTCATCTCACTATACTAAATAAATGGATAAACAACCTCCACCCCAATACCCCACAATCATATCCAAAGAACCAACTCCTTGTCACCCCAAAAGCTTGACCACATCTCACCCATCATTTCCACACTTCCACAAAACAACACATCACTACCCCACATGCACAACCACAAATCACAACACTTCAAACACTATTTGAAGAATTTATTGAAAGTTTTGTTCATCACTTTTACTTTTATATTAGGTTAATTATCACACAAGCCATAATCCTTGGGAAGACATTTCAGTTTCCAAGTATAAGTTGATATCGAGTTTCCATTTTAGGGTTATATAAAAAAAATAGATATAAAAATTATAACACATATCATGTAGTGAAAAGAAACCAAAAAACACAATTTTTAGATATGAATTAAGGCCATAAAATCACAAAAATATAATAATTACAATATTCTAAATACATTCAAATCATTCCCCTACCAACTCTAAAATTTAAATTAACCAACTATTTATCATTGATTAATTCAGCACAACCATAACCCATAGATAAAAAAGTGTATATCCCACCCACATGATACATAATAAATATAAATTAGGGATTAAATTCCTTAAAGATTCTTTTCCCACTTTCTGTGCATCATAGGGCAATAAATAAAATCTTGCATATGACAAACAGACATGGTAAACAGATGTTCAACCAAAACCACGCCCAACTACCATTGAAATGTATCATGAAACACATATCAAAACAACCCACACCACCAAAAAGGATACATGATAGAAAAAAAAAATAAAAACAATAAAAAATTGTGGTATTTCCACTAGTTTCCAGTTATATTCTACCCAAACCAATGGTCTAATGAGTGAGAATGGGGCTATAATACCATCTCAAGGCTCCAAGAGTTGAACTAGAAATAGTGGATAAGAATAAATTGATCAATGAAAAGAATCAGGTGACAAAAGGATATGAAATGTTTCATGACTCTATTTTCACATTTTTTAAACATTAAACATCATTCAATTCAAGAATTTTATGAAAATTTCCATTTTTACTGAAAAACATTTCACCTCAACATGAATTGATTACCCATCCAGAATTACACAATAAATACTTGAATTTGTCTCACAGATTCCCTATATTCCGACATACAGGCCATGAAATATCCCCCTATAAATATTTTGCTACACATGTACATGTTATTTAAAAAATAAACAATGAGAACTTCTGGTAGAAACTATATTATAGTTCCAGCCTCCACTGAATAATTGTGGAATCTAACTTAGACACTTCAATCCACAAAAACTGGAATATTAGTGGGTTTGGAAGGCATGAAACATTACATTTCATCCAACCAATGTTATTTATTCTAAACTAAAATAAATATTCTTATCTCTTATGATCACCATTTTCACTTTATATATTTTAAATAGAACTTTTATTATCTATTTTAACAATGTGGTTTTCAATAATAAAATTATAAAATAATAAAAAGGCAATCTCATTTTCTTGCATTAATTTTTATATTTCACTAAATGTTTATTTTCTTGAATATTATTTATTTTTAAATGATATATTACTAGAGATTATTTTTAAAATCTATTTTATAAATATTATTCACATCACCTTTTTTAAAATCTATTTTTGAAGTCAATCAAATCATGTTCTATGTAAGAAAATGTTTATAAAATTACTCTAAAAAAGTCATATTATTTTTATTCATTGGTTATATTTATATCAAAAGGATCTAACTACATGTGAGTTATGTTTCCTGAATTAAACAATAAACTCTCTAGAATTAATTATCTTTTGGGATATTAAACATGTGAAATCAAATGACCCATTAATTGACTCTTTATTTTGTTGAATCATTCAATGTGTTATTTAAATTTTATTTTTCATCTATCTCAACATTTTTATTTATAATTTTTTACACTTGGGATATATTATTATTCCACCAAAATCCTTCATTCATTGGATGGATTTTGGAATATTTTCTTGATGTATTCATAAAACCTATCGCTTTTTGAAGGGTTAATTATTTGATGTTTGAAATATTAATTTTTTAATATTCCTGAAGAACACATATTTATGTATCTTATTATGTGATGGGTGCAAAAATAATTATATATCCCTATAATACAAAGAGTAATCTTTGACATGTCGTGATATTATTACGGGAGGTAGAAAAGTGAATATCGGTCCACTATGTAATGGGTGGAAATAAGGTAATTCCCTATCCATTCTATGATCAGATGAAGGATTGGGATTCCAGATACATAATGTGATGGGAAATTGGAATTTGATTAGATATCCACAATGTTATGTTTTTTTTTGTTTCATTTCTTTCATAGTTTTATATCTTTCTAAAATTATTTTTTTTTCAAAATTTTAATGTTATAAGCCTAGGTATTTCTCAACAAATCAAGATTATTTTATCATGATTATCCCTTAATATATTATGGTATATGTATACAAATTTAAGACTAGATGTATTTATATTCAATCTTTTACACAATTATAATTCATTTATTTTCGTCTAATTTTATATTATTTCCACTGTCATCATTTTTCACATGCTTATGATCTAACCAAAAATGACATATTGATTTGTTTTAATTAATTATTTCATTATCTATCCTTTTTATAGTTTCCATTTCCAAGGTTATGAAGATGAGTTTAAAATAATATACATTTATAATAATTTATATTTATTTGAAACTAGAGAACAATGATCATAGTTTTGATAAATAATATTTTTATATATTTTAATTCCAAAGAAACAAAACTTTTTTATTCTATGATTATGATATTAATAAAGAGATGATTTGTATAAATTATAAATATAAATATATATATATATATTTGGATTTAAACATCCAACTTAATATGAATTATAGTATTAATGATTTTTGTTATTACACTAGACTAGGGAGTCTAGGTCTGAAGCATCTCAGTTTGTATCAAAGAAAGAATTCATTATTTTTTTGGGGATTATTTTAATTAGTGTTTTAGATTAAGACTAGATAAAAATAGTGAAAACATTATCGATAATCCAAAATTTTAGAAAAATTCAATATTTTATTATAAATTACATATTTTTATATGTAATAAAATCCTTATTGGTGTCATGAACCGTCCCCCAGGGCTCGTGTTGTGACTACCCCATGGATTCCTTCCATTGGCCAGGGGCTGGCAACATGCACCGAAATGGAATGTCCCTAAAACTGGGACGACATTGCCTTTGGAACATGAAACTCATGCAATCCTTGAACAAAAAAATACAATAACAAGGTAAACTATATATTAAAAAGACCTTTTACTGTACGTAAAGGGGTCAGAATACAAGCCCAACTGGAAAGTACAAGTACAACTGATAACTGATCTTGTGAAAACCCACCAAGGATCCTACCTAAAGGGTAGGAAAAACTCTCTAATTGTTGTCTCTATGGTATGCCTCGTCTATGGTCTACCTCTGAGAAGCCTCCCATCCCGGTACCCTTATCCTCAGTCAGTGTTGTCCATCTTCTCCGCAAGACACAACAAGGTGCAGGCTATCCCGTGCAGGGGTGAGTATAAAAATACTCAGTAGGGACCCAAAGATCACTGAAGGTCTCTCAATATCCACAAAGGATAACCCAAAAAACAATAACAGATTAAAAAATCATGGAAACAACATTCACCCTTAAATAGGTACATGCCCTTACATATACTTAATTTATCTAGTATACCCATCTCATTTATGAGGAAACACTAGGCCCAACTACTTAGCCAAAAAATCAACTGTTCTGTGAAGGAATGAACACCATGAAGGTAACACCACAATGGTAAGTACCACAAATGTAATGCCACACAATATAATACCAAAAAGGTATCAACACGATGGTATTTAACACAAATGTAATTCCATATAGAAGAATACCAAAAAGGTATCGCCACACAGAAGTGTACCATAAAGTTAAAGACTCAACTCATAACAGGTATAACTTATGTACGAATATATAGATGATTAGCTGTATTTCTAGATCATCATACTTCATCGAGAAGCTCTACTGCTAAACCACATTGGATCAAAGTTAACCCACACAGGATCGAAGATGACCCACACAAGATCTAAAGATGACCCACACAAATTTAGTACGCCCTAACCCACATTGGTTCACTAAGTCCTAACCCACACATGATCCTAAGATGACCACACAATATCTGAAGATTTTTTAAGTTCATTAGGGCACAGTATTCCTGCACTATGCAAGATTGATTATAAAGGGTTCCACATCTCAAGCCATCAGTCGATACTTCAAATTCCATAAAATCACATGATGATGTATCGCAATCGTTTTTCATTTCCCTAGGAACCCAACGCGAAAAACGGCATGTCAATCGGACGCTCGGTTTTTATGTTATTAGTGTTTCCGTTCCGAGGGCCCGATTGTATTCGGGTTCGATACAACACAGTTTTACTGCAACATTATCTATAACTCATGTGGAGTATACCAAAGGTCCATCTCGATCCAAGGATTATGGTTCCATATATAGTTCTTCAAACGGATTTCGGTTTCTCATGTTATGGCCAAAAAGTGTATCCATGTCTAGTTGGGGCATGGTCCGGTCCAACCCGGCCTGGGCCAACCTGGTCCCCGTCCGGCCCGGAAGGGCCGGAATGCGGTGGGCCTAGGCCTTTGGGCCATGGTCTGGACCAGTATGCAGGGTGTGGCCCATTTGGTGAGGCCCACTCGGCACTGTCTGGACTGGTCCACAAGGTGTCGCCCATTTGGTGTGGCCGGCTTGGCGTGATCCAGACCGACATGCTGGGTGTGGCCTGTTCGATGTGTCCCACTCGGGTTGGACCACTAGGGAGCGGCCTTCATGGCTAGGTGGGGTCTTCTATGGTATTCCCCATTAGTTGCTGCCTAGAGGGAGGTGGCCCCCGGTATCCCGAACGGTCCAACAGACCGTTCGGGTTGGCGAACCAGTGGTGCCACGTGGGGTCGCCTACTGGCACGTGAGACCCCACAATGCGGTCTCGCATGGCATGACGTAGATGTCCAGGGTTTCGACCACCTCCCTCCTCTAGCATCTTGACGACTCCATTTTCCTCGTGTGGTCGTTCGGGTGTCGGCCTCCCTCCCGGTACATATCCACAGCTCTGTAGCCATGGCCTCCTCCTCTAACGGTGGTGCGGATATGTGCCACCGTACCTCTATGTATCCATCCAGCGTGCGGGCCACCATCCTCCACTTCTGTGACTGATGAGCTGCGACATCCTCTAGCAGCGCGGTTGCGCCGCCACTGACATCGCGGCTAGTCAGAGTGCTAGTCGCCAACATGGGTTCCACCGGCGTAGGTCACCGACAACGAGGTCAGGTTCCACTCAAACCATTGATCCACCCATGAATAATGCATCAATAATGAAGATGGGGATGGATTAGGTCATGTTTGTTTATCCCGTAACCTCTACATTAGACTGATAGCATGAATCTTGATGACAATGATTCAAAATCAATCATCGAAGAAAAATTTAACAAAATACCTACATATTTAGATTGTTGGAGATGGCATGAGGAAGAGGATGAAGATGATGAAGGCACCAACATTTTCTGCTCACACAACACACTTCTGACCAGAGTTCAAATGATGATTCCTCGTTTTTGATATTGATAATGTTCATCGTTGGAAGATTTCCTACCTTGTTCTCCATGGCTCTCCCAAAGTCCTTTACCAGCCATTTCCCCCACGAGAGGTGAGGAGCCTACTTTAATTTTTAAAAGTTAATTAAATGAATTATTGTAGGATCATTAAACTGGAGAAGAAAACTATAGTTTTCTCACATTAAAGGTGGAGTCCAAGGTCGGGTGGTCCTCACACCCAAAAACAAATGCGTGGTTTCGAAATAAATAAAATAAAAATTATTGTTTTATTTTATTATTATTTATTAACTCTCCCACGAAAAAACAAAAAACTAACTACTACATTCGACCTATGGAAGTCGAGGTCCTAGTCTCTATTAGAGAATATTGGTGTTGTAAGTTCAACGATGTCCTCATATTTCAATTTCGAACACCGGTTCAAAAGTTACAAAAAGCTGCTCACACGTTTACTGAATGTACCTAAAAAACTTCAAAAATTAATACCAGGCACACCTGTCCACAGAATCACGCGCCATTAATTTTTACGGACTCGTAATAATTCCACATAATTAAAAAAAATTAATAGACAATTATGGGTCATTACATTCTCCCCACCTCAGGGCTTCGTGTCCCCGAAATCCACAACACAAACTAGGGAAACAAGTGTGGGTGCTGAGCACAAATTGGAACCTCCCACTCCAATGTGCTCTCCTAGAGGGCCCCATGTTGCCAACGTACATGCACCAGAGGTATCAATCGCCCATGTCAGACTCTCTCCCGTTGATCCTCAATTTCTACATGAACTACCTAAAACATCACCCTATCATCGATGTCCAGTTCTCCCCAGTTAATGATGTGCGAAGGATCATGCATGTATCTCCTCAACTAGGATAGGTGGAAAACGTCAAGCACCTGGTGCACCTGAGGGGGTAGATCTATGCAGTAGGCCACATTTAAAACTCTATTAAGAACATGAAAGGTTCCAATGAACATCCGAGATAACCTTCCGCCACAACCAAATCTATGAAAATATCATCATGGTGATACCTATAGGAAGATATTGTCACCATCCTCAAACTCCATAGGTCTCTATCTCCAGTCATCAAAAGAATTATGCATGCTCTGTGAAGTCCTCATCCGCTCATGCATGATCTGCACCTTATCTGTGATATCTTGTACAATCTCTTGTCCAACGAGTGCTGACTCCCCTAGGTCAGTCCCACACAGAGGTGATCATCAAGTTGGACGATACAATTCCTCGAATAGTTTCATACCAATAGTGCAATGATAAATATTGTTGTATGACAAATACAATAAGGGAAATTTATCCTCCCAGCTGTGGATGAAATCAATGATGCATGAAAGAAACATGTCTTCAATGGTCTGAATGGTCTGCGCTATCAAAACTTTCATCTAGGGATGGAAGGCAAGGCTCAATAAAAGATGTGTCCCGAACGCCCCCTACAACCACTTCTATAATCGGGAAGTAAAATGTGTATCACGATAGGGGACAATCATAGATGGCACCCCATGAAGCCGTAAAATTTCCTACACATAGAGGAATCCCAAGACCTCTACTAAACTCTGCACTCATATAGGTATGAAGTAGGTCGACATGATGATTCAGTCAATGATCCCCCAGATAGAATCATGTCCACTAGACATGTGTGGAAGTAATGTCATAATGTCTATGGAAATTCCATCCCATATCCACTCTGGCACATCTAGAGGCTGAACTAAACTATTTGGGACCTGAGGATCCACCTTCACTTGCTAACAAGTGAGGCCCCGTGTGAAAAAATATGCCACTACATTCTTCATTTCCATCCACCAATGTTGATGCTGAAGGTCATGGAACAAATTTTCCACTTATGGATGTACTACTAGAGGGGACGTAGGGAACTCACCCAATAATCCTTCTCATAGAACCACAGGTACCATAGAATGCCCTCTGAAGAGGATGATAGGCTTTCCACCATAAAAATATCTATAAGGTGCCTATCCTTTGGATATATGATCACATCAAGACTCGGAATCAGTTTCAAAAAGATGCACCTCCATGAATCTATAATGGATTGGGGGAGTGACTGTCAGTGACTGAAGATATGTTGTACCATCCTGATCCACATAGGATATCTGAAAAGTGTCACGTTGATCTGTCGCCTCACTTAGAAACTGAATACCAGATCTAATTTTTAGTTCATCTACTACTAAATTCTCATTCCATTGACTATAAAATATTTTGAAGTCATATTCCCTGAGGAACTCAATCCAATGTCGCTGTCTCGGGTTCAGGTCCTTCTGTGAGATGATATAACTGAGACTCTTGTGATTAGATTAGAATGTTAAATGTTCACCCACAAAGTAATGTTTCCACATCATCAATGTGAAGACAACTATTTCTAACTCCATGTTATGGGTAGTGTAGTTCTGCTCATGTTGTCTCAGCTGTCGAGAACCATAAGTGATCACTACTCGCTGAAGCATCAGGACAAATCCAAACCCTATACCTGATGTGTCTTAGTAGACAACACATCCAACGCCCTCCTCTGGTAGCCTCAAGATCGAGTAACTCTTCAGTATCTACCTCCACTCCATAAAACTCCACTGTAATCTATCCGACCACACGAAGTGTTTCCCCGTTGTCATCAAAGATGATAAGGGTGCCGCTAGTCCAGAAAAATTTATGCCCAAACCTCTAGTAGTAACCAGCCAATCCCAAGAATCTCCGCACCTCTGCCACACTCATTGGTGGATCCCACGAAAACACAGTCACAATCATTTCCAGATCCACCACAACTCCAGCCTAATAAATAACATGTCCCTGAAAGTGGACCTCTCGTATCGAGAACTGACACATCATTTGTTTATCATAAAGTTGTTTCTATTTGAGTGTATCCATGACTATCTTTAGATGATATACATTATCCTCCTCTATAGCTGAGTATATTATGATGTCATTGAGGAAGACTACCACAAAGCGATGGTGGTATAGCTGGAAGATCTTGTTCATGAGTCCCAAAAACTCTAATGAGGTGTTGGTCATGCCAAATGGCATAACCAATCACTCATAATGTCCATATTGACATCTAGAGGTCGTCTTCTGCACATCCATATCTTATACCCTATGTTAGAGATAGATAGATATATGGTTTATCTTCAAAAAAAACTTTTATCCCCTCATCTGATCAAAGAGAATGTCAGTCCTCGGTTGTGGGTACGTTTTATTCACAGTCTCCTGGTTCAGGCGTCGATAGTCCAAACAGAGTCTCAAACTCCCATCTGCCTTCATGGAGAACAATATTGTTGATACCCAAGGAGAAACACTAGGCATGATGAACCACATTCTCTACATTTCCTCCATCTATACTCTCATCTCTCGAAGCTCCATAGGATCCATGCGATATGATATTATAGATATTTGTGTCATCCTGGGTTTCAAATCGATATAAATGTCCACCACACTGCGAGGGGGTAGACTCAGAACATCATCTGGAATAACATTAGCTTAATGTTATACCACTAAAAGATAACTTGGACTCTCAACATCAACTACTCTGAGTGTAAGGATAGCCAACATATGTGTGATCTGTTGTACCCTCATTCAGGTAAGTCCATACTCTTCTACAATGTCTCCCTTCTCATCGGTGAAGGAAAACATCGTCCTTTCCACGTAGAAACAACACACTTAATGCCTAATATTCTCGATCTGATATTTAAATGTAGATAATGTGTCCATACCCAAGACGACGTCGTAATTCCTCGGCACCACTACTAGAAGATCCCAACCGAAGATCTCGCCTCCTAGAGTATTCTCACACTGCCGGAACCAGTGTGAAATCATTGAATATTTTCTCGTAGGAGTCTCAAGCTGTATGGATCGAGACAATGGCTCACCCTAAATCTCAGAGCTCTGAAATAGGGCCGTGGAAATAAAAGAGTGACTAGCACCTATGTCTAAAAGTACTACAGGTAAGGTGGAGTAGACACATGTTGTACCTCGTATAATCTTCAGAGTGCAATGGTCGTAGGCCTCATCTTCCTAGTGATGATCTCGTTTTTATCAACCTACTCTTTGTGGTCAGGATGGACAACCTGGAGGTTGTGGTAGTAGAACCTTAAATCGCCACCCAATGCCTGCTGCATGGCCTATTCCTCTTCCACATCCTCCTCCTACCTGCCGACCTCCATGATCAAATCATTGCCTTTACCTAGGATGTCTTTCGACCATCTTCTTGTCATCCGTATGGTGGGTCAAGTAGTCGCGAGCCATATGACCCTACCCACCACATGAGTAACAATATATACTCCTCTTCGGTACTGCTCTGTATTGAAAGAGACACACAACAGAAATTGTATCCTATGGTCGTCCACCTATAGGACTGGTTCTCTTGGACCTCTACATCATATGTCAACTTTTATCTGTAGATGAATCTACAATGTGGCGTTCGGTGGTGGGTCTTGCTTCCGGTGACTTATTAGCTAGAATACTCTCCACTAAAAGTTTTATATCTTACACCCCTGCCTACGTCAGAATGTTGAGAGAAATCATTGAAGCTATAATATTGTGTCTTATCCCCTGCTCGAAGGACAGGGCCTGGAAGAAAGGGTCACTCACTATGTCGGTGGAGTAGCGCGGGAGATCGGTGAACCTCAATGAATACTAAGTCACAGTCATGCTGCCCTACTGCATGTGGAGATGCTCCTATATATGAAAAGAGCATATGGTTGCTGAGACAAACTATTCCTTGAAAAGGCTCTTTATGTAAACCTTGATGAGATTAACCCAATCGTGAACTAGGGTCATCAAGCTCCACCATCTTCCCTCTCCTGCCTCAAGAAGAATGGCAGAAAGGATCACCATGAGATCAGATGGGGTCCCTACCAGTTGAAAAACACTAATCACGACCTCCATACATTCCTCAGCCACATGTGGATCCCTCTCGCCCTAGAACCTCAGTGGCCTCTGGTTCTGAAACTCAGTCAACATGCTCAAGTGGTGTGCACCCTCTACTATGGGGTAGGTGGCACCAGCTTCCCAATGGGTAGTGGTGTTGCTAGTACACCACCCGATTGTAAAAATGCTATAAGGGCGGCCCTAAAATGAAGCCTCTTCACTTGGTGGGATGTCAACGCATAATCTACCTGGAACCCTAGTTGGATGTCTTCTTGGAGGTATACTAGAATGAAACAGGTGCACCACGGTATATATGTTATACCAAGTGAACTTACTCAAAGTGATCCCAATGAAAACATTTCAAAAACACACACAAAATCAGTGTTTTCCAACACTAATTCAAAAATCATATGTCAGGGTCCTGGTGTATGTATACATCGACTACCGCACCAACACTGGCTTCCCAAAACTGAAAACCACATTCATCACACATAACACTATTACCACACTGAAACGATTAGATTCATAGTTCTTCAGTAGAACCGACTCCTCAAATACCAATTTTTCACGTCCCATCCCCGGGGCCCATGCCGTAACTACCCCAAGACCACCATCAATAAGCTAGGGGATGACGACTAGCACTAGAAAGGTGTATCCCTAAAACTGAGAAGTCATTTCCTTTTTAACCTGCGACTCACGCAATCCATGTTAATAGTAAGATATAAGAACAAAGTGAAATATATAGTAAAAGGAGTGTGTACAGTAAGTAAAGGGGTCAGAATACAATCCCAACTAGAAAGTAAAAGTAAAACTGAATCAACGCTTGTGAACACTCGCTGATGATCCTACCTGAAGGGTAGGTAAAACATTTGAATGGATGTCTCTTCAGTATGCCTCATCCATGGTCCTCATCCGACCATCCTATAGTCCTACTACCCTCATCCTCAGTCAGGGCTGTCTGTCACTCGAACAAGACACAAAAAGGTGTGGGCATAGGCCCTACAAGGGTGAGTATAAAAATACTCAGTAAGGACCTAAAGACCTCTGTAGGTCTCTCAATATCCACAAAGGATAAACCACAACGCAATACCATAATAAAAAATCATGGAAACAACAGTCAACCATACATATGTATATGCTCATACATATAAATAATTTGTCCAGTATACCAATCACATTACGGAAGAAACAAAAGTCCCAAATTTCTAGACAAAAGCTCAACTATTGCATGAAGGAAAGTATACCATGAAGGTGACACCACAAAGGTATTTGAAAAAAAGGGTACGCCACACATAGGATTACTACAACGGTATCACCACGAAGTTATGTACCAAAAAGGTAACACCACCAAGGAGAATATCACTAAAAAATCACCACATAGAAGTTTACCAAAATGATAAATACTCAGCTCAAACCAGGTATAACATAAGTACATTTATATAGATGATTTGTTGTATTTCAAGATCATATTACTTTATCGAGATTCTCTATTGTTAACCCACACAGGATCAAAGATGACCCACATAGAATCAAAGATGACCCAAACATGATCTAGAGATTACCCACAAAAGATCGGTAGCTGCTGACCCACACAGTATCGCTGAGTGCTGACACAGACAGGGTCCGAAGATGACCCACAGAACATCTAAAAATTCATCAAGTACAGCCAACCAAAGGGTTCCCTCACTAAGAAAGTCTGATTCTTTGAGGTTCAAAATCTCAAGAAATCGGTCGATACATAAACTACCACTAAGTCCCATTAAGATGTACCCCAATGGTCCTTTATGTCATAAGGAACTCAACGCGACACACGAGGCGTCAATCAGACGACCTGTCTATATGTTATTTGTGTTTCTATTCTGAGGGCCCAGTTGGATTCGGGTTTGAACAAACTAATCCATACTCCAACCTTTCCAAAACTCATGTGGAGTATACAATCTGTATCCAAGGATTCCAGTGTCGCATAAAATTCGTTAAACAGATGCTTGGTTGACATGTTGTGGCCAAAAAGCTGTATCGGGGTGCACATGGGCCTGGGTCTGGTTCGACATGGCCCGAACATGCCCAGGATGAACCCTTGGTCACGTTCCGGACCATCTTGTTGGGAAAGTTTTTCTCCGTGCGGCCCGCTAGGGCATGAACAGCTTATACTGGTGATATCCACCATTGCGTGGTACACCCAAGCCACTAACTAGGGGGATCTGTCCCTCGATATCCTGAACGGTCCAATAGACTGTTCAGCTTGGCTAACCCATTAGTGCCATGTTGCACCTTCTGCTAGCATGCAGGACCCACCGGAGCTATCCTGATAAGTAGGAAATGGCTAACCGGGCTTCCAACTGACTTCATCCCCTAGTGTCGTGACGACGACATTGTCCTTTTGTGGCCGACTGGGAGAACACCATCCTCCTGGTGCACCGCCATAGATAAGCAGCCATAACCTCATCCCCTACCAGTGGTGCAGACGTGAGCCTCCCTACCTCTAGACGGCTGGCCAACATGCCAACCGTATTCTTCCTCCGCCACGGCCGATGGGCAGCGGACTCCACTGGTGGAATTGTTGTGCCGCCCCTGCCATCGCAGCCATCCAGAGTGCCAACCTACGCCTTGTGCCCTATCGACATCGGTCGCCAATGACGTAGTTCAGTTCCACTCAACTCATTGATCCACCGGCGAAGAACCCGTCAACAATAAAGATGTGGAGGTATCAGTCTGTGTTCGTTTGTCTCGTACCGTCCACATTTAACCAATATGACACGGCTTGCGAAGAATGAATCAATGAAAATCAACGATGAACAAATTGAACAAAAACCATACATTGTATGTATGTTGGTGATGGCATGGGGAAAAGGATGAAGTCAATGAATGATCCAACATTTGTCGCTCATGCAACACGCTATCGACCCAAGTTCAAATGCTGAATCCTTATTCTTTATCCGGAGAATATTCTTCATTGGAGTATATCCTTCCATGTTCTCCAAGTCTCTCCTAAAATCCTTTTACAACAATCTCCCCCATGAGTGGAAAGGATAAAAAATTATGTATGTTAAGTTCATTAAATCATTTAATTATGGATCCTTAAATTGGGTATGAAACCAAGAGTTTTCTCACATTAAAGGTGGAGTTCAAGGTTTGGTGGTCCCAAAAAATAAAAACTAACGTGAGGTTTTAAAATAAATAGTATAAAATTTATTGTTTTATTTTATTATTTTTATTTTAACTCTCCCATGAAAAACTCAAAAACTAACATCCACCCTCATCCTACTGTGGTCAAGGTGAAGGTCTCATTAAGCGAATATTGATGCGGCGAGTTCAACGGTTTCCTCAGATTTCAATTCCATCCAACAGTTCAAATGATACAAAATGCCACTCACGTTTTTAGTGAACGTACCTTAAAAAAGACAAAAATTCATTCTGGTAACATCGAGTCTCATAATCACGTGCCTTCAGTTTTCACGAACTATTAATATTTCCATATAGTTTAAAAACATTACACGGAGAATTCTGGGTCATTACAGTTGGGTTATAATGATTTGGATGGAGGTGCAAGAAACTATTCACCTCGTGGTAATAACCTTGGTAAAAGATACTTAATTATTAACTTGGCCATCCTTTGGTGAATAAAATGTATGCAAAACTACACAAATAATTTGACACACCTATAGTCAAGAACAAACATGGGTCAACCCTGAAACAGTCGCCCTTGCTGATTTATGGCAAGGACTGAGAGGCCTTCCAGGTCCTCCCGGGCTGGAGACAAGCTCCAAGGGTTTCAATAGACATAATGGGAACAATTTATCACAAAAAAAGAATCTAATCAATTAAATGGGAAACCATAATAAATAAATCCTTAAACCATTACATCATTTACATTTCCATCGACGTAACAACAAAATGAATAACAAAAAAAACCATAAAAACCATATTGAACCTGACAACCAAGAAACCACTATGTGAGCCCAAGGGTCACACTCCGATCCATACAAAACATCTCCCAAGACTACAGACTCTAATATGAATGCTGTAATTGAAAATAAAAATATAAAACTATAGTCATCAGTATAAAAACTAAGTAGGTAGGCCCGAAATAGCTATATTCCCAATGCACATACATTAAATAAAGATGAATTGATTAAAAGGATTGAAACTCTATTTATAAATATTGGGTTTTCCACAAATTACATTTTCATATAAACAGTTCAAAATCACAATACAATACCCTCGTGTTTAAAAAAAGGATCAATAGGAGAAGGGACCAATAAAACCAAATAGGAAATGTTCAATTTTCATGAAAGTGAAAAAAAAGAAAATGATTTTTCATTCAAAAACCTTATCTTGAAATCCTTTCTAAATATCCACAAATTACACATTTGTAAGAAACCCCAAAACCAAAAATAAGGTCTATGATCCTACACAACGTGGGAATCAACACTAACCACACTAGTATAGTAAGAAAACAAAAATACCTAGTAACTCAGAGGAGAAATAGAACATACTAATACATGAGTCCTCATCCCCAGTAGCATTCCAGAAAGAATAAAATCAAAAAAACCAAATGTCTAGAAACCCAATCTCAGGACAGAGAGAGGTGATCAATCACATAGCAATAAACCAAAATATCTATCTATTATCGACCACTGGTTTGTGCATAAACTTCATGTGCAACAAACGTACTCATAATTCCTCTTCTCTAGGCTAGGATCTCATGATATGTTCACAAAGGGGTGTTCCACACACTCAAAAAAAATTGTATATATATACCACCATAAACAACACAAAAACCGGAACCACCCCTTGAACCCAAAGGATTTGTCCTTTAATTAAAACAATTATTACATTAGGGTGGTCCCAAACCATGGACACTCCCTTCACATGGTCATCCGACAGGGCATGTGAATCAACTGTGGATAGGTTTTCCAAATAAACTATTTCTAAAATCACAAATGGGATTACAATGCATTAAAAAATCAGTCCATTCTTATGCAGAAGTCACTTTCATGCAAAGTAAATTTAGAAAACCATTTGGGGGAAAAAATAAATATTCTCCAATAAAAATTTAAATTTCTAAAACCAAATCTTTTTATTAATAACCATGAAAATTCCATTTTAAAAACCAAAATCCACCTCGAGATCCATTTATGAAACCAAAAAAAATCTCTTCAATTCCAATGCATGTTTACAAGAGCCAACCAAGAATTTCATTAATCTATTGATGTGAAAAAAATGTCCCAACCATTTCAAATAATTAAAACCCTGTAGAAATCACCTCATTCATCATAAATAAATTATTAAAAAAATGATAATTCTCTATTTGACAACTATAAAATTTGAAAAAATATCTTGAAAACAATGTAAAAATAAATTTAAAGGAGTGATGCAAAGGGATCTTACCTCAATGGTCATGAACATCTAAAATCCAATGCCAAAACTGAATAGAACATCAACTGCACCAAAGGGAGACATTATTAGACCTAAATCATCACGATCGATAAAAATTATGTTTTAAAACAAAAAATCATAACCCTATCTGTGGGAGAGAGAGAATCCAATTAAAGTGAATGAAAAACCTCAAAATTAAGAAGAAACCAAGGGAGACTGGACTTACATGATTATCATGAGGAGAAATCAAACTAAAAACACCCAAAATGGAGGTATAAAGAATCCAAGTGAAGGGGAATATGAGACTAGGGTGGGATAACTCTAATGGTTGCTTTAAGAGTGTGTTTGGGTTTAAAACTTGGGGATAGAGAATGGTTTTTATAAATCTGGACCAACTACACAGTTAGTCCACAAGGTCTACCAAACTATGCCGAAACCATGCGAATGCTACTACCGAGAAATTTATTGACCAAACAAACTACCCGAATGGTATGAGTAACAATGTAGTAGACATATCATAGCTACTATTTCACCCAGGATCTTCTGCATGGCTACATGGGATAGAATTCGTTTTTAATACTAACCATGCACTTACTGTGCGCAAACTGTGAGCAAGGGCCAATCCACCCCAAAACACCAATTTTAAAAAAACAATGGGAAACCAAAGGATGTGAACTATGCCCAGAATGTAAGCAACAAAAAATCCAAAATCTCAAACCCATAACACCCTGTTCCAATGGAAATGACCAAAAAAAACATGATCATGGACTGAAGATGAATTCAAAAACACGGTTGTGACATTTCTCCCCACCATAACACTTTCCACCACTGGAAATCCTACCTATGTCTTGTAAAAAAATAAAAACCCAGTACACCATTAAAACTCATTTATATTCACAATGAACGACGACCAATGTTATTACACAAACACTATAAACAAAGAAGACCTAAAAATGAACTTTAGAGACCAAATGGGATATCCACTAAGTTCCAGCCACCCCTATACATTTAAACCCCTTAATTGGACCGGTTCATAAGATATAGAACCTTCACAATTCAAAAAAAACCTCAAAAAAGGAATGATAATCATAATCAAGCATAACTCAAACTATCCACCAAAAACATAGGAAAAATCTTAAACCACCTCTCATTGATACATTTTTACCATACATAACAAAACCACCAGAAAAACATTATTATGAACTGATACTCAAAGGATGAACAAAAAATTCAGTGGTTCTATAATAAACCATCCCAAACTAAACTGATACCAATAACGGAACCATGATGTTGACATGGGGAGGCCAGAATAGACTCCTCAGCATTAGAAAAAACCCACCACATGAAATGAAAAAAAAATCCTAAAATATGATACCAATATGGGGAGTCTCGAATGGACTCACCACCATTAGAAATAAGCTCACACCCTTTAATTTTGAGAAATATCGATGATACCTATAGTGAGTCTCCCCACTATAAATGCTATTGTGATTAAATGAACTCAAGATCCTTCTCACGAGAGAAACAAAAATTCTCTGCCACAAGGGGAGGGGATGGAAGGCCCATATAACGGACCAAAACTACCAAAACCAATAACACACAATCACATAACATCCCTGGATAACCAAAATCCATCCACACTCGATCCACATATATGGGCCAAACAAGGTCCATTAAAAGGGGAAGTCACACTTAGTGGGATATAGGCACAAGAATTTTAAGAAGAAGAAAAAAGTACCCCCCATAAATAAGTGCAAACATGCCCACCCAAATGGGTCACAATGTGGAAATATGGTTCTGAAACCATTTTTCAATTAATGGAACCATTAAAACCATAACATATACACTGTAGTCTTGAACTGCATCCATCATCTGCACTACAGACATAGATTAAACCAAGTCCTTTGATTCTAATAGTGTTCTTATAACTAAATTCCAAGCTCACTCTAGGACCTATGGTTATTGATCTAGTGAAAGAAGCATATCCTACCTCATAGTTAGGATATCGAAACCCCTAAAATACAACTTATAACTCTTGTTCCTCCTGTAACCACACCACATTCTGGGCCCACCCAACATACTCAATCACAAAACAAGACTCACTATGCCTCAACATTTCACATCACTATGAATTTGAACTAGATTCTTCGCACATGTATTATCATTTTTCCATCAAATAAAGTATAATTACATAAATGATAAGAGGGGATACATTTTAATTTGGAACTGAGATGTCCAGAATTCTTTTTGGTAGGACATTACTTTTTTTTAAATAGATGTCACAAAATGGATCCACATCATCCCCCTATGCATTTAAAAGAGAACACACCACTTTTAGAAACCAATGAACATGACAGATGCAACGATGGAAACATTACAATAGAGGGATCATAACCTAGGTCCCAACCAGAACATGATTCTTACAAATGGATATAACATATCCATATGACCATACTCACTACCTTAGTAGTCTAGAATGAACATAGCTAAGAGAAACCAATGAAAGATCCAGAGATCCATTATTGAATAGTTGTTGGAACTAATAGCTTCAGAACATGTGTCCCAACTTCTTACCTAGAAATTTCCCTTCACTGATTCTATATTAGACCTTCAGACCCAACCATGTAAAATTCTACCCTCAATGACCCTGGGAAATCGAGAAACTAATTCTTTTTTCCACCTCTATCACATCTACCGCCCCGTTCAGAGTGGATCCACTCAACTGAAAAGGAATGATGGAGATTCTAGTTCTAAATTCCAATATGGAAATCCCTTCACTGATCGACTAGAGTGTATACCCAAGGGAAGGTCACCCATGAAAACATTCAGAACATATATTTATTCTTCATAGGTGCGCGGTATAGACAATGGAGATAAAAAAAGGGCACAACTGAGTTGGTCCATTGGCCATGACATACCACAAAAATACACTGAATAAAAGGAAACCACCACCAAGTTTTCTCAAAACACTTTTTATAAAAACTACAAACCAAAATAAAAACTACAAACACTAATAAATTCAAAATAATCCTAGAGGAAAAATT
Organism: Viscum album; assembly: GCA_963277665.1. Lineage (NCBI taxonomy): Eukaryota > Viridiplantae > Streptophyta > Magnoliopsida > Santalales > Viscaceae > Viscum > Viscum album. The sequence goes on along the minus strand of OY728163.1, from coordinate 2,138,549,461 downwards.
CCTCGAAATTGGCAATCTCAAAAACACAATAAGACAAACTAGACCACTTATTTAAAATAAATCACTATTTGAATTAAAACATTGTTTTTGGTTTACAAACTCATTGATAGAATCCCATGGAGTCTCATTGATGCATAACCTTGTGCCATACCAACAACCCATTCACTTTATCATACGTTACCATGCATATGGTCACCCATGGAAAAACAAATGTTTTAAAAAAACTTTTTCAGCATTTAAAAAAAATCATTCAACCCATATCTCTATTTTGAAACTATCTGATTCTTTTTTAAAATACCTTCAACAAAAAAATTGAAACCCAATTCAAAACACCTAAAAAGTTCCCAAAAAATTCCAACATGTCAATTTAAATTCCATTTCCTGAACCCACATATCCCTTGAAAAAAATTACACAATTAATGATATAGAAAGTTCACAAAAATTCACTAATCGTACAAACTAAAATATTTTTGGGCTCCATGCATTTATTTTCAATGTATCTCATCCAATTTTAATGCATTTACAAATACCAATTTTCTCAATTTCAAATTTTTTTAGCAGTTCAACCCATCCCATTAAACCATTTCAATTTTACCCCAGAAATTCATTTCATGAAATTCCCAATCCCCTAATACCAACAAAAAAATGGTCTTGAAAACCTATTTTCAACATTCCAAAACAATGTCATTACCATTTTAAATATTATTTCTCACCCATACAAATAAATACCGTAAAATATAATTTTTCATAATTATTGAAGACCCACAATGGTTCATAAGGGGAACATTCTGTCGATTGGTGACATAGACATATAGTCAGTGGCCATATGCCACTCTCACCACCATCACAGACTTCATCCTAGGTAAATTTTTCCCAATCTATATGAATTTTTCGGCCCTGTGTGATAATGGAGGCCACATTCCAACTCCTTTATCATTTACCAATACCAAGAAACCCACAAGAACCATGGACACTGAAAAAATCCAGACATCCCACGATAACCTGACATTTAGAATAAGAAAGTGTTCATTTCATCATTCCCATTCTGACACCCTGACCTAGAAAATCCTATTCCTTCTTCCATTAAATCCTCATACAATTCTCACCTACATTATAATAATGGTCTACGTATGTGAAAACCTACTTATAATAACATTTTTTCTCAAAAAAACCCATGTCATCCCTGAACTAGTAACCTATGCCGATCTACGAAAAGGCCATAGAGGTGTTCTTGATCCTCTCAGGATGGAAACAACCCCAGAGGGCATAAATAGAGACGATGCGAACAGTTTACGCAAAAAAGTAAAAGAACACATCTAAAAATACAATGAAATACCCAAAAAATAAGTCATTAAATCTTTACATCATCTACATTTCCATCAAAGGTTCACCAAATTGAATAATAAAAAAATCTCGAAAAATAAAACTAATCCTGACACCGATGAAACCTATATGAAACCTCAAGGTTCAAACTCTAATACATACTAAACATCATACTGGTTGATTGAGTCCAAGCTAGAACATGTATCAGAACCTAAATATGAAATGAAATTGTATACATGATAATTAAAACTCAGTAGGTAGGCCCAAAATAACTATGTTCCCAATGCACATCCTTTAATAAAAATAAACATTGATTAAATAGTTTTAAATAGATTTTAAAAATATGGGTCTTCAACAGTTTAAATTTTAATGTAAAAAAAATCAAAATCAAAATCAATTTCCCTCATGTTTAAAAACAAGGTTTAAGGGGAGATGTGGGATAAGATAACATAATATTAAGTGTTCATTTTTAATGAAAGTGAAAAATGTGAAATTCATTTTCATTCAAAACCCATTTCGTGAAAAAAATTATAAAAGGCCACACATTCACCATTTTCATGAACACCCCAAAACCAAATAATAGTAGAATGATCTTACATGGCATGTGGAATGACATTATCCTACTAGTATCATTGGAACACAAGAAAACATAGGAACTTACAGGATAACTTGAACATAATAATACATGAGACCCCATCCATGATAGAATTCTACACACAATGAAATCAAAACAACAACACTCCAAGCCACCATATCCCTAGACATTCCAAGGGATCTAGTCCCCCAACAATAGTCTCAAATATCCACCTACTATGGGACACTAGTCAGTGCATGAACTACCAATGCAACAAATCATCTCATAATTCCCCTTTTCTATTCTATGTTCTCATGCTATGTTCACGAATGGGTGTTCCAAAAACATTCCAAACACAATCCATATATATATCACTATACACATCACACAAATCGTCACCACCCTAGCCACATCAAAGAGTATTCATTACTCTAATACAATTATTACATAATGCCAGCCCCATTATAAGGATAGTCTTGTTATATGGTCAACCAACAAGGCAATTGACTCACCCCCAGAAGGGTTTTCCAAATAAACCATTATGAAAATGCATAATTGTCTTTACAATGCTTCCACATATCAAACTATTCTTGAAAATCTAAACACAATCAACATTCATCTTAATTCAATTTAGATATCCATCTTCCAAACACAAATAACTATTTTTATTACACAATTTTATTTACCAAAATAAATCCTTTTTATAAATAACAAAATACATTGGATTTTCAAACTTAAAATACTCTTATGAACCCCTTTTAGTAACATAGAAACATCACTTCACTTCCTAATCATGTTTTCAAGAGCCAACTACGAATTTCAGCAGGCACATGACATGATAAACCCATTCTACCCATTTAAAACATTTTCATCCAAGTATAAATGACCTCCTTTCACATAAAATAATTATTATAAAAATAAAACATCACTACTTTAAACTAATTAAGGTGGAAAAATCATGAAAACAATGTATTCATAAAATTAATGGAGTGATGAAATGGGATACTACATGAAATATCAAAGAATAGCTGGTATCTGATATGAAAACTCAATTTCACCTCAACCCCACCCAAGGGATAAAAGTTCTAACCAAAAAAATCATGACAGAACAAATAATATATGTTTTAAACCCAAAAAATCATAAAATTAGATAAGGGAGAGTGTGAACCCTATGAAACAATATCAAAACCCTAGAAATATTGGAGAAACCAAGGTAGATTGGACTTACAAGATTCTATGTAAAAGATACGCACAAAAAACCACAAAAATAGTGGTCTGGAGTAGTTAATGGAAGGGGTGGTGGTGTCTTGTGTAGACAAACTCAAATGGGGGAGGTAAGGGTGTGTTTGGGTATAAAAATCCAGGGGAGAGATTTTTTTTTAAAAAAACTAGTTGGGATGCATGGTTAGTCCGCACGATCTATAAAATAGAGTTTGTACAGTGCGATCACTACTGCTGAGAAACAGATCGACCACATAGCCTACCAATATAGAATGACTAATCACACAATATCATTGTAGTAGCTACTATTTCACTTAGGAGCATATGCATGGTTACCTTGGTTGAGGAATAAAATTACTACTAATCATGTGCTAATATTCCACCAAGGCCTACCCTCCCAAAAAACACCCATTTTCCCATAAACTCAATGGGAAACCAAAAGTTGATAGCTTGGACAAGAAATAAATGAACGAAATCAACAAAATCTAAACCTATCACACATGATTCCCAAGTAAATAACCAAAAAGTCAACCGGAACTAATACCGATATTGAATTCCAAAACCCAGGTGTCACACCTATGAGATATATTTTTGGGATTCACATAATTTTTCCATACCATTATGATGGACTTAAAATATTTATAATGATGTAACATATAACCAATTAGGTTAGAGATTATAATTGGAATATGATAATAATGATACATGATTTAAACCTAGATATTCATAAGTTATGTTAAGTATTTCATATAATAGTTTTTTTCATATATTTAATTTTTTATATTTATAAATTTAAGAATAAAAATTAAAAATTAGGTTTTAATTATCATAATAAATTTTATGGTAAAAGTGAGATGCCAAAAGCTTCTCCTTGAAAAAACACTAAAGGAAACCAAGTAATAGTTAAAAGATAGATTTAGCCTACTCGAATCTTTATCCCTTAATATGTTCCGAGAGAGAGTGGTTACCTTGTATGTATAGATCACAATTTATAATTGGATTATATATGAGATTAAGTTAATGATATTATTGTTATAAATTTCCATAAATCTTGATTTATGATTAACAAGTTGAACCTCACCCTATTTCTAAGCCCTCCAATTTAAAAAAATTGAGTTTAATGAGTTCTTGTGATAATGACCTTTGAGGAAACAAGATTTAATTTATTATATGTGAAAAATAATTGGAAAAAATTACACAGTGGATTGTATCAAAACAATAATAAGATGTTTCAATGGTAGAAATTATTACCATCAAGATCTGTATTTTCAATGGGGGATAAAAATGTTGGTTAATAAAATGTAATCTATAGTGTTCCATTAAATACAACACTCATACATTAGTGTTTATATTAAAATTATCTTTTTTAAAATAAATTCCCTAAATAATGGTATAATGATATTAATAGACCTTGGAAACTCTAATATAAAGGGATAAAGAAATATCTCATGCTATGACTACACTTAAATATGATCATAATAATTAAGGTACACTTATTATCCACTATATATATTGGGGGAAAATCGATAGATTCTACTTATTGACCACCCATTATATATAACAACATTTCTAAGAGCATTGAATCACCACCCCATTTATTTGAAATTGAAATATTGGAGGAAACATCTAGTTTTAAGATTATTATTTACAATGTAGATGATTTTGGGAATATGCCCTATGAGAATATTATTTTTCTCTATAAGATGAATTTTATATGATTCTTAAATTAGATTTTGTCATCGCCACACTGACACAATATTAATTAATAAATAGGGATATCATATCTTATATTCAACATAATAATATTATTATCAAAAACATTAATGAAAATAATGACCTCTCTTAAAAAAATATTTCAATAATATGTATTTTAGTTCCTAATCTTGATGGATACTTAACTCAATTTAACATGAAAATCAATGTTGATGATATTAATATTATGAGAAAAAGGATACATTTATATTCGTATATAATATTGTAAAACATATATTTCATTAGAAAGGCTATCATGAGTTTTCTATATCATTTTAATAACTATATATATTATAATTAGTATCTGATTTAGAATTGCAAGGACAAAATTATTTTAAGCGGGGGAGAAATTAACACCCCAAGATATTGAGTGAATTTTCTTGTAATTAATAATATTTCTAATAGATTGTTTAACAATAAAATATGATCTAAAATAAACCACAATACATTTTTTGAGTTCATACATTATAAAAAAGTACACAAAATGATGTATAAAAGGCCGTGGTTGATTACATCTCTTAAATTCTCATAAATTAAATTGGTAAAATAATTTTAAATGAATAATATCTTTAATATTATGAAATTTATTTGAAAATATTCACCCTGTAAAATATTCAATTGTAGAACAAAACTGTCACTGAGAAAATAAATAATGAGTGCATACAACATTATCCTAAATAAAGAATTTTAAGCGTGAATTAAAAAGTCAGAATCAAATGAATTATTTTTTAAGACAATATATATATATATATATATGAAATTTGAACAATATAAATATGGTAATTGAAAATATGTTTACTGAAAATATGTTCCTCGAATATATGGTTATTGGACATAAATGTATCCAGTATGTATACAAAGGACATGTGTTGATAGTAATAAATTTACATAATATAATTTAGAAAAATAAAATAATAAAAATATATATAATCTAATTAAAATATATTAAAAATATCTTTACATGTTAATATATAACTATTAAAGATTTATATGACAATATTCAATGAAATATTTTAAAATAAATATATTTATGAAAATAAAAGATTATAATAAAAAAATAATTTTAATATTATTTTGGTAAATATTATTTAATAAAAAAGAATTATTTATAAGAATTATTTTACTAAAATGTTAGTATAATTATATCTTAAAGAAATTAAAAAGAATTAGAGAATTATTTTTATCAAAATCATTCCTAAATATGTTTTTATTGTATATGTTGGCTAAAAATTAATTTTCATCAACTATAGAGATAGATTAATATAAAATGAAATTTACATTTTTATTTGTCACTTTTGAAATTTTTATATTAGGTCATTATAAAATAATTTTTGTAAAAAATTAAATATTATTACCTTAGAAAAACAATCATTTTGAAAAAAAGTATATTTATAAACATTTTATAAATAATAAATAAATTATATTGGTATTTGTTTAGATATTATATGATTTATAAATATATAATAAACCTATTAACATTAATTGATTTTTTAATTGATAAAAAATAATAATGAAAAACACATAATGTTTAAAAAGTTATTTTTCTACAATGTTTTTTCCATATATATATTTTTTTAATTAAAATTTAATTTTGGATATTTATAAATTAAATCAGATTAAATAGAGCCCAAATTGTTTTTATATAGAAACATTCTAGGAGGTTCATCTTATATTTCTATTAATTTTTTTACCATGGTAAGTATTTAATCATGGGTAATAACAATGAAAATGGTTAACTTAAACATTTATAAAATTTGAATCATTTACATGATTCATAGACATACAATAATTTTTTTATTAGGTAGAATAGTCTCACACACATTTCTAATCAATAATTTCCATCTTAAATATCCATACTCCCTTGTGATTCCACTTTACCCACTTATAACAATTATTTCCAAGACAAAGTACCACTTTATCAACTATAAATTGAGTACACTTTCACCCTAATCAGTCCAAATCTATCCTGAGAAATTTCCTTTGATATATTCTAATTATACATACCCTTGAGAATTATTCCATTGTTTTTCTCCCTTGAATTCAAAAAAATAACTGAAGTACTACATTACCAAATTATTCATCAACCGATGAATAAAACTCTAAGTTTGAGTATTATCGACTCCGTAACTTTTTCTTCTTTAACATTTTATCAACACTCATATTAACATATTGTTAACATAGAAATATAATTAAATCAGTTTAATATATTTTTAGAAATTTTATTATAAATATGCAACATTTATCACTAATTTTCTTCCTATCCAATATGACATGATAATCTCACTCGTGTTATGTGAAAACTACAACATCCATAATCATTGTATTTTATTTTTTGTAACAAAAATACTGGAATTGTTATAAGAATTTACATAATGGATAAAAAATATATCTATGATTATATGATGTTTTGACAAGGGTAATATTAATTTTGAGACTCATTATTAATAAACTATTATTTTTTCATTAAATATTAATTATATAAGTTAGTTACAAATTTTATCATGATAAATAGAAACTAAAACACTCCTAGAATGGAAGTATAAATTTATAGATAATCATGTAAATCCATTTAAAATACAAAAAATATTATCAAAATGGTGTTCTTTGTAAGAAATAATAAGTATCAATAATTATATTATAGAGTCTAAAAAATATTCTAAAATAATAATATTCTTTGAATAAAACAAAAACAATTAAAAAATTAATGTAGAAAGAATGGTTATAATTGAAGAGTAAAACACGAAATAAATATAAATAATTTTATAAAATATGTGAATGATATAGAATATAAAATATTTTATTAATATAATTATGATTATTATGCAAAAGGTTAGTGCATTCCCAACCAACTGAGAGTCCTTGTTAAGGTTTTCCTATCTCAATATCCATTTTTTGAGACAAATTCAATTTCTACCATTTTTTATATGATGTGTATAATTATATATTTATACCATTTTCATGAATTATCATTAATTCTTGGGGTTTATAAATAAATTTAATGTTTTATCTATCAACATATTTTTGATTGAAAAGATATCAAATCTGTAATGGATATGACAGACTCAACATTCCATTCGTTGAGTCATAGTATAACTTAATGAGTTTAATTATTCCATGTTTTGTTTAATAAACCATGTGATTATGTGTTATTTTATATCAAAATTATTTTCTAATGATTTAAAACTCATCAATATAAACACATTTATGAAAGTCAGTTGCTTCAATGGGTTTTATATTAATAAGGGTTTTTATTGAATGAACAATTTTCCTTGAGTTTAAATAATACAAAATTGACTAGGATTTTACAATATTGACATATTCTATACTATTATATCATTACATTATATTTCCCTTACAATTGTTTGAAATTTATATGATAACATGATATTATTCTTCTTGAAGTAATTTTTTCAACATTGTAATATGTCATTATCTAGAATAATTCTCATCCAATATAATGAATTTTTTTTCTTCTCATTTATTTTTTTATAAAACAATAATAATGTTTTGTCACAACTAATATTCATATACACCATTACATAATTTTAATGAAAAAAATGAATTATTCTATTTCACTACAGGTGTTTCTATAAGGGTATTTTTTCAAAAAAAGTTGGTAAAATCAATTCCACACTTGAATTTTTATATTATACCTTACATTAATTGTCTTGATATTTATTTATTTTACAATCCACCATTATGTGAGATTAATTTCAAATTAAATTACTAAAATTTCATCACATAACTATTTCAAAATTTTCATTTCAAATAGAATCATAACATTGTATATTTATAAAAATATTAAGAAATATTTTTTAAAAAAATTCATCATTTTCATTGTTATCTTTATACAAGATGATAATTATTCGTGGGAGTTATTTTTTATCAAAAACTCTAGAAATTATATTAATTTTTTTTTCATTTTTGAGTATGAAACTCTTGGTATCAAATAATCAAATACTCCATCAATTATTATGTGGTCATATATAATGTTATCCAAAAACACATTCCTTTCATCTATGTCATCATACATAATTATCACCATGTTATACTGGGGATAGATTAATGTGATACCATCCACCTTATTTATCTTGATAGAATACGTAATGATCCTTAATTTTTTTTACAACTTAATTATTTTTCATTGGTTAATTAAGATATAATAGAAATATTTATGAATCAATGTTCACTTAGAAAACATATGTATGGTTTTTATGATGTAATGGGTGGGATATAACATATAGAGTATTATAATTCATTGTTTAATGTTTTAATTTTTATTAGATACTAATGGGTGAAAAACACATTTCTTAATCCACTATATGATGGGCAGTAGAAATTCGGTTCCTAGTCCATTATGCGATGATAGGTTTGAACAGGATTTTATATCCACAATGTGAAGGGTGGTGTAAACTTGATTATTGATTTGATATGTTATGATTCATTAGATTATGTTTCTCCCATAGATCCATTATATGATATATTTACTAACCTCGTATAATTTTTTATTATATTCTTATGTTTTCTCTAGGACTCGTGGATACGGTCGATGGATTCCACAATCATATACCATGGTGTGTTTTTTACCATTAAACATGGAGTTCAGTCATATTTTACCATATTGATGACTCTTGTTTTTATATATTATTCTTAAAAAGATATTATCCCATGCTCATGATTTCTCACATATTTTTGGTTAGAAAATGATTACATGTCTATATGTTTTTACCATTCTAAAAATTTGAGCTCAAACAATCTTATTTGTTCCATAACCTAGGTTATTAAAATATGTATAACATAAAAAAATGTTTTGAGGATGTTTTAATATGGAGTAATTATAATTATTTGTTCACAATTATTGTACACTATATTTTAATGTAGATACGATTCAAGGTGACCAATCCATTGGGATAGGGGGTTGTTCTATTATTTCTATAATCTATTGATTACAATAAAAAATATGTATGTTTGTATTGAGTCATCTCAGTTGGTATAAAATCTAATTAGTTTTTTTATGTTTTTTATTTGGGTCATAGGAATGGAAAAAATGGGTATATAAAAATCCATCAAACACTCTTCAACACATGATAGAGATATATATAAAACCCTTATATGAACAATTTATTGTTTTCATGCTTTTAATTCGAGATATTTAGTTATTTATGAGCGATATATTTTTCTTCCATATAGAAATACTATAAGGACTCAGACTTATAAAATTAAATAATCTTGAATTTTGGTCAGGAAATTATTCTACTTCACATTAAGGACCCTTCCATGATTAGTGAAATGTCCCAAACCTCCCTGGTCTATTATATAATGAAAATCTAGTGTTTGAGGTGTTCTGTGAGGCATTGGTGACGCATTTCAATATTTTTCCCATAATCTAGTTTACCGATGTCAGCTCTTCTGATGGTGGGTAATCCACTGGTAGGTCCTAATGGGTAGTTGCATCAGTGATTTCTGTCAGTGACTCGCAACCGTGACCCACTAACGGTGATTGATGTTGGTGACTCGCAACTACGAATCGATGGGCGTGACTCACGACTGGGACCCGCGATAGTTAATCACAGACGGTGACTCACGTCACTAGCTCTAGATGGCGACTCACACCGGTGAGTTATCTAATTGTTATTTAGGAATGGTAGGTCACTAACAGTGAGTCAATACAGGAGACATAGACCAGTGAGTCATCTGATAGTGAGTTCTCCTTTGGTAGCTCACCGGATGGTGACACATTGAACGATAGGTAATCTAATGGGGACTCACCAAAAGTTGACTCATCAAATGATGAATCAACAAAATGGTGACTCACTAAATATTAGTTCACTAAAATGTGACTCACCAATAGTATCTCACAACAGTGCCTCACCAAATGCTGATTCTGTTCCAAATTCTGTCAAATTTCATGTTTTCCAAAGTTTTTCCATATTCACCCCTTTAACATTTTATTTGATGTAAAATGAGTTTAAAACCATTTTTATGTGTTTTTTAATCCGTTTCAAAGGATGAAAATGAATCATTAATTTCCTAAAGCTATGGAGGTTTTAGATTGTCTAAACACGTGGTCTTGATCATGATATGGAATTAATGTATTGCGAAACTATTCTTCCATTGATATTGGATGTTTCCCTTATAAAGATGTGATCATTTGTACCTTGTAGGTTTTCTATCTAATCTTACTCATGTGATTCCCCAAATCCTTTCTTCCCTGAGGTTCCATGCATCTTTGTTGAACCATTGGTTCGTCTTTCCCTAGTGCCTTACAGAACCCTATTAGGCGTAATGAGGATGTGTTGTTCATCTATTTCTTGAAGTAGGAATTCCTTCATTCCTCTTCTTTTTGTGTCATATTGGGTGGGTATATGAATGTTTCCGTGTGAATGTAGTTGAATAAAAATTTAATAACGATAATCAAATCCACTTTAAACCAATAAAAAATTTTCTGGGGGTAATACACACATTATTTTGTTTCATTATTTATTGACATCGTGATTTGTATGGGCTTTATGCCCACTAAAATCATGGTTGTTGGTGGTCTTTGACTGTGCACTCGGAATGACTTGTGATGGCTTGTTAGTGATAATGTATTATATATATATATGAAAATGATTAATTATTTATATTTGGTAATATAAATTTATTCCCCCAGATAATACTTTTTTTTGTGATAATCAATGAATTATCAAAGTTGAATTAAAGAACGAGTGTTTTCTAAATACGAGTACAACACTATTTTATTAGTGTGGTTGGGTGATGTGTTTATATTATGTCCTATTCATTATATGGTTTTGTTGTGGTGAGGTTTGGAGCGTAGATATAGGGTGGTGTGGTATGGGTGGTGTAATGGAATCTCAAGTTATGAGATTGACTTGTAGTGGACTGGATGGAAAGTGTTTGAGGAGTGGGGATGCATGTTTTGGTTGTGCAATTTTTATGTTAATAGGTGTGATGGATTTGGTCATGTTTTTCATTGGGTCTGCCATATCAAGTTATGGTGAGAGGTGTTAATTTGTATGGGTATGAGACAAAAGTATTTATGTTTCAGAGGATGGATTTTGAAGAACTAATTTGAATAATGATGATGTAAGTGGTTGGTGTGGGTATTAAACGAAGTGGAAATAAGAAGTGAGGTTCCATACTATGGTTTTTTCCCTCTACATGGTTTATTTTTTCTATCGTTTTGTGTGAAATTATTGGTACTTTCTCAGGTAGTTATGGAATAAAAAAATGGATTTCTTATTAAATAATGATAATTGGTTAAGCAGGTTGGCTGGGGTATGTATTGAGTTTTTGCATGTTGTGAATGTAGTTAATTTATTTTTCTCCGAAGTGACTATTTATGGGGTTAATAAAATTAATTTAGATGTTTTATAAGATTTGTATGTATCATATGGTGGTTGATTATTCATTTTAGATCTCATGGGTTGGTATTGAGCTTTTTATAATATTGGTACATACCTATATTTTATATTATTTTTCTATAGACACCCCATCCTAGTTGAGCAGTATATACCGAACAAGCCTATTATCATGAAAGAGGGTGTCTCTCCCAAAAACACTAGTGAGAGGATGGGTGGATGAGAAATTGATCTTCCTTGATCCCTCTCCCAGTACGACATATCCCATGATTCTCCAAAAAGGTAGTTTTGTGTGAGTCATAGGTGTGTACGGGCGAGTTGTGCTTTCCTATGTCTGATTAGGATGAGATGTGTTATGATTTCCTAGGTGTCTTCAAGATGGGATATGTTGGGATTTCCCATGTGTTTTTAGGATGTTACATGATATGTGTCCAAGGTGTCTACAGGTGGAATGTGTTTTGAGTCCCAGGTGTGTTTAGACAAGATGTAATGAGGTTCAATTTCCCAAGTTGTGGTATTTTCTATGAGGCATAGATTCGTATGAGCAGTTTTAGAAGTGGTAATTTCTATATATGTTTGACTGTCATGATTTATGTCTTTAGGGTGTGATTGGATAATAAATTTGAAGGTTGTTTGGGGTACCCTATCACTGATGTGCTTACTATGGTACGTTACTAGACTTCTGTTTCTCGATGAATGTTCCTTGGTGAGGTGGGAATTCATATGATACCCTGTTAGGTGCTGTTGGTTCATATGATTCAGCAAATTTTGCGTGAGAGACCATGATTTCACTATTGATTATACTTTTATACTCAATATATGTTATATAACTACCTTCAGGATTCTATGTGGATTTTGAACACAATGGTGGGCATTACTATCTCAAACTTTGGGATTGTTTCTCTGTCGCTTCTTAGCATTACTTTTGGATATTTACTTTGGAGATTTTCCTTGTATTGGTAGCAGTTATACATTAAACATTCTTGTGGGGTGTATTTTTATTTTTCTTTTATATATATCTTGGGGTTGTTTTTTTGGATGGACCATCTTATCTCTTTATTTTGTTTTCTTATAAAAGGGAAAATCCTCCCATTTTCTTGAGATTCTACACCCATGGTGTCAGTCGCCTTCCAAGGGCCAATTGGAGGAGGGACTCTGGGGTGTGGGAGGAAAAAATCTCTTTTTCATAATTTCTCACTCAGGATAGTCATCTTTTTAGGGAGGGGTCATGACATTTATAGTTTTAGAGTATTAGTACATTATACATAAATAATAACCCTATTCATACAAAGAGGATACTACTAAAACAATATCCAATTTTTCATAATTCAAAACCTTTAGAAATAAAACAAGTTTTCTTAGAACAATCAACATAATATTTTACTTGAATTCGATATTTCTTTTACACATCCTTTTAACCTATAAAAAACACTTAAAGACATGGAATGAGAACAAAAACCACATCATGTGATATAAAGAAATAAAATTTGTTAGTCCAGTGAAAATCAGAAAACACATTCAAAACCCTTTTCATAAAAACTCATAAGTATGAAGGGATACCTCAGGTAGTTTACTTGGGAAATATTTACCATATCATCCTTTCATTAATCCTTAATCATGGAATAACCATTTGATCAAATTCATTATCTCTAGTACCTAAAAAATTGTAGAGCTATAATGGGGCTCACACGTCATATCTTTCTATATAATGGGATCAAACCAACATATTGTGAACAATAATGGAGATAAAACTATCATACCAAGAGCTATAATTATCTTAAACCAACATTAAAATTTCCAAGGATCAAATCATGAATAAATAACTTGATAACACATTTAAGCATATGAGGAAAAACACATTTTGATATCAAAATACCATATTTTTATTAAAATAAACAATAAAATATAAAATCCACACACATAAAAATAAAATAATAACATTAAAAATGAATATAGAGAAGGATAAATAATTCATTATTGTAATATGGTGTTATGAAAACTGGAGAAGTTGCTCATACAATATATATATATATAGTCTTTTTGATTTTTTATAAGTGATAAATTTAAATGGATTTCAAAAGAATGACACTTATATAACCATTTAAATAGATCCGTTTTCAAATAAAATAAGGGAAATTAAAAAATAAATAACCATATATAAACGTTAAAAAAATCAATTTGGAATACATATATGTAATATATAATTATTTAGAATAATAAATATTTAGATAATTTAAAACAAGGCTTTAGTTAAAAAGTCCATTACCTCGGGTTTGAATTCCATAAATTGTGTTGAAACCTCCTGTATAAGGGTTTTCATATATTATATGACCATATTAATATTTGAAATAAATTATATGATATTTTTATAATTTATTTTCACCCATTTATTAATAATAATTTTTTTTAATATTCATTGTTTAGAGTCCGTTATTTACAAGGTTTTCATGCTTGTTTCGTTATGGATTTTCTTATTGAATGGATGAGAACCTCCAAAGTGGAATTAAATGGTTTTTATATTTTATAGAACTTTAAATTATACCATATATAATTTTTTTTGAAATGAGGATGAATCATTAGAAATAACATTAATGATATTCATTTAGATCATTTTGGTGATTCTTTGATCATCACGAACTAGTTTCATTATATAATTCAATATTATGAATATATGTTAATTATAAAAAATAAAAGTGGTTATATCATTAATTTTACAACCTTTTTCAACCATTAAAATTATTTGACTATAATCCATCAGGGACGAAATGGAAATTGAAAACATAGCATCAATGTTTTGGGTAAATTGAAAGATCATAGATGTTGGTTTCATATCAATAATTAAAAGAAGAGGATAAGAAGTGTGCTGATTATTTTTTTACATTAAAATGTCAAAAATATAGTATATGTAATATATTTTAGTTCTAATTTTTATTTGAATAGTTTAGGTGAATATATTATAATAAATGAAAAATAATTGAAAATAAAATGAAAGCAGATTTTTACCGCTTGATTTCTATTACATGAGAACCTCCATATGACCCTTGGTTTTGGCCTTCTGTTAAGGCCAGTAATACTTTTACATGGGGAAGATTTCTAAAATGTCTTTATGTAGAATTTATTCATGGATAAAATCTTGATAGGTATGATGGGATGAGGTGGTGAGGGGTGGTTTTTATAGTGGAGGAGGGGGTCCATTATTTTAAAATTATTTTAATATATTTCTCAAAAAAGAAATTGTTTTGGTTTTGGGACTAAATAAATTAATTAGTGAATTTCAATTAAAACCAATGGTGGATACATCATCCGAAAATCAACCATGACTAAATAATTTAGGTATTTAGCTTCTTTCATAAATTATTGTAATTCACTATTCATAAAAATTTCAACTATTTTAAAAAAATATTAAAATTCACCCTAACCATTTTTAATGTTTAAAATCTAGAAATGAACTCTATTTTATGAATATAATTTTATAAATATGTTAAATGTTTATTTTAATTTAAATTATAATTTATTAGAAATAGAACAACATTAAAACTATAACTGATTTTATAACACCTTTATAAATTAATTAAGTTATCATAAAACTATCTTATAATCATAAGACAATAAAATATTAATTCATGACACTATTTAATGAAAATGTTTATTATTTTAAATAATTATATTTTTTATTAACTTATAAATAATTATTAATTTTTTTAAAAACAACATTTACTCTATCCATTTAAAAACATTTATTCACTCATTATAAGATATAAATATATCATACATTGACATCAAAGAAATATAATTTTTATTTATAACATCATAGGTTAGGTTACTATACAATTTTATGATTTATTATTAAAATGGATTATATTAATATTCCTAAGGGAAAGTAACTATTCCATCAAAAAATATTATTTAAAATAAATGTTATTTCATTATACATTTTTCATGAATTTAAATATTTAATTTTAAAAAAATTATTTAATAAGTGTCTGGTTTTATATAATATTGACATATTTAGTAAATTACATCCTTGAAATATTTAATCACATTTTATAGAAGTAAGGATGCATTTCACTCATAGCATTATCATATTCTCATGTTGTATCTTCAACCATGTGGCATATCCACGAAACAATCACATGGGGAATTACTAATTCGCCAATAAATTCCCTATACGATCTAGAATATGAAAAGTTTATTCTTCATAAGAAATTTTTTCTTCCAGATAAAATACTTATGGGATCAAAACATGTGATAGAACAGACAAATGCATTTCAATATTGAAACATGAAAAAGTTTGTACCGAAGAAAAAACTTGGAGGTAAAGCTACTCAGTAGGCAACCGGTCCAAATTTCATACGGATTTCAAAAGGACTTATAAATCTTTAACTTTTCATTAATTTATTAATAAAACGAATAATTATATTCAAAGGAGGTACGGTATGGGAAAAATGATCACTTACCTCAAATAAAAGTGTTTTCTTCTAATTATCTTCATAACATTTATATCCGGTATGAGTTATCCTCATGTGATGCTGAATTATCATCACATTCCCATATAATTCCTCTAATAATTCATGTCCCACCAAATTAGTTTCCCTAACATAATCCAAAAATGATGGAGATTGACACCACTTCCTATATAATTCCACAAAAGGTGGCATCTTTATACTGGTATGAAAAGAGTTAATATTAGAAAAATAAATAAAAGAATGTTGTTGATCCCAACATCCCTAGTTATCCATTGAACAAGATCTCAACTAATCATCTATTGTATGAATCATTCAATCACTATGTCCATCATATTATGGATGAAAAGTAGTGATTTAATATATTTTAGTTCCCAACAATTTGTGAAGGCCTTTCCAAAAGTTAAAAGTGATCTAGGGATCTCAGTCATATACAAAGAATAAAGGAACTTCATGTAACCTAAAAACATCATTGAGGTATAGTTGATAAATATAACCCAAATACATGATATATCGTATAGGAAAGAAATATGTATATTTATTAAGTAATTAAACAATAACAGACATCACATTGTTGCCACGAGAACTCTTTGGTACTACCACCACAATATCATTGGATATATTTTCTCATTTCTACTATAGCATTGGAAATGGATGAAGAACCCCCTTCTATAACTTCTTTTATTATTTAAACTATAGAAATGTAAAAACATTTCATGGTAAAATTTGAAATATTACTTTTTCATTCCACCACATTAGTAATACTCTCAATGGTATCAGTAGATCTCTGTGCTTGCAGGATTATTTGAAAATAGATAATTATGAGCTTCACCTAACAACTCTTTCTTCAGATGAGATTAAAAAAAACACATATTCTCCTCTGAATCCTAAAAACAAAACATTATCCTTTTTAAAATTGTGAAAATTAACCTTTCTAACAAATAATACCCTTTTCTCCATCTCACGGTCTTCCTTAGTATAATGATTTATTTTATCGGATACAACTAACTACATTCTCACCAGAAAAAAACATAGGATTTTCCTAGACCAAAAAAATCAATACGAACATTTAGAAAATCATTAACGTAGAGGCCATGTTCCAAACATAACATTGTTAATATAGTATTACATATCCAGCTCAAATCATCGAACACTATGATTTCCTTTCCAGGATGGTAATGAATTTCAAAATCATAATCTTTGATTATTTCTATCTATATTTATTGATCATTTTATATTACTTCTATGTAAATATATAATTAAATCATTTATTGTCAGTATATATTTCAAATTTAACTACATACAGATGATTCATCTAATAATGTAATGAAAAAACAATAGGTAATTCCAAAATATGTGTAGGGTAACTTAACTCTTGTGGTTTAAATTGTCGTGAAACATAAGTAATTAGCTAATCATTTTACATTACGAAACAACCAAGCCATTTCAACGGAGAATCACTATAGATGAAAAAATAACAATTTCTTGATGGTAGGGACAAAATTGGGTAATTTGCAATCTTATGTTCAATTGCTGAAAAAACAATCACATTATTTTGTCTACATGAACATAACACCTTTATGGGAAAACATAGTTAGTGTTCCAAATAAATGTTCATTGTTTTCAACAAAACATAGATACCATCATGAAAAAACAAGTAATATATCAATATTTGTTATATTTGTGGGTTGTTTCCATTCTTGAACAAATTAGGTTTTAGTATAGTTAATAGTTATAATATATTTAGAAACAATGTGACCAAGGAACTAAATTTATTACAACAAAAATTAACACATTCTAAATTTTTCTTACAGTTTATATCATATTACGGATTGATAAAGAAACCATAGATGTATATCATTCTCCGCATTACATTTAGAATATTAATTAATGTTACTAAGAAACATAACCAAAAAATTATCCATGAACTCATAAATTATCTTATTTATAAGATCGCTGAAAATAGCAGGTTCATTAGTTTACCCAAATGGCATAACTACAAATTCATAACGGTCATATCTAGTATGAGAAGTGGTTTTAACAATGTATGCTTCTTTTACATTCAATTAATGGTATGCTGACCATAGGTGAAACATATCAAAATACTTTTTTCCCTAGATTTTATCAAACAAATCATTTATATGAGAAAAATTGTATTTATTTAATAGTGATGTTATTAAATGATCTATAATAAATGAAAAATCTCATTGAACCATCTTTCTTTTCAAAAAACAAGACAAGAGTACCCCATGGGGATGTTTTAGTTCAGATGAATTTTTTTACTAATAATTCATGCAAATGATTTTTCAATTCTTTATGTTCTGCTAGATACATTTAATAATGGCATGTTGAAATCATTTTATCAATAGGGGATGGGTAAATAGTAATCATAACCTATCAATAAGGAACAACATTGTGAAAATTATTAAGAAAACATAATGATACTTATTTTTTACCAGAGTATAATTAATTTTAATAGTTCCATTTTCTCAATAATATGGGAATGATGTATTTCATTTTCATCTATTAATAGTTTCTCAATTTGTTGATATGTTATTAATTTGGTGAGTTTATTCTTGTAAAAAACTGATAATATTTCAAGAAAATAACTTCGTTTCCTCTAAAATCTATTTTATTATAATGAGAATAAAGCCACCCCATACACATAATAACATTAATCTCTACTACAGGCAATAAAACATTGTTTTTAAGTAACTTATTTCCACAAACAAATATCGGTAGATTCTTATAATTTCTTGTTTCCTCAAAATTTCCACAAGTTATTAATTCTATGAGTACATGTATCATTTCAGGAGGAGGAATTTCTAATTTAGCATAAAATTTCTAAAAAATGAAGCAATGTGTGACACAAAATAAAACAACACATTGGAAAAATCTGTAAAAATAAGTAATTTACCCGATACCACCTTCTTTGATGGATCAACATCGGCTAAAGTAGTTGAAAGGAATTTTTCCACAACCATCAGTTTCTTGTCTTGTTTATTTTCTACCTAAGTTACTATATTTGGACACACATTAATACAATGAACAAACTATTTATAGTTAAAAATTATACGATCAACTGCTCTTTACCTTTATAATCTTCTTCCGCGTAATCATGATACATGTATCCAAACATTACACATTGGAAATATTTCCAATAGTTTAGAACAAATTATACAGGATAATTTTTACAAAACTTTTCACAAGAAGAGAAGTTTATTTTTTTCTATTGATTTATATGATGTATTATTATACAAAAACTTAGGACCTGACCACTTCTTATTCCTTCAATCATGATGTACATACATGTCCAATGAATCCATATCAACATTTTTGGAATAGTGAACAAGTTTTTCATAGCTTATAAACTCTCATGAATCCAAATATCTTTATAAAAATTGTTTAAAGCCAGATTAAAATATATTAGTCATATTATCAATGTAGTTTGTAAAATATGGTATTTACCTGGTCAATCTTATAAAATTGTCTTTAAACACTACCAAAGAATCATCACCCTTATACTCCATTTATATGAATTATTTCTCAATTCTGAGTTGAAAAGTGATAGGAAAATATTTTTTATAAAAAAATACCATTTAAATTACCCCATACCAAGTATCATGATCATATTTTTATCTTGTATTAGTTACTATAAACTACTATTTATCAGCTTTACCTTGAAAATATTTACTTTCTAGGGTAAACTTTTAGAATTATGAAAATCCCATGAAATGAAATATCATTTCTACAACATTGATCCTCCCACCTACAATCACTATATTTGGGTTTCCACTAAAATATATGGATTGGCACCTCAGAAATTTCTCCAAGAACGAATTTTTCTTCATGGTAGATCAGGTTCCTCTCTAGCATAGACACCGCCGCTATTTATCACCTAATTCAATTATATCATTATGATTACAAACTGATCTGACCAATTCCAACCATTCTACTCTAGATATTCCTATGAATATCATTCTATGTGTTCCTCTCTATATTTGATTACTTATTTATCCTATGGGAAACCTTTCTAAATTGATATATCATAGTCAATTTTATATGGTAATCATTAAATTATATATCATTTCAAATTAACCATAATGTAAAAAATCATTTATGGTATTCTATTAACATGATCCTAACCCTAAGGTTATGTAAACCATTCTATGAACACAAATAAAAGAACCTATACTTAAAAATAACATAATTTTAGATTATATACAAGAACGTAAATTATTTCACATTAATAATATTTTCATGTTTCAAGTTTTAGTAGATTTTTACATAATACATATATACTAAACATTAATTATACAAAGAGGTTATTGCTTAAATAGTATCCATTTTTCATAATGTAAAAAATATAAAAATAAAATCTATTTTCTTTGAAAAATCATCATAAGACTTGACATGAATTCCATCTTTCTCTTAAGCCTCCTTATAACCAGTAGAAAATATTTAAAAACTTGGGAAGAGAAATGAAATCTCACTAGGGGACATAAATATTAGGAAATAGTTAATAAATTAAAAATTGGAAAAACCCTTTAAAACCCATTATCATGAAAATAAAAAACCATTAATAGATGTTTCATGTACTCTAGATGGGAGATATTTATCATATAACGCTTACATTCATCCTTATTCATGGAATAACCATTCATCCAACTTCCATATTTGGAGTACCCAATGCATTGGAGAGCTACATTGAGGCTCACACATCATATCTTGAGCTCTAATGAGCTCAAACAAATATATCATGATCTATAATTGGGATAAAACTATCATATATTGAAATAAAATGTGCTCAATCAAACATAAATAATATCCAAGGTATATATCATGAATAAAACACATTTTTAACACATAAGCAAAAACACATTCAGTTTCCAAAATTACCTAATCTTATAAAAACCAATTTTATAATCCATGAACAAAATATTAATATAAAAATATTCAAAAAAACATAAATAAATATTAATAAAATGTTTCATTAATAATTCATCATTAAATATGGAGAAATTTTTCATACCCTATATATATATAAATAGTCTTTCTGAATGTTCATAAAAAGGAAAATTAAAATAATTCAAAAGAATGTCTCTTTAATAACACATGATATAGATCAATTTTCAAAAAAATAAGAGAAATTAATATATTAATACCCATATGGATACATTCATCAAAATAGATTTTAAGACAGAAACATAAAATAGAAATATTCAGAAGAATAAATCTTTAGAGCATTTTAATGCATGTTTTAGTTAATGTGTCCCTTTCCTTAGGTTTAAATTATTTAAAAAGTGTTTAATCCCATGAAATAATGTTTAAAATTGTATTATTAATATATTAAAAATATATATTCATATTTATATTACATTATATGATATTTTTATAACATTATTTCACCAATTTATTAATAATATATTGGTAATTTTAATTATTTCAGGTGAATTCATTACATGGTTTCCATAGTGGGTTCGGTATGGAAATTATTTCAAAATGGATGATAACATATAGAAGATGGAATGAAATGGTATTTAAATGTTTATCGAAATTTAAATTATAAAATATATAATTTTGTTTTCATATATCAGGATGATTCGTTATATAAATGTTAAATGTATTCTTTCAGATCTTTTTTGTAGTTCTTTGTTCATTACGAACTGGTTTCTAAAATTATTCCATATTATATATATATATATATGATAATTATATAAAATATAAGAGGGTTTATTATACACATTAAACCCCTTTTCAACCATTAATTTTTTTTATGACCATCCATGAAGGAAGTACTAGAAATTGAAAACACATCGTCCATGAAGCCAGTAAATTGGCACATCATAGATGATGTTTTTATTTATAAATAAAAAATGACCATAAAAAGTATGGTGATGAATTATTACCTATTAAAATTAATTTATATATAAGATAATTATGTTTTCATTACACATGGATAAGGGGAGGTGAAGGGAGTAAGAGAAAAGAAAAACAATTGAAAAGAAAATAAATTAAAATTGAAGAGGATTTCTACCTCTGGAATTCTCTATCTTAAGGACCTCCTTAAGGAAATTAAATTAGGTGATTTATTGAGACATGTATAGAGACCATATACATTTAAAAATAAAATTATATGATTTAATGCATATCAATTCAATAGAATATAGCCCATGGGTAATGACATCTAGTGTATTTCAATACATGGAACATAAAACATAAAACATGAAACAAAATAATAAATTTCATTATTCCGAATTCATAAAGTTCCCCTAACATCCATTGTGTTCATACATCATTATGGGAAAAATGTGGATAATATGAAAAAGGGATGATCTAAAAATACTTTTAAGGGAATAAACATAAGAACAATGCTTTAGAACAAGGGTTAGAGATCATGACATAATGATTCAAAATGGAATATAGAATCATAATAGATAAACATGAGATCATATAATGTTAAATTAAAAGGAATTTTGTAGAACCATAAAAACATAATTTAGTATTATTAAGGGCTAAACATTAAAATTGCTGTATATGGTATCACAAGACAAGGCTAACCACCAAAATCGTCGCAGAATGTTGCACAAGCCAAGGCTAACCATCAATACCGCCAAACACAACATCTTAGGAGACACAACATTACCCAATGCATTGGGCCTCTATCTTTATCACCCATTTAAATAATGTCATGAATTTTTTTCCACAAAAATAGTCATATAGAATAAATCATACATAAACATAAGTGTTCCCCTGGGAAGAAATCGGTATCACAATCATGTCATAAAGCATACTAAATGGGCGTATCATACAAGTGTACATGAAAGAAATTAATTAAATCATACATGTAAATTAATAAGTTAAAAATTAATATATCTTTATAATTCTTTTCAATCATAAGTGAAAACTTGAAAAAATTTATTTAATAAACATTAGAATTTGAACATTTTTGTGTTGTTTTATGGAAGATACTAAACTGAAATTAAAATAAAAAAGGGAATAACATTTTATATAAATAAAGAAGTGAAACAATAAGGTTTTCATAAAATATAATTATTTTATAAACCCAATTGACTGTTAAAACATAAGATGGGGTGCACTTTAAATCGTGTAATAATTCGAGAAGTTCCCTTAAAATAAGTTGGCTTATCGGGAAGTATTGAAGAAGGAATCATTTAAAAAATGTGTATACGTGAAAGTGGATGATGAAAAGGTCTTCATAAATGAATTTTTTTATGTAAATAGAATTTATAATATGCACATAATTAGATAATATAACATCATTTTAGTAGAATTAATGATAAGCTAACCTGAAGGAAGAAATGATGTTTGGGTAGATTTCACTACGAATTATCTGTATAGTATCGGGTGTACCAAATAGATATTAATGAGAGAGAAAAGGGGTTTATTATCACATATAATTAAATATGGTAGTATGGATGATGTTGAGATAACATGCCCCATTATTAGGTTTTACAAATTAATGGTAATAACATAGAAGACATTCTTGAATAAAAGAAAAATAACGAGGATCCATTACCTTATGTCTGGTAGTGTTCTCCACATGATATTAATGACATCAATAGTCAATTTAGGTTCATTAATTAATAATTAAATAACTTATTATATATGTATAATATTTATTATAACAATTTTTATGTTCATTTATAATAATTTTATGGGTTATGAGGTTCATTTTTTTATTCGGGTCCAATAGCTTAATTTGTTTTAATTATCGATTTACATTTTTTCATGAATGGAGGGTCATCTAAAATGGGGATGGATGTCCAGAATAAGAGTTATATTTTATTATTTGACATCCAAAATGTTACAAGTTTTTAAATTTAATTTGTATATAAGGAGTATAGAATAATTGTTAAATATAACATTAATGATTAACACATGAATTAATTTGGTGATTTTTCTCATAATTAACTTGTCTAGTATTATTATTTTTCATTATGTATGAAAAAAGTATTCTTGAAAATCAAATAATTTAATATAACCATTTTATAGTCTAGTTAAACAATAAAAAAGATTTCATGGCCATAATTGAAGATGGTAATGAAAATTTAATACCCATCATCCTTGAATGTAAAAAATTATCACATCTCAGATGGTGTCATAACTATTAGTATAAATAAATTGTTAAAGGGATATAATAATAAATTATTCCATTATCAAAAAAAAATAGTACATGTAAGGTGCATGAGTTTTCATGACACTGTTATGAGGAGAGGTAACTGTTGAAATGAAAACAAATGAACTTGAAAATAAAATGAATGGAGTGAAAAGAGGAATTTACATCTTGATTCAATCTTCCTCGAGAGCCTCTTAAGGGTGGCAGATTTTATATTTTGAGGAGACCAAGGACTGTTGGATGTGGAGGAGGATACTTGGGGAGATTTGGATAGAAATTATGGAAGGCATAAGGCTTGATAAGAGAGTAGATAAAAGTTAAGAAGGGGCAGTATTTATAGTGTAGGAGAGGAGGTTTTTCATAATATATCATTTCACAGTTTATTAATTTCTCCCAAGACCAGAATGTTTGAGGATTTAATGAAATTATAGTAATAAGTGCATGTGATTTTCTACCAATTGTTCTTACATAAGTAGAACATCATTCATGACTCTCTAAATATTGTATTAACTTAATTTACAAATTATGGTATTTTACTATTCATAAACAAATTCTAGAATTTAAGAAAAATCCAAAAAATAACCCAACCCACTATTCGCTGTCTATAATCCAAAAATGTTCTCCATTTTGATATATATTTTTACAAATTTAATTAATTTAATTTCTATTTAAAATCACAATTTAATTGAAAAATACAGATTTTAAATTATAACTGACTTTATAATGCATTACAAAATAACATATGGTATTTAAAAATTATTTTTAATATAGAATAAGTAATAATTTAAATTTATGAACACCTTTACGGAAAAAAAATTTAATTTTAAATTAATTATTTATTTATGACTTACAAAATACCAATACTTTTACTATGTTCATATTATAATTTATAATATGCCTGAATTTTAATTATACATTAATCGGTTAGGGTAATATCCTTTTATACATTTTAAAATTTATAAGGGTCATATAACTATTCATAATGGTATGTTACTATTCCTAAGGGTAAATTACTAATCACCAAAAAATATGTTTTTATTTTCAGATTGCAAACATATTACTGATCACAACCGTGCAAGACATATTTTTTAATTCAGATCATACCGGTGACAATATTTAGCTTAAAGTTCCTATATTACTTAAAATTTCTTTGTTTTGAGATTTCATGTGATTATATGATATAATTATAAGAGTAAAATTTCCAGTGATAAAATATTGGGCCGTTACATTATCCCCCTTTATGAAATTTCTCCCTCAAAATATGGATTTTTATTCTATGCCATAAACGGGTCCTTGTACTTTCCTTCATATGCACCTCGAGTTCCGGTGTATCCTCTTCGTACTTATGGTTCTACCATAGTACATTGACCAGGTGGGTAGTGTTGTTGTGTAGGACATTATCTATATGATCCAGGATCTTCAATGGATTCGTCTCATAAAAAATATCATCCTCAAACTATACCACCTCTGGATAGAGTACATGCGAAGGATCTTGTATGTACTTCTTTAAGATGGATAAATGAATAAAATTGGGTACATTGGATATGGTAGGTGGAAGTGTTAGTCGATAGGCCACAACCCTAACTTGATCAAGAATCTCTATGTGTCCGATGTGCATGGAACTTAAATTACCTTTCCTCTGAAACCCCATGAACTTCTTCCATGGAGATATGTTTAGAAATAACATGTCTCCAACATTTAACGCAAGGTCTCGCCGATGGATGTCTACATAACTCTTTTGTCGACTTTGGGCTGCCATGATATGCTCCAGAATGGTTGTCATCTTCATACAAATTCTTCTACCATTTCAGGTCCAAGAAACTTACTCTCACTTACTTCACCCCTACATTTCAGTGTTCTTCCCCTTTTCCCATAATGGGATTCGTATAGTTCCATTCTAATGCTGGAGTGGAAACTGTTGTTGTAAAATAATTCAACTAGTGGAAGATGTTGGTCCCATCCCCCTTTGAATTCCATATAACATACTCTCAACATATCTTTTAGTGTATGAGTAGTCTGCTCTGATTGGCCATTAGTTTGAAGATGATAGCCATACTGATATTTAATTTAGTGCTTAGAGCATGTTGGATAATTTTCTATAACTTTGAGGTAAATATAGGATCTCGAACAGATGAAATAAGTAGTGTAACTCCATTCATCCTTTCCACTTCATTTATGTATGTCAATGCAATTTGATTCAATGATTTGTCCAATCAAATTGTGATAAAGTTAGCTGTTTTGGTAGGATGATCCACAATGACCCATATATGATTGTTTCATCTTGATGTCATTGGATGTACATTGACAAAGTACATAACAATTTTCTCTTATTTAAATGTTGGTATGGGATGTGGATTTATCATCCTCTTTGATTTTTTTCCTTTTAGCCTTCACTTGTTGATATAAAAGGAACTTTAATGTATACTCAGTAATATTCTTCTTCATATTGTCCCACAAAAAGTTCTCTTGTGGATATCGATGCATCATTGTGCTCCCTGGAAAAATCGAGAAGGCCAAGCCATGTAGGACTTTTAGAATCTACATTTTTATTGTTGGATCAGACGGTATACATAATGGTAACCCGAATCATATACATCCTTCCTTGTCATTATTTATCTATGAGGATTTCCCATTTCTAGCAGCTTCCTACCTTTTCAAAATTCACACAACTTTTCTTTTAGTATCTTTTATTTTCTCTATGAAGGATGGGTGAGTGAAAATTTGATAAAGGATTGAACATTTTCCTACCTTAATGATCCCCATGTCCATCCTTTTCAAATATAAGACGATCATATTCTTTTAAATTATCATCATTGTTAAAGATGCAGGATCCTTTCTAATTAGAGCATCTGCCACATTTTTTCCTCACTAGGATGATAGTGGATTGAGTAGTCATATTTCTTTGATGAGATCTAAAAAAATTCTATAGCACATATTAATCTATTTTCTGTTTGAATATATAATTGAGAATCTTATGATTAGTATATATCTCATACTTCTCAGTATAGAGATAATGTTGAATGATTTTAAATGAAAATTTCAGAGCCACAAAACTCTAGATCATGTGTTCGATCTGTTTTCGCATGTATTTTAAATATCATTGTCGAATAAGATATAACTTTTTCATTTTTCCCCATATTAAAACATAGGGAGACTTATAATATTTTAAATAACAAAATTACAATAAAATTCAAAATTCGATTGTATACTCGTAGAAGTTTTCCCAAATGATATAATATCGTTTCAGGTGGGGACTAAATGTTCTTACAAAAAAAGAAAGATATACTAAAAGTACATGAATTATAATACATTACGACACATAGTACATTAATGTAGTGGTTACATGTAATTTATTCATCATTATCCACCTTAGAATAGGAACTTTAGTGCTCCCTAGATTTGGGTGATTGTTGATGCACATCATGCTTTTGAGCCCATAGAATTGAGAATCATCGTGGATAATGTCTAACATCTCCACATTTATGTCATAGAACTATGTAGGATTCCTTAGATGGATATTTTTTCAATTCGTCATATTATTCATTTTTTTCATGGTAATTGGATACTTTTTGCCCTTACTTTACAAACATAAAATATCTCACAGTCTCATTGTGGAATTTCCCATGATGTATCATTCAACAACTACTGCCCAATGAAAATTGGGTATTCACTTCCTTATCACCCTTATCAAATGTTCCTCCAAGAGATTTTAAATTCCTCTTCCTTGATTCCCTTGTTAATTGAACCAAGTACCAATTATTAATCCTGATTTTTGATAACTGGTTTCCATAATCATGATATGTCCTTCTTGAGATCCAATCTGATGAGGGATCTCATTTTGATAGTCATCGCATTTCCTTTCACATCAGTTTATTGACCTTATTTATCCTATTACCGCCCATTGTCTAGAATAAATAAAATACAGGGATGAGCATCACATAATGGGTAAAATAATGACATTAAAAAAATAAATTAGAAATTACACTTATCTAATAATGTTATGTGTTTCTAAGACTTAGTCTATGATATTCATGATCTATCTCATATTGTATATTATTATGGGATCTTTTTCTATTCCATTAATTGTGGTTCATAATGACCCTATGAATATTACAATGAATATCACCTCATAGTTTCAAACAAAGTGTTCAGAATGGCCCATGTGCACCAGTTCTGATCCAAGTCTAGATCACAGAAGTGTTTTTGGGTTTTAACCCAATATATTTTTTTTTCTAGATCCACCTCTACATGTTTACAAAAATAAAGGGATGTCTTTTATTGAAAAAACCTTACTCTATATATACCAAAATTTAGGAATGTTTTCATATACATAGTTTCATTCCTAATGATCTTAACAAAGTCCTCTATTCCTAATCACCAAAACATTATAGACCATCATCTGATGAGAATTATAGATACCCTAATTTTTAGTCAAACAATACAGTATTTTATGCATAAGTATCAATCATAATACAATACAAGGATCATGAAGTCTTGTGTCTTTGAAGACTAAGTACATAAAACATAAAACATGAAACTAAATATTAAATTCACTTATTTAGTATTCATAAAGCGGAACTTCCTTCCATTGAGATCATATATCGTAATAGGATAACCTAGGGATAACATGAACAAATGGATGAGATAAATAGACTTGTAAGGGAATACACATATGAATAAGTCTTTTTCACAAGGGTTGGAGATCATGACATAATGATATAAAATGGAATATAGAATCAGAAAATATAAAGAACGTATCATATAAAACTGAATTCATAGTATTCTGGTAGCAACATAAAACCTGAATTTAGTACAAGTCAAGGATAACCGAAAATTCTGTTTTACAAGGAAGCACAAGTCAAGGAATACTTCAAGGATTCTCGAACATGTTCGCACAAACCAAGGAAAACAGCCAGGACTGTCGCACATAACGTCTCATGAGACTCAAAATTACCCAAATCATTGTAGAGCTACCTAGGTTCTCCAATCTAAAAATTATCATGAATATGTTTTCCACATAAATAATCATACATAATCAGTCATACATATACCTATGGGTGCCCATGATAAGAAATGGGCATCACAATCATGTCATAAATAATAATAAATGTGTGTATCATTCAAGTGTCCATGAAAGAAATAAATTAAATTATACCTGAAAATTCATAAGGTAAAAGGGAATATATCATTATAAGTGTTTTGAAACATAAGTGAAATCTTGTAAAAAACATTTTTATGAATCATTAGAATTTAAACATTTTACTGCGGATTTAAGGAAATTATTGAGTGAATTTAAAATAGAAAAGGGAATAATATTTTATATAAAATAAAAAATGACCATGAATATTAAAATAAAAAAAATTATTTTCTAAGTACAATGTAGTCACAAAACATAACATATGGTTCACTTGAAATCAGATATGATATCGGGATGTTCACTTAAAATAGGATTGCTTATCATAATGTTTTTAGGAGGGAATCAATTTTAAACATGAATATACATGAAATAGAACACCTTCGGACTTATGGTAAGTGATCCTCTCTATATCACTTTTATTCAATAATGTCATCCATGATATGCCCTTTTATGGGTAATTCCAAATGATGTGGTATGATTTTCTCCACTCTCCCATAATTACATAATTATGTAGAAGTGATGAGAAATCATGATTCTCTCCCATGAATCCCTCTTAGGTACACCTGATACTATGCTCATAATCCGTATGGAATTCTACCCAAACCTCCTTTATTCCATCGGGTTGCCTTATCTATTTTTCTAAAAAATGATGTTATCTTATCTAATTATTTAAATATTCTAAATTCTTCTTACATGTACAAAAAAATTTCACTACTAAAAAAAATTAATGTATTCATAATAATATATAAATTTTAGCCTATCAATTTTTATATATTAAAAATCCAAAAATGATCTCCATTTTATGGAAATATTTTTCTATATATGAGAAAATTAATTTTTAATTAAAATGATAATTTATTCGAATATTTCCTGTTTTAAAACTATAACCGAATTTATTACACATTGAATATATGATAAGGGAATCATAAAACTATCATATAATAATATGAAAATAAAATATTGAATATAGACTATTTTTATGAAAATATATTTTCATTTAAATCCTTATATTAATTTAAAATTTATAAATAAATGTTTAATCATTACAATTAAACAATAAATTAATCTATGATGATTATTTATTCAATATGATAAAAACCTATCATTGGGTATGGTATTAACTTGTTTACACTACCTTAAAAACCATTATGTTTTATCAAAGTAACCACATTAAAATTTATATTTATTTACTAATCATTGATCTATTTACATATTATTTGTTAGCTTTTAATTTCAATTTTATTCAACCATTGGTATAAATTTTTTCGAATTATTCTTTGTTAAAATATATATCAACATCTACTTATTAATAACAATGAAGAATAACCAAAAATCCAACCTAAATGTGTTGAAAATTGTATCTGAAGAACATGGAACAAAATGGTGTGTAGGATGACGATACACGTCACGTATCCAGGTTCAATGCACCAAGATTGGTTGCATATTTAATTTGAGGAATCGTGAATAAAATTCCACATAGTGACATTGAATAATGAATATTTGTTGAGAAATACTTGTACAATAATTTCTATATTTCACAATGTGTGGAATGTGTACACTTCAATAAGTGAACACGATTTCATGGTGAAAACTATAAGGTAAAATATGATTCACATACTTATTATATGATATGTTGGCTTAAAATCCCATTAATATAGAGGACACATGAAATGCATCTTTATTTTTAATTTCAGGTACAACATTAATTTCTACTATGAATTACATACCCATTCATTAAGCTGGAATTTTGAATAAACAATGAGAACTATAAAAGTTCTAATGCCATAATATACATGTTCTATATCCGGTACCTATTTATAAAGAATAAGAAATAATTAATTACACCATTAAACTGAAATAACACATGTTCATTTATCATTAAATTATATTTAACACTAGTATATAGGTTTTATAATATATTATCAACTTAAATACGTTCAATATGAATTTATGAACATCACATCATGTATGGCCCTTACATCTCATTCACTCCATGTGCATTACAATTATTATTTTTTCTGTAATAAAAAACAAGTCTTTGTTTTATTTATTGGAACATCATATCTTGTAGTAAAATTATAGTTAATGTATTTGAATAATTGAAAAAATGAATCATTAAAATATAATTTCATACTTCACCTTGAATAATTTAAATTTAGATGATCTGATAGTTAATGTATCGGTTATGGCCTTCTCTATGTGAGTATTAATTTATCATGATATTTAAAAAATATGTAGGGTCTAATAAACAATAAATTTATTGGATATAAGACCCTATGAATATAAAAATAAAATTTAAGGTTTGTACTGAACAAATACTAAGATGGATTTCATAATCAAGGAATCATCTCGATGGATTTGGGAAACCGAATCTACTAGTTATAAAGAACTTCGACATATATACATTATAATGATTTTCCATATGATCATTAATATTATAAGAATGGAAATATAATTATGTACACTTTAATTTCGGTGACACAACGAATTATCAATGTAGCAGTGCAAACTATTGGAACATGATATAAAAGCAATAGATTATAATTGAAATAAATATTTTTTTGGTAATTTTTTGAAAGTAATTATTTAATATATTATATTATTTTAGTAAAATGGTATATTTTTAATCCACATTATAATTATCATTATTTCTAAATAAATAAAATCTTTTACCTATCAAAATCACACTAGAATGGTATAGTATTTTAGTCATTATATTATACAATGAAAAAAATATTTTCATTCTAGAACCATTAATTCCCAATATTAATTCTAAATAGGTGAGTGATGATGAGATAAATACTTGAGAAGAACACTTATATTAACGGCTATGTATCCATTGTTTTTTCCACTCATCCATGTATGTTTTAGTAATGAAAATTTATGAGATTATAGGTGGATATGTCATACTCATGAATCGACATGATTTTAATCATGAATGATATTGTAAAATATTCTTTGATATCTCTATGAACTCATCTTAAGATAACTTGGGGAGGGTGTGAAAATTTGTCCTTCAGTAGTCAAAAATAATTTTCTACATTGAGTATCCTGAATCTCTAGGTTTTCGAATGATAAATTAATTGTAACCAATATCACATTGAATGAATCCATTAAAAGTTTTTTATATTTTTTATTATTAATATGGGAAACCTTAATAAATCTCTACCAGATATCATGACTCTTATTTACCAAGTTGACAATGGAAGGTAACATGAAAATGATTTTGTTTTTATGGTTAATAAGAGGATAATCTAGTTGATGAGCTATATGACAAACTCTAGGTAATATTATTCTTCTCGATGCCCCTTCCTAGAAAAATAGGATAAAGGGTTAATGAATGGTGAAAATAGTGGATAATTTATCATATAGAAATAAGGGGAATTATAAAAATAATTCTACCACAGAAAAGAATCCAATATATGATTTATATGTGGTCATTATTGATTTCAATCTTACAATTACTAGAAATTGGACATTAGACACATCTTTTGGTACTCACAATTGTCTTTAATTATAGTAACCTAGTTTATTGAGAATAGTTATTCATGTTGAGTGGATATATGGGCCACTAATTGATCTACGTGCATTTTAATTGTTATTGGATAATACCATATCACATTACCGACCCAAATGATCTTTGTTTTTATAATTTTTTATATCTACCATTATTTCTCAAAAACATTATTTTAGTTTCAACTGTTGATATGAATGGAATTATTTTTAAATTCAGGAATAAATGTTTTTTATTTTAAAAATATATCTTGTTTTAGTGTATGGCACAAAATAATAAATTTATTTATGAGATTTATTAAACAAACTACGGAATGGAAATTATTAATAAAGTATTTTTTCATGAGTCATATCATAGAATACTATGTAAACACTACTATGGTTTTGTAAATTAAAAGATCATAAAATAATTATAAAAAATGGTTATTTAGAATATTTTGAAAAAAATCCTCTTTGAATTTGTCACTATTGTTTTCATGTTAAAAAAACTAGATCCCCTTTATCTTGAATAGGTGAAAGGGCTATTAAAATTGTACAATTATTTTATATAGATGTATGTTGAATTTTTACAATTGAAGAAATTAGTGGATACAATAACATCACAACTTTTATTGATTAATTTCATAAATATGGATATGATTACTTGATGAGGTATAAGTCAAATTTTTTTTATGAATTTAATAATATAACAAATGAATTTGGAAATAAACATGTTAATAAAACAATAAAATTCAAAATAGAACACAGTGGAGGATATATTAACCAATAATTAACTGATTACTCATAATATTTCATGACATTATCCCAAAATACACCTCCTTAGACATTCAACGGAATGCTTTTTTGAAAATGGGAACCATATCATACTATATATGGTAACATTAATGATAATTCATGAAAGTATTTTACTATAATTTTGTTGATATGAATTAAAAACATAAGTTCAAATTCTAATTTAGGTACCATATAATGTGATAAAAGGTATTATATATAATCATTGGAATGGATGTAAAACCCTAATATCATATATAGAAATTTGGGGTTGAAACTAATTTGTTAAGGGCACATAAATTAACAAAATACCCCTAGAATAACTAATTTTATTATTATATATATCATACGAAAACTAGAGGATATTACCATTACAATTCATGAAATATGAAATTTTGGGTTAATAGAGATCTTATAATTATTAAAATTGAACATATCTCTATGAATGGTTGTGGGATAAATATGTACTTAAATAAATTCATGACATTAGAAATAGATGAGTTTCAACATGAAAATTTTCTTCAAATACTCATGGAAGAAGACATTCTAAAGACACAAGTATAGTGTTATAGTAAAAGGAAGGTTATAGAATCTAAAAGATATGATTTTATAGACAAGAAATTTAGTGAATCAAAAATAATTTATAATAATGATCAAGTAACTTATAAGGATGTATCAAAAGGAATGAAATATTCCAAATAGAAGGAAACTATTGATTTTAAAATGAATTATTTGAATCAAAACCATGTTTAAATCCTAGAATATCCTCTAGTGGATGTAAATATAATGGGTTATAAATGGGAAATCAATATGAAACTAGTCATGGGTAAATTTTTTAGTGTCTGTAACACATTAATATTTGAAAAACAATTTAAACAGTGTCAAAACATAAGTTATAATTAACCATTTTTGCAAGTTTCTATGACGAAATAAATAATTTTTTTAATTTACCTAATTTATTACTAGGAATTTGTTATTTATAACATGGATGTTAAAGAATCATTCCATAATGGTAAATTTTATGATAATTTATATATGATACAATAAGAAGGGTTTTTAATCAAACGAATACTAATAGGAAATGTAACTTATATTCATCAAGTTATGTATTAAATAAAGTATAAAATAAAATGAAATTTAAATTTCAGGAATTAATTATATAGATTGGATTTATATATAAGGATGGTGATCTTCATGCGTAAAAATGGTTCATTGGTATTGTAATCATTTCTTAATGTATTAGATAATGAAAAATTACAAATTGGTAATGAAATATTAGTCTTATAGGCTATTATGATATTTCGAAACACATGTTTCTCCAAAAGAAACTATTATATAAATCCTCACATGTTCATGGGATCAAGATGAATCATGATATATCCTAGAGGGTACACATAACATGTCAAGTTACATATATTGAAAAGATAGTTAAAATATTCAGTATGGAATAGTCTCAGAGGGTAATTTTCATTATTACACAGCACTAATCATTACAAGAATATTTGACCTTGAATACTTGGGCAGAGATAAAGACAAATGAGGATCACATAAACATCCATCATAGGGTCATTCCTATATGATTTTCTATGTGATAGGTTTGATTTTATTTATTCCTCATCCATTATTCTCTGATATCAAGCTAATCCGAGAAACCTATAATGGATGGCAGTTAGGAAAATCATAAATAATATTAGGAAAAATAGGTTTATGATTATCGGATATGGATGAGGTTATGTTATGGTCATCTGGATATATACTGATTCTATATTCTAGAAAAATTAAGATATATTGATATCCCAATAGAGATACATCATTATTCTTTATAGAGGTGTTGCGAGAAAAAATATCTCAAAGAAAGTCCTTGCCACAAATTCTATATTACATTTAGAATATAAAATGTATTTTTATGTACACAAATAAGTGTCCTAGATATAATACTTCATGAAAAATCGTGAATTTTTTCCAAGAAGTAAAAACCATATTACACCTAAATTTTATAATAATAAAGAAGTGGATCTTACAATGGATCCAGGAAGACATCTTCAAATAAATAACATACTATAGAAATATCACCTCTTTAGATATTTATATATATGATTTGAAAATGTATTAAGAAAAATATCCATGAAAAATAACATTGATGACCCATTGATTATATTTATTTTACTGCACCTCTATCTCTCTCCTTTAGAATATTTTCAAGAACATTAACACTCAATTTTTTTTTCAAATGATTTTTCAAGGCAATTTTAGTCTCATTATTTATACTTTTGTTCATCGAACATATAATATTTGATGGATAATTTTTGAATATTTTTGAAGGATTAATAAATCTCTTATTATTTATAGAGAAATGGTGATGAATCTTTTCGTTTAATCGAAGAGTTTGAAAGATTGGGAGGCCATTGGTGAATATAAATACCTACAAGAAGATCTCATGGGACTATTCCAATTGGAATGTTATATATTTTCTACCAAATACTAATCTATTAGTGAGTGAAACTTTTATAAATACCAATTTTAGTTATAAGTGATCCAACCACCTGATAGAGAATTTTTAGTAGAAGTTAACATCCTAGAAGCACACAAGAAACACTAGTACCCAATAACTCGACTATGGAAGTTCAAGTAGTATTCAAAGAACATATTTTTATATGGACATTTTAAAATTTAATATTCAAAACCTAATGAGTATTAACCCGGATTAATTATAGATTATTACATTGTATATTGAATCTTTTTAATTTAATCTATAGTAGGTTTTGTTGGCACACAAATATTTGGTCTACCCATGGAAAAAAATAGTGAATCCTTGGAAATTTTAATTTAATCTCAATGCTCTATAAAGAACAAACTAATATCATTCTTCAATATACTAGGTTCCAATCATCCATAATTTCTCTATATGTTATAAAAATTTGTATAAAAAAATTAATAATACTAGATATGGTCTTTGTAATGAGTTTTCACTAATAGGACATCTCCTTCTATAATGGGTGATCATTACTGAAAATGCGAGGGATAAGTTCTTTTACTGTTGAAGAAGATCGTTGGGGTCCTCAGAACAAAAAAACTATTATAAGGGTTTCTTTATCTCAATAAATATCATATGAGTGGTTAAAAAACATCTTAACCTGAGGAGAGGTTACATAGGGGCTCACATCAATCTATTTTTGAAGTCTATAATCAAATATATCATTCTATGTTTACAATTTTATTTACATTATCTTTTATCATCCAATAAAAAATCCCATACTTGGAATATTCTTAACCCTACATCACTTACTCATTTAATTAACATGGAAATTATTATTTTTTATTTCATGATTAAATTATTGTGAGCTCATAAATTTTATAATCAGTTTAATTGAAAATTATGGGGTAACATTAACCATATATTATATTAATTTGTAAGTTAATTCATCAATTAAATATGATTATCAATTTATAATTATTTTATTTTATATTTCCACTACAAAGAAAATATATATTTTCATTATTTTATGATTTTCATCGTATATTAATTTTAAATTATAATGATGGAATTAACCGAACCCTTGTAATTCTATATTTACAAGGGTCTAAAGTGGGTATCAGTTATAAAAGTATTTTTTATATTTGTTATTTTTTTCAATATAAAATTATTAGATGTTATATTTTTGTTAACATGTTATCTATATCAAATTCACATGATCTTATATTCCAATGATGATATTATTCCAATTATAAAAATATCATGTCAACTTTTATTAGTATAATATGTTAACCTATATAAAAAAGGGTTATAAAAGTGTATAATCCTAAACCATAAATATAAGATAAGTGGACTCCATATTGATATTAAATTCTTTGATCTTAATAGTAATTTAATGAAAACTCTACCATATGAACTTGACAAAAATTAATATAATTGTGTTTATACATCTAAAAATATTGATCAAATATGGAAATTACAAATATTTAATCATGAAGGAACACAGTGAGTCAATGATAATAGTTTATAAATAAATAAAAATGATTTTTAAATCATTTTTATACACTAAAATTAATCCATTGATAGTAAATTTACTTTGTTTAATGACATATTTAATAGTTTAACGTCTCATGGTGATATATGTATGCTGAAACCTTATTAAAAAATATATTCAAATTTTCAATATGTAACTAGGAACCTAAGGACATAGTTATATAAGATGAAAAGGTCATAAATAAATTAATGGTAAAAGTGAAAATTTAATCACTAAGAAAATGTGAAATTATGATGGATTAATATGTTGATATGAAAATAAACATGACAGAATTTGTAATGAAAAAATAAACATTTAAACTACCTGTGGAAACACATTGTCGGGTGAATTTCATGAAATTTCTGAACTCACTAGGAACATGAAAAATTCTTTGTCGGATGTCCTAGCTATGGAACCTCCCATTCCTCCCAGATGTCCCTATGCCAGCTTCTTCTTCTTTGGAGGTTGGTGACTCAGTGTGTTGGTGTCTCTCCGGACCTGAGACCTTTGTTGGAGTTTTTTCAAGTGGAGGTGTCCTTGGGTATGAGTGATAGTCTTGAAACATTTTATCTCCTCTATATGGCTGTGATGGAGGTTCTATGAATTATCTTTGATCATTTCAACCCTCTTGGGTTCTTGGTCTCAATATGCCCCTTTCAACCATGCTTCGACATTTCACAAATTGATTAATATATGTTTCTA
The DNA here is from genome assembly GCA_963277665.1 of Viscum album. NCBI lineage: Eukaryota > Viridiplantae > Streptophyta > Magnoliopsida > Santalales > Viscaceae > Viscum > Viscum album. The sequence continues at coordinate 2,138,510,497 of OY728163.1, read as the reverse complement.
CATGGTTTCCCTTTGGGTTTGCTACTTTCCCCTATTGGTTTCTATACTATTGGCCAAAAAATACTTCTTCTAGAGGTACCCACTGTGCCCCCTACTAAATAGAGCCCTCTCTTGGAATTATCTTCCATGGACAGGGTTATCAGCCTAACTGTGCCTAATCCCATGTCTTCCCTTACTCTGATTTAGGAAGTGGTCCTTGGAAATACTTTGGGTCCCCATTAAAACCATTATTCTTAGTCAAGGATCTCCATACCATCGATCTTTGTGTGAACCCTTTCCTATTAGGGTTTCTTTATGCCTCCTCCTCAATACCCTCCTGTATATTTTGTGGGGGCTAGAACCGAATCTTAAATGATGATTCAAAGCCAGTCTTCCCCCATGAACAATGTGGCCATGATGTCAGGGGACAATGCTAAGCCCATTCTATTCTCATGTTATCATTCCTCTTATAGAATTATCAGGACACATGCGATTGAATAGAATATGACTATATTGTTATTGATTCTAGTTCATGGATGTTCTCTCTTGTTGTGGTGATGGATCGAAAAAATGATAGAGGGAAAAATTAGGAGTTCGATCAGAGGATAAAAATGTCATGTTTTCTGCAAGTGGGTTATCAAAGGCCCTCAATATTTATATTCTAGAATTGGTCCATCAAAGTGATCTTGGTTTTAGCATTAGATAAATGCATCACAAGATCGGTCATGGATGTAATGAAATATATTTTCTTCTCTTTTTTATATGGAACATGAGATATTCGGGAGTAATCCCTAATGTGGGAAGAGATCAATGAGTTTTATTCTAGGAAAATTCCTTGGTTAGTGAGTGTTATTTCAACATGATTTGAAATCCTAAGGACAATTTGGGTAAAGGTTCTTTTCCCTATCTAGCTAGTGTGAATTTTAACCAATTTTTATCTCAGAAAGGGCTTGTGGATATAATCTATTTTGTAGACTGCTTCACCTAGTGAAATAACCAGAGTGGTGCTAATCATACATGGTTCCAGTTGGACAATTATCCCTCTAATGACCATGATATCTATACCTTTCGAAACATAAAGGTTTCCCATTTGAATAAAATAATTTTGGACCACTCCCCTATTCTCATTGATCTCTTACAGAGCCAGAAGAGTTAGTGTAGCACAAGTTTCTATCATATATGGACAGACTATCCAGGTTAACACAAGGAATATTCAAATCCATGGACAAAGAACGTGCATGGGAATTCTTAGTAAATTTTGAAAAACAAATTAATGAGTCTTATGGAGGATCTATGGGAATGGGTCCATAATAATCCACCTTTGATGAGTGAGATAGATAGGTTAAAGTCAGATATTAGAAACAAGAGTATAGCTTGGAGATGGACTAGAATGAGGTCATGTTTGTGGATATGGCTATGGACAAAGATCATATGGATAAAATGCTTCTAAAAGAGGAACACATTGCTCTTGATAGTTCCAGTGTGTGATGGATCTGCAAGGGGGACCAGAAAATATCATTTTTTCATTCATGTATCTTGGAAAACCAATGTTAGGTTCATCCCAATATTCATACGGACAGGTGATATTTCATGGATGACAGGGATACTATTGTATGTTAGGAGGAATCCTTATTTCACAATATTCTTGTAATCCCACAACCTATAATGCTAGAGGGGTACCATGGGGTTATGAATCCATCACTGATTCACTTCCCAGGGTGGTGTCTGGGTGGGATCAAAATATGATTATGGGCATTCCAAAAGTGGAGGAAATTTTAGATGTGGTGAATAACCTCAACAAGGATAGTTTCCCTAGACCATATGGGTTCTCTGGTTCCTTTTTTCATGCCTATTGGACCACTATCATGTTGGATGTGGTAAATTCTATTCAAGAATATTTTAAGGGTCAGTGTCTACCTCGGTCTGTTAGCGCTACCACCATGGTTCTCATTCCCAATATCAAGGATCCCCTCCTACTGGATTACCGACTCATGAGCTTGTTCAATTTCACATACAAAATACTGAACTTTGTTATTAATTACAAGATTTTATCCAAGATACCATATTGTTTATTTCTCCAATAACCTGTTTATTTGAAGAAAAGGTCAATTTAAAGGGCCATCACAATGATGGAAGAGCTCACTGATGGCATTAACACTAGTGTTCAGGGCTCCAACATGGTGGTAAAGAGGTATATGTATAAGTAATACAATAGGATACAGTCATATTGCATCATAATGGTCCTCACTAGGATGATATTATCTTCTTGGGATTTCGTTCTTCAAATTTATTGTTTTATTTAGTCATGGAAAGACATCAATTTCATTGGTAAAAATTACACTTTTTTCAAGTTTATTTGTGTCTTTAGGAAAGTGGAACCCTTATCGCCTAGCCTTTTTTATTTTTCAAGATTTAATTTTCTGAATTACTACAATGGAAGTCATACATGTTTATATTAGACCTTATCAGTGCTACTCTAGTCCCAGAATCCCCTCTCACTTAATGTTTGTAGACAACTCTATTTTCATTCTGAATACTGGTATGAGTTTGGTAAGTGAGATCAATAAAGTCATTGGGGATTATTTCTAATTGAGAATACATGTGGTTGACTATGGTAAGAGATCCTTCTATATCTCTATGAACTGTATGGAAATTAGGGTGGCACCATTGAGTTAGAGGCATGATATAAAACATGGTAGGTTCCCCATGGAGTATCATGGTGCTCCTGTTTATCCTGATAGGATATGAAGTATCTATTTATATTAAATTGTGGTAATAATTACTAGGTGGATAAAAAATTAGAAATCCCGCTTTTTATCATTTGGAGGTAGAATATCCACGGGGAACAATGTCTTGTCTTTAATTCCAAGCCTTGCACTCTTGTCTTCCAAGGTCCCAAAGGGTGTGATATCCAATATCAACTCTATCCTATCATCTTTTATCTTGGATGAACATGAGGAGGGGAGGAATCAAAAGGAATCATGGAATATGATTTAAAATCAGGTTTAGGAGGGAGAAAATAATGTAAAGAGAATATCGAATATGTTGGATGGAATGAGGGCTAATATGGATTGGGAGGTTATTGAGGGAAGGACCCTATAGGAAGTTTTATGGGCTCTCAGATCATTAGAGGGGAGGCTGGACACATTGCACACTGATTGTTTCTTTGATCGGATATTGTTTATTATTTTCAGACATTTCTTCCCCACAACATATGGATTGTAGGAACTAGGGATATTTCAATTTGGAACCACAACTATATTGGATTTACCCTTGGGTTCCCTATTTGTATGGTCACCCATATAACAGTTAGGAAGGAAATAATGTATTCAGATTTTATAAATGCAGTGCTCCACAATAACCAATAGACTGCCATGGATGAGAATGAGAGACTCTTAGGTATCAGTGTGGCCTCATGGTGTATTTACTTTGGGTACCCTTGGGAGGAGATCTCAACCCACCTGTTCTTCAATATTGATTCGGTGACTTATGTGTGGAAGGCATTTGGTGATTTCCGGGGATTATCAGTTGAGGCCCTGGGGGACCTCCCATTCTTCAATAGGTGGTTACATAGATTAGGGGAGGTTATTATATAGTGGAATGGTCATGCCATGATCATTGACTTTGGGTGCTGGTGTATTTGGAAGGCTCAGAATCATTACAAACATGTGGGGTCATAGTGTTCTACTAGAACACTTATGGCTTCGACCATGTTTCTCTTCTCAATTTATTTCATTCTTGCAACTAATGGTGTGAGGCTCCCTCTATAGGTCTGTTTCAAGTGGGCCTATAAAGTAATTTTTCTTATGAAATTATTCCTTGGGTCTAGTGGAATCCATATCCACTCATGATGATGCTTAATTTAGATGGTTCTTTCCCAATAAAAACATGATGGGGGTATTTTGGATGGGATTCCATGGGGAGTGTGGTTCTCTCTTTCACTACACATTTTGGGAGAGGTCATTCCATTTTTACTGAATCATTAAACATTCTCACGATTCATTATCACCATAGCCAACATAGTATTTCTGTTATTGAGATTGACACAGACATGCTCGTTTATCAAGTCACCATGCATGGTAAGAATAATATCTTATGGTCATTATCTTATATCCTCAGGAGATGAAAGAAGTTGGTAAATGATTATATTAATTCTTCACACACCTATTGTGAGGGAAATAGAGTGGCTATAAGTCTTACCTCCATTTCATCGACATGCCATAATGTTTTTTGTCCCTGAATATCTTTTTCTTCTCATTGGAAGGGAGCAATCTAACTAGAGGATATTCCCTTAGTCTGTATTTTTTTAGCCCTCCACAGTCCCCCCATTCTAGGTGGAAATTTTTATATTCCCCCTTTTGTGAACAAATACTACAGATGATGATGATGATTGGAAATATGGCTCTCAATGTTACAATTTTTATTTTAAGCGATTACACCATATACTCAACTTACTCATAGTCTTAATGAAATTCAAGTTCTAATTTTCATAAGGTACATATTGAAGAATATTTCATGTCTACTTCCCTAATTTACATTTCTTCTAATTTTTATTCTCTTACATCTTCCCCCTTTTATTTATTTTCTTTCCCTTCACCTCAAGATACATTTATTATGATGGCCATTAATACACTCATAATCTACTCAATTTTTTTTCATGATCACACATCATTATTCAAAGAACATAATATGAAATAAAAAAATTGTTAATCATAATTATTATTCCATTAATGAAAAAGAAGAAATTATAAAATTTTGGGAAGAAATATTTAAAGAAAATGAAGAATTATCATTTAAAATTTAAAATCTAATCGATGTTTAGAAGCTATAATATATAACTAATACACTCAACAAAACCCATGGTAATTATTCCAATGTGACAGCAATCTATATAAAATATTATCCATTTAAAAATATAGAATAACCTCGAAAAAATATATCAAATCCAATTTTTATTATTGGGTTTTCCCTAGATAAGTTATGATGTTATTGTAAAATAAATAGAAACGTTATATATGAATTTCCTTTCGAGAATTCATGATATGGGACATCGAAAGGATTAATATTTAATCAATTTTTTCAATTATGAAATAACATACTAATAAAAAACATATACCTAAATTATTATCATCTATCATTAGTGGACCCAATATATTTTTTCTTTCAACATAATTAGTCTTTTTATTTTCTAGGAACTTTTTACAATTAAATCCCAAATAATCCTTGTGGTACATAGATTGTGGTTTCTCAATTATCACGTGAGTTCAATCAAACGATAAACATGGTAGTGGTTGCATAATCTTTTGTGATATGTATAGTGGAATGATAAATAATAAAGGTACCATAAGTTTATCTACCTCAAAAATTATTAAAGATATTTTATAAGTTATTGCAATAATTTTATTTCTATGAATTAGCTAATTATTTGAAAATGGTTTTAAAATTATCTTAAAATATAAGTCATTTAACTCTAATAAAAATAATTTATTCACCACTTGTAATTTTTTAAATGATCATATAATAAATTTAATATTTTTTATAGCTATAATTTCAAATTATTTAGTGAAAAACATTTTTACTCATCATATTTTCTTAGGTATTTTTGTCACTATATATAAAAATCACTTCTTTAACTCAATCAGTATCCTTAGGTATGAGATTTACCCAAACATCATTTCAATATTAACATGGTCTATAAATCTTGATAATATATTAACCAACAAAAATATAATTTTAAATATAAAAATTATTCTATTCATCAAAATATCTAAAATTAATATATTTATATTTATTAATACATTCTAAAATAATAATCCATTCAGTTAAATCATATACTTTTATTAGTGTTTTTGAATTTATAAAATTCCCTTTGAAGAAACTCTCATGTCATCAAAGTGAGTATTCTAATGATTTTATCATGATTTTTAAATATCATGTAATTGTAAAACGATACAAAAATATTTATATTTTAGATAATATTACAGACAAATAAGATAATAATGAATTGGATGATTTATGATCCTCTTTAGGTTATACTCAAATATTTTCATCACAGTAAACCTCGTAAAAAACAATGTAGTAAAAGATAAAATAAAACTCTAAAATAAATTGGTTAAACTGTATTTATTAAATTTAATTTACCTTGGTATTTTATTATAATGGGATATCAATACTATAGGATTTATTATTAATGTAACATCCTGATATTTTAAAAGAACAATAAGTTTGATAGCGTATATGACACACAACATTGTGCTAAAACCTATAGAATGGGTTTATATTATGACCATTATAACAAAGTTATTGAATTTGAATATTTGAATAAATGTCAAAATATTATGATATCAATATATATATTACCATATAAATAAATAATTATTTGTAATTTTTTAGGAAATAATCACTAAATTTCTAGTAAATAAATTTGAAGCTTCAAAAACATGTCTTCTTCAAAAAAATGTTTTATTTTCATTTTTTGAGAAAATATTATAATTAATTATTGATAATTTTTAATATTTTATTTTATAAAAATTATATAATTTTTCATATAATCATATAAATAATATTTCATGATAAAATTATAGTATATTTCCAAAAAGTGTTTCATTTTGGTGAACATTAAAATATACCGATTTTTGTTAAATCATTATTTCTTTTCATTAAAAAGTAAAATTATGATTTTAATTTTATATTAAAGTAACATAATTCATAATGATATATATATATAATATAATTAATTACATTTTAATCATTATAATACCTTGTTTGGGACCAAGTGCACCTTTTATATTTAAACAAATTTACCTAAAAAAATGTTTTTCTTTGAGTTTGATGTATTTATATTAAAATAGATTTTTTCAACTCCAAGGAATTAAATAATGAAAAATGAATTTAATATATTTATTCTTTAGGTTCAAATTTGGTTAATTGGATAATTTTATTTTGTCCACGATGAATAATAATCGACGTAAATATTTTTCACCACAAAACGAGTAAATCTGACAATTATGGTTAAAAATTAGGCGATAAGGACTAAAAATAACCCAAAGAATAGAATTTAATATATTTAATGAGGGATTATAGACTATATTAATCTTTTATATGATATTTTGTAATTTTTTTCAATTTTTTCTTAGATTTTCATGTTATTTTATGTAAATAAAAAATAAAAAATTTTACATTCAGTACATTAATGTCTCAAATAAATTCTGTATGGGATAAAAAGAGTATTTTTTTTGAAATTTATATTTAAAATATAAAATAATTATTATTTGGAGGGAAATTTAATTTTAATTTTTATTGGTGAAATAATTTCATTAACTACTTATAGAACATTGATAACATCCCAAAGTAAATAGTAGTAAAATAACATAAATAATTTTAACAAAATTAAAATTATATAGATGAATTATTAACATCCAATATTTATTAGATATTTTTAAAAAAAATATTTTAATAATCTATTGATTCTACTTCCATAACAATATTTATGTCAATAAAGTAAAATTGACTGAATAGTGTCCAAAATGAAATTAATGATATTTTCAAAGAAACATTATTTTACCAACTTACATACAAATCATAAAATCATGAAAGAGGACAATGGGTAGGTAAATTATAGGAATATATCATGAAATAGTTATTTTTATCCAAATACTACTCTAGAAGTACATTTATAACCCATTAATACCGTTGAAGTTGTTACCACGATTAATATTAAAAATTGTCAAAGAATGGGTTTATCTAAAATATAATGTCCAAAATGATAAAAAATTGATAAATATGATTTAATTATAATTTGAAGATGATATCCATCTTATATTCAAATATATAACATTTTGGAACCACTAGAAATTATTTAGACACATATTATATTATAATATATCATTTATTTCCCTCGCTTATAAACGTATTCCACCTATCCTCTCAAATCCACACTCCAGGAGACATTTTTAAACAAAAAACCATCCAAAATACTATACTAAAATATATATCCATTTATTAGAAGTGTTATTTCTATAATAATACCATCATTATAGGGACTAAGGTGTTATCTTAAAGAGGTCATCTGAAGAATATCTTTCACTTCTAATTGATTATTTTTTATATCATATTTTAGTAAGTCTAAAAATATTATATCCATTATGATATAGTAATATAATTATCTCTCATATTATTAATTTTCTGATGTTTATGTAATAACCATTTTCCATCTTCCCTTTGATTAAATTAGAATTGAAACCATGGTTTTTGCATATATTGGATTACTACCTCACAAACAGATATAATAATTGTTTTCCATTACTACTTCTCAGGGATGGTTATAAAAACAGATTTAATTTATATATATGATCTTATTGAAAATTTTAGAATTATATTACCTTTTTATCCTTTGAAAAATGTTGAAATCATTTATCTAAATGTATTGATTTCCACCTCCATGAAGTGATGTGATTTTTTTTTCACCACTACATCACCTGAATATTATATATATAGGTTTACATAACTAGATAATATTATATTTATCATATATTAACAATTTTGGATAGATAAAGTTTTAGTTACCATCTTTCTCTTCTGTTTTTTTATGTGGAAACTTTACTATACATACATAAATCATATCATCTCTATGATTGTAACGTAATCCATTTTTCAAAACAACAAATGATTATTATTTTTAAATTTTTAGAATATATATAACAATTAAAATCATTTTATTAATTTTTTGTAGAGGATCAGATAATTTCTCATCTTACCATGGTCAAAATACCAATGTCATTTTGAAATTATGAAGATAATGTACTCAAAATACAGGATATAGAATTAATCAATCATGTATCTAAACATCTCATTGAAATAAAAATTTAAATTGTAATTTTGTAAACCCATAAAATGTTATAAAACATTTAAATAATTATTCTAACTTTTTTATATTGGAGAATAATCAGAGAAAGAGAATTTCTAGAGTTCTGAAAATAGATTTGGTCACAGTTTCCCTTTATTGATGCATATTTTAATGTTATGAATAAAATATATTTTACATGGTGTATAAACTATACATTTTACAATTTATGCTAGGAATAATTAATTTTCATTTTCATTTTAACTTTTAATTATTGTTAATTTATCTATTGGGTTTTGATTTTCTTGATTTTAACATAGTAATGGTTTTCATAACTCAATTTCTTATTATTGGGATATACCACATTTTCATTTAATATATTATATAAATATTTTGTGTGAAATTTATTTTTTTTATTTTTATTGTACATAAAATTTTTATGGATTAATATTTTATTCATATAATATAATCGTTGATTAATTACCAATTCTATCATATAAATGTTTTAGGAATTATTCATCTAAAATGCCATTTATTTGGGACATTAGTTTATATTATGAACCTATATTAATTTATAAACTATACTTACTGACCATTTGATATGCTATATCAATTATCTTCTAATGTTTCATATTAGTAATGATTTATATGAAGTAATTTCTTCCTGGGGCATTTGATTCAATATTAATGATAGATTTTTACGAAAACCCAACATTATTTCTCTTATTTCAGTCAAAAAAATATTATTCTTTAACATTGTTTTATTAGTTTTTTAGATATGTTATTAGAATATTATTCAGTGATTATTTAATTTTATTAGAAGTAATTCTAGGCCTTTAAAAAAATTACAAGTTATATTATTTTCTTTTTCTGAACATGATAATTTATTCAGAATATTTGAATAGACTCATTTGTCTAATGATTACATGATGAATGGAATTTCCAACCCCCCAGACCCCTCACCATTTTAGAACATCCTTTATAAAATTTCTTGGTTATATTCAAAAAAAATTTAAAAAATGATTCCCAAATTTTTTCAATTTTTAATGTAATTTTCAATTTAGATATGGTATTTTCATCATGAAATTTTTAATGATGTTATTGTAGTATTTATATTAATCGATAAAATCAAGACTTCATGTTACTTATTTTATACTTTGGATATGTAGTAATGATATAATCTTTATTATTTTTCATAATGTATTATGATTCTTTCAATGTGATTGTTGTGGAACATGTTTCTTTTCCATGGGTTAACCAATCTATAAAAGAGTGATTTTTTTTTTCAAATGTGTATATTAAAAATTAAAAGATTCTAAATGTTATATTAAAGATACGATACATGGAAATTATTGATGATTATGGGTGTTCCCTATATAACACCTTAATATCAGTGATATTGATTTTTTTTATGATGATGGGTTAGCATAATATAGCTCTCTAATTGATTTGGTAAATGGATGGAGGTAAACTATCATAGTTATCTCTTAAGTGATTATTTTATTTTATTGGGTTGGTTAATCCTCTTATAATAATTATATTATGATTGAAAGGAAATTGATTTTCAAATATAATAATATGTTTACCTTATGCTCGTATCCAATTCTAAAATATCCTTCAATCAAATATTTTTTTCGCATAGATTTTTATGCACAATATGACTATTGAATTATGTTAATGTCTTTTTCCATCTCTCAGGAATTTTCTTCCATTGTTTTATGGGAAATAATTCTTTTCTATGACGATCTGGTGTTTCTATTATGTCATCATACCCATTAAATTTTTAATTCTTATATTTACTAATACTGTACATTTGAACTCACCCTTCTTATGTTTTCCATTTCCCAAGGTTTTGAAGATAGAAGTTAAATAATTTTCATTTTAGGAAAGGATTCAGCTGTGAATAATTTTATATTATTATTTTTGAATTACATTGTAATAATAATATATGTTTACATTATTAAAACCATTAACTTGATGACTTGGGAATTGTTAAGTAATATTTTTTCCTAATTCTATAAAACAATAAATATATTTTGAATTTGGGTACGTATTTGGTCTATTATTTATATTAGACATTCTATGTTATTAATTGATAAATTTGGGACATGTTTTTTAGCATTAAAAAGAGAAATGTAAAAATTATTTTTTTAGACCTGCAATCCGGAATGCATGAAAGATGCAATCACAGTTGGTACCAGAGGAGGGTTTAGATAACTTTAGTTTTTATAATGTTTTCCTTTTAGGTTATTTTAATAGTTTTGGATACCATCGTGTGTTTATAAGTTTATGATATATCATATGTTTATTGTTATATACACCTTTTTGAGGTTATAACTGATTTATTTTAATGTGATTATTTATATTTTGGAAGGTGTTTTTTTGGGTTAATATACATGTAACCTAAATGTTTAATAAAAATGATTATTTAAAATTACACCATCAAATTTTTAGGGATTAATCATTAAATGTATTCTAAAACCTTTGAGGTTAAAACATTCATTAATAGTGTTTTTATAGAGGTTATTTTTTATAAAGAGTTATTTATTTATGGAATCAAATCTGTAGATCCTTTATTGTTATATTAAATTGTGGAGATTAATGTGTTATTTATTCATATGATTGTTTATTAATTTTGGGTATTATATTACCTTATGATAAACATTATGGTATTATAAAAGGCATGATTAAAATATGTTCATCCATTAAAATACAACTTATTCATTCAAAAGTTATTAATATATATTCAATAAATAAATGTCGGTTCTCATAATTTGGAGTAAATGATATGATAAAGGTGTAAAGTGATTGATAAAAACTATCAAAGAGTTAAATTTCATTAATAAATTTGATGCAAATACATTAAATATATTTCATTTTATTTTCTTTTTATAGATGGTATAATATTTCTTCAACATTATTGAGAGGATATTGAAATAAAAAAATTATCTTATTAGCATCATATTTGATGAATCGATTGTCATTTTTACAACTCATTGATTCATGGTATTCTACTCATTGAAATTCTCATAATTTTTCTATTTATTATAATCACTGTTCTATGTCACACTACATCATTATTTGTACTTTATTTTTTTCATCAATGTGCATGTCTTCACTTTTATATAATTTTATCCAATTTGGAAACATTTTTATACCTTATCAAAAATGAATTTCATATTTCTCTTTCTCTGGTTTCAATAAGATGTTTTCTAGCCCATTTACAGTATTGTTTTTCAACAAAACTATTTTCAAATTTTAAACTATTGGTTAAAAATCACATGCTCAAATTGATGGGATTCTATATATTAAATGGGAGAAATGTGATACCCCTTTATTGTAAAATAACATTACGTTTGATTGAGTATATGACATGAAACACCTAACATAAACACATGGAATGTTATTAAATTATAAAATTTAGAACATAATTGTTGAATTTGAGGTTATAAATATAATTAATATAATTATTAAATATATATAAATGTCCCAATGAATATAAAAATTGATTAATCCTTTGGAAATAAGCACCAAATTTTTAGTAATGTCATTTATACTTCCAAAATATGTTCCATTCATATAATAATTTTACATATTTTTGTGAGAATATTTTATAATAAATTTATTTCACTTTTAGAAAGACTATTTTATACTAAGGGTATAATTTTTCATTTTTATGTCAAATAAATCTTAATGATTTTTTTTATTATTTTGAAAAATTTATTGATTTTTCATTGATTACTAAAAAATACCATTTTCTACAAATCTATAATTTCTATTAATTAAAATGTTTTTTTTAAAATAAATAAAATTAAATAATATTCATTTAAATATAAAAAATATAATTTGGTATATTTTTATCATCATTATAAACAATTTTTTTTAAAGTATATTTTTCAGTTTAAAAAATTATTTTTATAAAAAATGCATCTCGTTTCATTTTACACATTTATATTAAAATTGATTAATGAAATTTAAGATAATTAAATAATGATAAAAGGATCATATATTTTGAATATTGATGTTAAAATATGTTAATTAAGACCCATTTTTTATTATTATTAATAGTAAATATAGTATATATATGTCAAATCAGTAAGGGTAAATATATTTATTATAATTAAAAATAATTTGAGTCCACCTAAAAATAACAATAGTTCGTTAATTTAAAATGTTAAAGGGGTTATATAGGCCCCTAAACATCCATGATTTTATTTTATGCTAATATATTTCCATTGTTTTTTTAAAATTTCATATATTATTTGTTTCTTAAATAATAAATACAAAATTTATCTTTTATTACAAAAATATCATTAATATATTGTGATTGAGATATAAAGAAGTTTGTTTGAGTTAGTTTTTTTATTCTAAATATTAATGAATTATTTTTTGGATATAATTTTATTTTACATTTATTAGTTATTAAAAAATTGAATTAAATAATTATATAACACAAAAAATGTTCTTCTATATACAGTAGAATGATCATGTAAATGTATATATATACATTAAAAGTAGTATTTATTAAATGAATTATTTAGTTCAATAAATTTTTTAGATACATTTAACATATTATAAATTCTAATAAATTTTTTTTTTCAATTCAATAATATTACTAATTTCTTTAAAGTTAAATTGAATAATTTTTGTCAAGAATGACAACATTGATATCATATGAAAAAAAAATTTAATTAAATAGTATATAAACTATAAAAATTTTGAAATAAAAAAATGATGTTGGTAAGTGGTCTAATATATCATATCCTAACCATTTTTATATCATTTTTACCCTAGAATTAAATTTATAAAAATTTAATATTAAAGAAGTTGTTATTGTGGTCAAATTTAAAAATAGTTAAGAAGTAGTTTTTCCAAATAATAAGGCTTAAAATCATATAAAAAGAAATATAAATTTTAAGGTATGATTATATCAAAATATTATATTCCTTATAAAATAATCCATAACATTTTGGAACCAATTTTCTCTAGTTAAACACATATTATATTAAAATATTTCATTTATTTCCAAAAGATTCACTAACCTCACATATAAATGGACACCCACTATCCACTACTCCTCATTAATAAATAACCATTTTTTATTAAATTTCTTCCAAAATACCTTCCTTATATGCATACCGACATTCTATATGTGTATTTTTAAGATGTAATATCATCCTTATAGGGATTGAAGTGTAAGTTAATGTAGGTTGTTTGAAAATTATGTTTAAATTTTAAACAATAATATTTTTTAAATTCATCTTATACCTCCTTTTGATCTATTAAAACCATTATGATATAATATAATAAAAACTACCATATACATGGTTTTAATATTTTTATTTCATAACCATTATCCACCTCCACTTTTATAAAATTATAAATGATACCATTGTTCATGTGTAGGATGGACTACCACTATGTAAACATGTTTAATTTGTTATCCATCATTACCACCAATTGATAGTCACAAAGATGAATTTAATTTATAGATATATTTTATTAATAAAATAATTATGTTTATATAAATATAATATTTATTTTATTTTATTACATTTTCAGCCATTGAAAATTGATAAAATCGTTTGTGTGTACGTGTGGATTACCACCTTCATGAAGCGACGTGATTCATTTTTCATCACCACATAACATGAATGGTATATATCAGTGTACATAATTATACAATATGATATTTATATTATAATCACTACTATGGAAATATAAAACAACACTAAACTTATTTCACTGATGATTATTTAGAAATGGAAATGTTACACATCCATACATATGACCTATTGTCTTTATGATTGCAACTTAACTCATTTTTCATAACCATCATTGAATTTTGATTCTTAAAGTACAAGGAATGTCTAGAAATTATAATTTTTTCCTGATTATTAGTCTATATATAATTTAATAATAACCACTTTGACAACAATCAATATAATGAATATGTTTTTAAATTATGAACTGAATGTCCTCAAAACACCCAAAGTGGTCTTATTCAATAATGTAATTGAATATTTAATTCAAATAAATGAATTAAATTATTAAATTATAATTTAATAAACATATCAAATTTTCTTAATAATTTAAATATTATTATATGATTATTATTCAAAAACTATAATCTATTCATAGTATGCCCTGACTCGTGGTAGGAGACATCATCACAATTTCTATTCATTGAGATATATTGTTATGTTATTCCCATAATTATTTTATATAGTGTATTTAAGGCTTATTTTACATTTTATATAATGAATATTTTAATGTTCATGGTACATTAAGTAATAATTTATTTTAATTAATCAAAGGGGGTTTGATTTTAAATTAACATGATTGTTATGGTTTTCTTAACTCAATTTACAATTATTGGGTTACTAGAGTGGTTAGGGTTTTATACATGAATTTTCATTGAGAAATTATCTGATCAATATTTGATAATCCATGTAAATTTATCTTCACCGCTAGATATTTATATATGTTTCATCATTATGTACCATTTATATATCTTTGGTACGTAAAATAGTTTTTAAAATGATTTTAAGAAAATTTGGCCTCTTTTGTTCTCTTTCGATGTCACGACTCATCCTTGGGGCCCATGCTTTGACTACCCCAATCCCGCCTTCCAAAGGCCAGGGGATAGCGACTAGTGCCAAAGGGAAAAATCCCTAAACTGGGAAGAAATTACCTTTATAAACTAAAACAAACACAAAAAGTACACAACTGGATGTAAAACAGTAAATAAAAACTATATACAAAAGAAGTGCTGGAATGTAAAAGGGGCCGAAAATACAAGACCAACTGTAAAGTACAAGGAAAAGACAAAATAGCTGGAATGTGATAAGCAGTTCTTGGATCGTCCACCACAGATCCTAACTGAAGGGTATGTACAGATAGCCTCCTCAGTGCCCTATGTCCGTCAAAATCCTCTGCGCATCGACTCGTCGTACGATCCACCTCCGGGTATCGTCCAGACCTAGAGCTCTCTGCCACCATTAGTGTTGTCTGTCATCTGCATCGAACACAACGAGGTGCGGGAATAACACGTGGAGGGGTGAGTATAACGATACTACGTTGGTACCTTGAGACCCTCAAGGTCTCACTAAATCCCACAAGGATATACCACAATGTATGTAATAAAACAAAATATCCCACTTAGGTATATGCCCATACAAATACCAATGTTTATCAAATGGCCCATCTCAATCATGAGGAAACACAAGACATACTAACTCATCTGAAATATGTATACTAATTTTGTAGAGAGGTATAGATGATCAGATACAGCCACCTAGTCATCTAAGATATTGGACTAACAAATGATCCATGACTAGTTATTCTTTCGGAGAAACACATGATCCAGGAATAGAAGTCAGAACTATCGGACAAACACATGATCCAGGAATAGTCATTATAGCTGTTAGACCAACACATGATCCATGTTCGACTATTCTGTCATACCATCACATGATCCAGGTACAGAAGTTATAACTTTCGGACAAACACATGATCTAGGAACAGTCATAGGAACTGTCTGACCAACACATGATCCAGGAACAGTCATCTGAACTGTCAAACCAACACATGATCCAAGAACAACCAATAGTGCACAGCAATCCATAGAGTTCTGCTAAGGTATTCATGATTCTGGGAGGATCCACTCCTCAATATAGGTTTCTATACGTCAAATATCACAAAGTACCATGATTATGTTTTTCAAGTGTCTGCCTCGTCATAGGGATCTCAATGCAGCAGGCAACACGTCAATTGGATGCCTGGTCTATTAGTTATTGGCATTTTCATTCTAGGGGCCCAGTTGGACATTAGGTTCAAACCAACACAACCATACCCTAACTGTTTCCAAACCTCAAGGTGATATGCAAAACGAACCACCTCTCTCTATGATTTCTGTCACCACAGACGGTTCGCCGATCGGACACCTGTAGCCCTAGATCTGGGCTAAAAGGTGTAAACTGGCCAAATGGGTCCGGGTCCGGCCCGACCCGGTCTGGACCTAGCATGACCCCATCAGGACAGGGTTCCGACCCGGTCCGCGAGTGGGACCCAGACCACGTGGGGGGCCTGGCACGAGTGTTAGGCCATGCCTGAGTAGGTGGCCCAGCCCGAGGGCGGCCCGGCCCGAGGATAGCCCGGCTCGAGGTGACCCAGCCCGTCCCATGGCCTGGTGGGCTAGCTTGTGTGGCCTGGCAGGTCGGCCAGCTCATCTCTTCAAGCCATATGTGGTAAGGGGGTGCCATGCCACCATGTTTTCGAGTGTAACTAGTGCTTAGCGCCGGTTCAGGTGAACTGCGGGACCCGATGGATCCTGAATGTAGCATCCACCAGCAGCTGGCTCAGTCGGACGCACGCTTCTGTCTTCCGCGTTCTATGCCCACAGTTCCCTTACTCCACATGGCACGACGGTGCCTCTCCACATCTTCTGCAGCCCGACCTGTCTGCGGCCTCCAGCTCTTCCTCGTGGCATGACGACACCACACACACCTTGCAACCACTGTGGCCTTCGTGGTCGCGGCCCCTTATTCCGATGCAGTGCGATGACACCGCACCCCTTCGGCTCCGATGCGGAATGCCTTTCCCGCAGCTCGGTTCCCTACACAGAATAATGGTGTCATGCCCTTGTGGCGTCTTGGTGGCCTTGCACCACCAGTTCCTTCGTGCTCCACCTCCGTCGTCATCAAACGGGAAAAAAGGGGAGGGTCGGGACGTCTTTGTGCAGTCTGAACCATCCTTGTTACTATGAAATCATTCGGTTCTCAAACCATAAATTCAAC
The DNA here is from genome assembly GCA_963277665.1 of Viscum album. NCBI lineage: Eukaryota > Viridiplantae > Streptophyta > Magnoliopsida > Santalales > Viscaceae > Viscum > Viscum album. The sequence continues at coordinate 2,138,492,878 of OY728163.1, read as the reverse complement.
GACATAGAACAGATATAAGAAAAATTTAATCCCCATACCTCGAGTTCGGTGATCGTTGACAATGTCGCGGGAAGTCGGCATTGTCTCGTCAATGTCAAGGGAGGAAGAGTACGGAGAATATGAGTCGAGAAGATGTCATCGAAGTTCTTCATGGGCGGTGACACTTCCCTTTCTTTCCCCGGTTAAAGAAGGAAGAAGATGGTGTTCGTCATTATTTGGTGCCAGAAGAGATGGTTTTCATGTTCTTTGTGGGGAGAATGAAGTTCTCCAAAGATTCTCCAAGGCTCCACCAAAAGAGAGTTGCAAACCCAAAATACAATAATATCATTGTCTATTATTTTATTATTGACATGAATTTTAAATAATTCAATATATGCTAATTTATTAAGTTATGGAGTTGGCACATTAACGAGGGGAAGGTGAAGAGGCTCCCCACATAATTGGGGTTCCAAGGGGCTAAAAGAGTTTAAAGCCATGGTGGGCCCCACCTTAATAATATCCACCCATGGGAGGTTATGATCAGGTGGACCCCACCAACATAACCTCGCATGGGAGGTTAGGGTGTGGTGGCCCTCACCTCTAACCTCCCCTTGGAGGTTTCAACAACCAAAATAAAAATAATGTTAACACTTTATTTTTATTCAATTTAATTAAAAACCCCCAAAAATCTAATTTCCAATCTCGTTATAATGAAAATGCGGTGAAGGTATCACTAAGAAATCACTAATGCTTCGAGTTCAACTGTGCCCTTGGATTTTTGTTCCAAGGACTGGTTCAAAAGATATAAAATCCCGCTTGTACGTTTACTGATCGTACCCAAACAACACTACAGAAATTGATTCCGTGCACACAGGGCCTCGGAATCAAGAGCCGTTAGAAACTGAAGACATGTAAAATTCCCATGTATTTATGAAAAAAATAAAAACACTTCCATGGAAATTCTGGGTCCTTACATTCTCCCCACCTCAGGGATTTACATCCTCGTAATCTATAACTTAGACTATGGGAACAAATAATAGTACTGAGTACACATCTGAGTCTCTTTCTCCCATGTGCCCTCTTGGATTTTCCCATGCTACCAATGAATGTGCAGAAGAGGTATCGACCGTCCACAAAGGACCTTCTCCTATCGATCCTCAATCTCCACTAGATCCTCCATGGAAGTTGCCATGTCATCGATGTCCAGCTCTCCATGGTCGATGATGTGTGATGGGTCATGCACATATATCCTCAGCTAAGATACGGGGAAGATGTTATGAAACTGGTGCAACTGAGGTGGAAGAGCTATGGGGTAAGCCACCTATCCTACTATGCTAAGGACCTGGAATGATCGGATGAATATCAGAGATAACTTGTCGCCACGGCCAAATCACCTAATACCTCATCAAGGTGAGACCCATAGAAAGACGTGGTCGCCATCCTCGAGCTCTAAAGGCCTTCATATCCTATTTTCATAGGAATTATACCTACTCTATGTAATCTTCATCCACTCCTGGATGATCTGCACCTTCTCAGTGGTAGCTCACACCATCTTTGGTCCCACTAGCGCTAACTTCCCTAGGTCTATCCAACATTATGGTGATCTGTATGGTCGACCATACAACGCCTCGAATGGTGACATGCCGATGGTACAGTGATAGAATTTGTTGCAGAAAAACTCTACCAATGTTATGTGGTCCTCCCAGCTATGACCAAAGTCGAGGACACATGCACAGAGCATGTCCTCGAGGGTTTGGATAGTCTGTTAGGTCAGGCCATCCGTCTGAGGATGAAAGGTGGTGCTCACGCGAAGCTATGTCACGAAAGCTTCCTAAAACCCCTTCTAGAGCCGGGAAGTAAAGCGTGCCTCACGGTCGGAGAAAATAGAAGAAGGTACTCAATGTAAATTCACATTCTTCTATATGTATAGGCATCTCAATCTCTCAACTAATCCCTACTCTCTGATCATTCGTAAGTGGGCCGACATGGTGAGTCAGTCAACAATCACCTAAATCAAGTCATGACTTTTGGATGTACGTTGAAGACCCATCATGAACTATATAGATATCGCACCCCACATCAACTATGGGACCTCTATGGTATAAGCCAAGCCTGTTAGTAACTGGTGCTCCGCCTTCACTTGCTGACAAGTGAGGCGTCGTGCGAAAAACTCTGCTAATTCATTCTTCATACCTAGCCACTAGTGCTATCATCGGTGGTCCTGGTACATCTTTGCCACTCATGGATGTACCGCTGGAGGGGAAGTGTGGAACTCCCTCAATACATCCTATTGAAGTGAAACGGGTACCATGGTACGTCCTCTAAAGAGGATTATGTGCTCACCACCTTTAGAAAATCAATCAGTTTTCCGCTGTGTGTATATCTGAGCACTTCATGTCTTGTAGTGAGAGTCCCCATACTATGCCTCCCTAATTCACTGAAGAAGTGTGGGAGTGACTGTAACAGAATGTTGATAGGCCACTCCATCTCTATCCACAAAAGAAATCTGTAAGGCAACAAATTGCTCAGTCACCTCCCATAGAATCTGAATGCCTGATCTCCTCCTTAGAGAATCTTCTACAACATTATCCTTCCCAACAGTATAGAAAATATCGAATTCATAGTCCTAGGGGAACTCAATCCAATTTGATGTCTCAGTTTTAGGTTCTTCTCAGAGAAGATATACCTAATACTCTTGTGATCAGTGTACATAGTAAAATGTTTTCCCATAAGATAGTGTCGCCAAATATTCATGGAGAGGACCACAACTGCTAACTCTAGGTCATGGGTAGCGTATTTGTTCTCGTGTTTTCTCGGATGTCGAGAACCATACACGATCACTACTCGCTCCTACATCAGGACACACCCGAGTCCAATTTTTTATGTGTCGCAGCTAACTATATACCCTATGACATCCTTTTTTAGCCTCAATATGGGGTAACTAGTCAGCCTCTACCTCAGCTCTTGAATTCACTACTGGCATCTCTCCGACCACACGAAGGGTTTCCCATTCTTCGTCAAGGCTATTAGTGGTGCTTCAACTCTGGAGAAATGTGGAACGATCCTCATGTAGTATCCAGCCATGCCCATGAAACATCGTAACTCGGTCACACTTCTACGTGGCTCCCAAGAAAGTATCACCTCAATCTTCACTGGATCCACTGAAACTCCACCCTCCAAGATGACATGTCCCAAAAACTGAACCTCTCGAATCCAAAACTAGAACTTCGAGAGGTTACCATAATGCTGGTGCTCTCAGAGTGTGTCTGGTACTACCTACAAATGGTAGGCATGCTCCTCCTCAGTAGTCGAGCAAATCAGAATGTCGTTGATTAAGACTACAACAAAGAGATCCATGTATGTCTAGATGATCCTGTTCATGAGATTCATGAACACTACTATTGTTTCGGTTATGCCGAAGGGTATAACCAAGGATTCATATTGGTCGTACCGACACCTGAAGGCCATTTTCTGCACATCCTCGTCTTGAACTCTGAGCCGGTGATAGCCTGACCTGAGGTCTATCTTCAAGAACCATCAAGCACCCTTTAGCTGATCGAAGAGGTCATCAATACTTGGGAGTGGGTACTTGTTCTTCACGGTCTCCTGGTTCAGTAGACGGTAGTGACACAGAGCCTCAAACTACCATCCACCTTCTTGGCGAATAGAATCAGAGCTACCCATGGAGAAACACTGGTCCAGATGAATCCCATCCCCTTAGAGTCCACTAGTTGTACTCGTAGCTCACGAAACTCAGTGGGAGCCATATGATGTGCTAGATAAGATATCAGTGTTGTCACGGGGTACTTATCAGTGTATAAATCCACCTCTCTGTGAGGAGGTAGTCCTAGAACATCATTGGGGAAAACATCAGCGTACTGGTCCACCACTACCGGATAAGTTGGACTCTCCACATCAACTAATCAGAGGGTAAGGCAATCCAAATGGTGAGTGATCAGCTACACCCTCCTCCGATTAACTCCGTCCTGTGCTGAAATGTTTCCATTCTCTCCAGTGAAGGTAAACCATGTCCCATATGTCTAGACACACCAATCATTGTGCCTAATACAGTCAATCTGAGCATGGACTATAGATAACCAGTCCATACAAAGATGGCGTCGTAAGGCCTCGAAGCCTCTACGATGAGATCCCAGCCGAAGCTCTTGCCACCTAGAGTAAGCTCACACTGCTGGCACTAGTGCTTAATCATCAAATATTCTCCCATTAGAGTTTCTATCCGAGAGCTCTATCAAAATTTTCGAGCTCCGAACGAGTGCAATGCCTATAAAAGATTAAATGGAACCTATGTCTATAAGAACTGAAGCTAAGGTGGAGTAGAAATAGATCGTACCTCGAATCGTCTCTGTAGAGCCATGGTCATAAGCCTCAGCTGTGTGGAGATGAGCTCTCCCTTGTCCACCTACACCATACGGCTGGGGTGGAACTCCTGGAGGTAGTGGTGGTAACAACTCGAATTGTCGTCCACCACCATCTTCATGACCAGCTCTTCTACCGCGTTCGCATGTGCCATGTGGACCGCCTCGATCAAACCTCTACCCTTTCATGGGAGGACCCTCAACATTCTACTGAGAGTCATAACGGAGGGTCGGACAGTCATGATCCATGTGACCATACCCACCGCAATAGTAGCATTGCTCACTCATTGCATGACTTTCTTTGTCTTGTGTTCCTTGCACAACTGAACCAGTATCCTGAGTTCATCCAATGGATGGTCTGGTCTGCTTAGACCTCTGTGACAACTGTTTGCTTCCAGCTACAGAAGACTCTACTACGTGATGTTCGGTGGTGGGACTTGCTGCTGGTGTCTACTCATCAAGGAAACTCTACACTAAGTGGGAATGCTCCAACACCCCCACAAGTGTTGAGATGTTGAGAGAGATCATTGAGGCTCTTATCTCTCCCCTGAGCCCCTGATCGAATATGTGGGCCCTAAAGAATGGGTCTCGTACCATATCTGTGGAGTAGCGCGAGTGGTCTTTGAACCTCGCTGAGTACTGTGCCACTATCATGCTGCCCTGCGGAAGATGTAGAAGGTCCTATATCTGCACTACAAGATGGGTGGCTGGAACAAACTCTGCTCGAAACAGGCTCTCATAGTCTGTCCATATATGTGTCGCCTCGTCGTGGACATGAAGCATAAGGCTCCACCATCTGCATGCTGCTTCTTAAAGGATAATGGAAACAAGGATTTCCATGAGGTCTTCTGGTGTCCCTAATAACCTGAAGACTCTCACGACAGCCTCCATCCAAATCCTCATCTTCTTGCGGGTCTATCTCTCCCATAAACATTGGTGGCCTCAGTCACTAAAATTTGTGAAACTCACTAAAGTGGAGTTCACTCTCTGCTTCTGGGGCTGGTGGCATCAGCAACACAACAGGATGTGGTATTGCTGGTGCCTCCACTTTGCTAGGGCCCTGTACTGAGGCCTCGTTGCTCGGTGGGCTTCAATTTCGTACATCTCTCGAAACCCTATATGGTTGTCTGCATGGATGAATCTTGATAAGAAAAAGGTTCTCCATGGTCAATAAGTTATACCTGGTGAGATGACTCAAAAGTATCACATGGAAAACTCTTGAAATGCACATGTAATCAGAGTTTTTGTGCACTGAGTCAGAAATCATAGGTCAGAGTTATGATGTATGGATGTGTCGGTCGCCACACCAACACTGGTCTACCTAGACTGAGAACCACACTCAACAATAATAACACTATTTCATTATATTAAGATAGATCATAGTCCTAAGTTCTACTGTAGAACTGACTCCTCTTATACCAATTTTTCACAACCTGACCTCAGGGCCCTTTCTGTGACTACCCCATGCCCGACTTCCAAAGGACAGGGGTTGGCGACTAGCACCAATGGCATAAATCCCTAAAATGGGAAGGAATTACCTTTATAAACATAAACACACACAACAGAGTACACAACTGGAAGTAAAACACTAAGTAAGAACATTATACAAAAGAATTTCTTGAAAGTAAATGGGTCTGAAAATACATTCCAAACTGTAAAGTACACGAAAAAGAGAAAACAACTAGAAAGTGATAGGAAGCTCCTGGATCGTCCACCACGGATCCTACCTGAAGGGTAGGTACATATATACTCCTCAATTCCCTACATCCAACAGAATCTTCTATACACCGACTCGGCGTAAGGTCTACATTCGAGTACCGTCCAGTCCTGGTGCTCTCGACCTCTGTCAGTGTTTCCCATTGTCTGCATCAAACACAATGAGGTGCAGGCATAGCCCGTGGAGGGGTGAGTATAACAATACTCAATAAGGACCCCAAGAACCTCAAGGTCTCACTAAATCCAACAAGGATATACCAAAAAGTATCAAATCAAGAGAAATACCACACTTAGGTATATACCCATAAATATGCCAATGTTTATCAAATCTACCATATCAATCATGTGGAAACAAAAGAGTTACTGACTCAACTCACACTAGTATAATGATTTTTTAGGGAGGTACAGATGATCAGATATAGCCACTAAGTCATCTAAGTTGTCATTCCAAAACATGATCTCGGACCAGTTATTATATCCGACGAATAGATGATCCAAGAAAATAAGTCAGAACTGTCGGACCAACAGATGATCCAGGAACAGTCGTTAGAGCTGTCAGACCAACATATGATCTAGGTCCAACTATTTTGTCAGACCAACATATGATCCAGGTACAAAAGATACTACAGTCAGACCAACACAAGATCTAGGAACAGTCATATGAACTTTCATTCCAACACATGATCCAGGAACAATCATTGGAACAGTCGGACCAACACATGATCCAGGAATAGTCAACAGTGCCCAGCCAGCCACAGAGTTCCGCTCACGCATAATTCATTCCGGGAGGGTCCTATTTTCAAGACAAGTGTTGATACATCAACTGTGATGAATTACCATGATTAAGTATCTCATGGTCCTGCCTCATCATAGGGATCTCAACACAACAGACGGCGCGTTGATCGGACACCTGGTCAGTTAGTTATTGGAATTTTCGTTCTAGGGCCCTGGTTGGATTTTAAGTTCAAACCAACCTGATCATACCCTAAATATGTCCAAACCTCATGGGGGTATTACAAGAATAAACTTCTTTCTCTAAGATTTCTGTCACCGCAGACGGTTCGCCAAGCAGACACATGTAGGCCAAGATAGGTGTGAAAAGGTGTAAACTGGCCAAATGGGTCCAGGTTCGGTCTGACCCAGTCTGGCAGACATGCCCACCTGGTTCGTGGGTCTGACTCGGTCTAATTTGTTGGCCTGGCGAAAAGGCGTCCTGGCCCAAGGTGGCCCGGCACTTGGCATATTGGCCCATGTCCTGGGTGGTGGGCTTGCGTGGCCTGGCTGGCCGGCCCGTGTGGCCTGGCGGCCCTACCTTGGTGGCCTGGTAGGCCACGTGGTGTAGTGGGTGCCGCACCCCCTGTTATCGAGTGGAACCAGTACCTAGAGCTAGTTCAGGTGACCTGTGGCACCTAAGGGGTCCCGCATGTAGCGCGCACTGGCGACCGGCTCATCCAGCCGCATTCTTCTGTCTTTCACGACCCATGGTCGCGGTTCCACTACTTATTATGGTTTTATGGCACCGCGGCACCTCGACCGCGGCCTCCTTCTCTTCCATGCGGCCCGACTGCACCGCGCCCAACATGAGGCCCCCACTAAATTAATGGCCATGACCCCTTCTTTCGGCATGGTGCTCGACACCGTGCCCCTCCGGCTCCGCCGCGACCCACCATGGTCGCGGCTCAGTTCTTTTCGCGGCACGGCGGTGTCGCACCGTTGTGGCGACCCTGTTTCCTTGTGCCGCCAGTTTCTTCACTCTCTGCCTTATTCATCATAAAATGGGATAAAAAAATGGGAGATTCGGGTCGTGTTCATGCGGTCTGAACCCACCTTGTAACAGTGATATCATTCAGTTCGCAGACCATAAATTCGACAACATAGAATGGGTATAAAAACAATTCAATCCACCTACCTTGAGTTCGGTGATCGTTGACGTAGTCGAGGTAAGGCGTTGTCATCTCATCAATGTTGGAGGAGGAAGAGTATGGAGAAGTTGAGTCGAGATGACGTCTTCGGCGTTCTTCGTGGCCAACGGTGCTTCCCTTTCCTTCCCCGATAGAAAAATAAAGAAGATGGTTATCGTCGTTCTTTTGTGACGAAAGAGACGTTATTGTTGTTCTTTATGGGGAGAATAAAGTTCTCCCAAGTTTCTCCAAGGCTCCACCAAAAGAGAGTGGCCAAATGAAAATAAAATAATATCTTTGTTTATTACTTAATTGTTGACATGAATTCAAAAGAATTCAAAATGTTCCAATTAATAGAGTGATGGATTTGGCACATTAATGAGGGGAAGGTGAAAAGGCTCCCCAAATAATTGGGGTTCCAGGGGGCTAAATGAGTTTAAAGCCCATGTGGACCCCACCTTAATAATATCCTCCCAAGGGAGGTTATGCTCGGGTGGGCCCCACGACCTTAACCTCCCATGGGAGGTTAGGGTGTGGTGGCCCCCACCTCCATCCTCCCCATGTAGGTTTCATCCAACAAAATAAAAATAATGTTAAGTCATTATTTTAATTCAATTTAATTAATAACCCCCAAAATCTAACTTCCATTCTCATTAGAACACAACTACAGTGAAGGTCTCACTACGAAATCACCGACGCTGGGAGTTCAATGGTGCCCTTTGATTTCTGTTTCGAGAATCGGTTCAAGAGATATAAAATTCTGCTCTTACATTTACTGAATGTACCAGAACAAAACTTCAGAAATTTATTCCGGGCACATCGGGCCTCAGAATCAAGATCCGTCAGAAACTGTGGACTCGAAAAATTCCCATGTATTTAAAAAAATTCTATGGAAATTCTGGGTCTTTACATTATATAATAAAAACATTTAACATTATATACATGTTTTACAAAATTCATACAATAGTGTTTTTTTTACTATTTTTCAATTATTTTTTAATATATTTATTCTTATGTCTAACATTTTTTAAAAATATTTATAAATAATCATATTTACTTTTTCTAAACAATGTACTTTTTACTAAATCTATGAATTGAAAAAATATTTTACCAATTATTACATGAACAGAATTTCCCACCATTATTAATAATTTCTTTAGATTACTTTATCGGTTTACATTGTTACATTGAACAAAAATTATTTTTTCTAATATTATGAAAACAATTTATTACTAAAATAAAATTTCAATGTGGAAATGTAATTTTCCTAAAGAGTGTTTTTAATGATTTTTAATGATATTTATATTCATCAAGGACATCACCCCATCAAATTTATTCTTCTATACATGTTTTAATAATACGAAACTAATTCTTTTTTCAATGGATAATGATTGTTTCAAATATATTTACATGGAACCTATTTCTTTTCCCTTAGTAAACAATGCTACAACAAAATGATGGTTGTTTTCACGGGATTCATGATGACAATAAGAACATCAAAATAATTTATTAACTGTATAGTATGTGAAAATTATTCATGATAATGGGTGAACCTCATGTGGCTCATGATTATGGGTGTGCCCGATATAGCTCCTTATGGATGGTGTGTTCAATATAGCCCCTAATTTTACTAGGTAAAGGGATAGAGTTAATAGGGTATTGGTTTAACATAAAATATTATTAGAAATTATTTGTAAGTTTATTAAATTTTTAATTTTTATTTTAGGAGTAATGTGAAATAGATATTCCATGATTCTAAGATTTTTTATTTATTCATGCATGTTAAATGAATGTACCATTTTTTTGGACTACTTTTAGTTGGATTGTGGTTGTTTACCAATATAACTGTTTATTTGTGTTAAATACTTATGCCATGTCTCATTAAATTTGATCCATGTTTTATGGGTATTATTTATTTAATTTCATATTCATGATCATCGATTATTACATCATGATACAATAAATATTAATGTTTCTGTTTACCGTTACTTAGTATTTGAGCTCCCCCTACTAATGTTTTATATTTACCCAATTTATAAATATTAATCTTTAATTTACTGGTTATATAAATAATTCATGTATGAAGAATTTTATTAGAGATGCTTAATAATTACTATAGTATTAAAAAAACGTATCATAGTGAATAAAAATTCACACTAATTTTTTTTATGTATGATTTTTTTATCTAAATGTATAAAATTAAAAAGGTTCTTGTGTATATATGTTATAAAACATTAATGGGTGATATTATATATTATTTAGTGAAACAATTAGGTCACTTTCTCAATATTAATAGAAGAAAATTATGTATTATCTTATTAGGAGTAGATCTATGAGTGAGGGTTCAATGTGGTCATAATGAATCATATTCCTATAATCCATTTTCATAGGAAAATATTAATAAACATTTAAAAGGAACATAAATATTCATTTTTTTAACATGGATTTAAATTTTTTATTCTCAATATCAATGATAATATTAGATTTTATTTAAAAATTTGATGAAGGAATATTTCATAGCTACTCCATGTCATGAAAGGAATAGAAATTCATTAACCAGAAGACAAAAATTAATGGAAGAATATGTTTTTTATTATTTTTAATACTTTCTAAAATATAAATGTAAAAATAGTTTCTTTAAAATGACTTGTGTACATAAAATAAACTTATTCTATTATAAAGAATATGAATTCAAAAAATTAGCTACTTTATTTTCATTAAAAAATAATTTTAAAAAATCTAAAAACCACCACCTTGAAAATTTCATTTGATATTTGAATGTGGGGACCAAAACTAGAAGATTTTCCAAATATAAATTTTTAACATTTTTTTATCACATAAATAACCACAGAAATATTTATAATTAACTTATCGATGAAAATTTAATTTTTCCATGAATGGTGTTTTGAATAAGTTCACTATATATGATGTATGTACTCTTGTGGAATGACCTAAAAATCATGCAATTAGAGAAACTAAATTTTTGTATAGGGATGAGTTGTATTAACATGGACACATCACCAGAAAAAACATTCATCTAGTTGGAAAAAGATACATCAAAGAAGTAGGAATAATCATTGGGAAAGTATTATGTCCAATTTCTCATTCAAAATGTATTACAATCATATTACAGTTATTTTTTCACCAAAATTTCAAATTCATTCAAAATGATGTTTGAAATTACTTTTTATATGTTATTTTTTAGTTAAAATTTCATTTTTCAACAAAACGTAAGTATTTTACATTTTTTATTTTCCAAATAATGTTTCCAAATTGAATAGACTGATTTATTATTTAAAACACACCACTTAGGATTGGTAAGAGAATTTATTTAGTTTTGTATTATCAAATAGTTTTAAAATAGGAAAAACATATTCATAAACTATTTTAAAACTTATCTAAAATGATATATCAAATATCAAAATTTTTGTTGAGAGTGTGATTTTCACCTCAAAAAATTAATCTCCTTATTTTGAATTTATAGATTTTACGAAAAATGAATTTTAAATGTGTTTTATGAGTGAATGCAAATTCATTTTCTAATTTCAAATTTCTCAAAGAATGATGTTATTATTATAAAAAAAGTAAAATAACTAATGAAAATTTTAAATTTTCTTTTCATGAATAAAGATAAGAAAATTATAGCACCCATGTGTATGATTTGATTGTTAATGTTTGATGGAGTGAGTATTCCATTCAATAAAAATGTTTATAAATGTATAATATTGAGTTTACTATCTCATACTATGGCCTAGATTGAAATCATGCTTATTGTTTTTATTTTTTCCCACATTCAATCAAGTCAAATTAAATATAATCATTAAAATTATAAATGTATTTATTTTATTTAAATGAAACTAAAAATGTAGTTTTTTTATCAAAAATAAACATTGTTTGATCTAATTATTACTTCTCATGCCTACTATTTTGGATAACAACTAGATAGGAAACGTACACATTCTACTTTATAGAAAATTTAAAATTCACTCATCCCATGGAGTATTAAGAATAAAAACTAAGTTTTTCTTTTTATATTAGAAGTTTAAAACAAATACACATAGAGTTGTTTCACACAAATAAAATTAATTAAATATGTTATCTTGTAATGCGGATATATATATATATGATTATAAATCTATTAAATGTGATAATAATTCTGCTATAAATATTTCAAAATAACTTATCCAACATTTACAAAGTAAAAAAAATTGATCAATGGAACCATTTCATAACAATTAATATCCAAAATGGTGATATCTTGTTTCAATTTATTAGGAGATGCTTTTAACTAGCTGATATTTTCTCTAAGAATCTCAAAATTGACACTTTCGATTCCATTAAAGGAATTTTCCGAATGGTATACTTATGACATGTTAAATTTTATTATAACAAGATTGAGTAATGTTTTACATATTATGTTGATTAAAATATTGATTATGTTCTATGTATTAATAAAATGATTAGATTTTAGATTTATACTGAATTATATTATTTTAATTTTTTATCATTAATTTGTGATTTATATTCATATGGTATTATATATCAATTAGACCATATTCATTTAGAGATACATTTTTAAAATAATTTAGTGATTAAAAAAATTTTCTCTTAATTATTTCACCCCAAACTCATATTATTAAACGGAATAACATTTTATAATAATTATAGTATATTATATTTTTAACCTAAATTTATTTTCAACCACTTAATAAAACACCCTGAGCCCGCTCTTCTATACTTGGGTCTTAGAAAAATGATGTGTAATTTTTTTATAAATGTAATTAAACAATTACACAAAACATTAACGAAATGAGAAACTTTTACTAGTCTATGTTTTATAAGATTAGACATAACCTTACATTGATCAGATTTGAAACAATAAAATAAAATAGTTGTCCACTACGCTTCTGCGAGCGCTACTCCAAAATTGATGACATCTTTAAATAAACTTCTATGATACATGTGAAAATCATTTTTAAAACAATGGGTGAGCATTTAATTTCCCATTAAGTGGTATTAAAATAATTGATTTACTTTTTTAGAAAATGATCTTTTCAATATTACATTTGGTTACATAACATTGAAATTATTTCTGAGAACTCAAACGAAAATACTATTAAAATACTATCATATTTATGATTTAATAAAATATCATTGTTTTGAATATATTCATACTTTTAAATCACCTTAAAACTAATCCAGTGATTTTCTTTGGAAAATATTAAGCAAACTTCATGAAAACAAAACATTATTTTGTAGCAACATAACTTCGTGAAGGTTTTCTTAGGCCTACCCACTTAGCTAAGGATTGGTTCACACCCCAATAACCATCAATTTTACAATGAACAAGAATCAGGTTTTTTCGATAAATGTTTAATGTTTTCATTAAATATATATATATATATTAGTATTGTTAACTAGTGTTTTTACCTTTAAATATGTCTATGCATTAAAATAAACATCCATACTTATATATATATATAATTTCCATTTTATCATTTGCAATTATGGTCACTAACAAAAATTTTATCGGCTAGACCTTACATATAATTATTATTTCTTTCACGATTAACCGTTGATAGTCATATAATAAATTCAATTTTCTTTACATAGCAATATTAGTTAAAACATTTCCTTATATAAAAAGATTTATAGGAAAACATTTAAAACAATTTATTTAATATCCATATAATTATTAATTTCCTGAAAAAGCATAACAAAATTAATATTATAACAACAACTTATTATAAATGTAATGAGTGTCGATGTATGCACAACTCATGGCCCTGTATACGTGAAATTACAACTCCCATAGTGTTTATAAAACGTGATGACCTGTTAGGTTCAATTTTTTAGAAATTTTACGATAAGTTGAGGTTAAAATTATAAACATGATATTAATCAATTCATCCATGAATATATATATACCCATTGGAAGAGTTCCTTTATTAATATATATATTAATAAATTTTTTAATAAACATGCATATAAAAAACATTAAACAAATATAATTTATTTTTAAAAATAAATAAAAATAATCCCTTAGCATGAGAAAGGTAAAATATAACTTAATGAAATGAAATCCTTTACCCACTTATAATTTATGATCAAATTACACAAATGTATTATTTTTCAATTAAACTACCTTTGAATAAGAATATTAATACAATAGAAATTCTAACCAGGTAGGATTATTTGAAATAAAATTTTCTAAAATACCTTACGAAAATAAGATTTCAAAATAAGCAGCAAAATATTTCTCCCATACAAGAAAAATAATATGGAATTTCATAAAATGTATTTGAGGATACGTAATCCGTTACAAAAAAAAATTAAACAATTTCAATCAATAATAAATAAATAACACACCAAACTTATACCAATGTAATTCCGGAATGAAACACCTTAATATAATTTGTCAATTGAAAAATATGTTGATTTTGTTTGGAAGAAACCCGTAATTAAACATTGAAGAAGAAAATAATTTGATAAAATAAAAATTATAATCCCTTACATGTTATTTGCTGATTAAGACTTATTTTTCTTCCTATTACACTTCATCAAATGATACTATCGCATTTGCATCACTTTTTTTCACCGAAAGAAAAAAAACAATAAACCAAAAAGAATTACTACCTTATGCCACAATACACAATGCAGTGAAGGCCAAATGATACACTAATAATAGTACCCAAACTCACTGTAAAATTATACATATTTTATTTCAACTTTCACTGACAATATATATATTATAGAACTGTACAACACCAAAGTATGAACTGAAAATATTGAAGTAGAAAATTCAATGAACTAATCTTGTTTCAAACATCCAACAGTTTCAAGGAAAAGACTCCAAACTCAATCCACGCATAAAATAAACACTTTTGAACAAAAATTAAATGGAGATTGTGAATGAAATATAAAAAAATGAATGAAAATGACTATGATGACATTTGAAGAAGGAAACATGAAACAATAGGACAAACAAGGAAATTAATTCACTGATATGAGAGAAGATTTGATTATAAAATAATCATACTTATAAATAGAAGAAATCATAATTAGGAGAAATTCCATATCGGTCAATGAAAAATTGAACACAGGTGACCATTATGTATTTAATACACCAAAAAAGAAATAGGTAAATGAGATCTAGATATACTTAAACAAAAAATACTTTTAGATTCAGAAAAATCAGGAGTAAATTTCTAAAATTCAATTAGAAAAATAAATGAAAAGTATACCAGATATATAAAATACTTATCATGATTTAATTATTGAGCTTTGAAACTCTTACACGAATAGATATAGACTCCAAACTCGGACTCCTGAAACCCAACTGCAGTCTATTTTTCACTCGTCCTAAGATCCATGATCGATGTCGGTGACATAGCTTAGACTACCAATATCACATGCCTCTCATCCTATTCACACTACCCCTAAAACCTAGTTCTCAAGATTGGGGACATCACTCATAAGTACATCAGATGAATCTGACGGCCCCCTCAACATTGACTCTCTCTCTCCTACGTGATTCTTGAAACCTTACTCCTGCATAACATTTTTTTTATTATTTTCCCTCCTTATTTAATTATTTCATTGAAAAGGCTTATTATTAATTAAATTCATTTAGTTATATATATATAATCAGTATATTAATATCTAAATAATATATTTAATAGTAATATTTTCAAAAATTTCAATAATATATTTATTTTAATATTTAATCCATTATTTAATCTTACAATAATTTAATAAATATTTTTAAACTTTGTTTTTTTCATAATAATATTCAAACCAATATAGTTTCTATATATTTATTTATTTTATATTAACAATTATCATATGTTATCTCTCAATTTTTAATTTAAAAACTTATAACATATTGTTTTTATAACGTTCAGAATAAAACAATATAAATATCAATGTCTACAGCCGTTCAAACATGCAGAAAAAAATAATATCTCGATGCTCATGCCACTATATTTGGAGATGATTTTATATGTTCTTATTATTATTAGTTACATTGCTATTGTTCTTGCTATAACATTTGTGCTTCCATCAGAACCAAAATATGATAAATACCTCATTGGCATGGTTGTGTTTCTCGGTGCTCTTCTAATAATTTTATAATCGATTGCAGTGGGGTTAATGGGTTAGTTTTTCTATGTTAAGGATTTATTATCGTCATTGTATAAATAATTTTCATAATAATTATATATTTGAATTTAGAAATTTATTTATTCTATAGCATCTTGGAATCAATAACAAGACATAAAACATAATATTAAACATTGGGTGTTAAATTATCCCCCAATTAATTGAATTGTTCCCTCGTAATTCATTTACACTTATCACTCCTAATCCCTATCTATTCTTAGTCTCACATGATGTCCCCAAGGTCTGCACAGTTTTCTTCCATGGTTTCCATATCTTCTTATGAGATTAAAGTTCAAAGTTTCTTCAAAATATTCTGTATCCTTTTCACATACTCAACCTGTGCAATAGGGGTTGTATGGATGTAGGCTCCAGAAGAAAGTCCTCAAGGAATGATAATCATAATAGTTTACGAGAAGTACATCTTGAATTTAATTTCAATAAGAAAGTCTCCTTGCACCATCATCAAAAGATTCAAAGGCATGATAAATTCATCATTTGACGCAAAATCTTAAAAGTTGACACATATAAGGTGCAGGAATATTCCCATCTTCAGCTACCATACAAAAATGTTGAGATTGATTCAGGCTGCTCAAAAATGTTAAATCTCCTAAAAAGTCCTTCATAATATTCCCCTTGGCATCTATTGAAGCGATGTTGAAGTTTTATGATGTCTTCGAAGACAAAACCAGAACCTTGATGAAAACGAATTATATTAGGTGTGCCTGATATATTATAATGTCGTTTATAGGAATGTTGCATGGATTCGTATTTTTCAGATTCTACAATGCATGATTTTTCCATGATCATACCAAGTAATTCATCCGGAAGGACTAAAAGACTTGTTTTAGTTATCTTTCCTTCCATCTAAAATTTAAAAAGAAGAATTTTTGACCCTGAAAGAATACTCAATCTATCGAAGAGTTCTAAATTTCCAAAATTATGTAGACTGTGCCTCTAAAACCAATTATAATTCCCCAAGCCCACTCTTCGAGACTCGGTTCTTTGAAAAATGATGTGTAATTTTTTTTATAAAATTAATTAAACATTTACACAATATTTAATGAAATGAGAACCTTTTACAAGTCTAGGTTCTGGAATATTAGACATAACCTTACATTACTAAGAGATGAAACAAAATAATAAAACAACTTTCCACTTTGATTCTGTGCACGGTACTCCAAAAGCAATGACATCTGTAAATAAACATATAAGATACCCGTGAAAATCTTTTTTAAAACAAAGGTTGAGTATTTATTTTCTCAATAAGGGGTTTTAAAATCGTTGATTTTATTTTTAAGCAAGCCATCATTTCAAAATAAATTATTGTTAAATAACATTGAAATTATTTCAGATAAATCAAATGAAAATACTGTAAAAATACTATTATATTTGTACTTTAATAATATATCATTATTTTGAAGATAGTCATACTTTGAAATCAACTAAAAACCAATCCAGTGATTTTATTTTTAAAATTTTAAGAAAACTTCATGAACAAAAACATTATTTTGAGGAAACTTAATTCGTTGAAGGTTGTGTTGGGCCTACACACATAGCGTAGGATTGGTTCACACCCCAATGACCATCTATTTTACAATGAACAAGCATCAGGATATTTTGAAGACGTTTAAAGTTTTATTTACATATATATATATGTACTATTATTGGTCCCTGGAGTTTTTACCTTAAAACACATCAATGAATTATAATACACATAAAATACATATATATATATATAATTTCCATTTTATCATTTTAAATTTTGGTTACTACCAAAATTTTTATCAGATAGACCTTACATATAATTATTATTTCTTTCACGAATAACATTTAATACTGATATAAGAAATTCAATTTTCCTAACTTATCCATATTAATTAATAAATATCTCTACATAACAAGATTTAAAGGATAAATTTTAAATAAATTTCTACGATATCCATATCTTTATTAATTTCAAGATAAATCCTAAAAAAATAAATTAAAACATTAACATATTATAATTGTAAGGAGTGTCAATGTATGCATAAATAATGCACATGTATATGTGAAATTGCAATTCCCATAGTGTTGATAAAACATGATGACATGTTATGAGCATTTTTTTAGAAATTTGATGATTTGTTGACGATAACCTTATAAAAAAGATATTAATCAATTCATCCATGAATACATATACACCCATTTGAAGGATCCCTTTATGCATATATATATATATATTCATAAATTTTGTAATAAATATGCATATAAAAATATTTAGAAAAATATAATTTATTTTTTTAAAATAAATACAAATAAACCCCTAGCATGAGAAAGGTAAAATATAATTTAATTAAATTAAATCATTTACCCACTTATACTCTGAAGGTCAGGAGTCAGGCCTGTCTCCTGCTCCTATTAAATTAAAACCATAAAATGTAAGGTACAAAGAAGGAGATTATAGAGGAGACTTACACAGGCGAGTATAAGTCGCCCCATCCCGATCAGCTTGAGCAAGACAATTACAATAATCAGGCAGAACAAAAGACCAACTCGAACTGACCTCCATGATGGATCTCTTTGAGAGTACATCTGCAACTTGGTTAGCCTCCCGATAGACATGAGTGATTTCCAGAAAAATCCTTTACATAAGCCGAAGACAGTCCCCTCATTCAGGTAGCATCTTCCAAGGGACGTTCTTTGATCGATCTTTAATAATTTGAACTGCAATAGACGAGTCTGACCCAATCCATAAATCAGTCCACCCATAACGGACAGCATACCTGACTTCCTTGACAACCGTCCACAGCTCCGCTTCAATGGCATATCCATTCCCAATATAATGGAAGAAACAACCCTTCACAAAACCGTGGTACGTGTGAAAAACCCCACCACATCCAGAAGGTCCTGGTGCTCTAGAGGCCGCTCCATCAACATTAACCTTCAGCCAGTGGGGGATGGGTGGTATCCATCTAACATGCCTCATCATCAGTGGCTTTTTCATCCAACCATTGACACCAAGAGAACGCAGAAAAATTAAGTCCGAAACATCATTTTTCATGGGGCCAGTTTGCACTTTAGAGGCATTCAAAAATGTCCGGTGCAAAAATAAAACTCCAGCATGAATGGAAGGGACGGCATTATGAAAAATTAAATCATTCTGTGCCTTCCAAATGAAGGAAATCACCTCGGCCGCAACAGCAAGCAGTTGGGAAAACACCTTCTTGCTGCAATCAATATCGCATATAGATTTCAGCAACCCATCAACCGAACTGCAGTTCAATGAGCAGTAGAAAATCTGCTGTAAGTATGTCTAGAATCTTCCAGAAAACCTGCAAGAGACAAAAATATGTGCAATGGATTCATCCGCTTCAAGACAGAACATGTAGGCCGAAGCCAGGTGCATCCCAATACGCTGCAAATTGATCTGCAGTGTAATTCTTTGCATCCAGATTTTCCAGATTAAAACATAATGAGCAGGGGGAATAAATTCAGTATAAAAGACAGTCACCCATCGTTGGGGATTCCTAGAAATACTGCACAACCCTCTATAAAACTCCCTTGTGGTGAATCGTCCAAGCAGGTTGGGCGTCCAGACCAAAACATCAATGTCATTGAAAGAATATCTTGAGATTTCAGTCTGGACAGCCCTGGGTAGCATACCATTTATCTCTGGGTTCTCATTGAGATCAGAGATAGTTACATGTTTCATTGAGTCTGGAATATCAACATCATCGGCAATGGGCCGAGAATGCCAAGGTGTAGTCCAAAAATTCAGATTGGATTGCTTGGAGACCATCCATTTAGAGCAAGCCATAATATCAAAGTACGCCTTTTTCAGAGCAGGCCAAACAGACAAGCTAATTTATCTGGAGTACCCTGCATGAAGTTTCTCCACGAATCTGTGACTGAGAAAATCAACAGAGGGATTAGAAGTAGAGAGTAGCTTCCACATGAAATTCGTAATCAAAGTGTCATTGAATAATCTGATATCCTTAATTCCCAAACCACCCATACTAATAGGTTTGATACAATCCTTCCAGGCCACAGTAACAAGTTTCCTTTCATGCATTGATCCAGTCCATATGAAGTTTCTGATCCTACCATTTAGATCTTTAATGAGAGCCCTGGGCCATCTATATAACGAAAAGGAGTACACAAACATTGACGTAATTACTGAGTTGACCAAACACACTCTCCCATCTTGAGACAAGCCTTTCCCCTTCCATCTTGCAAGCTGATTGGTGATTCTCAAAGAAATACTATCAAAATGACAACTTTTTATTCTGCCCCAGAAAATTGGTACCCCCAAGATAATTAAAGGGCAGGGAGCCCCTTTTCACCCCAAGCTCATGAGCGATTCTGATTTTCCATGAAGTTGAAAGCCCTTCCCCAAAGATTACAGAGGATTTTCCCCAACTAATCACTTGTCCTGCGACATCCTCATAGTGTGAAAAGATGCCCTTAATACAAGATATAGTGCCTTTATCAGCTATCCCAAAAAGCAAAATATCATCAGCATAGAAAAGGTGGGAAGGGGCATAAAGATCTCCCCCCACTCGCATCCTCTGGTACCACCCAAAATTGGCCAAATCAGTGAGGCACCAACTTTGATAATCTTTAGCAATGGAAAAAAGCAAACCAGAGAGAGGGTCACCCTGCCGTACACCTCTGGAGCACTTAAAGAAACCCCGGGGGGGACCCGTTTATCAGAATTGACAACCTCACACTCCCCATAATGGATCCAAGCAACCCAATAAATTTCTGAGAAAAGCCATGCATTTACAGAATAGTGAACAGGAAGCTCCATCTAATGGTGTCAAAGGCCTTCGAAATGTCTATCTTCACTACCATATTTCCATCCTTTACTTTCCTCTTCATGACATTAACACATTCAGAAGCAGTATAAAGACAGTTTTGTATATTTCTCCCTGGAATAAACCCAAACTGATTACAAGATATGAGGTCCTTGGCAATCTCACCAAGCCTTTTAACAATAATCTTACTAATTAACTTTGGCACTGTATTGCCAATGGCAACAGGTCTAAAGTCTCTGATGTCAAGGGCATTCTCCTTCTTAGCAATCAAAGCCACTAAATTACAATTCATTCCAAAGGGAAGATATGAGGATCTGAAAAATTCTCTCACCGCATTCACAACATCAACACTGATGATATCCCAATATAGCATGAAGAATTTGTTGGTAAACCCATCAGGGCCTGCCACACTATCAATGTTCAGGGAAAACAAAGCATCATGTATCTCTTTCACACTGGGGATATCAACAAGTTTCTTATTCTGCTCATCTCCAATCGAAGGTTCAAAGCACCTAATAATCTTGTCCGAAGTATCATTCCCAGAATCTGAATACAGGTTCTCAAATTAGAGAATCACAGCCTCTGAAATATCATTCTCTAATTCAAACAAGTTTCCATCAATGGTGACAGCATTTAGACTTCTCCTGATTCTTTTTTCTCTATTCATGCAGTGAAACATTTTAGAGTTTTTGTCCCCTTCCTTCAGCCATCTCAGATTAAATTGGTTCTGAGTTAAATTACTTTTGAGGGCCACCAATCTGTCCAGGTTAGCAGCAGTCTGAATTTCATCCCCAGGGGGTAAATTCTGGTCCATATTACTTTGTTGGCAGAGTGATAGAGCATCCTCAGCCTCTCTTATTTCATTTTCCAATGAGGTGAACGAATCCTTGCTCCATTGCTTCAGTCTTTCTTTAACAACCTTTAACTTACAAGAGAGAATATGAGAGGGACCGCCTGGGTAAGTGACGTCCCAGGGACTAGTTACAATTTCCCTGCAACCTGGAATAACCATCCATCCATTATTAAACTTAAAAGGAAGAGGATCTGACCTTACCTTGTTGAAATAGACATCCATGATAATTGGATTATGATCAGAGTGCAGTCTCGGGAGAGTTATCCCAGAAATATCAATCAATCTATTCCTCTCATCAACATGAACAAAACATCTGTCAAGTCTGCTTGACTGGCTCCCATGAATAGTGTGTCTGCTCCAGGTGAAATCAGCCCCAGAGATAACAACCTCAGTGAGTCGACACCTATCAATGCAACAGATCAAATCAGAGGCCGCAATACGACAAAATTTTTCACCTGTTTTCTCCTCTGGTCTTAAAACGGTGTTGAAGTCACCAAGGACCACCCAGTTGTTGACCACAGTCTCAGAAAAATTAGTAAGAGTCATCCATAAATCCCTTCTCTTAGTGTACAAGTTAGAAGCATAAACAAACGTCACAACAATAGGATCATTAGAAATAGTGCAATCAGCTGTAACTGATTGAAAATCAGCAATAACAGACCTAACATTGACACTGTCATGCTTTAAAACCCATAGAGATTCAGTGCTGGCCTCAGAATGGTTTTTTGTAACAAAAGAGTAACCCATCGACCCCCATTTGAAATAATTCCAGCTTTCAAATTTCAATCAATGTTCAGCAATTCCAAATAACAAAGGTATGTTGGTCATAAGAAAATGACTAAGGGATCTGACCGTGGGAGTGTTCCCAATCCCTTGGCAATTCCAGAAAAAAAATCTTCATTTATGTGACCGGAGCCTAGTGCTAGGCCCCTCATATTTTTGAGACATTTCCGTATGAGGATTATTGGACTTTTGTCCTGTTGGAAGTTATGTCCCCTTCCCACCAGACTCCGAGTCTTCATCCTCATCACCATCCCTCATACCATCAAGTGGAGAGAATCTGTTACCTGAGTCAACAGGGCCAGAAAGAAGACTAGCAGGCAGCAGCAACTCCCTTACCAGAGTCAACAACAAGCTCATGCTCAGCCATGGGTTTCTATCCCAATTTCTTAAATGCAGAAGCACTGGTCATCTTATCCTTACCCTTTCTTTGCCTACAATGTTCCTCATCATGCCCCTTAGCCTTACAGAAGGAGCACGATTTGTTCCTGTTACATTCAGACATATAATGCCCAAAAAATGACATTTGAGGCAGAATTTCGGTTTCCTTTCATATAAGATACCTAAGGAGATGGTGTCGTCCTGAGTGGTCAACACTACCTTCTCAATCAAGGTCGCAGCCATGTCCACTTCAACAAGAATTTGGGCGTAATGCCCGAATGAAGGGTTCTCTGTGTGCCAATCCAGCCTGATGGGGTGTCCAAAGGATGATGCAATATCCCAAAGGATTTGCGGATGCCAATAGAACCAGTTCTGATTGTATATTCGGATCCAGACCTGTGCAAATGTATTTTTTACCGCATTGGGATCAAAATTTCAATCCCACTCATGGATGCGGAGAAATCCAGGCCGTATAGGAACCGAACCAAAAATTCATGCTCGTCGTTTTCTCTCATCTGACGGGAAGATAATGTGGTAGACGCCACGACCCATTGCAGTCATTTTCCATGTTTCAAAGCCCCAAATCTCTGCAATCCTTTCCTTTAGATCACTGAATTTACATAGTTTTACCCCCTTCGGGACCACCACTCTCACAATAATTGAGAATTTGAACAAATTCGTTCTCTCCTCAATTGCATTTTGATTTGCAGAGACGTGCGCAATGAACCATTTTCTGATAATCCTTCTGGAGGATACAGCTTCACATTCAAGGAAGAAAGAAGATCTCGTGTTCTTAACAACATCCGAAAAACTCTTTTTCCCTCCATCAATTTCTCGAGCAGCGTTCAACTTTCTCTTTGCACATAAAGAAAACAAATCCATGTGCCCAATGCCATCCTCAACCAGTGATTCCCCATCAGAACGCCTACCTGGATTCTTCACCTCGCCCGAATTATGGGTTTCACTCGTATGACCCTCGCGATCTTCCATCCTCAAGGAGAATATCATTTACCCACTTATAATTTATGATCAAATTACACATATGTAGTATTTTTTAGTTAAACTCGCTCGGAAGAAGAATTTTAATTCCATTGAAATTATAACCAAGTATAATTATTTGAAATAAAATTTTCTTAAATTCCCTGCAAAAATATGATTTCAAAATAAGCAACTAAATATTTGTCCCATAAAAGAACAATAATATGGGATTACATAAAAAGTATTAGAAGATATATAATCCATTATGAAATTAAAATTAAACAATTTTCATCAAGAATAAATAAAAAACATAACAAACATATACCAAAGTAATTTTAGTATGAAAAAACATACTATAATTTATCAATGTTTTCAAAAACCAGTGGATTTGGTTTGGAAGAAACCCGTAAGTAATCATTGAAGAAGAAAATTATTTGATAAAATAAAAATAAAAATACCTTACTCATTATTTGTTGTAGAATACTTATTCTTCTTCCTATTACCCTGCATAAAATTCTACTATTTCTTTTGCTGATGTTTTAGCATCGATAGAAAAAGAAGAACAAAACATACATAATTACTGCCTTATGCTTAAATACACAGTGCAGTGAAGGCCAACTGAAACACTAATATATAGTACTCATTCTCACTGTACAATAATAAATATTTTATTTCAACATTCATTAACATATATATATATATATATATATATTTTATAAAACTGTACATCACCGAAGTATTAACATAAAATACTGAGGTTGAAAATTCAAGGAAGTAATCCAGTTTCAAACATCCAACAATTACAAGAAAGAGACTCCAAAATGAATTCACGCATAAAATAAACATATTTGAACAAAAATAAAATACAGATAGTGAATTAAATATAAAAAAATTACTGAAAATGATTATGATGACATCCGAAGAAGGAAACATCAAACTAGAGTAGAAAAAGAGAAATTAATTCCCTAATATGAGAAAATATTTGATTATAAAATAATCATACTTGCATATATAAGAAATTGGAAGTAGGAGAATGTCCATATCAGAGAAAGAAAAATTGAACACAAACAATAATTATGTATTGAATACATTGAAAATTAAATCCATAAACGAGATCTAGATATAGTTACACAAAACCTACTTATAGATTTAGACATATCTGGAGTCGATTTCCCAAATCTCATTTGGAAACATCAACAAAATGTTGATCAGATGTTGAAAATAATTATCATGCTTCGATCATTGATCTTTGAAACTCTTACACGAATAGATCTAGACTCCATACTCGGACTCATGAAAGCCGATTGCGGTCAATTTTGCACTCGTCCTAAGATCCAAGCTCCAGGTCTACGACATAGCTTCAACTCCCCGTCACACTTGCCTCTCATCCGACTCGCAGTCACCTATCATCTTAGTTTCTGAGTTCGGAAAAATCACTTCCAAGTATATCAGACAAATCTGACGGCCCCCTCATCATCGACTCTCTATCTCTCTCTCTATTCTTGAAACCCTACTGCCGTGTATCATATTTTTTTATTATTTTCTCTCATTTTTTTAATTATTTCATTTATATAAATTATTAATTATTAAATTCATATATATTTATATTTATAATACTTATATTAATATCATAATAACATATGTAATAGTAATATTTTCATTAATTTCCTGAATATATGTATTTTAACATTCAAAACATAATTTACTCTTAGAATAATTTATAAAATATTTTTAATTTTTTTTTATTTGATAATATTATTCAAATCAATATTGATTCAATATATTTATTTATTTTATATCAATGGTTATCATAAGTCATCTGTCAATTTTTAATTTAAAAACATATAATGATTAGTTTTTATAACGGTCGGGTAAAAACTGTATAAATATCAATGTCTAAGGGTCATTCAATCACACAAGAAAACAAATTATATAGAGAAGCACATGCTACTGTTTTGGGAGATGGTTTTATATGTTCTTATTATTTTTAGTTTCATTGTCATTGTTCTGGCTAAAACATTTGTGCTTCTATCAGATCTGAAAGATGATAACTACCTGATCGACATTGTTGTGTTTCTCGATAGTCTTCCTATCATTTTATTATCGATAGAAGGGGGGGGGTAATGGGTGAGATTTTTTATGTCAAGGATATATTATGGTCTTTTTATAAATAATTTGATTACTACTTATATATTCGAATTCATAAATTTATGAATTTTTTGAATCTTGGAATCATTGAAAAACCTTAAAACAAAATTTTAAACAAGGGTTGTTACACATAATTCACATTGTGCATTGTTTTTCAATTCTATATTAATATCACTTTTTTGAAAACTTATATGGGATGTGATCAAAATATTTTTGTAAAAAAAATATTTTATTTACTCTGTTAAATTAATAATTATTGTGATTAAAAAATTCTACATATTCTTTCTATTTAAATAAGATTTTTATGTTTTAATTGAAAAAACTAAAATGCAGGGATGATTTCAAGGAAATATTAAACATGAAATGGCATATTTTAAATAATTCTCAGTCAAGGAGACATTAAATATACAAAAACCATTTTTTGAGAGAATACGTGTTTTATAAAAGGCATGATTCCAATTTTTAAATCATTTTATCATTATTTGTTGTTTTCTATTTATTTATTTTTCCCTCACTATAAAGTTTCATTATATTTTGAACACGTTATTTATAATATATTATTATTTCATTTCATTTTTTCCTTCTCTTTTATAAATATCAATTTTCCCTATTAAAAAATCTTCCAAACATTCCTCTCTCTTTTATTTATTTATTTTATAATGTTGAATATAGTGTATCAATTTTTTAATTTCTTTATTAAATAATAAATTTCCTTTTTTTCTATTTATATATTTATTAAATGAATGTTAATTTTGTAAAATTTTTAAATACCTTAATATATAGTTTAATCATAACTCACTTTTTATATATGTTTTTCATCATCAAAAAAGGGAATATTATTGTACCTCTCTCAATACCATGATGTTTCCCTGATCATAAATACAAAATTGGTTTTCAAAATGTTTTATTTATTATAATTTTTGTATCATTATTGTGTTTTTCAGTAATTACACTGATTGTCATTGAATGAACCTTTATAAATATTTTTGAAGGATTAAATTATCAAATTTCATGTTCTATGTTAATGGGATACAACCTACGGTTTATTGAACACTTTAAAAGAAAGCGTTGGATGATATAATTAGGGATGAACACCTACAAGTCACACAAGCTTGCTCGTGTAATAAACATTCCATTCGATGCTAGACCATCAAAAATTTAGTTGAACATTTTATCAGGAACACAATGACAAGAAGGACACTATAAATACATTGGATCATAATATCCTACCTATAGGGAATATATAGAAGAAATGAAACTCTAGGTAGAAAAAGAATGTATTATAGAATCTATCTGTACCAAAGTTAATTTTTTAGAAGTTTTCAAAGCCCTAAATTATATTTGTACCTTAGAACAATAAAATTCCCTTTGATGAGGCTTATATATTAGTTTGAATTAGAGATATTCCTTGGAATATTAGGGCTTATAAATATGATTATTTATAAGATTACATGTACAAATGATATTTGATCAGTGTAGTGAAACACCAATGATAAAATGCTTATGATTTCTCCCTAATATTAATGTACACTCATATTCCATATATGGATCTTTATCAGTTACTTAGGATGTCATCATTCATTATACCTCTATATCAAATATCAAATTGAACAACTACTTACAATATATTTGTGATTTTATTTGTAAAAAATTTCTTAAATAAAACATACCCTTCTTCTTCTAATTCTATAATGGGTACTCACTATATTCCAAGTGAGGGAAATGTTCCATGACAATTGAAAAATCTAAATATAGTGATAAAAACCATAAAAGTATAGGACATGTTTTCTTGATCACCATAATGATATACAGAGAAATAACAAAAACCACTTAACCTAATAAGAGGAGATATATGGGGTCATGAAGATATACTTTTTAAATACATTATCTAGTTTCTCTCTTTATCATTTTTACATTACATATTTCATTATATTTTATCATCAAATCGTGTGATTAAGATATTCATAACTTAATTATGTTAAAAGTTTTAATTATAATTTGATATTATAATAATTGTCTCCAATAAAAATTATCATGATATCATACCTTTCGTAATATATTTAATTTTATATTATGTGCTCATATTTATTATATCATGAACTAATTATTATCTGTATTCATAAATTAAATATTATCATTTCATTATCATTATACCAAATTTTATTTCTTCTTCACATATAATGTATAGTTTTTATTTTTTTATCTTTTTATTGTCATAATACTTTAATAGTTTAATTTTATAATGTAAATTCAGAACCCCCCTCCAACCACATTTATATGGTCCTAAACCATCATTATCGAAATCAATAGAATAATCAGAGAGATTATTGACTAAAATTCATTAGAAAATAAATATAGTCCAAGTGGATTTTTGTATGAGTTGCTTCCCAAAAACTAATATCAAATTGTTTTATATAATATTAAAATATTTAATGATGTGAATATTAATAATTAACCTATCACATGTTGATTATTCTTCTATATAAAATAAATCTGATAATGTAATATAATATCTCTTACATTGAATATGGTGATAGACGATACCATATATGATCACAACATTGATGTTATATGATGATATTCTCAGTCTATATGTTCTAGGATAATATGAAGTCATCTTATGTGATATTGATGATTCAAAATATTTTTTATTTGATAGTAATTAGAGGGAAATAATTCACCACCTAAATTTTTTCTTAGGTAATCTTTAGACAATGATATTAATCGGAAACCCCAAAAAGTAGGTATTTAAAATGTTACAAAACATTAAATAATGTTTTCATTGAAGATGTGTAATGATCCAAATATTTTAGGATTAATATTTTTATGTATCATAAGTCATTAACATAAATTTACATTAAATTATGACTATATATGTTTATATTGATGTTTGGTAAGTTGGGCATTTTATGGGGGATATGATATGAATGTTCATTTAAAGGATGGACTTGTCCCTTCCACCTTTATAGGAGTAAATATCTTATCAATTTTATTAAAATGAAACATTAAAATAAAATTAAAATTTTATGTTATATGGATGGTCTCACTTCAAAATGTAGATAAAAGACATATCCCTTATACAGTATGATAATTTGAGTATGAAAATCTCTAGATGGGATATTATGGTACTGTGATTATTTAAAAAGTTAAAATTTCTATTCATTTATCATCAATGTGGAAATTAGTACATTATTATTAGTGCCTTTAAATTTTTATAGACACTTATAGTGTACTTTAGAAAAACATTTATAATTCCACTGAGGTAGAGTTATATATAGTCATCCATATTGTTTTTCTATGAAAAAAACTAAATTTTATTTGGATTTAGTTATGGGAATAAATATTCATCCTTTGGTAAAGGGATAATATTATTCAAGAAAGATTGATCACAAATATTTACTCATTATATTTATGTATTAGTATAATAGTAAAAAAATTAAATATTATTTTAAACCTGATTATTATTTTTATTATTTATAGAATGAATAATATATATTATTCAATATTTTATAAAAATTAATAATATGGGATGGGATGAGTGAGACTGTAGATAAAGGAAATTATATAGTGATTATCATTTAAATCAAAATTAATCTATTTATTGATTTTTGTATAATTTTTGAGACAAGAACGTTCTAAGGAAATAACCATACTAATAATATTATTATTATTAAATATGTAGATTTGTTAGGATTAAGAAATTTGATGGGGAATTTATTGAAATCATCAATATTATAATCTTGTCTATATATATATATTATCATTTAATTATATATATTTTTGAATAATTTTTTATGCACATTATTTTTCCCCTCACGGGAGTTCTCTCCGTGAATCACTTCTCTAGGATTTTCATTCAAGGATGAGAAATTTTATTTCATCTTGTAACTCCTATGAGGAAAGAGAGAACAAAATTGAACCCTTCCACATAAAGGAATTTTTGGTGACCAAAGAATATGTTGCAAGATGATTACTACCATTGTGCTAGCACATTTAATCCCCTACAAGATGTATTGAGAATAAAGGAGATCATATTGATCAAATGTATATGGTTTTTACTTGTAATTCAGTTAATGATATATTGGGCAAACCAAATGGTGGTTCAAAATATCTATATATACACTGATAATAGATATAAATATCATTTTATTTATATTTATATTAAACTAATTGTAAATTTAACATGAACGATATTCCCCCTTTATTATATAATTCTTTCATAGAGTTTCATTAGGTATATACACTAGAAATGATTAATTTATACATTTAACTGTAATATGTTTTTTTCAATATTAATAAAAGACCTCATTGGACATGGGACTGACATGATTCTTCTACACCCAGAACAGTCATGTTGGATTTGAGGAAAGGAATGTTCCTACCTACTTATCCTTTTCCATCTGAGGCATATTTAAAAGTTAAGATAGAGAATAATGAATAACATAATATTTTAGGGTATGATATATTACCATATAAAATGTTAATTCATGCATGCTACATATCACTTACTATGAAAAATGTATACCATCCTTTTTTTCTCTTTTATGTATTAGTTCAGATGTCCCATGACAAATACACAATTTTCTTATCTCAAGGGACTCAACCCCTCCTGAGCTATTGAATCATCATTCCATGATTCTAATTTATTGGTGTCCTTATGATCAATTAGTACACATTGAATATATTAATGTTCCAACATAGTGTGCATTGATGGTGTTTGTGTAACTGTATTCAACCCACCTATACCTGTTTTAGAGAAGTCATCCAAGAAGAAATTACAACATCATATCTAATTAATCTACCCTAATATCTTTATGATATTACATATTCCCACATACACATCCTCCCTATATCCATAAAAGTAAACATGTTGAGGAGAAAACAAAAATGTGATCCTTTAACTCACAAGACTCAACCTGGTGTATGATGACGGTTTATAAAAAATTATATTTAAAAATTATACAATCATCTCAAGGAACATACATAAATGTTTATGGATTTATACATTTCATATTTCCACTAAATATGTCAGATATCATGATTTACTTACCGTATATTCATTTATTTATTATAGGGATTCAGCTATCTTGAAGTTTCCCATATAATGTTTCACATGTTTTGATAAATGGATGCATGGATTAGGTTGAGTATTTGAGTATTGAAAATGATTAAAAAGTTTTTTAATCATAAAAAACAATATTTTATGAGAGTTCAAAATATGGACTCTCTATCAGATGTATATACCTTATAAAATTTGAATCCAAAATTTTTAAAAGCATAAAATTCATCGTACCTTTCAGTGACACATATCACACCACTCTCAATACCTTGAACAATCTATTGTTTCTGCTCTGATACACATTCAACAGTAGTTCTGTTTAGATTTGGTGCCACTATTCTCACATTCGGTTCAACTCTTTGTGTATCCACTATAATCAGACCATCCATTCAATGGAATATTCTTTTCTATATACTACTACAATAATATGTTGCAATGATTCCCTAATAATAACAGTTTTATGTTCATTAAATTTTCCCCTCCATTATGAAATTGAGTTTTATGATTTAAACAAACCCATTAACTCATAATAAGTAAATCCAATTTACCCATTGATCAGAACCCATTCCAATGGTCTATATTTAATGAGGATAGCACAAAATTTTATGGAATTGGACTCAATTTTGAAGTGATTAATTTACCAAGGAAACTTATTTTGATGCAATATATTGGTTCATGAAACTTCCACACACATGTCTTATATGACTATATGTTGGACATGAATAATATTGATATATGTGATGATGAGGTATCAACATCACACACCCCCATATGGATCTTTCATAGGGTGTCAAAATTGATTTGTGACTACCAACCACCATTGTGATCTTCCCCAACTTTAATTCAATTTACTCTTTATATAGTAATAAATTTAATTACTACTAATATCTATCAAATACATTCTAAGAGTGAGATATTTTGTATATGTCATTAGGATATTAATAAGTTTATTCACTAGATGAATACCAACATATCCACATTTTTAGAGGTATTTTCCCGTTTATAATGTGTACAGTATTCATTCATGAATCTAATAATTTATGAAGGAATAACATATTAATTGAAAACCCCAAATACAAAAGGGGAAAATAAATCGGGGAATTCAAGAGGTCTCATCTATGAGTCCCATTCAAAAGCTTCTTTCATGTGGGTTTATCTAAAAAGATCCACCATGAGAAATACATTATGAGCCTCATTTTTATATCTACATAATGAGTGTTAATCCATAGACCTCATCCATTTGTTTCTGTTTACAAGGGGTTATCCATGATCTCCCTTTATGTTTGATCATTCGTGAACATCCTTCAAAAAGAACCTCTATGAACTCCCTACACACATATCATATGGAATGGTCATTGTGTGGCTTATATGACATTCAAAAAGAAAATTTATTCAACATATAATGGGTCCCACCTACGTTGATTCTCTCCCTTATCTAAAATTTACTAGGCCATGAACCATTTTTTCTACCCATGAACACTTCACATTGAAACTCATAGATGTATAAATGGTCTTTCATATAATTTATTCCCAACTCAAGTTATCTATATAGTCGAGGTTTATCCAAATTACATTATTATATTTATTTTAAAATGTTCAAATCCACATAAATACTATACCTTGGTGAAAAACTCCATGAACACTTGAGATTCATGTATGTGCCTTACCCATTTGTGTACACCTATTTGACCATGTATTCCCTTGAAAATAGGGCTCTCATAGTAAATCATTATAAATTTATAAGATCCTCAAGGTTGAAAATTCATGTATTCCCATCATAATATTAATCCATGAAGTTTCGATACTAGTGAAACAAAAATTATCAAATGAATCACATGATGTCAGATTCAGTATCGAATTGGTTGTGCTAGTAATCATAATGATCCATACAATTTCGTTCATCCCCCCTTGGTATAATTCCTAAACATATTCCCATTTATTATTTATTCACCAAGATTCATCAATGATCTGAGGAAATATTGTAATGTTTCCCGATAGATAATTCTTAAACACATTATCATGGATCCGTATTCAATAATGTTAGTTAGAGTGGTCCCCTTAAAAGGGGTTTAATTGAGCTTCTAATAAAATATTATGTTTAAAATAATTCAAAATAAATCATCAATTTTACACAAAAAACATCCTTGATAATAAAAATAGTGCAACTAATTGATTTTAGAATTTCGAGTGGTTTCTCAAATCTTAGTTCACATCCCATTTATAAATATTTTAAAATAATATTATATTTTGAAACATATATAAACACAATAAAAAATTATATAAAAAACTTAATAATGTTAACTAATAAACTATAATTTTCATAAGAGTATTTGAAATAATTAAATCTAATTTTAAGAACATGTAAATCTAAAATTAAATTATATAAAGTGGAAATAAATACAAATATTTGAATCTCACAACATGACCTAATCCTTAACACATGGTGGTATATCATAGTTAGGACTGATTTTTACATAATAAATATATCCCAAATTTATATAGAATTTTATAAATAAAACTACACAAAATGAAATCTTAGCTACACATAACCTCACCAATAGTAATACAAAAGATTTAATAATTAAATTAATACTGAACAGATTACTAGAGAACTCTTTAATATAGGGAATGTGTTTTTTAAAAATATATTTAAATAGATAATGTCAATATAACTCCAAATTAAATAAAAATATAAGAATATAAAAAAATTTAGAATTGATTATATATATTTATATATATTTTTCTTGTTATCTTGAGATGAACAAAAATGAACTTCTTTAATCTCCTACATTTTATTAAATTATTTTGTTGAAGACACATTAAATATTCTTTGAAATGTTTATATATTTTCACAAAATAATAATGTTTCATTTATAATAAATAAAATAATATTTCTTAAATTAATGCTTAATCTTTCACATTTAATTATTACTACAATCTATCAAGAAAACCAACCAAATTTTTGGCATAAGGGATTCCTCAGAATAATAAATTTTAGAAAATCTAATTATATGTTGTAGGATAATATGAAATAATTATTCATGATGATAAAAATACACCAAAATTCTAACATTCGCTTCAATCTTCGAATGTAATCATTTACTAACAATAATTATTAAATACCCACACTCACTATATAAATTAAATTCATTAAATTAAATAAACTAGTCATTGAAATAATTATTTTGAACATACTTCTAGAGTGGTATGGAATTAAAAATAAACTAAAGAAGGCATGAACTACTAGAAGCAGAATTAACTGCATAGTAGTATATTTAACATTTTGTTAGGAGATATTTAATGATGGTAATAGATCAACATTGGTTGTAGAATAACTATATTGGTGGTTAAAGGAATATATTGTTAGTATAAGGTCCAATGAAATCGAAGAAAATATTTATTCATGATAAAATAATTTCTCCAGTAGTAGCAAGGTATAACTGGTGGAAGAATATTATTTCTAACTGTAGAAAAACTAGTTGGTTTATAGAAAATTCTTAATAAAGGTTGAAAAATCATTTTTATTGTATAATGATTCTAAAAATAAAATAAATATTTAGAATAATGTTTGTAAAATCAACTTGGAATCAGTAAAAGGACATTGGATGATGTATTAGTATAATGGTGTTGGTAGGAATAAATTGAAAATAAAATAATTACTTCTGATAAAAGAATCTTCTACGTTGTAATTTTTTTGCTATTTTGAATGATCTACAATTAAAAAAATATATATTTAGTAAAAAAGTGAAAAATATTTGGGATCATTAAAATAAGAAATTTTGGGACTAAGCTAATAATAACTCCATTTATGGTCACCATTCATGTATGTAAAGATATTCAATTAAAATGTTTATAATTTTCTTCATATTGGAATCACAGTAAATAAAAATATATGAGTAAAATCTCCTAGTATCCCCTTTTATTTGGTAATTAAAATGAAAATTTGGATAATTCAAAAATTTATAATAATATATATTTTATTCCCATTAATATTATTGAAAATTAAATAAAATGATATTAGTGTTGAATATAATAAAAGGGAACTGATTTTTCATTCATATCAAAGAAATAATATTTCATTATTAAAATATGAAACAAAACCCACAAAATTAGTTCATAGTAAGAGTTTGAGGTATCCCCATATTAAATGATGGCTTGATTTATCTGTTTGTTTTATTTTTCATCCACATGAGAATGAGTGGGAGAAGATGGAAGATTATGAGGCCTAAATACAATATTGGACTTAACATGCCTGATATTTCACACTACATCAATTGGAGTAAGAATAAAAGGGATAATAATAATTGAGTTTGTCTGATGATGTACTCAAATAACATTAGAGGCTGAGGTTATGTTAGGTATATAAATAAGAGTAAACATATTTTTCCATACAATTTATTGAAATTGTTCAATCAAGTCAACAAATTGTGTGATTACACTACCTCGCCGCTTCATCTGGTCAGAAACAATCAGTCTATTATTCCAGAATATCCATAAACAATGGTTATAGTACTTTTATCTAAGTTTCATTCTTCTCAACTCACATGGAACAAGAGGCATCCCTAGATTCTAATCATTAAATTAAAATTTTAATTGATAATGTATTTCATTAAAAACCAAAAAGTTTTTACTTTATAGATTTGTTTGTATTTTCCAGACCACCCCTAGAATAATATAGATAGAATAATATAGAATATTGCGTAGAGGTGGCACTAATAAAATAATATATGGGCAAAATATTAACAAGAATATATATATTATTCTATGTTAGGTAAATCCTTATTCTCTCTATCAGATTGTGAATACAACTAATGTATTTTACTGACTTCCTATCCTAAACATCAAAATCACTAATCCCTCGACACAATTTGGTTTACCGTTGTTCCAAAACCTAATTAACTATTAAGGATATTTGATATTATTTAAGATAAATATCCATAAAGGTATACGTTTTTTAAACAAAATTAATGGAAACTACAATCAATTTCCTAAAATAATCATTATCTACTCATGAAACATGGATATAATGAGGAATATAAAGAGAGGTGGTGGAGGCCACTATAGGGAAATTTGATGTACAAAACGTAATGAATAAATTAATTGGCTATTAATATCATGACAGACTTTCACATCATTAATTAACAACTAAAATTATTCTTCCACACCAATGGAAGGTTCCATTAATATAAAAGGATCAGGGTCATATTATTGATATATTCTTTCATCAGGTAAAAAAAATAAAAACAATTTTTGATATATACGAATAATAAAATAATCCTTGTTATAGATAAAACATATGTTAAATTAACTTGATTATAAGTCTAAATTCTCTATACAGTTCTACAGTACCTAGTATTCTTAAATTATCAACCAAAATAATCTCTATAATATCTTTCTCAAAATATGTATCTGTATAATTAATTCTAAAAGAATACTATTAAGATTTATATACTCATTCAAGATAAACACCCAAATATTAATCCCATTTCCTCAAAATGGAAAATTGACCCTTCCCATATACCAAATTCGTTATGATATCCTTCTTTTATCTAAACATAAACACATCATTTAGATATAAATCACAAATAAATATTGGATATGATGGTTGGTCATTCATATTTTACCATAGTACCCACCATTATTCTTTGGAAAAGTTCAAAACATGTAACTTATTATATTTTAAATAAGTATATTCCATTTATTTCATAGTAATTTTTAATCAATGTGATATAAGGGGATTCTATATAATATTATGATTACATGATTAACCCATGAACTATATTCACTATCAGAAATCATCTAGGTAATTACAAATGAATGAAAATTTCATCTTAAAAAATTTTGTATAGTTATGAAGTAATAATAATGAAGATTATGTTTTGAGATAGTTATGAATACTTTTTATTATTGGAACATGGGAAATGTGATTTAATTATACCTCTTAATATAAATTTAGTTACTTTAGAAAATAAAACTAAAATAAAAATATAAATGATTTTAAATAGAGTGAAATATAGAATTTAAGAACTAATTAATAAAATTTAAATCAAAGAAAACTGTAATACATGCACCGCTATAGAAATTTTAGATACTAGGTATACCATTTTATGATAAAAACCAAGATGTATCACCCGATATGTTCCAGCAAACAGAAGCATCTATGCATTATTAGAAAATATTAATATAATAACAATAGTATCTGTTGATTGCACTCAATAGTTTGTACCCAATGGTACCACATGAAAAGTATTACCGAAAGGTAGAATTGAATGGTTAATCATACAAATTTAGTGTCATAACAATAATTTATGACACATTACAAAACATCCCCTAATTCAAAATAATTAAAAAATAAATGACTAAAATGAACTATTGAGACCAATTAAATTTTTGATACAGCATAATAATTCAGTATTAAACGTATTTGAAAAATATCAGCAATATGATG
Source organism: Viscum album (assembly GCA_963277665.1). Taxonomy (NCBI): domain Eukaryota; kingdom Viridiplantae; phylum Streptophyta; class Magnoliopsida; order Santalales; family Viscaceae; genus Viscum; species Viscum album. The sequence goes on along the minus strand of OY728163.1, from coordinate 2,138,455,303 downwards.
TAATATTACATTTAATTAAATTGTTAAATATACTTTTTGAAAATGAATTCTCAATAACATATTTCTTATATCAATGTTCACTTCCAGAAATGAGATAAAATAAATATAAGAATTTTTATATCACTTTTCTTGTCATAGTTTATAGGAACGTGTATAAAATTATATACACAATATATTAATGTATTTTTAATCCACTTAATTTGTTCATAATATATTCCATTAGATATTGACTCAACTTACATATTGTGAGAGGGAAAAAATTCTATTTTTTACAACACCCTAATGATAGAGACTTTGAAAAAAGTAACATATTGTGGAGTTTCATTATTATATAAATAGAATAATTTAAAATCATCATATAAATAGATAAATAATTATAAAACCCTTTTACGAGAATATAACAATCATATGTCCGTAATAATTTTTAGGAATTTAAAAATACTTTTCAGAGTAATAAAAGTGAACCACATGGGTTATCTTAAGGATGGTAATATAGAAAATTCAATAAACATAATATTATGGTTCCAAGATATTATTTAATGAAGACTCATAAACATTACTCAAAAAAGGTTTTAGTCAAATAATTTATCAGTTTCATCCGGATTCGATTTACATTTGATACCCTTTGGAATATCACTTCTTTTTAAGGTATCAATTAAAAGCATTAGAAAATATGTTATTATTTTTTCATTTGATTAAAATAACTCTATAATTATTTTTTTAGACATGAGAAACAAGAAATAATTTTAGTTCACCATTCAATTTTATTTCATATTCATTTTTCATTAGTCTTGAAAAATCATTTCAAAAATAATTTCCTTAATTTCAAAAAATAATTTTATAAAAAATATTTCTAAAACCAAAGAATCATTGAAGTTATTTTAATAAATAAGCTGGGATCCACATATCCTTTTGAAAAACCATTCAAAATAATAAATGTGGTGAGAAAATAATTCAAATATCTATCATCTTATTTTAAAACATAATGTTTTTTTCATTAAGATATGTGGTTATGGAAATGAGGATGTGAATATTCAGGGATTTTCTTAATCGAATAATTCTAAATAATATTACCATTAACAAAATCTCTCATGTATTCATTTTGATATATAATTAAAACATTTATATGTTTTATAAGAATGTAGGATTTTAATGGCTTTACATCATGCTATATGAGAAATTCTTTCCTCATTGTTAATATATTTATATTTAATATTAACGTGTTCCGAAAATATAGAATTATTTTTAGTGTCTAATAGATATTCATAATCATAGTTTTAATATACCTATTTAGTAAAAATTCTACATAATATTTCTCTCTCTCAACTATTTCCCATGTTATATTCCATTCAAATAGATTCATCACTTTTCTATATATAGAAACAAATTTAAATAAATAATTGTTTCATTAGTGTTCAATGGTTGAGGTTATTAATAGAAGTCATGATGTTCCACCAAAATTATATGTGATTCTAGAGTTATAGTTTCTCTATTAATTTCTCCAATAACTATAATAAAATTATGGTCTATATGGGTCCGAATGGTTTCAGGAAATCAATTAATAGTTACTACAATGTTTTCCTGAGGGGTTTCATCATCTTAAGGGAATTTTTGGGTCATTTTCCAAATAAATAAGTTGTATGGTAATTATTCTTGGAGTTTTTGTTGATATTAAAATTTGATAAATCAACCTCCTTGTTTTCAAAATTAACATTAGGTATATATGGATATGTCACATCAAATTTTACATGAACATATTCTTTCAATTTAATTTTTCTTTTATCAAATAATCTATATGAAATACATGATATATAATAACTAAGTCAAATAAACTTATCACTATTACATTAAAACATATAAATATTAAATTTTGTAATGATAATGTAAATATTTTAGAAAAATATGACATAATTTACCCTATCCTTCCTCCAATTACATAATTTATATAGAGACTTATTTGAAATATTTCTTACCAATACACTATTAATTATATAAAAAGCAGTGTCTACCACTTTAATCTCAAATTTTAGTAAAAGATCATATTTATAAATCATTTCCATTGTTATTAATTTATGTTTCCTTCTTATTCATTCAATTACCTCATCCAAATGAGGTTTTTCGGGAGTCGAGATGTAAAAACTATAAACATGTTGTTAGTATTGAAATTAAAAACAATGATATTAAAACACACTTACAAGTTCACTTATCGTAATCTTAATGGTAACTCCACTAATTTTCGGAATATATTTTTCATACTACTTAAAATCTATAATTTTTATTTTTTAGTGTCCAAAAATTTCACACCTGTAAATCTCGAATAATCCTTAATATTTACAAGAGTACAATGTTTTCCTACTGAAATTGAAACTATATGTTGTATAAAAATCTCCATGTGAATCACTTCTAATTTTTAACAGGTACAATTCAATTTATTTTATTTGAATTAAACTTTATTTTTCTTTCCCTATTAATTTAGATTGTACACTTTTTCCTTTGGAAATATTGTTTAAGTAGATCCGTTTATAAAATATTATTAGATAAATTTCAAAGTGTGTATATATTATAGTAGCAAAAACTGTTATTCCAAAATACATGATTCAATATATAAAAAAATTTGATTAATAAAATTTATGTAAATGTAATAAATTAAAATAAACTACCTAAACATTATCATTTCTCAAAGAATAAAATCCAAAATTAATCATGGAATCATAAATCATATATTAATTATTCTCAAAGTAATATGAAAAAAATTCATCACAAAAATAATAAATATATTGAGTACTTTACATTAATCAATAATACAATAAAACATTATAAATAAAATAGTTTTTTCAATTATTGAGCTGGCAATGGACAATAATTTTTCTTTTTTCATTATCACCAATGTTGAAATGACCATTATCCACTCAGTTCAAATTTTTAAATAATGAAAAGTACCTTTTAATTGGTCTAGAATCAATATTTTTACAATATAATATATTATTATAATGATTCTAAAAATAAAATAAATATTTAGAATAATGTTTGTAAAATCAACTTGGAATCAAAATCTCTCATGTATTCATTTTGATATATAATTAAAACATTTATATTTTTTATAAGAATGTAGGATTTTAATGGCTTTACATCATGCTATATGAGAAATTCTTTCCTCATTGTTAATATATTTATATTTAATATTAACGTGTTCCGAAAATATAGAATTATTTTTAATGTCTAATAGATATTCATAATCATAGTTTTAATATACCTATTTAGTAAAAATTCTACATAATATTTCTCTCTCTCAACTATTTCCCATGTTATATTCCATTCAAATAGATTCATCACTTTTCTATATATAAAAACAAATTTAAATAAATAATTGTTTCATTAGTGTTCAATGGTTCATGTTATTAATAGAAGTCATGATGTTCCACCAAAATTATATGTGATTCTAGAGTTATAGTTTCTCTATTAATTTCTCCAATAACTATAATAAAATTATGGTCTATATGGGTCCGAATGGTTTCAGGAAATCAATTAATAGTTACTACAATGTTTTCCTGAGGGGTTTCATCATCTTAAGGGAATTTTTGGGTGATTTTCCAAATAAATAAGTAGTATGGTAATTATTCTTGGAGTTTTTGTTGATATTAAAATTTGATAAATCAACCTCCTTGTTTTCAAAATTAACATTAGGTATATATGGATATGTCACATCAAATTTTACATGAACATATTCTTTCAATTTAATTTTTCTTTTATCAAATAATCTATATGAAATACATGATATATAATAACTAAGTCAAATAAACTTATCACTATTACATTAAAACATATAAATATTAAATTTTGTAATGATAATGTAAATATTTTAGAAAAATATGACATAATTTACCCTATCCTTCCTCCAATTACATAATTTATATAGAGACTTATTTGAAATATTTCTTACCAATACACTATTAATTATATAAAAAGCAGTGTCTACCAATTTAATCTCAAATTTTACTAAAATATCATATTTATAAATCATTTCCATTGTTATTAATTTATGTTTCCTTCTTATTCATTCAATTACCTCATCCAAATGAGGTTTTTCAGGAGTCGAGATGTAAAAACTATAAACATGTTGTTAGTATTGAAATTAAAAACAATGATATTAAAACACACTTACAAGTTCAATTATCGTAATCTTAATGGTAACTCCACTAATTTTCGGAATATATTTTTCATACTACTTAAAATCTATAATTTTTATTTTTTAGAGTCCAAAAATTTCACACCTGTAAATCTCGAATAATCCTTAATATTTACAAGAGTACAATGTTATCCTACTGAAATTGAAACTATATGTTGTATAAAAATCTCCATGTGAATCAGTTCTAATTTTTAACAGGTACAATTCAATTTATTTTATTTGAATTAAACTTTATTTTTCTTTCCCTATTAATTTAGATTGTACACTTTTTCCTTTGGAAATATTGTTTAAGTAGATCCGTTTATAAAATATTATTAGATAAATTTCAAAGTGTGTATATATTATAGTAGCATAAACTGTTATTCCAAAATACATGATTCAATATATAAAAAAATTTGATTAATAAAATTTATGTAAATGTAATAAATTAAAATAAACTACCTAAACATTATCATTTCTCAAAGAATAAAATCCAAAATTAATCATGGAATCATAAATCATATATTAATTATTCTCAAAGTAATATGAAAAAAATTCATCACAAAAATAATAAATATATTGAGTATTTTACATTAATCAATAATACAATAAAACATTATAAATAAAATAGTTTTTTCAATTATTGAGCTGGCAATGGACAATAATTTTTCTTTTTTCATTATCACCAATGTTGAAATGACCATTATCCACTCAGTTCAAATTTTTAAATAATGAAAAGTACCTTTTAATTGGTCTAGAATCAATATTTTTACAATATAATATATTATTATAATGATTCTAAAAATAAAATAAATATTTAGAATAATGTTTGTAAAATCAACTTGGAATCAGTAAAAGGACATTGGATGATGTATTAGTATAATGGTGTTGGTAGGAATAAATTGAAAATAAAATAATTACTTCTGATAAAAGAATCTTCTACATTGTAATTTTTTTGCTATTTTGAATGATCTACAATTAAAAAAATATATATTTAGTAAAAAAGTGAAAAATATTTGGGATCATTAAAATAAGAAATTTTGGGACTAAGCTAATAATAACTCCATTTATGGTCACCATTCATGTATGTAAAGATATTCAATTAAAATGTTTATAATTTTCTTCATATTGGAATCACAGTAAATAAAAATATATGAGTAAAATCTCCTAGTATCCCCTTTTATTTGGTAATTAAAATGAAAATTTGGATAATTCAAAAATTTATAATAATATATATTTTATTCCCATTAATATTATTGAAAATTAAATAAAATGATATTAGTGTTGAATATAATAAAAGGGAACTGATTTTTCATTCATATCAAAGAAATAATATTTCATTATTAAAATATGAAACAAAACCCACAAAATTAGTTCATAGTAAGAGTTTGAGGTATCCCCATATTAAATGATGGCTTGATTTATCTGTTTGTTTTATTTTGCATCCACATGAGAATGAGTGGGAGAAGATGGAAGATTATGAGGCCTAAAAACAATATTGGACTTAACATGCCTGATATTTCACACTACATCAATTGGAGTAAGAATAAAAGGGATAATAATAATTGAGTTTGTCTGATGATGTACTCAAATAACATTAGAGGCTGAGGTTATGTTAGGTATATAAATAAGAGTAAACATATTTTTCCATACAATTTATTGAAATTGTTCAATCAAGTCAACAAATTGTGTGATTACACTACCTCGCCGCTTCATCTGGTCAGAAAAAATCAGTCTATTATTCCAGAATATCCATAAACAATGGTTATAGTACTTTTATCTAAGTTTCATTCTTCTCAACTCACATGGAACAAGAGGCATCCCTAGATTCTAATCATTAAATTAAAATTTTAATTGATAATGTATTTCATTAAAAACCAAAAAGTTTTTACTTTATAGATTTGTTTGTATTTTCCAGACCACCCCTAGAATAATATAGATAGAATAATATAGAATATTGCGTAGAGGTGGCACTAATAAAATAATATATGGGCAAAATATTAACAAGAATATATATATTATTCTATGTTAGGTAAATCCTTATTCTCTCTATCAGATTGTGAATACAACTAATGTATTTTACTGACTTCTTATCCTAAACATCAAAATCACTAATCCCTCGACAAAATTTGGTTTACCGTTGTTCCAAAACCTAATTAACTATTAAGGATATTTCATATTATTTAAGATAAATATCCATAAAGGTATATGTTTTTTAAAAAAAATTAATGGAAACTACAATCAATTTCTTAAAATAATCATTATCTACTCATGAAACATGGATATAATGAGGAATATAAAGAGAGGTGGTGGAGGCCATATAGGGAAATTTGATGTACAAAACGTAATGAATAAATTAATTGGCTATTAATATCATGACAGACTTTCACATCATTAATTAACAACTAAAATTATTCTTCCACACCAATGGAAGGTTCCATTAATATACAAGGATCAGGGTCATATTATTGATATATTCTTTCATCAGGTAAAAAAAATAAAAACAATTTTTGATATATACGAATAATAAAATAATCCTTGTTATAGATAAAACATATGTTAAATTAACTTGATTATAAGTCTAAATTCTCTATACAGTTCTACAGTACCTAGTATTCTTAAATTATCAACCACAATAATCTCTATAATATCTTTCTCAAAATATGTATCTGTATAATTAATTCTAAAAGAATACTATTAAGATTTATATACTCATTCAAGATAAACACCCAAATATTAATCCCATTTCCTCAAAATGGAACATTGACCCTTACCATATACCAAATTCGTTATGATATCCTTCTTTTATCTAAACATAAACACATCATTTAGATATAAATCATAAATAAATATTGGATATGATGGTTGGTCATTCATATTTTACCACAGTACCCACCATTATTCTTTGGAAAAGTTCAAAAAATGTAACTTATTATATTTTAAATAAGTATATTCCATTTATTTCATAGTAATTTCTAATCAATGTGATATAAGGGGATTCTATATAATATTATGATTACATGATTAACCCATGAACTATATTCACTATCAGAAATCATCTAGGTAATTACAAATGAATGAAAATTTCATCTTAAAAAATATTGTATAGTTATGAAGTAATAATAATGAAGATTATGTTTTGAGATAGTTATGAATACTTTTTATTATTGGAACATGGGAAATGTGATTTAATTATACCTCTTAATATAAATTTAGTTACTTTAGAAAATAAAACTAAAATAAAAATATAAATGATTTTAAATAGAGTGAAATATAGAATTTAAGAACTAATTAATAAAATTTAAATCAAAGAAAACTGTAATACATGCGCCGCTATAGAAATTTTAGATACTAGGTATACCATTTTATGATAAAAACCAAGATGTATCACTCGAGATGTTCCAGCAAACAGAAGCATCTATGCATTATTAGAAAATATTAATATAATAACAATAGTATCTGCGGATTGCACTCAATAGTTTGTACCCAATGGTACCACATGAAAAGTATTACCGAAAGGTAGAATTGAATGGTTAATCATACAAATTTAGTGTCATAACAATAATTTATGACACATTACAAAACATCCCCTAATTCAAAATAATTAAAAAATAAATGACTAAAATGAACTATTGAGACCAATTAAATTTTTGATACAGCATAATAATTCATTATTAAACGTATTTGAAAAATATCAGCAATATGATGTAATATTACATTTAATTAAATTGTTAAATATACTTTTTGAAAATGAATTCTCAATAACATATTTCTTATATCAATGTTCACTTCCAGAAATGAGATAAAATAAATATAAGAATTTTTATATCACTTTTCTTGTCATAGATTATAGGAACGTGTATAAAATTATATACACAGTATATTAATGTATTTTTAATCCACTTAATTTGTTCATAATATATTCCATTAGATATTTACTCAACTTACATATTGTGAGAGGGAAAAAATTCTATTTTTTACAACACCCTAATGATAGAGACTTTGAAAAAAGTAACATATTATGGAGTTTCATTATTATATAAATAGAATAATTTAAAATCATCATATAAATAGATAAATAATTATAAAACCCTTTTACGAGAATATAACAATCATATGTCCGTAATAATTTTTAGGAATTTAAAAATACTTTTCAGAGTAATAAAAGTGAACCACATGGGTTATCTTAAGGATGGTAATATAGAAATTCAATAAACATAATATTATGGTTCCAAGATATTATTTAATGAAGACTCATAAGCATTACTCAAAAAAAGTTTTAGTCAAATAATTTATCAGTTTCATCCGGATTCGATTTACATTTGATACCCTTTGGAATATCACTTCTATTTAAGGTATCAATTAAAAGCATTAGAAAATATATTATTATTTTTTCAATTGATTAAAATAACTCTATAATTATTTTTTTAGACATGAGAAACAAGAAATAATTTTAGTTCACCATTCAATTTTATTTCATATTCATTTTTCATTAGTCTTGAAAAATCATTTCAAAAATAATTTCCTTAAATTCAAAAAATAATTTTATAAAAAATATTTCTAAAACCAAAGAATCATTGAAGTTATTTTAAAAAATAAGCTGGGATCCACATATCCTTTTGTAAAACCATTCAAAATAATAAATGTGGTGAGAAAATAATTCAAATATCTATCATCTTATTTTAAAACATAATGTTTTTTTCATTATGATATGTGGTTATGGAAATGAGGATGTGAATATTTAGGGATTTTCTTAATCGAATAATTCTAAATAATATTACCATTAACAAAATCTCTCATGTATTCATTTTGATATATAATTAAAACATTTATATGTTTTATAAGAATGTAGGATTTTAATGGCTTTACATCATGCTATATGAGAAATTCTTTCCTCATTGTTAATATATTTATATTTAATATTAACGTGTTCCGAAAATATAGAATTATTTTTAATGTCTAATAGATATTCATAATCATAGTTTTAATATACCTATTTAGTAAAAATTCTACATAATATTTCTCTCTCTCAACTATTTCCCATGTTATATTCCATTCAAATAGATTCATCACTTTTCTATATATAGAAACAAATTTAAATAAATAATTGTTTCATTAGTGTTCAATGGTTGATGTTATTAATAGAAGTCATGATGTTCCACCAAAATTATATGTGATTCTAGAGTTATAGTTTCTCTATTAATTTCTCCAATAACTATAATAAAATTATGGTCTATATGGGTCCGAATGGTTTCAGGAAATCAATTAATAGTTACTACAATGTTTTCCTGAGGGGTTTCATCATCTTAAGGGAATTTTTGGGTGATTTTCCAAATAAATAAGTAGTATGGTAATTATTCTTGGAGTTTTTGTTGATATTAAAATTTGATAAATCAACCTCCTTGTTTTCAAAATTAACATTAGGTATATATGGATATGTCACATCAAATTTTACATGAACATATTCTATCAATTTAATTTTTCTTTTATCAAATAATCTATATGAAATACATGATATATAATAACTAAGTCAAATAAACTTATCACTATTACATTAAAACATATAAATATTAAATTTTGTAATGATAATGTAAATATTTTAGAAAAATATGACATAATTTACCCTATCCTTCCTCCAATTACATAATTTATATAGAGACTTATTTGAAATATTTCTTACCAATACACTATTAATTATATAAAAAGCAGTGTCTACCACTTTAATCTCAAATTTTACTAAAAGATCATATTTATAAATCATTTCCATTGTTATTAATTTATATTTCCTTCTTATTCATTCAATTACCTCATCCAAATGAGGTTTTTCGGGAGTCGATATGTAAAAACTATAAACATGTTGTTAGTATTGAAATTAAAAACAATGATATTAAAACACACTTACAAGTTCACTTATCGTAATCTTAATGGTAACTCCACTAATTTTCGGAATATATTTTTCATACTACTTAAAATCTATAATTTTTATTTTTTAGAGTCCAAAAATTTCACACCTGTAAATCTCGAATAATCCTTAATATTTACAAGAGTACAATGTTTTCCTACTGAAATTGAAACTATATGTTGTATAAAAATCTCCATGTGAATCAGTTCTAATTTTTAACAGGTACAATTCAATTTATTTTATTTGAATTAAACATTATTTTTCTTTCCCTATTAATTTAGATTGTACACTTTTTCCTTTGGAAATATTGTTTAAGTAGATCCGTTTATAAAATATTATTAGATAAATTTCAAAGTGTGTATATATTATAGTAGCATAAACTGTTATTCCAAAATACATGATTCAATATATAAAAAAATTTGATTAATAAAATTTATGTAAATGTAATAAATTAAAATAAACTACCTAAACATTATCATTTCTCAAAGAATAAAATCCAAAATTAATCATGGAATCATAAATCATATATTAATTATTCTCAAAGTAATATGAAAAAAATTCATCACAAAAATAATAAATATATTGAGTATTTTACATTAATCAATAATACAATAAAACATTATAAATAAAATAGTTTTTTCAATTATTGAGCTGGCAATGGACAATAATTTTTCTTTTTTCATTATCACCAATGTTGAAATGACCATTATCCACTCAGTTCAAATTTTTAAATAATGAAAAGTACCTTTTAATTGGTCTAGAATCAATATTTTAACAATATAATATATTATTATAATATATTTTCAAGAAATGTTCATACGAAAAATTAATATAAAATAATTTAGGTATCTAATTCTATTTCACCCTTGAATGTTCAGTAAATAATGCCTTTGGAATCAAAATTATTTTAACATATTTAACAATAGATTAATGAAAATATTTAATATATTCATGAAAATAATATATTTTTGGTCCCAACTAGATTTACCTAAATTTTTATGTTCCATAAGAATTATTTACTACATATTTAGGTACAATATATGAACTATTAAAGAAGTATTTGTTATTGAGATTTTTCTTCTAGGCAGGATGATAAAAGAAACCATATCATAGATTAAGGACAATATAATTTAATATAGTTTTATTTAGGAATTATGTTCTTGATAAAAAAAATTCAATATCCGAATTTATTTTTCCATTTACTAACTTTATCTCATTATTCTCCTTGAGAATAATTTTTTTTCATATCGTTTTCATTACAAATAATATATTTATCAATCAGATATGACACAAGTTGTTTCTTAAAATTTTTATATTTATACATAATATTTTTAAATTTATATTTTCATAGATAAAAATATTAAAAATTATCCGCAGTTGACATATCAATTTCAACATCATTTTCTTTCAAAGATATATCAACAACAGTACATATCAACTCAGGTGTAGTTACCATGAAACAAAAATTGGATTTCTCTTTATAATATTATCTAAATAAAACCAAGCCACTTGAACTATCCTCAAATGCACTCTATGTTGACATAATTTATTTATTTCACATTATTTATCAAAAAAAATATTTCATTTGGTACTTAAATTTTGGAAAATCATCATTTATGTGTCATTTCCTCCTACTCTAATATTAGGGTGTTTCTCTATATTTTTCATCTTTAGTCTAATTTAAATTTCTATAATATATTACTTTGAAACATATTTTCCAGAAGAAATTATTATTCTTTTGAAATTTCTTCTATATTCTTTCCACATTGGTAATTTACACATCACATTCAGTGTCACCATCACTTCCACTAGTGCTCAATTCCTTTATTACCTCTTTTGATTTTAATAATTATGATTTGAATGCGATTTATTTTTTGGTGTTAAAATCTTCATCAATAACTTAATGACATTCTTCATACATCATTGGGTTTACTATAATCTCTTTAATTTATATATTTATCACATCACATATCTCTTGATGGATATATTAGTGCCCCTCCATCTTCCTGGTAATAATCGTAGAGTCTGCATTCCATAAAAAGTTTCAAATATAGTCTTTTCCAATGTATGATTTTTTTAGTCACATTAAACATGTGAAAAATAATACAAATATTCTCATGAAAAATTATCATTAAATTATCATACATTATAGTATATGAATTTATAAAACTTATACTAAAATTAAATTTTCGTTCATGATTAGTATATAAGGTTTTTCAAAATTTAAAAACCAATAGAAAATGTAGAAATTCTATTATAATTTTCTTCTACTAGAACATATTATAAAGAGTTTATATACATTTAATTAAAATCATAATCAGTCTTTCTATCCCTACTCTATATGATCTAGAATCTATATGTTTATTATATTGATCTTCTTTTAATATCTAGTTGGTAAAAGAAATTCTCTCAATATATATTTTCATATTCCCCATCCATTGATCTGAATTTTTACCATTAAAATAAAGAGTTTTACTAGTTTATATTATAGTAGGTATATCATTATCGATTAAGATTGAAATTGTGATGAAAAATAAATTTATAAATTTTTGTAAAAAAATGATCTAGTTGACACAAGATAAATGAAAATATGAATGAAATAAATTCATTAAAATAAAATATTGTTTAAAAATGAGCTTCAAATCAATATTTTTGTTTAAATTAATTTAAAATTTAATCACTCAATTTTAAATAATATATATGTTAAATAAAATAATACATATATAATGTGATGTTTTGACATGTTTTTTAAAGTAACTATCAAAACACAATTAATTTTTTTAAATCATGTTTCCATTTAAACTACAAATAATCACATAAATTAAGATATATAAAACATGGATTAATATTTACAGTCAACGTATAGATTTTTCAAATGTTTTTTTAAAGAATGAAAAATAATTTTTATAATAATGTATTAAAAAATTAATGACATAAAATTAATATAAATACAGGAGTTTAAATCTCAAGTTGAGAAAAAAAATATCCACATGATTGTCACACATAGTAAATAATGTTTATTTAATAATATACATATCCCCAATATTGGTTGGATTTTATATATACAACTTCTCACATGATTGTCCCACATACACACAACCTCTTTTGTATTTTATATGTTTTATAAGAATGTAGGATTTTAATGGCTTTACATCATGCTATATGAGAAATTCTTTCCTCATTGTTAATATATTTATATTTAATATTAACGTGTTCCGAAAATATAGAATTATTTTTAATGTCTAATAGATATTCATAATCATAGTTTTAATATACCTATTTAGTAAAAATTCTACATAATATTTCTCTCTCTCAACTATTTCCCATGTTATATTCCATTCAAATAGATTCATCACTTTTCTATATATAGAAACAAATTTAAATAAATAATTGTTTCATTAGTGTTCAATGGTTGATGTTATTAATAGAAGTCATGATGTTCCACCAAAATTATATGTGATTCTAGAGTTATAGTTTCTCTATTAATTTCTCCAATAACTATAATAAAATTATGGTCTATATGGGTCCGAATGGTTTCAGGAAATCAATTAATAGTTACTACAATGTTTTCCTGAGGGGTTTCATCATCTTAAGGGAATTTTTGGGTGATTTTCCAAATAAATAAGTAGTATGGTAATTATTCTTGGAGTTTTTGTTGATATTAAAATTTGATAAATCAACCTCCTTGTTTTCAAAATTAACATTAGGTATATATGGATATGTCACATCAAATGTTACATGAACATATTCTTTCAATTTAATTTTTCTTTTATCAAATAATCTATATGAAATACATGATATATAATAACTAAGTCAAATAAACTTATCACTATTACATTAAAACATATAAATATTAAATTTTGTAATGATAATGTAAATATTTTAGAAAAATATGACATAATTTACCCTATCCTTCCTCCAATTACATAATTTATATAGAGACTTATTTGAAATATTTCTTACCAATACACTATTAATTATATAAAAAGCAGTGTCTACCACTTTAATCTCAAATTTTACTAAAAGATCATATTTATAAATCATTTCCATTGTTATTAATTTATGTTTCCTTCTTATTCATTCAATTACCTCATCCAAATGAGGTTTTTCGGGAGTCGAGATGTAAAAACTATAAACATGTTGTTAGTATTGAAATTAAAAACAATGATATTAAAACACACTTACAAGTTCACTTATCGTAATCTTAATGGTAACTCCACTAATTTTCGGAATATATTTTTCATACTACTTAAAATCTATAATTTTTATTTTTTAGAGTCCAAAAATTTCACACCTGTAAATCTCGAATAATCCTTAATATTTACAAGAGTACAATGTTTTCCTACTGAAATTGAAACTATATGTTGTATAAAAATCTCCATGTGAATCAGTTCTAATTTTTAAAAGGTACAATTCAATTTATTTTATTTGAATTAAACTTTATTTTTCTTTCCCTATTAATTTAGATTGTACACTTTTTCCTTTGGAAATATTGTTTAAGTAGATCTGTTTATAAAATATTATTAGATAAATTTCAAAGTGTGTATATATTATAGTAGCATAAACTGTTATTCCAAAATACATGATTCAATATTTAAAAAAATTTGATTAATAAAATTTATGTAAATGTAATAAATTAAAATAAACTACCAAAACATTATCATTTCTCAAAGAATAAAATCCAAAATTAATCATGGAATCATAAATCATATATTAATTATTCTCAAAGTAATATGAAAAAAATTCATCACAAAAATAATAAATATATTGAGTATTTTACATTAATCAATAATACAATAAAACATTATAAATAAAATAGTTTTTTCAATTATTGAGCTGGCAATGGACAATAATTTTTCTTTTTTCATTATCACCAATGTTGAAATGACCATTATCCACTCAGTTCAAATTTTTAAATAATGAAAAGTACCTTTTAATTGGTCAAGAATCAATATTTTTACAATATAATATATTATTATAATGATTCTAAAAATAAAATAAATATTTAGAATAATGTTTGTAAAATCAACTTGGAATCAGTAAAAGGACATTGGATGATGTATTAGTATAATGGTGTTGGTAGGAATAAATTGAAAATAAAATAATTACTTCTGATAAAAGAATCTTCTACATTGTAATTTTTTTGCTATTTTGAATGATCTACAATTAAAAAAATATATATTTAGTAAAAAAGTGAAAAATATTTGGGATCATTAAAATAAGAAATTTTGGGACTAAGCTAATAATAACTCCATTTATGGTCACCATTCATGTATGTAAAGATATTCAATTAAAATGTTTATAATTTTCTTCATATTGGAATCACAGTAAATAAAAATATATGAGTAAAATCTCCTAGTATCCCCTTTTATTTGGTAATTAAAATGAAAATTTGGATAATTCAAAAATTTATAATAATATATATTTTATTCCCATTAATATTATTGAAAATTAAATAAAATGATATTAGTGTTGAATATAATAAAAGGGAACTGATTTTTCATTCATATCAAAGAAATAATATTTCATTATTAAAATATGAAACAAAACCCACAAAATTAGTTCATAGTAAGAGTTTGAGGTATCCCCATATTAAATGATGGCTTGATTTATCTGTTTGTTTTATTTTGCATCCACATGAGAATGAGTGGGAGAAGATGGAAGATTATGAGGCCTAAAAACAATATTGGACTTAACATGCCTGATATTTCACACTACATCAATTGGAGTAAGAATAAAAGGGATAATAATAATTGAGTTTGTCTGATGATGTACTCAAATAACATTAGAGGCTGAGGTTATGTTAGGTATATAAATAAGAGTAAACATATTTTTCCATACAATTTATTGAAATTGTTCAATCAAGTCAACAAATTGTGTGATTACACTACCTCGCCGCTTCATCTGGTCAGAAAAAATCAGTCTATTATTCCAGAATATCCATAAACAATGGTTATAGTACTTTTATCTAAGTTTCATTCTTCTCAACTCACATGGAACAAGAGGCATCCCCAGATTCTAATCATTAAATTAAAATTTTAATTGATAATGTATTTCATTAAAAACCAAAAAGTTTTTACTTTATAGATTTGTTTGTATTTTCCAGACCACCCCTAGAATAATATAGATAGAATAATATAGAATATTGCGTAGAGGTGGCACTAATAAAATAATATATGGGCAAAATATTAACAAGAATATATATATTATTCTATGTTAGGTAAATCCTTATTCTCTCTATCAGATTGTGAATACAACTAATGTATTTTACTGACTTCCTATCCTAAACATCAAAATCACTAATCCCTCGACACAATTTGGTTTACCGTTGTTCCAAAACCTAATTAACTATTAAGGATATTTCATATTATTTAAGATAAATATCCATAAAGGTATATGTTTTTTAAAAAAAATTAATGGAAACTACAATCAATTTCTTAAAATAATCATTATCTACTCATGAAACATGGATATAATGAGGAATATAAAGAGAGGTGGTGGAGGCCACTATAGGGAAATTTGATGTACAAAATGTAATGAATAAATTAATTGGCTATTAATATCATGACAGACTTTCACATCATTAATTAACAACTAAAATTATTCTTCCACACCAATGGAAGGTTCCATTAATATACAAGGATCAGGGTCATATTATTGATATATTCTTTCATCAGGTAAAAAAAATAAAAACAATTTTTGATATATACGAATAATAAAATAATCCTTGTTATAGATAAAACATATGTTAAATTAAGTTGATTATAAGTCTAAATTCTCTATACAGTTCTACAGTACATAGTATTCTTAAATTATCAACCACAATAATCTCTATAATATCTTTCTCAAAATATGTATCTGTATAATTAATTCTAAAAGAATACTATTATGATTTATATACTCATTCAAGATAAACACCCAAATATTAATCCCATTTCCTCAAAATGGAAAATTGACCCTTCCCATATACCAAATTCGTTATGATATCCTTCTTTTATCTAAACATAAACACATCATTTAGATATAAATCACAAATAAATATTGGATATGATGGTTGGTCATTCATATTTTACCACAGTACCCACCATTATTCTTTGGAAAAGTTCAAAACATGTAACTTATTATATTTTAAATAAGTATATTCCATTTATTTCATAGTAATTTCTAATCAATGTGATATAAGGGGATTCTATATAATATTATGATTACATGATTAACCCATGAACTATATTCACTATCAGAAATCATCTAGGTAATTACAAATGAATGAAAATTTCCTCTTAAAAAATATTGTATAGTTATGAAGTAATAATAATGAAGATTATGTTTTGAGATAGTTATGAATACTTTTTATTATTGGAACATGGGAAATCTGATTTAATTATACCTCTTAATATAAATTTAGTTACTTTAGAAAATAAAACTAAAATAAAAATATAAATGATTTTAAATAGAGTGAAATATAGAATTTAAGAACTAATTAATAAAATTTAAATCAAAGAAAACTGTAATACATGCGCCGCTATAGAAATTTTAGATACTAGGTATACCATTTTATGATAAAAACCAAGATGTATCACCCGAGATGTTCCAGCAAACAGAAGCATCTATGCATTATTAGAAAATATTAATATAATAACAATAGTATCTGCTGATTGCACTCAATAGTTTGTACCCAATGGTACCACATGAAAAGTATTACCGAAAGGTAGAATTGAATGGTTAATCATACAAATTTAGTGTCATAACAATAATTTATGACACATTACAAAACATCCCCTAATTCAAAATAATTAAAAAATAAATGACTAAAATGAACTATTGAGACCAATTTAATTTTTGATACAGCATAATAATTCAGTATTAAACGTATTTGAAAAATATCAGCAATATGATGTAATATTACATTTAATTAAATTGTTAAATATACTTTTTGAAAATGAATTCTCAATAACATATTTCTTATATCAATGTTCACTTCCAGAAATGAGATAAAATTAATATAAGAATTTTTATATCACTTTTCTTGTCATAGTTTTTAGGAACGTGTATAAAATTATATACACAGAATATTAATGTATTTTTAATCCACTTAATTTGTTCATAATATATTCCATTAGATATTTACTCAACTTACATATTGTGAGAGGGAAAAAATTCTATTTTTTACAACACCCTAATGATAGAGACTTTGAAAAAAGTAACATATTGTGGAGTTTCATTATTATATAAATAGAATAATTTAAAATCATCATATAAATAGATAAATAATTATAAAACCCTTTTACGAGAATATAACAATCATATGTCCGTAATAATTTTTAGGAATTTAAAAATACTTTTCAGAGTAATAATAGTGAACCACATTGGTTATCTTAAGGATGGTAATATAGAAATTCAATAAACATAATATTATGGTTCCAAGATATTATTTAATGAAGACTCATAAACATTACTCAAAAAAAGTTTTAGTCAAATAATTTATCAGTTTCATCCGGATTCGATTTACATTTGATACCCTTTGGAATATCACTTCTTTTTAAGGTATCAATTAAAAGCATTAGAAAATATATTATTATTTTTTCATTTGATTAAAATAACTCTATAATTATTTTTTTAGACATGAGAAACAAGAAATAATTTTAGTTCACCATTCAATTTTATTTCATATTCATTTTTCATTAGTCTTGAAAAATCATTTCAAAAATAATTTCCTTAATTTCAAAAAATAATTTTATAAAAAATATTTCTAAAACCAAAGAATCATTGAAGTTATTTTAATAAATAAGCTGGGATCCACATATCCTTTTGAAAAACCATTCAAAATAATAAATGTGGTGAGAAAATAATTCAAATATCTATCATCTTATTTTAAAACATAATGTTTTTTTCATTAAGATATGTGGTTATGGAAATGAGGATGTGAATATTTAGGGATTTTCTTAATCGAATAATTCTAAATAATATTACCATTAACAAAATCTCTCATGTATTCATTTTGATATATAATTAAAACATTTATATGTTTTATAAGAATGTAGGATTTTAATGGCTTTACATCATGCTATATGAGAAATTCTTTCCTCATTGTTAATATATTTATATTTAATATTAACGTGTTCTGAAAATATAGAATTATTTTTAATGTCTAATAGATATTCATAATCATAGTTTTAATATACCTATTTAGTAAAAATTCTACATAATATTTCTCTCTCTCAACTATTTCCCATGTTATATTCCATTCAAATAGATTCATCACTTTTCTATATATAGAAACAAATTTAAATAAATAATTGTTTCATTAGTGTTCAATGGTTGATGTTATTAATAGAAGTCATGATGTTCCACCAAAATTATATGTGATTCTAGAGTTATAGTTTCTCTATTAATTTCTCCAATAACTATAATATAATTATGGTCTATATGGGTCCGAATGGTTTCAGGAAATCAATTAATAGTTACTACAATGTTTTCCTGAGGGGTTTCATCATCTTAAGGGAATTTTTGGGTGATTTTCCAAATAAATAAGTAGTATGGTAATTATTCTTGGAGTTTTTGTTGATGTTAAAATTTGATAAATCAACCTCCTTGTTTTCAAAATTAACATTAGGTATATATGGATATGTCACATCAAATTTTACATGAACATATTCTTTCAATTTAATTTTTCTTTTATCAAATAATCTATATGAAATACATGATATATAATAACTAAGTCAAATAAACTTATCACTATTACATTAAAACATATAAATATTAAATTTTGTAATGATAATGTAAATATTTTAGAAAAATATGACATAATTTACCCTATCCTTCCTCCAATTACATAATTTATATAGAGACTTATTTGAAATATTTCTTACCAATACACTATTAATTATATAAAAAGCAGTGTCTACCACTTTAATCTCAAATTTTACTAAAAGATCATATTTATAAATCATTTCTATTGTTATTAATTTATGTTTCCTTCTTATTCATTCAATTACCTCATCCAAATGAGGTTTTTCGGGAGTCAAGATGTAAAAACTATAAACATGTTGTTAGTATTGAAATTAAAAACAATGATATTAAAACACACTTACAAGTTCACTTATCGTAATCTTAATGGTAACTCCACTAATTTTCGGAATATATTTTTCATACTACTTAAAATCTATAATTTTTATTTTTTAGAGTCCAAAAATTTCACAACTGTAAATCTCGAATAATCCTTAATATTTACAAGAGTACAATGTTTTCCTACAGAAATTGAAACTATATGTTGTATAAAAATCTCCATGTGAATCAGTTCTAATTTTTAACAGGTACAATTCAATTTATTTTATTTGAATTAAACTTTATTTTTCTTTCCCTATTAATTTAGATTGTACACTTTTTCCTTTGGAAATATTGTTTAAGTAGATCCGTTTATAAAATATTATTAGATAAATTTCAAAGTGTGTATATATTATAGTAGCAGAAACTGTTATTCCAAAATACATGATTCAATATATAAAAAAATTTGATTAATAAAATTTATGTAAATGTAATAAATTAAAATAAACTACCTAAACATTATCATTTCTCAAAGAATAAAATCCAAAATTAATCATGGAATCATAAATCATATATTAATTATTCTCAAATTAATATGAAAAAAATTCATCACAAAAATAATAAATATATTGAGTATTTTACATTAATCAATAATACAATAAAACATTATAAATAAAATAGTTTTTTCAATTATTGAGCTGGCAATGGACAATAATTTTTCTTTTTTCATTATCACCAATGTTGAAATGACCATTATCCACTCAGTTCAAATTTTTAAATAATGAAAAGTACCTTTTAATTGGTCTAGAATCAATATTTTTACAATATAATATATTATTATAATATATTTTCAAGAAATGTTCATACGAAAAATTAATATAAAATAATTTTGGTATCTAATTCTATTTCACCCTTGAATGTTCAGTAAATAATGCCTTTGGAATCAAAATTATTTTAACATATTTAACAATAGATTAATGAAAATATTTAATATATTCATGAAAATAATATATTTTTGGTCCCAACTAGATTTCCCTAAATTTTTATGTTCCATAAGAATTATTTACTACATATTTAGGTACAATATATGAACTATTAAAGAAGTATTTGTTATTGAGATTTTTCTTCTAGGCAGGATGATAAAAGAAACCATATCATGGATTAAGGACAATATATTTTAATATAGTTTTATTTAGGAATTATGTTCTTGATAAAAAAAAATTCAATATCCGAATTTATTTTTCCATTTACTAACTTTATCTCATTATTCTCCTTGAGAATAATTTTTTTTCATATCGTTTTCATTACAAATAATATATTTATCAATCAGATATGACACAAGTTGTTTCTTAAAATTTTTATATTTATACATAATATTTTTAAATTTATATTTTCATAGATAAAAATATTAAAAATTATCCGCAGTTGACATATCAATTTCAACATCATTTTCTTTCAAAGATATATCAACAACAGTACATATCAACTCAGGTGTAGTTACTATGAAACAAAAATTGGATTTCTCTTTATAATATTATCTAAATAAAACCAAGCCACTTGAACTATCCTCAAATGCACTCTATGTTGGCATAATTTATTTATTTCACATTATTTATCAAAAAAAATATTTCATTTGGTACTTAAATTTTGGAAAATCATCATTTATGTGTCATTTCCTCCTACTCTAATATTAGGGTGTTTCTATATATTTTTCATCTTTAGTCTAATTTAAATTTCTATAATATATTACTTTGAAACATATTTTCCAGAAGAAATTATTATTCTTTTGAAATTTCTTCTATATTCTTTCCACATTGGTAATTTACACATCACATTCAGTGTCACCATCACTTCCACTAGTGCTCAATTCCTTTATTACCTCTTTTGATTTTAATAATTATGATTTGAATGCGATTGATTTTTTGGTGTTAAAATCTTCATCAATAACTTAATGACATTCTTCATACATCATTGGGTTTACTATAATCTCTTTAATTTATATATTTATCACATCACATATCTCTTGATGGATATATTAGTGCCCCTCCATCTTCCTGGTAATAATCGTAGAGTCCGCATTCCATAAAAAGTTTCAAATATAGTCTTTTCCAATGTATGCTTTTTTTAGTCACATTAAACATGTGAAAAATAATACAAATATTCTCATGAAAAATTATCATTAAATTATCATACATTATAGTATATGAATTTATAAAACTTATACTAAAATTAAATTTTTGTTCATGATTAGTATATAAGGTTTTTCAAAATTTAAAAACCAATAGAAAATGTAGAAATTCTATTATAATTTTCTTCTACTAGAACATATTATAAAGAGTTTATATACATTTAATTAAAATCATAATCAGTCTTTCTATCCCTACTCTATATGATCTAGAATCTATATGTTTATTATATTGATCTTCTTTTAATATCTAGTTGGTAAAAGAAATTCTCTCAATATATATTGTCATATTCCCCATCCACTGATCTGAATTTTTACCATTAAAATAAAGAGTTTTACTAGTTTATATTATAGTAGGTATATCATTATCGATTAAGATTGAAATTGTGATGAAAAATAAATTTATAAATTTTTGTAAAAAAATGATCTAGTTGACACAAGATAAATGAAAATATGAATGAAATAAATTCATTAAAATAAAATATTGTTTAAAAATGAGCCTCAAATCAATATTTTTGTTTAAATTAATTTAAAATTTAATCACTCAATTTTAAATAATATATATGTTAAATAAAATAATACATATATAATGTGATGTTTTGACATGTTTTTTAAAGTAACTATCAAAACACAATTAATTTTTTTAAATCATGTTTCCATTTAAACTAAAAATAATCACATAAATTAAGATATATAAAACATGGATTAATATTTACAGTCAACGTATAGATTTTTCAAATGTTTTTTTAAAGAATGAAAAATAATTTTTATAATAATGTATTAAAAAATTAATGACATAAAATTAATATAAATACAGGAGTTTAAATCTCAAGTTGAGAAAAAAAAATATCCACATGATTGTCACACATAGTCAATAATGTTTATTTAATAATATACATATCCCCAATATTGGTTGGATTTTATATATACAACTTCTCACATGATTGTCCCACATACACACAACCTCTTTTGTATTTTATAATTGGTAGAATATATAAAATAACAGTCAAGAGAGTATGATAATAGTATTTAATATAGTATATGTGTTTCTACCTGAGATTCTAAAAGATAATATAAGAACAACACAAATGTATATAGAAAAAAAGAAGATGATAGAATGAATATATGAGTGATATTATATTTAGCTTTCACAAATAATCATGAGATTATTATAAATGATCTTATCAATAATTTGGATTATTTTTAAGTCACCAATTGAAGTATCTTGGAATGAACTGTGAAATGATTCTATTTTTTCAGAAAAATAGAGCATCACATATAACATAGACAATCGTACTTTCCTAAGGTACAATTAATCTTGAACGTTTAAATATTCCAACTAGCCAATCTATCAATAGAAAAATAATTCTTTACAAGGGTTTCCACACTTTTTATTTATCATGAAATTCATTAATCCACTATATTATAATAATAAAATAAATTCTAAAAATGATAATCAAGTCTTAATGTCTGTGTTTTTCTTCAATTCAAATTAGTATTAATTTAAGAATAAACATTTTTAAATGATTATATTTAATGAATATATGAAATTAATTATATTTCATAAAAAATCCATTGAAATAATTTATTTTAATTTAATTATTGACTTGTATAGTAGAAAAAATTAGCGGATGAATAAATAAACTGGTAGTGAAGTATTTAGCTTGGTGGTAGTGGATTCTGGATAGTGACATCATATTTAAAATAATGGTATACCCTCAATAATTTTGATAGAATAAATATATTAGTAGTATCAAAACAATATTGGTGGTAGAAGATCTATAATGATAGTATCAAATTTGTACTGGTGGTTGCAGAACGTCATTGAGAGTTAAAAAATATAACTGACTGTGGTAAATTCCTTCTATGTAACAACACAGCTAATGAAATAATAATTCATTTTAATATATATTGGTAATCATTAATTAGGTACTTGTTTTCATGACCCATCCTCGTGGCCCGTGTCATGACTTCCTCAAAACTGCCTTCCATAGGCCAGGGGCTGGCGACTAGCACCAAAGGTGTAAATCCCAATAACTGGGAAAGAATTTCCTTCATAAAAGTAAAAAAACACCACAGAGTATGAGAGAAAGTAATACACTAAGTACAAAAGAAGTGCAGAAAAGTAATTGGGTCAGAATACAAACCCAACTGAAAGTACATCTACAACTAAACAAAAGTACAACAGAAAAAGGAAATAGCTGGATGAAAAGAAGCAACTCCTGGGATGTCCTCCTCAGATCCTACCTGAAGGGTAGGTACAGATAGCACAGCTCCTGGATCGTCCACCACGGATCCTACCTGACGGGTAGGTACAGATAGTGCAGCTCCTGGATCGTCCACCATGGATCCTACCTGAAGGGTAAGTACAGATAGCCTCCACAATGCTCTTTCCCTTCAACCTCCTCTGAGTGTCGTCTCGCCGTGAAGTCCACCTCTTGATACTGACTCTCCATGAGGTCCACCTCAGGGTATTATCCAATCTTTGACCACTTGCCCTCCATCAACATTGCCCAACGTCTGCAACCAACACAACGAGGTGCGGGCATAGCCCGTGCAGGGGTGAGTATAACGATACTCAGTAGTGACCCCGAGACCCTCAAGGTCTCACTAAATCCAACATGTATAACCATAAATAAGATCTCAACAGATAACCTCTACTTAGGTATATTTCCATACATATACCTAAGTTATCAAGTAACCCATCTCAATCATTAGGAAACATAAAAATTATGAAATCAACAGATAACCACTACCCAGGTATATTCCCATACATATACCTAAGTTATCAAGTGACCCATCTCCATCATGAGGAAAACACAAAGGTCATTGACTCAGCTTAAACCAGGATTTTCATTATCGAAACCGTAACTGCTGAAGAGCCCCGTCTCCAGAGTGTACAATGATCCTGTCACGACCCCAAGGTACTGCTAACTAACCTAATACTTCTGAGGTACTCCTATTGGCGAGTACAGCGAGTCAGCCACCCAAGCATAGTAGTGCTTCCCGACGGGGTATGCCACCCAAACACAGTAGTGCATCACCTTTAATAGCCTACACAGGTACTCTACAAACGAGTACCCTGGGTCTGCACCCAAAAAAAGTAGTTCTCCTTCCATTGGGCTAGTCGACTGACTCCAAGATGATTCAGTCAAGTAGTCGTCAGCATTCAGCCAGTTACACGGTCTCCATACTCCGCACGATCGTCTCCGCGAGGGTCCACTCCATCAGCTACTGGTCGATACTCCAAGTGTCAAAAATTCCCACGAAGTAGTATCTCAAAGGAACACCTCGTCATAGGGGTCTCAATGCAAGAGACGGCGCCTCAATCGGACGCCCGGTCTGTGAGTTACTGACATTTTCGTCCCCGAGGACTAGTTGGTTTCGTGTACAAACCAACCCGGTCGTATCTCAACTGTACACCGAACTCTCATAGGTTATGCTCATAGGGACCGTTTCTAAACGTGAACACCAACACTGCTGATGGTTCGTCAAACAGACGTCCGGTCTGAAAGTTTTCAGCTTTTCCGTTCGAGGGGCCCCGTTGGATTTCGGGTACAATACAACTCGACCACTATCCAACTGTAACCAAAACTCTGGCGAAGCATTCTAAAAGTTCGTCTAATCAAGTGGAATCCAATAAATTCTATGTCACATTAATCGGACATCCGGAGCTCAAGATATAAGTGTTTCTACTTCGAGGGCCTGGTTGGTTTCGTATCCAAACCAACCCAGACTTACTCAAAGTTCTCCGAAACCTTGAGTGTAATATACCAAAACGACCTTCTAGATCAAAGGATCACATTGCAGCTAACGGTGCATCGATCGGAAGTCTGTAGCCCATGATATGGGAAAAAGAACGTAAGACGTACGAATGTGGGGGTTTTGGGCCCGGACCGACCCGGCCCAAGACCCCATGGGTCGGACCGAACCGGGGGACCCGACCTGGGTTCGGGTCCGGCCCGACGCGCAGGCGCGCTGGCGGTCCGCTGGCCAGCTCGGTTACACTGATCTGGGCAGTCAGGGGGGGTGCTGCCCCCTGTCTCATTAAACGCTGTCCCCAGTGTGGGCCGATGCTGTTCAGCCAGCTGGGGGTTACGAACCCCCGACTCCTCCTCTGACCGGCCGGCCTGCTCCGGACAGCCGGTATCTGCACCACAGGACCGGCGCAGGCCGGTCCCCCTGATCCGACACCAGGGGCCAGAAGTTGGCCGCCAGTCCCTACTCCGCCGCGACAGCGCCGCACCCCTCCGTCGTGGCCCCGCTTCGGCCGCGGTGTTTATCGTGATTCTCCGGCACGGCGCGACGGCGCATCGACCTTGTTCGACTTCGTCGGCGTTGCGCGACGGCGCCGTGCATCCTTGCACGTTCCCATTGTTTCTTCTCGGTGCAACAGCCCCGCACCGCCTTTCTATGTGCCGCAATAATATCAAAAAAAGTTGGGGGAGGAGGGTTAGCCATGTTCGTGCAGTCTGACCTCCTCCCATTATTGCGGAAACTGGTGGCCCAATTTGAAACGAAGAAATGGCGACTGAATTATTCACGAACAAAAAAATAAATCCCCTACCTCGAGCGTTGTTGAACGAAGGCTCGTCGCAGAATTGAACGTCACGGAAGAGGGAGGATCGACGCGTCACGGTGGAATGGTGTCTCCCTTCCTTTGACGCGGAAATAAATAATGAGGAGATGCGCATCGGGTCGTCGATCTCTGAGGAAGGTGTTCTTCGTCGAAAGGATGGTGTTCTTCGTTGTGAGAAGATCACCCTACAGTACTTCCTCAGATCTCTCTCACCCCAATCCTTTCAACACAACGAAATCCCCCAAAAATAATAGCAAAGCCATTATTTTTTATTCACCCATGCCATTCGAAATTCTAATAACTTAATTAATTTAAGAGGTTGAACTCATTAACTAAAATGTGTTCGAATGCACTTAAGAGGGAGAGTGGAATGAGAAGAGTTTTCATTAATAAGGGGGATTTGTTCAAGAGTTAAAGAAGGGGAGATTAAATGGGTGTTAATGGATAGTTATAGGAATGTGAAAGGATGGAGCTCGTGTGGGCCCCACCTTTCATGTATCCACATATGGGAAGTTGGTTGGTCATGGGCCCCAACAATAACTTTCCATGGGAGAGAATAACTCCCAAAGATATAAAATAATGTTGTTCACATATTTTTATTTACTTTAAACTACATCCCCAAAAATAAATCTCAACCCGCTTAAAACGCAACAGCAGTAAAGGCCCCCTTAAGCAATTACAAGTGCTACGAGTTCATCAGTGCCCTCAGATTTTAATTCCGAGCACCGGTTCAAAAGATAGAAACACCATCTCGTTCCTTCACTGAATATACCCGAGCTAAAATTCGGAAAATGATTTCGGGCACATCGGGCCTCAGAATCAGGAACCGTCAGAAACTGAGTTTTGTAATATTCCAAAGAAAATTAATAAAAAAAATTTCATTGAAATTTCCGAGTCTTTACATTACTCCCACCTCATGGCTTTACATCCCTGTAAAGCTATAAAAAAACTCGGGAAACAAAAGGTACCGATTACGCAACTGAGCCTCCCGCTCCCATGTGATCTCCTAAAAGTTCCAGTATGACCCGCTCCTGTCGATCCTAAACCTCTACTAGAACCATGCGAATGCCGCCCCATCATTGACGTCTAACTCCCTATGGTCGATGTTGTGGGAAGGGTCGTGCTCGTATCTCCCCACCTGAGATACATGGATGACATAATGAACCCTGTGCAACTGATGTGGATGGGTCAATCAGTAAGCCACCTCTCCTACCCTACTAATTACCAGAAAAGGTCCACTGAACCTCAGAGATTACTTGCCTCCTCGGCCACATCTCTGTAAACCTCGTCAAGGTGAGACTCGTATAAGGATGTGGTCTTCATCCTCGATCTCTAGAGGTCTCCCTTTACTGATTAGAACTGAAACTCAAAACTCCTACTACCATGAGGGTATGGTTGGCTGACTCAAGAGTGATCGGCTACACCCTCCTATGCATGAGTTTATCCTGTGCTGCCTGGGGTTTCCTTTTCACTGACAATGGAAAACCCAACCCGACCTCATAGTTACACCACAACCTTTTTGCCTAATACCGGCAATTTCTGTATGAACTGTGATTGCCCAGTCCATACTCAAACCAAAATCATAAGGCCTCGAGGCTGTCACCAAGAGATTCCAACTGAAACTCTCGCCTCGAGGGTCTGACCACACCATCGGCATAAGTGTGGTCATCAATTCTCCTCCCAAGGTATCTCCAGATGTGAGGGTCAAGTCCACGGCTTACCATAAACTCTAGGTCTGGGACAATATTTTTTTAAGGAAGGAATGATTTATATCAAAGTCTATTACTACAGAATCTAGTAGTGGACACTTACTGTCCCTTAAATCATTTTTAGAGCCATTGGGTCACACTACTTGACCTCTTGCAGCCACACTCTTCCTCCGCCCACCAGCTCCCTGAGCCTGGTGGTGACAACTATGGTGGGTGGTTGTAGAATTTTAAAATGCACACCACCTCATGCTTCTCTCCTAGCTCTGCCTCCATGTCTGCTGCTTCACAGACTAATCTCTCCTTAAATTTTAATTAAATCGTATAGACATGAGATTTTTAATGTTTAGTATCATGGAAATATAGTCCTTAATAGAAGAAAGACTTAAATAATATTAAAATACACTTGAAATGATAAATATATGTTTATCCTATGTATATGTACTTTATCTCAAAAATGGGTGAATAGATAAAAGGAATGTCTGAGAATAAAGCCTAATAAGGGAATGTAGGGGAATCATTTCACATAGGATGTGGATGAAATTCAATTTTAAATGGAGTAATATCATTGTGGTTTGAGAAATTGATCATAAGGCATAATATAATAAAAATAACAACAAAAATAACTTTTAAATGTATCTATAGTATCTTATTTAGACATTAAAAGGAATATCACTAAGGTTAGTCACCAATGTGTCATAAAAATTACAAAGGTTATTCATTAACATATCATAAAAGATGCCATCTCTATAGATTAAATTCATTAATAAATGCATTGGAGCGCTATTAGGGCACACCCTTAATATATATTGATTTTCATGTGATCCATACATATAATAATAAATAATTACATACATTTTTTTGGAGAATTAATTCTTGGGGTTTCATATTAAATATATGGAATTTAAAAAGAGATTTAAAAACATGCCAATTATGTATTTTATAACACAATGAAAAGGAAGATATGTTTTAAATATGTAAATTACAATTTAAAATAAAATAATTCAGCTGTTTATGAATAAAATTTGATAATAAATATGTTTTGGTACTCAAATAAAAAATAAATAATGGAATTTCTTGATGAGAAGAGATAAATGTTGAGAAATAAATTTGGCTTCATAACAGGTAGAAAAAATGGTTTTATAAAAGGGTTAAAATAGAGGGGACATGGATATCCCATCGATAAAATATAATTTAATAGTATGGTATTGAATATGAAGAAAATTATAGATAGGAACGATGACATTCAGAAAATATATACAAAACGGGGATCTGGAAATGAAGAGAAAAGAAGGATAATTCCCTTACATTAGAAACAAAATCCTCAAACATAAGGATTGTGATCATGGTGTATTTAGGACAACATGGGAGGACTAATTGGGAAGTAAAACTATCATAGATTTTTTTAATAAGAATTGGTAAGGAAAGGAAATGGAGAAATTTTATTGATATTTATAGAAATGTGTGGGATTCGTTTATTAATGCATAAATTAAATCCTTAGACACCTAGGTATTGGTAAAGTCAAAAGCAAGGTTTTTCCATGTATATTTTCCCAAGGAACGGGAATCAAGGGATTACATTTGTGTTTCGTTAATCCATATGATTATGACATAATTTTAATTACTAAAATTTTCAAGGAAAATTTGTTTTTACATAGAATAATATTATTAAAGTAAATGTTTATATTTTAGAATTTGGAAAATAAATTTGAGATTTAGAAATTTAATTAAATCTATTAAAATACTTGGTATTACTAATATACAATATATTTTAATTTTGGTTAATTATTTATTAAATTATTATGAAATAATTATGAATTCTTTAATCATACTGAAAAACCGATGCTAAATTTTTATTATTCAAGAAAAAATTAATTATTTTATAAAATTTACATAAATCCACCCTATCATAATTTGGACATGATGGTTTTAAACAAAATATTCTGCCATAATAATCCTCTAAATATGATAATTCAACCTTTTAAATATAAATAACCAAATTTAATAAAAATAATAGTAGATAAAAAATTCATTATAAACATTCAGACATATAAATAATTATTTTGTATTTTAAAATATATTATGATTATTTTATAGTACTTTTTAATTAAATTAATTATTCTGAAATATATATTAGTTTACGATAAATATTTATATCTTTAATGGAATTTAATATTTCTATTTAAAAATATAATAGATCAAATTGCATTTCAATTTTATGATGAAAAATAATTCATTAAATCGAATTGTTAGAATACAAATTTTATTTAATAAAAGGAATAACAGACTACGATCATGAAATGTAACCCCTTATTACACTAATGTATCGTATTAGAGTATGGTGTATGATGGTGGTTTTTTCTTAGGTCCCCCAGCTAACATTGACTGAGTAGTAATCACCACAAACTTGAACTTCTCTCAAAGAAGATATTGTTCAAGACTCACTTGTTAAATCTTGGCTTGGGATTCATGAAGGGGAACACCAGCCATGATACCTAACTCCTAATCTCTGAAAAATAGGATTCAAAAAGCCCAAATATACAAGATGAGGCCATAAACTATTTTTATGGTATAAATTATCATTTTTTAAATTTTACCTATAAACACATATTATAATGTTATATTTTCTATCAAGAGTATAGTTACCAATAATCATACTGACCAACGATCATAATTTACTCATGGTCATAATTGAAAAATGTTTATATAATGGTAAAATCCATTGGGTAACATTACCCTTTATATTTAATTCATTATTAAAGATATATGGTTTGGTTCAGTATAATATAATATAATCTAAATTTTCTAAGGAAGAAAAACTATTAAAAAAATTTGGGTTGTTACAATATTCTTCTCTTAATAAATTTTGTCGCCAAAATTTCATCAATTTCACTTAGTTATGATGAGGTGTGTGTACTTAGGTATCATTTTCTCCTATGGTTCCCTAATCATTTATCCATTTTTTGCTTCTTTTAAAACAATTTGACCAGGCGGGTAGTCTTTTGGTATATAACCTTGTCTTTATGGATCAATATACATATCATATGGTCCTCATAAGAGAGGTTATGTTCCAGTTGAACCACCTCTAGATTTATTACATGTGATGGGATAGGTATGTACTTTCTCATGGTAGATACCCGGTAAAAATCATGAACATGAGCTATATTTGTTGGATGTTCAAGACGATAGACAACTATTCTTATGTGATCAAGGATTTCAAAGGGGAAAATTTAACTGGGGATATTGTTCCATTTCATTCGAAACCACATGACTCTTCCTAGGTAAAAGTTGATGAATGAATTTTTCAGCAACAAAAAACTCCAATTTCCTTGGATGGTTGTCATCATAGATCTTATTCCAACATTGAGAAGCCTTTACGATTTGATGGATTGAATAATCATTTTCTATCATCCCTTGTATAATATCAATCCTAAGAATCTTTCTCGCACCAAATTCATCTGAACAAGTATGAGGTCTATATCTCCTCCCATAAAGTGCTTCACTGGGTTCTATTTAAATATCAAATGGATGATTTTTTTTTTATGGTAAATCAAATAATGGGTTATGTTAATCCCATCCATGTTTAAATTATATTGATAATATTCTTTGAATGCACTCGAGTGTATGAATTGTCCCGTCATATTAACCATTAGTTTTGGGGTGATATGAAATACTAAAATTCAATTCAGTATAAAGATCATATTGAATACATATCCAGAATTTTCATTTTAACCTAGGTTCACGATCTAAAAAGACATAAAGTGTCAATACATGAAACTATACCACTTTCTTTTCATATATCAAGGCATGTTTTTCAATAGAAAAATTGTCTTGAATAAGGATGAAATGGTATGTCTTGGACAGATTATCCACTATTACATATATCACATTGTTTCATTCAAATGCTCTTAGTTTACTAGAGATAATTCCAGTAGTTATATTGTCCCACTTGTATTTTGGTATGGGTAGTGGTTGCAATACCCCTTTTGAAAATTTTATCCCTACCACCATTTTTGGACACACTGGGAACCTTGTAGTGTTGCTAAAAATATCCATCTTCAGGTTATCCCACCAATAATGATCATGAAGGTCCTTACACATTTTACAACTTCCAAAATGTACAGAGAATTAGATCTATGATATTCATCCATTACCTCCTTCATTATTTTATGAAGTTATGAAACACTTAGGCTTCTATAAAATTGTAATAAATCCTCTTTTCCATTATTAAACTAATAAATAAACCGATTTTTCAAATCATCTATCTTCTTCTATGAAAAATGACATTCTCTTTTATATTTATTCATCATCTCTAGTATTGATGGTTTTTATATCATTTGGGATATGGTTTGAAATTCCCCTCCACATATGATTCACATGTACAATCTTACATTGTTCTTTATCATTGTATATCCTTAGATTCCCATAACTTCCTACTCAACAGGGTATTTCCAACATAATTCATCAATGAGGCTATTTCTCTTATAGGGTTACAATGAATTGAACAACCGTAGTATTTAAAAAGATCCCAATATCTCCTCTGTCTAATGTTCAATTCCTTTTAAATTAATATATACATCAAAATATGGTGGTTTTTATATATATAAAATTTCTCTACATAAATATAGTGCCTCCAAATATTATGAGAAAAATCAACCAAAACTAGATCAATGTCATGAATATGATATTTTTTCTCATGGCGCATCATCTCATGAGAAGCATAAGAAAACACATTTTCATTTTCCATGAGGATGCACACAATCCCTTTGATAGATACATCACTAAAAATAAAGAATATTTCTCTGATATAGAGTTGAGTTAACATAGGTATATTAACTAGTATCTTATTCAGATCTTAGAAACTTTCTTCACCCTCAATTGTCTTGATGCACAAGGCTGCATTTCGAGTTAAAATGGTTAGTGGATTAGAAGTCATGAATTGTTTTTAAAAAACAACTTATATTGTAATACTTAAACGAGGATATTAATAATATCTATCAATGTTCTAGGATGATTCCACTCATCTAAAATATTTTTCATGGAAGGTTCAAGTGAGAGTCCTTCATTGGTCACAAGGTTCGCCAAGAATTTAATTTATTATAACAAAAATTCAAATTTTCATCGTATTCCAAATAGCCTCTCCATCATCAGATTTTTTAATATACCCTTAGATGATCCCCGTGCTCCAAAATAATTTTTGAATATATCATAATATCATCTATAAAAGAAACCAAAAAGATATGGAGGTTTTACTTATAGAATCTATCCATAAAATCCCTTAACATATCAGGATAATTAATCAAGATAAATGGAATAAATAACTTATAATAGATTTATCTTGATCAGAAGTTAGTCTTTGGAATATATTCTTTATTCACCTCCAATTGCAGATATCATGGTTGAAGATAAACCTTGGAGAATAATTAATCCCCAGAGAGTTATTGTAACACCATGCAATTTAATGAAAAATATTTATTTAATTTCATTAATGTCTTGTGTTGTATGCTACACCAAGATTACCTTGCGCTATACGCAACACCGTATTAGGTTGCAGTATACGCAACACCATTCTTGGATCGTGTTACACACAATTTTGATAATAGTAATTCTACGCAACATTGAGTATATATATATATATATATATTCAATGTATAAATGAAATATTATTGGATTCTTTGATACAAAAAAACTAAGGATTCTTGCACAACACGCAACCCTGGATTGGTTTGTATTACACGCAATCGCGACCTTCCTCGATAGCGTGTGTTGTACGCAATACCGAGTATTACTAAACAACGATATATTATTATAATATTATTATGAACTAGCTGTTATGAATAGTATTAAGTAATTTTTGAAGTTTATAACATTATTATTCATATTACAAATTTTCTAAAACATGGTATAAGAACAAAATAATTTTTTCGGGTAAAATAAGTATTTTTCAAAAAATGTAGATTTGCCGCCTTTTGATGGTGCACCCACTTTAAATCTAGTTTTTGACATTTTTATAAGTTCAATTTGACAAAATAAATTTCTTCTTTGTAATCAAGAAATAAATATTTACTTTTCATAAATTTTTCATATTATTCTGGTAACTTTCATATTTTGATTAATAGTAAAAACATGCTATATTTTAATTAAAAACAACTTTTTTCATCGCAATAATTTATATGGTTAAATTATAATATTTAATGCTTTTAAAGTGTAAATAGAATATTTTTTTACCATTTAATATAATTTATGTAATTATCATTGATTTTATATTGAATTCGTAGCTTAAATCAATTCAATCTTTTGCAATGTTTTAAACAAAAACCCGTTTTCATTCGACAACGAGATTAATTTTAATTTAATTTATGAAACTTATTTGTTTTGAATTTTAAAAAATGGATTCCATATTTGGATTCAGTGGGTCCAAATTATGTTAATAAGCTACTTTTTATTTTTGGGAATTATGAATAGTAACTACGGTAAATTTTATTTACCATAGTTAAAGGTAAATCGGGTAATTAATGGTGAATATAATATTATAAAATTAAACTAAAACATGACAAAATTCTATTGGATGACTAAAAGTCGACCATATCACCTAAGGGTCGGATTAGATTCATTTTATGGACTTTTGACTATGAAAATAATTTAATTATTATTAAAACCAAAGAAAGTGACAACAGTTCACTCTCTTAAATCTTATAACTATAATAATTTTAATTTAGTGATAAACATCATAAAAATTCTAACATGAATAGTCTACAGAAATTAAATTACATTATCTACATCATGATAATTTATTTAGAATTTTTAGGGATTAAATAATTTTCATTAGTGGGGATACATTAACGATGTAGAAATTATTTATTAAGTGAAAAATCAGTAATATAGTTTTTATTGAAATACTAATACCCATTAAAAGGCCCCTAACCTGACCAAAAATTATTGGTAGTATATATATACCATATTAATCCAAAGAACTAATATATAACCATTTGGAGTCTTATAAAAGTGATTATGACACTTATATTATTTTATTTTAAATGATGCCAAAGTTGTCACCTTCATAATTTAATAAATATAATAATTTAAATATTGTTATTTTAAGATGATAAATTCAAGTAAAAGTATTATTGTGAAAGTTAATAGATTTATCTTAATCATAGGATTTATTTTTTAATTTTTATGCAAAAATAGGTATATTAAATAATTATAAAAAATGTTGTAGTAATTATTTTATTAAGAGATAAACCAAATAAATGGTTTTAAAAATAATAAAATAAATATTATATTAACTATTTAACGTTCTCCACTAATTTTATAGATACATATGGACTTTTATGAATCTGTTAAAGCTTTTAGTTAGAACATATCTTCTGTATATAGTTTATTTAAATTCATATATATGAATAGTGTCAAAATTGACACTATTGTTATTTTATAAAAATAACATATTATACAGTTGTTTAAAAATCACAAAAATATTTAAAAATTATAAATTAAAATTTATATGGTATATAATGTTATAAAGTATCCAATTATAGACAGTTCACAACAAATAAGTAATTATTTGTTATAATTTAAAATTTAGAATGTTATTACCACAAATAAAATTAAATTGATTAAGTAAGGATAAATCAAGTTGATAATGTTTAAAATAATTTTCTAACATGTCTAAATTTTTTTTTTGATGAGATTACAACCCTATCGCATATTATATTCAAATATGAGTCATTTTTGGAGGTTTTTAAATGGGGTTAGATTTATTATAAATTAATATTTTAAATATTTCCAAAGGTTCCCCTCTCCTCCCTTATAAATGGAACCTCCTCCCTCTCTTCCTCACACCAATTTGAGCCTTTAAGCTCGGAAAAACCCTGACCATTTCCCTTATCAACTTCCCTAGAAACATAATAGAGGTCCTGGTCTTCTTCAAAGACCAATTTTAGTACCCTAAGAGGAGGATTCAAAGAGGCGTGTCAAAGAAGAGGTAATATACGTTACCGATTCTTTCAATTTTCTTTTTTCTTAAACTTCATCTTATTTATTTGTTTAATTATGAAGTAATAAGATCAGTATCACTCATATACTGATATGTTATTAAAAGTATGAAACAACCATATTTCACCATCTATCCATCCTATGGAAAATGAAATCATTGTGCGTGCGTATGTACGGAATATCATCTACACGCCGTGGTGTAATCTATTTTCCACCACCACCATACTTGGATGGGTATAATGGTGAAATTAATGAATATATATGATTATTGTAAAATTATATTGATTCTGTAATATTATACATACACTTTAATACAATTCGACGATAATGGGAATGATATCATCGCTCGTGCGTACGTACGGAATACCGTCTCCACAACGCGATGCGATTCACTCTCCATGATAACCATTCAAGGATGATTATAAAGTATATATATAATAAGTAATAATAAAATATATTACATAATAATACTACTGGATTTATTTATATATATATTTATGTCATCTACTTAATTCCATTCAATTAAATAAGGAAACGAAAACAGCGTTCATGCGTACGTACGGCCTACCGTCTCCATGAATGGAGTATTTATTTCCATTTATCAATCTATTATATATATGTATATAATGAATATATATTATATATAAATCATGTATTATATTCTGAAATTAAGTAATCATGATCTATGTAATCATATGAATAATTACAAGTCAAAACATGGATGACAAATGAAACGATTTTACCCAAAACACACTTTAACATGGAATTTACAAAAGAACGAGTAATATAAAGTCATAAGTGAACCATATATGATATAATAACAATGAATATGATTTTTTAATAAGTCAATGACATTATTTAAAACATTATACAGGATGTTTGGATACGTATGAAGCATATCTTACCTAAGGTAAGGGATAATTTTGCAAATCTCATTTTTATCCTTGATTTCTTATTCGTAAGTATTTACTGGGGTTGTTTATATCATCCATGTACATGTTTTATAAAAGAGTTTTCATGTATGTTTAAATTTATTTTTACACATTTTTGACTTTTACTGCATGGTATGTAAGGAATCTTTCTTTTGTATATGTTACGAGGTACTTTTTTGACTTTTCCGGCAAAAGTACGAGAAGAATGTTTTTTAATCTTATACATCATGAAAGGATTTTTACGGTTTTATAAATCCTTATTTTCATAAAGAATTATCCAAAATATTTCATGACTATTTTCAAAAAATCCTTTTCATTTAAAATTGTATCACATTTTGTGAAAAGAAAATGATTTTAAATAAGAAAGGATATTTTCCTCAAGAATTCATTTCAAGTGTTTTATCAAAACCATTTTTCATCTAAGATGACATTATTTCATATGTGTATGCTTAAAGTACCATGTCTCTGTGATTTAAATGGTTTAACTTTTCTTATTATGATATTATATCTATTTCTTTTATATGGATTATGATATGATGGGATTATTTTTATGAAACCAATTTTACTCGTTGGGTTATTATGAATGTTGTATGATTATTTTTTTGCACAAGTAAGAATGATTTCATTATGAGATGGGTGGGAACTATATCTCCCTCCAATGCATTGGGTATAGATTTATATCTCATGCAATAGACATGGCTGGAATGGCAAGTTAAACCAGTTCAGTAATAAAGGAATAGAACGAGGAGTGAACTCGATTCAGAAAGGGACTTTGTCCACTAAGATAGTCTTGGAAGCAATTCCTTGGCTACTATGGAAAACATATCATGTGCCTAATAGTTTCCACAATTACATGTTTTATTACCATTCTATTTAATCATTCATAATGTTTCTTTATTATCTATTCCTTATATACTTCCATGTTTTATGTCATTGCTCAAGCTTTTGATGTTTAACCATTATGTTCATGTTTTTAAGTTCAATTCTATATGGTATGTTTTATTTTATCCATGCTTACCCTTACTGAGAATTGGAGCTCACCCTTATGATGTTTTCTTTTCCCCAGGATATAAAGAATGGTTTTAGTTATGAAAAAAAGGGGGAATATATTTATGGGAGATGTTGAAGATCTTTCATCACGATTAGAAGATTACGTTCCATGTTTCCAAAGACACTAAACTATTACGGTCTTTGTGTGTCTGTTTTTTTTATGTATTAAGTATTCCGCAAAAGCAATGTAATGTCCATGTACGTCAAGCTTTAGGTCTCTACATTTGGTATCAGAGTAAAGGTTTATTCAACCTTTGGAAACTAGGATGCAAAAATGTTAGTGAGATCTCTAGAGATATTTCCAAGGTATGTCTAGAGATGTCCCTAAGGATAAGTATAGGTATAAGATATAGTCCTAGAACTATGGTAACAATCATAGAATTTAACCTAAGATGTTAGATATTGAGGGAACTCCCCCTTTACTATGTTGTTTTCCCTACAATGATTTTTTCCTCTCACATAATTCTTTTTATGATTGAGTCAATGGAGGGAACCAGAAGGAATTCGGTTAACATTGAATCCAATGGAAAAATTGGTGACTATGAGTAATGAAATGGTGTAATGCCTAGAGAGAAAGATATTATGATTATGCTGAATCATTCATCGCGATATATGATTAACAAGGTGAAATTTATTGGTATTCCTAAGTCATCAAATAAAAGGAAGATGGAATTTTATGCATGTTCGCATAATGAGGAGCATAATGAAATAAAGATTGAGATTTCTAAAGAAGGGAAGAAGATCCTTGAGGAATACCTCAAATGGAGGGACATATATTATCTGCGTGGAGGAAAGGGGCATAGAGTGATAGACTGTTATGGAGTTCAATGTATTATCTATGGAGAACATGGGCATTCCCCAACTCAATTCCCTGACCTAAGAGTTTACATCAAAATCAAGGACGGACTTATTCCATGACAATCATTGAAGAGGATGGTTTGAAGTGTTTATGTATTGGAATTCAAAAATAATGTTGTTGAGGTACTTTTATGGTATATTAGAATACCTATATATTGGTCCATTGTGGTTTTCCATAGGAATATGGAATCGGTAACCATGTAAAGTGATTGAGATATTTTTGGAAAGAAGATAATATGCGCATAATAAAGGGATAAGTAGAAAATAAAATGTGTGACAATATTCATGAGCTCATGATTGATATAAGGACTAAGTGATATCATGGTTTGAATATATAAAATTTTAAGGATTTTTTGTATGTGGAATGAGTTAACTTTTAACTGCATTCATGTTTTCACTAAGGTTCAATGGATATTCATTCTTCAAGAGAATACATGATTAAGGTATTCACATGTTTGTAATTTGACCAAAAAGATATATCTTATGATATATGGGCGATAAATGATGGCATTCACCTGATTGTTTTGTGACATTTCAAGTAATAATTTTCTTTATACTATGATCTTGGACCAATGTATTTTAGATAAGCCTAAAGATTGGAATGGATTATTTTGGACACAAGTTTGTATTGTTTAAGGATATAAATTTTTTTGATGGGATGTTATAGTAATGTAATTTTAGAAAAAGGACAACCTGTAGGACGAGCGAGAACCCGTCGTGTCGGACAAGGTTGTGGGAATCGAACCCACAACCGATGTGCGACTGGCCATTATCGCATACCACTGGCCTACAGGAAGTTCCTAGTTAGTAGAAACTAGTTTTATTTTATAAATCGGTGTGATATATGAATTATATGTTCATTTTTTGAATCATATATGACTAACCTCACCATATATGAACTTATGTATATTTGATAACTTTTTCTATCCGTTTGTTTGAAATAGATGGAATGAACCATCATTCTAACACATGATATGTTAACACTCCATGAATAACAAATTCAACTTCATTTCTTTAAGATAAGAAGTGGAAATTGTTCAAAGTACGAAAAACAGTGAGATTATACCAAAATCAAGAAAGTTTTTCCTCTAATTCAAAATTTTCAACTTTAGGGAAATGATATTGAAAACCAAAAATGTTTTCCTAGTGCTCAAATATTCGATGAATCAGATGATACCTTAGATCATCACAAATATATGGCTTTGTGACTGTTGGCTTTATCATAGCCATGTCCTCTACCACTCTCCATCAGAACATGATGATTAGATTTCTTCTCCATATCAATATTTTCACCTATGTTCTCCTATGTGGAATCCCAAATGATTTGTTAATTTGGGTAACTGTTACCTTTCATAGTTTTGTTTTTAATGTTATGTTTTGTTGTTTCTTTTTACAATGTGGGTTTCTATTAAAGAAACATTCAACTAGAATACCATTTATAACCCCGACGAATTTCGAGGGTGAAATTCATTTTAAGGGGGGTAGAATGTAACACCATGAGATTTTATGAAAAATATTCATTTAATTTCATTAATGTGTTGTGTTTTATGCTACACCAAGATTACCTTGCGTTATACGCAACACCATATTATCTTGTAGTATACACAACACCATTCTTGGATCGTGTTACACACAATTTTGATAATAGTTATTCAACGCAACATTGAGTATATATATATATATATTAAATGTACAAATGAAATATGATTGGATTATATGATACAAATCAACTAATGATTCTTGCAAAACACGCAACCCTGGCTTGGCTTGCATTAAACGCAATCACGACCTTCCTCGATAGCGTGTGTTGTACGCAATACCGGGTTTTACTAAACAACGATATATTATTATAATATTATTATGAACTTGCTGTTATGAATAGTATTAACTAAATTTTGAATTTTATAACATTATTATTCATCTTACACATTTTCTAAAACCTGGTATAAGAACAAAATAAAATTTTTGGGTAAAATAAGTATTTTTTAGAAAATGTAGTTTTGCTGCCTTTTGATGGCGCACCCACATTAAATCTAGTTTTTGACATTTTTATAAGTTCAATATGACAAAATAAAATTCTTATATGGAATCAAGATATAAAAATTTACTTTGGATCAAATTTTCATATTATTCTGGTAACATTCATATTTTGATGAATAGTAAAAACACGCTATATTTTAATTAAAAACAACTTTTTTCATCACAACATTTTGTATGGTTAAATTATAATATTTAATGTTTTTAAAGTATAAATAGAATATATTTTTACTATTTAATATAATTTATGTAATTATCAGTGATTTTACATTGAATTCGTAGGTTAAATCAATTAAATCTTTTGCAATGTTTTAAACAAAAACCCGTTTTCATTTGACAATGAGATTAATTTTAATTTAATTTATACAACTTATTTGTTTTGAATTTGAAAAAATGTATTCCATATTAGAAATCAGTGGGCCCAAATTATGTTAATAGGCTACTTTTTTTTTGGAAATTATGAATAATAACTACGGTAAATTTTATTTACCATAGTTAAAGGTAAATCGGTTAATTATGGGTGAATATAATATTATAAAATTACCCTAACACATGCCAAAATTCTATTGGATGACTAAAGGTCGACCCATATCACCTAAGGGTCATATTAGATTCAATTTATGGACTTTTGACTATGAAAATATTTTAATTATTATTAATACCAAAGAAAGTGACAACATGTCACTCTCTTAAATCTTATAAGTATAATGATTTTAATTTAGTGATAAAAATCATTAAACTTTGAACATGAATAGTCTACAGAAATCTAATAAATGTATCTACATCGTGATAATTTATTTAAGATTTTTAGGGATTAAATAATTGTCATTAATGGTGATACATTAATGATGCAGAAATTATTTATTAAGTAAAAAATCAGTAATATAGTTTTTATTGAAATACTTATACCCATTAAAAGGCCCACAAACCTGACAAAAACGTATTAGTAGTATATATCTATACCATAATAATCAAATGAGCTAATATATAACCGTTTGGATACTTATAAAAGTGATTATGACACTTATATTATTTTATTTTAAATGATGCCAAAGTTGTCACCTTCATAATTTAATAAATATAACAATTTAAATATTTTGATTTTAAGCTGATAAATTCTATTAAAAGTTCTATTGTGAAAGGTAATAGATTTATCTTCATCATAGTATTTTATTTTTAATTTTTATGTAAAAAAAGTATATTAAATAATTATACAAAAATGTTGTAGTAATTATTTTATTAAGAGATAAACCAAATAAATGGTTTTAAAAGTAATAAAATAATTATTATATGAACCATTTAATGTGATCCACTAATTTTATAGATACATATATTATTTTATTAATCTATTTAAGATTTTAGTTCGAACATATCTTCTATATATATTTTATTT
Organism: Viscum album; assembly: GCA_963277665.1. Classification (NCBI taxonomy): domain Eukaryota; kingdom Viridiplantae; phylum Streptophyta; class Magnoliopsida; order Santalales; family Viscaceae; genus Viscum; species Viscum album. Next base: position 2,138,412,457 of record OY728163.1, on the reverse strand, counting down.
AAATTCATATAAATGAATAGTTTTAAAATTGACAATATTGTTATTTTATAAAAATAACATATTATAAAATTTTTTAAAAATCCCAAAAATATTTAAAAATTAATAGTTTAAATTTATATTGTCTAAAATGTTATATAGTGTCCAATTATTGACAATTCACAACAAATAAGTAATTATTTGTTATAATTTTAAATTTATAATGTTATTAACACAAATAAAATTAAATTGATTATGTAAGGATAAATCAAGTTGATAATGTTTAAAATAATTTTCTAACATGTCTAAATTTTTTTGGTTGATGAAATTACAACCATATCTCATATTAGATTCGAATATGAGTCATTTTTGGAGGTTTTTAAGTGGGGTTAGATTTATTATAAATTAAATTTTTAATATTTTCCAAAAGTGCCCCTCTCCTCCCTTATAAAAGGAACCTCCTCCCTCTCTTCCTCACACCAATTTGAGACTTTAAGCTCGGCCAAACCCTGACCATTTCCCTTCTCAACTTCCCTAGAAACATACTAGAGGTCATGGTATTCTTCAAAGATCAAGTTTAGTACCCTATGTGGAGGATTCAATGAGGCGTGTCAAAGAAGAGGTAATATCCGTTACCGATTCTTTTCCATTTTCTTTCTTCTTCAACTTCTTCTTCTTTAGTTTTTTAATTATGAAGTAATAACATCAGTATCACTCATATACGGATATGTTATTAAAATTATGAAACATCCATATTTCACCATCTATCCATCCTATGGAAAATGAAATCATCACGCGTGCGTACGCACAGAATACCGTCTCCACGCCGTGGTGTAATCTATTTTCCACCACCACCTTACTTGGATGGGTATAATGGTGAAAGTAATTAATATATATGATTATTGTAAAGTTATATTTATTCTGTAATATTATACATACACTTTAATACAATTCGACAATCATGGGAATGATATCATCGCTCGTATGTACGTACGGAATACCGTCTCCACGACGCGATGAGATTCACTCTCCATGATTACCATTCAAGAATGATTATAAAGTATATATATAATATGTAATCATAAAATATATGACATAATAATACTACTGTATTTATGTATATATATATTTATGGCATGTACTTAATTCCATTAAATTCAATAAGGAAACGAAAACAGTGTTCATGCGTATGTACGACCTACCATCTCCATGAACGGTGTATTTTTTTCTATTTATAAATATATTATATATATGTTTATTATGAATATATATTATATATAAATCATGTTTTATATTCTGGAATTAAGTAATCATGATCTATGTAATCATATGAATAATTACAAGTCAAATCACGAACGACAAATGAAACGATTTTACCCAAAACACTCTTTAACATGGAAATTACAAAAGAACATGTAATATAATGTCATAAGTGAACCATATATGATATAATAACAATGAATATGATTCAGTAATAAGTCAATGGCATTATTTAAATCATTATATAGGATGTTTGGATACATACGAAGCATATCGGACCTAAGGTAAGAGATAATTTTGCAAATCTCATTTTTATCTGGGATTTCTTATTCGTATGTATTTACTAGGGTTATTTATATCATCCATGTCCATGTTTTATAAAAGATTTTCATGTATGTTTGAATTCCTTTTTAACCATTTATGACTTTTACTACATGGTATGTAAGGAATATTTCTTTCGTATACATTACGAGGTACTTTTTTGACTTTTCCGGCAAAAGTACGAGAAGAATGTTTTTTTTAACTTATACGGCATGAAAGGATTTTTACGGTTTTATAAATCCTTATTTTCAGGAAGCTTTATCAAAAATGATTAATTAATATTTTCAAAAAATCATTTTCTTTTAAAATTTTATCACATTTTATGAAATGAAAATGATTTTGAATAAGAAAGGATATTTTACTCAAGAATTCATTTCATGTGTTTTATCAAAACCATTTTTCATCTAATATGACATTATTTCATATGTGTATGATTAAAGTACCATGTCTCTATGATTTACATGGTTTCACTTTTCTTATTATGATATGATATCCATTTCTTTTATATGGATTATGTGATGATGGGATTATGTTTATGAAACCCATTTTACTCGTTGGTTTATTATTGATGATGTATGTTTATTTTGTGCCACAAGTAAGAATGATTTCATTATGAGATGGGTGGGACCTATATCTCCCTCTAATGAATTGTGTAAAGATTTATATCTCACGAGACATACATGGATGGAATGAAATGTTAAACCTGTTCAGTAATACAGGACCGGAACGAGGAGTGAACTCGATTCAAAAAGGGACTTTTTCCACTAAGATGGTCTTGGAAGCAATGCCTTGGCTACTATGTAAATCATATCATGTGGTTAATGGTTACCACAATTACATGTTTTATTCCCATGATATTTTATCATTCTTAATGTTTCTTTACTATCTATTCCTTACGTACTTCCATGTTTTATGTCATTGCTCAATCTTTTGATGTTTAAACATTATGTTCATGTTTTTATGATCAAATGTATATGGTATGTTTTATTTTATCCATGCTTACCCTTACTGAGCATTTGAGCTCACCCTTTTTATGTTTTCTTTTCCCCAGGATATAAAAAAAGGATTTAGGTAAGAAAAAAGGGTAAGATCTTTATGGGAGATGTTTAAGATCTTTCACCACGATTAGAAGATTACGTTCCAAGTTTCCAAAGACACTAAACTATTACGGACCTTGTGTGTCTGTTTTTGTTATGTATTATGTATTCCGAAAAAGTAATGTAATGTCCATGTACGTCAAGATTCGGGTCTCTACAGTTATTCAAATAAATCTTCAATCCTTTTAAGAGGATACTTGTTCTTCCTTATGATCCTATTTGGCTCTCTAAAATCAACATATATCAACATTGATTTATCTTTCTTCTTTATGAAGAGAATAAGTGTTCTCCAAGGTGAAAACCTTCTTTGGATAATCACCTTCTTGAAAATATATTTTATTTGAATAATTAATTCCTACATCTACCAATTTTCCATTATATATGTGGTCTTGGACATCATCTTGGATCAATACATGAGTTTAATAAAGTACTCTACCTCTCTTTCTAGGGGGAGGTCGATGTAACTCAGCCTATAATATGTCAATGTATTCCTGAATGATGTGGAACTTTTATATTCATATACTTTCATTTTATTATAAATTTTCCCCAATCATATATATAAATAAGTATTTATTAGGTTCTTATAGACAATGATCAGGTCTATATATCATTCCTCTGAAAACAATTGTCGGTTCTACATTCATGACTATGAAGATTTCTTTTATTATTTGGTTGATTGTAGAATTATAAATTAAGATCTATTCCTTCCGTAGTATATTTTTAAATTATATAATGGGAATGTCTACAATATTTGTGATGTAATTATGATCACCAATGTACATATTAATGTTTCTACACACTAACGATTCTTGAATAATCTAACTAGGAGTCTTGAATAATAACACAATATTTAGTAATTCAGGGATTGATTATATATTATTTGAAAACATGGAATTAAAAAAGGAATTCATAGAAATAGATAAAAAAAATAGTATATTCTATATTTTAGTGAATAATGAATGTTTGTGCTTCCACATCATTTGGATTTTCTAATTCTACAATCATGGATGAAAAATCCAAAAAAATAACCCTTGGCCTTTTATGAGGATTACAGTGATTAACCTCTATTAACATTAGATTTGGACAGTGAATGGAATATTACCTAACATGTATGAACGTGAAGAATTAAACATAAAGTTGGGCGTAAATCATATTCCATTTTTTTGTTAGTGTGGATATGATTATACTTCACCTCACAACAATTATTCTAAGAAATATGGTCATATTTTATGCACTCTTAACATTTCCTAATACCAAGAAAGGAGTTCCTCAAATTCTTCTTCAAATAGTTGTTTTATGTGGAATGTTTCACTTACAGTCCTCATACATTTTGATCAATTTTATTACTTATGGTTGAATCCATTGATCTATTCTTTTCAATAAATCTATGAGACCATTGTGTCTCTTCAAACTATTGTTCAACCTTTTTATCACTTCATACTATCTCCTCATAGATTTCATAGTGTTTACTATATTGATTATTATTTATATGAGGTCATAGTCCCAAAAATAATATATCAACCACTCTATTAAGATCAATGTAAAACCTGGTGGTTTGACGTGAATGTCTCATAAATGTATTCTCATATATTCCCATAGTATATTTCTCCATCTACATCAGCTCAAGTGATTCCTTCTCCATTTTTGACTGCATTTATTGTAGAAATGTTTTTTGAAAAAAATATTCCTCTAAACTCTTACCGATAAAATGAATCAACATCTCTTATTGGATTTGAGTTTTCAAAAAATTCCCCCCACCGATTAGCTTCCCCCATTAAGCGGTGCACAACCAACATGACATTATCTTATTCTAAATGATAGAGTAAAAAAATATCTTTTCTATAGAGATTATCCATTGAATAACCTTCTATTAATCATTATATCCATATATGTAATGTTATCATTGATGCATAAAGGTCTTAGTGGATTATTTATCCATTGAGGTTAAATCCGATGTCTCATCTTGATTCGTGTTTTCTCTCATAACTCGAGTTTGTTGACACATCATACTTGACATATTTACCATTACGACTTCCATTAGAGGGAAGACAACGTATAGTCCAATATGGTCACCATTTATGCATTTTCAAATATTTCCCACCATTTTATAAAAGAATAAATCATTAGTGAAAAAATTGTTTATTTCAGAAATATTATTAGTCTAAAAGAATGTTATTTAAAAAAAAACATTCTTTAATATGATATTCTTTTACAAAATTTATTATTTCTATAAATCCTTCATAATGGTTCATACGAAGCATGTGATTAACCAAACGTATCAACTGAGACAGTTAGAGTACGATTGTAGAAAATGTCATGTTTTAATTCAAACATTCCCAATCGTGTCTAGTTTAATTGGTTGTTTTTGGGTTTTACCCCTTGACACATTTGTTTTAGAGCCACATCCACCTTTTTGTATCCAAAAGTGATTTATTTTCTCGAAAACCACTTAATTTGTACATTACCAATATACTAGAATGTTTTATAATATTTAATACTTTATAAAGGGATCTTACTAATACTTCAATATCCAAATTTCAACAAATGACTAAACCATCCTTTAATACAAATAATGGCATCCTGCCATTTTATTACATAACATTTCATTACATGGAACAATCATAGAATATTTTTATGTTTAGTTTATTTGAAATAAGGAGAATAATCAATGAAGAGACATAAATGAATTCAAAAACAATTTAATAATTCAACATATGTTCATCCTAAGTATATATACAACATCCCATAACTTGGGGATTCACATAAAAGAAACAGGTAATCATAAGTCCCAGTAAGGGAACGTAATTGAAATATATTAAATACTATCATGAGGAAAAATAGTAAGAACTTGAGTAATATCATTAAGTTATGTTAATGAGAACATTGTGTATAATATAATAATAGTATAATCAATAATAACAAGTAAATGTGTCTACAATATTTTATTTAGATGTTAAAAATCATATCACTCTGGCTAATAACTACTTTTTTTAAGAATTACTATGTTTATTCATCAAGGTGTTATATAACATGTCATCTCTAGAAAATAAATTTTTTACCCAATTCATTGGTGTGATATCAAGGAACACCCTTCATATTTCATAATTTCATTTGATCCAAATTGATCATAATAAATCATTCTATAAAAACCATTGGATAGTTAAATTAATGGGTTTATTATTATAAATCATTTTGTTTCAAAAGTGCATTAAAAACAAGATCACTATGTCATTTTTAACCCGAATATTTAAATTGGTGTTATATATATTTCAATCGAAGAATGATATATATAATTTTTACATATATGTGAATTTTCCTATAAAAGATATAGTTGTGGGTATTTAAATATTGTAAATAAAAATAAATTTCTTTATGATAAGAGATAAATATTTAGAAGTAAATTTGGCAGTATAAGAAGTATAAAATGTAATTTTAGAAAAGGGTAAAGAGATAATTGATATGGGTCACCCATCAGTAAAATATATTTTGATAGTTATGTTTGAAATAAAAAAAGATATAATAGATAGTTAACCAATAATTTTGAATCAATATATACAAAGAGGATCTTAAAATGAAGTGAAAACATGTATAATTACCTTCCCTAGAAATGTACCTCCTAAACCCTGAGGATCGGGACCTTAAGAGATTGAGGACACCTTGGGATGACTACATTGGGGAAAAAGAACATATATTCATTGAGAAAGAATTTTAAGAATAATAAAAACGGGAAATTGATGGGCATTTATAGCAAAAGTTTGGGGTGTTTATTAATTTCTACATTTGGGCCTTAGACACAGAGGTAGTGGTAAATTCAAAACCTTGTGTTTTCCTATTGTATTTTACAATTAAATTGGACATGTGGGACACCATTTATAATATTTTTATCGACAAGAATCATCTATAATTTTATATTACTTATTTCTATAAGAAAAATTGATGATTAGACAAGATACTATTTTTAATGTTAATGTTTACATTTTAGAATATGGAGACTCAATTATAGATATAGAAATTGATATAAATCTAGGAAAATACTTTATATTAACTAAATTAAAAAAATTAAGTCTTTTATTGGGGTTAATTATTAAATAAATCATTCTGAAATAATTATGAAGTCAATAAACGTACTAAAAAACTCAAACGATATTTTTACTATTCCGGAAAAGATAATGTATTTTAAAAAATTCTTATAAGTTATCTATGACTGAATATTTAGATTTTTATTTAAAAATTGATAATTATTTTAACATAATAATACTATAAATATGATAATTATAAATCCTAAATATAAATATAATTTTTTAATTAAAAAAATTGATGGAAAATACAAATTAAAATTTCCTACACATGAAAAAATTATATTTTATCATTTAAATTTAAAACAGATTGATTATACAAAAAATTTTCATTTAAAAAAAATTATTTTTTATAAATTATATTATTATAAAAAAAATTTATATCTCTATGAATGTACAATTTTTATTTGAAAATTAAATGTATAAAATTCCATATCAATTTTATTAAGAAAAACCATTCTTATAAAAGAATTGATTGAATAAAAATTTCATTTAATCAAATGAATTGAACACTAAGGTAAGTACATGTAATCCATTATTATATCTACATAAATCCTAATATTAAAGTTTTTGATGGTTGTAGTTTTGTGGGGTGTGTCTACTAACATTGACAGAGAGGTATTATATGCTAACTTGAAATAATACAATATAAGATTTTATTCCTTCTCTCTTTGTTGAAACACATACTACTATTGGTCAAGGTGGAACTCCAATGATGATTCCTCTAAACAAACACTTTGAAAAATGTGATTTAACCAACATGACTCTACTTATTAGGACTAAAAAACTCAATTTTCTCCATCAATTATCCTCTTTCAAATTTTAATTATATACAATAATTAGAATGTTAATTTTTTAATCAGGATTGTAGGTACCAATAGTCATATTGACCAATGGACATAATTTATTGATGACCATATAACGGTAGAACCTAGCGGGTCACATTTCCCTTAATATTTACATCATTATTAAAGAGATATGGTATTGTTTTGTACAATATAATATAATCCACATTTTCATAGGAAAAAATATTATAAAAATGATTTGGTTTGTTACATCAAAAAAATCTTTAGATTTTTTTATAATTTTTAGAAAACAATTATCTTCCATGCAATAGTGAAAATACTGATTTATATTGAAATTTATATTTTATATTAATGTATTAACTAGTTCAAATGATGTTCTGTTTTAGTTTTAATTTTTTATTAGTTAAATCTTATTTATAATAATCCACATATTATTTTTGAAATGGATTATATAGTTGAATTTATTATAAAAATATTTTATATTAAAAAGGGAATTTCAAAAAAACTGGTTTGGTTGAATTTTGTGGGTTTAATTTCAAATTAATATTTTCATATTATTTTTATTCAATATTTAATTTTTTTAATATTTATAAAATGCGGTTCTAATATTTTTAAATAGTCATATTTTGTTTTTGGAAAATATAGATTTTCAACTTAGTAATTTTTATTACAATGCTAAATGAAAAAATCAGTAAGTTAAAGGTAAAAATAAAATTATAAGGATGAGAAAATGACCATAAAACTGTATCCAATTCAATTTTATGTGAATTTTCTTTCTATATTAATTCAATTTTTTATTATATTTTGAAACTATTCCAATGGGATATGATTTTAACATCTGAATTATTTCATTTAATAAAATGTCAATGATGTCACACTCTTATTTTTAATTATTTTTATATTTTAAAAATGTAGTTATATAGCGGATATGTTAAAATATAAATATTTTTTGGAAATATAAAACATTTATCTTTTTCATTGTAATTTATTTTAAATTTTTATGAAAGAAATATATAAATTATGATCATTCACAACACTAATGAGGTAATTATTCAATTATTGGAAAAATCTAATAAATTATGTTAAATATATTAAAATAAATTTTATTAGGGATAAATAATTTTATAAAAATAATTATATATGAGCATTTAATTTTATATGTATAATAAAATATTTTGATTGAATTATAATTTTTATATTGATATTATTTAATCAATGTAATGAATTGGTCTAAAAATTACATTATGAATAATTTCTTTTAAATAATACATTTTTAAATGATTCAAAATACTAAAAAATTTAATTTTTAGAAAAGTGATTGGAATATGGTTTAAAATATCGATTATGTTTTATTTATTAATTATTTATAATTTTATAGTAAAAATATATTCCATCAAAGTGTAGAAGTGCATTGTTTACATTGTAAGACTTAAAAAGGATAAATAAGTGTAAAAAATAAAATATAAGAGAATAAATATAATAAAATAATATATTATTGTTATTATATGGGATTTTTAGACCCATAGTCATCTTATATTATAAATAACATATTCTAGATCCATTTGGAATTGTAAATTATTTTATATTAATTTAATTTTTTAGACATGCCGAGAGTGTCCCTCCACAATATTATAAAAGGGAACCTATTCATCTCATTTCATCACACATTAAAACTAGTTTGTATTCTTTATTATATAGTAAAATTCATTTCTAGAATACATACCTTCATTTTAGAGGTATTTTTTTGGGCAAAAGAAATTTCACCATGATATTTTTTAATTTTTTTCATTAAATTAATTAATTATTTTAATACATTTAATTCACAAAACACTAAAAATAGTTATTTCATATTTATAAAATAAATATTTTTATCTTTGTTATATATAAAATTACATGTTAATCATGCAGTAAAACCTATATAATTTTTATATTTGACTATATAGAACACGTATTTTAACTTATGTTATGTGCAAGACTCACATTCCTTGAAGGTGTGCGTAACACACTAGACAGAGTTTTACCAAACCAAAAATATTATTCTATAATATATTATGACATAAAAAATATTTTATATTATAGGTTATAAATATTGTTATATAACTTATGATAACCAATGGTTTACATAAATATAAAATTAATTCATTAGATAAAATGAACAAATTGAATATAAACAGAGTTTTTTTTATAGAAAACTATTTTTATGATCACAAATATGGTTTATCCTAATTAATTAAATTAATTAAAATTAGTGATTAATATTAATGTTAAATATATATTTTATAATGAATAATTTTTTTTGTATTCATCTAATAGATTCAATAGGACTAAGATAAGAACAAATCTAATTTTACACATAAACAACATATATTTTTACTAAGGTACTTTTTCCAAAATAAAATTAGAAAAGGTTATATTAAATATATATTTTGGAACTTCTATAAAATTTTGTAATATCCTAGATTCAGGTGTCAACCAGAGGTTCCCCATACCCGGTTAGACACATGACCTAACGCGCATTTCCCCATATTCCAGAGGCATTTAACTAACAATGTGTGCCTTGTGTGTCATAGTGGGGAAACTAGGCCCTCATTGGCACTGTAATACATAGGAAAGAAACATATAATAGTAGTTGAAGCAGTAGTAATTCAATAAAATATTATCAATGGAATACTGAATATAAATAAACAACTGCATCATATACATATATCTATAATGATGCATGTGACAAGTATATAGAAAATCATCCTAACAATCAACAATACTAGAATAAAGTACTAAACCAAAGTAAAATGGAAAAACATGTAAATAACTCCATCAGCATTGCAAGACTCATCTTGGTCCCATTGTCTTTGGATCCACAGTAACCATGTAACTGATGTATAAGTGAGATTTCTTTTATCTATACTTGCAACAATATATTTTTCTTGGGCCAAAAGGCATCACCCAAATAGGGTGCGAAATGCATTCTAGTAGGCCACCATCCAATGATCTGTGCATAACATCCAGTGAATATTTATGGCAGGAAATTATCAAAACAAATCAATAAACAAGGATATACTCCAATGTAAATAGTCATATTGTTTCAATTATATTCATTTACATTTATCAACATAACCAAACAAACAATCACAAGTAACCCTATAGGACGTACTCATTGTCTAACCCCTCTGGTTCAACATAAACAATGACTCTCAAAGGAATCACTCACCCTTAATTCCCTATGTGGTCTCATAACGGTAGACTACAGACACTCTGGGGAAGCACTCAATGTATAATTCTCCTAGTATTCATGTAACATGGAACTATATACACTCTAATGGAGTAATCAGGTCCATCCCCCCTATGGTCTCGGAACAGGAAAAGTATAACAGACACTCTAGGAAGGCCATCAACATCTATTTCCCCAATGGTAAAAAAACACCAGGTTCTCGCTGCCGTGTGTAAGTAAATCATGCAGAAACGATATCCAAAATCCAAATTAAATCATAATACACTACATGGCTAAACAACTACAGTTCATGGCACAAATAATTCGGATAATATCAATCCATCCTAACTACAATAGGAAAGTAAATTAAAGCATCCTCAAAGAAAAAACTAGGCCCAATGGAAAATCTCAGTTCAAACATGGTAAAACACATCCATAGAAAGGTATATAGGCCCTATTCTCATTGAAGATCCCAAACTCAAGCAATAAAGTCATAACAGGCAATAATGGTTGAAATTCACTAAACATGCAATACTCTAGACTAGGGTATGATGGAATTTTTCATATATAACTCAATGAAAACCCATGTAAAGGTACAAACCACCTACCTCGACGTTGTACAATCCTTATACTATAGTTTCGGCACTTGAGTTAGCCATGATAGTTATAGATCTACAAATATTCTAAAAAATTTAAACCAAAGATATCTCCCAAAAGAAGAGAAAACAAGGAACACAGCTCTAGACAAAGGAAGATATCACCTTGGTAATTCCAACGCAATTAGCGACGGTTGATTCAGAGAATGGATGATTGATCAGGGGACTGGTGAAGAATCATGATCTTCGGTCGCACCTGGATGAGGCAACGTTGGAAGACGATCATTCTGTGAATGAGAAATGACCACATTCCGATATAATAGTTAAAAATAAAAATACAGAGTGATTTCCCTAAATATACATGACATATATAATCCTTAACCAGATCCCACCATAAGTGGCCCTGTCATTTCATGACACCATCATGAACATGGTTGTGAAAAAGCCGTACATAGCCAGGACTCAGTGCCAGATTACACGGCATGTACATAGAGGTAGACATCGTGTACTCCTAAAGCTTTACTTCTTCCCTTTTTCCTCAATAAAAACATGAAATCAATATTCATACCTGAAAGAAGATGAGGGTTCTTGCCAACTGGCCCCATTAAATAATTTCATCCCTGAATTTCCTTAACAAGGCGTAGTAGAAGAAGGATCCTCGAAAAGATCTGGCCACTATGATCGTACATCGACCTCCTCATCCCAAATCTCATAATGTTCTTGCTCGTGTGGCAATGGCACCAATACTATAGGAACAAAATGATCACAGAGAAACATCATTCTTTGATCAACAATCTAGATCAGATGCTCTTAGAATGAGGTGTCAACCTCTAAATAAACATCCTCATGTTGAAAAACATGAGACGAGTTTGAAAAGTTTCATCATAGTTGAAAAAGGTGGAAGATTTCGTGAATATCACGCTACCCCTGAGGTTACAACAACTGATAAGCAACTAGTCCAACTCCCTCCAAAACCTCAAATTGACCGACATATCTCGGAGAAGGCCTTCCATGTCATCAAACTCTCATATTTCTCAACCTCTCTGTTACATATACGAAACGATGAACTCTGACCTGAAACACTTTAGGTCGTCTCCGTTAGTCAGTATAAGACATATGTCGTGACTATGTAGTAGACATCTTCTTCTAAATCATATCTATTTTCTCTATGGTCTCCTGGATAAGACGTGGTCCTAGAATAGCTGCCTCTACTTCTAGTAGTAAAACTATGGGTGATCGGCATGGCCTATCTTACAAATCATCATAAGGTTCCATCTAAATAGTTCCTTCACTACTATTATTGTAGGAAAACTATACTAGAGGTATTTGCATCTCCCAAGAACCTCTATAATCTTGGATTCCTATTCAAATAATGTCCTCCATCACCGGTATCGTATGCTTGGATTGGCCATTTGTCTAGGAATGGTACGCTATACTGAGAAGTACCAATGTACCCAACGCCCTCTGCAGTCCTTTCCAGAAATGAGATGTAGAATGGGTATCCCTGACTAAAAAGATGGTGTTTAGAACCCCATGTATTAGTAACATCTCCCATATGTACAACCATCCCTGATCATCTACACTGAAGGCCTCCTTGATCGAAAAGAACTGTTCAACCATTGTGAGTCTGTCGATGACAAACCAATCAACATCAGTCCTTCAAGGAAACCTATGTAATCTTGTCATGAAGTCCATCGAGATGTCATTCTGCATCTACTCGGGAATGAGTATGTGTTGGAAAATCCATGATGGTCACTAATGCCCCACATTCACCTTCTAACAGGTGGGACACCTCATGAAAAACCCAATGACATCTCTCTTCATACCTGGACACCAATACAGATTGTGCAGGTCTCGATACATCTTGGGGACACCATGAAGACCTTCCCAAATAGAAGAATGAAAGTCCTACATTATCACCACATGTATGTCTACTGATATACATAAATTCACCTGAAAACACAAGACCTCATCCTCACCTACTGTCCGTCTAGGAATATGGTCCTCTACTAACACACCCTCTCATAGAACTAGGCCTTCAGCATCTAATAGCAACCTCATTCTCACTCGATCATGAATAGTATAATAAATAGATATATACGGATGGAACATATTCCCTATCTATTGTGCACCTCCAAATACATCTTGGAGAACATATCCATAAGCTTCCACTCACTGATGGCCTCATAAACTGCCTATATTTGAGTCCTCCTTTGCAACACATCTTCCACTACGTTTTTGTTCGCAGTAGCATTGGAGAAATAATTGCCAAATGATTTAAGGTAGTCAAAACACCTTCACTATCTCAAATTCAGATCGCACTGATAAAATATATACTTGAGAATTTTGTTGTCAGTGAAAACCAAAAAATGATCTCCCAAAAAATTAAGTCTCCAACAGCGCTAGGCATTAACAACTATAGCCAAATCAAGATCGTGTATCGAGTAATTTACCTCGTGTGGCCTCAACTATCGATACACATACACAAAGACTCCTTCCCATACATAAGCACTACTCTCAGCTCGAAACTTGAAGCATCATAGTATGGAATATATACATCTCCAGACTCTGATAAAACTTGTATCGGTGCTGATGTCAACCTCTCTTTCCACTTCTAAAAGGCTAAATCGTAGGAATCAACACGAAATTGCTTTTTACCATTCTAATTCAATCCCATCAGTGGATCTATAAAGCGTAAATATTCTTTTAAGAAAGTTTTGTTGTAACATTCTATTCCTAGAGAAAATCCTACCTCAAATATGTTTTTCATATGTTCCTCAGAATTTAATGCCCTAACACTCTCTAGGTCTACTAGTACTCCTGCCTCTGAGATAACATAACCCAAGAAGTGAATTTTTTCCATCCAAAAGTAGCCTTTTGAGATATTATAATATAACTGATGATCTCCTAGATTCCTCAAAAAAATATCAAAATGTGTGGCATAGTTGTGCCAAGTGTATGAGTACACCAATATATCATCCATAATGACTACCACAATGGAATCCCAGTATATATGGAACATCTGGTTCATTAATTCCATAAAAAAAATATGTGTGTTTCGTAGATCAAAGAATATAACCACATAGTTTTATAGACCATACCTACTCCGAAATTCTCTAAGAGGTATATCAGATGGTCTAAACTCAATATATGTTAACCGAATCTCATGTCAATAATCAAGAACAACCAGGCTACTTGAAGCTGATCGAAGAGATCAGCATTCCCCGATAAGGGAAATCGGTTCTTAATAATCAACTGGTTCAGCTTCTGATAATCCACACAATGTTTGAGGGTACCATCCCCTTCTTTGAAAATGTGATAGGTGAACCCCGTGGAGAAGTAATGTGTCAAATGATACCATTCTTCTGTAACTCCACTAAATACTTCTTGAGCTCATGTATCACTGGTGTCAAAATCCTATAAGGATTAATTGACATTGATGTTGCTCCAAGCACATGCTTAATAGAAAAGTCCACCTATCTCTCTCTAGAAAAACATGAAAGGTCCTCTGGAAAGACATCCCTGAAATGATCCTCTAAGGGAGGAAAGTCCATCTTTGAAGATCACTAGTTATCTAGATACAAAATAGAAATCTGGGTTGTAACTCTTCCCAACACATGATGCTCAGGTCACGCTCTGCTCTCATGGAAATCACATTCACCATATATAGAAAAAACGCCTTCTGGTGATGTAAAATTCACTCTATGATGATAGAAGTCGACAACACCCAGTTTGGGAACCAACCAATCCATTCCAAGAATTAAATAATAGCATGTCATCTCTTTTAAATAATATTCCCAAAGGAAGTGACATCCACCAACCTCAAGAGGGAACTCCTTGAACTGGTGTATGGTAGTCATTCTAGTCCCCAACAGAGAGTCCAATATTGTGACATCATCATATGTAATGACTAGGAGCCCATGGATCTCAACAATAAAAAAATATATGAATCTATGGGAAACACATATTTCTAAAATTTAAAAAGATAAAACTGAGGCAACTAGAATCATACCACAAAACACAGAGGGACCAAGATCCCTCCCATGCTGGGTCTGCTCCACTACAAAATTATGGCATGTACCATGTCCCAGTGATGCTGCCTAACCACCCTAAGCCGATCCACCCTATTTTGGCTGAAATATGGTTGATTGGATACCACGGTCACAACCTCCACCTCAGCCTAAACGGTCAGAAAAACTCCAGTTCTTAGAATGATGAGAAACTGGTGATATTTCACCTAAACGAGGAGTCATAGATGAACCACTGTCACCAACAACTATTGATAATAACTGAAAACACTCTGAAGATGACCCATCATTCCACATTATCAACACTCCATTATGTCTCTTGAGCAATGTTTCCTCATATTCCTTCTCTTAATATATAGGTATCACACCACCTGGCTACAGGAAGAAGTGTTCTACTTCCTTAGATCTCCATGCGTAGAATCTATATGGCACTTCCTCCTATTACTCGGAGTGGTACCAACTTATGACCCTTAGGTTTCGATCTATGAGCAGCACCGAGTAGACTTTGTAATTTATGGAAAACATCCTATACATGATCTCCTGAAACTAGATGTCATTCCTGAGACCATCCTCAAACTTCCTCGCTAGAAATAACTCATCACCTCCTAGAATGGGTTTAAATAATTGCCGCTCTATGAAGAAAGACCAAAAGAGTACCTTGTTTCAGAATCCAGAAATAGTAGGCTCAATCTACCCTCAATGTCTCCAGGTATATGTAATTATAGAAGGTATATATAAAGTCATCCAAATCCATAACCTTCTAGTGCCCTTCCCGTGAAATAAAATACCATCATATCTTGGCAGAATCCAAAAGTATATAAGTAGCGAGCATACCCTCCTCTATAGAGGTGTCTATAGTCACTCGAAGATAGATAAAATGGCTTCAAACAATTAATCATCAGGCAGAAGTTCTCCAACCCTTGCGAATTTGGCAGGATGCTGCTATAGAAAGGCCAACATCAACTCTTCTATAGATGGGGCATGATGAATTTCTCTACAGAAGGTATACATAAAACTCATGAAGCCTTCTCAAAATTGTGCATTATCACCAGTATACAAGATAATGGCTAGATCCAAGTCCAACATGATGGGGTGATCTACTGATAGTATATGACCAGTCATGTTAGGTGTCTGATAACAACCATGAATCTCGCATACAACCAGAGGATGTCATGGTGGAATCACTATAGAGATTGAAACCCACACCTTAGTTCTTGGTTATTAGGAACTAAAACATAGAAGTTCAATAAATGAATAGGAGAAGAAAACATTCATGTTTCACAAAATAGGGATACATGCCGTGAATGTACCCTACATGTCGTGTTCCATTAAGATTTCACATGGGCATGTACTTCTACCAAAACTAGTCGTGTAACACCCCCATACACGATGTGTTCCTTCAAAGGACACAACATGTACTTGAATAAATTTCTCCAAACTGAGATTCTATACATGTCTAAGCCACACATTTTACCTAGAACAAAACTACATGGTGTGTGCATGCCAAACATGGCGTGTACTATAAGGTTTTCACTGACCCACATCATTGGTTCCACAGATTGTTACCCAATCGACTCTACACGGCGTGTTCATGCTAGATAAGATGTGTACTACCTGAGTTTCATCCATACATGTCATTAGTCATATATATGGGCACAGAGACTATAAAACACATCTTCTATGTCCAGTAGACAGTGTGTACTACCAAATATTTCCTATCCCATGTCTCTACCCACATAGAAAGTCACACAGTTAAGGATTTACATGACTTGTACTTAGAGTACATGACGTGTACTTAAGATAAGTTGATCCTTGCCAAATAGGACACATGGTGTTTATTCGTAATTACATGCTGTGTATTCTGGGTTTATTTCTGGTTTGTAAGCCTCATAAGCTACTCCAAAACCTAGAAAAACGCAGATATGAACATTAATGTTACAAATTCTGATCTGTGAGGACTCGTACTCCACAAAAATCAATGTTTGGAATCATATACATGTCATATACCAGTATAACATTATAATGATCCACCAATTTCCAATACATGAGGGCATATAAACCATCAAGAGTCGAAGTTAGGGATTCATTCAAGAGAAACCTTACACTATATGATGCCCTATCAAAGAGCAGGTATTATATCATTGAATATATAAAAACAAGATGAATATCTAGCACACCATCTATCACAACAACATGAAATCAATAATGCACCATGAATGGCAAGGAAAAAATTCATGACATGTGATCTATAAAAAGTTTTAATAGTATTCATAAGATGGAATAACCTCATCTCATCAGCTTGCATCATAAATAGAATCTCAATAATATCGATGATAACAACACAAAACATGTGAATCACCCAATGGTGAAATCAAATCAACTATAATAATTGAAAAACTAGATAAATTTCAATAATAGAGGTAAATTATCTTTTCCATATACACATAATTGCTACTCTTGATAATATCTTATTACCAATGACCAATTCCAGAATATCCCTGACTATAGGATCCAAATATTATGTCAAGAATAAAAAATTACTTTGATACTAATTTGTAATGTCTCAGTTCCGAGTGCCTCCCAGAGGTGCCCCATACCCAGTTGGTCACATGGCCTCAAGGGAATTTCCCCAAATGCTAGAGGTTGCTGACTTGTAGCAAGGGTTATGGGTGTGATAGTGGTGAACATATGCACTTTTTGGAAGAGTAATGTAGTTGAAAAAATTATATAATAGTAGAGGAAGCAATAATAATACCATATAATAGTAATAGTGGGATATTGGAAGTAAATAAAAAACTACATCATATATATATACGAATAATGATGCATGAAACAAGTATCTTGGAAAGCATAAAAAAATCACAATATGGGAATAATGTACTAAACAAAAGTATAAAGGAATAACAAGTAATTAACCCCAGCAGCATCACAAGCCTCAGCTTGGCCCCATGCTCTCCAACTCCATGACAATCAAATACCTGAACTAGAATGGATAATTCCCTTATCTATAACTACAACAATATAATCTATTTGGGCCAAAATGAATGACCCAAATAATATGCGAGATGAATCCAACAGGGAACCACCCAATGATCTATACCTAACAGTCAGTGAATATATATGTCAAGAAATAATAAAAATGAAGCAATAAACATGGATGTACTCAAAGCTAAATAGTCTTACAGTTTCAATTATATTCATTTACATTTATCAACATAATCAAACAAATAATCATAAGAAACCCTATGAGAAGTTCTCACAGTCTAACCCCTCTGGTTTAGCTTGATCAATGAATCTCTAAGGAAGCACTCTCCATAAATTACCTATGTGCTCTCGTAACAGTAAGCTACAAACACTATAGGGAAGCAATCAAAATCCAATTCCCCATGTGGTCTCACAATGTTGATCTACATACACTCTGAGGGAGCACTCACATCCATTCCCCATATGGTCTTTCAACATGAAACGTATAACATACCCTCTATGAAATCCCTCAGTGCTCGTTTCCTCTACGGTCTAACTACACCACATTCCTACAGAACATTGTAAGTCAATCGTGCACAAAATTTATCATGTTACCAATGAAAATGATAATAAACTACATGAAAAAACGGCTACAAATAATTGCACATGCAAGTCATATAATATCACTCCATCCAAACAGCACTTGGCATGGAAATCAAAGCATCCTAATAGGCAAAATAAGGCCCAACTTCCAATATTAGTTCAAACATGTGAAAACACATCCATAACAAGGTAAATAATCCCTATTCTCAAACAAGATCCCCAACTCAAGAAATCATGTTATAATATGTATTAAAGGGATAAATTCACTTAACATGTAATAACCAAAACTAGGTTATCATGCATGTTTTTCACATATAACATAAAGAAAAACTATATAAAGGCACGAACCACCTACCTTGAGGTTTTCTGATCGTTATACTCCGATATAGGCCCATGAATTGGCCAAGAAGGACATAGATCTATAATAATATCTTTAACGATCTACTAAAGATATCACACAAAATAAGAAAAAATAAGTAATGAGGCTTTATAAGATGGAAGATATCACATTGGTGATTCCAATACATTCGACGATGGTTAATTCAAAAATGGATGGTTGATCAGTGGCTCAGAGATGAATTGTTATCTTCATTGTCTCCTTGATGTGACGACGTTCGAAGAAGATATTTCTGAGAAAGAGATGTTTCCCCGTATGATATAAAAATTAAAAAGTAAAATACATAGTTTGTTCTCTAAGGATACACAGCATTTATAGGCCTTAACCAGAACCTTCCTTTTGCATCCCAGCCATGTCATCACACGTTGTGTACCGCCATGTACTCCTAAAATATTCTTTCATCCCTATTTCCTCAAATAAACATGAATACCAGATCCATACCTAATATAAGATCCGTGTTCTAAAAATATAATTTATAAAACAAATCACAAATTTGGATACATAAACATAAAAATTTGGTGATGGATTTTTTTTATATGAAATATTTTTTTATGAATATGGAAAACTACTAAAATTTAACTCACAACTGCTTTTAAATATAATTTATTTATATGGTTAAATTATATTTTTTATTTAGTTTTAAGTTTAATTAGATATTATTTTTAATTTTTTTTTTCCAATTTTGACATTGGATTAATTTCACATTGAAATTTGATATAAAAACATAAAATACATTTGAATTATTTTACATTAAAAACACATTTTGTCATAAAATCTATAGGAATAAATTTAAATTAATTTTTTCCACTTCTAAGATTGGAAATTGGATAAACATATTCCTTATTTTTAATCAAAATAACTTATAATATCTATTAAGATGAAATTATTTTTCCAAAAATTTATTTGATGAAGATAATTCAATGTAATTACAACAATTAAGGTTAAATTATGTTTAATAAGAGACTAAACCCTAAAATTAAGGCCTATTATTAGATAAAAACTTTTAAAAATCCATTTCATGGTAATATGAATTCCTCATGCTCCATTTTACAAGATATTTTCCATTATTGGATTCAATTTCAATAAACAAAATGTGGGGGGATATTGTTTTTTCCAAAATATTACTAGAGTGTCACTCCTCCTCTAATAAAATACCTCCACTCATCCCACTTAATAAAACCTATAAAGTAACATTAGCATGTAATAACTCTAAATTATTTTCTCCACAACATCCCTACCTTCCTCCTAGAATCCTGTATTTGAATTGAAATACATCCAAGGAATCTCTTTGGTGTAAACTGAAATGAGTTACCCAAATAAGTGGTAACATCCTTTATTTGGCTCCTTTCATTTTTTTCATTCTCCACCACCACAAATATCCTTATGCAGTGTTTATATAACAAAAAAAAGAAATGTAAATATACTGATTTGAGTTTATTTTATTAGTTATATCTATAATTACACACAGCACTATCTAACGGGTAACGAACAGACCATTCTTGTACGGTGAACTACCACCTCACGAAATGAAGTTTTTTCAATTTTCATTTCCCATCATTGATGGATGGGAATTATAATGGAAATTTAATTTATATATGATATTTATTATATATATAATGTATTTTTGATTATTTAAATTTTTTATAACAAATTAATTTATTATTTTTATTATTTTTAAACATTATGACATCATCTAAGGAAATGCAGACTACCTCCCCCTAAAAGTGACACGATTCATTCATGCTATACAAGGACCATATAAAGTATTGTTTTATATAAAATAAATGACATAAAAATTCTAGGAAACATTAATGAAATAATTATCTTTCTGTAATTATAATATATATCATTTTATTTATTACCCTTTCACAAACTTAAAAGTGATTACATCATTTGTGGAAATGTAGAATACCGCCTCCTCAACAAGATGTGATTCCATTTACATCAGAGACATTAAATATTTAAGTATATATTATTAAATTAAATTATTTTATGATATAATGACCATTATGGATGGATATTTTATCTTACACCATCTTTCCATAATGAACATTGAAAAAAGGGAATGTTACTCATACAGATGTGTGGTCCAAATTCTCTATGATTGTAACATTAGACCATTTTTCATCAAAACGCTTTCATGATTTGTTTTAAAAGTATATTTAATGTATAAATATGAAATTATTTATTAATTAATATTTAGGAAATGTTTATTTAATTACCTATTTTAGAAGAGTTTACCAACAAAATCCATCTTTAACACATTGGCCGAATTTCGTCAAAACACCCAACTTAAACATTACTATTTTAGAAGTATTATACCACATGGAAATATGATGAGTAAATGAATTGTGAAAATTGAAAAAATTTGTGAATAAAGTAACTAATTAACATACTTTTATTATTCATGAATATAAATAAACATGAAATAAGTCAGACACAAGGTAAGTGAATGTCATCTCAAACTTTCTTTTCATGAGATGAAAGATTTATTATCCACTCAATTAAATTTCCTACTGTATATAATACCCATGAATGTATTTTATGGATATAATAATTAAAAATATTATAATTTACTTAAATATTTTAGGATCATTATTTCATGAGGTTAATGTTTATAAAGTTACCAAATCGGTAAATTAAATTTGTCTCAATTTTCCTTCTATGAGACACATGTCCTATTATACCCCTATATTTTTACATGAGGTGTATAAACATAAATAAATATTTAATATCATTAATATCCTTAATTTAATGATATTCTATTCTTCATGAAATTTCATTTTCATACATTAGGAGTATAATTCAAATTTACCATGTTGTAAGTGTTTATTGAAACAATCTCACCATTTATCGATATTGTTTATGATAAAATTTTTATTGATGAAATAATATGATCCATAATTCATGAACACTCGTGAATTTTCTTATCCTTGGGTTTGTCTTTATTTCATATTGTTTGAGTTCCATTTTTTCCACTATTTGGTACTTAATATAATCAAGGAAATGTTTTTTATAAAATAATTGAACCTATTATTCTATATGGATAGAAATATATGGTCTTATAATACCATGATTTCCAAGAATGGATTCCCAGAATATTATATTAATATCCATATTCATTAAAGTACATTTTAACCTTTTTTTATTTACCAATGGTTTCAATGGAATCATTTTTTCTCTTCTAGAAAAATGCATTTTTTAATCCATTTACTATGAAAAAGGAATATTCCTTTTACCTCATATGACATATACTAATTTACCCAGTGTAATTTCATTTATCGTTCCATTTTATGTTTAAAATGATAATTTCTCATAAAATTTCTTTAAAAAATACTTTCAAATAAATGTATTGGAAATAATTTTCAATCATTATTTATAAGTTGTCAATGTAATTTTCAAGGAAATTGGTTTTGAAAAATTTTTCATGAGTCATTTATAATTTTTCAAAGAAAATTAAATTTTAATATTTTTTCAATATAATATATATATTTTTAAAATATTATTTTAATGAAAAATTCAAGTTTTCTTTATACGTATTAATATTTATTTTCAAATATAATAGTTTTTAAAATGTTTAGGGTTTTAGAAATTATATTTCAAAGAATAATGATATTTTCCTCATGAAATGTTTTTAAAATGTCTTTCAATATTTGTTCCCATATATGATTACATCTATTTTTGTTACTCATGACTTTCTAGGGATACTATTCAATATTTCCCATCATATTCATTATCTGAACAGTTTATGATTTATGTCCTTATGTTTACAAAATCGATTTTTCTTTCAAGGGTTATATATATATGAATCCTGATTCTTTTCTTCATTTATGATTTGATGAAATTATTATGAGACCATTATATTTTCCATAGGTTAATATATGATTTCCTTTTTATGACACCCATTTCATTTCTTGGGTTAAGATATGATATTTATGATCTTGTGGACCATGTAAATATGATTTCAGTATGATAATCGAGGGAACAATAACACCTTCAAATGAAATGGGAAAATATTTACATCGCATTAGAAATGCATGGTTGGAATGATCAATAATCTCAATTTGGTATTATAAGGATTGAATGAGGAGTGAAATCGGTTCAACTATTCAAGGCTAGAATAGAGCATGAACCGAATTCATTAAAATAATTTTTCCACTATGATGGACTTGAAATTGATGACTTAACTACTAAATAAACAATATTATGTTTTAATGTGTTTTCCCCAATCCCATGTTTTAGTCATATGATATGATTTCTTAGATTATGTTCTTTATTTCATTATGATTCATGAATTCTGAACTACAAAAATTTATGTTTTGGATGATTTTTATGAACTATGATATGCATCGTATGATCTTAAAATGTTTTGATCACGTTTTGATAATCCTATTCTCATGTTTAGGCTTATATGTCTCCCTTTTTAACCCTTACTGAGCATCTTAGCCCCCACTGTTAATGTTTCATTCCCCAATTTATGTAGATATATTTGTTGTATGATATGTCTAAAAGGGGTTATAGTCTAATAAAACATATTAGGTGATAATGTAGCATTCTTATATATAAGGGTTTATGTTTCCATGTTTCCAATGGAATTAACTAATAGGGTATTCAGGCATCTAATTTTGTAAGGTTTTATGTATTATACCAATGTGATGTAATTTCTATGTATATAAAGATTGGGTCATTATAGTTGGTATAATATCAATGTTTTAGTTAACATTTTGACACTATTATGATTAAATATTAATGAGATCTATAATGACATGTCTAGGGATGAGTAGAAGGATAATGAAAAGTATAGGAAAATGTCCAATATTTTTAGAAAAGGATATATTGTGTTTTTTCATAGAAATACATCCACCTTTGGATACTACAAGTGGATATGAATCTAAAACAAATGTTACATGGGGTAACAATTAAGACATGATGTCTACGGCTAGACCTGGGGTAGACTAGTATGTGACAGCATGCCATGTTGCAGACCTGGTTTGGAACTCCCTGAGAAAGTGATTTATAAATGCAAAAACTCTTCAAGAACCACTAGAAAGTATTTAAAAAGAATATAACTTTTAACAACCTATTATAAACCTATGGTTTAATCAATTAAAAGGTAGGCATCATGATTTAGATATCTTATAACTAATGTTTCATGGTTATGTGATTTTATTTTATGATATTTGTTTCTCACCTAGTACTTTTTGGTTTTATTCAATAGAGATAACTATTTAGAAAAAGGTTAAGAATGAAAGTTTTATATTTAGATACTATGGGATTTGTGAGAATTTAATTTCCATGGGGAAATATCATAATGAGTGTCGAGAAGGTGGTATTATTACTTTTCATACTTATGAAGAAAAAGAGATAAAAAAATGACATGTGAATGGTATGCGATGTTTAATCATAATAATCATGAATAGAATGAGGATAAAAAACGTGAAGAAAATATTTATATGTTTTATTCAAGTAAAGATGTATTATGGGGTAAGTAGATAAATCATGAGTAATGGTTTAAGAATATTTTTTGATGAATAAATCACATATGTTTTTTAATTGAATGATTATATAATATGAATCATGGAATTTATAAGTACTTTCATTATATGTTTTTATTAACCATTGAAATTGAAATTTATAATGCTGATGAAGACATAGAAAAGTGATATTTTTATTAAGGTAAGGTAATCCTAATGCGGTGAAGATTATGACAAAATTATTTTTCACATGGATTAAGAAATTGTTGATTTGGATAAAGTAAATTTTGCATCACTAATGACCCTAAATCTAATTACTAATTTGTTTAAAAGTGGTCTATGTCAAATGGATGAATTTTAAAACGTCATGGAATTATTTCATGATTTGGTGTCCTACAAACAACTATTTTTACTATGATTAAACAAATTTCTAATTTATTTCAATAGTAAACATCATATTACATATTTTTCATCGTTTTCATGACTATGATGTAATAATGTCCTGGAGTATTCATTGCATTAATAAGGTCATGGAAGTTCCCTGTTATGAGGAGAACATTGAAATGCTATTACAATATTATTGAATATAGTTATATGCTCTGTTTACATGCTATTAAGGGACACATAACATGAACACCATTATGTATGAGTATTCCTAAGCAGATGAGACTTCCTCTCATCAAGTTCACACTTAGTATTCTCCATGATAAGAGATTATGAGAAAAGACCTGTCAGAAGGGATTCCACATGTTCTATTATCAACAGATATTTTTATATGTGAATGTGTTTCCTGATCAATAGAATTTATGATTACCAATAATACATGTCACAACATGCACACATTCATTTACTGAAGAAAACAGTCATGTAGACAGTTGGCACGAAGTACGGTATGTTGGGTACGTCATGAGTGGCATGTTATTAATGGATAAGTCAAGGAAAGATTTGTCCCATCCATTTATAGATGATGATATCTCAGCCATTTGATTGAAATAGAACTGTCGCACGAAATTCCATGGCCATGGTGTAACGTTGAGTTTATTTTTGGAAATCCAAGAACAACGTATCAGGCACAATGGTTGATGAAACTATTATAAAACATGTTTTATTTGATATTAAGACAAATGGATTATATTACATAGTGATAATTTTTATGTGTACGTCGTTGTTGTGAATTTAAGTTCCTTCACTTCGGTACCGTGACCCATTTCTAGATAGTACTCATGGTCTTTTGGAAAGCCGAAAAAATTACTTTAAGAAATAATCCAAGATGGTCACACAGTAAGTGTGTTTTGTGGTCTCTGTTAAATTGTATTTGAATTTAAATAATGAATAAAATATTATTCTCTAGAGCATTGAATAATTTTTATCAAGATAAAATGACTGCATAAATTAAATTAAATTTATTTATTTATTTTATTGAACATTTAATAAATAATTATTTAACAGTTTCTAAATAAAATATTTATTTAAGAGAATATATTTTCAATTTATTTATTCTGGTGTTCAATAAAAGGAAGTAGAGTTCGAGCGGACCCATGATGATCTGTTAGTAAAATAATTATTTGAAAAAAGATAAATAATTATTTATGTAGCTGTCACAATTAAAAATAGTAATGGAATAACAATTATTTTGTGACGTGGAATTTTATTTATAATTCCATTTTCCGCAGGTTTACAAACCATAAACTGTGATGTGGTATTATTATTATAATCATGGGTTTTTTTTGTTCATTAATGTATTTAATTTCAATTATTAAATTAAATATTGTAACATAAATTACCATCATATTAATATACAAGTACATATATTGTTCCATAGAAAACAGTCTTCACTATTGGTGAATTGAGAATTTTTGAGCAGATCAATTTCTCTATAGAAACCTCTTCCGGCCACTCTCAAGAACAAGACTCGTTCTTCAAGCCCAATGAATGGGTGATCAAGACCAACCAATGAAATCCAATTTCTTCGCCATGCTAGCAACTAGAGAATGAGTGGTGTCTATCGATGGCCATCAAAGAACAGGTGGATCAATCTTAGAGGGATTCTGGTTTGTATCCTCACAAGTGCAATGAGATAATATAGAAGGGTCATTCTAAATGATCAACATTATCAATGAATAAATTACTGAATATCCTAGTATTCTATTCTTTTGTAAATTAATTAAATTATATATAATCATGATGTGCAAGATCCTCTCTAATGGCTTCATGACTCTTCCTTCTATATCTAAATCTATGACTATATTTTGTGGAGACTGGTTTTAATCATCGTATTGATCCCATAATAATCCTTGATCATTGTAAAAATTATTAATGGGAACTGGCCCAACTGCGCTTCATCTCTGCCTGAAACCTACAATTTGTATTAGAGCGGTTACATTATAGGTTATAATTATCTAAATATATTGTTGATGATTTTAGAATTTATTAATTTAGTTGTTTCAATTGAAGTTAATCGTTATGCAGATCTGAATATTGAGATATATTCCTCCTCTTTTTCTTCTCATTCACCGTACAGAAATGATCGTATCATTAAATTTGGATTAAAATAAAAAAAAATATCTTATCAGGATGTTGTCCAAGAATTATGTTCATACAACTCTAGAACACATGGCGTGTATTTAGCTATACACACCATGTAGTAAAGATTTAATGCATCACACGTGTCCACCAATCCAAGTCATGTGTTAGAGTCTTTCTAAGTCTTAAAATGATTATTTTTGTTGACTAGGAAAATGTGGCAAGTATTATTTGGATTAAACATTGTGTAGTCCACTGGACACGGAGTGTAGTCCCTTAAGGTTAGGTTTGGACTGTTTACCCCACACACGGTTTGCCAGGATGGAAACTATGTAACACAGATATAGCATGGAATGTGGCCCAATTAACATGCCCTATACACCCAATATTTTTGATTTATATATACACACCATGTCCCCAGGGATGTAATTTATATGGATGGTGAATCATAGTACACATCATGTAGTCAGAACAACAAGTCTTGTACTCATCCAAATTACATAGATTTATTATAATTTTTTAATATATTATAATAACCCATGATATTTGTAAAATAGTGTGGTCATTACGATGAGGACCAACACGTGACATGTGTTTTATATATATATTATTAATTTCATATGTGTGTAATATTCATTTCCACTCATTGGGTAGTTATGAGTGGGAATTCACCAGGTTGCCTCCAAGGTACAAGTTACAAACAAAGATAAATTTCAATTATTTTATTTGTTTAAAATTATGATAGATGAGACTCTTATGAAAATTCAAAAAAGGGTTTAAGGGAAAAGGTTTGATTAATTAATGATTATAATTAATGGATTTGAGAATGATTTATCTTAATCGAGAATTATTAAAGAATTTAATTATAGTTTTATTTATGATAATATATTTTTTCATGTATGGGTGGTCATTAGATATACCAAGACCTTTGTATGTGGATGTTTTATTTTAATTTATTTTTTATATTATATTTCTTATCATGTATGTCTTCTACTCATTCATATGTACGGTCTGTGTTCCCAAGGATTCTTTTAGTTAAAAACCCCTTTACCCCTCACTCACTTGTGAGTTAAAAAATGAATATGTAAAAGAATATGTGGATCATGTTGAAGCTGAGACAAAATAAATCTAAGGAGACACAAAGGTGCACTGATGGAAAGCTGTAAACATGAACTCCAAATGTTTAAGGTGTTTCTCCGCTGGGTCAGGGTTATTTTATCCATTACTAGACAAACTAACCATTAAAAAAGATCATGATCATGCCTTTTGCCTTATATTATTTCTGTCATATGAATGTTTTCCATTATGGATGTGTTTTCACGATCACATTATAAATGAATTAAACAAGAATTGATTATGGAAGAAATAATTGAGGAAATCCTATGACATGACTTTAGGATTGGGGAGTCCAATCAAAAAATCAAAGAGTTTTAAGTTCAGATTTGAAAAATTCATGCCTACCTAAATACCTTAAAATAGCTTGACCAACCCTTGATGGGGTTATGTGAAGGGGAGTATGGATCCTTTCCACAATAATTTCATGTAAAATAAACATTCTATTTTCAACGGTGAGGGACATTGAGATTGGATATAATAGTGGGAGATGTAATTTATTATTTCTCATTAACATCTAATAAGGAAATTACTAATGATATTCTCTTATAATTTTAGAATTTAAAATGACAAGCTCATCATCCACACTATCCCTTCAATCAATTCATAATAAATACAACATCCTCACCTGCAGTAAGATACAAGAATGGATTAGATGCATTAAAGTTATCCTATTCCATTAATGGAAGTCTTACTTGTTGGAGTCAGTATTACCTGACCTGCTTTCCAAAGAGGCGAGTGATGAGGATTTTCATATTTGTGAGAAACATATGAACGATGCAGTCGATGTTCAATGTATGGTGATATCATCAATGCCTAGTAAGATCATGAAGTCTCATGAAAACATGGATGCAAATTTCATAATGGAGAACCTCTGTGGTCTTTACCAGAATAGGGAAAGGTACTGAAGGTTTTAGATCTCAAAGGCACTCTTTCATAGTAAGCATAGATATTATGCCCCATATGGGCCTCATGAAGTGATGTTAATGGGCTACATGGAGAACCTAGAGGTTGTAGGGTTTAAACTCTTCAATTAAAGGGGCACTGATCTCATTCTCGCGTCACTCCAACTGATCTTCTCTTGCATTGTCATTAATGTTAACCAGAACAACATTGATAAGTCTCTATCATATATTCTTATCCTCATTCTCTAAGTGAAAAAATATATGAAGCATGAAAAACCTTCTGTCATTATAATTAATAAAAGTAAAGGAAACGAGATGATATTGAATCCCAAACCTTCTTCATGGCCTTCCATGAAAATAATGTTCAATGGGGAGTCAAGAGAACATAATGATTTAGGCTTCTCATCTGGCTAGAAAGGCCTATGGAAGAAGAACTGCTCCCGACCTATGAAGTAAGGGGAAGATTCATGTGCGTTTGTTATCAAATAAAATCTATCTGTTTCTAAAAATTGGGTTTTAGATACCGCTTGTGGTGCTCACATATGTATATAAATATTGTAACTATGTAGATTCGAAGAGATTTACTGAGGGGATGTAGATATGTGAGCAGCCAATGGAGCTATATTTGTTGTTGTAGCTGTTGTGGAATACCACCTCATGTTGCAAACTATGATGATCTTGGTGTTAAAGGGTTGTTATTGTATATTGTCTATTACAAAATAATTAATTCTATATCTAGAATAGATATATATGGTTTTTTTTCTAGTTTAGAAATAAATATTTCTTCTTTTACAAAGATATTTTTTTTTGGAAGGGCACATTTACACAACGGTCATTACGTGTTGGACTACACAAACCATATAATGAAAATTGATTACAAGGATACTTGACAAGACTCATACTACACCCAAATTTTTCATTACCTACTATGATATGGAAAACTGAAATTCTGTAATATTTTACCTCAATATTTTTATTTAGATTCTTTTGAACTGAAACATCATTGTGTGTGTCAAGCATGTTTAAATGGAAAAATGACTAATGCCCCATTTAGTGGGAAAAGAGAAAAATCTAAATAACTTCTTGAATTGGTTCATACCGAAGTGTGTGAACCATTACCAGTTGATGTAATGGGATGGTACAAATACTTCATAACTTTAACAAATTATTTTAGTAGATAAGGATATATCTACTTAATGGGGTATAAGTCAGATTCTATTGATAAGTTCAAAGAATATTATAATGTAGTTGAGAACAATATTGGTTAAGAGATTAATAAACTCCACTGATAACGTGATGGAGAATATCATAATCATGACTTCATTGATTACTTACGAGAATATGGGATCCAATACCAACTCACTCCTCCTAACACGCCCTAGTGTAATAGTGTGAGTGAAAGGAGGAAAGACACCCTGTTGCATATGTTAAGATCAATGATGTGTCACGATAGACATCCATTATCCTTTTGTGGATATTCATTCTAAATACCGATATAAATACTAAACAACGTACCAAATAAATCGATAAATAGTATTCCATAGGAGTTTTGGAGTGGAATGAAAGACTTGTTATCCAATTTACATCTGTGGGGGACGTAATGGTTTTGTTCAGGCCTCTTTGGGTAACAAACATGCAACCCAAGGAAAAAAGTGTACCTCTATATGATACCCCTAGGATACAAGGGGATATTACCTATACAACCCCTCATAAAAAAATTTATAGTGGCATGACATTCCATATTACTTTATAGAGAGCACATCACTAAAATATATAGTTGAAGGGAAGATAGAGTATGATGAATTTGTGGCTTAAGTTGTACAAGAGTTGGTTCTTGAGCATATTCCACAAAGCCTCATTGAAAAAAGAACTTCTCCAAAGACACAAGAACTGTGTAGGAGTAAAATATATGACAGAGAAGTATAATGGTATGGTGTTCTAGATACCAAGGTTGGTGAGTTATTATTAGGTCATAATACTAATTCTCTATCATAAAATGAAGAAGTAAGTGGCACAGATGTTTCCAAGTGTCAAGAATCAATGAATTCTAAAATATATTCCATGTAGAAAAACCATGTTTTGATTTTGGTAAATCTTCCAGTTGATGTAAATCTTGTTGGTTGAAAATGTGTATTCATGAAGAAACTTGACATGGAAGGATATGTCAGTTCTTATAAAGGACACCTGGTTTCAAAAGGGTTCATAGAGTGTCAAAACATTGGCTACGAAGAAACGTTTTTACCAATTGGAATGCTGAAATCCCTCAGAATTCTATTGGCTTTTACCACTTACAATGACTATGGGATTTGTAAAATGGATCTCAAAACATCCATCCATGACAAGAACGTTCAGGAAGATGTATAAATGACATAACCTGACAGATTTATGACTCCAAAAGATTCCAATAAGTTATGCAAGTTGTAAAAAACCATTTATGTATTAAAGCAAGAATCCATGTCATATAACATTTTTTTGATGAATCCATAACCAAATTTGGTGTTATCAAGATCTAATGTTAGCCTTTTGTCTACAAACGGTTCGATGGGAGTGCATTCATTTTCTTAATAATATATGTTGATGACATATTTCTTATTGGAAATCAGATACAAGTTTTAATGTCTATTATATAATGGTTGAATCAATGCTTCCCCATTATGGACTGTGGAGAGGAAATATATATACTTTGGATCGACATCCATTGTGATAGATCGAAGATATTACTAGGGGTAAGTCAAATGTACATAAATTGAAATTATAGAATAGAGATTCAGTATGGAACAATCTATGATGGGATAGTTTCCAATGTCACATGGAATTAATATTTCTAAGAAAATTTGTTCTCAGACACATGAGTAAATAACGATAATGAATAGAACCCCATATCCATAAACGATTGGGTCAGTCATGTATTCCACGCTATGTACTAGGCTGGATTTATCCTATGCATCTAGTGTGGAAGGAAGATTTCAAGGAAAACTAGGTGACCATTATAGGATGGCAGTCTAGTCTATCCTAACGTATCTGAGGCATACTAAAGAAATGATTCTTGTTTTTTGAGGAGATGAGGAAATAGTCCACAGAGAATAAGAAGATTCTATCTTCCAGACTGATCAAGATGACATGAATTCGCAAATGAGATACATCGTCACTTTGAATGGAGATGCAGTGGGTTGGAATAGCTCAAAGAAGATTGTGGTCATATATTCAACTGTATATTCCGAGTATATATCATCTTCTAAGGCAGCTAGTGAAGGAGTTTGGGTTTGATTATTCGATCAGGTACTGGATGTGATACCTAGAAGTAAAGATCCCATCACACTGTATTGTGATAATACTGTAGCGGTGGCTCTCGAAGAAGATCCCTGGTCACATCATCTGAATAACCACATACATCAGATGTATCATCTATTGAAGGATTCTACTCATTAATGTGATGTTTTAGTTAGAAGTATTTCAACAAAATATTGTATTGTGGAACCCTTGACAATATCCTTAACGTAGAAAAAACATGATCACCATGTGAGGTCAAGTGGACTAAAAGTCATAGGCAATTGGCTCCTGTCCATGTGGGAGTTTG
Source organism: Viscum album (assembly GCA_963277665.1). NCBI lineage: Eukaryota > Viridiplantae > Streptophyta > Magnoliopsida > Santalales > Viscaceae > Viscum > Viscum album. The sequence goes on along the minus strand of OY728163.1, from coordinate 2,138,379,533 downwards.
TAATAGTTATTTTCCTATAACCAACTGGTTGTACATTAATTACATGTATATATAATGTATTTGAATATTAAAAATCTTATTAAATTTTTTTTGTTGTTCTATATGACTATGATATAATAATGTCCTAGAGTATTTTTTTGGAATTGATATGTTCGTGGAAGTTCCCCACTATGATAAGTACCTTGAAAGGATATAAAAATATTCATTAATATATTTATATGGTTGGATGACATATTATTATGAAACACATAGTGTGTAGACCATCATGTGTGATTACTCATAAGTATATGAGACTTCCTCCTATGAAGATATCACTTGGTAATATCCAAGACAAATAACTATGAGAACAAACCCATTAGTATGAATTCCACATGTTCTTGTGTCATCAGATATTTCTATCTGTAATCATGTTTAATGATCCATAGATATTAACATAATCATTAATACATGTCATGACTCACGAACATTTCTTTACTTATGAAAATTGTTACGCAAACAGATGGAGGGAAGTAGGGTACGATGGTAGCATCACGTGTGGCACGTTATTAATGGATAAATCGAGGAAGGATTTGATCATTCAATCTATTTACGTTAATATCTTGGCCCTTTGATGGAAATAGAAATGTCGCTTGAAATTCAATGGCCATTGTGAATCGACGAGTTTATTTCACGTAGTCATAAAAGGACCTATCAAGCACAAAAGTTGATGACACTATCAAGAATCCTGTTTGAAGAGATATTGAGACAAATAGATTATATTACATTGTGAGTGTTCATATGTGGATTATTTCTTTGTGACTTTATATTCATTCTCTTGGGTTCCTCGACCTATTTTTAGATAGTATGTTTGAACTTTAGGCAACCCCACCTAATGGCAATGAGAAAAAATCATAGAGGATCACACAATGATTGTTTTTGGTTAAATTCTATTTGAATTTAATTAATGATATAAATATTATTTTCCAGTCCGTGGAATAATTTTATTCATGTTCAAATTATTTCATATATTAAATAAATTTTATTTATTTATTTTACTAAAAATATAATAAAAATTTACCCATTATTTTGTAAATAATATATTTATTTAAGAGAATAAAATATTTATTTATTTATTTAGGTGTTCAATAAATGGAAGTGAACCTTGAGTAGACCAAGGCTGGTCTGGTAGTGAAATAATTATTTACAAGACGATAAATAATTATTTAACTAGTTGGCAGAAGTTAAAATAATTTTGAAGCTCATATTATTTTATTATGTGGAATTTTATTTATCATTTATTTTTGCTCATGTTGTAACACAAAAAATAATTACACGGTATTATTATTGTGATCATTTTTTCCTATAATATAAAGAATATTATTAATTTTTGTTATGATATTAATTAATGTAATTGATGATCCTTACATATAAATAGACAAGTACGTCTATTGTTCAATAGAGAAAACATTTCATACTTGGTGAATTGAGAATTGTTGAGCTAAAAAATTTCTCTATTGAATCTTCTTCCCGAACCTCTCAATAACAATAGATGTTATTCAAGACTGAAGAACAAGCGATTGAGAATGAAGGATGCAAGACACTCACCTCACCGCACTAGCACTAGGATAATGAATGGGGTCGATCGAAGGCAATCAATGTAAAGACCAGGAAATTTCAAGAAATTGTTTTTAAATACTTTGGAACAACTCATGTGGCCCGTGGAAACCTCTAGCGGCGCAACGGTGCGACGCCGGCTGAAGCCACCACGGTTGAAGCCGTGAGGGCAGGTGGTTGGATCCCGCGGCCGCACGGGATCCGGAGGGGACACGACGACTGTGTGTCACGTTTGTGGAGTGCATAGGAGGGGGGACCGCGTCACCCCCCTGCTCGGCCCGCTGGCCAAGCCAGAACCCCCCCCCCCAGCTGGGTCGTGGTGGGTAGCGCAGGCTGGGCAGGGCCGCGCCCCGCTGGGCCAGGCCACGCCCTACCAGGCCGAACCCGGTTCGGGCCGACCCAGGGGGGGTTAGGGTGGGTCGGGCTAGGCCCATATCCCCCACTTCGGATCGCTTTCGGTCTTTTTCCCATAACATGTGCTACGAACATCCGATTGATGCACCATCAGTTGCATATGAACCCTTGGTTTGAGAAGGTCCTTTCGGTTTATTACACATGAATTTTACTCAAGGTTTGGGTATTCCTGGGTTGGTTCGATCTCAAAACCAACCGGGCCCTTGAAGAGGAGACTCTTATATCTCAAGGACCAGACATCCGATTGACATTCGGTCAATTGCGTTGGGATCCTTTTATTGAGAAGGTTCTTTTGGATTACTCCCCGTGAAGTTTATATGCTGATAGAGTATGGTCAGGCTGGTTTTAGCTTAAAAACCAACCGGGCCCCAGAAATGGAAAAGCCAATAACTGTCAGACTCGGCGTCCGATTGACGCACCGTCTTTCTCATTGTGTTTTTTTGACGAGGCGGAACCTTGGGATACATCAAATCTGGACTTTGTGACAGTCGATGTATCGTCTCTCTTTTTCTCGAGGAGCGGACACTCCCATAATCAAGAATGTTGTGTGTGGGAACCCCAAAGATGGCTGTGATTGCGTCGACTTCTGTACTGGAATCCTCCGTGGGTTCGACAACGATGACTATCATATTGGAATCCTTTGTGGGTTCGATGGTGATGACTATTGTTCTTGTATCGTTTGTGGGACCGACAATATTTGATTCTGTACGTGTATCCTGTGTGGGTCCAGAAGAGTATCTGGTCTTGTATACTGTGTGGGTCCGACAGCTTAGCCGGTCTTGTATCCTATGTGGGTCCGATAGCATATATAAATCAGTGGCTACATATGATCATCTCTATCGCGTTAAGAAGTGTATCCCTGTGTGAGATGAGTCTTAACGTCAATCATTATCATCAATGTGATTGAATTGATTTCTTGTGTGGACTAGGCTGTGTTGTTCCTGTGAGGACTGAGTTGTGTTATCCTTCGTGGATTGGGTTGTGCATTCCTTTGTGGACTGGGTTGTGCATAGGCTTGAAAGCTGAAGCTGAACTGTAACTAATGACTTAGGTATATTTATGGGAATATACCTAATTAGTGTTGTTGATACTTCATGATTGTATCTTTCTTTTTTGGTTTATCCGTCATTGATTCTGAGAGACCTTAGGGGGTCTCGGCTTCCCTACTGAGTATCGTATACTAACCCTTGCATGGGTTATGCCCGCACTATGTTGTGTTGGATGCATACGATGTTCAAAACTGATCGAGTTGGAGGCTTGTGTAGCTAGACAGTACCCGGAGGTTGACCACTTGGCAGGATGTACACGGAGCGGATGGTCGGACCGAGGAGCCTAGCAGAATATTTGTACCCACCCTTCTGGTGAGATTTCTGGAGGACAAATCATTGCTAATGTTTTACTTACTGCTCCTGTACTTTCCTTTCATTTGTACTATACTTTCCATTGGGTTTGTATACTGGCCAATTTACTTTTTCAGCACTTACCTTGTATTCATTTTTACTTAGTGTTACTTCACTTACATACTCTTTTGTGAATGTTACTTCACAAAGGCAATGCCTTCCATTCTTTTTGGATTTACGCCTTTGGTGCTAGTCGCTAGCCCCTGGAATATGGATGCGGGACTGGGGTAGTCACGACACGGGCCGCGAGGACCAGTCATGACAAATTGGTATCAAATGAGTCGGTTCTACCGCAGAACTTAGGACTCTGACAATTTCATCTCGGTGAAGCAACAATGTTTAGAGTAATGATTGCAGTTATCAGTCCAGGGAGTCCAATGTTGGTGCGGCAGCTGACCTATCCATACACCTAAACCCTGACTTCTGATTTCCGACTCAGTGCACAAAAACATTGATTGCATGTGTTTTTTAAATGTTTTCTTTGTGATTACTTTGTGTCAGCTCTCCAGGTATACTGTATTAACTGTGGCTCACCTGTTTCTTATCAGGATGGCCCCATGACTGTAGCCAGATAGAGTTCTGAGCTTTGAGCGAGACAGCATCCCACCGAGCGATGAGGCCTCAGTGTAGGGCCCCATTATCGCGGAGGCACTGGTGGCACCTTTACCCGCCGAGCCATCGATCCCACCCGCCCCAGCGGCAGAGAGTGCACGCCACCTGAGCGCGTTGCACGAGTTTCAGAGATAGAGGCCACCCTGGTTATGTGGAGAGACGGATCCTCATGCAGCCGAGGATTGGATGGAGGCCATCGTCAGAGTCTTCATATTGGTTGGGACACCAGCAGACCTCATGGTTGTCCTTACCGTGAGTCTCATGTACGCAACAACGGGTAGATGGTGGAGCATGATGCTCCAGGTGCACGATGAGGCATCTCTACATTGGACGGACTTCGAGAGCCTCTTCCGCTCGGATTTTGTTTCATCCACCCCCCCCCCCCCCGTTTGGTGCCCATCCTGAAGTTACTACAGTCGCAGCATGGCAACATGTCAGTGGCCCCGTACTCGGCGAGATTTACCGTCCTCTAGCGCTACTCCACGGACATGGTATGAGACCCATTCTTCCGAGGTTGGACCTTTGAGCAGGCTTAGGCATGAGATCAGAGCTTCGACAATTCCACTCAGCATCCTGACCCATGCGGGGGTGCTGGAGGAAGCCCTGCTAGTGGAGAGCTTTCTCACCAAGTATCCATCAGTAGGGAGACCCACTACAGGACGGCACAGAGTGGAGTCTTCTGCAGCTGGCATTCGACAGATGACGCATGGGTCCAAGCAGGCAAGGCCGTCTGGTGAGCGACCTTAGTATTCAGGTTCAGCTGTGCGGGGCACACGACGCAGATCCTCCCATCCGAAGAGCAGACAATGATATGCATGTGGCGGGCAGGGCCCCATGGCTCGTGACTGCCCAACCCGCCATGCAGACGACCAGCAGACAGTGGAGTGACCTCCCAAATAGAGGTAGTGGTTCAATCGTGACAGTCCACAGGGAGTAGGTGAACGAGGCAGAGGAGCGGGTCGGGTAGCGTGTGGTTGGCGATGCATTGAGGCTCTACAACCACCACCTCCAAGAGGTCCACCTCGACCATAGGGAGTTGGTGGGCAGAGGCAGGCTCCGCTCCAGGCAGTAGAGGCTTAAGACCACGGCGCACCCAAGATGATTCGAGGTACTATCTCTGTCTACTCTACCCTTGCTGCAGTTCTTATAGACATAGGTGTGAGTCATTGTTTCATTTCCACTGCCCTTTTTCGGAGCTTGGAGATTACGGCGGAGCCGTTGGCTCGATCCTTGTGGCTAGATACTTCTACGGGAGCAGACTCGATGATTATGCACTAGTGCCGGCAGTGTGTGTAACACCCGAGATTTTTATGAGTAATATTTTGTTTTTATATATCATCAAAGGAATCATTCACTACACACTTTCTTGGCTTACTTTACACGCAATCACAACCTTCCTCGATAGCTTGCGTCGTACGCAATACCGAGTTTCACTAAACAATGATATGCTATTAAAATATTATTAAAACTAGCCGTTATGAATAGTAATAACCACTTTTTGAAATTTTATAAATTTTATTTTACAAAATGGACTTCATTTTTGGATTCGGAATACCGAAATTAGCCTAGGGTGAAATTTTGGTATTTTTCTTGAAACTTTCAATTTTTGATGAATAGTGAAACCACTAAGTGGTAGGTTAAAAACTGAATTTTTGCATAAAACTTAATTTTACCGCTTCTGTGAATGGAATTTCAAAACTCTGACAGAGACGAATGATATCAGTAAGTAAAATGTGGTTCAATGAGATAAAAATAATTTTTTGGTGAATAGTAACTTTTTACTTTTTTTTACCGCAGTTAATAGTAAATAGGGTAACTAAGGGTAAAAATGATATTACTATTACCCTAACACATGTCCTAATTCTATTGGATAAGTTTAATTCGACCAAAAACAACCTTATAAATAAAATATGTCCATTTAGGCCCACTTGAGTTAGATTACGACATTTATTATTAATTTATTTAAAGAAGGGTTAAACTAGTTAAAATCAAAGTTTAATAAGTAAATCATTTTTAATATGGGGTTATACATAAGATAAATTCTACTATAAATATTCATTAGAAAGCTAAAGATATTTCCTACATGATGGTATTTTATTTATAATTTTTAGACATTAAATAATTTAATTTATTTATGACACAATTATGATGCCGTAATTATCTTATTTATGAAATATTGACATAATTGATGTTATAAACACCAAAATAAAATTAATTTGAGACTTTTTATGAATTCCACTAATTTTCTAGGTTACTATGATATATTAGTGTTGATGTAATCAACTTGGTTTGAACATATAATTATGTTTTGACTTTCACAAAAATCATATATCAAATATTGTCAAAATTGACACAAAATAGTTTTGAAATAAAATATTATAATATTAATTGTTATTTTTTTCTAAAAATATATGGTTCGGCCAAATGACTTAGATAAGGATATATATACTAATAATAAACAATTTGAGTTTCGTTTGGCATGTTATAGTAAGTTTATTAACCATATAGTGAAAGAAAACAAAAAGACATGGTAAAAGTTAAATTATTTAACTTAGAGTTAAATATAATTGATAAGGTTAAATTAATACCCTAAACTTGTCTAAATACTATTGGTTGATAGGATTTCGACCCATCCCAACTTTAGCTTCGATATAAGACCCTTTAGAACCATTATAAACTGATTTGGACTTTAATATAAAATAATATTTTCAGATATTCCTAAGGTGCCCCTCTCCTCCCTTATAAAAGGGCACCTCCTCCCCCTCCTCCACACACCAATTTGAGCACTCAAGCTCGGCCAACCCCTGCCATTTTCTCGTCTACACTTCCATATAATAATCCTAGAGGTCCTTGTCTTCTTCAAAGACCAATCTTAGTTCCCTAAGTGGAGGATTCAAAGAGGCGTTCCAAAGAAGAGGAGCTTCGGACACGTACAAAGCAAATCAGACCTAAGGTAAGGGAAATATCACAATCTCATTTTTAACCAAGATTGTTTATTCATAAGTATTTACTGGGGTGTATTTTATATCCACATCCATTTTCCCTCAATATGTAATATTGTTTCCATCCACTTACACTAGTTTAAATCCAATTTTACCCTTCGGTGAGTTTTTAGTAAAGAATAGGAAAGGAATCTTTTGTCATTTTTTCGTACGAGGTACTTTTTAACTTTTCCGACAAAAGTACGAAGAATGATTTTTTTAACTTATACGTCATGAATGGATTTCTAAAACATTATTTCCAAGAAGCTTCCTTTACAAGTATTCAAGTTTATTTTTAATCAACGTCTTTTAGTTAAAAATTGTATGACATGTTAAAAAGGAAAAGTGTTTTTGAAGTAGAAAGGATATTTTCCTCAAGAATGAAGTTCAAGTATTTTATCAAAATTATTTTCCATATAAGATAATAAAAGGGTTCTGTTTTTATCCCTATTATTACATGGATTTGATTATGTTGTGATGAAAATATTTTTATGAATTCCTTTATCTTATATGAATTGTTTTATGATGTCATGTTGTTTAAGAATCCCATTTTTATTACATGGGTTGCGCTATGATGTATGGTTTATGATTATGTGGCACACATAAGAAAGGATTCATTATAAGATGGGTGGGACCTATATCTCCCTCCAATTCATTGGGTAAAGATTTATATCTCATGAGATATACATGGCTGGAATGGAAGGTTATTTCAGTTCAGTGATACAGGACTGAAACGAGGAGTGAACTCGGTTCAGAAAGGGACTTTGTCCACTAAGATAGTCTTGGAAATGAGTCATGACAAACAAGAAATGATTTTCCATGATTATGTGTGCATTCCACAAAGTTCCAAGTTTTATGTTATAATTATGGGGATCTCATTTTCACTTCTATGATTTATTCCATGTTAAGATATTATGATCTCTTTTGCAGGTTATGATTTTCAAAAAGATATGATATGATTTTTATTTCCTTTATTTTCCCTTGCTGAGCATTTGAGCTCACCCTTTTATGTTTTCTTTTCCCGAGGTCAGGAAGATGGATATTAAGTAGAATATGCTAAAAGGGACCCTAGATATGATGAAATAAATGGGAGACACTGTAGAAGATTAATGAACCAGTTGTTTATGTTTCCCTGTTTCTAAAGACACTATACCTATACGGTCCTTTGTGGTTTTGTCATATGTTGTAATAAGTGTGCTTAAATTTTGAAGTATTAACAATGTATGTAAAGTATGGGTCGTTATAGTTGGTATCAGAGGAAAATTATAGTCAACCATTGGAAACTAGGATGTGAAAGCCTTAGTAAGAACCCTAAGGATAAGTCTAAGCATAGAACACAATCTTAGTGTTTTAGAAATGGCCATGAATACCCTAGGATAAGACCTTAAGTGTGAAATTTTAACCATGACTATGTGGTTTTCCTATTATAATTAGTGTTTCTCACACTATTCTTCTTGGTTTTAGTCAATGGCTGGAACCTGAAGGAACCGTGTTAATGCGGAATGCGATGGGAAATGTAATGATTGTCCTCCTGAGCAACCAAACGATATGGGAGCTGGAATGAAAAATCTTGTACCAATGCTCACACAACTTTCTCAAGCTATGAATCATGCAGGACAACCAAACGAGCAAAGGAAGGAGCAACATTCTGTTGAATCCTTCATGAGACAGCGTCCAGCTTCTTTCAGCGGGTCTACTGATCCATTAGTTGCTGAACAATATATTAGTACTACTGAAAAGATATTTTAAGTTCTTCAATGTTCTGAACATGATAAAGTCATCCTAGCAGTGTATCGTTTGGAAGGAGATGTTGATCAATGATGGAATCTTATTAAGAATACGAGGCAAAGGGATGAAATTGAGTCTATAGAATGGGACGAGTTCAAGAACTTATTTTTCAATAAGTACTTCCCTCGTATTCTCCGAACAAAGATGGAGAAAGAGTTTCTTGAACTGAAGCAAAGGGATGATGAATCTGTTGGTACCTATGAAGCAAATTTTACAAGACTTGCAAGGTACGCTTCTGGTATTATTATCCAACCCAAGAGTAAGATCGATCGATTCTTTAGTGGCTTAAAACCAAGTCTTCGAAGGGCGTTAGCCATAAGGGACTTCAATAGCTACGAGGAAATCATTCGATGTGCTCTCAAAGTCGAGATGGAGATTGGAGTAACCCATCAGTCACATGGGTTTGATAAGAAGAGGAAGATGGAATTCAAAGGAAAATCTAAAGAGTACACTGAAAAGAAGATGAGCTTTCCCTTATGCTCAATGTGTGGAAAGAAACATGGAGGGAGTTGTCTTAAAGGGAAAAGTAAATGTTTTAAATGTGGAAAGGAAGGTCATCGGGCATTTGAATGCCGCGATAATGGGAAGAAGATGTCTAATGATGCAAACAAAGGAAGGGATACACAGAATGAACCTACTACACTTCAATGTTTCAAGTGCAAGGAGATGAGGAATTATGCCAATCAATGCCCAAATCCAAGGGTTGATGATGATGGTCGACGTCAACAAAATATTAAGGCTAAAGACAAAGGAAAGTCACATGCAATTTCTATCAGCGATGTGGAGTACGATAACGAAGTGGTGAAAGGTACACTTACCATCCACTCTAAAGTAGAAAATGTTTTATTTGATTCTGGATCCACCCACTCTTTTATTTCTGAAAAATTTTCTAAGGGTATCACCGTACTACCTCAATAATTAGATGTTGATTTAGCTGTGACAACACCTAATGGCACAACAGTCGCATCAAAAGTTTATAATTCTTCTCTGATCGAAGTTTGTGGGAAAGTGCTTCCTGCAAATCTTGTGATCCTTCCTTTAGTGGAATTTGATGTGATTATTGGCATGGATTGGATTTCTCTACATGGAGCTCATATAAATTGCCAAAGAATGGAAGTCACATTTCATATTCCAGATCAATCTACGATCGTCTATCAATGCATGGATGAACATAACCTTCCAGTGGAAATTTCTTCCATCTTATTGGTATTGATTCCACTAAATGAAGGTTATTTATCTCAAATGGTTGGTGAGAGACTCATGATTTAGAATATGCCCATTGTACTGGAGTTGATGATGTCTTTCCGGAGGAATTACCGGGTCTTCCACCAAATCGTGAAGTTGAGTTTTCAATAGAACTCGTACCGGGTGCTTTGCCTATTTCAAAGACACCTTATAGAATGGCCCCAATTGAGTTGCAGGAATTGAAGAAGCAACTCCAAGAGAATCTTGATAAGGGATTCATACGCCCTAGTGCGTCACCTTGGGGAGCACATGTTCTATTTGTTACGATGAAAGATGGATCAATGAGACTCTGCATTGATTATCGAGAACATAAAAAGATCACTATCAAGAACAAATATCCTCTCCCACGCATTGATGACTTATTTGACCAACTATGCGGAGCTCAATACTTTTCCAATATTGATCTTCATTCAGGGTATCATCAATTAACGGTCAAAAGGGAGGATATACCAAAGACGGCTTTCCGTACAAGGTATGGACACTATGAATTTATAGTGATGCCATTTGGTCTTACTAATTCCCCTGCTATCTTCATGGATCTAATGAATAGAGTCCTTAGAGACTATCTTGATCAATTTGTGGTAGTCTTTATAGACGATATTCTTTTCTATTCAAAGAGAAAGGAATAGCATGAATACCACTTGAGAATTATATAGAAGAACCTGAGAAAGGAGAAGCTTTATTCCAAATTTACCACGTGTGAATTTTGGCTTCATAAAGATTCATTTTTGGGTCATATAATCTCAAAAGAGGGGAAATCTGTGGATCCATAAAAAATAGAGGTTATCGAAAGATGGTCAAGACCAACAACAGTAAATGAGATCCGAAGTTTTCTTGGTTTGGCTGGATATTATCGACGTTTTGTAAAAGATTTTTCACGATTGTCTAATCCACTCACCAAGATGACTCGGAAAGGAGTTAAGTTTGTTTGGACAGAGGAATGTGAAGAAAATTTCAAGGAGTTGAAAAGAAGGTTATCCAGTGCACTTGTGCTCACACTGCCTTGTAGTGGAGAAAGGTTTGTGATCTACAGTGATGCATCCGAGAAGGGATTGGGGTGTGTTCTTATGCAAAATGATATGGTGATAGCTTATGCCTCACGATAGTTGAAAATCCATGAGAAAAATTACCCAACACATAATTTGGAGTTAGATGCGGTAATCATTGCATTAAAGATTTGGAGGCATTACCTTTATGGTGAAAGGTGTGATATTTATACAGATCATAAAAGTTTAAAGTATATTTTCACACAAAAGGAGCTGAATATGCGTCAAATAAGATGGTTGGAGCTGATTAAGGATTATGACTGCTCAATCCATTACCACCCTGGGAAAGCAAACAAGGTGGCAGATGCATTAAGTCGACAAGGCCATGCTAGTTTATCCACGATGAGGATCACAAAAGATCCAATATTTATGGATTTACAAAGGATGGATCTTGGAATTATAATGGAAGGGGAAAAATCTTATCTTTCTCAAATGAATGTTCAACCATCTATACATGTAAAGATTAAAGAGGAACAGAAAGAAGATGTCGAGTTACAAAAGAAGGTGAGAAATGTTCCTGAATTCAACCTTGATTGTGATGGGATAATAAAGTTCAGGAATCGGGTTTGTGTCCTCCCATCCCAGAATTAAAGAAGGAGCTACTGGATGAGGCTCATAGTTCATCATTCTCTATTCATCCTGGAAGCATGAAGATGTATAGGGACCTGAAAGAGTACTTCTGGTGGGATGGCATGAAAAGAGATGTTGCTGAATATGTCTCTCGATGCTTGGTTTGTCAACAAGTTAAAGCTGATAGACAGAAGTCTAAGGGGATGTTACAACCATTACCCATAACCGAATGGAAATGGGAAAACATCACTATGGACTTTGTCACAGGACTTCCTAAAACATCCAAAGTCAATAATGCTATTTGGGTCATAGTTGATCGTCTTACAAAGTCTTCACACTTCATTGCTATTAGAGAGGATTTCTCTCTAGATCAGCTTGCCAGGATATATGTAACGGAAGTGGTAAGATTGCATGGAGAAAAACTTTCTATTATATCTGATCGGGATCCGAGATTTACCTCGAAGTTCTGGCGAAGTCTTCAGCATACTCTGGATACAGAGTTGACTTTCAGCACTGCTTATCATCCCCAGACAGACGGTCAGTCTGAGAGAACAATTCAAACCGTAGAAGATATGTTGAGAGCTTGCTCTATGGATTTCAAAGGAGGTTGGGATCAACACCTACCTTTGGTGGAATTTTCATATAATAATAGATTTCACTCTAGTATTCAGATGGCTCCTTATGAAGCTCTCTATGGAAAGAAATGCAGGACTCCAACTTGCTGGGATGCAGTTGGGGAAAGAAAGCTATTAAGACCTGATCTCATTGATGAAATGGCAGAAAAGGTCAGATCTATTCAACAACACATAAGAGCAGCTCAGAGTTGACAGAAAAGTTATGCCGACAACCGAAGAAAAGACCTAGAGTTTGAAATGGGTGATAAAGTGTTCTTACGAATATCTCTCTGAAACAGGGTTATGAGATTTGGAAAGAAGGGGAAGTTGAGCCCTAGATATATCAGTCCTTTCGAAATACTGGATCATGTTGGGAAGGTAGCTTACTGATTGGCGCTTCCACCGAATCTCTCTCAAGTTCATGATGTGTTCCATGTATCTCTCCTAAGAAAGTACATACCAGATCTTTCACATGTACTCAGCTCAGAAGTTGTACCGCTGGAGCAAGATCTTTCTTATGAAGAACAGCCGATAGAGATTCTGGATCGTAGCGAAAAAGTCCTACGAAATAAGAACACTCGCTTGATGAAAGTTTTATGGAGGAACCACCAACTTGAAAAAGCTACATGGGAGCTTGAGTATATGATGAGGGAGAAGTATCCTCATCTGTTTGTTACAAAGTGACGAATTTCGAGGGCGAAATTCTTTTTAAGGGGGGTAGAATGTAACACCCGAGATTCTTATGAGTAATATTTTGTTTTTATATATCATCAAAGAAATCATTCACTACACACTTGCTTGGCTTACTTTACACGCAATCATGACCTTCCTCGATAGCTTGCGTCGTACGCAATACCGAGTTTCACTAAACAATGATATGCTATTAAAATATTATTAAAACTAGCCGTTATGAATAGTAATAACCACTTTTTGAAATTTTATAAATTTTATTTTCCAAAATGGACTTCATTTTTGGATTCATAATACCGGAATTAGCCTAGGGTGAAATTTTGGTATTTTTCTGAAAACTTTCAATTTTTGATGAATAGTCAAACCACTAAGTGGTAGGTTAAAAACTGAATTTTTGCATAAAACATAATTTTACCGCTTCTGTGAATGGTATTTCGAAAATCTGACAAACACAGTTGATATCAGTAAGTAAAATGTGGTTCAATGAGATAGAAATAATTTTTTGGTGAATAGTAACTTTTTAATTTTTTTTACCGCGGTGAATAGTAAATAGGGTAACTAAGGGTAAAAATGATATTACTATTACCCTAACACATGTCCTAATTCTATTGGAAAAGTTTAATTCGACCAAAAACAACCTTATGAATAAAATATGACCATTTATGCCCACTTGAGTTAGATTAGGACATTTATTATTAATTTATTTAAAGTAGGGTTAAAATAGTGAAAATCAATGTTCAATAAGTAAATCATTTTTAATATGGGGTTATACATAAGATAAATTCGACTATAAATATTCATTAGAAAGATAAAACGATTTCGTACATGATGGTATTTTATTTATAATTTTTAGACATTAAATAATTTAATTTATTTCTGACACAATTATGATGCAGTAATTATCTTATTTACGAAATATTGACATAATTGATGTTATAAACACCAAAATAAATGTAATTTGATACTTTTTATGAATTCCACTAATTTTCTAGGTTACAATGAAATATTAGTGTTTATTTAATCAACTTGGTTCGAACATATAATTCTGTTATGACTTTCACAAAAATCATATATCAAATAGTTTCAAAATTGACACAAAATAGTTTTTAAATCAAATATTATATTATTAAGTGTTATTTTAATTCTAAAAATCTATGGTTCGGTAAAATGACTTAGATAAGGATATATATATTAATAATAAACAATTTGGGGTTCGTTTGGCATGTTATAGTAAGTGTATTGACCATATAGTGAAAGAAAACAAAAAGACATGGTAAAAGTTAAATTATTTAACTTAGAGTTAAATCTAATTGATAAGGTTAAAATAATACCCTACACTTGTCTAAATCCTATTGGTTGATAGGATTTTGACCCATCCCCACTTTAGCTTCGAAATAAGACCCTTTGGAACCATTATAAACCGATTTTGACTTTAATATAATATAATATTTTGAGATATTCCTAAGGTGCCCCTCTCCTCCCTTATAAAAGGGCACCTCCTCCCCCTCCTCCTCACACCAATTTGAGCTCTCATGCTCGGTCAACCCCTGCCGTTTTCTCCTCTCCACTTACCTAGAATAATCCTAGAGGTCCTTGTCTTCTTTAAAGACCAATCTTAGTTCCCTAAGTGGAGGATTCAAAGAGGCGTTCCAAAGAAGAGGAGCTTCGGACACGTACAAAGCAAATCGCACCTAAGGTAACAGAAATATCACAATCTCATTTTTATCCGAGATTGTTTATTCATAAGTATTTAATGGGGTTTATTTTATCATCCACATCCATGTTCCCTCAATATATAATATTGTTTCCATCCACTTACACTAGTTTAAATCCAATTTTACCCTTCGGTGAGTTTTTGGTAAAGAATATGAAATGAATCTTTTGTCGTTTTTTCGTACGAGGTAATTTTTGACTTTTCTGACAAAAGTACGAAGAATGTTTTTTTTAACTTATACGGCATGAATGGATTTCTAAAAAATTATTTCCAAGAAGCTTCCTTTAAAAGTATTCAAGTTTATTTTTAATCAACTTCTTTTAGTTTAAAATTGTATTACATGTTAAGAAAGGAAAAGTGTTTTTGAAGTAGAAAGGTAATTTTCCTCAAGAATGAAGTTCAAGTATTTTATCAAAATTATTTTCCATCTAAGATAATAAAAGGGTTCTATTTTTATCCCTATTATTACATGTATTTGATTATGTCGTGATGAAAATATTTTTATGAATTCCTTTATCTTATATGAATTGTTTTATGATGTCATGTTGTTTTAGAATCCCATTTTTATTACATGGGTTACGCTATGATGTATGGTTTATGATTATGTGGAACACATAAGAAATGATTCATTATAAGATGGGTGGGACCTATATCTCTCTCCAATGCATTGGGTAAAGATTTATATCTCATGAGATAGACATGGCTGGAACGGAGGGTTATTTCGGTTCAGTGATACAGGACTGAAATGAGGAGTGAACTCGGTTCAGAAAGGGACTTTGTCCACTAAGATAGTCTTGGAAATGAGTCATGACTAACAAGAAATGATTTTCCATGATTATTTGTGCATGCCACAAAGTTTCAAGTTTCATGTTATGATTATGGGGATCTTATTTCCACTTCCATGATTTATTCCATGTTAAGATATTATGAACTCTTTTGCAGGTTATGATTTTCAAAAAGATATGATATGATTTTTATTTCCTTTATTTGCCCTTGCTGAGCATTTGAGCTCACCCTTTTATTTTTTCTTTTCCCCAGGTTAGGAAGATGGATATTAAGTAGAATATTCTAAAAGGGACCCAAGATATGATGAAATAAATGGGAGACACTGTAGAAGATTTATGAACCAGTTGTTTATGTTTCCCAGTTTCTAAAGACACTATACCTATACGGTCCTTTGTGGTTTTGTCATATGTTGTAATAAGTGTGCTTCAATTTTGAAGTATTAGAAATGTATGTAAAGTATGGGTCGTTATAGTGTGAGCTTACTATAGGTGGTGAGAGCTTCGGCTGGGATCCTCTTGTAGGGGCGTCGAGGCCTTACGACATCATCTTGGGTATGGACTAGTTATCTAAAGTCAATGCTCAGATCAACTGTATTATGCACAAGGTGTAGTTTGTCTGCACGAATGAGACCAAGTTCACCTTCTCTGGTGAGAAGTGAACCTGCACAACATAGGATGAACTCACGCAGAGGATAGGGAAGCTGATCACCCATCAGTTGGCTAGTCTCATCCTCGAAGCAGTTGAGGTGAAGAGTCCTAGTTTTCCTATAGTGATGGATCAGTATACATATGTTTTTCCTAACTACGTTCCAGGACTACCTCCTTGTAGGGAGGAAGATTTCTATATAGACCTGTACCCCGAGACATCACTGATATCCACTCCAGTATATCGGATGGCTCGCACTGAGCTTCATGAGCTGCGGGTACAACTGGAGGACTTACAGGGCAAGGGATTCATCTGACCCAGTGTTTCACCCTGGGCTTCTCCATTTCTGTTCTCCACGAAGGCGGATGGGAGCTTGAGACTGTGTGTGAACTGTTGTCTCCTGAACCAGATGACCGTGAGGAAGACATATCCGCTTCTATGGATTGAGGACCTCTTGATCAGCTTAAGGGAGCACGTTGGTTCTTGAAGATATACCTCAGGTCAGGCTATCATCAGCTCAGAGTTCAAGATGAGGATGTGCAGAAGACAGCCTTCAGGTGTCGGTTTGGCCACTATGAGTTCTCGGCCATTTCCTTCGGTGTGACCAACGCTCCAGCAGTGTTCATGAGTCTCATGAACCGGATCTTCTAGCCCTACCTCGATCGGTTTGTCATATTCTTCATTAATGACATACTGATTTATTCGACTATCGAGGAGGAGCACGCCTACCACTTACGGGTTGTACTAGACACACTCCAAGAGCACCGGCTTTGTGGTAAGATCTCGAAGATCTAATTCTAGCTTCGAGAGGTCCACTTCATTGGGCACGTCATCTCAGAGGTGGGAGTTTCTATGAATATCGTGAAGGTCGAGGCAGTACTTTCTTGGGAGCCACCTAGGAGCGTGACAGAGGTGCGGAGTTTCCAAGGTCTGGCTGGGTACTTTCAGGGATTTCTGCTAGACTTCTCCAGACATGCAGTACCTCTTTCAGCTTTGGCGAAGAAGGGGAAATCCTTCGTGTGGTCAGATAGTTGTCTGTAGAGCTTCCAAGATCTGAGATAGAGATTCACTAGTGTTCCCATCTTGAGACTAACAGAGGAGGGTGTAGGGTATGTAGTTTACTGTGACACATTAGGGACCGGACTCGGGTGTGTCCTGATGCAAAATCGTGCAGTGATAGCTTAGGATCACGACAGTTGAGGCAGCATGAGCAGAACTACGCTACCCATGATATGGAGTTAGCAACAGTGGTCTTTGCACTGAAGGTGTGGCAACACTATCTCATGGGTGAACACTTTACAGTGTACTTTGACCCCCATAGTCTCAGGTATATTTTCTCGCAGAAGGACCTGAACTTGAGACAGCGGCATTGGATCTAGTTCCTCTAGGATTATGTCTTTGAGATTGTCTATACTCCTGGGAAGGGGAACGTTGTGGCTGATGCTCTCAGCAAGAGATCGTGCATTCAGCTACATGGAGAGGCGACAGAGCAGTTAGGCGCTTTACAAATATCTTTCGTGGATAGAGAGGGGACAACCTATCTACAGTCCCTCACAGTAACTCATGTACTACATCAGCTGGTCAGAGAGGCACAACATGGGGCTGTTGATTGTGAGGCACGGTGTGCTTATATATCCTCATGGATAGCAACAGATGGATTTTTTGAAGGCAAGGAGCACATCATCCTCTTTTGGGGATGCACCATTGTACCAGTTACACTAAAGGAGGAGGTGATGAGGGAGTTCCACAATTCCCCTCTAGCGGTACATCCTGGAGTAGTGAAGATGTATTAGGACCTCAAATGACAGTACAGGTGTTCAGGTATGAAGAAGGCTGTGGCAGAGGTCGTTTCTCGATGCCTCACTTTCCCGCAAGTGAAGGCAGAGAAACAGGTACCTGCAAGCTTGGTAAAACCCATAGAGGTCCCCGGAGTGGATGTAGGATGGGATATCCATGGATTTCATGATGGGTCTTCCACGTACTTCTAGAGGACACAACACCATCTTGGTGATCATAGACTGACTCAAAATGTCGGCCCAGTTCCTACTGATCAGAGAGCAGGGCTCAGTAGAGAGCTTGGGATGCCTATATGTTTAGGAGATCATACGACATCATGGGGTGCCATCATCAATCATCTCTGATTGAGATTCTCACCTTACATCCCGACATTGTAAGGGGTTTCAGGAGGACTTTGGGACACAACTACGACTGAGCACTACCTTTCACCCACAGATGGATGTCCAGATGGAGTGGAACATTCAGACACTCGAGGACATGCTCCGGGCATGTGTCCTTGACTTTGGTCGTAGCTAGGAGGATCACCTACCCTTGGTGGACTTTGTGTACAACAACAACTACCACTCCACCATTGCGATGACACCTTACGAGGCACTATACGACTGACCTAGCAGATCACCTCTGTGATGGACTGACCCTGGGGAGTCAGCACTAGTAGGACCAGAGGTGGTTCGAGCTACGACGATGAAGGTGCATGTCATCCATGAGCGGATGAGGACAGCACAGAGCAGACAGAAGTCCTATACTGATAAGAGGCGGAGACCAATGGAGTTCGAGGAGAGAAACCACGTCTTCTTATGGGTCTCACCTCGACGTGGGTTACAGAGATTTGGCTATGGAAGCAATTTATCTCAACGCTTCATCGGACCATTCCATGTCCACAGCAAGGTAGGTGAGGTGGCTTACTGCCTGGCCCGTCCACCTTAGTTGCCTCGGGTGCACGATGTCTTCAATGAATTTTACGAGTACGAAGTTTCTGATGGGGCTTGATTCTGTGGCCCAGTTTGCCTGGAATCTATTTTCAAAGTTTAGCTCGGTTACGTTCAGTGAACGAACGAGTGGGTTTTTCTAACTTTTGAACTGGTGCTCAGAATTAAAATCTGGGGGCACCGATAAATTCGCAGTGCCGAGATTCTCTTAGGCGAAGCTTAACTTCAAAAAACAACAGTAAGATGAAAAATATATGTTTTTAGACATTAAAAAAAGAGTTATATTTAATAAAATAACTATAAGTTATTTTATTCTTTTTCTTCCACAGTTGAGCAACGGTTTCCAGAATCACAGCGTAACGACGATCAATAAATGAGGACAATTTAATGACTCTTCCCTTTGGTTGTGTACTATAAACGCATGTGTGTTTAATAGGTTCATTAATTAAGGTTCATTAATGAACCATAATAATGAACACAACGTGAGGATTAATTCTTTGATTAATCACCCCCTATGGCAAATGATTTGAGAACCCACGGGAGGAAGCTCTGACGAAATGCCGATGATGCCATCCTCCAACGAATAATGTCGAAGAACGCCGATTCTTCATAGATTGACAACGCGCCACCAATCCTCTTCCCCATAAGCATAGAGGAGATGCTGCTTCCTCCTCGGCGCGCCCCGACGATGCGTACGATCCTCTTCTCCACGACGCCATGTACCACGACGCCGACGATCATCTTCTTGGATGAGGTAGGGGTTTGGTTTACTTTTCTTTATGTTAATTATAACCTCGGCATGTCATATAATTGTTGGGAGTAATTTCGAACTGCTGACGTGGTGGGTACGGACCAACGAACAAGTCCGAATCCACCACTATTCTTTTCTTGATGCGCTGAACGTATGGCTATGGAGAAGCGGGACCAGAATGGCATTTGGAGGCCTTTGCAGTGATGTACAGGTCACGGGACGACCACAGGCATAGATGAGAGCAAGAACGGACCATCAGAATGACTCCGGGGGCCCGCGGAATCCTCCGTCGGCGCGGGCCACTGGCGCGGCGGCTGACAACGGCATGCCACCCGGAGGTGGCGGCACCCTAGCGCACTGATGGTAAGAGCCGTCGTGGCTGCAACCACGACGGCAGGCTGTCGAATCCTGCAGCCGTGCGGGATGTAGAGGGGATGCGGCGACCACACGACATGTCGTTAGAGTGCAAAGGAGGGGGTACTGCGTCCCCCCTGCTGGGCCCGCTGGCCGAGCCAGCGCACCCCCCCCCCCCCCCCGCCCGGGCTGGGGCTGGTCACGCGGACCAGGCAGGGTCGCGCCCAGCCGATCCGGGCCACGCCCGACCAGGCCGGACCTGGACCGGGGTCGGGTCGACCTGGTTCGGGCTGACCCATGGGGGGTTGGGCCGGGTCAGGCCGTGCCTAGACCCCCCTCTTCGGACCACTTTTGGTCTTTTGACCATAACATGTTCTACGGACCTCTGATCGAAACACCGTTAGTTTCTTATGAACCCTTGGATCAAGACGGTCGTTTCTGTATATTACACATGAGGTTTTGGCAAGGTTTGGTTACGGCCGGGTTGGTTCTAACTCTAAACCAACTAAGCCCTTGAAGTGAAAACACTTATATCCCAAAGGTATGGCATTCGATTGATGTGAAATCAATTGTGTTGGGATCCTTTTTTGAGACGGTCATTTTGGATTACTCCGCTTTAGGTTTGGACAAAGTTGGAGTACGGTTGGGTTGGTTTTAGCTTAAAAACCAACTGGGCCCCTGGAATGGAAATTCCAATAACTCTAAGACTGGGTGTCCGATTGATGCACCGTCTGTCGTGTTGGGTTTATTTTGACAATGCAGAACCATAAGATACATCATCTCTAGACTTCGTGACAGTTTATGTATCAAATCTCTTTTTCTCATGGAGCGGACCATCTTGGAATCGAGCATTCTGTGTGTGGGAACCCTAGAGCTAGCTACAACTATGTCGAATTCTGTACTGGAATCCTCCGTTGGTTCGACAATGACGACTACCATACTAGAATCCTCCATGGGTTCGATGGAGACGACTACTATTCTTGTATCCTATGTGGATCCAACGGTATTGGACTCTGTTATTGTATCCTGTGTGGGTATGCCAGAGTAGCTAGTCTTGTTTCCTGTGTGGGTCTGATAGCTTAGTTTGTCTTGTATCCAATGTGGGTCCGACAACTAAGATGAATCAGTGGCTACATATAATCATCTCTATCAACTTACTAAGTGTATACCTATGTGAGATGAGTCTTAACATATATCATTATCATCGATGTGATTGACTCGCATTCCTGTGTGGACTAGGTTGTGTTGTTTTTGTGTGGACTGAGTTGTGTTATCCTTTGTGGATTGGGTTGTGCTTTCCTTTGTGGACTTTGTTGTGCTGGGGCTAGAGAGATGGAGCCAAACTATAACTGATGACTTAGGTATATGTATATAAATATACCTATGTAGTTTTGTAGATACTTCGTGATTTCATCTTTTATTTGTGGTTTATCCTTTGTGGATTCTGAGAGACCTTCTGGGGTCTTGGGGTACCTACTGAGTATTGTATACACACCCCTTCATGTGATATGCCCGCACTATGTTGTGTTGGATGTAGACGACGAAAAGCATTGGTCGAGGTGGAGGCTTGTGGAGCTAGACGGTACTCGGAGGTGGACCACTTGGCAGGACGTACACAGAGCGGATGGTCGGACAGAGGAGCTGAGGATAATATCTATACCCACCCTTCAGGTGGGATTTACGGCGGACGAATCAGTGCTACTATTTTACTTACTGATGTTGTACTTTCCATTCAGTTGTACTGTACTTTCAGTTGGCTTTTTATACTGGCCCAGTTAATTTTTCATCACTTACCTTGTACTCAGTTTTACTTTGTGTTACTTCTCTTGCATACTCTTTTGTGTAAGATACCTCATAAAGGAAATTCCTTCCCTTCTTTTGGGATTTACGCCTTTGGTGCTAGTCGCCAGCCCTTGGCCTATAGAAGGTGGGATTGGGGTAGTCAGGGCATAGGCCCCAAGGACGGGTCATGACAATCAAATCATGTGTGGATCCTCGCTATAGTGATTATTTTTTGGATCCTCCCAAGCACAAAAATAAAATCAAGAAGGGTCATTTTGAATTATCAACATCAACAAAGAATAAATTATATAAGATCTAAGATTTTTTTTGAAATTAATTAAATTAATTATAAACATGATGTGAACGATCCTCTCTAAATGTTCTGCGCCGCTTCATACTCTGTCTAAATCTTTGATTCTATTTCGTGGAAATTATCATTCATTATTATATTGATCCTCAAATAATCATTAATCATGGTAAAAATTGATGTTTGGTGTCGGCCCAATCACACTACCTATTCTATCGGAACCTATAATTATAGAATATATCCAATATATGTTGAAATAAAGATAAATTCCTATTTAGAATAAATATTTATGGTAAATATGGTTATCCCAATGTTTCAATAGAATCTATGATGAATGAATTAAAATGTTTTAAATTTGAAAACTAAGAACTAATTTTTGAAATATGGGGAATCAATGTTAATATGATTTTTTTGACCATCATTCTAATGTTTTCTATTTTCTACATTCATAAGGGTTATAACGTTAACCATTTATAGAAATATTATCTAAGAATTTGAATAAAGATTCTGATAATAAAATTTTATCTCACCACATGAGGATTTATGCATATTGTATACAATATTATAATAACATTGTGTTACTGATTACCGATGATAGAGGGGATGCAATATCATTGATCACATGATCTGTTAGTTCTTTAGAAACAAAAAAAAATTCACCTTCCTTATCTGAGAAAGTAGTGATGTGGATCAATGAACAAAAAAGGGTGAGCTTGTCTTGAAATCATGAAAGAATATCATTTCATAATATTTATTTAACATTAATAAAAATGGATCTTAAAAACAAATATTTTATCCGAGTACCTCCATTTACAATTAATCAAATATTCCCCAAGTTCATCTCATATTTACATTTTTGTGAATATTAAATTTCTCATGATCACATTCTCTATCACTATCCATCAGAACATGATGGTCATATTTCTCTTTCATGTCCATGTTTTTACATTCCAAATATACACATCCATATGGAAACCTAGTTATATGTTAATTTGGGTAACCGTTAGGTTTCCACCATTCCTTTATAAAAGGATGTTTTAGTATTCATTTTTATGATGTGGGATTCTAACAAAAAAGATAAATGTAATAAACCATTAATAACCAAGCAAAATTTTAGGATAAAATTTTATTTTAACAGTGAGAGAATATTAAACCGTTATAATTTGGGAATTTTTTCCAATTATTTTATTCTTTTTATATTTATTATTTCCGGAAAAAATGAGAATAGATATTATATATATATATATATATATTAAATCACAATGTTTGTTTTGTCTTATACACAATTCCATGTTTATAATGAACTACATGCAATATAAATATTATCTTTCTCTATACAGAACATTGAGGTTATCTTACATTACATATAACAGTGCCTTTTTTTAAAGAAATACATATCATGCAAGAAAATGTTTTAACAAACAATAATATAATATTAAAATATTAATTTTATAATATATGAAGACTTAACATAAACATTAAGATAGTGGATATAGATAGAAACAAATAACTTATGAAAACTTATGGTTTACACAAATATAAAAATAAATCATTACTTACAATTAACCAATTGAATATAAATGGAATATTTTTATAGAAAACTATTTTTTTCTCACAAAAGAATATTTAAACAAATTAATCAAATTATTTACAATTACTGTGTGACATTATATATATATATATTACATATTAAATTTTTTTATATTCAACCAATATATTTGATAGGTATAAGATTAGAAAAACATTAATTTTACATATATAGATCTATACTATTATTAGGGTACCTTTAAAACCCTTCTATAGAGAACTTATTTTAAATATAAAATTTTGAAATTTTATAAATAATAAAAGTAAAAATAAATATTATTTTTTAAATTAAAAAAAAAATTAGTCTTGGGGTGAATTTTTATATTTTTTTATGAAATTTAATTTTTAATGTGTACTGAAGAATACAGTTATGTAATTCAAAAAATATTTTACTCTAAATTTATTTATAAGGAAAAATTATATTTTTAATTATTTTTAAATTTCAATTTGATCAAATATTAATCAATTTATCTATTTTAAGCAATTTGGAGGAATTTCACATAGAATATGTTTTTAAAAATATATCATGCTTTGGATCATTTTTCATTAAAAATACAATATATCATCTTATCTAGAGAATTTAATTTGACTTAATTTTTTCCACGTCTATGATTAGAATTAGAAAAATTATATTTTTTATTTTTAATCATATTAATTTTTATTTTATAATAATAGATAATTTATTTTTGGCCACAAATATTATTGAAGATAATTAAAATTATTTACAATGATTAAGTAAAAAATAGTTATAATAAGTAACGACATCATTATCATAATGCCTAATATGACCTAGAAACATTCGTAAAATGCATTTTATTTCCATATTTAGACCCTATACACCCTTCTATATTATGTTGGCAATTATTTGATACACTAACAATAAAAAAACTAGATTGGGGATTCCCTTTTTCGAAAATATTATAAGAGTTCCCCTCATCCACCACTACAAAAGGCCTCCCCTCCTCCCACTTACTCACACGTCTCAAAACACCTTGGATCAACCCAAATCTAGAGAAATATCTCCCGAAAATCCCTAAAGTTTTTCTTGATTCTTCCATTTGTACGAAAATCCATCCATGGAATCCCTTTGGTGCAAAATAAAGGGAGATACCCAAAGAAGATATAACATCCTTCCTCAACCTCATTTCTTTTATTTTCGTTATCCAACATATAAAATATTCTTATTTTGTGTTTATATAATATAAATTGTATACTTAATATACAATTATTTTGTTATATTATGGTTTCTATCTATACTTACACAGACATACATCTAATGGGTAGTGAACTTATCGTTCGTGTAGGGGAACTATTTCCTCATTAAACAATGATTGTCTATTTTTTCATTTCTCTCCATTAAAGGTTGGTAATAATGATGAAAAAACAATGCATATATGATATATATGATATAAATATATATATATAATGTATTTATTCTTCTATAATTATTTTATATCACATTCCATTATTCTTTCCCTTATGTGTAAACATGATGACATCATTCGATGAATTGTGGACTACTGCCCCCTCAATGTGATCTAATTCGTTCAAGCTATACATTGAATGCATAAAGGATGGTTTTAAATAAACATATATATCATATAAACAATATATTTTCATTCATTGCATTATAAACATTCTAGATATATTTTATTTTTTATTTTATTTTTTACCATTTCACACACTGAAATGATATTATGTCGTTTGAAGACCTGTGGAATACCACCTCCTCGACATGATGTGATTACTTTTACATCAATAGAAGTATATATATAAGTATATATGATTTAATAACATTTTATTTATGATATAATTATCATTTTGGATAGATATATTGTTTATGACCTTTTATCCATAATGATCATTGAAATGATGGAATGTTACTCATGCATACATATGCCCTAACATCTCAATGATTGTAACATTGAACCAGTTTTTAGAAACACAATTCATGATTGGTTTTAAAAGTATACTTAATGAATAAATATAATAATTAATTCTTGATTATTATTTTCGAGATTTTAATATAATGACCTACTTTAATCAGAGTCGACCAGCCAAATTATTTTTTAACATATGAACCAAATTTGGTCAAATAAAAGGGCATAAACATAATTGATTATGTAGTTGTACTAAAAATGTTATTAATTAAACTAAAAGTAATTCTAAACATTATAATGGTTCTGATGTAATAAATTAATTATCATATTTTTATTATTATATAATATAATGACAAAGGACACAATCCTGACATAGGGTAAGGGAATTTCATCACCCTCTTTATTTTTATGAGATATATTCCTTAGTCACAAATCACTTATTTTGTGTTGTTTTTTTACTTGACATTAAAATATTCTATGAAAATTATAGTTATATATATTGGTATTTAAAAAACCATATTATGATCATTCTCTTATGGTGTTTAATTTTCAAAAGTAATCAAATTGGAAAATCAATTTTGTCTCTATTTTCCTTATTTGAGACACATGTTGTGTCATACACCCATATTTTAATATGAGGTCTATAAAATAAATTCAAAATGTTTTATCAAGAATTTAATTATTTTTATTACATTTTAATCTCAATGTAATTTCATTTTCCTACATGGGTAGTATGATTCGATGTTAACATGTTGTAAGAGATTATTTAAACAATCTTACCATTTATAGAGATTGATTCTGATCATGTTTTTATTGATGAAATCATATGGTCTATATTTGAATAAAACTTGTGAATTTTATTATCCTCTTGATAGTATTGATTTATTCATGTATTAGTACCATTTTTTTCACTCTTTTGTACTTAAAATAACTAATAAAATGTTTTTAATAAAATATGACCTTACCTCTCTCTTTTGTCGAAAATTTTAGTTCCTTGAAAACAATTCCTTTTAAAAAACAGATTCCATATATTCTACTAAACTCCCATGATATTTAAAAGTAATTTTTACAACTTTTTCATTTAATAACGTTTTGGAATATTATATAATTTTTTCTTGAAGAATTCGTAATTTTTTTTAACATTTTACCATGAAAAATGAAATTCATTTTACCTTATACCACATGTACCAATTTACACATTGTCATTTCTTTAGAGTTTTCCTTACATGATTAATTGGATAAATTTTATGAAAATTATTTAAAAAGGGAAATTAAAAATTGGGGTTGAAAAAATTTCCTTGCATTCTTTATTAGTTCTAAAATAAACATTCAAGGAATGTTGTTTTAAAATGGCTTTCATGCTTCTTTTAAATGTATTCATGAAAAAAGGTTTTTCAAATGGTTCTCAACACCCACTAAATGTTTTAAAATAACAAAAAAACAGTTTTAAAAATGATTTAAAATATTCATTATAAGTATTCATGTTTATTTTCAGGGAAAATATTTTTCAAATGGTTTTATGAATTAAAAATATTTTGTAATAAATAAGGATATATTAATGATGAAATGTTTTTAAATAATATTTCAAAATTATTTCCCATATATGATAATAATTTTTGTGTTACTCGTGCCATTATTGGTAAAGGATTAGATGATTCCATTCATATTAATTTTCTAAATTGTTTATGTTTTATTTCATGATTTGCCTGAAATATGTTTCTCTTTCATGAGTTGTATGACTATGAAACCCGCTTCTTTTCAAATGTTATGCTTTGATGAAATTATTATGAGACTTGTATCTTTTCAACAGGTTATGATATGATTACATGTTAATGGCACCCAATTAATTTCATGGATTATGATATAATTAATAATTATCTTTTGGAACATGTATGTATGGTTTCTTTTTGAGATGGGTGGGACCTATATCTTCTTCCAACGCAATGGATAATGATTTATTTCTAATGAGATTGACATGCCTAGAGTGAGGAGTGAACTCAGTTCAATATTATAGGTCTCGAATAAGGAGTGAACATATTTTAGTAATTCAATGATGTAGTGAAGACTGAACGCAGTTCTGTAAATGAATTTTTCCACAAAGATGTCCTTGGATGTGATGCCTTGACAAGTATTTAAATCATATTATATGCTTATGTGTTTTCCACAGTTTCATGATTTATTTATTTTTTATATATTCATGGATTCTATTTTTTACTTATCATTTATATCATCAGAATTTAAATAATTTATTCCATTATTCAATATTATTATCTTTTACATGAATGTTATGCTCTTCGAATGTTTTTATGACTTTCTCATACTTCTATACATATCCCTATTCATACAAATCTCCCTTGATTACACTTATTGATCATATGAGATAACCCCTTTTATGATTCCTTCCATTCGTTAAAAAGATGTATTTCAGGTATAATATGTATAAAAGGGGTTCTATTTTTTTATAACCTTGTGGGAGATAATATAACTCACTTATGTAAGAGTGCCTATGTTTCGATGATTCTAAAGGCACTAAACTAATATGGTCTTTGGGTGTCTGTTTTTGCAGTGTGTTTTCTGTTTAAAAAAAGTGTCGTAATTTATACTTATGTTTATAATGTGTTGTTATATAACACCAATAATAATTTTATAAGGGATCAATAAAAGAGATTTTTTTAAGAAAACATATCGTTTTTCAATAAAGAATCTAAATTTTTATTCTTCTATATCCAAAAAGCCTTATTGAACTATGAAATGATAATAATTACAATATTCTCTATATATATAGATTTTAATATGTATATAATTACCTAGCTATAAAAAGTATATAATATTGATTTATGATATGAATTTATATTGAGGATCCTTTCAGAATTATAGTTTTAGGGAATTAATCCATTACTAGTACATTACATCTCAAATATTACAAATTAAAAACATCAACTCTATCAAATTTTTTACAATAATATAATTCCTTAAAAACCAAATATTTTTTATTGATAAAAATGTTATTGGGTTCTTCTTTCCTCTTACCCATTATTATATCCGATGAAAAACATTTCAAAAACAAGGGATGATCACAAAAACTCAGTAATGAATACAAAATAAAGAATAAAACTGTTAGTGCATGAATATATATACCAATGATTTTTTTTTCAAAAAATCATACATTTCATACATAAAACATAATATACATAGATTACATACAGTAATCACAATACTTATTAATAACATTATTTAAAACATAAAATATAAACGTGAGTTATGGCATCCATATCATACATTCATTGTAGCTTTCACCACTACATAGGGAATAACCTTCATCGTTACATTTGGAATATAATCACAGTGTATTACTTAAATCTCTTAGAAGAAAATTAATGTTTACCTCTGTCGCGTTTCCCAATACTTTGGAGATCTATAAAGGGCTCACCCACCCTAGGTTTGTCACAGAACCACCCATTTTTGGTTTATCACTTCCCACCCATCAACTGTGCAGTTACCATTATAAAATCACAACACATAAAATATTTAAATTAAAAAAATTCTACATATCAATCATAAGAAATAAAATCAAAATATTGAAATATTCAATCCATTTCTAAAAACATTTAAATTAATTAATAAAAATATTTTTGAATCATTGTGTCCCATACAACTTTGAAACATTTAGAGGAATTAAAATTTTAAAACATTACTGTCTATATAAATAAATATTTAAAATAATTTTGAAAAAATGGACATTAATGAGAAATATTTAGAAGAATAAATATTTAATACATATAAAAAATTAATTTATTTAATGAATCCCTTACCACTTGATAAAAAATTGAATAAAAATAATTAAAATATAACCTTAAACAAATGATATAATATCTTGAGAAAAATCAGATTCATGATTTAATATGTCAAAAAGAACAATATACACCAAATAAAAGGGATGTGTTGCATAACAACAAATAATTCTCAATGGAAGGTAAATTGAGACAAAATACATTACAATGAGACTTTAAATGACGCAAGAATTTATCAATGGGATGAGTGTGGGTAGACATAGCATATCAAAAAAGGGAAGTATAAATTACAACATAAATAAAAAACAGTGATTTCACACATAATTATGCCATCATATAATCAATGAATTATGTGAAAAACCCAATGAGTGTAAAATGACATTACAAATTCCATTACAATGATCATTTTGTAAATAAAATAGATTAATTCAGTGTATTCACTATAAGTACACCTAAAGCAAGTATAAGAATAGGATTTGACATTAAATGATATTTCACACATAATAATAGTATGACATTATCAAAAATTAGTGGAATCATCCATATAATGGATGTTGGGTTAAAAACATCACTTACCTTGAGTCCTACTTGTCTTTTTTATTCTTTATCTCCCTCTAAACCATGCATTTTATATGTATTTGAGTAAAAAAATTAATGAATTTCCTTCTACACAATGTAATGCTTTCAAGAGGATGGGAGGAATCTTGAGACCTTATTTTCTAATAATTTGGGACATGAAAACGGGCTTGAGAGGTGTGAGTTATGTGGGTAGATGTGGCTTCCCTTTATAAGAGGGAGGATATGCACTTTTGGGAAGTCCAGAAATAATAATTTATTATAAATAAAATTTCAATTAAAAAAGGACCAAAACAAATTTAATTCAAAGTTAAGATGAATTTGGTTCCAATACCCATCATCTAAGAATATTTAGACATGTTTTGAATACTTTTTTATCCTTCTATTTGTTTTATTAATCTTCTTTTACCATTTTTAATCATTCAATAGAATTTTGTTTTTTACACATTGAGCATTAATGTAATTGTCATATCATGTCAAAAGACCCACAAAAAACCATTTATGACATATTTGGACTTTTCATACCCATTTGTTCGACTAATGTATTTTTAGGACTTTAATATCATTTAATAAACTATTTTATGATTTAAGTTATGAATTATGTCACTTTTGGACACTATTAATACTTCACTTGTTTTGAATTCATAAAATTATGATTCCATTGAGCCAATGGAATTAAATCAAAGAAAATATTTCAATATCATCCATAAAAATTGTAGATGAAATGAAAATAAAAAAACATTCATTTATTTTTATATTTATAATAACATTTATTAGATTTTTTAATTAATGAGTCAATCATGGCTTCATCATTGTGTTATAATTATATATATATATATTTATAATCTAAAAATAATAAATAAAATACCATTATTTAGGAAATCATTTTATATTTATAATGATCATTTCTATTCCAATATATTAGTTAGAAACCCACATGTTAAATTTTTTAGTAAAAATATACATTTTTTGGTTATATTTCTCTTTACATTAAATTAATTCGTTTAAAATCTCATTCTCACATCCATGTTGCTCCACGGGGTCCCAACATAGTCCCAAGAATGCCCTGGTTCTGTCATATCTCATAGAATAGGATTAACGCACGTTTTAGGGTAGTTTATTATAATTAAAATATTAGTTTTTTCCTTATTTACCAGGATTATCCATTAACTATTATAAATAAATTTTTTACTGATGTTACAATTCATAATGTCTAAAAATAAATAGCACATATTCACAAAATATGTACCTTATGATTAAAAATATGAAATACATTTTTCAAAATTCAAAACAAAGTTGTTTTAGTAATTAATTTAAAATTAATTCTCATTGTCAAAACCAAAAAAACGTGTTTTAATGATGTAATAACTCTTAAAATATTGTCATGTGTTTTAATATAATATAAAGTGGTAATTACATGTAATGAACATAATTGGATTAAATTATAAAAACATAATACAATTTTACTTTAAAACAATAATATGTACAATATTGCTATATAAATAAATTTTACTAAAAAGAAGTTTTGTCATAAAAATGTGGTATTTTTCACTATTCGTTAAAAATAAAATTTTACAAAATATTACCAAAAATTAATCCAATCTAAATTTTGATGTCTCGACTCTAAATATAATTTTTTTTATTTTTCAAATAGAATAGATAAAGGTAAAAAAACTATATTTAAAGTGGGTTCCCCATCCTAAGGAGGTAAAACGACCTTTTAAAAATATTATAATATTCCATTCTAAAAATAGGATTCATTCTTATTTTAAGCCTGTTAACATTATTGGATAAATTCAAAGAAATTTAACAAACATGTATAACACTATTGTAGTCATTTAGGTTCAATCATTCCAATAATATGTATAGGAGTTAACTATGATTTAAAATAATACTATTATTATATTATATTTCAGTATATTCATAGTTGTGTGCAACATAAGATTTCAAAGAAACCCAATTTTGTGTGTGATGTACGCTATCAAAAAAAATTACCATTTGACATAAAATCAATATATTATTCAAAATTATTATTAGGAAAGAATATTTGTTATTATATAAATATATGGGTCATTATATCATTTCCCCCTTTTGGAAATGGCATCCTCTCTATTTTGAAATTTTTCTCACAAACATAATTGAAAAAACCTATATTAGAAAAACTGTTAATAAAAGTATTACATTAAAAGAATGAAACCAAGTTACAATGGACACTGAATATAAAACATTATAGGATTTTATGCAGGAAATATGGATATAGGGGAAAAACTAACCATCATATTCTAGAAGATATTGATAGAAAATATGGTCATGAGAATGCTAACTAGTAGAATAACATAAAATTGTGATGGGCTAAACTATCATTGATACCCCTGTAAGAAAATTAAACCAACAAATCGGTTGTTTCATGTATCTTTTGATAAAGTTGGGAAATTTATTTATGATATTGACTATGAATATGAGTAAATATACTTACTTTTCAGGTAGAGTTTCTTCCGTTAATATGTTTCTACCAAAATATAATCTTTTCTCGAAACGATGAGTATTCAAAATGACATGGTCAAACCTGAAGTTCTAGAATCAACTTCTAAAGAGTAAAATAATCCCAAAAATAAAAATTCTATATTTCTCGTATCTTTATACATCATTCAAACCCAAAATTGTTATTACAAGACCATATAATCCTAATAAAGGATAATACATTATAAAATAAAATACTACTCTTATTTTAAAAATTCAACAAGAAAATAAAAAAAATTCCAACAAAGACCATTCAATACACAGTTTTCCTTTAGATTCTTCAAAATAATCTAAACTACGATTGAATACCAAAATTTTGAAGTATTTGATAACATATTCTTCCATGATAAATCATAACATTTATCTCCAAATATCATAAAATACTCTTAAAGTGTCATACTAAAATGTAATTAACCAAATACCATATTCTCTTTGATAGGTTAATCATTTCCATAAATAACCAAAATTACCATATGTAAAAAATAAAAATATAGATTCTTTCAAATTAATATTCCAAACATTACTCTACAAATGAAATCTAATATTATTCAATTTTCCTTAGGCATATAGTGTTCCCAAAAGAGGGAACATCATCCAAAATAACATTTATCAATTAATCACCAAATCAATTTCTTATACTATAGATATCAATTTCATAAAACATAAGTTCCCAAAATCTACTTATTCATGATCCATAAAATCATTTATATAAAAAGAATAGATCATATTAACTAGGTGCTTTACGTAGGCCAGTGGTAGGTGATGATTCCCTGTGGATGTTCTGATGTGGGTTCGATTCCCATGGCTTTGCTATATAATACAATTTATCACCCATCATGTGGGTTATCCTTTTTCTAAAACATTATAATTCTAATGAAATTAACAAAATCAGTTAAAATCCCCCAAATTTACTATAACATCTTTTAACCTCTAAGGATATTTCATACCTCTCATTTTGCATCCCAAAAACTAATAAACCATAATTTACGAATAAGTAAATGTCTCTAAAAATATCATTAATCACCTTGAAATAACATAAGCATCAAAATGGGTTTCAATGTCATTGATATTATAATATATCTTAATATTGAAACCCCATTATCATATCCCTAACCCTTAATAAAACATCATAATCTCAAAAGATGTCTAAACTATTCCTTTGATACCGACTTTAAGGCTTTATCATTAAAAATTACATAATCTAATGTTGTGTTAAGAATTCATATTAAATGTCTTGTTAGGTTTATAGTGTTAGAGAATTAATCCATAAATATTACCTTACATCTCAAATATTAAAATGTAGACACTTATACTCTATCAAATTTTTCACAACAATTAAACTCAATCTGAAACATTAATTATTTTCTTGATAAAAATATTCTTGACTTATTCCTTTCTCTTACCCTTCATTATAAACTATGAAAAACATTTAAAAAACATGAAATGAGATTAAAAAGCTGAGTAAGGAATATGATGTAAGGAATAAAACTATTAGTTACATAGTATTTAAATCCCATGAAAATATTTTTCCAAAATCCTACTTTTAACCAATAAAACCTAAACTACATATCTTACATAATGTAGTCAAATGATTCCTAAAAATTGTCATTGAAAACATAAAACATAAATGTAATATGTTGAATCCATATCATACATACATTGTAGCTTTCAAAACTATATAAGGAGTAACTTTCATGGATTGGATTGGATTACCCATCATAGTATATTCCCTAAATTTCATAGGAGAATCAATAACATTTACCTCTATCACATACCCAATGAATTAGAGAGCTATGATGGGCTCACCCACCCTAGGTTAATCACTAAAACACCCGTATATGGTTTATCACATAAGCACCCATCATATTTACGAGTACCATTTCATAAAAATAACCCATAAAATACTGAAATAACCAATATTTCACTTATCAATATTGAGAAAATAATTCGTGAAATTACAATATTCAATCCATTTACAAATCATTAAATACATTAAATAAAGTTTTTTTGGAATAAAAGTGTCCTATACCAATTTAATGACTTTAATGAAATTAAAATTTTAAAACATTAATGACCATATAAAAAACATAAATCCATTTTGAAAACATGGGCATTAATAGGAAATATTTCTAAGAATAAATCATTAAAACAATTAAAATGATGTTTTAGTCAAATATTCTCTTACCCCATGAGAAAGACATAAATAAAAAACATTAAATAATAAAATTAATCAAAACTCATAATATCATGAGAATAATCATATTCATGATATAATTTGTCAAAGGGGACTATATACACCATTTAGAAGTAAATTGGTGCATAACGACAAATAGGTATTAATGCAATGAAAATTTAGACATAATCCCATACAAATATAGTATAAATAACGTAAGAATTTATCAATGGGATGAATATTTCTAGAAACAGTATATCAATAGAAAGGGCATTTAACATTACAAAATAATTAAATAAGTAGTCATTCCATGAATAATCTTGGAAAAATATAATCGATAAAGTATGAGTAAAACCCAATGAGTAGAAATTTATTTTAGAAATTACATTACAAATATCAGTTTGTAAATAAAATGGATTTAATATGTGTATTCACTATAAGTATACATAAATAAAGTATATATAGAAGGACGGACAAAAAAATTTAATTATCACATTATCATACAACAAAATAATAATAAATTAGAATATGAACATTAATAATGGAAAATGGGATAATAAGTTCCCTTACCTTGACTCAGACTTGTTTTCTTCATCCCTTACCTCCCTTTAAATCGGGTAAACACTTTTGATTTGAGCCAAAATGCTTTCTTGAATTGCCTAATTCCAATGTTAAGGTTTCTAGGAGGAAGGTTGGGATTTTATTTGCTTATTTAGGAAGAATATTGATAAGCCAATGGGATATAGAGGTGTGAGATATGTGGGTAGAGAATGTCGCCTTTTATAAGAGGTAGAAGCTGAGCTTTTGGAATATCATGAAATGTTATTTTATTATTAATTCAATTTCGATTAAAAAAGGTCAAAAACTCATTTAATTATAATATTATATTA
Source organism: Viscum album (assembly GCA_963277665.1). Classification (NCBI taxonomy): domain Eukaryota; kingdom Viridiplantae; phylum Streptophyta; class Magnoliopsida; order Santalales; family Viscaceae; genus Viscum; species Viscum album. The sequence goes on along the minus strand of OY728163.1, from coordinate 2,138,344,098 downwards.
TTTTGGATTGAATTTAATTCATCCAATAATTTTTATTCATGTTTTGAATATTTTTTCATCCTTATCTTTTTAATTAAATACTTATTTTTTCCTTTTTAATCTTATTGTGATATCCTGTTATTTACAAATTATGGGTTGATGTAATTATCATATAATATCAAACGACCCAAAAAAAGATATTTTGGACATATTTTTATTTTTTAACCATTTATCCTAATCATTTAATTTTAGGTTCGTAATATCATTTAATTAACTATTTTAGGATTTAAGTTATGAATTATTTAAAATTTGAACACTATTCATACATGACTTTTTTACAAATTCATAACAACTCGATTACTTCAAACTAAAGTCATTAACTAAAATATAATATGTCAATAAAGTCCATAAAATTAGTAGATTACATCAATATAATAAAAATACATTAATTTTAATATTTATAATATCATTAATTTGATTCCTTTATTAATGAATCAATCACAACATCATCATTGTGTCATAATTAATTATATTTAATCAATATCTAAAATTTATAAATAAAATACCATGATGTAGTATAAAATTATATCTATTTAGTGACTATTTATAGTCAAATATACTTGTTTTTTGACCCCATATTAAAATTGTTTTTGTAAAAGATACTTGGTTATGATATATTTCTCTTTACTTTAAATTAATTCTTATAAAATTTCTTTTTTCACATCCATGTGGCACTATGTGTTCCAAATATCAACCCTAGGATTTCCATGATTTGAAAGATCTCATAAAATATGTTTAAGACAAGTTTTAGTATTGTTATATATTATTAAAATTTTATTTTTTTACATTATTTACCAGATTTACCCTTTAACCATGGTAAATAATATAATTACTCATATTACTATTCATATTGTAAAAAATAAAAGGTTCATATTAATACATATTTATTATTTTTGATTGAAAATATGAAATACATTTTTCAAAATTTAAAATGAATATTTTTCCGTAATTAATTAAAAAGTAATTTTCATTTTCAAAACATAAAAGTGGGTATTTAAAAAGTAATAACAATCAAAAGATTAAATTATGTATACATCCAATTTAAATTTGAAATTAATTCTTATGAACACCATTGGATTAAATAATAAATAAATATTCTAACTACACATTAAAAAATTTTATAATCTCAAAATATAAATGAATTAGATGAAAATGTAGTTTTGACATAAAAATGTGCAATTTTTCACTATTCATTAAAAATGAAATTAATTAGAAAATTACCAAAAAAATATCCTAAGTAAATTTTGATGTACATGTTCTTAATGATAAGTTATTTTTGTAAAATATAGTATATAAAAGTGCTATAAACTATATTTAAAATGGTTCTCCAACAAAAGACAATAAAATGACCTTTTAACAATATTAAAGTATTTCATGATTAAAAATGGATTCATGACAATTTTAAGCCTCTAAAATTTGTTGGAGAAGTGTAAAGACATTTTAAAAACATGTATAATATTAGTTTTTCAATTATGTCCATTCCCACCAACACAATGGCTATGCATTACCTAATATTTAAAATAATAATATTATTATATTATTTTATTATATAACTCAAAGTTGTGTGCAACATAATATTTCAAAGAATATAATTTTTTCATGTTGAGTACACTATTATAAAAATCATCCCCTTTAATATTAAATTAAAATCTTATCCAATAATATTAAAAGAAATAAAAATTATTTTTCTATAAATACCTGGGTCATTGAAATGTATGTTCAATGATATTTATTCATCACATTATCCGTGAAATGGGAAAAAAATTCATTACAGATGTGTACGTTGGAATACAGCTTCCCGAAATAGATGCAACTAGTTTACCATCACCATATGTCATGGATGTATAATAATTGGGTAATTTATAAATATATATAATATTAGTGAAATATTTTTCATTATGATAAATTAAGATGTCCTTTATTCTCTTATCATTCCATCCTTCAAAAAATGATCATTTCATTCGTGTGTATGCGTAGACAATATCCTCCACAAAGTGAAATGATTCATTTTTCATCACCAATTCTCATGTATGATTTATATAAATACATTTCAAAAATTAATATGATAATAATTATATGATTTCCAATATTTAATGTTTAAACAATAATTACCTGCTTTCTATAGAGATCATTTAAAATGGAATCTTTTCTTCTACATATGTAGTTCATACCATATCCATGATTTCCACATACATAATATTCATAAAAATCATTATTGGTTGTATTTAAAGGTATAATTTATCTATAAAGGTTATAATTATTGCATTATTATTAATCTGGGGATGATGGGGATATTTCCATTTTGACCACATTGAAATTACCAATGTCATTTGGGGTATATGAACCCTGTATTAGCAAAACACCCGATGTGAAATTAAATAACTATGTATTTTCAATAACATGGTGGTATGTGAAAAAGAGGAAAAATAAAAATAAATTTTTTTATTAAGAATGTAAATAAATATCCTAAAGTTATTTTTGAAGATGAGAAACAATTTATGTGATGTGTTTGACTCATTGTAAGGGAATTTCTTTTAAAAATACTTATTTAATTTTATACAATCAACTTTTTATAAAAAATTAAAAATGAATGTATTTTTTATATAGAATGTTTTACTTTTACTACCGTTGTGAATCCATAATGTTTTTATGTATCATTTTAAACTGTTTATTGTTCCTTTAAAATTAAAATTTTTAATTACTATGTGAATTATTTTAATATATTAAAAATTATTTCTATGAAAAATGGGTATTTTGATATTTAAAAGTGTATTTTCACAGTGGATTAAAATAGTTTTTTTGAGGGTATAATTCAATAAATGGTCCTTTAAAATTATTTATGATGTTTTGATCCCTATTATATATTAAAATTAATACATTTATATATTATATTACGGGCACACCCTGATAGTTCCTTAATGCATTATTTCAAGACTTTTTTTCGTTAGGGGTGTATATTAGAAGTCAACTGTATTTTTCTTCCAATATTTAATGGTTTTTATAATGGCTCCATAATTAACATATGATGATGATGTCATAAGTCACATATCATAATTTCCTCGGATTTCTAATGAGTTTTTAATGGAAATAAATCGATATCAAAATAAAACATACTTATTCCTTTTTTATAAAAATCCTTCACCACTCAAAAGAAAACGTATTATTTTAGAAATGTTTTTAAATGTTTTTCATGATTTTCACTGGGAAAAATGTTTTGTTATTTTTATGTACCAAGATAATATTTTTTTGTTCTCATATCACACTTTTAAAATGATTTTCATATGTTATAAAGAAGACTGGTAAAAATTATGACTTCAATATGAAAATTATGAATATATGATAATAATTTTTTTTGTTTTATAATGTTTTATTTGGTGGAAAATATTTCTTCTGATTATAAGTTCCCACTTTTAATGTATGATTTTACATTATAATATTTTTACTTAATTCACTTTAATCTATAAAATGAAATGATCCTAAAAAATTTATGTAAGTGAATTCATGTTTTAAAAAATAGAATTTTTAATTCATAATGTAGGTTCCATGAAATTAGTATCGATGAGTGTTTAAATATCCATGGATATTATGATGTTATTATATGAGGTTATATTAGGTTCTATGGATACCATTTTGGGTTTATAATATTATGTTTGATCATAAAATCAATGTCTCAAAGCCCCATTTTAGGTTTTATGTTATAAAATTTTAACGTGACTAGTGACTTTTTAAGTAACATTTATTTTGGAGGTAATTATGGGTTATTAATTTCTTTGATGTAAAATGACATGTATGAAATAACCATTGATGTTAATAAATTATTTAATGAAGAATATATTAAGAATATTTGGTGGATTTTATCATATTTTTCATAATTTTATACAAATTTTTTTGTTCATGAAAAAGTCCATTCACAAACTATATGAAAACCCATCACACGATGTAAGGCCGAGTAGATTTAATTGGAAAAAAAATGGAAAAAAAATTCACCTAAAATGTACCTATGTAATTCCTTGGTTAGTATGATTTTTTCATTATTTATACTATCTGATGAATAATAGAGTATTTTATTTTAGTAACCCAATTTTTTTCAAATACACAACCATGGTACTGTAAATTGATTTGGTGTTACATGAAAAATGTTATTTTAAAAGAATATTCCTATTTTAGGAAACCAATATAATTAAGTTAAACTAAAGAATATGATATTTTAATTGAGTAATAAATGATGAATTATATTTTGGAACAATATATGACTCTATTTAGGAATTATGCATACTAATACTTTTTATATAAATGATTGTCTGGTTATTGAGATTATCTGATTAGAAAAATTTCATTTTGGAAAGATACTTTATGAGTCATTGATATTATTTAGAGATAAATATTTAAATTATCTTGAAATAATATGTGAACAAATAATTCGTATTATTCTGTTTCAATATTTTTCTAAAATATATTTGGGGAATTTTATGTATATTTATATGTTGAATTATCTATACTAAAATTGATTTATAGCTGTTCAATTTAGAGATTGAAGTAATTTTTGATCATATAATGGTTTATTCTTTTTCGATAATTTTTTATCTTATAATAACCATTTTGGTTTTGGTTAATGTCTAAAGGCAAGGGTTATAGATATTAATTCTTTTTTTTGTCTTTAGAGGTTGATTCTATTGGTTCAATGAAGGAAATTTTTTCTTAATAGTAATTGTTTGGAGAAAAGGGATTAGTTTTTTGTCAAATAGTATTATTGGAAGAAATACATATTTTTTTATAAGCGTAAATTATTATTTTCATTGTTTATCTCAATAAATAATTCATCAAATATGGGAAAAAGATCCTGAAATTAAAACATTATCTTTTAATTTTATTAACAACAAATCTAAGTCTTTTTATCCCTTCCCTTATTTATGGTTTTTGTTGTTGTTATCATTCTCGTGGTTATGATCTCTATTACTCTTCATCAGCACTTGGGATTTTATTTTCTGTTCGATATCCATGTTTTGACTTCCCACATAGGATATAATAAATGGAAACCTAGTATTTATTACTCTAGGTGACCTTTAATCATTCCTTCCAATCTATTTAAAAGGATGATTAATTGAATTTTTTTATGATATGAGATTTACTCAAATGTATTTTTGAAATACAAAACCTAGCTACAGAGATCTTATTAAAAATTATGGGGATGTAATTCTAAATGGGGGGTAATGTAAAAACCTATATACTGACACAATAAATAATTTTAATATTTATTTTTTTCTATAATTGTTTAGTTATATTCATTAGTATTATATTAGGTAATAAACAAAATAAAAACAGAAATGATTATATTTATTATTTTATTTTATATAATAGTTTAATTTAAAAATTATAGAATTTTAATAATAAAAAATGTGTTTGAATTTTAATACATCAAGTTAATGTTTTATGTAGAATTATATTTGTCAATTTAAAATAAATAACGATTTTTGAAGAATAGTAAAAAATATTAATTTTTATTGAAAAGTGTGTTTTATTTTAATGTTTTTACAAGTAAAATTCACGTGTTTAGTTAGTTTTATTTTTTTAATGATTAAATTTTATTTAAAATAATCCTTTAAAGACCATCAAAATTTATTTTATACTTGATTTTATTAGAAACACATTTTCTATTAATAAGGTCATTTTTCTAAAAAAAAAATTAATTGTGTTCTCTCTAGTTTAATTTTAAATAAAATTTTGAAACATAACTGTTTTCATTTTTGAAAAACTGATTTTATATTTTTAATCAGTTTTTCCAAATTTATTACATATTTCCATTTTTTTTGGAAAAATGATTGTTAAACTTAGTGATATTTATTACCATGGTAAACCGTAAATTAGGTAATTGAGATAAAAATAAAATGATAAGGACTAGAAAATGAAAATAATACTTTCCAAAATTTAATTGTATGATATCTTTGATTCCATAGTGATTTATGTTTTTTATAAGACCATTTTTTCTATTCATATACGTTTATAACCTTTTAAATATTTTATTAAAAAATTCATTGATATCATACTCTAGTTTTTAATTAGTGTTATATTATTAATATGGGGTTATTCAGATTCTTCATTCAATTATAAATAGTATTTTTAATGTAAAATATTTATATTCCCCATGTTAATTTATTATTAATTTTATGGGAATAACCGACCGGCTTAAATTATTCTTTAATATTGATGTAGTAATTATTCAATTATTTGAAAAATCAAATAAATTATTTCATAAATATTAATATAAATATATTTTTAGATAAATAATATGATTAAATTATTTTATAGATCACCTTGACATGTAATGGATATAAATAAAAATTTGGTTCTAATTATTTTGATCATATTATAATTATGAAATTAAAAGTGACATATAGATCTTAAGATTTTCATTATGGATATTTAATAGTAATAAATAATTCATTAAATGATATTCAATACCTAAAAATATTAAATTCAGGAATGGGATTAGGGTAATTTTTAAAATATCAAGAAATATTCATTTATTACTCTTTTGTTATTTTTCCATAACAATATAATTCGTCAATGCTTAAGAATACATTTTTTCATAGAAAGAGTTAAAAGTGTTAAATAATTTTTGAAACAAAATGAAAAGGACTGAAATATAGTCGAAAATTAATTATTTATAATTACATAAAAGAATTTCAAAACAATATAATCTTAAATTATAGATGAATCACTTTTTATCCATTTGTAACTAAAAAATTATTTATTTTAATTAATCATTTTGAGAAATTAAAAGAGTTAACATCCCATATCTTGTAAAAGGGAGCCACTTGATCTTAATTCATCACACATAAAAACATATTTATTTAGACTAATCCTTATACAAATACCTTCATATAATCAATACCCATATTATATTGCTATTTTAGTATGAATAAAACTATCCTTAGTGGTGTTAAGGTGTAGTAAAATGGGATTGTCAGAAGAAGTGGTTTTGTTTATAATCGATCATTTAGGTTTTTTAATTATTCCACATTCATAAAAACATATTAAACCATTACACAGAAAAGATTACACTATTAAATATAAAATTATAATTTTTTATTTTAGTTTCATTGTCAATATTTTTCTTCACTTCAATCAATTGGGAAAATAATTCATCGTTCATGTGTGCGACAAACATCCTCCTTATGAACCGATGTAATTCATTTTCAATCACCATCTCTCATGGATGAATTTTTATGTTGGAATTAATATTTATATATATGATATTCATGAATAAATTATCATTCTATGACATTAATATACCATTTATATTATTTACTTTTTATACATAGAAAAATGATAATGTCGCTTGTGGGTGTGTCTGGAATTCCACCTCTATGAAGTGATGTGATTCATTTTTCATCACAACATCAATGAATGATATATAGAAGAATATTTAAATAATTAATATTAATGTTATTATATTATGATAATTATCTATAGATAAAATAATTCTTACATTCTTGTCATAATTTGTCTTTGAAAAATAGAATCACTACTCTATTGTACGTATGGCCGTCTATCTCCATGATTGTAACATAGTTCATTTTAAATAACCATAATTAATAAATAGATTTAAACGTATAATATATTTATAAACTTTATATTTATTTCATGATTATGATATAGGAAATTATGGATTTATGAAATTTTCAAACAAAGTCATATTTCAGATGATATTTTGGACTTCAAAACCCAATATTTTCTAAAAATATGTTGTTGATTTAAATAATAATTTAATTATCCTAAAATGGAGAGGATTGGTATAAAATTAATTATGAACAACAAAATGGTTCTTAATAATGCAAATAATTAACCTAAGTGTGTTATTTTTATAGATATAAAATGTACGTGACGATTCAAAATCAAGGTAATTGATTCCTTTTAAAAACCATCTTTTGAAGTTATTATTTCAAATCATTTTTCATGGTAGAAAGTAATATATTTCGTTTACATATACATAATGATAGGATATTAAATCCCTAATGAAGCCTTAATGATTTTATGTTTAATTTATAATTTTTAATCGCCCTTTTCAATGAAAAGTGATTCCTTATTTTGTGCATAGTTTTTACATTTTAAAAGTGATTTTTAAGAATAATTGTATGTTGGTATAACAAAAGGGTTTTTCTCATGGGCTTAAAAGATATTTTCAAGGGATTTATTAATGAAATATTCAATCAAAATTATTTTCAAAGGGTTTATCGCCATTATAGATCATTAGGGTGACCATTATAGCTTATATGATGGGTGTAACTAGATATTAGTTAAATTCATTGGGAAATGAACTTGTTCTATAAAAAATTATATTGGAATTCATCTATATAGTTATTAAACATTGTAATCAATTTTAAAATATTTCTATATGTATTATATGATTATCATGTCTTATGGAAGACACATGAATTTTCTATTCATTATATTGAGTCTTCATTGATACCGTTTGATCTCAAAATGAAATATAATGATAATTTATACAGAAAATTAATTCTCTTCCTATAAGAAAATTCTTGTTTTTAATAATATATTTCTAATGGGATATAATTTTTATTATAATACTAATGGTTTTATGAATTTTTTGTCCCTTGTGGATAATGTGTACTCTAATACATCATTTTTAAAATGTTTTTTTTATGTTTTGTAGATTTATATGTATAAGGATGAGGTCAGGATGAAAATTATTAAGATTTATCTTAAAAAGAGACTGTGTTTTTTTTCAAAAAGTTGTGATTTGTGTAAAAAATAGTTATGGAGTATAAGTTTCCACATATAATTTATGACTTTACAAGGTAAGAGTTTGTCCTATTTATATACAACTTTATACCAGAAAGTCCATCAGAGTAGTTATTAATTGAAATCTAGTGCAAAAATACTAAAATATGCAATTATTAAGGGCATTTATTTACATTCTAACACTAACATAACTAGTATATTAGTAGTGATATCCACTTTTAGTTGAAGTATCATTGTGAGGGTATAAAGCTTCTTTATATAGCAGATATATATTTATTTACGGTAGTATAACAATCTTGGCCATAGAAAATGTCCACTAGTGGTAGAACAAGTATACTGGTGGTGACAATATTAAAATAGGGGAGTCTACATCCTTCTGATCAAATCTTTTAATACATTGAGATATTTTATATAATATCCAGTTCCATAAAACTTCTACCTTTTAACAAATAAACAGTTTGTACATAAGAAACCATGAAATATTACCATTGAAACATGGAATTACTATACAGATCCCACTCCTATACACCCAATCAGCAATCCATACCAAACCATCAATTAGAAATAACTAGACACAAATACATAACATCTATTAGGTATAATAATCAATCCATATACCACGAGCTTGTAAATATGTATAATTTAAAAGTATACCTTCCTTAACCAAATTTATAAACATGTTTAGGAACATAACGAAATGCCCAATCTTAAAACCCGATCAATACAATATTATCATCTACATCTTAAGAAATACATCATTTTTTCATAATATAAAATAGTATAGAAATTTCCTTACTAGAAAATGTTAAACTATATTGTATTATCTTATTATATGACCCTAAAAAGTGAAAATGTGACCATATAGAATTTATTCATATTTATTAGGACATGTAATATCCCCCATTAAGGTTCAAAACCAACACCCAAAACGAAATAATCACTATAAAATGTACCTTCTGAGCCACATCAATCAACCTCATTTATTCATATTCTAGGATGAATTTTGTAATCCATGATTATAGGAAATATTTGATATAATAAAATCATTCTCAAATGGAAATATTCCATATGATCTAGTCATTTGTTCTATATATAAAATAATTCCAAATAGGATAGAACAAAAAGGAATTCTCATGCATAAATTTCACATATACTAACTATAAGATTATGTCCCTTAGTAGTGCACTCTACCTATACTCACGAATTATTGAAAATGGTTATGGTTACAAAATACAAAAAAACAAAAATTTTCTTATTCACACATCATTAAAATGTATTGTGTTTCCCATTAATATTAAACTAACTATGTGGGTTCTGATTCCCTATCTAGAAATGAATAGGAATCTATACATATAGACCTAATTATAACACCAAAAATACCTACAACATCCCATGATAGTGATAAATTCCTCAGAGGATGGTCGTGTATCATTAAACAATAACATCAAATACTAAAAAAACATAATGGATAAAAACCCTTATATATGAAGTTTTTACTATATATTGAGATTTTTTTCTGTATACAAATATTAATATATAATTATTATTAAGGCCAAATAATATGTACATTGGTGACTAGTTCTGTACTAGGATTTTTGAAGGATTTAGTAGCATGAATAAATTCTATAAGAGAGTCCTAAAGTAGATAATAATTCATTACTAAAGGGTGGGATAAGCTACAAACTGTCACCCTCTCAGAAAATTATTTATGTCTAGTAATCACATGTATATTCCTAATGATCACCTAACATTAGAATGTTTGCCTACAACATATTAAAAAACATACAATGCCTGTAAAAATCCTAATGTTTGATGTAATATCCTATGAAAAAATATGGTTGATTGATATAATTCATCATGAATTATGATTCTCATGACAGAATATAAGTATAGTGATGAAAATAAAATACTTCTGAAATTAAAACTATTGATGTATGTTATGGAATTAAATATTGGAATAGTTTAATTATCATTAAATAATCATCTTCAAATATATAATTTAATTATGGTTCTACCCAGACCTCCTTGTCTATAATGCTTTCTACGATCACCAAATCATCACACCAATAACTATTTATTAAATAATTAGTGAAATATTTCAATGGTAGGATGATTTCATCCCAAATACATAAATCTTATTTGATATAGGTTTTTGGGAATAATCTTCTAGAAAATAATTTAATTCCCACATTATTCAAATTTAATGGGATTTTTTGCATTATTTCCCTCTCTCTACATAAATCTAGTATCTATCATTAAAAGTATGATTATGTACTCCCTGTACAAATTAATTCCCCTATATGTTATTAATACCCAATCACATGGGTTGCTTTGATCAAATGGTTGTGTAGAAACTCTATATTGAATATATTTATATTGTGATGGAACTTTTTGATGTATTTTTAGAAGAGTTTCCTAGTCTCTCACAATATCATGAGGTTAATTATTAAATTAAAATCATACATGTAGTAATCAAAATATAGAAGTCTCTTTATAGAATATATTTAGTTTAATTTAAGGGATTTGTTTAAAAATAAAATGAGAATCCAAATAATGGTTTCATATTCTTATATGTTTTCCCCTGTGTTCATTATTCCTCATTATTAAGAAAAAGAATGGATCAATGCCTATCTTCAATGGTTTTCTTTGACCAAACACGGCCATAATCAAAGAAAGTCGTACATTATAATATATTAATGAATTTTTCAATAAAAATTTACTAGATAAAAAATCTCAATTATATAACATGTGCCTAGTCTCATTAATTTATGTTGAAAAGATAGGATATACCCAAGAAAACATTTTATACAATGTATGGAAACTATTAATTTATAATTAATCCTTACATATATAAATATTCCAATAAAATATCCATGTATATAATTAATATAATATTTAAATATTACCGTAACAAATTTGTTGTAATCTTACGTGAAAATATTATCACATTTTCAAAGGTCAAGGAAGATAATGAATATCATTTGAGGTATTTTTCATAAGACATTAAGAAAGAAGAAAATGCATGACACAATTTAGAAAGTATTAATTATTTCAATATATAGATTCGTTATTAGGTCATGTAATCAAAATAAGGGGTATATTTGTGGTTACATTATAGATATAGATGATTGTAGAATGTCTTATACCATCCATTTTAATTGAGATCCCTTTGGTTGATAGGATTTCGAGCCCTTCCCACTTTAGCTTCGAAATAAGACACTTTGGAACCATTATAAACCGATTTTGACTTTAATATAAAATAATATTTTGATATATTCCTAAGGTGCCCCTCTCCTCCCTTATAAAAGGGCACCTCCTCCTCCTCCTCCTCACACAAATTTGAGAATTCAAGATCGGCCAACCCCTTCCATTTTCTCCTCTCCACTTCCCTAGAATAATCCTAGAGGTCCTGGTCTTCTTCAAAGACACATCTTAGTTCCCTAAGTGGAGGATTCAAAGAAGCGTTTCAAAGAAGAGGTAATATCCATTACCGATCTGTTCAATTTCATTCTTCTTAAACATTTTCTTCTTTAGTTGTTTCATGATAAAGTAATAACATCAGTATTACTTACATACTGATATGTTATTATAAATATGAAACAACCATAATTCACCTTCTATCCATCCTACTGAAAAATGAAATCACCGCGCGTGCGTACGTACGGAATACCGTCTCCACGCCGTGGTGTAATCTATTTTCCACCATCACCTTACAAGGATGGGTATAATGGTGTAATGAGTAACTATTTATGATTATTATAAAGTAATATTGATACTGAAATAATATACATATACTCCAATACAATTCCACGATCATAGGAACAATATCATCACTCGTGCGTACGTACGGAATACCGTCTCCACGATGTGATGCGACTCGTTCTACATGATCATCATTACATAGTAATTATATAAATGAATTGAATGAATAAATATGATATATGTTACACTAATACCATTCTGGATATAAGGTATCTATAACCTTAAAATAATAATAACAATTTTTCTGGTAAAACACGCATAAGAACAAAAGGCAATAAAGAACCGAGTAACAAGTAACAATGAAATATTACTAACAAGAATCTAAGAATATGACCATATATGATATCATATCAATATGTATGATTCTTGAATAAGTTAATAAAATTATTTAAACAATTATACAGGAGCTTCGGACACATACAAAGAAAATCGGACCTGAGGTAAGGGAAATATCACAATCTCATTTTTATCCGAGATTGTTTATTCATAAGTATTTACTGGGTTGTATTTTATCATCCACATCCATGTTCCCTCAATATGTAATATTGTTTCCATCCATATACACTAGTTTAAATCCAATTTTACCCTTCTTTGAGTTTTTAGTAAAGAATGTGAAAGGAATCTTTTGTCGTTTTTTCGTACGAGGTACTTTTTGACTTTTCCGACAAAAGTACGAAGAATGTTTTTTAACTTATACGGCATGAATGGATTTCTAAAACATTATTTCCAAGAACCTTCCTTTACAAGTATTCAAGATTATTTTTAATTAACTTCTTTTAATTTAAAATTGTATGACATGTTAAGAAAGGAAAAGTGTATTTGAAGTAGAAAGGATATTTTCCTCAAGAATGAAGTTCAAGTATTTTATCAAAATTATTTTCCATCTAAGATAATACAAGGGTTATGTTTTTATCCCTATTATTACATGGATTTGATTATGTTGTGATGAAAATATTTTTATGAATTCCTTTATCTTATATGAATTGTTTTATGATGTCATGTTGTTTAAGAATCCCATTTTTATTACATGGGTTACAATATGATGTATGGTTTATGATTATGTGGCACACATAAGAAAGGATTAATTATAAGATGGGTGGGACCTATATCTCCCTCCAATGCATTGGGTAAAGATTTATATCTCATGAGATAGACATGGCTGGAATAGAAGGTTATTTTGGTTCAGTGATACAGGACTGAAACGAGGAGTGAACTTGGTTCAGAAAGGGACTTTGTCCACTAAGATATTCTTTGTAATGAGTCATGACTAACAAGATATGATTTTCCATGATTATGTGTGCATTCCACAAAGTTTCAAGTTTCATGTTATGATTATGGGGATCTCATTTTCACTTCTATTATTTATTCAATGTTACGATATTATGATCTCTTTTGCAGGTTATGATTTTCAAAAAGATATGATACGATTTTTATATCCTTTAGTTGCCCTTGCTGAGCATTTGAGCTCACCCTTTTATGTTTTATTTTCCCCAGTTCAGGAAGATGGATATTAAGTAGAATATGCTAAAAGGGACCCTAGATATGATGAAATAAATGGGAGACACTGTAGAAGATTTATGAACCAGTTGTTTATGTTTCCCAATTTCTAAAGACACTATACCTATACGGTCCTTTGTGGTTTTGTCATATGTTGTAATAAGTGTGCTTCAATTTTGATGTATTAACAATGTATGTAAAGTATGGGTCGTTATAGTTGGTATCAGAGGAAAGGTATAGTCAACCATTGGAAACTAGGATGTGAAAGCCTTAGTAAGAACCCTAAGGATAAGTCTAATCATAGAACACAATCTTATTGTTTTAGAAATGGCCATGAATACCCTAGGATAATACCTTAAGTGTGAAATTTTATCCTTGACTATGTGGTTTTCCTATTATAATTAGTGTTTCTCACACTATTCTTCTTGGTTTTAGTCAATGGATGGAACCCGAAGGAACTATGTTAATGCGGAATGTGATGGGCAATGCAATGATTGTACCCCTGAGAAACCAAACGATATGGGAGCTAGAATGAAAAATCTTGTAGCCATGCTCACACAACTATCTCAAGCTATGAATAATGCAGGACATCCAAACGAGCAATGGAAGGAGCAACATTCTGTTGAATCCTTCATGAGGCAGCGTCCACCTTCTTTCAGCGGGTCTACTGATCCATTAGTTTCTGAACATCAGATTAGTACTACTGAAAAGATATTTTCAGTTCTTCAATGTTCTGAACATGGTAAAGTCATCCTAGCAGTGTATCGTTTGGAAGGAGATGCTGATCAATGGTGGAATCTTATTAAGAATACGAGGCAAAGGGATGAACTTGAGTCTATGGAATGGGACAAGTTCAAGAACTTATTTTTCAATAAGTACTTCCCTCATATTCTCCGAACAAAGATGGAGAAAGAGTTTCATGAATTGAAGCAAAGGGATGATGAATCTGTTGGTACCTATGAAGCAAATTTTACAAGACGTGCAATGTACGCTTCTGGTATTATTATCCAACCTGAGAGTAAGATCGATCGATTCTTTAGTGGCTTAAAACCAAGTCTTCGAAGGGCGTTAGCCATAAGGGACATCAATAGCTACGAGGAAATTGTTCGATGTGCTCTCAAAGTCGAGATGGAGATTGGAGTAACCCATCAGTCATATGGGTTTGATAAGAAGAGGAAGATGGAATTCAAAGGAAAATCTAAAGAGCACACTGAAAAGAAGATGAGCTTTCCCTTATGCTCAAAGTGTGGAAAGAAACGTAGAGGGAGTTGTCTTAATGGGACAAGTAAATGTTTTAAATGTGGAAAAAAAGGTCATCGGGCATTTGAATGCCGCGATAATGGGAAGAAGATGTCTAATGATGCAAACAAAGGAAGGGATACACAGAATGAACCTACTACACTTCAATGTTTCAAGTGCAAGGAGATGGGGCATTATTCCAATCAATGACCAAATCCAAGGGTTGATGATGATGGTCGACGTCAACAAAATCTTAAGGCTAAAGACAAAGGAAAGTCACATTCAATTTCTATCAGTGATGTGGAGTACGATAACGAAGTGGTGAAAGGTACACTTATTATCCATTCTAAAGTATCAAATGTTTTATTTGATTCTGGATCCACCCACTCTTTTATATCTGAGAACTTTTCTAAGGGTATCACCGTACTACCTCAACAATTAGATGTTGAGTTAGCTGTGACAAAACCTAATGGCACAACAGTCGCATCAAAAGTTTATAATTCTTCTCTGATCGAAGTTTGTGGGAAAGTGCTTCCTGCAAATCTTGTGATCCTTCCTTTAGTGGAATTTGATGTGATTCTTGGAATGGATTGGCTTTCCCTACATGGAGCTCATATCAATTTCCAAATAATGGAAGTCACATTTCATATTCCTGATCAATCTACGATCGTCTATCAATGCAAGGATGAACATAACCTTCCAGTGGAAATTTCTTCCATCTTATGGGTATTGATTCCACTAAATGAAGGTTATTTATCTCAAATAGTTGGTGAGAGACTCATGATTAAGAATATTCCCATCGTACGGGAGTTTGATGATGTCTTTCCAGAAGAATTGCTGGGTCTTCCACCAAATCGTGAAGTTGAGTTTTCAATAGAACTCGTACAAGGTGCTTTGCCAATTTCAAAGAAACCTTATATAATGGCCCCAATTGAGTTGCAGTAATTGAAGAAGCAACTCCAGGAGAATCTTGATAAGGGATTCATACGCCCTAATGCGTCACCTTGGGGAGCACCTGTTCTATTTGTTAAGAAGAATGATGGATCAATGAGACTCTGCATTGATTATCGAGAACTTAACAAGATCACTATCAAGAACAAATATCCTCTCCCATGCATTGATGACTTAATTGAACAACTATGCGGAGCTCAATACTTTTCCAAGATTGATCTTCGTTCAGGGTGTCATCAATTAAGGGTCAAAAGGGAGGATATACCAAAGACGGCTTTCCGTACAAGGTATTGACACTATGAATTTATAGTGATGCCATTTGGTCTTAGTAATTCCCCTGCTATATTCATAGATCTAGTGAATAGAGTCTTTAGAGACTATCTTGATCAATTTTTGGTAGTCTTTATAGACAATATTCTTGTCTATTCAAAGAGCAAGGAAGATCATGAAGATCACTTGATAATTATATTGAAGACCCTGAGAAAGGAGAAGCTTTATGCCAAATTTACCATGTGTGAATTTTGGCTTCAAAAAGTTGCATTTTTGGGTCACATAATCTCAAAAGAGGGGATATCTGTGGATCCAGCAAAAACAGAGGTTATAGAAAGATGGTCAAGACCAACAACAGTAACTGAGATCCGAAGTTTTCATGGTTTGGCTGGATATTATAGATGTTTTGTAAAAGATTTTTCACGATTATCTAATCCACTCACCAAGTTGACTCGGACAGGAGTTAAGTTTGTTTGGACAGAGGAATGTGAAGAGAATTTCAAGGAGTTGAAAAGAAGGTTATCCAGTGCACCTGTGCTCACACTGCCTTGTAGTGGAGAAAGGTTTGTGATCTACAGTGATGCATCCAAGAAGAGATTGGGATGTGTTCTTATGAAAAATGATATGGTGATAGCTTATGCCTCACGACAGTTGAAAATCCATGAGCAAAATTACCCAACACATGATTTGGAGTTGGTTGCGGTAATCGTTGCATTAAAGATTTGGAGGCATTACATTTATGATGAAAGGTGTGATATTTATACTGATCATAAAAGTTTAAAGTATATTTTCACACAAAAGGATCTGAATATGCGTCAAAGAAGATGGTTGGAACTGATTAAGGATTATGACTACTCAATCCATTACCACCCTGGGAAAGAAAACAAGGTGGCAGATGCATTAAGTCGACACGACCATGCTAGTTTATCCATGATGAGGATCACAAAAGATCCAATATTTTCGGATTTACAAAGGATGGATCTTGGAATTATAATGGAAGGGGAAAAATCTTATCTTTCTCAAATGAATGTTCAACCATCTATACATGTGATGATTAAAGAGGCACAGAAAGAAGATGTCGAGTTACAAAAGAAGGTGAGAAATGTTCCTGAATTCAACCGTGATTGTGATGGGATAATAAAGTTCAGGAATCGGGTTTGTGTTCCTCCCATCCCCGAATTAAAGAAGGAGCTTCTGGATGAGGCTCATAGTTTATCATTCTCTATTCATCTTGGAAGCACGAAGATGTTTAGGGACCTGAAAGAGTACTTCTGGTGGGATGGCATGAAAAGAGATGTTGTTGAATATGTCTCTCGATGCTTGGTTTGTCAACAAGTTAAAGTTGAGAGACAGAAGTCTAAGGGGATGTTACAACCATTACCCATACCCGAATGGAAATGGGAAAACATCACTATGGACTTTTTCACAGGACTTCCTAAAACATCCAAAGGCAATAATGCTATTTGGGTCATAGTTGATCGTCTTACAAAGTCTGCACACTTCATTGCTATTAGATAGGATTTCTCTCTAGATCAGCTTGCCAGAATATATGTAAAGGAAGTGGTAAGATTCCATGGAGTACCACTTTCTATTATATCTGATCGGGATCCGAGATTTACCTCGAAGTTCTGGCGAAGTCTTCAGTATACTCTGGATACAGAGTTGAGTTTCAGCACTGCTTATCATCCCCAGACAGATGGCCAGTCTGAGAGAACAATTCAAACCCTAGAAGATATGTTGAGAGCTTTCTCTATGGATTTCAAAGGAGGTTGGGATCAACACCTACCTTTGGTGGAATTTTCTTATAATAATAGCTTTCACTCCAGTATTTAGATAGCCCCTTATGAAGCTCTCTATGGAAAGAAATGCATCACTCCAACTTGCTGGGATGAAGTTGGGGAACGAAATCTATTAGGACCTGATCTCGTTGATGAAATGGCAGAAAAGGTCAGATCTATTCAACAACACAAAGAGTATCTCAGAGTCGACAGAAAAGTTATGCCGACAACCGAAGAAAAGACATAGAGTTTGAAGTGGGTGATAAAGTGTTCCTACGAATATCTCCGTGGAAGAGGGTTATGAGATTTGGAAAGAAGGGGATGTTGAGCCCTAGATATATCGGTCCTTTCGAAATACTGGATCGAGTTGGAAAGGTAACTTACCGATGGGCGCTTCCACCGAATCTCTCTCAAGTTCAAGATGTGTTCCATGTATCTCTCCTGAGAAAGTACATACCTGATCCTTCACATGTACTCAGCTCAGAAGTTGTACCGCTGGAGCAAGAACTTTCTTCTGAAGAACAACCGATAGAGATTCTGGATCGTAGCAAAAAAGTCCTACGAACCAAGACCACTCTCTTGGTGAAAGTTTTATGGAGGAACCACCAACTTGAAGAAGCTACATGGGAGCTTGAGGATATGATGAGGGAGAAGTATCCTCATCTGTTTGTTACAAAGTGATGAATTTCGATGGCGAAATTCTTTTTAAGGGGGGTAGAATGAAACACCCGAGATTTTTATGAGTAATATTTTGTTTTTATATATCATCAAAGGAATCTTTCACTACACACTTTCTTGGCTTACTTTACACGCAATCACGACCTTCCTCGATAGCTTGCGTCATACGCAATACCGAGTTTCACTAAATAACAATATGCTATTAAAATATTATTAAAACTAGCCGTTATGAATAGTAATAACCACTTTTTGAAATTTTATATATTTTATTTTTCAAAATTGACTTCATTTTTGTATTCGGAATACCGATATTAGCCTAGGGTGAAATTTTGGTATTTTTCTGAAAACTTTCAATTTTTGATGAATAGTGAAACCACTAAGTGGTAGGTTAAAAACTGAATTTTTGCATAAAACATAATTTTACCACTTCTGTGAATGGAATTTTGAAAATCTGATAGACACGGTTGATATCAGTAAGTAAAATTTGGTTCAATGAGATTAAAATATTTTTTGGTGAATAATAACTTTTTACTTTTTTTTACCGCGGTTAATAGTAAATAGGGTAACTAAAGGTAAAAATGATATTACTATTACCCTAACACATTTCCTAATTCTATTGGATAAATGTAATTCGACCAAAAACAACCTTATGAATAAAATATGACCATTTAGGCCCACTTGAGTAAGATTAGGACATTTATTATTAATTTATTTAAAGAAGGGTTAAAATAGTTAAAATCATAGTTTAATAAGTAAATCATTTTAATATGGGGATATACATAAGATAAATTAGACTATAAATATTCATTATAAAGCTAAAAATATTTCCTACATGATGGTATTTTATTTATAATATTTAGACGTTAAATAATTTAATTTATTTATGACACAATTATGATGCAGTAATTATCTTATTTATGAAATATTGACATAATTGATGTTATAAACACCAAAATAAATGTAATTTGAGACTTTTTATGAATTCCACTAATTTTATAGGTTACTATGATATTTTAGTGTTGATTTAATAAACATGGTTCGAACATATAATTCTATTATGACTTTCACAAAAAACATATATCAAATAGTGTCAAAATTGACACAAAATAGTTTTTAAATAAAATATTATATTATTAATTGTTATTTTATTCCTAA
The DNA here is from genome assembly GCA_963277665.1 of Viscum album. Classification (NCBI taxonomy): domain Eukaryota; kingdom Viridiplantae; phylum Streptophyta; class Magnoliopsida; order Santalales; family Viscaceae; genus Viscum; species Viscum album. Next base: position 2,138,323,966 of record OY728163.1, on the reverse strand, counting down.
AAATCTAAGGATTGGCCAAATGACTTAGATAAGGAAATATATATTAGTAATAAACAATTTGGGGTTCGTTTGGCATGTTATAGTATGTGTATTAACCATATAGTGAAAGAAAACAAAAAGACATGGTAAAAGTTAAATTATTTAACATAGAGTTAAATCTAATTGATAAGGTTAAAATAATAACCTAGACTTGTCTAAATCATATAGGTTGATAGGATTACGACCCGTCCCCCATTTAGCTTCTAAATAAGACCCTTTGGAACCATTATAAACCGATTTTGACTTTAATATAAAATAATATTTTGAGAAATTCCTAAGGTGCCCCTATCCTCCCTTATAAAAGGGCACCTCCTCCCCCTCCTCCTCACACCAATTTGAGCACTAAAGCTCGGAAAAACCCTGCCATTTTCTCCTCTCCACTTCCCTAGAATAATCCTAGAGGTCCTAGTCTTCTTCAAAGACCAATCTTAGTTCCCTATGTGGAGGATTCAAAGAAGCGTTCCAAAGAAGAGGTAATATCCATTACCGATCATTTCAATTTCTTTCTTCTTCAACTTCTTCTTCTTTAGTTGTTTCATGATAATGTAATAACATCAGTATTACTTACATACTGATATGTTATTATAAATATGAAACAACCCTAAATCACCTTCTATCCATCCTACGGAAAAATGAAATCACCGCGCGTGCGTACGTACGGAATACCGTCTCCACGCCGTGGTGTAATCTATTTTCCACCATCACCTTACAAGGATGGGTATAATGGTGAAATGAGTAACTATTTATGATTATAATAAAGTAATATTGATAATGAAATAATATACATATACTCCAATACAATTCCACGATCATAGGAACGATATCATCACTCGTGCGTACGTATGGAATACCGTCTCCACGATGTGATGCGACTCGTTCTACATGATCATCATTACATAGTAATTATATAAATGAATTGAATGAATAAATATGATATATGTTACACAAATACCATTCTGGATATAAGGTATCCATATCCTTAAAATAAGAATAAGAATTTATTCGGCAAAACACGCATAAGAACAAAAGGCAATAAAGACCCGAGTAACAAGTAACAATGAAATATTACTAACATGAAGCTAAGAATATGACCATATATGATATCATATCAATATGTATGATTCTGGAATAAGTCAATAACATTATTTAAAGCATTATACAGGAGCTTCGGACACATACAAAGCAAATCGGACCTGAGGTAAGGGAAATATCACAATCTCATTTTTATCTGAGATTGTTTATTCATAAGTATTTACTGGGGTGTATTTTATCATCCAAATCCATGTTCCCTCAATATGTAATATTGTTTCCATCCAATTACACTAGTTTAAATCCAATTTTACCCTTCGGTGAGTTTTTAGTAAAGAATATGAAGGGAATCTTTTGTCGTTTTTTCGTACGAGGTACTTTTTGACTTTTCCGACAAAAGTACGAAGAATGTTTTTTTAACTTATACGGCATGAATGGATTTCTAAAACATTATTTCCAAGAAGCTTCCTTTACAAGTATTCAAGTTTATTTTTAATCAACTTCTTTTAGTTTAAAATTTAATGACATGTTAAGAAAGGAAAAGTGTTTTTAAAGTAGAAAGGATATTTTCCTCAAGAATGAAGTTCAAGTATTTTATCAAAATTATTTTCCATCTAAGATAATAAAAGGGTTCTGTTTTTATCCCTATTATTACATGGATTTGATTATGTTGTGATGAAAATATTTTTATTAATTCCTTTATCTTATATGAATTGTTTTATGATGTCATGTTGTTTAAGAATCCCATTTTTATTACATGGGTTACGCTATGATGTATGGTTTATGATTATGTGGCACACATAAGAAAGGATTAATTATAAGATGGGTGGGACCTATATATCCCTCCAATTCATTGGGTAAAGATTTATATCTCATGAGATGGACATGGCTGGAACGGAAGGTTATTTCGGTTCAGTGATACAGGATTGAAACGAGGAGTGAACTAGGTTCAGAAAGTGACTTTGTCCACTAAGATAGTCTTGGCAATGAGTCATGACTAACAAGAAATGATTTTCCAGGATTATGTGTGCATGCCAAAAAGTTTCAAGTTTCATGTTATGATTATGGGGATCTCATTTTCACTTCTATGATTTATTCCATGTTATGATATTATGATCTCTTTTGCAGGTTATGATTTTCAAAAAGATATGATATGATTTTTATTTCCTTTATTTGCACTTGCTGAGCATTTGAGATCACCCTTTTATGTTTTCTTTTCCCCAGGTCAGGAAGATGGATATTAAGTAGAATATGCTAAAAGGGACCCTAGATATTATGAAATAAATTGGAGACACTGTAGAAGATTTATGAACCAGTTGTTTACGTTTCCCAGTTTCTAAAGACACTATACCTATACGGTCCTTTGTGGTTTTGTCATATGTTGTAATAAGTGTGCTTCAATTTTGAATTATTAAAAATGTATGTAAAGTATGGGTCGTTATAATGTGCTTTCCAAAAATCATTGAATCACTTTTCAAAGTTATCAGTACCATATACTTATGAAAAAACTAAATGAAAAAATACATATATATTACAATATTCCATAATACTATAAAATATATTCAATAACACTATTTTGGAATAACATTACATAAACACTTAATCATTTCACAACAATGTTGTCATACTCAACATCACCAATATTGATCACATGTGATCTTCATTTTTTTAATTATGATTTTGCTGATGAAAATCATTATCATAAACCCTTGTATTTGCGAATTTGTTATAATAATACTTCACGTCCATTCACTAGTTCCATTGAAGTGTGTGTGGTGCATTATTTGTTGTCCTTTCTCAATTCAAATCCTTAGAAACCTTTTTCCCATTACATCCACACTCAAATTCCTGATGAATTTATTTTCCAAACATTAATCATTTTATAGTTCTTTTATGAGAACATCTACAACTATTATTCCCACACATTGAATATAAGGAATCATTCATCATATTTTCACCAATTTTTTGAGATTTTACCATGAACTCCATCTTTCATTTCTTGTCAAAGCCATAAGATTTTTATGTAACACTATATTACATGAATAACTAGATATAAAAATGAATCATTTCTTCATAACAACTACTGTATATTATATATAATTCTTTTAAAAGAATTGGTTTTAAGACACTAAAGAATTGGTAAACTATACATTCAAGCTAGATGATAAAACCAGAATCACACCTTTCAAGTCTTGTAAAACATTCATTGTATGTACCAAAATATTCATCATCATTTTTCATAATCTCAAGGAACTCCTTTTCCAAATATGTTTGAAGAATATATGTAAAGTACATATTTAAAAATATGTTATTCAACTCATCTCATTCATTTGATTCAATTTTACATTGCTACACTGTATTATTAATTAGATTCCACAGCAGGTCTGCATCACCTTATAAATGATAAACAACCAAAATAACAATATATTGATCTGAATAGAGAAGGATGGAAAATATATTTTCAATGGATGTGATCTATTGTTTAGAAATAATGGGATTATATGACCCACTAGAAGATGGTGGACGTTGCCTCATGATGGTCTTAATTGAATGTTATTCCCATTACTCTTTATTTTAATGTCTAGAATGATTCATATATTGTGTAAGGATAATAATAATATGTTTCATTCCATATCCCTTAACATTATGTTGTTCAGGAGGTAAATAATTTCATTTCCCATTGCATTGATTGTTGATATAATTTCTTTGGTTTCCATCCATTGTCAAAACCCAAAAATGAATATCATGATAGGAAAAAATAATACTAGTAAAACAACATAATCAAGGAGGTGTACTTTCAATAACTAACATGTCAAGTTTAATCATAGGTAATTCATCATCATTACCATAATTCTTGGACAATAACATATAGTTATACACACCCTTATGGAAATACCTATACATACCATAGAATTATCTATATAGAACTCACTAATGTTTCTGCGTCCTAGTTTAAAAAGGCTAACTAAACGTTCACTCTGATACCAACACTAATAACCCATGACTGACGTACATGGACATTACATTTATTTAATGGAATACTTTATACATAAAAAAAATATACTACCAAATTTCGTATATGTTTAGTGACTTGGAAACATGGAACATAGTCTTCTAACTTGATGAATGATCATCAACAAATCCAATTAAGCCATTCTCAGTTTGTTTTCCTACCTAAAACAAATCATTATATCATGGAAAAAAGAAAACATAAAAATTTTGATATCAAAATCTCAATAATATAAAATGTATAGAACATAAAATAGTCTATAAACATATTAATGTAAAAACGTTAGCATCATTTTTAAATATCAAAATCTTGATTTATGAAATAAATTTTCGAATTACATAAGGAATAGGCTATAAAAGAATATTAACCATGAAAAAGTAGTATTGGCATAAAATATTTAATTTTGGAAGAAAAAATCAAATAATATTATTTCCATATTAGACAAGGTATTTCGTCCAAGACAATCACAGTGGACAATGTCCATTACTGTATCGAGTTTAATTTTCATTCCAGCCATATATTACTGAACCAAAATTTTACTTGTTATTCCATCCTGATATTACTGAACTAGATTTACATGACATTCTAGTCATGTCTATATAATGAGATATGAATATTTACCCAATTCATTGGATGTATATATAGGTCTTAACCATATCATAGTCCAATAATTCTTACATGTACCAGAAAAACATAAATATTTCATTGTAGAATTATCCCTGAAATAAAATTTATCATTTAACGACATCACATCATAAAAAATCTATATAAATTATCATTACATAATTAACACAATCAAATCATAGTAATAATAGGGATATTAATGTAACCCTTTAAAAATATTGTCATCTTAGATGGAAAATATTCTTGAAAAAACATTTGGAATTAATTATTGAGGAAAATATTTTTTCTTCATAAAAAGCATTTTCAACTCTCAAAACTCAAAGAAATATTAAAATAAAATAATTTATTTGATTATATACATAAAATATTGTAATGGAAGCTTCATATAAATATGGTATTATTGAGACATAAAAAACTTGATCATGCCGTATTATTTAAAAAACATTCATCTCGTACTGTTAATGGAAAATAAAAGAATGATTCATTTCATACCAATTAATAAAAATTCACTAATGGGTAAAATTTTATAAAAAAACTATAATAACATAAATAATATTATATATTTAGGAAAAATGGATGTGGATGACAAATATACCCTTTTAACTACTTACCTATAAACAATCTTATAAAATAATGAGATTAAGAAATTATCACACACCTTAGGTCTAATATTCTTCGTATATATATATATAAACCATGTATAGTGGGTTTAAAAATATTATTAAATTTTAATATAACCATAATAATATTTATGATATCATATATGATTTTCTTATGACTTTATATTACCCATTCATTTATCAATTCCATGCTAAAGCAACGTTTTGGGAAATAATAGATTTATTTATCATGCATGTTTTTACTTATTATTCTTGATTTTATTACATAGTAAATTATTTACATACAAAGATAAATTTAAAAATGATTTATATATCAAATATATTGAGTATATAAATTTATATTAAAGATAGATAAATGAAATGGAATACACTGTTCATGGAGACGGTAGGCCATATGTAAGGTTGAACGTTGTTTCTGTTTTTTTATTGAATTTAATATAGAAAAAATGGAATATATATATACATAAACCTAGTAGAATTATTATTTCATATATTTCACGATTATTTATTATACATAAATTATAATAATTCTCGAATGGTTAACATGGAGAATGAATCTCATTGTGTCGTGGAGGTAGTAGGTCGTACATACACCCGAGTGATGATATCATTCACATGATGGTTAAATGGTATGGAATTGGATGGAATATTAATTATTCATAATAAGTATAATTTTATATTAATTATTAATATCCATTTTAGATATCATTATACAAATATAAATTAATTAATGTTAAATATCATATTACAGCACGGCATGGAGACTGTAAGAGGTACGTACACACCCATGGTGATATTGTTATTCATAGGACGGATAAAAAGAGGTATAAGGTAATCCTATAATTATAATAACATCTCAAAATTTATAAGATACTGGATTTTTTACTTTAGTATGTTATAACATAAGAAGAGTAAGTAGAAGAAAAAAATAATTTTGATAGAGGTAGTAAACCAATTGCCTCTTTTGAGTATCTCTAATTGATTTGAACAAAAGGTCTGCATAGGAGAGATTTCATCCCTATGTATGGACTCCAAGAGGAAGGGAGGTATTTTGGGAGCTTATTTAAGCATATTTTATATGTGGAAAGGGCTTTAACGGTGTGAGTTAATGGGTAGAGATAGTGGGCTTTTATATGTAGAAAGACATACACTTTAGGAATGTCTTGAAATGTTAATTTATTCTAAGTTGATTTTCGTTTTATAAAAGTCCCAACAACATTTATTTATAAGATAAGATGATTTTTGGCATAAATCCTCTAAAAAAATAAAATTTATACATGTTATGATTTTATTTAAAACCTTATTATTTTGATTCATCCTTATTTAATAAATTTAATTTTATTTGTGGTAATAATACTATAAATATTTAATGCTTATAAAAATTTACATATGTATTGAAAATTGTCCATAATTTATAAACTTATTACATTTTAGTCAATATAAATTTTACATTTAAATTTTTAAGTATATTTGTGATTTGAAAATAATTTCATAATATGATTGATTTTTAAAATATCAATAGTGTAATTTTTGACACTATTCATTAATTTGTTTTTAAATAAAATACACATTAAAGTTAAATTTTTGAAAACATTTAATACACTACTAAAATGTAACAGTTACCAATATAATTTGTGGATCACATTAATTAGTTTAAATGATATTTATTTTATTATTTTTAAACCATTTATTTGAAATTTCTATCAATAAAATAATTTATAAATAACTATTATATCTTCATTAATGGTAATTATTAAGTATCTGAATAAATGAGAAAGAGTTAAATAACATAATTATATTTCATGAGACTATTTTTTTTAATTTTATGATGTTCATTACTATATTAAAATTATTATTCTAATAAGATATTAGAGAGTGACATGTGGTCACTTTATTTTGTTTTAGTTATAATTATATGACTTTCATGGAAAAAATTCATTACATGATTACATTACAATCCTTAGGCGATATTGGTCGAATTGAATTAATCTAATAGGAATTTTTATGGTTTTAGGATAATTTTATTATCTTTATCTTTTAGTTTGTTACATTGATTTAACTGATTTAACTTTAACTATGGTAAACAATATTACAATAGTTACTATTAATAATAGACTAAAATATAAAATTACATATTACCAAAATTATGACCCAATTATTTCAAATGTGGAATCCATTATTCAACATTCAAAACACCTATGTTTCAGTAATTAATTTAAAATTAATTCTCATTGTCAAAACCAGAAAGCATATTCATAAGAAGTAAAATCTAGGAAAATATTCACATGTGTTTATGTCCAATTTAAATATGAAGTTATGTAAAATCATAATAATTAGATTATATGATAATAATATAATCTAATTATAATTTAAAACCAATCAAAATTATAATATGACTATATAATCAAATTAGATGAAAATGTAGTTCTGTATTGAAATGACGTATTTTCATCTATTCATTAAAATATGAATTTTATTATAAAAATACCAAAAATTTAACCAAAGTAAATTATGATGTCCTGCTTAAAAATAAGACATTTATTATTTCAAATAAAATATTAAAAAAGTTTTAAAAACTAGATTTAAAATTATTGTGCCATCAAAATGAGTCAAATCTTCATTTTTTAATAATAATTCTTTTATCTAAAAATTATATTTATTAATATATAATGTTTTAGAGAATAGAAAATATAAATGTTGATGTTATATAAAATTAAAAATGTTTTTAATAGAATTCATAAGTTCTAGTTTATATCCCAATAAATAATACCATTTTTATAATATATATTGGTTTAGTGAAACTCGATATTTGGTACAATGCAAGCTATCGAAGAAGGTAACTCTTTGATGTAATGAATGCCAAGTCATTGTTTCATTTAGTGATAGATTCTATTGGTGTTTCATATAACATAATAAAAAATATTTTATTTATATATGAAAAAAAATTTACACTCATTTATTCATGAAATTAATTCTACCAAAATAACTTAAAATTGTGTATAACATAAGCCCAGTATAGTGTTGCGCATAGGGAAAGCTAATATAGTGTTGTGTATAACACTGGTTAATAATGGTGTTCCATAAAACACAATAAACCAAGATAATAAAAAATAATCTATTTAACAAAATCATGGGGTGTAACATACATTATGATCATAAGATAACAAATTATGCATCCTTGTATAAGGTTCTAAACCTCTTTCAATGAATATTCATAAAGTTGGTAAGGGAGTATGGCCACTGAATGTATTACCTCATATGAAGGTGAATAATGTGGCTAATTCAATGAATATGAATGATAATTATATTTTATCCCTTATGATTATCTAAATAGGGAAAATAACCTATAATTTTCAATGAATATAACTATAAATCATAATTTAAGTGGAGAAGTTCTATCCTTCACAACTAAAAACTAAACCATCATTTATTTAAATATCAATGAGGTACGAAATGACTATATTTTGTAATATAATAAGGTAATTAATATTAAAATTATTAATCATGAGAATAATGTAATTATAAAATTTGCTAAATAATTATATGTCCCTTTATTAATTTAATGGAATAACAACATTTTATAAGATACTCAAATACCATCACTCCTTATGTGTCCTAGAATTATAATGTTTTAGTGAGGTATCCAAATTAAATTATAGTAGGAAAAAAAGAATAATGATGTTGTAGATTATATATTTTGATTCTATGTCTCTGGAAAAGTTAAGGTTTGATATCATGTTACTTAGGAGGTGATTAAACAATTACACATTCCTATTTAGAAATGGGAGAAAATGTCCATGGATTAGATTTTATGTATTCTTAATACATCTAAATAGTGTAATTACCTTTTGTCTATATTTCTTCATTTAATTTATATGATATAATATTTTTAGCTCCATAAAAATTCCATAAACAATATAAAATAATTTTTACATGTTTATTCGGTGCCACATTACATTTTATCATATCAGGGTCTGAGGTTTACCTGAATGTTATAAAATAGTCCTTTAGAAGAATTTACTACAATGTTGGATGTTATCACTGCTTGTCAACCAGAGACTACTTCTTAATTTGAATGAACCATTAAAACACTAGATAAAATTACAATATCTTATTATATTGATTTAAATAGAGGTTGGGATCATTATCATTCTATGGAAGAGTTATTATAAAAAAATATTTTTCATTCAATCTTTCAACATTAACCATATAAGGCTCTACATATGAATATGTGTATAATGTGAACATGATGGAAATGAATTAAATAGAGAATGATACTATGACCAAATCATTCATAAGATATTTTAAAGGTGGATCAAACCGCTAGGGGTTCTATTATAGAATCCTAATTTTTATGGAAGAGTTTAATTGATAATCATGGTCATGATTTTTTTCCTTAATTTGGACACAAGGAATTCAATTAAATATCACCATGATAGAGGGTTATAAGATACATGAAGAAGAAAAATTTAATATGTAGATAAATTTGAAAGTTAAAAACATTAAAAAAATGTTCTTATAATAATTTATATTATTGTAATTTCCCTAAACCTCTCTTAAGTTCATGATGTGTTCCATGCATCACTTTTGAGAAAGTTCATTCTAGATCCATCACATGTAGTGAACTCAATCGTTGTACTACTAGTACGTGGACTCTCATCTAGGGAACAACCATTGTAGATATTATATTATAGACATAATGTTCTAAAAACAAGACCACTCATCTAGTTTTAATTCTAAAAAGGAATCAACAGTTTGATGTGGTGACATGAGAAACAAGAGAAGGAACAAAGTTGAAGAACCCATAATAATTTTTATCTAATTAATGAAAATTTAGTGTGTGAATTTTATTTTATGGGAAAAGAATGTAAAAACCAACATTATTATCCCATTAATGTGTTTAATACCTTGTTATAATTGCAATAAACAACTAAAATGAACTAAAATGTATTTCATTTAGATAAAATATTATGTAATAACCAAGTTATCCATTTAAGGTATGAATGATTCATTTTGAGTTTATACTTAATAATATTCGGTAAAACAGGTCATGGGATGGTTGCAAGTCTATTACACAATGTGACTGGGCCCTACACGTTGTGTACTATTATGTACATGTCATGTGTGGAGGTATAAATTACATGTAATCCAAGGTCACGACTATGAAATGGTATGGGTAGAAATTGAACAAATAGATTTCTGTTCTCATGTAAATGTCGTGTACTTTTTTTATTAAGTCAAGCAGTAATGTCTTTTTTTTAAAAGAATAGAAATAAACCCCACCTTTGATGAGAATTTACCTAGGAACTCCGAATAGTGATTTTTGTCTCGTTTTTTTGTTTGACACTCGATTCGAACACCTTCTGATCCATTAAAATCCTATCAGTGAGTTTTTAATTCCTTTTGAGAATTTCTTTATGATTTATCCTCTCAAAATGTTATTTATTTTTAGTGTTTATTCACATTTTATAGATACACTCTATTCTATGTCTATTCAATGCCTGACATTGGATGAGGAAATTCACACGAGAACGAGGTAGGTGGTCTCCTGCCTTTTCAAAATTGTCATGTTGGTTATATGAATTGGAGTGTTGCATGACAATTTTTGGGTGTCCCCAAATTGAATATTCATATATCTAGTTACCTAGTGTTAATTAGGTAATTGATTTAATGGTTATAAAGTAATGTTAGAGATTTTTATCCTTGATTGGGGTCCACCTAGTGGGTGCATTTTCACATGGATGACCAACTTTTAGTCGTTTGGACTGGCATGACTATGGTTATACCATTGATTTTATTTTTGTGTTATTTAAAATGGAATTATTTAATGGAATTATTATCCCACTTGATTTTTTGTAATAAACATTATAATAGTGTAAGTTACATGTGCTTTTTTATACTTGAATTATTATACACTGGGCATGGACAAGACACATGTTGAGATTCTCATATAATGATTTTTTACCTTTAAACATGCTGAAATGATTATATACCATGTTTCGACCCTGATTAATAGCTGAAATGTTTATATAGATGGTTTTGGTCATGTTTGGTGTTATGTTTCTCTATGGTTGTATGTTTAGGTTGAACACTCTACAAGTGGTAGTTTAATTCCAATAAACCATCATAGGACCAGACTCTGTTATAAATTTAATAAATAAATGAAATGAATAATGATGTTTCTCCCAAGCCAAAGGATAAGTTGGGAATTGGCCCTCACCCATACTTGATTACATTGTCTTCTGAGATATCCAATGTACTTACTTTTGAGAACCTACTATTTAATTCATTACGTATTATACACTTCCTATTATATATATATATATATATTAGCTGATAGATTAGTAAAGATCATGGATGGTTTCCTATTGGAATTTAGTCTCACACCCTCTTTGGGTCATGATTTTGTGTCTAAATAGATTACATGATTGTAGTTGTTCATTAGGGAAAACACCCTTCTACTAGTAAATGATTTTCTATTTAGAAGTAGGAGAGCATGGGAATGGGATGGGTCTTTCTTTGATTATTTAGATTCAATTATTAGTTTTTTCTTTGTAACATATATTGTGGATTTCTGCAGTGTACATATAATTGTTGTTTTCTTATAACATAACTTTCTGCATCATCTTTTGTATGGAATGATATTTTGTTTCTTATCAGTATTCTCCTTTAAATTTTAGTAATATGTTGTTTACTGTTTCCACTATTTTATTATTATTGAATCTATCATGTTTCAATGATCCAATGAGGTTATAGTTTCCCCACTATCACACCCTAGAACCTCATTGCTAGTTGGCAGCCAAGAGTGTTTGGGGAAATGACCTTGAGGCCATGTGGCCATCTGGGTATAGGGCACTTTTGAGTGGAATCCTTATTCGGGGCGTTAAAAAGCGGTATAATTGGACTTTATTTGATTGTTTTCATTATTTTTTGGTGACGATAAAATGAGATGGAAATGAAAGGGATTTGGTACTATGATTTGTCGAGGGGTAGCTACCTTATGTATAGTATAAAACCAAATTACCTTGAATGAAATTGTAATTTTCAGATTTTGAGCTATTACAATTGATTTAATTTTACCACTGGGGGAAACAATTATTTTGTGCTATTATTATTGATAACATTGTGGTTATATTTTTTTGAAACCCGATGATATGATGGGATACCATCTCGTGCATCATAGATGAACCTGTTAGAAATCAAATGTGGTGCATTCTTGCTATGAAATTTAGAGAGAATTACTGATTGCATGTGGTTGTGGTAGTTGTCATGATAGATATGCATGATGTTGTGATAGGTACTATGAAATATATTCCTACGTTTGTGATAGTTGTATTGTTTCATGTTTTGGTATAATTGGATAGATGCCAAAATTATGTAGTTGAGGCATATGTGACCTCTTAGATAAGAATTTGGTGGATCATGTTTCTTCCATGAGAATATTCTTTGATATTATACGCTATATCAGGAAGAAAATCTTTGATTCATGGGTAGTATGGCCCCCAACTAATTAGAATTTGGTACACTGTTTCCTTAATCATCAAAAAACAGATGTTCTAAAGATGTTTCTAAGGCTTACTATAAGGAAAACTCGAAACAAGTCATGTGGGTCCATGGACATAGACCATATGTTCTTCTGTTCAAGAAGAAAAGTACATTTTATTAAGTACACGCTATTTTCTATTAGTGGACGCCATGTGGTAGTTGACTGTGTTTCCAACCGTGTGGGATTGAACATGAGTCATTGGGTTTTGAGAAAAAAATGTTGTTAGTGTTACATAAACCGCTTGTATTTTATGTACGAAGAACCTATGTGAGTATGGATTTGTAGAAGTACCTATCTAATAGGTGAAGTCTATGTAAAAGTCATGTGTCATTATGACATGACGTGTATCTAACATGTTTACATGACCAAGTCAATCGTACTTACATGCCCAAGTGGGATTTTAAGGGGACACAACATGTTTAGGTTCTAGATGTTGTGTACCCCACATTTGTAAAATTTTGAGAATTTTCTTCTCATGTTTAGTTCTTTCTATTTGGAACTACATGTCTGGATGAATAAAATTATATTGAGGTGTTTATGATGGACATTACAGTTAAATTCCACCATAATGACCTCTAGTAGTATGCTAAGATGGTGGAGAAGAGCCTACCCCAAAGTTTGTAGGCCAAGGGCTACCCGTGGATACAGAAATACTGCTAGCTGAGGCACCAGTGGTTCTTCCAGAATGAGGTGTTGGGACATAGTTCCATGACATATTTTTGTGGTTTATGAATACCTTTAGGGAGCACATAACCCTTTCAGTTCTACGGGTGATCTGACTAGAGTGTTCTAACAACAACATCATTGTACATTTTCTTGGGATGTGGGTCCTCTTACTGGAGATTCATGGTTTGAGACCATTCCTTCTTTTTTTGAGGAATTGAATATTCCTCCTGAGTGGAGGGTCGAGCTCGCGTCATATATGTTGCTTTATTAAGCTATGATTTTGTGGGATTTTGTTACTCAAACAGGGAATCCTTGAGATATACCATGTAGATACATCCAAAGACTCTTCAATGAATGATTCTACTGTGAGACATTAATGGTCGACAAAGCCTTAGAGTTCTTGAATATGGAGTAGAGAACTCTATTATTTATGAATTTAACAACTCATTTTACTAAAATCCAGAACTCCACAACAATTTAGATGGGTAACGATCTTCCATAGGCTATGTGATTTTAGTATGGTCTCAATTATGTCATTGGATCACAGGTGAATATCTTTAATCTGACTACAATATCTGCTATAGTGAACTAGAAACTGATTACCAAGTGGAATCATAGGGAATCTGGAGGTGCAAGCCAGGGTTATTTGGCACCAAGATCTGGAACAACCTCATCATGTTGAAGAAAGCATCATCCATAGCATACTCATGAATAATAAGTAGTGTTAACATTTTTCCAGGTAGCCAAGGTATGTGCTACATATGCGGAAAATTAGAGGAGACAAAACCATATTTCGCGATGGACAATGTTGAATGCCGAGCCTGTAGAGACCCGAACCTTGATGTACATGTACATTATATTACTTTTGCGAAATACTTAGTACATTAAAAAAACACACACACAAGGACCGTAATAGTTTAGTGTCTTTGGAAACTCGGAATATAATCTTCTAATCGTGGTGAAATATCTTCAACATCTCCCATAAAGATCTTCCTTTTTTTTTACCTAAAACCTTTCTTTATATCATGGGGAAAAGAAATCATAAAAGGGTGAGCTCAAATGCTCAGTAAGGGTAAACAAAAGAAATATCAATCACATCATATTCATAAGAACATAACATTTTGGAAATCTTAACCTGCAAAAGAGAGAATAATTTCATATCATGGGATAAATCTTAGTAGTGAAATGAAAATCCAATAATCATAACATAAAACATGAAACTTTGTGGCATACACACATAATCTTAGATAATCATTTCTTGTTACTCAAGACTCATTGCCAGGACTATCTTAGTGGACAAAGTCCATTTCTGAACCAAGTCACCCTCGTTTCAGTCCAACTTCACTGAACCGATATAACCTACCGTTCCAGCCATGCCTATCTCATGAGATATAAAATCTTTACCCAATGCATTGGAGGGAGATATAGGTCCCACCCATCTCATAATGATACCATTCTTATGTGTGCCACAAAATCATAAACCATACATCATAGCATAACCCATGTAATAAAAATGGGATTCTTAAACAACATGGCATCATAAAACAATTCATATAAGATAAAGGAATTCATAAAAATGTTTCCATCGCAACCTAATCAAATCCATGTAATAATAGGGATAGAAATAGAACACTATATTATCATAGATGGAAAATAATTTTGATAAAACACTTGAACTCCATTCTTGAGGAAAATATCCTTTCTATTTCAAAAACACTTTTCTTTTATTAACATGTCATAAAATTATAACTAAAAGAATTTGATTAAAAATAAATGTGAAAACTTGTAAAGGATTCTTCTTGGAAATAATGTTTTAAAAATCCATTCATTCCGTATAAGTTAAAAGAAAACATTCTTCCCGTACTTTTGTTGTAACGCCCCGACCCCAGCTACCCAGAGCCTGTGCATTACTTCGTAACATTGGCATGATCACAAAAGATCAAGTCTCGAAAGACCGATTAGTTTAGTAGCCTTGGAAACACTAGATACATTCATAAATGTTACATTACATCACAAAGTGAAAATCTATAATAACATAGTCTCCATAGTCCACACTTCTATCCTCTTCGGACTATCCCTGCAGGTCATTCATAAAATACTTCTTCACATCCTGGAAAATATTAATACATTGAAAGGGGTGAGCTCGGATGCTCAGTAAGGTTAACAGTATAGCGGGAGCTTTCATAAATAAACATCAACATTTAAGGCAATGTATAACTAAAACAAAATCCTTTTAAACTTGAACATCAAAATAATATGGCAAAAGTAAAATGAGATAATGCCATTCACTTCTTCACATGGATATTCTACTGGTTGAATAATCACATTCAATATCAATAACCACTTTCATAATGATGGAATTCATAATGCCAGACTATCATAACCACATAGTCAAGGCCTCGTGCCAAGACCACAAATAAGATTTTGTCAAGGCCTCGTGCCAAGACACTAGTTTGTCTCATGAGACCTGCCGATGCATCTAGGAGCTATATTGGGCTCCACCCGTCACTTATTAAGTCCAATTCATTCCTCATATGAATAGGTTTAAACATATCATAAACCATAACATAATTGTATCACATAAAACATGCATAAAGGAAACATAACATTTCTACATTTCAATCACAAGATATAAATACAACACATTGATATAATAAAAACGCTTTCAAAACCATTTTCAATAAAATAAAAGAAAGTTAAAACTTTGTATTTATTTTTCATTAAAAAATGATGGCATGTAGAGGAAGCCGAAACTCAAATAATGGTCACGGCGGCAGAGAAGTCATTGTCACCGCATAAGTACGGAAAGAAAAACATTCCCATTTTGTCGTTTAGTAAAATGATTCGTATAAAAAAGATTCCTTTTGAATAAACGTAAAATTCAAATGGGTTTATACACCGTATAAAAGAAAGTTTTCTATAAAACCAAATATGCCTCAATGAAAGGGGATTGAGACGAAGTCCTTAAAAAGATCATTTTTTTTAAATAAAGTACATCTATAATGTGTATTCACTATAAGTACACATAAATAATGTACCAATACAATATAGGACATAATAATATCATGACATAATTTGAAAGTAGGAGATTAACCCAAAGAATAGAAATTGGGTTAAGAAGTTCCCTTACCTTGCGTCCTGTCCTGACTCGACCATTCTTTAACCTCCTGAATAATAAACTAGAGTTAATAACTATTTATTTAAGAACCTTTTTCATGTTCATTATTCCTTTAATATCCCTTATTACCATGTTACGAACATTATGTAATTATTTATGTTTATAACGGTCATTTTGTCGATCTTAGGTACTTGAGTCAGAAATAACATTCTTATAATTACAAGTTGTTCATGTGGTGATATATCCATGATATCCAGAATTATATTCATGATATAGATATAATATATATAATATATATCCAGTATATACATTCATTCATAATGTCACGTAACATTTAGAGGTAAGAAATGAAATGCACCGTTCATGGAGACGGTAAGCCGTACGTACGCATGAACTCTACTTTCATTTCTATTTCATATTTAATGGAATGGAATCATAATGATATAAATTTATAATATAATTACAGTATAAAATAGTGTATAATACCATTTAATCCATTCTTTATACATCCCACATATGGCATTAACGATTCAAATCACTTTGAGGGGGCGGTAGTCCGCACTTCCTAAAATGAAATTATCGTGTTTTACCCATAATGGAAATCATAAAGTATGCCATAAATGAGAAATACATAAGCTTAAGTAATACATAAACACATTATATATCATATATAAATATAGTTACATATTAATGTCCACCTTTGAGGGTGTTATATGAGTGTTGAACAATCATCGTTTCGTGAGGCAGAAATTCGCCATCCACAGAAACCATATGTTCTTTAACCATTAGATGTAGGTGTGTGTAAGTGTAGCTCGAATAATTATTATAACAACATCCTAGTATATTGAGGACACTGGTGTTGTTACAAAATAAATTAATAAAAAGAGTTTAGGGGGTTGGAGTAGAAAAATAATACAAAACAACATTAGAAAAGACATTACCTCAAAATCGGGTAACTCTTTTTGATTTGAGACAAAGGCTTCCTTGGGAAGAGTTATGCCAAAATTGAGGCTTCTAGGAGTAATAGGGGGAATTTGGGAGAGTATTTGGGTAGAGGTTGGCCGAGCCAAATGGCTTGAAAGTGTGGAATAGGTGGTAGAGGTGGGGGCCTTTTATAAGAGGAGAGGAGGGGCACTCTTGGAAGGTAAGGAAATTTTAAATTATTATACAATGCTTTTCGGATTCTAAATGTCCCACACTTTTATAATTCGAGGATAAGATGATAAGGGTTTGAAATCTCCTCATCAAATAGGCTTTGGACAAGTGTAAGCATTGGATTTTACATTATCTTTTCATTTTATTAAAATCATTAAATAATGAGGTCATCGCTGCATCATAATGATGTCATAAATAATTTAATTTATTTAATGTCTAAAAATTATAACAAAAATGCTATGATGTAGGAAATCGTTTTAGCTTTCTAATGAATATTTATAGTCAAAATTCAGACTTGTGTTACCCCACTTAAGAACTTTTTTAGTAAAATAACTCATGTTTGTGTCAATTAAATTTTAACATTAAATAAATATATATTAATGTCATTTTCCAACTAATGTGGCTCCATGGGGTCCCCAAGTTGACCCATGGGTTGTATTGGTCGACCATGACTCATCCAATAGGAGTAGGACAAGTGTCATTCTCATCTCATATTATTAAATCATTATTTGTACCTTAAACTACACTAATTACCTCTAATCGCGATTAAGAACTTAAAAGTTACTATTCACCAAAAAATTATTTTAATCTCATTGAACCACATTTTACTTCTTAATGACAACCATGTATGTCGGATTTTTGAAAATCAAATCACAGAAGTGATAATATTTCATTTAAACGAAAAATCAGTTATTTAACTACCACTTAGTGGTTTCACTATTCATAAAAAATTGATGTTCTTCAGAACAATGCCAAAATTTTACCCTAAGCTATAATTGATATTCAGAATTCAAAAATGATGTCTATTTTAAAAACTTACAAACATATATGTTGCATTAATTAATTTTATAATTAATTTCCGCTGTCACAACAAATAACGTGTTTTTAAGAAACAATTTATATTAAAAGATTGGCAATTGTTTATGTCCAATTTCAATGTTAAATTAATTCTAATGACCACCATTGGATAAAATGGTAAAAATATATTCTAATTATACTTTAAAACCACTAATTAGTATAATTTATCAAAATAAATTATTTTGATTAAAAAAGTTGTTTTAAGTATTTTTCACTATTCATAAAAAAATTGGAAGTTCTCAGAAAGTTACAAAAAATTCAACTTAGGATAATTTGGATATTACAAATTCAAAAATGAAGTCCATTTTGAAATATTAAATTTCTATAATTTTAAGAAGTGGTTATTACTATTCATAACAGCTACTTTGATTAGTCGCGGTGTTTTAGAACTCGATGTTGCGTACATTACAAGCTATTGCATTATTGAATGAGAAGCGTATCGTGGAAGCTTGGGGTGTTACATTCTCCCCTCCTTCAATAAATTGCATCCTAGAAATTTGAAAATTTTCTTTGAAAATAAAAGGTTGAAAATAGAAAATACCTTTGAGGAAAACCCACATCGGAAATAAGGTTAATAAATATATAACATTAAAAGAAAGCAAGATAAGTACAAAGGTCACCCGATATAGACCATTCTAGGATTCTATGAAAATATTGATATGGAGGAGAAACAAACCATCAAGGTCTGATTGAGAGTTATAGAAAACAGAATTAGGAGAAAGTTTAACCACAAGAAAATCAGAAACATGTGATTGGTTAAATGGTCATTGAATCCCCAGTTGGAAAAGTTAACCGACAACATTTTTTTAAAGATACCTTTTATAATGTTGAGGAATTTATTTAGTAGATTTAATAAGAACGTAAGGGAATATACTTACTTGTTATGTATACTTTCATTCATTAATAAATTTTTACCACAAACCCAACTTTTACTCCAAATGGTAACAGAACTCAAAAATATTCTATTTATCCTAATTGAATAAGGTTCCAAATGTTAACACATACCATTTAGATTAGTAAAACTATTTTGTAATAACCAGGGACTTCCTGTAGGCTAGTGGTAGGAAATAAAGGCTTGTCGCACTATGGTTGTGGGTTCGATTCCTGCAGCTTTGTCCAACGCGACGGGTTATTCCCCACCCTGCAGGTTGTCCTTTTCCTAAACCTATAGTATTATAATATTCCAAAAATAATCTTCAGAAATGCTTTAACCATAAACAATACTATCCATGGTTCAACTTAATCCGTTCCAACCTTAATAGTTATCCAAAATACCTCCGTCCAGACTTTCTCTAAAAGGTCTCTAAATTCCAAAATCAATTGTAACATCAGATTCCCCAAACAAAGAAAAGATTCTCTTATTGTCACATACTAAAAATATGATTACCTTAATCATATTAAAACCTTACTGAAATCAAAAAGTACTGCAGTACAATCTTTATATATATCACATTATTCTTATAACCAGAATATAATCCATGAGTCCAAAATCACCAATACATTAATTATTCTTCTTCAACTGTAGTCAAAAAATAAGATTGGCCTTGATCCCTTGTCCTTTTCTTAGGTAAGTTTCCTTGACGCTTAGGACATTCATTTGCATAATTCCCCATTTCCCTACAATTGTAGCATTCAACTTTGACAGCCTCTTTCTTTCCCTTGCAATCACGAGCCTGGTGACCCTTTCATCCACATTTATAACAAACTCCCATTCCTTTTAGGCACGTACCAGGGTGATTCTTCCCACAATTATCACATAATGGAAAATCCTTCTTTCCCTTTTTTCCCTTTATCTGTCTCTTGTTCCATCGTTCTCTTCTTCTCTTACTTTACTTTGTTGTCATAAGACTTAGAGAATTCCTTTTCTGTCTTGATAGCACACGAGACAATATCTTCGTATGACGAGAAGGATTGTGATACTAAAGATCGACGGAGAAATGGTTTTAACCCATCAAAGAAACGATCAATCTTACTCCTTGGGTTACGTATATAATCGGCAGCATGCCTCGCTAACCTTGTAATATTAGCCTCATACTTTGCGACATTCTCATCCTCCTTCTGCCTCAGACTCAGAAATTGCCTTTCCATATCTTCTCGATGGTCACGAGGAAAGTATTTTTCTAAGAAAAGCTATTTGAACTCCCTCCATTCCATATTCGATAAGTCATCATCTTCATTTGTGTTTTGAATCAGCGACCACCACTGATCGACATCTCCAGTGAGGTGGTAAACTGCCATGACAACCTTCTCCCTTTCACTACTCCCCAAGGCATGGAATATTTTCTCAAAGGAATTTATCCATTGCTCAGCTACTATAGGATTTGTACTCACATTGAAGGCTGGTTGTTGTTGCCTCATGAAGCGGTCTAACATTGATCCTCTACGTTGTGGATCAGGGTGATCCATACGAGTAAGGTTATTATTCATAACTTGAGTGAGTTGTCCCAGTATGGTAATAAGTTGATCAGCACCAGATGTATCTCCAGATCCACAATAATTATCTTGAGCAGGAGGGCAATCCCAACACGGAGTGCATGCATTGATACGGTTTACATTCCTTCCACCAGGCGCCATTTCTAAACAATGGCATAAGCTATATTAGTTTATAAATCAAAATACATAATTCCATACTTGTAAGATACTTACCATAAATTGAACTATTTATGGATATAATCCACAAAAATGTTTTCATTGAGGAAGTATATACTCATAACCCTTCATAGTGGTTTTTAAAGAAAATGAGAATTATCCAAAGCATATCCCCCCGGAGTGTCGTAACCAAGAGTACAGCAAGGCCCGTTGTCGTGCACCAGTTCCCATTCGAGTCTAGCTCAAAGCTGAGTTTTCAGGTTTTACCCCTAGGTACATTTGTGCCAGAGCTGCCTCTACTTGCTCGTATCCAGACAGGGACGTATTTCTCGGAAAACTCACAAAATCTCTATAGTACCAAAATTATAGGATGTTCTTCTATACTAATCCTTAAAGTCTATCTTCGGGCTATGTGCTCTAATCAGAGTTTATCTAAATCTAACTTCCAAGGTTAGTACTAAACTGCCTCTGATACCAATTGTAACGCCCCGACCCCAGCTACCCAGAGCTTGTGCATTACTTCGTAACATTGGCATGATCACAAAAGATCATGTCTCGAAAGACCGATTAGTTTAGTATCCTTGGAAACACTTTATACATTTATAAAGGTTACATTACATCACAAAGTGAAAAAATATAATAAAATTGTCTCCATAGTCCACACTTCTATCCTCTTCGGACTATCCCTGCAGGTCATTCATAAAATACTTCTTCACATCCTGGAAAATATTAAAACATTGAAAGGGGTGAGCTCGGATGCTCAGTAAGGTTAACAGTATAGCAAGAGCTTTCATAAATAAACATTAACATTTAAGGCAATGTATAACTAAACGAAAATCCTTTTAAACTTGAGCTTCAACATAATATGGAAAAAGAAAAATGAGATAATTCCATTCACTTCTTCACAAGGATATTCTTCTCATCGAATAATCACATTCAATATCAATAACCACTTTCATCCTGATGGAATGCATAATTCCAGACTATCATAACCACGTAGTCAAGGCCTCGTGCCAAGACCAAAAATAAGATTTTGTCAAGGCCTCGTTCCAAGACACTAGTTTGTCACATGAGACCTGCCGATGCATCGAGGAGCTATAGCGGGCTCCACCCGTCACTTATTAAGTCCAATGCATTCCTCATATGAATAGGTTTAAACATATCATAAACCATAACATAATCGTATCACATAAAACATGCATAAAGGAAACATAACATTTCCACATTTCAATCACAAGATATAAATACAACACATTGATATAATAAAAACACTTTCCAAACCATTTTCAATAAAATAAAAGAAAGTTTAAACTTTGTATTTATTTTTCATTAAAAAAACGATGGCTTGTAGAGGAAGCCGAAACTTAAATAATGGTCACAGCGGCGGAGAAGTCGTTGTGGCCGCATAAGTACGGAAAGAAAAACATTCCCTTTTTGTCATTTAGTAAAACGCTTCGTATAAAAAATATTCCTTTTGAATAAACGTAATAGTCAAATGGGTTTATACACCGTATAAAAGAAAGTTTTGTATAAAACCAAATATGCCTCAATGAAAGGGGATTGAGACGAAGTCCTTAAAAAGATCATTTTTTTAAATAAAGTACATCTATAATGTGTATTCAATATAAGTACACATATATAATGTTCAAATACAATATAGGACAAAATAATATCATGACATAATTTGAAAGTAGGAGATTAACCCAAAGAATAGAAATTGGGTTAAGAAGTTCCCTTACCTTGCGTCCTGTCCTGACTCGACCGTTCTTTAACCTCCTTAATAATAAACTAGAGTTAATTCCTATTTACTTAAGAACCTTTTTCATGTTCATTATTCCTTTTATATCTCTTATTACCATGTTACGAACATTATGTAATTATTTAAGTTTATAACGGTCATTTTGTCGATCTTAGGTACTTGAGTCAGAAATAACATTCTTATAATTACAAGTTGTTCATGTGGTGATATATCCATTTTATCCAGAATTATATTCATTATATAGATATAATATATATGATATATATCCAGTATATACATTCATTCATAATTTCACGTAACATTTTGAGGTAAGAAATGAGATGCACTGTTCATGGAGATGGTAAGCCGTACGTACGCATGCACGCTACATTCATTTCTATTTCATATTTAATGGAACGGAATCATAATGATATAAATTTATAATATAATTAAAGTATAATATAGTTTATAATTCCATTTAATCCATCCTTTATACATCCCACGTATGGCATTAACGATTCAAATCACTTTGAGGGGGCGGTAGCCCGCACTTCCTAAAATGAAATTATCCCGTTTTACCCATAAAGGAAATCATAAAGTATGCCATAAATGAGAAATACATAAGCATAAGTAAAACATAAACACATTATATATCATATATAAATATAGTTACATCTTAATGGACACCTTTGAAGGTGTTATATGAGTGTTGAACAATCATCATTTTGTGAGGCAGACATTCGCCATCCACAGAAACCATATGTTCTTTAACCATTAGATGTAGGTGTGTATAAGTGTAGCTCGAATACTTCTTATAACAACATCCTACTATATTGAGGATACTGTTGTTGTTACAAAATAAATGAATAAAAAGAGTTTATGGGGTTGGAGAAGAAAAATAAAACAAAACAACATTAGAGAAGACATTACCACGAAATCGGGTAATTCTTTTTGATTTGAGCCAAAGGCTTCCTTGGGAAGAGTTCTGCCCAAAGTGAGGATTCTAGAAGTCAGAGGGGGAAGTTGGGAGAGTATTTGGGCAGAGGTTGGCCGAGACAAATTGCTTGAAAGTGTGGAATAGGTGGTAGAGGTGGGGGCCTTTTATAAGAAGAGAGGAGGGGCACTCATGGAAAGTAAGGAAATTTTACAATATTATACAATGATTTTAGGATTCTAAAGGTCCCACACTTGTATAATTCGATGCTAAGGTGAAAAGGGTTCGAAATCTCCTCATCCAATAGGCTTTGGACAAGTGTAAGCCTTGTATTTTACATTATCTTTTCATTTTATTAAAATCGTAAAATAATGAGGTCATCGCTGCATCATAATTATGTCATAAATAATTTTATTTATTTAATGTCTAAAAATTATAAAAAAAATACTATGATGTAGGAAATCTTTTTAGCTTTATAATGAATATTTATAGTCAAAATTTGGACTTGTGTAACCGCACTGAAAAACTTTTTTAGTAAAATAACCCATGTTTGTGTCAATTTAATTTTAACATTAAATAAATATATATTAATGTCATTTTCCAACTAAAGTGGCTCCATGGGGTCCCCAAGTTGACCCATGGGTTGTCTTGGTCGGCCATGACTCATCCAATAGGAGTAGGAAAAGTGTCATGCTCATCTCATATTATTAAAACATTATTTGTACCTTAAACTACACTGATTACCTCTAATCGCGATTAAGAACTTAAAAGTTACTATTCACCAAAAAATTATTTTAATCTCATTGAACCACATTTTTCTTCTTAATGACAACCATGTATGTCGGATTTTTGAAAATCAAATCACAGAAGTGGTAAAATTTCATTTAAACGAAAAATCAGTTATTTAACTACCACTTAGTGGTTTCACTATTCATAAAAAATTGATGTTTTTCAGGACAATGCCAAAATTTTACCCTAAGCTATAATTGATATTCCGAATTCAAAAATGATGTCCATTTTACAAAATTACAAAAATATAAGTTGCATTAATTAATTTTATAATTATTTTCCATTGTCACAACAAATAGCGTGTTTTTAAGAAACAATTTATATCAAAAGATTGGCAATTGTTTATGTCCAATTTCAATGTTAAAATAATTCTAATGACCACCATTGGAGAAAATGGTAAAAATATATTCTAATTATATTTTAAAACCACTAATTCGTATAATTTATCAAAATAAATTATTTTGATTAAAAAAGTTGTTTTAAGTATTTTTCACTATTCATAAAAAAATTGGAAGTTCTCAGAAAGTTACAAAAAATTCAACTTAGGATAATTTCGATATTACGAATTCAAAAATGAAGTCCATTTTGAAATATAAAATTTCTATAATTTTAAAAAGTAGTTATTACTATTCATAATGGCTAATTTGATTAGTCGCGGTGTTTTAGAACTCGAAGTTGCGTACAATGCAAGCTATTGCATTATTGAATGAGAAGCGTATCGTGGAAGGTCGGGGTGTTACATTTGTCGGAAAAGTTTAAAAGTACATCGTACGAAAAATGACAAAAGATTCCTTTCATATCTTTTACTAAAAACTCACCGAAGGGTAAAATTGGATTTAAATAATTTTAGGTGGATGGAAATAATATTACATATTGAGGAAACATGGACGTGGATGACAAAATACACCCCAGTAAATACTAAAGTATAAACAATCTCGGATAAAAATGAGATTGTGATATTTCCCTTACCTTAGGTCTGACATGCTTTTTAAGTGTCAAAAACTCATGTATAATGATTTAAATAATGTTATTGACTTATTACAGAATCATACTTATTTTTATGATATCATATATGGTCATATTTTTAGCTTCTTAGTAGTAATATTTCATTGCTACTTATTATTCAGGTGTTTATAACTTTTTGTTCTTATGCGTGTTTTGTCGAATAAATTCTTATTCTTTTCTTTAGGCTATAGATACCTCATTTACAGAATTGTATTAGTGTAATATATATCATATTCATTCATTCAATTCATTTATATAATCATTATGAAATGAAGATCATGTAGAACGAGTCGCATCACATCGTGGAGACTGTATTCCGTACGTACGCGCGAGTGATGATATCATTCCTATGATCGTGGAATTATATTGGAGTGTATGTATACAATTTCAGAATCAATATCACATTAAAATAATAATATATAGTAATTATTTACACCATTATACCCATCCAAGTAAGGTGGTGGTGGAAAATAGATTTCACCACGGCGTGGAGACGGTATTCCGTACGTACGCACGCACAATGATTTCATTTTCCGTAGGATGGATAGATGGTGAAATATGATTGTTTCATAATTATAATAATATATTAGTATATGAGTGATACTGATGTTATTACTTCATAATGAAACAACCTAAGAAGAAGAAGTGGAAGAATAAATAAAGGTGAAAGAATCGGTAACGGAAATTATCTCTTCTTTGAAGAGCCTCTTTGAGACCTCCTCATAGGGCACTAAAATTGGTATTTGAGGAATACCAGAACCTCCAAGATGTTTCTAGGGATGTGTAGAAGATAATTTGGCAGGGTTTGGCCGAGCATGAAGGCTCAATGTTGTGTGAGGAAGAGAGGGAGGAGGTGCCCTTTTATAAGGGAGGAGAGGGACACCTTTGGAAGGACTAAAAATATTATTTTATTATAAAGTCAAGTTGGGTTTTAAATAGCTCCAAATTGATTTATTTCGAGGATAAGGTGGGTATGGGTCGCAATACTCTCCTCCAATAGAATTTAGACAAGTTTATGTTCCTATTTTAACCTTATCATTTAAATTTAACATTAAGATAAATAATTTTACTTTTACCGTGTCTTCTTGTGTTCTTATACTATAAGGTTAATAAACATACTATATAAAGCCAAACGAACCCAAAGTTATTTATTATTAATATATATAACCTTATATAAGTCATTTGGATGAACCTTAGATTTTTTGTAATAAAATAACAATTAATAAAATAATTTTTGTTTTAAAAACTATTTTATGTCAATTTTGACACTATTTGGTACATGATTTTTATGAAATTCATAACAGAATGATAAGTTCTAACCAAGTTAATTAAATAAATACTAACATGTCATATTAACCTAGAAAATTATTGTAACTCATAAAAAGTCTCAAATTATATTTATTTGGGTATTTATAACATCAATTATTTCAATATTTCATTAATAAGATAATTACTGCATCACTGTTCTGTCATAAATAAATTAAATTATTTAATGTCTAAAAATTACAAATAAAATACGATTATGTAGGAAAGCTTTTTATCTTTATAATTAATATTTATAGTAGAATTTATCTTATGTATAACCCCATATTTAAAATGTTTTAGTAAATAAACTTTGATTTTTACTCTTTTAACCCTTCTTTAAATAAATTAATAATAAATGTCCTAATCTAATCCAAGTGGGCCTAAATAGTAATATTTTATTCCTAAGTTTATTTTGGTCGAATTACACTTGTCCAATAGAATTAGGACATGTGTTAGGGTAATAATAATATCATTTCTACCCTTAATTACCCTATTTACTTTTAACCGTGGTAAAAAAAGTAAAAAGTTATTATTCACCAAAAAATTATTTTCATCTCATTGAACCACATTTTACTTACTGACATCAACCGTGTCTCTCGGATTTTTGAAATTCCACTCACAGAAGCGGTAACATTATGTTTTATGAACATTTCAGTTTTTTTTAACTACCACATAGTGGTTTCACTATTCATCAAAAATTGAATGTTTTCAGAAAAATACCAAAAATTAGGCCTAAGCTATATTTGATATTATAAACTCAAAAATGATGTCTATTTTACCAAATTCAAAAAATATCAGTTGCATTAAGTAATTTAAAAATTAATTCCCGTCATCAAAACAAATAGCGTGTTTTTAAGAGACAATAACTATCAAAAGATTAAAACTTGTTTATAACTGGTTTAAATGTGAAATTACATCCAATGACCATCATTGTGTTAAATTGTAAAAATATATTCTAAATATACTTTAAACCCACTAAAATCAATAATTTATCACTATTAATTATTTCGATTGAAAAAGTTGTTTTTAATGAAAATTTAGTAATTTCCACTATTCATCAAAATATGAAAGTTATCCGAAATGTACCAAAATTTCACCCAAATATAATTTCGATATTCCGAATCCAGAAATGAAGTCCATTTTGAAAAATAAAAATTACAAAATTTCAAAAACTGGTTATTACTATTCATAACAGCTAGTTTTAATAATATTTTAATAGCATATCGTTGTTTAGTGAAACTCGGTATTACGTACTGCACACGCTATCGAGGAAGGTCGTGATTGCGTGTAATTCAAGGAAAGTCAAGGATGCATGTTGTGAAAGCTCCTTTTGGTGTAGCGTACAACACAAGACACTAAAGAAATTAAAAAGAATATTTTTCATAAAATCTCGGGGTGTTACATTCTACCCCCCTTAAAATGAATTTCGCCCTCGAAATTCGTCGGGGTTATAAATGGTTTACTAATCGAAAGTTTCTTTAACAGAAACCCAAATCTTAAAAATTAATACCAAAACCAATCTTTAAAAACAAATGTATGAAACGTAACGGTTACCCAAATAAACTAATCACTGGGTTTCCACATAGGTGAAAATATGGATATGGAAGAAAAGTCTAACCATCATGTTCTGATAGAGAGTGGTAGAGAACATGGCTATGGAAAATCCAACAATCACAAATCCATAAATTTGTGACAATCTAAGGTACCATCTGATTAATCAGATATAAGATCACTAGGACAACATTTTTGGTTTTCAAGATCGTTTCCCTAAAGTTAAAGAATTTGAATTAGAATAAATACTTACTTTATTTTTGTACAACCTCACTGTTTTTCATGCCTTGAACAATTTCCACTACATCTATTAAATAAATGAAGTTGAATTTGTTATTCGTGAAATGTTAGAAGATCATGTGATAGAATGACGGGTCATTCCATCTGTCTCAAACAAAAGGTTAACAAAAGTTATTAAATATACATAAGTCATTTTATAGTGAGATTAATCATATATGGTTCCTAAAATGGACTTATAATTCATATATCGTACGACTTAATATAATAAAACTAGTTTCTACTAAACAGGGACTTCTTGTAGGCCAGTGGTAGGCGATAAAGACCAGTCGCACTTCGGTTGTGGGTTCGATTCCCATAGCCTTTTCCGACACGATGGGTTGTCTCTCATCCAGCAGGTTGTCCTTTTTCTAAAACTATATTACTATAACATCCCATCAATAATATCGAAAAAACTTCTATCCTTAAACAATACTAACTTATGTCCGACATAATCCATTCCAATCTTTAGGCTTTTCCATAATACTTCAGTCCACTCTCATAATATAGTGAAAACGATTACCAGAGATTTAATACCATCGTTGATCCCCATATATCAAAAGATATGTCTTGTTGGTCAAATTACAAACATGTGAATATCTTAATCATGTATTCTCTTGAAGAATGAATACCCATTGAACCTTAGTGAAAACATGAATGCAGTTAAACGTTAACACTTTCCACATACCAAAATCCTCAAAATTCTATATACTCAAACCATGATATCACTTAGTCCTTATATCAATCATGAGCTCATGAATACTGTTAAACATTTCATTTTCTCGTTTTCCCTTCATTATGTGCATATCATCTTATTTCCAAAAATATCTCAATCACTTTGAATACCACATTAGACCAATACATAAATATTCCAATACTCCATGATACAACATTATTTTGGAATCCCATTACATAAACACTTAATCATTCCACCACATCGTTGTCATATTCAACATCGCCAATAGTGATCGCATGTGACTTCCCTTTGTCCTTTTCCTTAAGTGGTTGCTCATGTTGATCATCACTAACCCTTGGATTAGGGCATTTATTAGCATAATGCCCCATTTCCTTGCACTTGAAGCATTGATGTGTTGGTGGTGCGTTCTCTGCAGTGTTTGCTTTATTCACATCATTAGAAACCCTTTTCCATTACTTCGACACTCAGCTGCTCAATGACATTCTTTTCCACACTAAAAACATTTTCTATTCCATTTAATACAATCTCCACCATGCTTCTTTCCACACTTTGTGCATAAGGAAACATTCATCTTCGTTTCACCATTATTCTGAGATTTCTCCTTGAACTCCATCTTTCGTTTCTTGTCAAAACCATGAGATGGATATGTAACACCAATATCGATTTCTACCTTGATAGCACAACACACAATTTCTTCATAGCTACTGAAGTCTCTTATAGCTAATGCCTTCGAAGACTTGGTTTTAAGCCACTGAAAAATCGACCAACTTTACTTTCAAGCTGGATGATAATGCCAGATGCATACCTTGCAAGCCTTGTAAAATTCACTTTGTATATACCAACGGATTCATCATCATTTTTCTTTATTTCGAGAAACTACTTATCCATATTTGTTCGAATAATACGAGGGAAGTACTTATTGAAAAATAAATTCTTGAACTCGTCCCATTCCATGGACTCAATTTCATCTCTTGGCCCCGTATTCTTGATAAGATTCCACCGTTGATCAGCTTCAGCTTCCAAACGACATACTGCTAAGATGACTTTATCATGTTCAGAACATTGAAGAACTGAAAATATCTTTTCAGTGGTACTGATCCATTGTTCAGCAACAAGTGGATCGGAAGTTCCACTGAAATAAGGAGGACGTTTCCTCATGAAGGACTCAATAGAATATTGTTCCCTTCTCTGCTCATTTGGAAGTCCAGAATGATTCATAGATTGTGTAAGTATAGAATAATATTTTTCACTCCATCTCCCATAACATTTGTTTGTTCTGGAGGACAATCATTTCATTGTCCATTGAATTGATCAACACGGTTCATTCGGGTTCCAGCCATCATCTAAAACCCAAAAAGAATAGTGTGAGAGGAAAAAATCATGCTAGGGAAAACAACATTATAAAGGGGGAGTAACTTCAATATCATACATCTTTGGTTTAATCTAATATCGTTACCATAGTTCTAGGACTATATCCTATACGTATACTTATCCTTATGGGCATCCCTAGACATACCTTAGAAATATCTCTAGGGATCTCACTAACGTTTTCGCATCCTAGTTTCCAAAGGTTGACTAAACCTTTCCTCTGATACCAACTGTAGAGACCCGAACCTTGATGTACATGTACATTACATTACTTTTGCGGAATACTTAGTACATTACAAAAACACACACACAAGGACCGTAATAGTTTAGTGTCTTTGGAAACTCAGAATATAATCTTCTAATCGTCGTGAAAGATCTTCAACATCTCCCATAAAGATCTTCCTTTTTTTACCTAAAACCTTTCTTTATATCCTGGGGAAAAGAAAACATAAAAGGGTGAGCTCAAATGCGCAGTAAAGGTATACAAAATAAATATCAATCACATCATATTCATAAGAACATAACATTTTGGAAATCTTTTCCTGCAAAAGAGAGCATAATTTCATAACAGGGGATAAATCATAGAAGTGAAATGAAAATCCAATAATCATAACTTAAAACATGAAACTTTTTGGCATACACACATAATCATATAGAATCATTTCTTGTTAGTCAAGACTCATTGCCAAGACTATCTTAGTGGACAAAGTCCATTTCTGAACTGAGTCACCCTCGTTTCAGTCCTGCTTCACTAAACTGGAATAACCTACCGATCCAGCCATGTCTTTCTCATGAGATATAAAATCATTACCCAATGCATTGGAGGGAGATATAGGACCCACCCATCTCATAATGATACCATTCTTATGTGTGCCACAAAATCATAAACCATACATCATAGCATAACCCATGTAATAAAAATGGGATTATTAAACAACATGGCATCATAAAAAAATTCATATAAGATAAAGGAATTAATAAAAATATTTCCATCACAACATAATCAAATCCATGTAATAATAGGGATAGAAACAGAACCCTATATTATCTTAGATGTAAAAAATTTTGATAAAACACTTGAACTCCATTCTTGAGGAAAATATCCTTTCTATTTCAAAAACACTTTTCATTTCTTAACATGTCATGAAATTATAACTAAAAGAATTTGATTAAAAATAAACTTGAAAACATGTAAAGGAAGCTTCTTGGAAATAATGTTTTAAAAATCCATTCATGCCGTATAATTTAAAAAAACATTCATCCCGTACTTTTGTTGGAAAAGTCAAAAAGTACCTCGTACGAAAAATGACAAAAGATTACTTTCATATCTTTTACTAAAAACTCACCAAAGGGTAAAATTGGATTTAAATAATTGTAGGTGAATGGAAATAATATTACATATTGAGGAAACATGGATGTGGATGATAAAATACACCCCAGTAAATACTAAATTATAAACAATCTCGGATAAAAATGATATTGTGATATTTCCCTTACCTTAGGTACGACTTTCTTTGTAAGTGTCTGAACCTCCTGTATAATGATTGAAATAATGTTTTTTACTTATTCCAGAATCATAATTATTTTTATGATATCATATATGGTCATATTCTTAGCTTCTTAGTAGTAATATTTCATTGCTACTTATTATTCGGGTGTTTATAACTTTTTGTTCTTATGCATGTTTTGTCGAATAAATTCTTATTCTTTTCTTTAGGTTATATATACCTCATTTCTATAATGGTATTAGTGTAATATATATCATATTAATTCATTCAATTAAATTATATAATCATTATTAAATGAATATCATGTAGAATGAGTTGCATCACATCGTGGAGATGGTATTCCGTACGTACGCACGAGTGATGATATTGTTCCAATGATTGTTGAATTGTATTAGAGTGTATGTATACTATTTCATAATCGATGTCAATTTTATATAATAATATATAGTCATTATTTACACCATTATACCCATCCAAGTAAGGTGGTGGTGGAAAATAGATTTCACGACGGCGTGGAGACGGTATTCCGTACGTACGCACGCGCGGTGATTTCGTTTTACGTAGGATGGATAGATGGTGAAATAGGATTGTTTAATAATTATAATAACATATCAGTATATTAGTGATACTTATGTTATTACTTCATAATGAAACAACCTAAGAAGAAGAAGTGGAAGAAGAAATAAAGGTGAAAGAATCGGTAACAAAAATTACCTCTTCTTTGAAGCTCCTCTTTGAGACCTCCTCTTAGGGCACTAAAATTGGTCTTTGGGGAATACCAGAACCTCTAGGTTGTTGCTAGGTAAGTGGATAAGAGAATTTTTCAGGGGTTGGCCAAGCTTGAATTCCCAAAGTTGTGTGAGGAAGAGAGGGAGGAGGTGCCCTTTTATAAGGGAGCAGAGGGGCACCTTTGGAATAACTTAAAATATTATTTTATTATAAAGTCAAGTTCGATTTTAAATAGATAAAAATTGATTTATTTATAGGATAAGGTTGGGATGGGTCTAAATCATCTCAACAAATATAATTTAGACAAGTTTAGGTTCCTATATTAACCATATCATTTAGAT
Organism: Viscum album; assembly: GCA_963277665.1. NCBI lineage: Eukaryota > Viridiplantae > Streptophyta > Magnoliopsida > Santalales > Viscaceae > Viscum > Viscum album. The sequence continues at coordinate 2,138,290,471 of OY728163.1, read as the reverse complement.
TTAACATTAAGTTAAATAGTTTTACTTTTACCGTGTCTTCTTGTGTTTTATACTATATGGTTAATAAACATACTATATCAAGCCAAACGAACCCCAAGTTGTTTATTATTAATATATATAACCTTATATAAGTCATTTGGACGAACCTTAGGTTTTTAAGAATAAAATAACAATTAATAATATAATATTTGTTTTAAAAAATATTTTATGTAAATTTTGACACTATTTGGTACATGATTTTTATGAAATTCATAACAGAATGATAAGTTCGAACCAAGTAAATTAAATCAATAATAACATGTCATATTAACCTAGAAAAGTATTGGAATTCATAAAAAGTCTAAAATTACTTTTCTTTGGGTATTTATAACATCAATTATGTCAATATTTCATTAATAAGATAATTACTGCATCATCGTTCTGTCATAAATAAATTACATTATTTAATGTCTAAAAATTAAAAATAAAATACCATTATGTAGGAAATCTCTTTATCTTTCTAAGTAATATTTATAGTCGAATTTATCTTATGTATAACCCCATATTAAAAATGTTTTAGTAAATAAACATTGATTTTAACTCTTTTAACCCTTCTTTAATGAAATTAATAATAAATGTCCTAATCTAATCCAAGTGGGCCTAAATGGTCATATATAATTCCTAAGTTTGTTTTTGGTCGAATTAAACTTGTCCAATAGAATTGGTACATGTGTTAGGGTAATAATAATATCATTTCTACCCTTAATTACCCTATTTACTTTTAACCGTGGTAAAAAAAGTAAAAAGTTACTATTCACCAAAAAATTATTTTCATCTCATTGAACCACATTTTACTTACTGACATCAACCGTGTCTCTCGGATTTTTGAAATTCCACTCACAGAAGCGGTAAAATTAAGTTTTATGGACAATTTAGTTTTTTTAACTACCACTTTGTGGTTTCACTATTCATAAAAAATTGATAGTTTTCAGAAAAATACCAAAAATTAGGCCTAAGCTATATTTGATATTATGAACTCAAAAATGATGTCTATTTTACCAAATTCAAAACATATCAGTTGCATTAACTAATTTAAAAATTAATTCCCGTCATCAAAACAAATAGCGTGTTTTTAAGAGATAATAACTATCAAAAGATTGAAACCTGTTTATAACTGATTTAAATGTGAAATTACATCCAATTACCATCATTGTGTTAAATTTTAAAAATATATTCTAAATATACTTTAGAACCACTAAAATTAATAATTTATCACTATTAATTATTTCGATTGAAAAAGTTGTTTTTAATTAAAATTTAGTAATTTCCATTATTCATCAAAATATGAAAGTTATCCGAAATGTACCAAAATTTCACCCTAAGCTAATTTCGATATTCCAAATCCAGAAATGAAGTCCATTTTGAAAAATAAAAATTAAAAAATTTCAAAAAGTTGTTATTACTATTCATAACGGCTAGTTTTAATAATATTTTAATAGAATATCGTTGTTTAGGGAAACTCGGTATTACGTACTACACACGCTATCGAGGAAGGTCGCGATTGCGTGTACTGCAAGGAAAGTCAAGGATGCGTGTTGTGCAAGCTCCTTTTGGTGTAGCGTACAACACAAGACATTAATGAAATTAAAAAGAATATTTTTCATAAAATCTCGGGGTGTTACTAAGCCTATAAAGAGATGGGCCATTTTCTGTGCTTCTACAGGAAGTTTCCATCGAAAATTAGTGAGAGAGGGTCTGCATAAACTCCAAGTTACATAGTTGGGGAAACATCTTCTCACCAATAAAAGAACTAGAATACTTATGGATGCTCAGGAAAAGGTGGTGTCTATGGTTGAGGTAGCCATGCTCATGGTTTTTAAATACAGTATAGTGCATTAGCTCTGGGTAGTGAAGCTATGTCATAGGGCCGCAGTATAGGCCAGAATATTGATGTAGAGAAGACCCATAAAGAGAAGAATGACTGACATTCTACTATTAGAGTTATTATTATAGTCGCATTCATTTTAGCTTCTTAACATTTTGATCTAGGGTATTCAGGTAGTTTCATATCTATGCCTATTTCAAAGAGTCTTGGGCACCATGTTTTTACTTCTGATGATGTTATGACACTGGTCACTCTATGGGGAATTAGAACTGAAAGTATGTGATAATTTAAGGAGTGATCCTTGAAATTGGTGGGTGTCACTTCATTTGGGATGTCTATGAATTAGAGGTGACAGAAATTGATTTCATACTCCTAACAGACTAGTTAGTCTTATTCCATTCCTTTGTTTATTACTATATCTGTGTGGTGAGTTTAACATCACCCGGGGATGGTCGTCTCTATACATGGGTGAATGGGATTTCCAGGTGAGCCAAGCTGGACCTGATAACTGTGGAATTAGTGGGATAATAACAATGATTTCAAGATTATATTTAGATGATGAGGAGACTTGTCAGATGTATTTTCCTTCGACAAGTGATCATTTCACGAATGTCTTCCCTAATGTTATTTTTGTTTAACCTCCCATAATTAAGGTAGAGTTCCTTATTTAGAATGTTCTAGGAGCTTCAACATCATCCATTACTACATATAGGATGGATACGAAGGAGCATCAAGAACTCAAAAGGGAGCTAGACGATTCGGATTGTAATGGTTTCATCTGACCAAGTACTTCTAATTAGTGATTCCTGGTCCTTTTTTTGAAAAAGGCAGACGATGCCATCAGTCTAGAAACGGTTTACAGAAATTGAACCAATTTACCATTAAGAAAAATTATCCAATTCCCCAAATAGATCATATCACTGATCAGATCTGTGGAGCTATGGTATTCTATAAGATCAATTTGATATCTGGTTATCATCAAGAGCATGTTAGGTCATCAGACGTGCCTCACACAACCTTTTAGAGCAGGTTTGGTCTGTATGCATATTTGTTCATGCTATTCGGTCCCATGATCACACCTACAGTTTTTATAGAACTGATTAACCGAGTGTTCTGTCAATATATTGACTCGTTAGTTATGGTTTTCATAGATGATATCTTGGTGTATTCTCATAATTGACTTGACTATTCCTCCCATCATGAGATTCTTTTGAGTATACGGAGAGAGCATTGGTTATTAGATAAGCTCACAAAGTTCCACTTCTGGATGGATCAGATTCAAATCCTTGGTAATATAATATTAGAGACATGAGTATCAGTGTACCAAGTGAAGGTGAGCGAAAGAGTTACATGGGAGAACCCAAAGAACATCTTTAAGGTGTGGACTCTTATGTGGTAGGTTGGTTAACACAGTCATTTCATACTCGAATTATCACACTTAGCATTGCCGATGAAGTGCTTGACACAGAATGGTGTGAAGTATGTATTGTCAGATTCTTGTGAGACAAACTTTTAGGAGCTGAATGGGAGATTACTATCAGGACCAGTACTGATTTATTCAGAGCTGGGAAAGAGTTACAATGTGTACGGTGACACATCAGTTATCAGTCTGATAGTTGTTCTTATGCAGGGGGGCCGAGTCATTACATATGGGTCTCAAAAGATGAGGACACATGATAGAAACTACCCAACACATGATCTCATGTTAGTAGTTGTTGTTCATGCCATAGGATTTTGGAGACAGTACTTATTGTTCAATTGATTTGTGGTGTAGACTGACCACAAAAGTCTGAATTATATTTTTAGTAAGGGAGATCTGAATTTGAGATAGCGATGGTGGGTATACTACATTCATTCCTTTGACATAAAGCATTCCAACACAAATAGGAATGAAATGTAGTGGTCGAGGCATTGGGCATGAGGAATCAGATACTGGCTGTACGGTAGGCCATTTGTGAGTGGAAGATAATGGGATTATTATATAAGATATATGTGGAGGCGCATGAAAGGAAGGAAAATAATTCTCATTCATTTATATATGTTACCTCTACCATATGGGATTGAGTGAATATGATGAAGCTATCAGAGTCTGAAGGACAAGATCTATGAGAGATTATTTTACAAGAGAACCATCATCATAGTTGGACAGTATGCAAAGATAAGTTTATGCGATTATATAGGCATGTATGGGTTTTGACAGACAGTTTCTAGGAGCAGTTCTCATATTTTCATGCTACAGTTTGTGGAGTGAATCCTGGTTTCACCAAGATGTATTAGTATTTTCATCCTTTGTACTAGTGGATAGGTATGATGGAAGATGTAGCTAGTTTTTTAATGAGTTGTTCCACCTGTCAGTAGGTGAAGGTGGATCAGTGACCAACCAAACTAATACAGTAGTTACCCATTCCAAAGTGGAAATGAGATGATATAGAAATGGATTTTATGATAGGTTTACCAGGTTACCCCTAATGAAATAATGATGTGTGGTTAGTTTTTGAAAGGCTTATGAAGATCACTTTCTCCTAATCGATGAAATAGACCATTATTGTTAATGAGATCTAAAAGGTGTATATTCAAAAGGCGGTGCGACTACATGGGATTCTGTGCACGGTCGTTTTCACATAGATATTCCCTCTTCGGCTATCATTTTTAGTAGAGTATTAAGCATGTGTTGGGTAGATAGGTTCAACTGAGCACAATATACCACCCTCAGACTGAAGTCCAATTAGAGTGTACAATACATGTTCTAGAGGACATGTTTTGACCATGCATAATGGATTTTAGGGTCACTTGAGAGATGCACATTCCCCTGGTTGAAATCCCCATTAATTATATTTATCACGAAATGATCCAAATGAGACCTTGTGAGGATTTATATGGTAATCCATTCAGTTCACCCATGTGATGGTTGAAAGAAGCTGAGGCAATTTTTTTGGGACCATGTCTCATGCAAGAGACATCTGAGCAGGTCCTATTGATTCAAAAGCGAATGGTCACTACATAGTTTCATCAAAAATCATATGTCGATTCCCATAGAAGACCTATGTAGTTTGAGGTCGGCCATCAGGTTTTCTTCTGTGTCTATATGAGGTTGGGACATATGAAAATAAGGAGATAGGGTAAGCTTTCCCATATATATGTCAGGATGTTTGAGATTCTGGAGAGAGTTAGACTAGTTACCTATCAGTTGTAGTAACATTAAGATTATATAGCTATCCACGACATCTTCCATTTTTCCAAGCTACGCCACTATCACACAAAATCATTTAATGCCTTTCTGACCAAGGATGTTGAGTTTAAGGTAGATGTTTATTTTTAGGAGCATCCTATTTGAATCGTGGATCATAGTAAGAATGTTCACTACGGTCAGTCTGTTCCTTTGGTATAAGAGCTATTATAGCACGACAATGTGTAGGATGATTCTTGGGAGAGGGAGGTTTTTGTACGATCATAGTGGCTGAATTTTTCCTTAGATAATTCTTTATGACCCTTGGAAGTGAAATTCCTGGATAAATTGCTTTAAGGGTGATGTTTGTAAGAACCCAGTTCTTCCATTAAGGTACAAAATTTTCTTTATTAGTTTATACATAAGAAAATAAGGTAATATTGGTTATGGGCTAGCTAAAGTCATGTTACCTCACATGAAGGGGGCCTACTGATTGTTTAATATTATGTGCACGATGTTTATTGATGGTTAAACACCTTATAATCCCATTGCATAGCTGTGTAATGGTCTGACCCAAAATTTTACTGACACAAAGTGTAGTCTCAAGTAGACACCATGTACTTTTTTATTAATTCATGACGTGGAAACATTTTTTCTAGACATATAGAAATGAACACCACATTCAATGATTTGTGTGCAAAAGCTATCTGAACAAAAATTTTCCTCCCATTTCATTCTCTAACGACCGATTTGAACACTATCTTATCAGTTAAAATCATTTCAGTGAGTTCTTGATTCCTTTTGATCTTTTCTTCTCGATTTATACTCTAGACCTAGTTATTAATATTTTATATTTTATTCTTATTTTTTAGATCAACTACATTCTTGGTCAAATGTTAGCCTGATGTTGGATGTGGAGAGTTATATGAGAACGGGGTAGATTATCTCATGCCTTTCACAAATTGTCCCGTAGATTATATGTGTCAGAGTGTTGAGCACACATTTTTGGGTGCCTCCAAATTTAATATTGATATATGTTGTCACCTAATGATGATTAGGTAATTTATTAAATTTTTATAAGGAATACTTGATATTTTCATCCTTGACATAGGACCACATTGTGGGTGCATTTTCCATTGAATGACCAATTTTTTTCCTTTTTCTTTGGGATGCCTATGGTCCTGGCATTGATTTCCTTTTTGGGTTATTTAAAATGGAATTGTACAATTGAATTATTTTCTAATTGATGTTTCTAAAGTAAAACCTACAATAGTGTAAGTTACACAACTAAAAAATAGATTCTACCACAGACTTATTTCCACAGTTTTAACACCGTTCATTAGGTCTTTCTTATGTGGAATATAGACACGATTTTCATAACCATGGATATAGCCCACATCTATAGCCACAGTTAGGTGGCTTATATCCATGGATTTCAACATAGTGGCTATATGCCATTTTTTTGAAGGCCTATAGCAACTGTTTTCCAAAACTGTGGCTATAAGGTGCTCGGACATCTATAGGGGAAAAAATTCCCACCAAAACATTGGAGGGAAGGCCTACTAGCATGATTTTTTTGATATTGACATAGTTTCTATTAAAATATATATCATAATATATACATATATATGTGAAGCATTCAATGATGTAGTTGTGAGAATCACAGGTTGAAATACTAGAGGTGTAAGGATCAGAACTCGGAGGAAAAATTTATTATTTAGGCTATTGCCACGATTTACAAAGGTTATATCCATGGTTAAAACCGTAGCAATAGCTACCTATCATAATGTTTTAAACTGTGGTTATAGGTCAACTGCCATGGTAATGAATTTTGGGGCCTACTTCCACAGTTTTTATAATCATGGCAATGGGTCGGGGCCTACTATGAGGGTGATAGATTTCATAGTTGGCCCAAACTGTGGTGGTAGCCTATGACGACAGTTTTGGGGCCTATTGTCATGGTTTTGAACCTCAGATATTTTCCTTTATTGTTGTTGTGTTATATATTTTCCTTTTATGCTGAAATATTTATACACTAGGTTAGTCCCTAATATATGCTGAAATGATTATATAATAGGTTTTGTCCCTAGCACATGCTGAAGTTCAAATATTTTGGATTTGGACCATGAATGACTATTAAAATGCTTATATAATTGGATTTGATCTAGTTTGGTGTTCTGTTACACCATGGTTCTATGGTTTGGTTGAACATGCAATGAGTGATACATGAATTCCACTCCAGGATATCTGGACCAAACTTAGTTATATATTGAATAATTAAATGAAATGACTAATGACACATCTAACAAGCCAATGAATAGTATATGATTTAGTCTTCACATATACATGATTTCAATATCTTCTAAGACTTATTTTGTACATAATTTTGAGAATCTATTGTTTACTTCATTTAGAATTATAAACTGTCTATTATATATATATATTCTCTAAAACATATGCATACATATTTGATGGTTTCATATTGGGATTTACTCTCACACCCTATTTTGGTTATGCTTTTGGTCATTAACAGACTATATGATTGTCATTGTTGATCAAGAATGGAGCCATTCTATCAGTACATGATATTCTATTTAGGAGTTGGAGAACAAGGGAGAGATTCGAGGAATACAATTATTCTTAGATTACTTTTTTCTTTTTTGAACAAATATTGTTGATTTTTGTATATTAATTATTTTAGGTATTTTCTTAAAACAGAACATGCTACATAATCATTTTTATGGAATGATGATTGGTATCTTATCAATCTTCTGATTTAAATTTTAGTTGTACGATGTTTACTATTTATGATGTTTTATTATTATTGATTATAATATGTTATAATCTAACAATTCTTGCATAATTTCCCCACTATCAAACCATATTACCTCACTACTAGCTGGTATCGTCTCTCATTTGTGGAAATTCGCTTCAGGCCATGTGGCCAATCAGGTATGAGGAAATTTTTAGTGGAGTCCTAATCCACGATGATAAATAATTAAATACCACACAATAATTAATATATTATTATATTTAAATATGGAAAATAATTAAGAAAATATAAAGATGATTCAAACAACATGTAAACCAAAAATTTCTGAGACATAAAATCGACATCCTCCTGGAATTCCAAAAATATTATTCCACATATTATAGAAATAAATTTTAAAAACATATATTTATTTTGTGAATTTTTAAATAGAAGTTAATATATAAGATGAATGAATTTAATTAAATTGTGTAAGGTCATATGTATGATTTTTATAGGATCATAAAACAATTTGTCACTAGATATATGAAAGTTGTATATGTTGTTGTTTATTATATTGTTATTGGATATGTGATCATTAGTAATACTTGTATCCAACATGTATAAGTGGTATTTTAATCATAGATGTAAATAATGTTTTAAAAATAAAACATTCTACATGAAATTAACGTAAATAATTTCTGAATAAAATATTCGGGTGAAAATTAATTTTTGGAAAATATATATTATTTATAATATTATATATATATAATTAAATATAAATTTAACATATTTTATTTAATTAAATTTTTCTAAAAATAAATTGAAATAAATCTAGGAATCATTAGTCAATTATATAAATGTATAATAAAAAATCACTAATAAAAATTATAATTCAGTGACAGAGAATCAATGAAAAGTGTTGTAAAAAAATAATGATTTTATTATGTATTATATTCATTGTTTTAGGAGATAAATTTTAGGTATATAGTGTATAAAATTTAATGAATTGTTTTTATATATTCAAATAATAAATTAATTAAAATTTTGTAAATATTACTTTATAATGAATAATAATAAATTCCAATATATTTCTAAATTATAGTCTTAAAAAATTATTTTTTTCCTTCTCATTTAGAATTAATTATACAATGATTAGATATATAATATAGAAAAACATATTTCATTTTTACTATTTAATTATTTAATGTAAGAAATATGGTCAATTTCATCTTTAGATAAAATAATAAGTTACCATGGTAAAAGAATTGATTTACTAAGGTACGATAAATATGAGGTGAAAAGTGTTAAATTATGGTGGGATGCCTAAAATAGCTATAAAAAATCTATATATGGTGTGGCAGTGTAATATCACACCACCAGTATTATTTTTATACTTTAGATATATATTCTATTTAAAAATATATTTAATATTAAATTAATTGATGACTATTTATGGAAATTATATGGAAGATAACCTATAAATGGACATCCCCCTTGTCCACTTCAAACCACACACTTCCTTCAGTTATTCCATAAATAACTACTAAAATTACTGCACTTAAATCATTATTATACCATTTAAAAGAAGGAGGCATAAATTTATTCATATTAAGGAACCCATTTTGACAAGTAGTGAGATCCTCAATGTGGATAAAATGATTTCAAGGATGATGGGAGTAAAGATAATAGTTTTATTTCTAATTTTAATTTGAAATTAATAATCATTTTTTCTAAATTAAAATTTCAGAAATTGTATATACTTTATTTGTAATACCCTATTAATTTTCATATTAACTTGTTTTTAAATGGGTTATATTTATCTTTTCCATTTCAATTCCCTTTGATTCACATTTCATTCGAGATAACAGTAGTAAATGGAGCCAATCGAGTCTTTTTTTGGTAAGGAATATTTCTCATCCATTTTTGTATTATTTATATTAATTTTTGGATGACCTTATTTTTAATTTTATGATTTGATAAGTTTATTTAAAATAATGTTGACGTATTTTAATAAATTTGAATATATTTTTTTATCTCTCCATCATTTGTTCTCTCACATAGTCATTTTCAAACACTATTTTCTTTGATTTTATTTATGAATCTGACTTTCCTTATTTCATGGTTATCAAAAATAATATTTATTTAATATTTATTAATTTTTATTAAAAAATTATATATTTTATCTTTTTAATAAATTTTTTATAATTGGTATTACATTTTATTTGTCAACAAAAAATTTCAACTGTCATATAAATTATTTTTTATATTTGTAAATACTTTTAGCTTTTTAAATATTCATTCGGGATATACTCTAATAATTACTAACAGATTCATTCACTTGATAGATGTGATCCTTTCTTGTGGAATGTTTAATAGAACCAATTTTTTTCTTGTGGTTTAATAAATCTATGATGAAATTTTGAATGCATTCATGTTTATGTGAAAAACATATATAAAACATATCATTGTTTTATGGGTGGGAGAGATTTTATATATCATTTTAATTCAATGGGTTAGGCTTTATATATCACGGGATGACATCTCTAGGACAATGAACTGAGCATAGTCCGCTATATCTATGTAAATGGGGAGTAAACCCAATTATCAATGTGAATTTGTTCCCTTTATGATGATTTTATTGGAAGTGTGTTATGAAATTTAATCATTTCATATATTGAAATTACATAATAATAGATGAATATTCAATACATTAGAAAATAAAATGCATGAAGATAGAGGTAATTTTGGGTCTTTTGAATCATGGAAAAGATTCTTGATGCCTCTAATAATGATATTACCATTTACTAATATTCAAAAACATATCCTATTTATTGAATTTCATCAGAACATGAGTAATTGAATCATAATAAAGGGTGGGATAAAATTTTTATTACAGGTATGCAAGGGAGATACATAAGCAAAAAATGAATATAAGGGTTTCAAAATATATAGCCTAATAATTGAAAAAAAACCAACATATTAATGATCATAATATTGATATAAATAATAATGATTGGAGCTCCATAATACATAAATAAAAAAGGAATCAAAGAACATGGTCCATTAGAGAATAACTTTTGCATAAACCATGGAATCGTGGAATACACAAATGTATATAAAATCATATTCATAGTAGTCATAGAGAATTTCAATAACGTAACAAGTCAATATATGGTCGGATAAGACTCTGGGGTGTGACTCACCACCATAACTATTAGAGGACATTACCCCAAATTGAAACAGATACACTCCTAAAACCATTATAGTAGTCTAGATCCATTTTTAATATTATTATAGTGAACAAAATCACTTACTGAACTAGGTTTTGTCCCCATTATAGTACTATAAATCTCATGAGATATAAATATTAACCAAATGAATTAGATTAATATATAGGTTCAAAACATAATTATTAATAACCTAACCACTTTACTTTTTTATTACATAACAACTATCACATAATGGAAATCCTAAATATATGTTCTATAAGAACATAAAACAATCAACATATCATTACAAATGATATAAAAATGTGTTTCATAAAAATTTCATCATTTCATAATTTTTGTAAAAAAATAGTCATCATAAAAATTTACTTATTTAATAGAATCATAACCCATTGAAAAAATGCTGGTTTCATAAGAATTTTATCTTGGAATAACTCATGGAAGATAAAAGTGATTCATAACAATCTTATCATCGGAAATGAATGTAATTATGAGAATTAATAAGAATATTTTCTTTGGATCGTATCCAAAATAATTCATAATTAACCTCAAAAGAGACAATTTTAGTTGGAAAAATATTTTGAAATATCGAATTAATCATTTTTGGAGGAAGATATATTGTCATATTAATTTCAGATTTCAAAACTAAAAATATTTTCTAATACATTTTCTCTGATAATAAAACATAATAATATATAAATAAATCATTAAATATCAGGTAAAATATTTCCTGAGGAAGATATAAATTCATATTGAAAAAAATTCTAAATCATAATCATTTAGGAAATAATTTTCCTAGAAAATAACCTTGAAAATTTATAAGAAAATCATCAAGGAAAATAATGTTCATGATGAAGTGATGTTTCATTCATGTAATATATTTCAAAACAATGATTCCTTTCAGATTTTCAATTGTATACAGATGAGAATTATTTGGAAAAAGACATTAATATTCAATTTAAAATTAAAAAAATAAATAATGGTTATAATTTTCTTTTAGAAGTCATTTTATAATGGTAAAACAGTTTTTATTTTTTTTATAAAATAAGGTTTTATAAGAAAATGGATCTCTAAACGAAGTGACAAATTTATTACAATTTTCATAAAAACATTTTATCAATTAATTTAAGCTGAAAAGAGTTAAAAATAATATGATTACTTTTAAATATCAATAATAACCAAAGGGTATGATGTTAGGTATGTTTCTTGAAAGATGTTTCATATGATATTATCATTTGAAACATAAATCATAAACCATTATGACAAAAAATTAGATCGTAACATAAAATATTTACCAATTTGATAACATTGAATCATAATAACCATGAAGGAATAATATAATGAAACCTAAAATATAGTGAGTGTAATTAAATTAATGATATTAAATCTAAAAGGATATATATATACACTTCATAAAAGAATATGTGCGTAAAAAATAACATATGCTTCAACATAGGAAAACTATGATAAAAATCATTTACCTATATAGTACTATTTTTAATCATTATACCCATTAACTAATGACAAAAAATGAAATATTTAATATCATTAATATAGTGGTAATCATGATATAGCTTTTCATTGTATAACTATATACACCACAAAGAAGAAATTAGTGGTGAATTTTCCTATGTCTCTGAGAAATTAAAGAGAAACTTGAAATCCATTCCCTTAAGTCATGAGTTCAGTCATACACATTTATCCTTCTAGTATAATTAATATATTTTTATTTTAAATCTATTAATAAAATATTCATATATATATGATACATTATATTGTTTTATTATGACCTTTTATTACTTTTTTATTAACAATTCCATGTTAATGTCATGTTTAACGAAATGAATACTTTGTTTTTTATATATGTTATTAATTGTAATTATTGGAAATATTTATTCAATAATTATTTAATAATACTCATAATTTTAACAATTATATTAATATGTTATATAATAATGATATATGTATTTATTTTAATCCATAAATTTTATCCATAAAAAATGAATTTCACCGCTCATGGAGATGGTAGGTTGTACGCAGACATGAATGTTGTTTCCATTTTCATGTCAAATTGAAGTAAAAAAAATTAAATGACACATATTATCATTACATATTCATTTTCATTTCATATATATCAGATATTTTTATTAATCCCATATATAATAAAATCCATTTAAATCATTAATGAGTCACAATGCTTTACGAGGTTGTAGTCCATCATACACATGAGTGACATTATTTTATTCCAATAAAATGTATTGTATGAAGTTATTTAAGGTATAATAATTTGATAATAATAATAAAATCCCAAATATAATATAAAAACAATAACATCATCATTATAACAATCCTTATGATGCGGTGACAAAAAAACTAATGACATCAGATCGCGAGGAATTAGTTCACCGTACACATGAACAATGATTTCGTAACCCATTTGATGGAAATAGATATTCGTTTAGGTAATTACATTAAAATGAAAAAATATATATATATTAAAGATACAATGGTTTTTTATAAACATGGAATAATAATAATTGAAGGATATGTATTGTGAAATAAAATAAAAATGCTCGTTCAGGAACATTACATGTCATTCAGGTATCCTCCTTAGATAGGAACCAAAATCCTTAAATGGATGTTTTTATGTTTAATATAAATCGTCGATGATTAGAAGTGGTTTTTTGAAAAACTAATTTGTTTGTACTGGAAGAAAAATTAGTTTTCAATTGTGAGGGAGTGAGTAGAATGGGTGGCCATTTGTAAGTGAGGTGAGTAGAACACTAGTATTTTGTTGAAAAAAAGAATTACAACTAAATTAATTCATGTCATAAAGGATAAATAGATTATTATAGATCATTGAAGGTATATGTTCTATATGTATCCATAAATTAGTTTTTGAAGGTGTTTTTTTACAATTTTATCCTTATCCTTTTAGTTTAACGCACGTTAAATATATATTCACTTTATCTTCGATAAATACATTTTTCTCTTATTACTATTAATTTTGTTCATAAATTATGTTCACCATATTATATGATATAGATTTTTTATGTGTAAAAATATTTAATCCATTTTTATAAATTCCATTTATATATTTTACAATAACTAATTTTAAATTAATCATGCTTAAGTTACTATAAAGAAAGTTTTTTAAGGAGAAAATTTTCGAAATTTTATAATAATTTTTTTAGAAATTAAATATGAAATTGATTAAAATAAAATAAGATGGATTGATTGATATAAAATTGAAATTATATTACTTCAAAAAAATTCAATTTTATTTATATTTATAAATAATTAATATGAAAATTTAGTTTCCAATTAAATTTTAGTACATTTCACTATACCTCAAAATAAATATTTTCAGAAAATTATCATAATATTTCTCAGGGATAATGATTATAAGATTATTTTAAAACGAAAAAATATTTTTAAAAATAAATTGTTGAAATGGTTTAAAAACAAAATTTAAAATAGAAATCGTATATGTGCCGAAAAAGAGTGTTTTTGAGAAGTATATTTTTTCAAGCATTAGATTATTCAAATTAACGATATGTATAACAATAATTAATGCATAAATATTTAGTATTATTTATTAGTATATAATATATATATGTCATATAAAAAATTCATAATTATGGATTATTTTAATTATTTAAATCATAAATACATTATACACTATAAAATAGTTTTAAAAACCCTTTCAAAAAATAAATAAATATATACTAATATCTAATATATTGTTAATTGAAAAGAAATTAAATGTACAAACATATAACTACAGAATACTTGTGTTATGTTGAAACATAATTTGAGATTTAAATTACATATTTTTTAAAACAAATTATGGTTTACAAAAATTTTGTTTTTTTTCACATTCAATAAAAAATAGGTATTGTGAATCTATACAAAAATCCCACTATTTGTTAACAATGATATGATTGTTTAAGAAACTATCTTCTTATAATATGAAATATATTTCTATAAAATTTCTATATATTTTTTGTAATATTATCTCATTGAAATTAATAAAAAATACATTTTAGGAATACAATTTTTTATGAATATAATTAATGTACAAAAATAAGATTAATTATATAGTAAGGATTTATTAGTATATATATTTTATGTAAGAAATTTATATGCGTCTTTCACAAATTATTTTATAATATTCATATTATATAACTTAATATATAGGATATAATATTGTGATTTCACGGTTCACTGAAGCGTTGTGTCATGTTTCATGCACGCTATCCATGAATGTCATAATAGTTTGTAACTGAAGATAAAAATTGTGTTTGGTATGACCTAAGATAAAATTGTTGATATGAGTAACAAAAAATGTTAAAATTTTTTAATCCATTTGAAAACAAAATCAATAAATATCATGGGGATACATCCCCCCACCTTAAATTGAATTTCACCCTCAAAATTAATCTCCGACATCAAAGGTTTATTATTTGAAAATTAATTCTTAAAAATCCACATCACACCAATGAAATGAAAATAATCCCATTAAATTGAAATTTGGAAACATAATGTCTTCTTTAATTAACACATAACTAGGTTTCCACGTAATACAACATAGTAAAATATTGATGATTTGGGAATGAAATAAAATCCTAAATAATTATAGAGAGTGAAAGTGAAAATTGATAAAAAGAAATGGGTGATTAAGATAAATTTAATGAACACATGGCCAAAAAGAAAATAGCAATGTAAAAGGTCATTAATATTGTCTAAAATAATATTAATAAGTCAAAATTTAATTTCTAGATCATTTCCTAATATTATATAATTTTCACATGATGATATACTTACATTATTTTATTTCATTTACCTCGAATAAAAATATAACAAATGATGATGATTATTTAATTACATTTCATGTGCATAATCTCACCTTTTGGTTATTCCTTGAATAATTTATACTTCATATTTTACTCCATGAAATGAAGGAGAATTTTTAATTATTAAAGCACCAATGGATCATAAGATCCATAAGAAATTATATGTCAATCCTTAAATTTCTAGTTGAAATAAAATGAAAAAGTTTTTAATAGTTTATCCAATATAAATGAATCATCATTTTTTGAAATAAAAAATAAATCACTAAAAACACATTCAATTTTCAACATCATATATTTCTAAAATTGTTAACCTTATAACCCTTCTAATATATTAAAATAAAAAAAATTATTATTGAGGCTAATAAATTTATAGTATATACTTATCATTAGTCCCCCAAAAAAACATGAAATAGTTCCTAATTTTCACATATCAAACAAGTGAATACCTTCGTTGTGTACTCTATGGAAACTAGAATTTCCTTAAAACGTTTTGAAAAACAGAAAATATTTAATTTTATTTACACAAAACCATGATTATTCGATTTATTTCTTAAATCCAAAAATTCTATAAACTCCTTCAACAGTAACATATTCTACTTTTTTCATAACACATTATTCAGTTCTAAAGAAATTAGTATTTTCCATTTTCATTAATTCAAATCAATCATATCTTTATACCAATGGCATTACAAAAATATTTCGAATACAAAAAATTTATCTTCAAAATATCACCTTTACAATAAATCACATTCCCATACAATCAATTTCATTAAAAATATTCTTTAAAATCCTTAAAAAAGTACATTGGACATTCTTATATATTTCATGATTTATATAACATAATCTTTGACTTCCAATAATAAGTACTTCATTCTCCAGTATTTATTCTCAATCTATTAACAAAAATTCATTATCATTTTTACTTAATATCTCTTTACTTTTTATATTTTATTTATATGATCTCAATCATGAGAAATTTAACCAGTTATCATATAGTATTCATGATTTTCATTATAATTTTCCCTAATAGGATACCATTACACAAAATTATCATACCGTCCCCATTTGAAGAATTCAAAATTCCACGATAACTCAGAGAGACCATTACTCTCATCTATTGTGTTAATTAATATTTTCATTTTCCCATTAATGTTACTTTTATTGTTTCCTTCCTTTATACAGTCAAAAAAAATCACATGGTTTTAAGACATCAACTTTTTTTTTCCTACTTTAATGACACATGAGAAACTGAAACATCTTCCCTCCATGGTCTTAATTACCCATAATCTATGTGAAATCATTCCTTATCTCCTTTGAGATGATTTAAAGTTCGATGAGGTAAATATTTTAAACCATATTTGGTTAAAAATGATTGCTTATAACTAGAATTCCCTTCACTCCAAACATCATCCCATTTGGATTCACAACAGAAAATGATTCATCACATTAAATGTTAACTTAGTTTCTTTAGGATACTACAATTTAATAAATCCAAAAATCATAGTGTTATCTATATTAATCGTAGTTTCATACTATATAATCATGAATAAAAACTAATTATATTATATCTATATCCTTATAAATTCTTTTTAATATATGACACCTTGTTTTTATTTGTTTATTCATAGTCTTAATTTATTTAAATTCACTATCATGGTTCATAATGAGTTTGGGTATTTTCAAAGAATATCCCCAGGTAGTGTCAGACAAGTTATGCAACGAGGCCAATTTTAATGCCCTAGGTGATGATCTAGTCCAACTCAATGTGTAATTTTGGAGTAATTACACATAAGTACCTCTATTATAGAGCTACATCCACTTTTATTATCCAAAAAAGGGTTGTAATTACTTGTAAACCACTTTATCCATCCTTTACCCAAATTCAAGGATATTTTTAGATTCTTTGAATTATCATTAGAAATATCATTGGGTACATCCGTAGATATTTCCCATTTAATTTACATAGAAATATGAGAAATTTATTTACAACATAGTTTCAAATAGTTTATCAAACCTTTATTCAAGTACCAACTATAATGAACTATCCTTTTCATACATGGATAATACATATTTTTCGTTCAATATTCAATGCATAGAATAATCACAAACCAAAGTATCATTATAGTTTTGTGTATTTCGAATCATGGAACACAAAAATCTTAATTTAATAATGATATTCATTGTATCCAACAACTATATTACCCATTATATATTTTCACAAACATATACTACTTAAAAGATTTAGTCATAACTTAAGAAGAGGAAATATAAGATAGGGTGATATAAGATGACTAGTAAGAGTAAAAATTAGAGAAACATTAAATAAAATGCAACTAACGGTATGAGAGCATATGAATAAAATTTTAAAACCATATAAATTGAATAAAATATCATAATATAGATTAATCAAAAAAATATTGACAGTTCATAAAGAAAGAATCATAAAGAAATGAAATAACATGATCTATGAGACGATAAAATTGGTATATGACATGGAATTATGAAATTGACATCAATATATAAAATCATATACTTGGTAGTCATGGCTCATTTTCGGAACGTAACTAGGAAATCCATTCATGGTTAATCTTCCATGTAGGTGCAATCCACCCTCTCCAATAGAAGAATGTTCCTTATAGTGAAATCGATTCAATCCCCTTACCATCGTAGTAGTCAAGGATCAATACCAATACCATCGTACGTGAAAAATACCATTATTAAACTAGGTTTAATACATTTTACATTCATGTCAGTCTCATGAGATATAAATGTTCATACAATGTATTGAAAGAAGATATAGGTCTCACCCATCTTTAGTTATAATGTGACCATCTTCCTTGGATAGAACATGAGCACCATCACATAATGAAAATCAGACATATCAGTTACAGTAACATTAAGGGTATATGGCTATGCATGACATCTTCCATTTTTTCAAGATATTACACTATCACAAAAAATCATTTCATGCCTTTCTGCACAAGGATGTTGACTTAAAGTTAGATGGGTATTTTGAGGAGCATCCTATTTTTATAGTGGATCATAGTATGAATGTTCAATGCGGTCAGTCTGTTTATTTGTTATAAGAGCTATGACAGCACGACCATGTGTAGGAAGAGAGTTACGAGATGGAAGTTTTTGTATGATCACAGTGGCTGAATTTTTCCTCATATAATTCTACACGACCATTGGATGTGAAATTCCGGGATAAATTTCTTTACGAGTGATGTTTGTAACAACCTGGTTCTTCCATTAAGGTACAAAATTTTATTTTTCAGATTATACATAATAAAATAAGGTAAAATTGGTTATGGGCTAGCTAAAGGCATGTTACCTAACATGAAGGGGTCTTAAATGTTGTATACTTTAGGTGCACGATGTTTTTTGATGGTTAAACACCTTATAATCCAAGTACATAATTTTGTAATGGTGTGGCCCAAAATTTTACTGACACAAAGTGTAGTATCAAGTAGACTCCATGCACTTTTTTATTAATTCAGGTTGTAGAAACATTTTTTCTAGATAGATAGAAATGAACCCCCCCCCCCTTCAATGATTTTTGCGCAAAAGCTATCTGAACAAAAATTTTCCTCATATTTCATTGTCTGACGCCCGATTTGAACACTATCTTATCTTTTGAAATCCCTTCAGTGAGTGCCTGATTCCTTTTGATCTTTTCTTCTCAATTTCTCATCTTGCCCTGGTTATTAAAGGTTGAGAATTTATTCTTCTTTTTTAGATCCACTACATTCAATGTCGAATGCTAGCCTGATGTTGGACGTGGAGAGTTATATGAGTACGAGGTATATTATCTCTTTACTTTTAAAAATTGTAACGTAGATTATATGTGTTGGAGTTTTGAGAACACATTTTTGGGTGCCTCCAAATTTAATATTGATATATGTTGTTACCTAATGTTTATTATGTAATTTATTAAATTATTATAATGAATTTTTAAGATTTTCATCCTTGATTTAGGACCACAATGTGGGTGCATTTTCCATTGAATGACCATCGTTTTTCCTTTTTCCTTGGAATTCCTATGGTCCTGGAATTGATTTTATTTTTGGGTTATTTAAAATGAAATTGTACAATTGAATTATTTTCTCATTGGTGTTTCTATAGAAAACCATATAATAGTGTAAGTTACACAACTAAAAAATGTCTTCTACCACGAAACTATTGTCACGGTTTTAAAACCGTTCATATAAGTCTTTTTTATGTGGACTATAGACATGATTTTCAAGACGATGGATATATCCCACTTCTCTTGCCACAGTTAGGTGGCTTATATCCATGCTTTTCAAAATAGTGGCTATAGGACATTTTTATAAAGGCCTATATCCACTGTTTTCCAAAACTGTGGCTATAAGGTGTCACACTTCTGTGGGGGAAAAAATTCCCACCAAAACATTAGAGGGAAGGACAACTGGCATGATTTTTTCTATATTGGAATAGTTTCTATTAAAATATATATCATAATATATACATATATATGTGAAGAATTCAATGATGTACGTATGAGCATTACTGGTTAAAAAATAAGAGGTGCAAGATTCAGAACTCGGCGGAAAAATTTATTATTTATGATATTTCCACGATTTACCAAAGTTATATCCAAGGTTAAAACCACAACAATAGCTACCTATCGTAATGTTTTAAATTGTGGTTATAGGAAAACCGTCATGGTGTATAATTTTGGGGCCTACTTCCACAGTTTTCAAAATCATGGAAAAAGGTTGGGGCCTACTATGAGGGCGATAACATTTATAGTTGGCCAAAACCGTGGTGGTATCTTATGACCACTGTTTTGGGGCCAATTTTTGTGGTCTTGAACATTAGATATATGAATTTATTGTATTTGTGTTACTTATGTTTCTTTTATGCTGAAATACTTATACACCGGGTTTGGCCCTAATATATGCTGAAATGATTGTATACCAAGTTGTGTCCCTAACACATGCTGATGTTCAAATATATTGGGTTTGGATCATGATTTACTGTTGAAATGATTATATAATTTGCTTTGATCTAGTTTGGGGTTTTGTTACACCATGGTTCTATGGTTTGGTTGAACAAAAAATGAGTGATACGTGAATTCCACTCCGGTATATCTGGACTGGACATAGTTATAAATTGAATAAATAAATGAAATGACTAATGACGCATCTGACAAGATAATGAATAATATAGGCTACATTCTTCACCTATAAATGATTTCAATATATTCTGAGACATATTTTGTACATACTTTATAGAATCTACTATTTACTGCATTCATAATTATAAACTACCTATTATATATATATATATTATCTAAAAGATAGGCATACATATTTGATGGTTGCATATTGGGATTTACTCTCTCACTCTATTTTTGTTATTATTTTGATCCCAAATAGACTATATGATTTCCGGTGTTGATCAAGAAAGGATCACTTCTATCGGTACTTGATTTTCTCATTAGGAGTAGGAGGACAAGGGAGATAGCTGAGGATTACGATTTTTCTTAGATTCCTATTTTCATTTCTAATTTAGAACAAATATTGGTGATTTTTTAGTGTAATTATTTTAGTTGTTTTCTTAGAATAGAACATGATACATAATCATTTTTATAGAATGATGTTTAGTATCTTATCAATCTTCTGCTTTATATTTTAGTTTTATGATGTTTACTATTTATTCTGTTTTAATATTATTGATTATACTATGTTAAAATCTACCAATGATGTCATAATTTCCACACTATCACACCCTAGTACCTCACTATTAGCTGGTATCCTCTCTCGTTTGTGGAAATTCGCTTGAGGCCATGTGGCCGATCAGGTATGAGGAACGTTTTAGTGGCTTCCTAATCCAAGATGTTACATAATTAAATAACACACAATAATTAATATATTATTATATTTAAATTTGAATAATAATTAAGAAAATATTAAGATGAGTAAAACCACATGTAAACCAAAAATTTCTGAGACATAAAATCCACATCCTCCTGGAATTCCAAAAATATTATTCCACTGATTGTAGAAATGGATGGAAAAAAATTATAATTATTGTGTGAATTTTTAAATAGAAGTAAATATATAAGATTAATGAATTTAAGTAAATTATGTAAGGTAATATGTATGATTTTTATAGGATCACAAAACATTTGGTCATTGGATATATGAAAGTTGTTTATACGGTCGTTTATTATATTGATATTGGATATGTGATCATTAGGAATACTTGTATCCAACAAGTATAAGAGGTATTTTTATCATAGATGTAAATAATATTTTACAAATAAATCATTATTCATGAATTTGACATAAATAATTTATAAATAAAATATTCGGTTTGAAATTCATTTTTGGATAATATATATTATTTAAAATATTTTTTATATATAAATAAATCAAAATTTAACATATTTTTTTTAATTATTTTTTTTAAAATCAATTGAAATAAATCTAGGAATAATTAGTAAAATATATAAATTTTTAATAAATAATTACATATAAGAATAATAATTTAGTGACATATAGTCAATGAAAAGTTATATAAAAACAATGTTTTTAATATGTATTATATTCATTGTTTTAGGAGACAAATTTTTAGAATAGAGTGTATAAAATTTAATGAATTCTTTTTATATATTAAAATAAAAATTTAATTATAATTTAATAAATAATACTTTTTAAAGAATAAGAATAAATTCAAATATATTTCTAAAATATAGTCTTTAAAAATTATGTTTTCTTTTTCATTTATAATTAATTATTAAAATATTAGATGTATAATATAGAAAAAAATATTTCATTTTAACTATAAAATTATTTATTGTAGGAAATATGGTCAACTTCATCTTTATATAAAAAAATATGTTACTATGGTAAAAGAACTGAGTTACTAAGGTAAGATAATTATGAGGTGAAAATTGTTAAATTAAGGTGGGATGCCTAAAATAGCTATAACAAATCTATATATGGTGTGGTAGTGTAATCTCACATCACCAATATTATTTTTATATATTTGATATTTATTCTATTTAAAAATAAATTTAATATAAATTAATTGATGACTATTTATAGAAATTCTAGAGAAGATAACCAACAAATAGAAATCTCCCATGTCCACTTCAAACCCCACCCTTCCTTCAGTTATTCCATAAATAACTACTAAAATTACAGCTATTAAATCATTACTATACCATTTAAAATAAGAGGACTAAATTAATTCATATTAAAGAACCCAATTTTACAAGTAGTGAGATCCTCAATGTGGCTAAAATGATTTCAAGGATTATGGGAGTAATGATAAGAGTTTTATTTCTAATTGAAATTTGAAATTAAGAATATTTATTGTCAAAAATAAAATTTGGGAAATTGTATATACATTATTTCTAATACCCCATTAATCTTCATATTATCTATTTTTTATATGGGTTATATTTATCTTTTCCATTTCACTTATCTTGGGTTCACATTTCATTCGAGATGATGCTAGAAAATGGTGCCAATCATGTCCCTTTTTGTTATGGAATTTTTCTGAACCATTTTTATATTATTTATATTATTTTTTTGATGACCTTATTTTTAATTTTATGATTTTATAAAGACATTTAAAATGATTTTGACATATTTTAATAAATTTGAATAGTATTTCTTATCTCCCTGTCATTCGTTCTCTCGGGTAGTCATTTTCAACCGCTATTTTCTTTGATTTTATTTATGAATATGAATTTCATTATTTTCAGGGTTATCTAAAATAAAATTTATTTACAATTTATTTATTTTTATTAAAAAAATATATATTATAATTTTTTAATAAAAATTTTATTTATAATTTGTATTACATT
Organism: Viscum album; assembly: GCA_963277665.1. Taxonomy (NCBI): domain Eukaryota; kingdom Viridiplantae; phylum Streptophyta; class Magnoliopsida; order Santalales; family Viscaceae; genus Viscum; species Viscum album. The sequence goes on along the minus strand of OY728163.1, from coordinate 2,138,266,763 downwards.
TTATTTTTCAACAAAAATTTCCATCCCTCATATAAATTATTTTTTGTATTTTTAAATACTTTTAACTTTTTAAATATTCATTTGGGATATACTTTAATACTTACTGACAGATTCATTCATTTGATAGATGTGATCCCTTCTTGTGGAAATTTTAATAGAACCACTTTTTCCTTGTGGTTTAATAAATATATGATAGAATTTTGAATCCATTCATGTTTATGTGAAAAATATATATATAACATATCACTTTTTTATGGGTGGGAGAGATTTTATATATCATTTTAATTCAATGGGTTATGCTTTATATGTCATGGGATGACATCTCTAGGACAATGGACTGAACATAGTCCACTATATCTCTGGGAATGGTGTGTAAACCCAATTATTAATGTGAATGTGTTCCCTTTATGATGATTTTATTGGAAGTGTGTAATGAAATTTAATCATTTAATATATTGAAATTACATAATATTATATGAATATTATATACATTATAAAATAAAATGCATGAAGATAGAGGTAGTTTTGGGTCTTTGGAATCATGGAAAAAATGCTCGATGCCTCTAATAAAGATTATACCATTTACTAATATTCAAAGAAATATCCTATTTATTGAATTTCATCAGAACATGAGTAATGGAATCATAATAAAGGGTGGGATAAAATTTTTGTTACTAGTATGCAAGGGAGATACATAAGTAATAAATTAATATAAGGTTTTGAGAATATATAGCCTAACAGTTGAAATTAAAAAACCACATATCAATGATCACAATATTGATTTAAATAATAATGATTAGAACTTCATAATACATAAATAAAAAAGGAATAAAAGAACATGGTCCATTAGAGATTAACATTGGGATAAACCTGGAATCGGGGCATACAAAAATATATAGAAAATCATATACATAGTAGTAATTGAAAATTTCAATAACATAAAAAGTAAATCTATGGTAGGATAAACCTCTGTGGTGGGACTCAACAGCATACCAATTAGAGGCCCTTACCCCATATTTAAATAGATACAGTCCCCAAACCATTATAGTAGTCAAGGTCCACTTTTAATATTATCATTGTGAACAAAATCACTTGCTGAACTAGGTTTTGTCCCCATTATAGTACTATCAATCTAATGAGATATAACTATTTACCAAATGAATTAGATTGATATATTGGTTAAAAAAATAATTATAAATAACCTAACCACCTTACTTTTTTATTACATAACAACTATCACATAATGGAAACCTTACATATATGTTCAATAAGATCATAAAACAATCAATATATCATAACACGTGAATCAAAAATGGGATTCATAAAAATTTCATCATTTCATAACATATGTAAAAAATAGTCATCATAATCATTTAATTATTTAATATAATCATAACCCATTGAAAAAATGCAGGTTTCATAAGAATTTTATCTTGGTATAACTCATGGAAGATAAAAGTGATTCATAACAATATTATCATCGGAGATGAATGTAATTATGAGAATTAATAAGAATGTTTTCTTTGGATAATATCCCAAGTAATTCATAATTAACCTCAAAAGATAAAATCATAGTTGGAAAATTATTTTGAAAGATCACATTAATATTTTTTGGAGAATGATATATTTTCATATAAAAATCTGATTTCAAAAGAAAAAATATTTTCTAATACATTTTCTCTGATAATAAACATAATAATATATAAATGAAGCAATAAAAATAAGGTAAAATATCTCATGAGGAATATATACATGCCTATGTAAAAAAATTATCAATCATAAAAATTTAGAAAATATTTTTCCTAGAAAATAACCTTGAAATTTTATAATGTAATCATCAAGGAAAATAATGGTCATGATAAATTGATGTTTTATTCATGTATTATATGTCAAAACAATGATTTTTTTTAACATTTTCAATAGTATAGAAATGGTAATTATTTGAAGAAAAACATTAATATTCCATTAAAAATAAAAAATAATAACAAATGGTTATTACTGTCTTTTAGAAGTCATTTTATAATAGTAAAACAGTTTTTATTTTTTTATAAAGCATGGTTTTAGTATAAAATGGATCTCTAAAAGAAGTGAGAAATTTATTACTATTTTCATAAAAACATTTTATGAATTAATTTAAGTAAAAAAGGGATAAAAATGATAGGATTAATTTTAAATTTCAATAATAACAAAAGGGTCTGAAGTTACATATATTTCTTGAGAGATGTGTCAAATGATATTATCATCTGAAACATAAATCATAAACCATTATGACAAAAAATTAGATCGTAACATAAAATATTTACCACTTTGATAACATTGAATCATAATAACCATGAAGGAATAATAGAATAAAACATATAATCTAGTCAGTGTAAATAAATTCGTGATATTTAATCTAAATGGATCTTTATATACACTTCATACAAGAATATATGTGAAAAACATAACATATGGTACAATATAGGAAAACTAAGATAAAAACCATTTACCTCTATATTAATATTTTTAATCATTATACCCATTAACTAATGACACAAAATGAAATATTAAATATCATTAACAAAATGGTAATCATGATATATATTTTCAATGTATAATTATATACACCACAAAGAAGAAATTAGTAGTGAATTTGCATATGTCTCTGAGAAATTAAAGATAAACTTGAAATCCCTTCCCTTAAGTCATGTGTTCAGTCAAACACATTTATACTTGTAGTATAGTTAATATATTTTTATTTTACATCTATTAAAAAAATATGCATATATATATGATACCATATTTTGTTTTATTATGATATTTTATTACTTTTTATTAATAATTCCACGTTAATGTCAGGTTTAAGAAATGAATACTCAGTTTTTTATGTATGATTTTACTTGTAATAATTGGGAATATTACTTCAATAATTATTTGATAATATCGATATTTTTAACCATTATATTAATATATTATATATTAATTATTTATGTATTTATTTTAATCCATAAATTTTATCCATAAAAATGAATTTCACCGCTCATGGAGATGGTAGGTTGTACGTAGACATGAATGATGTTTCCATTTTCATGTCAAATTGAAGTAATGAAAATTAAATGACACATATTATCATTACAAATTCAATTTCATTTCATATATATCACAAAATTTTATTAATCCCATACATAATAAAATACATGTAAATCATTAATGAATCACAATTCTTTACGAGGTTGTAGTCTATCATACACATGAGTGACGTTATTTTATTCCAAAAAAATGTAGTGTATGAAGTTATGTGAGGTATAAGAATTCAATAATGATACTAAAACCACAATTATAATATAAAAACAATAACTTCATCATTATAACAACCCTTAAGATGTGGTAACATAAAAACTAATGACATCAGATCATGAGGAATTAGTTCGCCTTACACATGAACAAAGATTTCGTAACCAATTTGAGGGAAGTAGAGATTGGTTTAGGTAATTACATTAAAATAAAAACATATATGTACATTAAATATACTATGGTTTTTTTATAAACATTGTATAATAATAATTGAAGGATATGTATGGGGAAATAAAATAAAAATGCACGTTCAGGAACATTACCTCTCATTCAGGTATCCTCCTTAGATGGGAAACAAAAGCCTCAATTGGATATTTTTATGTTTAATATAAATCCTAGATGATTATAAGAGGTTGGTTATAAAACTAATTTGTAGGTATTGGAATAAAAATGTGGTTTCAGTTGTGAGGGAGTGGGTAGAATGAGTGGCCATTTGTAAGTAAGGTGAGTGGAACACCAGCATTTTGTTGAAAAAAAGAATTCCAACTAAATTGATTCATGTAATAAGAAAAAAAATAGATTATTATATATCTTTGAAGGTATATGTTCTAAATATATCCATAAATTATTTTTTGAAGGTGTTTTTTTAAATTTTTATCCTTATCCTTTTAGTTTAATGCACGTTAAATATATATTCACCTTATCTTTGATAAATCATTTTTTCTCTTATTAATATTAATTTTCTTCAAAAATTATGTTTTCAATATTATATAATATTGATTTTTATGAATAAAAATATTTAATCTATTTTTCTAAATTCCATTTATATATTTTACAATATCAAATATTAAATTAATATTACATATGTTACAATAAAGAAGTTTTTTTAAATAAAAAGTTTTTATAATTTTATAGCATTTTTGTATATAAATTAAATATGAAATTTATTAAAATAAAATAAGTTGGACTGATATATATAAAATTCAAATAATATTACTTCTAAAAAAATTTCAATTTTATTTATCTTTATGAATAATTTATATGAAAATAAAGTTTCCAATTAAATTTTAGTACATTTCACTATACCAAAAAATGTATATTCATAGAAAATTCTCAAAAACATTCTCGGTGATAATGATTATAAGAATTTTTTAAAAGAAAAAATATTTTTAAAAATAAAATTTTGAATTTTTTAAAAAAAAATTAAAATAGAACACACAGAAGTGCCAGAAAAGAAGGTTTTTGAGAATTATATTTTTTCAAGCATTAGATTATTCATATTAACTATATTTATAACAATAACTAATGCATAAATATTGGGGATTATTTATTAGTATATAATATATACATGTCATATAAAAAATTCCTAATTGTGGATTATTTTAATTAATTAAAACATAAAAACATTATACAATATAAAATAGTTTTAAAAACACCTTTTAACAAAAAAAATATATATATACTACTATCCAATATAATGTTTATTGAAAATAAATTAAATGTACAAACATATAACTACAGAATGATTATGTTATGTTTAAACATAATTGGAAATTTAAATTACTTTTTTTACACAAATTAATGTTTACAAAAATGTTTTCATTTTCACATTCACTAAAAAATAGGTATTCTGAATCTGTTCAAAATTAGCATCATTAGTTAATTATGATATGATGGTTTAAAAAATTTTCTTCTTATAATGTAAAATATATTTTTATATAATATCTCTAAATTTATTGTAATATTTTCTCAAAAAAATTAATAAAAAAAACATTTTAGGAATACAATTTTTAATGAATATAAATGATGTACAAAAAGAAGATTAAATATTTACTATGAATTTATAAGTAATTATATTTTATGTACGAAATTTATATGTGTGTTTCAAAAATTATTTTATAATATTAATACTATAAAAATTAATAGAATGGTTATAATATTATGATTTCATGGTTCACTGAAGCATTGTGTCATGTGTCATGCATTCTATCCAAGAAATTCGTAATAGTTTGTAACTCAAGCTAAACATAGAGTTTGTTATGACCCAAGATAAAATAGTTGTTATGTGTGAAAAAAAATGTAAAAAATATTTAATCCATTTGAAAACAAAATGAACAATTATATTGGGGATACATTTCCCCCCATTAAATTGAATTTTACCCTTAAAATTAATCTCATGCATCAAAGGTTTATTATTTGAAAATTCATTCTTAAAAATCCACATCACACTAATGAGTTGAAAATAATATCATAAAAATGAAATTTGGAAACATAATGCCTTCTTTAATTAACACATAACTAGGTTTCCACGTAATATAACATAGAAAAAATTTGATAATTTTGGCATGGAATAAAATCAAAATTACTTATAGAGAGTGATAGAGAAAATTGATCAACATAAATTGTTGATTTTGATAAATTTAATAAACACTTGACCAGAAAGTAAATAACAATGTAAAAGGTCATTAATACTGTCTAAAATACTGATAATAAGTCAAAATGTAATTTCAAGATCATTTTCTAATATTATAGATTCTTCACATGATGATATACATATATTATTTTATTTCATTTACCTCAAATAAAAATATAACGAATGATGATGATTATTTTATTTCATTTCATGTGAAAAATCTCACCTTTTGGATATTCCTTGAATAATTTATACATCATATTATACTACATGAAATGAAGGAGAATTTTTAATTCCTAAAGCACCAATGAATCATAAGATCCATATTAAATAATATTTCAATCCATATATTTCTATTTGTAATAAAATGAAAATGTTTTTTATAGTTTATCCAATATAAATGAATCGTTATTTTTTGAAAAAAAAATAAATCACTAAAAACACATTAAATTTTAAACATAATATATTTCCAAAATTGTGAACCTCATAGCCCTTCTAAAAGATTAAAATAAAAAACATTATTATTGAGGTCAATAAATTTACAATATAAACGTATCATAAACCCCTCCAAAAACATGATATAGTTCCTAATTTTCACATACCAAACAAGTGAATACCTTCATTGTGTACTTTATGGAATCTAGAATTTCCTTAAAACGCTATGAAAAACATAAAATAATTAATATTATTTACACAAAACCATGATAATTCGATATATTTCTTAATTCTAAAAATTCTGTAAACTCCTTTAACAATAGCATATACCACATTTTCCATAACACATTATTCAGTTCTAAAGAAATTAGTATTTTCCATTTTCTTTCATTCAATTCAATCATCTATTTATAAAAATTGAATTTCAAAAATATTTAGAATATATAAAATATATCTTCAAAATATCACCTTTACAATAAATCACATTCCCATTCTATCGGTTTCATTAAAAATATTCTTTAAAATCCTTAAAAACTATAATAGACATTCTTATATATCTCGTGATTCATATAACATATTCTTTTAATTCCAATAATAAATACCTCATTAACCAGTATTTATTCTAAATCTATTAAAAACTATTCATCATCTTTTTACTTAATATCTCTTTACTTTTTATATTTTATTTATATTCACGTAATCATAAAAAATATAACCAGTTCTCATATAATATTCATGATTTTCATTTGAATTTTCATCATTAGGATACCATTTCACATAATTATCATACCGTCCACATTTGAAGAATACAATAGTCCCTGATAACTCAAGGAGACCATTACTCTCACCCATTATGTTAATAAAGATTTTCATTTTCCCATTAATGTTAATTTTATTGTTTCCTTCCTTTATGAAGTCAAAAAAATATCACATGGTTTTAAGACATCCGCTTTTTTCTACATTAATGAAAGAAGATAAACTTAAACTTCTTCCCTTCATGGTCAAAATTACCCAGAATCTCTGTGAACCCTTTCCTTATCTCCTTTGAGATGATTTATAGTTGGATGAGGTAAATATTGTAAACCATATATGGTGAAAAATGATTACTCATAACCAGAATTCCCTTCACTCCAAACATCATCCCATTTGTATTCACAAGAGAAAATTATTTATCACATTAAATACTAATTTAGTTTCTTTTGGATAATAACATTTAATAAATCCAAAAATCATAGTGTTAGCTATACTAATCATAGTTCCATACTATATAATCATGAATAAAAATTAATTACATTATATCTATATATTTAGGAATTATTTTTAAAATATGACACCTTATTTTTATCATTGTTTATTCATAGTCGTCATTTATTTAAATCCATCATCATGGTTCATACTGAGATTGGGTATTTTCAAAGAATATCCCCATGTATTGTCAGACTAGGTATGCAACGAGGCCCATTTTATTGCCCTAGGTGACGATCAAGTCCAACTCAATGTGTACTTTTGGAGTAATTACACATAAGTACCACTATTATAGAGCCACATCCACTTTTATTATCCAAAAGGGTTGTAATTACTTGTAAACAACTTTATCCATCATTTACCCATATTTGAGGATATTTTCAGATACTTTGAATTATCATTAGAAATATACTTAGATACATCCGCAGATTTTTCCCTTTTAATATACATAGGAATAAGAGAAAAATTATAACCAAAATGATTCAAATGTTTTATCAAACCTTTAATCAAACACCAACTATAACGACCTAACCTTTTCATACATGGATAATACAGATTTTTAGTTGAATATTCAATGCATTGCATAATCAGAAACCAAAGGATCGTTATAGTTTAGTTCATTTGGAATCATGGAACACCAAATTCTTAATTTAAGAAACATCTTCATTGTATCAAATAAATATATTACCCATTACTAATTTTCACAAAAATATACTACTTAAAGGATTTATTCATAACCTATGAAAAGGAAACATATGATATGGTGATATAAGATGACTAGTAAGAGTAAAAAAGGAAGATACATTAAATAAAATGAAACTAAAGGTATGAGAACATATGAATAAAAAATTAAAACAATATTCTTTGAATAAAAGATCATAATATTGATTAATTGAAAAAATATTGACAGTTCATAAAGAATTAATCATATGGAAATAAAATAACATCATCCATGAGAGGATAAAATTGGTATAAGACATGGAATTATGAAATTAACATCAATATATAAAATCATATACTGGGTAGTCAAGGTTCAGTTGCAGAACGTAACAATGAAATCCATGCATGGTTAAACATCCATGTATGTGCAAACCACCCTCCCTAGTATAAGCATGTTTCTTATAGTGAAATTGATTCAATCCCCATACCATCGTAGTAGTAAAGGATCAATACCAATACCATCATACGTGAAAAAGACCATTACTAAAATAGGTTTAATCCCTATTACAATCATGTCGGTCTAATTAGATATAAATTTTCATCCAATGTATTGAAAGGAGATATAGGTATCACCCATAGTTAGTTATAATGTGACCATCTTCCTTGGATACAACATGAGCACCATCACATAATGAAAATCAGACATATTTGTATCAAAATATAATAAAACATTAATCATATCAGAACCCATGAAAATAAATGTTTCTCATAAAAATTCCATCACCAAATAACATATGGAAAATAAATAAGACAAATAATAATTTCATCCTTTCCTCAATGAATAAACATACGAAAAATAAGAAATTTTATAATAATTTTTTCATTTTATTACCCGTGGAATAGAAATGGGTTTATATTCATTTAACCATCAAAAACACAAACCTTTAATGGAAATAATAATGATGGATTACTTCGATTTTATCCTCAATAAAGAATAAGTAACATCCAAGGATATCATGTTCGATATAAATTTTTTTTAAAGATCACATAGACCATTTCCTATGGATTATAGATTTTTTTGATAATATATTTTTAAACTTTTTTTAAATAATTTTCTATAAATATATACTTGAAAAACAAAATAAATGAATATTTAAAAACATTTAAAAATATTCTTGATAAAAATATCATTTCATATTTAAAATATAAATTTTTAAAAAATAAATATTTATTGAAAACCTTATTTTTTAAAATAATATTCATAACATATAAAGGAAACATCAATGAAAATAATGGTCCTGATGATGGGAAGTTTTGTTCATGTAATATATGTTAAAACAATGATTCCTTTAATATTTTACATAAATTTTCAAATGATAATTGTTTGGAAAACGAAAAAATATTTCATTGAAAACATTTTGGTAAAAACAAAAACATTGGTAAAAATTTAATTTCAAAATCACAGTATAATAATAAAACATTTTATAAATAAATTTTAGAAAATATGGTTTTGGATGAAAAATGATTTCCGTTCAAAGGGAGAAATAAATTCTGATACTCATAAAAATAATTATAAATTATTTTAAGTATAAAAGAGTTAATAAAATTGTAATATTAATGGAAAATATTATCAATGGTCAGTGTAGAGTAATATTTATGACTTTCTAGAGGGATTTTCATAATATTTTATCACCAAAATTGTATCAAATACAATCCTGATAAATGATTAGATTGTAACTTAAAATATTTAATACTTTAGAAAATTTTAATCATATCCCCATGAATCAATAACAGAAAATAAATTTTAAAATAACACGACTGTAACACCCCAAGATTCCATGGTACGTTTCACTTTGAATAATACAGTAGCATGTGTTGTACGCAACTTCGAGTTCTAACACACACCACAACCAATCAAACTAGCCGTTATGAATTGTAATATTCAATTTTTTAAATTTTATACATCTTAACATTCAAAATGGTCTTCATTTTTGGATTCGGAATATCAAAATTATCTTAGGGTGAATTTTTGGTACTTTTCTGATAACTTTAATATTTTGATCAATATTAAAAATTACTAAATTTTAATTAAAAACAACTTTTTCAATCGAAATAATTAATATTGATAATTTATGAATATTAGTGGTTTTAAAGTATATTTAAAATATATTTTTTCCATTTAATACAATTTTGGTCATTGGACATAATTTCAAAATTAAACCAGGCATAAACATGTATTAATCATTTGAAAGTTATAATATCTTAAAAAGACGCTTTTTGTTTAGACAGCGGGAATTAATTTTAAATTAATTTCTGCCACTTATGAATTATGAATTTGGAAAAATGGATTACATATTTGGAATTAGGATGTTAAAATTGAGTAAATAGGTATCTTTTATTTTTAGTCATTTTGAATCATTACTTCGGAAAAGTTTTTATTTAACATGCTTTAAGGGTAAATCCGGTAAATAAGGGTTAAAAATTAATATTATAATAAAACTAAATTACCCAAAAAAGTGTCCTAACCATTCAGTGGATACATGTACGACCATGGGCATCTTTTGGTCGATTTTGGGACCCCATGGTGCCACATGTAGGTGATAGGGACACTTTATTTTAATTAAGTTAAAATCAATACAAAAATGACAAAAGCATATATCTTTTAGAAAAACAATTTTTACATAGAGTTATATATTTTTGATTTTCGACTATAAATATTTCATAGAAAGATAAAAAGATTTAATAAATAATTTTATTTTATTTATAATTTTTAGACATTAAATAATTTATGTTATTTATGACACAATGGTGATGTAGTAATTATTTAATTAATGAACAATTAGAATAATTGATTTTATAAATACCCAAATAAATGTAATTTGAGACTTTTAATAAATACAAAAAATTTTATAGGTTAATATGACATGTTAGTATTGATATAAAAAACTTTTTTTGAAGTAATTCTTCTGTTATGAGTTTTACAAAAATCAATTATTGAATAGTGTCAAAATTGATATAAAAGAGTTTTTAAAACAAATATTATATTATTAATTGATATTAAATTCTTAAAAATATAAGGATCGGCCAAGAGACATATATCTGTATAGGTGTATCATTAATGGACCACTTTGGGGTCTCTTGTATTTATATAGTATGTTTATTAACCATGTAATATTAAAATACAAAGAGACATTGTAAAAGTGAAACTAATTAACTAAGAGTTAATACTTAAAGATAAGGTTAATATAGTAACCTAAAACCTATCTAAATCTTATTGGTTGATTGTTTTTAGACCTATCCCCACCTTAAACTCTAAATAATCCACTTTTGGGCCCTTTTAAACCGAATATGAATTTATTATAAATTAATAATATAAGTTTTTCCTAAAGAGCCCCTCCTCCCCCTTATAAAAGGACCCAACTTATAACCACTTATTAACACCTTAAAAGCCTTTTGGTTCTGCAAAAACCTTCCAAAGTACTCTCTCACTTCCCTAACTTCAACATAGAGGCCTTAGTTTGAACAGAAAGCCAACCTATGGAGACCTTTAGATCAAATCAAGAGGAATAACCCAATGAAGAGGTAATGTTTTCACCACCCTCTTTCAAGTTCCTTTCTTCTTCAACTTCTTCATTCTTTGTTATTTCTATTCTAAAATAATAAATCCAGTATATCCTATATAATGTGATTTTAATAAAAATATGGTACAATGATATTCAGTATTCAATCCATCCTTTGAATCACATGTCACAATACGTGCGTACGTACGGCTTACCGCCTCCACGTCGTGGTGTAATTGTTATTCAATACATTATTATTTGGATGGGTATAATAATGATGTGTATATGATGTAAATAATAAATATAACATTATAAGGATTAAGTATATATGATATTCCATCCAATTATATATTATTTTCATATCAAAATAATGATATTTTCACTCGTGCGTACGTACAGATTACCTTCTCCACGACGCGATGGGATTTATTTACAAGTTCACCATTCATTGATGATTATAAAAATATATATTACTAATAAGTATATAATATATGAAATAATAATGGTACTAGACATATATATATTTATATATATAAGGATTTATGTACATACATATATCTTATTCACTTACTTCCGTTCAATACTATATGAAAACAGAAACAACTTTTATGCATACATACAGACTACCGTCTCCATAAACGGTGTTTTCCATTTCATATATATGCCTATTATACATAGTTATAATCTAAATATATATGATATATTTATCATGTTGTATATTCTGGAAGTATTTAAATAATGATCTAAGTGATACAACCAAGAGTAACAAGTTAAAGCATGTACAATAAAGAAAGAGATTATTACCCTAAATGTTAATTTAACATAAAAATAACTATTAAATGGGTAATATAAAGTCATAAATGAATCATTTATGATATCATAACTATTAATATGTTTATTTTATAATTTATTAACATACTAAGATCTTTGTACAAGAGGTTAAACGTACCCTCGACTAAAGGAAAGTGCAAGGTAAGGGGTTTTCATCTCACTCCTTATTCCCGTGAGATTCATGCCATATTTACACTATTACCATTTGTGTGGTGTATGTACTTACAACAATTGTATTACTTGTGTAATACACTTTAATATATGTGTATTTACATATTCATTGTATGATACTTCATTTATGGGGTGTATGTTTCGTAGTTACCAAATTGGTAAGGGTTAATTCACAATCTCATTATTATCTGAGGTTTTTTTACGTAAGTATCTACTAGGACATATTTATTATCCATGTCCATGTATTATGAAAGAGTTTTAAAAGGGATTATTTTAAGGGTTTTTTTACTAAAACATCATTTCAAAGGTTTTAAATATTTATTCTTCAAAATATTTCTTTTTAATGTCCATGTCTTCAAAATAGTTTTTAAGGATTTATTTATATTTACATGAATGTTTTTAAAATGTTAATTCCATTCAAAAGTTTCAAAGTGTTATTGGACACTATGAGTCAAAAATGCCATTAAATGTCTTATTTTCTAAATTTTGTGACTTTTAAAGGTTTTCATGAAAAAGGGGTATTTCTTTCAAAGAGTTTTTAAAATCATTTTCATCTATGTCAAAATTATTTAATAGATTTTAAAATTGTTTTGGAGTTGATTTATCATGATACAAATCTTCCATATTGTGTTGAAGATTTTGTGATATGTTTGAATATGAATGTGTTATTTTTATACCATTCATAGTTTATGAAGAATGTAACGACATTTCGTATGCTGGTTTTAATACGAATGTTTATGTTATATTTAATCCTATTCTTAAGATGAATGTGTTGGACTAGTATTCTCTAGGATGGGGTCTAGTTCAGTAGACCCTCCTGGTTTGTTTCTAGTTATTATAGGCACTCCGAGTTGGTGTCCTGTTATTATAGGCACTCCGGGTTGGTGTCCGGTTATTAGAGGCACTCCGAGTTGGTGTTCGGTTATTAGAGGCACTTCGGGTTTGTGTCTGGTTATTAGAGGCACTCCGGGTTGGTGTCCGGTTATTAGAGGAACTCTGGGTTGGTGTCCTGTTATTAGAGGCACTCCAAGATGGGTTCCGGTTACAGTTATCCCCTAGGTCTTGGCATGAGGCCTTGACAAAGAAATTAATGTTAGGAATTATGCATTCTATCATTATGAAAGCGGTTAGTGATATTGCATGTGATTATTTGACTAGTATAATATCAATGTGAATAAGTACATGACATTATTTCATTTTACTTTTTCCATATTATGCTGATGTTCAATTTTCAAATGATTTTGTTTTATTTATACATTTCCTTAAATGTTTATGCTGATTTATGAATGTTCCCGCTATATTGCTTACCCATACTGGGCGTTTGAGCTCACCCCTTTCTATGTTTTATTTTTCCCAGGATTCCAAGAAGTGTATTGTGATTGATATGAAGGGTTAGGACATGGGAATAATGGCATTCATAAATGATTATTTATGTATAATTGTATTTTATGAAGTGTAATGCAACATTCATGTATGTAATCTATTTTCCAAGACTACTAAACTGATCGGTCCTTCAGGACTTGATTCCTTGTAATCATGCCAATGCTATATAATAATGCACCGACTCGGGGTAACTGGGGTCGGGGCGTTACAATGAGGATAAATTAATTCAATATATTAAATGTAAAAGGTTCTATATAAACACTTCCTAAAATATTATAAGTACATAATATAACACATGTCTCAATGAATGAAAATTGATACAGAAGCCTCTTACCACTTTAGTACCATTTTTAATTGTAATCCAAATATATAAAAAATTAATGAAATATTATATATCATTAGAAGATTCTACTTTGTGATATAACATTTCACATATGTCATATATACATCCACCAAATAAATGAGTAGTGAATTTTCATGTCTCTTAAAAATAAAAGATAGATTAGAAATCCCTTACCTTAAGACATGACATCCATCGTACATGTTCAAAATTAATTAATAATAAATATAATATTATAATAAATATATTAGAGAACCATTTTCATATATATCATACCATCTAGGTTTTAATTATGACTTTTTATTATCTGTTTACATTCAATTCCATGTATATGGAATGTTTCAGGCAATAACTATTTGGTTTTTCATATATGTTTTAACCTATTATTTTTTCCCTTATTTAAATCATAGTTTCATAATGTAAAGAACATTTAAAATTAAATAAATATTATATACATTAATTATATATTTATTTTTTGTAATCTAAAAAATTTAGTGATATAAAATGGAATTCACCATTCATGTAGAAAGTTGGTTTCATGTACGCATGAACATTGTTTCCATTTTCATATCAAGATGAAATAAATAAAAACTAATTTAATATATATGATATAATTATATAATTATTTTGATGTCATTTATATCAAATTTTTTTGTTAAAAAAAAGTAATACATTCCATGAAAAGTGTGAACAAATCACATTGCTTCATGAGGCGGTATTCCATCGTACACGCGAGCAACATTACTGTGTTCCCAAGATATATAGAATTTGAAGGTAAGTGTGATTTATAAACTCTAGAGTCAAAAAATTTATAAATATCATATATAGATAAAAAACACATCATTAAAACCATCCTTGATATTTGGAAATGGAACAAACAAATGTCATCTTTTCGTGAGGTGGAATTACGCCACACACATGAACAATGATTTTGTACCACATTTGAAGAAAGTTGAGATGGTTTTATTTATTAACATAAAAAAACTAATAAATATATTTAATAAATTTAGGTAATTTTTTCATCTTCTTATAGTAATAATTTAAGTACGTGGAGGAGGATATAAAACAAACCCACTTGTTGATGAACATTACATCTTCTTTTAGTATCCTCATTCACTTTTCACCAAATTCTATCCAAGATTAAATTATCTCTAAATTGAGGATTGATTTATGATAGGAGTTCGTATTGGAATTTATTTAGTCATGTGATGTAAATCCAAATTTTTTTTATATGGTAATGATGAGAGGAGACTATGAGGCCATTTATAAGTGAGGTTAGTGGCACACTTGTAATTTTTGGAAACAAAATATTTCCACCCATATTTGTTTCATGTAAAATGGCCCTAAAATTAATTTTTATATATCCTATATGTTAATAGATTTAATTATTTTCATAAAATGTGTTTGTTAGTTTTTTGGGGCCATTATATATGTTTAACGTTTCAGTTTAACCCCACGTAAATCAATTTTTACCATAAACAGAAGTTAATAATTTATACTATTTTTAATATTAATTTTGTTAAAAAAATTAAGTTAAAAATATTAGATAATATAAATTATCCATATTAAAAATATTGAAATAGTTTTTTTAATTCGAATCGATGAAGTGGAAAATATAAATTTTAAATTAATCCCACATACGCTATGTGAAATCTATTTTTAAAGGGAAATGGTTATCAATTTTCATATTTATTATATTGATATTCAATATGAAATTTATTTCAATGAAATAAATTAAATACATGTAATTATAATCGAACTAATATTTATTAAAAATCAATTTAAAATACAATCTATCTTTATAAATAAATTATACCAAAATGATGTTTTAAATTAATAAATCAATATATTCTTATAATCATCAAAAAATGAATATTTGTATATCATTATATATAATATAAAATAATTTAATTTTTATCATATTATTTTAAAAAGAAAAATTATTTTTTCATATATATTTTATATAAATGGAAAAAAAATATAATAAAAACATAAACGTGATGATGAAGAGTGTTTTTGGGGTGTGTACTTTTTCATGTATGAAACAACTCATATTTGAGTATAAGTATTGTAATAATAATTGTTTGAATATAAACTATAATTTATTGATATGTAATCGATAAATTTCAATAAATATATTCCATATATGGTATTATTTTAAATAATTAAAATGGAGAACTATTATCCACTATAAAATAGTTTTCAGAAAAAACCTGTTTAAAAAAAATAAACAAATACTAAAATCCAATATAAAGCTAATTGATAAGTAGTTCTATTTTTTAACAATTAATAAATAATAATTATAATAATTTAAAACATAATTGGTAATTTAAATTACTCATTTTAGTAAAAATAAATAACAATTTTAATCCAAAATTGTATTTTTCACGCTTCGACAAAAAATCAATATTTTTCCAAAAAAAAAATTACCCATATGTAACATAAATATGATGTTTTAGAAAATTAATCTCAATTTTTATAAAAATATTTTCTAAAATGACTATAAATTAATTATAATAGTATATCATAAAATTCAATAAAATTGTTTTTTTAGAAAACATATTTTTGAGGAATAAAATTACTTTACTAAATATTTATTCATTATTTAAAAAGTATGTATTTTTATATAAAATTATATATAGTAGGAAATTTTAATTTATATTTCATAAATTATTTTACAGTATTCATACATTCATACTAAATGTCTGGATTATAATAATATTATTTCAACATTCGCCAAATCTTGGTTTTGAGTGCCATGCACACTATTAATGAAACGCATTGTCATGTGTAATAGAATATAGACTTGGGGTTGTGTATAATTAAATCTATAGTAAATTTTTTTGTTAGAAAAAAGTTACAAATTATCGGGGTGTTGCTATAGGACACCCAGTTTTTGTTAATTAACCATTTATTTTTGTATATTAAGTATGTAATATTACTTGATTATGATTGGGTATTTTTAGACTGGTTTGGAAGGGTTTTTGTGTTTTTTATGTAGGTCATTGTCTTGGTAACAGTTTTTATATACCATGAAGTGCCTTCTAAGAAACTATGCAACTAAAATAGTGGTCAATGGGTAGGTTCATGATAGGTGCATAGTGTAACATCCCAAGTAAATGAAGAATAATATATTTTCATAATTATTAATATTTTTTAATATATATTAATTTTACTTTAAAATGGTTTCTATGTTTGATAGCGTACCCGATACACAACAACAGGTTTCATTGAAATCATATGTTGCACACTAATAATATAATATTATTATTTTAAATGGTATTTAACTCCTAGCCATTTTATGGGAGAGAATGATCAAAAATATTTAAAATATGATTATACATGTATTTGAATTTATCTAATAAATATAAGAGGCTTAAAATGTCAACGAATGTAATTTTAAGCTTAATTTACATTAAAAGGCCAATTTATCGACATTTAATGGAGATCCCACTGTAAATATATATTTTTGTCACATTAATACATTATAAATGATCAAATAAATTCCTTCTTTAGAATAGGGACATCTAATTTTACTTTGGGTAATTTTTTGGTATTTTTCTGATAAAGATCATTTTTTAATGAATAGTGAAAAATATTTCATTTTAAGTCGAAAATGCCTTTTAATATAATTTATTTATATGTATAGATTATCTTTTTAGTTCTTTTTAAAGTGTAATTATAATATATTTTTACCATTTAATCCAATGATGGTCATTGAAATTAATTTCACTTTGAAATTGGTCATAAATAAGTATCAATCTTTTGATAATTATTATTTCTTAAAAGCACACCATTTGTTTTAACAATGGGAATTAATTTTTAAATCAATTAATTCCACTTTTATGTTTTTAATTTGAATAAATAAACCTCAATTTTTAATTCAGAATATAAAATAATTCTTAGGCTGAATATTTGGTATTTTTCTGAAAAACATCAATTTTTAATGAATAGTGAAACCACATAGTGCTAGTTAAAAAATGACATTTTCCTTTAAATGAAATTTTACCACATCAGGAAATTGAATTTCAGAAATCCAACATACATTTTTGATATCAAGAATTAAAATCTGGTTCATTAAGATAATAATAATTTTTTGTTATTAGTATCTTTTGACTTTTATTTAGCACAGTTAAACGTAAATAGGGTAATTCATTGTTAAAAGAATATTATAATAACAAGGAATTGCATTAAAACTTGTCCAAACATTATTGGTTGAGTCATTTATGACACGTTTCATCTTTGGGTCGATTTTGGGACCCCATTTAGCCACATGGGAGTGATAAGGAAAATTTAGATTAATTAATTTAATGTGAAGTCCAAATTGACAAAAACAAAAAACTTTTAGTAATTAATTTTTATATGGTGTAATAAAAGTCCTATATACGACTATAAATATTATTAGTAAATATAAATAGATTTCCTATATCATGGTATTTTTTTAATAATTTTTTAGACATCAAATATTGTATATTATTTAGGAGACAATAATGATGCAGTATTTACCTCATTAATAAATGATTTTAATAAATAAGATTATAATTATTAAACTATTATCCAAAAAAAATTCCAATTCTGATTGGATGATTTTATTTCCATCAGTAATCATATTTTATTCGGATATAATGACTTTTGGACCATTATAAAACGAATATCATTATATTATATAATAATATATTCACACATTCCTAAAGAGCCCCTCCTCTCCCTTATAAAAGGAGACCACATCTAACCAATTCCTCACACCATTCAAGACATTTGGATCATCCATAATCTGACCAATTAATCTCCCTACATCCATCTAATCCTCCTAAGATCCTTACCATAGGCATAATGCACTTCATGAAGTCCTTTGGTTTAATCCAAAGGGAGTTACCCAAATTAAAGGTAAACATTTCTCTGAAATTGTTTTCTTTTATTTAACTTCTCCAACACCTAAAAACTTTTTATTCCTTTATTTTGCAATAAAACCAGTTTCCTAAACATATTATGATGTTTTTATGAGACGTATTCTAACTAAACTTACAGACACCTCAATCTAATGAATTAAGAACATAATGTTTCTATTGAAGGAAAACTAACGCATCATGAAACGATGATTGTTCAATTATATCTTACCACCTGGTGGCCATTCTGATGAAACTGTTTTTATATATGATATATTTTATGTTTATTTTTTCCTTATTCTTTTGTACTTCCCAATTATATCATGCTTTTATGTTTTCCATAGTGGGTAAATGCGATATTCGCATTTGAGGAAATGTGGATTACCGCCCCCTCAAAGTGATATGACTCGTTAATACCTTATGTGGGATGTATAAAAGATAGATTTAATGATATTATATAAAATATTATACTAGAATTATAATATACATATGTATAATTATGTTAAAATTCAATGAAAATAAAAAATATAAATTAAAGTAGTGTTCATGTGTTTGTATGGTTTACCATCTCCATGAACTGTGCATTTCATTTCTTACCTCAAAATGTTATGTACTATTATAAATACATCTATATACTGGATATATATTATATATATGATATCTAAATCATGAATATCATTCTGGATATAATGGACTATTGACCACATGGACAACTTATAAAAAGAAGGTGTTCATTTTTGACTCAAGTACCAAATATCAACAAAATGTATGTTATTAACATAAATGATTACATAATGTATATAACATTGTAATAATTAATATAAAAGGAATAATAAACACGAAAAATTTTCTTAAGCAAGTAGATTTTAACTTTATTTAATTATTCAGGATATTAAAGAACAATCTAGTCAAGTCGAACACAAGGTAAGAGACTTTATCTCAATCTCCTTTTATTGAGGCATTTTTAGTTTTATACATGACATTATATTATACGGTGTATAAACCCCTTTGAATTTTCATTTTACTGAAAGGGAATATTTTTATAAGATGATCTTTACTGAAGGGAAAAAATAAATATTTCTTTTTTTTACGTAAGTAGTGACAAGGACCTTTCTACCACCACGAGTATTATTTGATCATTTGATTCCTTAACAAGCAAGAATGTTTTTAAAATGAAAATTATAAACCATATACTATTTTTACATATTTTTTATTGAAAATGATTTTGAAAATGGATTTATTATTTCAATATATTGAAATGATATTTTATTATTGCAATGTGGAAATGATACATTTCCTTTATGCTTATGTTATGTGTTATGATCATGTTATGTTTCTTGGTAATAATTTACATATACGGGTGGTTCTGTGATAAACCTAGGGTGGATGTGCCCGAGACAGCTCTCCAATGCATTGGGTAACGTGACCAAGGTAAACGTGAATTTTTATCCTAATAGATTGGGGGAATATACTGTGATGGGTATTCCAATGTAACTCCCTATGTAGCTGTGATAGCTACAATGTAAGAATGATATGGATGCCACATGTTACCATTATGATTTATGATTTCTATGTGTCTTTCATAAATTTTATGATTTCATGAGGTAAGTAAGAGAGTTCATGTTTTGAATGTATTAAAAAAATGTTTTCATCCTTTATATTATAACCCTTACTGAGCTTTTTAGGCTCATCCCATGTTTTGAAATGTTTTCGCTGGACTCAGAGATGAATAGGGTCAATGTTGGGATCATGGAAAAGTCATGCTGTCTAAACCTGGGAAATAAACATTACTCTTTTTTCAAGAGTTTTTATTTTATGAAAAAAATGGATACAGAGTAGAATTGTCTACATGTAATATTCATGTTGTTATGTAAATGTAATGACCAAATTCTCTAAAATTATAAACCTGAAATGATCATCAATGTGAATGATTCATTTAATTCAATATTATGTAATGTTTAATTCCGGGTCCTTATAGATGGTATCAGAGGTCAGTTTAGATAAATTTATATGTTAGGGTATTTTTAAATTAATGTCCCTAAATTAATTTATGGTAAAATTGAATTGATATAACATTTAAAAATTACCATGTTGCTTCGTATCAGATATGTCTGTGTTAATAATGATTTTTCGTAAAGGAAATAGATCATTTTTTCTGGGAAGGCGTATAGAGGAGAACGACCTTCCGAATTAGCAACCTGAGATTGTTAGAAGAATTGAGTAGTTTACTGCAGTGATGGCTTATTTTAATTAGGTGATAAATGATAGTTGTGTTCTTTAATTATATTTTCATTTTTTTTCCAAAAGTAAGGAGAAACATGAAATTCATTTAAGGTTTTTCTCTGCAAACCATAAAAGAAATGAAAATTTATGGGAAATTCATCAAGGGTGAGTGTTGGTTACAACAAATTTCATTCCTTGGTCACATTGTTTCAAAAAATGACATAACTTTTGATCCTGATAAAACCAAAGTTGTTGAAGAATGGTCAAGACTCAAAAATATAACCAATATTCATATTTTTCATGGATTAAAAGGTTATTATGGGAGGTCTATTGAAATTTTTTCACATTTATCTAGTCCAATGACTAAGTTATCTCGAAAAGGTGTTAATTTCATCTGGTCAAAAAGAATGCGATGATTTTTTTCAGGAATTGAAAAGAATATTGGTGAATGCTCTAGTTTTGGCACTACCATCCAAGAATGGTGAGTTTGTTATCTATAGTGATGCATCATCGAATGTATTGGGTTGTGTCCTAATGAAGAATGATCAGGTAACTGCTTACGCTTCACGTCAGTGGATACGTCATGAGTTAAATTACCCTACACATGATATGGAATTAGCTACTATTATTTTTTGCTTTAAAAATTTGGAGGAATCATTTTTATGGAGAGATGTTTGAAATATATAAGGATCACAAAATATTAATGTATATTTTCAATCAAAAATAATTGAACATGAAACAGATGAAATTGTATGAATTAATCAAGGATTTTTATTTAATGACACATTACCATCTGGGAAAAGAAAATAAAGTGGCTGATTCTATGAGTCTAAAAATTAATTCTTCTTTAGCCATGATTCGTTTGGAACGAGATCCTTTGGTTTTTGATTGGATGAACTTTGGCATAGAAGTTTTTGTTGCAGGAAATTATTCTGTTTTGTAATAGGTTTCAGTGAGATCATCTCTATCATACAGAATAATGAAAGAACATAATGAAGACAATGAGTTTTAGAAAAAGGTAGAGTTTGTTCAGAAGGGTAAGTTGCCTGATTTCAATGTAGATAATGATTGTGTATTGAGGTTTGGGAAGAGATTTTGTGTACCTTATGATTCATAGTTAAATAATGAGTTGTTATGTGAAGCTCATAGTTCTCCTTTTTAAGTTCATCCTGGCGGTAGTAAGATGTACAAAGATCTTAGTGTGTATTACTTGTGGGATGGAATGAATAAAGATATTTCTGATATTACTGTGAAGTGTTTGACATGTCAGTAGGTTTAAGCAGAGAGAAATTTACCGAAAGGGATGCTTCATCCATTACCAGTTCCATAGTGGAAATGGGAAAATATATCCGTGGAATTTACTGCAGGATTACCAAAGACATCTCATGGTAATAATAAAATCTGGATTATAATTGATCGATTGAATAAATCTGGTCAGTTACTTCCTATTCAAGATACTTTTTCTCTAGATCAACTTGCTCGGTTGTATGTTAATGAGGTATTCATGTTGCATGGAGTTCCTCTCTCCATTGTACCAGATCGTGTTCCCAGGTTTACTTCTATCTTTTGTAAAGTCCTTCATAAGTTGTTGGGTACTGAATTAAATTTTAGTACATCTTTTCACCCTCAATCAGATGGACAATCCAAATTAAAAGTTCAGAACATGTACGATATGTTATGTGCTTATTCACTAGATTATCAGGGAAATTGGGACCAAAATCTTTCATTGGTTGAATTTTAATATAATAACATTTTTAAATCTAGTATATAGATGGATCTATTTGGGGCATTATATGGAAAGTGTTGTAGAACTCTAGATTTTTGGGATGAAGTATGTGAGAGGAAGCTGATGGGACCAGAATTTGTAGAAGTTATGACAGAGAAAGTTCTGTTGATTCAAAAGCACATGAGAACTGCTCAGAGCATACAGAAAAGTTATGCAGATAACCGGAGGAAGGATATTTCTTTTGAGGTAGGTGATCATGTCTTTCTCAAAGATATTCCATGGAAAAGTGGGATGCGTTTTAGTATGAATTAAATGTTGAGTATGAGGTTCATTATACCTTATGAAATTTTAGAGAGAGTTTGATCAGTTTCATATAGAGTGACATTACCTCCATGTGTATCCCAGGTACATATGGTTTTTCATGTTTCGATGTTGAGAAAGTATATACCAGATCCATCTCATGTTTTGAGCCCATAGGTAGTTCAGTTGGAAGAGAATATCTCTTTTGAAGAACTACTAGTCTAGATTCATGACCATAGAGAGAAAGTGTTGGGGAATTAGGTATTAAACCAGGTAAAGGTTTTTTGGAAAAACCATATGGTTGAAGAGGCAACATGGTAATCGGAAAATGCAATGAGGGATAAATACCCCCACTTAATTTGATAAGTGAATAAAAATTGTGAGGACGCAATTTCCAAAAGGGAGGAAGGATGTAACATCCCAAGTAAATGAAGAATAAGATATTTTTATAGTTATTAATATATTTTAATTAAATGTTATTTTTAATTTAAAAGGGTTTCTATGTTTGATAACGTACCTGATACGTAACCACATGTTTCTTTGAAATCATACGTTGCACACTAATAATATAATATTATTATTTTAAATGGTAGTTAACTTCTAGCCATTTTATTAGAGGGAATGAACAAAACTAACTACAATATGATTATACATGTATTTACATTTATCCAATAAATGTTATAGGCTTAAAATGAGAAAGAATCTAATTTTAAGCATAATTTACATAAAAAAGATGATTTATCGACTTTTAATGGCAAGCCCTCTTTAAATATAGTTTTGTCACTTTAATGAATTCTAATTGACCAAATGGAATCCTTCATTAGAATGGGGACATCAAATTTTAATTTGGTTAATTTTTTGGTATTTTTCTGATAAAGCTCATTTTTTAATGAATAATGAAAAATATGGCATTTTAATTCAAAAGTTCCTTTTAATCTATTTTATTTATATGGATAGATTATATTTTTAGTTAGTTTTAAATTTTATTAAAATATATTTTCAACATTTAATCCAATTATGGTCATTTAAATTAATTTAACTTTGAAATTTGACATAAACAAGTATCAATCTTTTGATTGTTATTGTTTCTTAAAAACATGCTATTTGTTTTAAAAACATGAATTACTATTTAATTAAATTAATGCCACTTATATGTTTTGAATTTGGAAAAATAAACATCAATTTTGAATTCAGAATATCAAATAATTCTTCGGCTGAATTTTTGGTATTTTTCTAAATATCTTCAATTTTTTATGAATAGTGAAACCACTTAGTGGTAGTTAAAAAACAGACTTTTTCATTTAAATGACATTTTACCAATTTTTTAAATTAAATATCAAACAATAAAACATACATGGTTGTTATCAAGAAGTTATGAGTTGTTCATTATGATAAAAATAATTTTTGGCGAATAGCAATTTTTGACTTTTAATTACTGCGGTTAAAGTTAAATATGGTAAGTCAAGGTTAAAATAATATTATAATAATTCAAAATTACCTTAACACTTGTCCAAGACTTATTGGTTGAGTAATTTACTACCATGGGAATCTTTGGGTAGATTTTGGGACCCCATTAAGCCACGTGGGAGTGATAATGACAATTAAGATTAATTATTTTAATGTGAAGACAAAATTGGCATTTACAAAAATCGTTTACTAAATAATTTTTATGCGGTGTTATATAAGTCTTCATTTTGACTATAAATATTCTTTTTATTTATAAAATTACTTCCTATGTCATGTTATTTTTTTAATTTTTAGACATCAAATAAATTAAATTATTTATGACACAATAATGATGCAGTATTTACCTCATTAATAAATGATTTAAATAAATAAGATTGTAATTATTAAACTTTTATCCAAAACATGTCTAATTATGATTGGATAATTTTATTTCTACCATGACTCATCCTATATTTGTCTATAATGATTTTTGGACCACTAGAAACCGAATATCATTTTATTATAAAATAATATTTTCACACTTTCCTAAAGAGCCCCTCCTCTCCCGAATAAAAGGAGACCACTTCTATAAAATTCCTCACACCTCTCAAGAAATATGGCTGGTCCAAACATGGCTCATTTAAGCTCCTTACAAACCACTCCTCCTTCCAGAATCCTAATATAGATATAAGGCACTTAAATAATTCATTTGGTTCAATCTAATTACAGTTACCCAAATTAAAGGTAACGATTTATCTTAAATTGTTTTCTTTTATTTTACATATCCAACACCTAAAATCATTTTATTAAATTATTTTGTAATAACACCAGTATCCTAAATATTCTAGGATGTTTTTATGAGATTTACTCAAACTAAACTTACAAACACTTCCATCTAATGGATGAATAACATAATGTTTCATTGGATGGCAAACTAACGCCTCACGAAACGATGATTGTTCAATTACATCATACCGCACATCATGGTGTCCATTATGATGGAACTGTATATATATAAAATATATATTATGTTTATGATTTTATTATGCTTCTGTACATCCCAATTATATCAAGCTTTTATGGTTTCCATAGTGGATAAATATTATAATCTCATTTGAGGAAGTGTGCACTACCGCCCCCTCAAAGTGATATGACACGTTAATGCCTTATGTGGGATGTATAATGGATAGAGTTAAAGATATTATATATGATATTATACTAGAATTATAATATAAATATGTATCATTATGTTCTTATTCCATTAAAATAATAAATATAAATGAAAGTAGCGTTCATGAGTACGTACGACTTACCGTCTCCATTAATGGTGCATTAAATTTCTTTCCTCCAAATGTTAGGTACTATTATAAATACCTGAATATAATGGGTATATATGATATATATGATATCTAAATAGTGAATATCATTTTGGATATAATATACTATTTACCACAAGGAAAACATATAAATATAAGGTGTTCATTTTTGACTCAAGTACCAAATATCGACAAAATAGACGTTATTAACTTAAACGATTACATAATGTTTATAACATGGAAATAATTGATATAAAAGGAATTATAAACATGAAAAAAATATTATACAAGTAGAAATTAACATTAGTTTTTTATTCAGGAGATTAAAGAACGATTGAGTCAAGTCGGACACAAGGTAAGGGACTTCGTCTCAATCTACATTCATTGAGGCATTTTTAGTTTTATACATGACATTATTTTATACTGTTTATAATCCCCTTTGAATTTTAATTTTATTCAATGGGAATATTTTTATACAAATGATTTTAATAAATGAAAAAAAGGAATGTTTATTTTTTTATGTAAGCGGTGAGAACAACCTTTATGCCACCGCGAGTATTATTTGATCTTTGGCTTCTTTAACAAGTCAGAATGTTTTTAAAAGGAAAAATAAATATCATATAATATTTTTACGTATTTTGGTATTGAAAATGATTTTGAAAATGGGTTTATTATTTCAATATCTTGAAATGATATTTTATTATTGCAATGTGTAAATTTTATCTTTTCTTTATGCTTATGTTATGTATTATGATCATGTTATGGTTCTTGGGCATTATTTATGTATACGGGTGACTTCGTGATAAACCAAGGGTGTGTGAGCCTAAGATAGCTCTCCAATGTATTGGGTAACGTGATAAAGGTAAACGTGAATGTTTCTACTAATATATTAATGGAATATACTATGATGTGTATTACAATGTAACTACCTATGTAGTTTTTATAGCTACAATGTTAGTATGATATGAATTCCACAAGTTACCATTATGATTTATGATTTATATGTGTCTTTCATAAATATTATTATTTCATGAGGTAAGTACGAGAGTTCAAGTTTTGTATGTACTTATAAAAAAATGTTTTCATCCTTTATATTATAACCCTTACTAAGCTTTTTATGCGCATCCCACGTTTTGAAATGTTTTCATAGGACCAAATGATGAATAGGGTCAACGATGGGATAAATAAAAAGTCATGCTATCTAAATCCTGGAACTAGACACAACTTTTTTTCAAGAGTTTTTATTTTATGAAAAAATGGATACTACCTATTATTTTCAACATGTAATATTCATTTTTTATGTAAATGTGTTGACCTAATTATATAAAACTCTAAAACTGAAAAGATCCTCAATGTGAATTATTCATTTAATTCAATATTATGTAATGTTTATGGTTGGGTCGTTATACACAGTTTGGCTAACCCATGAAGACACTAAGGTGAAGCCTGAATGGATGTATATAAGTGTATATCACAGTTGGATAATTTGTTATCTAAAAATGAAATCCAAAATTTTTAATGGTCTTTAGGGGTTGTGGATAACACACAGTTAGCTCAGATTTTTCTAAAAAAAGTTCCCTGATAATAAGATGTTAAAATTAAGATCCAAATTTTCTAGATATAATATTATTTACTACCTATACATCCCTTTTTCCCAAATTAGATTATAAATTGAAATAAAATCCTTCCCATGTATATCCAGACCATTCCCTTCACTCACAGAGCGATCCCTATATGAATCTAAATGAATTAGAGGCCCAAATTATTTTCCTAGTCCCCATTCATGGTTGTTTCTCTTAGTTTCCTCTTTCTTCCAAATCTTCAATTCATGAATATAATTTTATGAGGATAGATTCACATTTAATAATTACAATCATGGTGATATATGATAGTTTGGATGACAGTTAATAATATCTAAGTATGGTTTTGTAATTTTAAGAATATATTTTTTGGATTTTGTGTCATTCTTTGATTTATGAGATGTTTGGGATGCAGGTGGATTCACTGTCGACTCCTATTATTTAAAACACCATGTATTGGTTTCAAATTTGTTAAATTTATTTAATTTATTTTGAAAATTGATGTACGATTCATGGTGTAAAACATCTTTAGTGATGGGTTTTTGAAATTATGAAAAATGATGGTTTTATTTAAAGCGTTTTTGTTCATAATGTTAAAAAGATGGTTCTAAAAATATAGTTAAGTTTTCAAAACAAGGAAAACTTTTGTGGAATTTCATTCAATAAGATAAATGTTTTACTGAAATTTTTGGCATGGGGTTTTGGCATATATGATATGGGTGAGTTCATTTTATTGATGTAACCGGAATAAGGGGCGTATACACATATGGTATAATGTCGTGACCCTATAGAAGGAGAATTTTCCATTGAGTAACCTTAGATATGGTGACCTTATGGTGAATTGGTAGTTCAATAATTGATTTCTATAGAGTATAGAATTTTTACTAGTTCATGATTGGTGGACATATGAAAAAATTGCTTACACCCAATGGGATTTGAGAAATGGAGTTAATGAATTGTTTGTGACTTTCCTTGGAAGTACATAGGTTTTAACATAAACTGTATAAATTAATTTAAATTGATTTATTTTTATTTATTTATATTAATGTTCTCCCATGTTCTATCCTAGTGACATGAGTTGGGAAGTCATTTAAGAAATCCTATTCAGTTTTATAGTTACCCCTTTCTTGGGAACATTGGTGTGTTGGAAAATATAAATTATAAAGACACATCTAAAATAATTATATATAATTTCTTGGGGGAAAAATAATGATACCATGTTATTGGCTTGATTAGTGGGATATTGGAGAATATTGTGTGTTCATGAGATGGTGTATTTAGAATCATTGAGTTTTATATGAATTGGTTTCCACTTTGTTCTTTGTTATTGTTATTGGTTTCCACATAATATCTGATATGGTTTTGTTTATCGGTTAGTTTGGTATTAATTGAGTTGTAATTCTGTTTTCTCATGAATAATATAGTGGTATGATTTGATTCTTATTGTGGATTGGCTTATATTTTTAAATGTAAAATTGTCCCTTTATTGTTAATGAATAACTTGGATAACATTTCATGCATTTGGGGCTAGGGGTTTCACCTAGGGCCTAGTAGCTTACACGAATCTTCCCAAGATAATGGGTAAGGGGAAAGTTGTTACAAAAGATTTTAGTTTCTTAAATCCTGGGATTAACAAATCATTATATTTTAGTACTTGATTTCATCTTGTAGCAAGGAGTATAACAGTCAAAACATGATATGTATAGCATAAAAGGCCCAACCTAACTTTTTATTTTAAACCCCATGTTACCCATGAGTTTTGGTACATGATAGTATTGACACACATCAAGGAGTTTTAACACATGGTAATTGGATTAGATGATGCTTAGAAAATGATATTCATTTATATAAATTACCTCCCACTTATAGCTCAAAATTCATTTTTAGTAATGGTTTATGATTTTATGAAAAAATGTACATTTATTAAAATATCTCAAAATGGTTTGTTTTTCAAAAGCATCGTAGAATATTAAAAAATTGGTTTACATGAGAAATTAACGAATTTCAGAAAGCCTTTTTGTGATATCTATTATGTGGTAAACTTGATATTTATAAGGCTTCCATTACTATATAGTAAAAATAATTGTATTTTTTTTAATAATGAATGCCATCGGTTAAGCATGAGAGAAGCCAACTACAAAAAGGATGATGAAAATATGGTTTCACCTAAGCCCCATTTGAAACAATAGTTTTTTCAAAGTATTTCACATGTATTCAAGACATGGATAGATGGTAAAAAATGTATTAACCAAGGATAGTGGATCATTCCATTCAGTTCAGAAAGAAGAATGTACACATCTATCTTTGTGACTCGGGACTAAAATTGGATGATATGTGGATAAATTGGATTTATTGAACCTTATATATTCATTAGAAATACAACTGAGAAGAAAATGATGTTAGAAACTTATATATTGGAAGATCTAGAATTCCATCATTTTGATTTAGCATTTCAGGGTAAATTGTACCAAGGAATTTCATGGGATAATTTTGATGAATTGTTGAGTAGATAATTATAACGTCAACAGTTTTAAATTAGTAGAAAAATGTAAATTTTATTGTGAACAAGGAAAATATATTTTTAATATATTATGTGATTAATTAATGAATTTAGTCTAATTTACTCTAGATGTTACTGTTAGTGTGTCTTAGATGGCACACTATTTTTAATCGCGGTTAAGGGAATATATTTTCAATGAGTTTTTCATGTCTTTTATAGTGGATTTTCTGAAGATGGTCAATAGAGTGATGGTGATGAAAGGAGACATATTGGTTAGTAAAACTAGAAGAAGGTTGATGAAACTTAAGAAAAATGGTGTTAATAATATTTCTATGAATAATATATAGAGAGGCACATATTTCCATGGTGGTTGTATGACTCAAAATCAAACAGGAGGATATGAAAATCTTCCCCTTAAATCTAGAGTATGGTAGTATGTTCTTAGTGTGGTCATTTAGAGAATATGATTATAGATTTTATGGCACCCCTAGTGTATTCATTAGTTGAAATGAACTAAGGAATATCCAACACTATTATCACAGTTCTCAAATGTACGGTGCTGGTGACACATATCATGTTTCACATACGTCGTATGATTTGACGTGAAAAGTTTAGCATAATAAATCTAATCAGATAATTTGATGAATAGAATTTAGGAACCCAATCCTTTTACACTTATTATAACATGATTTAAATAAAATTTATCATATAAATAAAAACAATAGATCATAAATTATTCTGTATTTGGATGACTTGCTACATAAAATTGAAAAGATGGAAATCAAATAAAATATCTATATATTGATCTTATATAATGATTTCATTACTTACTTTTAGAACCTATATCTTCATAGGATAATCTGGGAAATATGTTGAAAAATGGATGAGATAAAAAGACTAGTAATGGATGAAACATAGGAATAATGCATAGATCATAATGGAGAAGGAATTGCATAATGACATAAAAATGCAGGGAGCATGAACCGACATGTAAAATCATAACATATATTCTATGTTATCATGTGATCAGGGAACCATTTTAATGTTCCATAGACATATGAAATTACTTAAACCAGAGTCGATGCTAACTGCCAATACTATATCAATTGGCAGTCCATATATTATAGTAGATTAGGTTTACTATATAACCCCACAGACAATGTCTCATGAGAAAAAACATTACCCAATTCACCAATGAAATATCTAGGTGCACGCATTATGAAATTATTATGTATATTTTTTCCACATAATTAATCAATAATATGTATGGAAAATAAGGGTTTCCCATGGAAAAAAATTGGTATCATAATAATGTCTTATCACCTAACAAAATGGAATATCATAATTATGTCCATGAAAGAATAGATTTAAATAATAATTCAACATTAATATGTTAAAATAGGAATATATAATCATAGTGTATTTACAAAAAATGTGAATACATGTAAAAATATTTTTTTAAAACATTATAAATGAGTCACCATAGTGAGGTTTTAATGAAAATAATAAAGGGTCTTTGAAGTGGAAAAAATAATAATTGTATGTATAAAACCTGAAATTAACTGTGATAATTTTTGAAATCCAAATGTGTTATTTTATAAAATTAATTTTGGATTAAAACTAATTACAAAGTCTACTTCAAAATGGATATGAAATGGTGACTTCCATTTAACCTGGAATGCTTT
This sequence comes from Viscum album, assembly GCA_963277665.1. Lineage (NCBI taxonomy): Eukaryota > Viridiplantae > Streptophyta > Magnoliopsida > Santalales > Viscaceae > Viscum > Viscum album. Next base: position 2,138,234,790 of record OY728163.1, on the reverse strand, counting down.
TTTAAAATAATTTAGAGGGGAACCTTATAAAACATGTAATTAACAATCACAGAATTATGAATTGAGAATAATACATATTTGTGTTACATTAAATATAATATTTCAGAATTATATAAATATAATAAATAACTACATTGGATAAAATATATAGAAATTGTAACAGAATGATAATTTTAAGGTTCAGAGAGATCCCATACCGTCTGGGGAATGTGTTCTATAAATTAACATAATTTTATAGATAATAAAATTATATTTATTAATAATTTGATTTAGAACCTATTATGCATTTTATTTATTAATTTTAATTTTATTATGTAGATTTATGGATGTTTTATGGAGTATTTTTTTTGTATTTATGTTCCGAGTGATTTCATTTTGTGGTTTTACGGTCAGTTCCCCTGAATATAATTATGGTAATTCCTATCACATTAAAGAAAAATATCCAGAATAAGAATGAAATTATATCAATATACTTCAATAATAATTAATTCTCCCATATATCATTTTTTATGATATGAGGTTGATTCATTTTAAAAAAATTTAATGGTAAACATTTAGATTATTTTTGATGTTTTTTATCATTATGAACTAGTTATTATTAATATTTTATATTATATATATATTAGATCTAGTACATGAGAAAATACTTAATGTATATTTTAATCTATGGTTTAATCATTATAATACTTTTATGACAATATTTTATTGTGGTAATGGAAAATGAAAAATCATCATCCATGACGGTAGTGAATCAACATATCACAGATGATGTTTTCATTTCTCATGATATAAGGATAACAGAAGAGATTTCATAATGAATTTTCCATTAAAAAATATAAAATTACATATAGGATACATGATTTATCATTTCAATTTCGATAGAATATGTGAGAATAGAATTATAACAAAAAATAAATTAAAATATAAGGATTGATTATTTTTCATCTTTAAATTGTCTCCATAAGATCCTACTTAAGAAACATGGGTTTGGTATTTTTTTGAGACCAATATATATTTGAAATGGGAATGATTCTTAGGAATGGGAATTGGGTCTAATTTTGAAATGATAAAAGGCTTAAGAGGTATGATGATAATGGTTGGTGAGGGGTCATAATTACAGTGGGAGGGGTTCTTTAATCTATTTTATTTATTTTTTTATTATTTTGGCTCAGGACTATTAATAATTTTGATTCCCATGACTATACACAGTAAATATATATCATTTCAATTAAAGATAATGGGCACAATAATCATTTAGGACTCAACCATTACTAAAAATTTCATTTAGTTACATATAATTTTAAATACTATAATTTTATATATTTTACTATTCACCAAGAAATTAAACTATATTAAAATATCCCAAAAATTTGATCATAATAATATTTTTATCTGTAAATTTTTAAAATTGAATTTGTTTTATGAAAATAACTTCATAAATATGAGAAACTAAATTTTTAATCCAAATCACTAATAAATTTAAAAATTACAATTTTTATATTATAACAAATTTTATTAAAAATTATGCAATTCATTAAGGTCTCGTAAACTTATCTTCAAATTATAATAACAAAAAAGAATAATTAATGATTTTATTTTACGAAAATAAATTTAATTTTAAATTATATTATTAATTATAAAATTGTAAATAAATATTTTCATTTCACAAAAAAATGAACACTTAATTTGAAATTTTATAAAAAGTTATTTACATATTCCATGATAATAATATAACATATTTTTATTTATAATAAGCATAAATTTTATTTTTACATTCATAGGTATGGATAATATTCTAATGAAAATTTTATTATTACTAAATATCACATTATTATTCCATTGGTCAGGTTATTATTCCATTATTATAGGTTCTTTAACTTATATAGATAACAGATACATCATTATTCATTAATTAGAATTAATTTTTTATTGGGTTCTTTAGGTGATATATGTGTATAAAAAATTGTTAAATAACTATAATAATAAAAATTTCATTGATCAAATTAAAGGTCATTATATTCATCCCCCTAATGAAATTTCACATTTGATTTTTTTACATTCTATATTGAAAAAGGTGAGAGAATTTATCCATCACTATATCCTCTAGTTCCCATGTTAGCTCTTTCTATTTATAGTCTCTCCATAGTAATTTGACTAGGTCAGTTATCATGTTGCATTGAGCATTATCTCAATGGCCCATGGTCTTCGCTGCATTCTCCATATAAGAGATACTTTTTTAACTTATACCACCTTTGAGTTTAGTACATGTGAGGGATCTGTTATATACACCAATCAGATGGATACATGGAATAAAACATGTATATGAGACATATTTTGAAAATGTGCTAGTCTATTTTCTATTTCATTGACATGACAATGAATCTAAAATGGTATAATGTACCTGGGACATTGATTTTCTTTCTTCCCAAATCCCCTGAATCTCTTCTATGGAGATATGCAGAGAAATACCATCTCTCCGACTTCAATATATAACTATCATTGGTGATTATCAGCATATATCTTCTGTCAAAATTTGGATTCGATGATGTTTTTATGAATGTTTATCACATTTATTCTATTCAATCAACCGTTTCATGTCCTAGAACAACACGTTCACTGAATTCATCCCAACATGCATTAGATCTATATCATTTTTAATAAAGTAATTAATATAGAGCCATTTAGATGATTTTATTGAAACTATTGCTATAAGAGAAATCATCTAGAGGTAGATATTAGTCATATCCTCCGTTAAGGTTCATTTAATGTGCTCTAAATATATATTCATGGGTTTGAATAGTTTAATCACGTTGTCCATCAATTTTAAGATGACAATCCTGACTGAAGATTAGAAAACATTGTATAGAATGACGGAGACTCTTCCATAACATAATGGTAAATCTTGGATCTCGATAAACTACAATCAACAATGAAAAACCATAGAGCCTCACCACTTATCTAATGTATATAACATCAAGATTATCTAGTGAGATTTCCCATCAAAATAAAATAAATTTATATGTCTTTGTATGATGATCCACAAAAACACATGTAGTATTCTTTCTTATTTACATAATTGGAAGTCTTGTGACAATGCCCATGGTGATTTTTTCCCATTTTCAGTTTTTGTGATTAATTTTTATTTAATACATTTATAATTTTCTATTAGTAGTTAATTTTATGATATACCTAATAATTTAGTGTATAATCACTAATAACATTCTTCAAATTTTCCCACCAAAAGATCTCTCAAAGATCTCGTTAAATATTTTAGTTCCACAGGTGTTTGTATAAGGTTTAGATATGTGAATCATTAATAATATCCATATTTCGTTAGGATTTGATGGTACATATAGTTAAGACCCAAATAATACAACTCATTCCTCATTAATTTTGATTTATGAGGGAGTCCCAATACGTAACTATTCAACCTTATTTGGAATTTCTACCTCATCTCTTTGATTATCATTTATGTTTTCTAGATGGTATGTTGATAAATAATTATTCAAATAAATGATGATATAAATTCCTTATGTATTCCCATTTCTCTCGTCTGAATATATTATAATATTAGATCCGTCTCAATTCTCATCAATTTTAATTGTGTAGGATCTTTTCTATTCCGAGCAATATGCCACTTTATTTTCTTTACCAGGAAGGTTGTAGATTGAGTAGTCATAATCCATGATAATATCTAACCATATTTACTGAATAATATTAAGATTATTATATATAAATATATATTTCAGGCTTATATAATTAGTAGATATATCACAATTCTCCCCATAGTGATAATGTAACCATATTTTCATTGCAAATATCACTAAAACCTACTCCAGATTAACTGTGAGGTAGTTTTTTTCATAAAAACTAATCTACCATAAGGTGTAGGCTACCAAGTTCTCATTTTTCATTAGTATACATCCTAAACCATTAATTGAATCATCTTTTTATAAAATAAATATTTACCCACATTTTAGTAGTTAATGTACTAGTGTAGTGATAATAATCCATTTAAACAAATTAAATCTATCTCACAATCACTGGTCTAAAAAACATTTCTCGCTTATATTTAATACTAGAAAGTGGGTTTCAAAATCTTATCTTGTTCCACAAAAATCATTTGTAATAGTCAACTAGAACAAAGAAACAATGGATCTCTTTTACAGATGTTGGCATGTGAAACTCTTCAATTTCCAATATTTTAAACAGGCACACTAATATCTCTGTGATAGTGATAAAATGACCTTGAATGATAATTTATTCAAATATAACTCACACTTAATAATGATTTCATATAGTTTCTCCCTTCATTTTATAGAAAATTTTACTATTCTCCTCTTGCTTCTATAGTGTCGTGGATTATATTATAATATCAACTGTAAAGGATGATAAAAAAATTCATGGTAATTTGTATTGAATTTAGTCATTATGTAAATAAAAATTTCTTGATAATTTTTGAGTCTTAAAGTCATATCTTGGAACATGTTGTGTCTATATCTGATTCAAATGGTATTTGTGGGAATATCATCTTTCTTCATGTTTATTTAATGATATCCCGAGCGAAGGTCCTACATAGGGAAATTATTGTTCCCAAATAATTGTTTGATCAAGTCAACTATCCACGGTGATGGATACTTGTTCTTTATCATTATATTATTATGATCAATAAAATCAATATAGAGTAACATTGATCCATAATTCTTCTAGATAAAATATAACTATCTCTCCCCAAGGTGAAGCAGTTGGTCGTATGAAACCCATTTATAGATTCTATTAGAACTACTTCTTCAGTTCATCTAAATCAATGGTTTCCATTTTGTACGGTGTTCGTGATATAGGTTGTGATTGAGGTATAATATCAGTTGATAACTCAACCTTTTAGCCAGTATGAATACCAGTAAACTATTCAAGAAACACATTATTGTAATCCCTCAAATTGGGTATGCCTTTGAGTAGGATCCTCTCCATTGTCTTTATAATTTGTGAAAGATATTCTTTCCCCTAAGGGAATAATATCCATAATTGATATTATTATTCCTAAATATATTCATCATCCAATGTACACTTGTACAAAAATAGAGGATGCGTTAAAATGTTAAGTGTGATCTCTATTTCTAAATAGTTAATGTTGTATTTATATAAATATAGCCAATCCATGCATAATATAATATCAAACTCCACCAAAATAAGTAAGATGATATTTTATATGAGTTTTATTCTGAAAAAATTGATTGGAGGGGGTTATATGAATTATATGTAATAATTACCCCATTTTTAATTATTATAGATAACTCAACCTATATATTTTGACTTCATGAACTAATAGTTCTACTAAATATTCAGGATATGAATGAATGCCTCAATCAAGAATCAAATAGTATGTTTGTTATTATTAAATTAATGACCAATATACCAATCACCATATAATATTTGGGATCCACGTCAGTATTAGTAAACGTATATGCTTTTCCTTTCTACCTTAGAGGTTCTTGTTCGTGATTAACTCTGAAAACACTTTTCATATTGCTTCAGCTTGCATAATGCCCATGTTATTTAATGTTTAAGCACTAAATAATTTGAATAGTGTTCATTTAAACATTCAATTCCTCATTAGTGAGTTTCTACATTTACCATCCATATTAATTATCTTTGTAGCCCACTTTTCCATATATAAAAAACCTTCTAGTTTCAATAGATAGTTTCCAAAATGATTCTTCTATCACATTTGTACATGTGAGAAACGATTTTATTTCATTCATGGGATTTATATATTGAAACAACATATTAAACTCCAATTTCTAATTTGTATCTCTAATACACTGATACCACTAAGAGTCCCTGTTTTCCATCCCGACATTAAGGGTATAACATAAAATCTCTTCATTGTTTTCAAGGTCTCGAATTTCCAAGGATTATCATAAAATCTGCATTAATCCACTAATGTAGGGATAAACCATCAATTCAATGTTCATGAGAAATTAAGAGGTGTATCCTAAAATCCTTGTAAAAATTTCCTCACATACCCGGACGTACTCATCTTATTTTTTCTTTCTACCTAAAAAACTACCTTTCTATTTTAAATCATATATTTTATGGAAAATAATAAATGAAAAATATTTTATTAAATTCTCCCCATTACATGGAATCCAATTACTCATTATACATCATGTTATTGATTAGTTTACATGAATTACTTAATTCCCCATTCAAATGATTGACCGCTATAAAAAATTTATCTTCTTTTGAGTACTAGAGGATAAAGAATATCTTCTCAATGAAATTAATCTCTTATTCCATTAAAATGTGATTAAAAGATCCTATAAAAATTAGAGTCATTTTTTAGAAAAATTATTGGACCGCTAGTTGATATTTATTTAGAGAAGGTGGGAATTCTATAAGATTCAAGTTATAATTCCAAAATTGATCCGGTTGTTCTAGTACTATAATGAATTTTTGAGCCATTTATCACATGAAATTTTTAATTTAATTACTAAATTAATTAAATTATATATCATATTGATTTTTTAAAGGGTTCTCATATCATTATATAATAAATAAATAAATGAAAATGAAATTGTGGGTCTTCAATAATTATTTTGAAATAATATAAAAAAGAAAAATTTGAACATAAAAGTGTAAACATTAAAAAAATGTATATCTTAAATCATGATTTCTTATGTTTCAATAAAGATTATGAATGGTGATAGAATTATCCCAAGGATTCTTATTGTAGTTTTCTAGTACCAAAAAAATAGATTGTAATTTCATACCAACTACATCAACCTGATTCTTCAAAACATTTTATTACATTATTTAATTTTTATTTATCCACAAGATACAAACAAATGATTGTTACGTCTAGTGTATTTTGAATAAAAAGTTTATGAATTAAAAAACATTGAAATATAATGATACATAATTACATTATTCTTCCTTAATAAGATCCAAACCTTCTTTGACCTCTTATACCGATATAAGAAGACTATGGGAATATATAAGTAAAATGGATGATCTAAAAAACCATATAAGGGAATAAAAATAGGAATAAAAAATAAAATATTTGTAATAAGGAATAACAAGATGACATAAAAATTCATGGGAAACAAATATATGTAAGAATAACTATAGAGAATGGGATAATTTGATCATAGTAATGTGTGAATGTGGAAGAAACATATAACATGACATAAATATGAGTTGAGTGCAGCTTCCAAGACTATATCACAAGGTGTAAAAAATACCCATAATTGGTTAGCCTTCCTCCATAATCCCATACCATATGAATCATGAGATAAAAAATATCCCAATTCATTGAATTCATATCTTGGTTCACCTATCATAACATATTCATTGATACGTGAGACAAATAAATAATAATGTACAAAAAATTAATATATGTGTTACCCATGGAATGAATTGTGTATCATAATCATGTCTTAAGGCATAATAAAATGGAATATATTAACGGAGTCAATGAATGAATGGAATAAAATCATGCATGGACACTCATTATGGAAAATAGGTATAGATAATGATAAATTATATCTAACTAAAGTGAAAACCTGAAACAAATGTCTATGAAGCATTAGAAATGAAAGACTATAGCATAAATCTATGAAAAAATATTAATGAATCTTTAAATTGGTAAAATGAGTAATTGTTTTTATAAAACCAGAAATTAGAATTGATAGTTTTCCATGAAAAAATATCTAATATTAGGAAAAAATAGCCACATGAAACTTAATATGGAGTGCCCATGAAAATTGTTATGAAATGGGGAGTTCCCTCTAATCAGTCTAGAATAAAATAAGCAATAGACAAGGGAACCTTATAAAAAATTTTAATTCCACATCAAAAAAATTTGAATTGAGCTGAATTAATATTTTTGGTACATACAAATAGAATATTGGTGAATTATATAAGAATAATTAAAATTAAATTTGAAAAATGTGATTGAATGTGTATCCCAATGTTAATTTGTATGTTTAGAGAGATTTCTTAACATATATATGAATGTGTTCTACCCTTGAACATATTAACATAGATAATCAATGTAGCTTCATTAATAATTTAATTCAAAACATATTTTAAATTTATCTAGTTTATTTTAATTTTACTATGTTCATTTATTCCAGTTTTTTTGAGTAATAATGTTTAATTTTATTGTTCAAGGAGCATTCATTTCAAGGATTTATGGTATGTTCCCTTCTGTATAATTAAAATAGATCATGTAAAATAGAAAAAAATGTAATTATTGAATGAAATTATTTTATTATAATTTATTTATTTTAAATGGTCCCATATAAAATTATATTTTTCTAATATTTGGATGATTCATTTCATAAAATGTTGATGATAAATGATTAGTTTATTTTGGATGGTTTTCAACCATCACGAAATAGATTTGTTTCAAGAATTAATATTATAAATATTTATTTCTTCCAAAAAATGATTTTTTTAGATGCATTATAAAATATATTTTAATCATTATAATGGTTTTATGACTAGACATGATGGTTTAAATTGAAAATGATAAATCATCATCCACGAAGGCAGTTAATGGACCAATCATGGAAAATGATTTTATTATTAAGTATAATAGAAGAAGAGAATAGATTTGATTATGGAAATTCCATTAACACAATATTATTATAGTTTGTGTATGATTTTAGATATACCATTAGACTTTTGGACAAGTTAGGTTATGAGAAGATACAAAAATATTAGAATTTAAAATATAAGGATAAAGGATTTTACATCATTAATATTGATTAATTAAGAACCACCTTATGGCACATGGGTGTAGTATTTTATTGACACCAAGAGATATAGAATGTAGAGAAGAGTGCATGGAAGTTAATTAGGTAGAATTTATAGATGCAGCAATATTTATGTGTTGTTAGGGAAATGAGTGGTGAGGAGTGGTATTTATTGGTGGAGGAGAAGTGATTTTTTGATTATTTTATTCGGTTTTCTTATTATTTTAGCTCAAGAATATCAATACCACAGATTCACATAAATAAAAATTTTAACTAGATATTTTTAAAACTATATAATGGGAACTTACACAATCACGTACTCAAAAAATGACTCAAAAATTCATTTATTTACTTATAATGTTAAATATCAAAAATTAATGTAGTTCACAATTCACAAAATATTCAACTATTTTAGAAAAACTCAAAAACATCACTTGAAACATTTTTTAAAATTTATATTTAAAAATGGACTCTATTTTAAGAAACAATTTATTAAAATGTGATAATTTAAATTTTTATCAAAATAATCATTTATTCAAAAAGTGATGATTTTAATATTATAACTGATTACATTATACATTGAAATTTTAATTATGATCCCATTAAATTATATTATAATTAGTATACATCTAAATAATATTTTATTAATCTATTTTATGTAATGAAATTTTCTTTCAAATCCATTAATTATTTTATAAAATTTTAAAAAATATTTCCGTTTCACAATGTAGTTCTAAAAGACAGCAATGGATTTATTTTAATGAATTTTTATTCAACAGTGTATCATCCTTTTTATAAATTGTATATAGGGATTAAATATATCTTTATTCTTATATTTCCCTAATATATTTTTTTACTTTAGTTTATATTTTTCTCTCATTCTAAAATATCATTTTTCCTCACTTTTCTAATCACACTCTCTCTTATTTTTATGTTTTTCAATTTTTTGTAACATCATTTTGGTTCATTTATACTAAATCATCCTTATTGTGCAGATTCATCACATCCAACTCATCAATTAAATTTTTATACATGTTACCTATAAATGTATTATGTATTCATGGAGATAAATATTGAGACATTTTTCAAAAACTGGCTATAAAAAATATTGAGTGATGGTTCTAGATATAAATTAAAATTATATTAGTTTATATAAATTAAATTTTTTGGATATTTTTTTTCATAATGTCTTTGAAGGACAATTTATTTAGGTTTCTATTAAGAATGAAACTGTATTTGGGGTTGATTAATTAGATGAATGAGTTGTGGTAATCCTTGAAAAAATAAAATCTAGCCTTAATCATGATGCTTATGTCTATAAATACCCAATTTTGTCATATGGATGAGGTAACTACACTACAACACCTCAATATGAATCACAATTTCCATCGAAATCATCTAGAACACACACACAAGTGGAATAATGAAATAATCTCACACTAATATAGAAAAAAATGGATTAGAATAGATTAAAGTTAGTAAAAATATATTGAATAAAAACTAGCATGTAATATAATAAGGTAATCAGAGAGAATGATTATAATATTAAATATCTACTAAATAAGTGACAAAACTCATATATTTATAGAAATTCTAGTGCTTTGTTCTTATATCACTGCCTTATTATTCTTGTAGATTTCCCTCCACTTGGTCAGATAAACAGTAACATGAAATACGTCATTATCTTGTCCTCAATTTATATTATTAGTAACACGTTTTAATCATATATATATAACTTAGTAATCCTATATGTCCATTTAAATTTTTTTGAGTTAGTCTTACATATTAAAAATATTATGTTAAATGTGATTCAATTGATTCATCTATAGCTCCATCATTTGGAATCCATTTATCATCGCAACATCAATATGCTTCTGATTTCATACTCACAAAGTTTTATTTTTCATTCATAATCAAATTTTAGAAAATATATTTTATAATTAAATTATTAAACATATATAATAAATTTGTTTAAATATTTTTTACAAATTCCCAACAATATTCCAATTGAGAGCTATTTTATGACCTTCATCAAAGTCCTTTGGGTCACTAAGATAATTTCATCATTCCATCATACATTTAAATAAATATTGTATATCAATTCCTTTATTTCATTCACCTATGTCTCAGTATGTCACAACAATACATTTGAAGTTTATTAACTATGACTTTAGTCATCATATCATTCATATTTTTACTTCCACATATCTTCTATAACATCATCCATCTGTCATTCACATGCTTTCAGAAGAAGTGATACTTCAATTGAATGCATTTTATAAATAAGTGAAACATGGAATTAATCATAAGATGAATAAAACTATGAAAATAATTAAATAATATTGCATTCCATTGCAATTTTTAATGATCCAACAATAATCAATTTAATGATATCATTGCCTTCCAAACTTCTATTTATTCGATATTCTCTACATCTATGGAAGATAGTGAAAAAACCAGCTATAATATTAAAATCAAACATACAAATGTTCATACATGGATAAACACTAATCCCTTGGTACATATCCTTATTGATTTATCTTCACTAATGTGTATATAAACAAAAAAATATAGTATATTATTTATTAAGTAATATAAAAAATTATTTAATTACATTTTATATACTAAAATGTACACTTAACAATTTCCTAGTGTTCCTTTTTTGGATTTTTCATGATCCTAAAATCAACTCCATCATTTTAAGAAATTTATATGCTTATATAATTCAGGGAATAAAAATAGCAACCAAAATATGATTTATAACAGAACTTTTCTAGGTAATTAACCTCATCTTGAATTCATAGAGTATTTTATATGTATCATTTGATATTTATAACCAATGTCTTAAAAATATTTTCGGATCCCAACATTTTGGATCATTCCAATATCATCTATATATACTTTTACTATGACTATAGAATTATTTCCTAATTCTAGTCCCCCTAAAATCTCATCCCAAAAATCCACTATGATACCCCGAAATATACCATCTAGAACCTTTTAGATTACCAATCCTAAAATTTTTCTATATATTAAATTTTTAGAACATCGATGAGTATTTAAAAGACGCATTAAATATGTAAAATCATGGTTTTATCATCAAAATGTATTCAGTATCTAAAATTATATTCATTGAGCCATAAAATATTTTGTTCACCCATATAGGAATCTAACATTCATTTCCACTACCTAGGTTTTTATATCATCCCATACAAACTCCACTAATGTTTGGACACATTGTAAATTATTGATTATTTAAATCACACATTCTGTTCAATTTAAATCTACTCTTATAAATATCATTAAACCCAATCCATATTAATATCTAATATTTCAATATATAGAACATCTTATATAACAATTAAAATCATAATTTGAATTATTGTGTGCTTAACTACGAAAGAAAATTGAAATAATTACATAATTAACCATGACATTTGTTATTTCTATCCATCTACAACTTCATTCATTTTATAGAGCAAAAATAACTTCATTACAAATGGAGTTTCATAAATATGTCATTTTTCAGAAGGATACAACGAATTAATCATTACATCAAAACTAAAATCCTTTATTTTGAGACACTGAGAATTGATGTTTCTAGAATAATTATATGTCATACATAATTTATAGAAAATAAATAATTACTAACATATTCAGACCATTGTACTTTTCTTCTGACATTGTTAAATTTCCTACAATCCTAATGGTATGCTCTTTCTTGATAGTTACTTTATGAACATTTCCCCAAGTTTCTATAGTCTTAATGATTTTCAGTATTTTTATATTTAGATGAAACCATGTAATCTAACTTCAATTCAAAACATAAATTCCTAAAATATCATGTACTCATAGAACTTGTGTGCTTCTGGAACTAATCATAATTTTTTTAAATTTTCTTCTAGTAAACATTGACATGGTAAATAAATTTTTTATTCTCTATTATATATTGAATCAGTTTCAGATCCTTCTATAGGATCCTTTCAGGAACGTAGATATTTAATATTCAAGGTGTCATTTAGAGATCATTTACCAAGAGATGAAATCCATAGTCTTCATTTTTCTTACTAAAAAAATTAAACATTGCTTCTAACATTTCCAATTTATTGGATTCAACAAGTATATAAGTAATGCGACCTAAAATATTATTACAAGACATATTTACTAATAATTTATAACATAATTCATATGATAGAACCATTCACTGTTTTAGAAAAGGATATTTATTCATGAGTTTTTTCACAAAATTTATCTCTTCCACGCAATGCTATATTGGAATCTAAAATTTTATTCTTCACCCATATAGATCTCTCTAACAACAGTGGATACATTCACACTACTATTCTATTCAATTTTTTAGTTTTGCAAATAATAATTTAAAAATGTATTTGTGTCTATAACAGTATGATCAAAACTTCATTCATTAGTATTCCTTACATTTAACAATCCATAAAATAATCTGAAAACTAGAAAATATTCCCACAATAGATCTTCTTTAAAAAAATGAATCCCTCAGAATGGCCTTTTCGTACCCTCCACATCATAGAACCCTATTTCCCATGAACATGACCTCCAGAGAAGCCTCAGTTGGGATGGAACAGTTTCGAGCTGCGATGGTAGAGGGTTCCATAGGGTAATAGTCTGATCAGCGATGGATCATCATAGAAATATATCAACTAGGTGGTTTGTTCCCTTCTTCCCACATAGTGAGACAACATGTGACCTAGCGAGGCGAGACACAATGGATCTTAATCTAGTAAAGGTTTAAAAAATCATACATGTTTTTTCTTATAAAATATGCACACCACAAATATGACTTCATTGATGAAGGTAATAAATAATAATGACAATTTTTATGAATAAACCATTTTCGATCATTATATATCTATATGTAGAAACTCCATATTTTTTTCATTGTTATTACACATTCCGTAATAATGTACATATTTTGGTCCTTCATAATGATATGATCGTCACATGTTCTGTACTCAATGATATAGAGTTTCAATATTCCTTTTACAGTCAAGGATTCCATCACCTTCAAAAACATATAGTGTAAACTATCATTCTAGAACATTTTAGATCTTATATTTTATGTTCGTGATCGTATTTTCTATTCTAATATTTCAAGTAGGTTATATTTTTTTAAATATTACACCAATTCCAACCACTATGAAACGATGTGTGATCATTCAAACTACTTTTAAAATGGTAATATAGAAATTCATACAATACAACTGGTTTAAAAAAAATATAATTCTACTTTTACACTATAATGTATTACAACCAATGAGACTCTAGAATGTATTTAATCCTTATTGAAATTTTCAAATCACTATTTTCATATACACGAAAAAATTCATCTTCCATAAGATTTACCACACTGAATCTTCTGGAGAACTAATTTTGTCTTCTCTCTCTCATCGAAGATGAGTGAAATGATACCTTATAATAAATTATCTATGAATTTAATATCCACGTGATGCTTTTAATCTATGTGCACTATCTTCGCAAAATTATTTTTTCGAAGAAAATTTATAAAAGAGTCATTTTTAAATTTCTCATTAATCATTAAAATATTTGTACTTGTAGTTGGGGTTTGGATTAGTGGTAAGCACCCGGTAATCCTACATGAAAAATGGAGTCTAAAACCCATTGGGTGTTGGTATTGTAGTAGTTCTGTAGTAGTGGGGGCACTATAAAAACATCAGGAACTATAGCGGTGGCAGGCCACTATAGCGGTGGTAGACCCCTGTAGCGGCAGTGGGTATAATGTTGTAATATAGCAGTTGAATACTGTAGCAGTACTATTCACAGAAGGGGCCTTAGGCCAAACAATGGGCATATGGGCCATGTAATGGGCTAAATTCTCACTGGGAATTAGGGCTAGGTAATGGATCTCCCTCTACCTAGTTAAAAAGGTATTTTCTTGGAATTAATAATAAATGAGGCTTCAACCCCAACCTTTAAAAACTTTACAATATTTTTCCAGGTTCCCCTTTTCCCCCACATCACTAGCATTCAGGTACAGATCCATCAGAAGTTCCTTGTCAATTTTATCTTTTCCCTTTCAAATTCTCCAAACCTTGGTTTTACCTTGGACATTGAAAGTCCTTTTCATCTAAAAAAATTTTTCTTCCAAAAGATCCCTAAACATTCTTCTATTGTGCCGCTTCATTAGGAACATGATTAATGTTTTCCAAAAACACCACATCACTTTTACCGTTGGAAATAAATTCAAAAATAACCATCACATACTAATAATCTAAAAGAGATAAAATATATATCAATACAGAAGTTTCATCATAGAACATCATAGAAACTCATATGAGCTATCATTAAATCTTGTTGAACACAATTGTGTGGTCTAGCATTGAATTTAGTTATGGAATATTCAAATTGAATAGGTTGTACATGATAAACATATTGTTCAACATGGTAGGATGTTCAAACATATTAGAGATCTTAGTATCTTGATATATAGATTTCTCACCTCTTAGATGTTGAAATATACATTTAATATCATAATCCACAAAAACATCCCATTATATTTCAAGACCACTCTTTATCATTACACATTTTTTATTCCATTCAATTTTATCCACTTAATAGAATCTCAAGAACATTTTTTATATATAATCAACCTAATTCATCTTCTAGAATCAAATTTAAATAATACAAATATATTCAATTTAGATATTTCCATATTATAATTCCATATCTTTTGAATCAGTATGATATAAATGAAATGACTAATTCTACGAAATGTTAAAAAATAAGAGATTACTTCTGAGATGTGACATAACATTTCTTATCAAGCTACATGGTTTTTGAATGTGCCTTCTAGAACAACAATTTTGGAAAATGATTCATACATTTTGAAACTACTCTTATATGATGTCAATGTCTTGACGAGAGATCTATGCTCTATTGGAATGGGGTAGCCTAATCGTCGTATGAAATTTTCTAAATAGTTGGAGGAATATTCCATAGAAGTCACTATATCAGGGTAGACTAGGTAAAAATGGAAATGAAGTATCCTATAATTTTTTTGTGGTGTTATTATATATCCATATTAATTTCACCCCATATATTATAGAATAGTTGACTTACTCTATGGTGTGTGTAACTATTGTAATGTTTTCTTTATGACCACATTTCTACCTTGGGCTTTATATTTTATATTTTCCCCTATAATTTATGCTCCTGATTTTATTGAATTTATTATGCCTATTCATTATTTTATTGATTATTCTCATACCACCATAATCATTGAGTCATATGTTATTGTTCTTAGTATTTGTTTTATACATTTCTCACTTTTACTCTATGTTTAAATTTATTTTATTTTTACCATCTCTTATCATTAAAAATATACCCCAACGGATTGGGATGAATAACCATGATCATACAAAGTCCATTCAAACAACTAATTAGGTGATATAATAAAATAAACTAACATTTACACAAAATAAATGATGGATTGACGATTTGAAATATTAGTCTTACTCCAATAGGTGTACAACTTCTTCTTATATTAAATACAAAAGATAATATAATGATTCAAAAAATTTGTACCATACAAAATATTTGATCCTAATCACCTATTTTTTAAAACTTCGATCATATTGCTCAGGTTCCACTACCTTCCAATCAGTGAAGAAATCCCACGATTTATTCAAACCCATTAACCCATGTACTTACCCAACATCCAATCCATGGTGATCAATGTTATAAACCTATTTTACTCTAACAAAATCCTATATAAACCTGCAAAGTCCTTGAAAACCATTGTGTTACTCATTTTTATAATAAAATTTGTATTCAAATTTATTCAGTCACTTCTTTTTCAATTCTGTCATCCAATCGACAGTTATAATTGTAGCTTCAACATACAACAAGATCAAGACATCCCACAATCTTCTATAACACTATACTATAATCATGGAACCAATACTTAATAATAAATCCTTTGTGATGATATATTGAATTAACATGAATACAATTTTTATTTCAATTAAAGGGATTTTGACCTTTATGTTAAGGGTTATATCTATAAGGATCTTGATTCTGAAAAATGCTTAATCTACTTGTTTATTAACTTGAAACAATATTACATTTTTTATATTGAATCACTAAAATTCGAAATTATTTTTGAAATTCTTTTGGAGGTATATGGTACTTAATGTTGTTAGAATATACATGTTTTTAGCTCTTCAAAACCATGTCAAAACCCTGGTTTATAATTTTTCCACCCACACTTGTTATAAGACTAAAAAATATTATTGGGTGTTTGAAATTTGGGATCCACCAAATGAAATTGTTTTTCATTTTTGAAAGTGGTACTGTGTAGAAAAATAATCACATAGTCTATTACAAAAAAATTAATTCTTCTCCATGCTTTCCCTAATTAAAATTATTAAAGGATATATTTGTAAAATATTTTATCATTGTTATTAAATATTTATTTTATGTTTCAAATTTATATATTTTATAAAATAAATTCCAAATCATGGTATTATATGTTGGTTGAAAATCATAATAAAATATTTTCTTTTAAAAATATAATGAATTGTTTATGGTGAATAAACATTCTAAATGAATAATTAAAATTATCCCAATCCTTGAATGTATATTGTCTTAATTTGAAAATGATTTTTTCCTGTTTATATATTTTAATATATTAGATGATGGGATGTATTATTACAAAAATTTCTTTTTTAATGTGTCTGCCGATCATGGTAGATCTAGACAAAAAACTATCAAACCAATTTATCTCTATAACCTTCAGTAAATAGAATAGATCCTTTGTATTAGTGCTTCCTTTAGAAAAAATACTATGCTTTAGACTATCTTATATTTACACAAAATTATAAAAAATTCCATGAGGATCTCCATTGTTGAAGACCTCCAAACTGTCTCATATTTTGAATCTTCGATATAATTAATAAATTGTACTTTGATATTCACTAGTTTATAAGGTAAAATAATTATTAGGTATGTATAATCATTGTATGGATGAATGTAATTTTGATTTTTTAGGTCCATTCACCTTTCTCCCAATTTTTTATGTCCTAAAGCGACAAATATCCATGTAATTCATCAAATGCCATAATTTTATTATATAAAACAATTATTTCACAAAAAAATTGTAAATGTGATATCATAGTATGGAAATTGTGATCCCAAAATTCCATATAATACAATCACCTTGGTGAAATTATATATTTCATTTTTAAGAATAACTTATCTGAAATGGAAAAAATAAAACACATGTGATTATAAAGAGAATAAAAAATATAAATATTATAAGAAAAGTGTTATCTTAAAAATATAGTAACTTGGAAATATTTATTTTAACATGATTATAGAGAAATAGTTGAAAAATATTAAATTAATCACTGGAAAAATTACCTCAAACATGTTTCACTATTTTGAAATTGGGTTTTCTGAAATAGTAACTAAAATTAAAAAATAATAGATTAATGTAATAATGAGATCACACAAATTAGGTTAATGATATAAAACTAAAAATTATCATTTGACCAATTTTTTACCATTAATTTTATCATAAATAAATTTTATAAACTATATATTATTGTTAAAAGCATATACTAATGTAATAAATAAGAAAAAAGTTCAAAGGAATTTCATTCATTAAAAAATTAATCTCATTAATTCATAAAAAAAATTGAATTAATTCGTTAAATATGATTTCATTTTTATCATATTAATTATGTAAAAATTAATAAAAACTACCTAGAAAAATTTAAGTCATTTTGTTGAAATAATAAATCCTAAAAAATGTATTATGATTGAATATAGAAAGGAATAAATGAATATAAATTATTTATAAAAAATTAATCCTTGCAATTATTTTGTAAATACTCATTTAACAAATATATTTAAGAAATACATTTTTAGTAATGATTTTGATTTTAATTCAGAAGATAATTTCTCAATAACCAACTATAACATCGTTGGTAAATAAAGAATAAGACATATTTTATATTTATTAATTTTTTTGAATTAAATATAAATTTTACTTTAAAAGAGTTTCTATGTTCGATAGCATACCAGATATGCAACAACGGGTTTCTTTGAGATCTAACAATGCACACTAATAATAAAATATTATAATTTCAAATAGTTGTTAACTCTTAGCCGTTGTATTGGCATGAATGAACAAAACTAACTAAAATATTATTATACATTTTTGTTAAATGTATTTAAATTTATCCAAAATGTTAGTGGCTTAAAATAGTAATGAATCTAATTTTCAGCATAATTTACATTAAAAGGTCGATTTATCGATTTTTAATGGAACCCCATCATAAAATCTATTTTGGGTCTTTTTTATTTTTTATATATGACCAAATAAAATTATTCTTTAGAGTTGGGGCATAAAAAATTACTTCGGGTAATTTTTTGGTATTTTTCTGATAGAGTTCATATTTTAATGAATACTGAAAAATACTATATTTTAATTCAAAAGTGCATTTTATTTTTATGGTTATATTACCTTTTTAATTTGTTTTAAAGTGTAATTATAATATATTTTTACCCTTTAATCCAATGTTGTTTATTGGAATTAATTTCAAATCGAAATTGGACATAAACAAGTATCATTATTTTGATAATTATTGTTTCTTAAAAACATACTATTTGTATTGATAACAGAAATTAATTTTAAATTAATTAATGCGACTTATATGTTTATAATTTTGATAAAATAGACACAAATTTTGAATTTGGACAATCAAATATACCATAGGATTAATTTTGTGTTTTTTTCTGAAAAACATCAATTTTTGATTAATAATGAAACCACTTAGTATTAGTTAAAATTAAAGACTTTTTCATTTAAATGAAATTTTATCACATATGTGAATTTAAATTTGAAAATATTACATACATGGTTTTTGTTAGTAAATATAATTTTCTTCAATAAGATGAAAATAATTTTTGGTGAATAGTTACTGTTGTCTTTTATTTACCGCGATTAAAGGTAAATATGGTAATTCAAGGTAAAAAGAATAGTATAATAACTAAAAATTACCTTAACAATTATCCAAACTTTATTGGTTTAGTCATTTACTACCATGGGAATCTTTGGGTTGATTTTGAGACCCCATTGTGCCATAATGGAATGATAATGACAATTTAGATTAATTAACATAAAGTAAAGACAAAAATGACAAAAACAAATATATTTTAGTATATTTATTTTTAAAAGGGATTATATAAATTATCATTTATACAATAAAAATTCCATGGAATGATAAAACTAATTCCTAAATCATGGTATTTTTTTATAATTATTATACAGCAAATATGTTAAATTATTCATGACACAATAATGATGCAGTATTAACTCATTAATAAATGATTTAAATAAATAAGATTATAAATATTAAAAAAATATCCAAAACCATTCAAATTCTTATTGAGTTATTTTATTTAGACCATGAGTCATTATATAGTTGAATATAATGTTTTTTTACCTTTTGAAACAGAATATATGTTTATAAGAAAATAATATATTCACACTTTCCTAAAGAGCCCTTCCCCCCCTTATAAAAAGACCTCACTTCTAACCAATTCCTCACACCTCTAAAGACTTTTGGCTCGTTAAAAATCTACCCAATTAAGCTCCCTATATCCCTATCCTCCTCTTAAAAGCCTTACATTATGCAGAAGGAACGTTAAGTAGTCTTTTTGGTTCGAAGCAATGGAAGTTACGAAAGTTACCCAAATTAATGTTAACAATCTGTCATAACTTCTTTTATTTTATTTTACTTCTCCAACCCTTAAAATATTTTCATTAATTTATTTTACAACAACACCTATATTTTCAATATACTAGTATGTTGTTATAATAAGTATTAGAACTAAACTTACACACATCTCTATCTAATTGATGAAGAACATACTGTTTTTGTGGATTGCAAACTATCACCTCACGAGACGATGATTGTTCGATTATCTCTTACCGCCTATCATGGTGGATATTAATATGAAACTATATTTATTTATGACGTATTTAATTTTTATTTTTTCTTCATGCTTCTGTATTTATCTTTTATATCATACCTTTATGGTTTCCATTATGGGTAAATGCGATAATTTCATTTCAGTAAGTGCGGAATACTACCCCCTCAAAGTGATATGTCTCATTAATACCATATGTGGGATGTATAAAGGATGGATTTGATGATATTATATATGATATTATACTGGAATTATAATATACCTATGTATAATTATGTTTTAAGTCCATTAAAATAAGAAATAGAAATAAAAGTAGTGTTCTTGCGTACATACAGCTTATCGTCTCCAATAATGATGCATTTCATTTCTTACATCCAAATGATATGTACTATTATATATATATATATATACTGGATATATATGATATATATTATATCTAAATAATAAATTTCATTTGAGATATAATTTACTATTGACCACATAGACAACTTGTAATTATAAGAAGTATATTTTTGGACTCAAGTACCAAATATCGACAAAATGAACATTACCAACTGGAGTGGATACATAATGTTTATAACATGGTAATAAGTGATATAAAAGGAAAAATAAACATGGAAAATTTTCTAGAGCAAGTAGAAATTAACTTTAGTTTATTATTCAGGATATTAAAGAATAAACAGGTCTATTCGGACACGAGGTAAGGGACTTCATCTCAATCTCCTTTATTTGAGGCATATTTAGTTTTATACATGACTTTATTTTATATAGTGTATAAACCCCGTTGAATTTTAATTTCATTTCAAGGGAATATTTTTATACAAAGCGTTTTACTAAATGACAAAAAGTAATGTTTTTTTAACTTAAGCGGTGACAACAACCTTTCCGCAGCTGTGGGTATTATTTGATCTTTGGCTTCATTTACAAGTGGTAATGTTTTTAAAAGGAAAAATAAATACCATATACTCTTTTTATTAATTTTAGTTTTGAAAATTATTTTAAGAATGGATTAATTATTTCAATATCTTGAAATAATATTTTGTAACTGCAATGTGGAAATGTTATATTTCCTTTATTATTATTTTATGTATTTTGATCATGTTATGGTGTTTGGGAATTACTTATGTGTACGGGTGGTTCCGTGAAAAACCTAGGGTGGGTGAACCCGAGATAGATCTCCAATGCATTGGGTAACATGACAGAGGTAAATGTGAATGTTTCTCCGAAGTGATTTTTGTAATATACTTTGATGGGTGTTCCAATGTAACTCCCTATGTAGATGTGATATCAAAATTGTATATATGTTATGGATGACACCTGTTACCTTAATGATTTATGATTTCTTTGTGATATTCATCAATCTTATGTTTTCATGAGGTAAGTACAAAGGTTTATTTTTTTTTATGAATTAATCAACAAATATTTTCTTTCATTGTTTTATAACCCATACTGAGCATTTTATGCTCATCCCAGGTTTTGAAATGTTTTCAAAGGACATAATGAGGAATATGGTAAAGGATGGGATCAAGGAAAATTCATGTTTTCAAAAACCTAGAACTAGGCATAACACTTTTTTTCAAGAGTTTTTATTTTATAAAAATATGGAAACTGTGTAGAAGTGTATTCTTTGTAATCTTTTGAGATATAATAATTATGTCAAAATTCAATAAAACTCTAAACATGAAAAGATACTCAATGTGAATTATTCATTTAATTCAATATTATGTAATGTTTATGGTTGAGTCCTTATAGTTGATATCAAAGGTTGGTTTAGGAAACACTAGGAGATAAGGTATTGTTAAATTAATATCCATAAATTAATTTATGATAATATTGAAATCATATAGAATTTACAAATTACCATGTAGATTCGCCTATAATATTTCTATGTTGAGAAAGGATTTCCACAGAGGAAATAGGGCAGTAATGTTGGGATGACATCAGGAGGAAGACACCCTTCCAAATAAGTAGCCTGAGATGGTCGGAATCGAAACTGAATAGTTTGTTTCCTTGATGGCATAGTTGAATCATGCTATAAATGGTGGTGGTATCCATGCATGAGATCATCCAGATCAACTACATATGGACATGTCAGTAGTGGAGCATTTCATGAGGCAACATCCCCCATCATTCAGAGGATCATCTGACCCTGTGCTATCGAAAGGGTGGATTAAAGCACTGGAAATGATTTTCTATGTAATGGGTTGTTCCGAACATCCAAATATTAGTCTCACGGTATACCATTTTTATGGTGAAGCTCATCAGTGGTGGTATATGGTGAAAAATATTAGGGAAAATGAGGATATTAAAGCTCTCAATCTGAATGAATTCAATGGTATGTTTCTTGAGATATATTTTCCTATGGTGGTTCATCATAGAATGGAAATAAATCATAGAATTGAGGCATGAGGATGACTCAGTGGCATCTTATGAAGAAAAATTCACTCGACTATCAAGGTATGATCCAAATTTCAAATGATATCTTCATATTAAAATCATAAGTTTTTAAATATGATTAAATCCAAAGTATCAAAGGTTGTTAGCTTATCGTGAGTTTAAAAAATTTTAAAAAATTTTCATTGTGCGGAGAAGGTGGAAATGGAGTTTGCAGATGATCATCTGTTCTTTGAAAAACAACAGAATAAGAGGTCGAGGTGGAAGGTGAAAAGGAAGAACTATTCAAAAAAGTTTGATGGTAAGAAACATACGTTTCTAGTTTGTGAAAATTGTGCTAAAAATCATGTGGTGGAATGTCTTTTGAATTTTGTTAAATGCTACCGATGTGGTAAAATGGGACATAAGGCTCGTAATTGCATTGAAAAATATTAGGGTAATGTTAAGACAATATCATATTTACAGTCAGTAAAATGTTTTAAGTGAAATGAAATGGGACATTGCACAATTGAGTGTCTAAAAAAGAACTCAACTGAGAGAAAGAAGCTATAAAATTATTAGAAAGGGGTGGTGAAATAATTTTAATATACTTCAGCAAATGTTGGGCCATCAAATGAAGTTGTATCAGGTACACAATTTGTTTGTTCAGATTATTCCAATGTGTTTTTTGATTCCGGGTCTACGTACTCGTTCATTTCTGAGAAGTTTTCGAGTAAATTAGGAATTCCATCTCATGATATGAATACAAAACTTATGGTAAAAACACATTGTGGAAATGTTGAGACAAAATAAAAACATAAGACCATTAATGTCCTTGTGTTCGGAAAGAATATACCTGCAAACATTATTTTTTTGCCTCTAGTGGAGTTTTATGTTATTTTGGGTATGGATAGACTTTCTGTTTATCATTCTATGATTGAGTGCAGAGATAAGGTGCTTTTCATTTCTGAATGATTTTTAGTTTTTGTACAAAAAAGGAACCCTTTCTTTTGATAACATATCAGGAAGTTGAGAAACAAGTACAAGATGGAAATGAATGTTACCTTGCACAAATTGATGAAAATAAATGAACTGTTCAGACTAATGATGTTCCAGTAGTAAATGAGTATGTTGATGTTTTTCCTGATGAGATGCATGGTATTATACCTAATCGAGAAGTTGAATTTACTATTGACATAGTTCCGGATACAAAGCCAATTTCAAAACCCCCTTATCGATTGGCTCCAATTGAACATTTAGAGTTCAAGAAGCAATTACAGATGTTTTTAGATAAAAGTTTCATTTGACATAGAACATCACCAAGGGGCGCTCCTATCCTGTTTTCTAAAAATAAATAAAGTTTAATGAGACTTTTCATTGATTATAGAGCATTTAATAACATCACTATTAAGAATAAGAATCCTTTTCCTTATATCGATGATTTTTTTGATCAGCTCCATGGTGCTCAGTATTTTTCGAAGATTGACTTGAGGTCATCATACCATCAGTTGAAAGTGATGGATGCAGACATTCCGAAGACTACATTTAGTACTAGATATGGCCATTATGAATTTGTAGTTATAACTTTTGTTTTATCCAATGCACCTACAGTATTCATGGATCTTATGAATAGAATTTTCCATGAGTTCTTGGATAAGTTTGTGGTTGTGTTTATTGATGGTATTTTGGTTTATTCCAAAAGTAAAGAGTAACATGATATTCATTTAAGGTTTGTCTTGCAAAACTTAAATGAAAAAAAACTGTATGGGAAGTTCAGAAATTTTGAGTTTTGTTTGAAAAAAATTTCATTCCTCGGTCACATTGTTTCAAAAAATGGCATAACAATGGATCCTTCTAAAACAACAGTTCATGAAAAATGGCCAAGAATGACAAATATAACCGAGATTCATAGTTTTCTTGGTTTGTCATGTTATTACCAGTGGGTTGTTGAAATATTTGCATGGTTAACTTGTCTAATGACTAAGTTAACTAAAAAAGGTGTTTAGTTCACCTAGAAAAAACAATTTGATGATTATTTTCATTAATTGAAAAGAAGATTGGTGAATGCTACAGTTTTGGCACTGCCATCTAGAAATGGTGAGTTCTTTATCTACAGTGATGCTTCTTCGAAAGGACTTGGTAGTGTTCTAATGCATAATGATCTGGTAATTGATTATGTTTCACATCAGTTAAAAACACATGAGTTAAATTACCCTACACGTGATTTGGAATTAGTTGTTGTTTTTTTCTATAAATATTTAGAGGGTTCATTTGTTTGTAGTAAAATGTGAAATATATAGTGATCACATAAGTTTAAAGTATATATCCACTCCATAATAATTGAAAATGAGACAGAGGATATGGCTAGAAATAATCAAGAATTATTATTTCATGATACATTACCATCCTAGAAAAGAAAATAATGTGGATAATTTTTTGACTCGAAAAATTAATGCTACCTTAACCATGATACGTTTGCAACAAAATCCTTTGGTTATTGATTTGATAGACTTTTTCATAGAAGTTTTTGGTGCAGAAAATTAGTCTGTTTTGTTTCAGGTGTCAGTGATATCATATCTATCATATAGAATTAAGCAAACACAGATGGAAGACTATGAGTTATAGAAAAAGAAATAGTTGGTTTAGAATGATATTTTTCCTGAATATAACATTGATAATGATTGTGTATTTAGATTTGGAAAGAGATTATGTGTGCCTTGTGATTCGCAGTTGAAGAATGGGTTGTTATGTGAAACTCATAGTTCCCCTTTTTAATTTCATCCTAGATGTACTATGATGTACTGAGATCTTCGTGATTATTACTGGTGGGATGCAATGAAAAAAGTTATTACTGATTTTTCTATGAAGTGTTTGACTTGTTAGCAGGTAGAATCAGAGCGAAAGTTACCAAAAGGGATGCTTCAGCATTTACCGGTGCTCGAGTGGAAATGGTAAAATATATCCATGTATTTCAGTATGGGATTACCAAAGTCATCTCTAGGAAAAATGCAATCTGGGTTATTATTAATCGATTGACTAAATCTTCTCATTTCCATCATATTCTAGATACATTGTCCCTAGATCAACTTTCTCTATTGTATGTTAATGATATAGTAAGGTTGCATGGAGTTGCCCTCTGCATTGAATCTGATTGTGATCCCAGATTTATTTCTAACTTTTGGAAAGACCTTCAAAAGTCATTGGGTACTCAATTAAATTTTAGTAAAAATTTTCATCCTCAATAATATGGACAATAAAAGAAACAATTTCAGACATTTAAGGATATGTTACTTGCTTCTCAAAGGATTATCAAAGAATTTTGGACCATCATCTTTCATTGGATAAATTTTTAAATAATAACATTTTTCATTCTAGTATACAGATGGATCCATTTGAAGAATTTTATAGAAAGCGTTGTCGAACACCACCTTTTTGGGATAAAATAGGTGAAAGGATACTTATGGGACTAGAATTGGAAGAAGAGATGGAAGAGAATGTTCATTTGATTTAGAATCACATGAGAACAGCTCAGAGAAGACAGAAAAGCTATATAGATAACAAGAGGAAGGATCTTTCATTTGAGGTCGGTGATCTTGTCTTTCTAAATGGTTCTCCATGGAATATTGTGATGTGTTTTGGTAAGAATGGAAAGTTGAGTATGAGGTTCATTGGACCTTATGAAATTATGAACAAAGATGGATAAGTTGCCGACATAGTTTCTTTACGTCCATGTTTATCTCAGGTACACAATGGTTTTCATGTTTCGATGTTGAGAAAGTATATTCCAAATACATCTCATGTTTTAAGCCCAGAGTAAGTTTAGTTGGATGAGAATATCTATTATGAAGAATAACCAGCTCATATTCTTGACCGTAGAGAGCATGTGTTGTGTAATAAGGTAATTCACCAGGTAAATGTATTATGGAAAAACTGTATGATTGAAGAGGAAATGTGGGAATCTAAAAATTCTATGAGGGATAAATACCTCTACATATTTTGATAAGTAAAATTATGAGGACACAATTTAAAAAAGGGGGGAAGGATGTAACATCCTAAGTAAATAATGAATAAGTCATATTTAATATTAATTAACATTTGTGAATTAAATATTAATTTTACTTTAAATGGTTTTCTATTTTTGATAACGTACCTGATACGTAACAATGGGTTTCTTTGAAATCATATGTTGCACAATAATAATATATTATTATTATTTTAAATAGTTGTTAACTCATAGCCATTGTATTGGAAATAATGAAAAAAACTAAAAACAATATTATTATATATATTTGTTAAATGTTTTTATATTTATCCAATATAAATTTAGAGGGTTAAAATATGAATGAATCTATTTTGAAGCATAATTTACATTAAAAGGTCAATTTAACCCTTTTTAATTATGAACCCTATTTATAAATATTTTTGGTAATTTATAGATGTTCTATTTGACCAAATAAAATTATTTTTTAGATTTGGTGTATCAAAATTTAATTTGGGTAATTTTTTTCTATTATTCTGATAAAGTTCATTGTTTTATTGAATAGTGAAAGATACTGTATTTTAATTTAAAAGTGAATTTTATTTATATGGCTATATTATCTTTTTAATTGGTTTTAAATTGTAATTAGTTTATATTTCTACCATTTAATCTAATTTTTTTTATTTTAATTAATTTCATTATGAAATTTTACATTACCAATTATCAATCTTTTGATAGTTATTATTTCAAAAAACACATTTTTTTATAACATGAATTAAATTTAAATTATTTAATGCAAATTATATCTTTATAATTTGGTAAAATAAAAATAATTTTTGAATTCAGATCATCAAATATATCTTAGGCTGAATTTTTTGTATCTTTCTAAAAACATCATTTTTTGATGAATAGTGAAACCACTTTGTAATAATTAAAAAACTAATTTTTTCATTTATGTGAATTTTTACCACATCTGTGAATAGAATTTTGAAAATATGAAATACATGGTTGTTGTTAGTAATTAATATGTGCTTCAATAAGATGAAAATAATTTTTGGTGAATAGTAACTTTGGTCATTTATTTACCGCGATTAAAGGTAAATAAGGTAATTCAAGGTAAAAAGATTATTACAATATTTCTAAATTACATTTAAAATTGTCCAAAACATTTTTTTTGAGTCATTTACGACCATGTGAATCTTTTTGTCTATTTTGGGACTCCATTGAGCCACTTGGGAGTGATAATGAAAATTTAGATTAATTAACTTGATGTAAAGACAAAAATGACAAAAACAAATATGTTTTTGTAAATTAATTTTTATAAGGGATTATATAAATTATCATTTCGACTATAAATATTCATTATAAAGGTAAAAACATTCCTACATCATTTTATATTTAAAATAAAATTTAGACATCAAATAATTTAAATTTTTAATAACACAATAATGATGCAATATTTACATTATTAAAAAATGATTTAAATAAATAAGATTATATATAAGAAAACAATATCCAAAACCTGTCCAATTATTATTGGATGATTTTATTTAGACCACGAGTAATCTTATGTTCAACAATAATGATTTTTGGACCTTTTGAAACCATATATTTTTTTGTAATAAAATAATATTTTCACACTTTCTGAAAGAGTCCCTCCGCCCCCTTATAAAACTCCTTCACTTATAATCAATTCCTCACACCTCTTAGGCCTCTAATATCATCCAAACTCTGCCCAATTAAGCTCCATAAATCCTTACCCTTCTCATAGATTTATTTTTATAGGTATAGTGCACTTCGAGAAGTCTTTTTGGTTCAAACCAAAGTAATATACCCCAATTAAAGGTAAAAACATCTCTTAACATATTTTCATTTATTTTACTTCTCCAACCCCTACACACTTATTATTTCGTTATTTTATAGAAAAAAAAAGTATCCTAAATTTTCAAGGATGTGTTTATGAGATTTATTTTAACTACACTTACACAAACCTCCATCTAATGGGTGATGAATATATTGTTTCTGTTGATGGAAAACCAACACATCACGAAACCATGATTGTTCAATTATCTCCTACCACCTATCATAGTGGCCATTAACATGACACAATATTTATATATGATATATCTTATGTCTTTGTTTTATTCCTGATTTTTTATATATAATACCGTTATAGTTTCCATTATGGGTAAACGCGATAATTTCATTTTAGGATGTGCGGACTACCGCCCCCTTAAAGTGATATGACTCATTAATAACATATGTGGGACTTATAAAGGATGGATTTAATGATATTATATATGATATTATAATGAAATTATAATATACCTATGTATAATTATGTTTTAATTCCCTTTAATTAAGAAATAGAAATTAATGTATCATTCATGCATATGTACGGCTTACTGTTTCCATGAACGGTGCATTTCTTTTCTTACCTCCAAATGATATGTACTATAATATATATATATATAATTGATATATATGATATATGTGATTTCTAGATAAATAATTTCTTTCTGGATATAATTTACTATTGACCACATGAACAAAATGTAATTATAAAAAGTACATTTTTGACTCAACTACCAAATATCATAAAAATAAACATTTTTAACTTGAATGATTACATAATGTTTATAACATCGAAATAAGTGATATAAAAGGAATAATAAACTTAAAAATTTTTCTTACACAAGTATAAATTATCATTGTTAAATTATCCAGGATATTAAATAATGAATTGGTCAAGTCGGACTTGAGGTAAGGGACATCATCTCAATCTCATTTCATTGAGGCATATTTAGGTTTATACATGACATTATTTTATATGGTGTATAAACCCCTTTGAATTTTCATTTCATTCTAATGGAATAAATTTATACGAATTGTTTTACTAAACGAAAAAAAGGAATTTTTTTAATGTAATCGATGATAATGAACATTTCAGTACTGCGAGTATTATTTGTTCTTTGGCTTCCTTATCAAGTCGTAATGTTTTTAAAAAGAAATATAGACACAGTATACAATTTTAAATATTTTATTATTGAAAATGATGTTTAAAATAGATTTATAATTTAAATATCTTGAAATTATATTTAGTTATTTCAATGAGGAAATGTTATATTTCCTTTATGATTATGTTCTATGTTAGGATATTGTTATGGTTCTTGGGAACTATTTATGTGTAGGGGTGGTTCCATGATAAAACTAGAGAGGGTGAGCCTGATATATCTCTCCAATGCATTGGGTAATGTGACGAAGGTAAAAGTGAATGTTTCTCCAAGGATATTTAAGGAATATACAGTGATGGGTATTCTAATGTAACTCTCAATGTAGCTGTGATAGCTACATTGTAAGTATGTTATAGATTCCAAAAGGTACCTTTATTATTTAGGATATCTATGTGTTATTCATAAGTCTTATGTTTTCATGAGGTAAGTAAAAGAGTTTATGTTTTGTATGTATTAATAAACAAATGTTTTCTTTTATTGTTTTATAACCCTTACTGAGATTTATAGTCTCATCCCATGTTTTAAAATGTTTTCAAGGGTCTTAAAGATAATTAGGTTCAAGGATGGGATCATGGAAATGTCTTGCTGTTTAATACCTCGAACTAGACTTGACTCATTTTTTCAATATTTATTATTTTATGGGAAAATTGGAATCTCTGTAGAAGTGTCTACTTTGTAATCTTTTGAGATGTAATTGTTATGTCATAATTCTCTAAAACTCTAAACCTAAAAAGATCCTTAATTTGAATTATTCATTTAATTAAATATTATGTAATGTTTATGGCCATTTCATAATACCCACCACTTACTAATTAGGTTTAATTGAAAACATATGCACTCATACTATTACTCTTTATCTCTGACCTCTTGAGGGACTATACACTCCTGATCAAAGAAAATTAATCAACAATTGAACAGTTTATTTAAAAAATCAAAACTAAAATAAATATAATTATTGTTTGATATTAAAAAGGATTGAAAAAATAATCCAAAATAGTTTACTAAAATAGAATATATTGGATTTAGTGGAGAAATCATAAAAAAAGTCATTGAAATAAAAATTTAGTCACAATGAATAAGGAAATATTTAAACAATATTTATAACATTTGAAATAATCCAAAATAATAAATTAAATAAAATTTTAATGAAAATAGGTTTGTTAGACTCTAGGAAATTAGGGTATCTCTATATAAGGCCAAAAAAATGTAAAGTTTCACTATAAGAAATCCTTAATGGTGAAGATATCACATTAAACATGACAATTATTAATCACGATATCATGTAAAGTATTCAATTCCACATTTTATTTAAAATTGATACAATACAAAGAGTAAAAATTAGAAAAAATGGGAAATATTTTTCTACAATCTTCATTTACTCATCTATAAACAATGGATTTCTAGATCTCTGCATTTCAAGGGTTTACCATTCTGTTTGTTATTTTAAAAGAGTCTCACTGAAGCCATGGTTAATTTATTTTAATAAAAAAATTGAATATAAAAATCACAATTCATACAATATCACGATAGAAACTATAATATTAATTATTGGAAAATCGAATCTCTATATATCATTCTCTAACACCGGTATGGTTTAATCCATCTAAACCAATAATTCTTTCACTCAAATACAAGTTATTTGATGTGTTTGTATAACACAACGTCCCAATTTTAAATATTTTACATCACCCATTTCCAATGTTCTACAATTTTATTACAATAATTCTATATACCTACAATCATAAAAAAATCAAGAAAAATAAACTCAATTTTTTGAAAAAAAGTAGTAAATGAATAAACCAACAAATTACATATTTTTTAAGTCATAATAAATATTTTCTAAAATCAATCATTTATAAACTATTTAAAAAACAAGATACAAATATTAGTATAATCTAATTCAATAATATAACCACTCATAATAGTTCCACTAGACAATTTCATATAAATCAAATAGATTTATTGGCATTTAGGAAAATTGTTGAATTTTCATTCACTCCATCAAATTTTTCATCAATTAAATTTGTTATATGAACAATATTTCTCAAATCACATACTGGAGATAATAATACATTTGAAACAATTTAATCCAAAAAATAAATTACAAATTTATCATCCAAAAAAATAATCTTACCAATATACTCACTATTAGCCAATAACAAATGAAAATATGTATAAATAAAATTGATAAATGCATATCCTTATCTAAAAGGAAACTCACTTCCAAAGAAAAACATCACTACATCTAGATACACATGATATAAAATTCAACATTAACATAATATTAATATAAAATTATTTAAAAAAACACTAAAAATCATATCAAATATTTTTTGAAAAAATTAAAAAAATGGCCATATTATTTATAAGAATATAATGTGGTTTTGAAAAAAATGCTTTATACATATACGAAAAAACAATGTAATTAAAATATTAAATGATAAATTATTACAATATTTTTCACCATGACAAAAAATATCATTCTCCAATTAATATAATTCAACAACAATATATATTCGTAATAAAAAATAAACAATTATCCATGTGAAAGGATATCTTTCGACATGTTTTCTTGAAATAAAGACATGTTTTGTGCCCAAACACATTCCATTAGACTAATTAAAAATGATACATATTTCCCTATTGAACCAAACACTCTATGAAGGGTTTGTGTCCACTTTAACCCCCCTAAAACCGTTGTCATAATGTTTTTTAGTAAGTTTTTTGGATTGGATAATATAAATATCCACACAAAAAATATATTCCCCTTATTGAATTATTCTAGTGACTCTTATTTTTTTAAAAGAAACCTATATTTCCAAATTACTTCTTATCGAGTTGTAATGTTAATAAAACGATTTATTTGAGCCATATAGAAATGGGTGTAATTAAGCAACAAGTAAATGGGTCTGATCAGAGAATATGGGAACTTTCATATGTCAAAAATATTGGTTATTAGGTTGGATAAGGATACTATATTATGTGGTAATACATAAGGATTATTTTATAGAATCTAAATTTTGACTTAGTGGTGTTGAACCTCACTTTAAATGGTAGTATTACATAGTGGAGATCTCCCTTTTCTTTTGGGGGAGGAGGGTGATGGTCACTTTTAGGGGACATGATTTTTATCTTGGAGGAGTATATAGATAATGGAGTATTGAATACACTAGATTTATCTACAATGATATTTAACTTGTGGAGGAATCATTATAATTTTGGATAGGTACAACAACTATAACAATTAATTATGTTTTGTGGGATAAATTCACATAGAGAGGAGAGTCCAAATACCACCATTCATTATGAATGGATTTAAACTCACATATTAAGACAATTGACTGTTGGGAAGTTATTAAAAATAGGGGATTCCTAGAAAATATACATATAAAATATTCATCATCGCCTATTTATTAGCTTCCAAAATAAGATGGTATTCAATTTTTATAAATTAATAATGAAATGTTTAAAATTAAATAAACACTAATTTTCGCAAATATAATAAATGCAACATTACTGCAAATCAGTGTGCAATTCATATTTAAAGTGTCAATATGGTACAATTAATCATCTACTATGTGAGAAAATTATATTCATTATTTAAATTTTATATATTTGGTTAGTATTGATCATATTTATTATAATTTTTTCCCTTTTAGTAATTATGTATGAATCCCAGAGTAATATGGATATTCCTAGAAATGAATGTAGAAAAATATAGACAATGAATAATGGTCTGTATGCCCAGAAAGTAAAAGTATAGCCCACAATTCAATCCCAATGATGTTAAATATTTTAATTTAGAATGAAAATAGGGATCAATTCATTATACTTTAGAAAGATCTAATTATTTTGTTAGAAAGGAGATCCTGGAAGCACAATTTGGAAAATAATTTGTGGGCTAGTTTTGAAGGCCCATAAAAAAATCCACCATTATGAGTATAACATCCAAATGAATAATATAATTAGGATAAAATTTTTACATATATTATATGAATCTTTTATGAATTTATTTTTCATAGACTAACATCAACGATTTTTCCATTTCAAATGAGTTATTTCCACACCAATAGGTGTGATGAATCTGGTCTTATTTTTATATTCCATGTTTAAAAGCCAATCTTCTTATGATTTATCTCCCAAATTTTACTATAATGATTAAATTAGAGTCAATTTATTTTGTTGTGGTTGAACTATGTATCATAATATAAATATATAAGGATATTGTGGATATGTTATTTAGTTGTGAATTATTTTATTTTATTTTAATTTTACACTTTCATTTTGTAATGCTTTGTCAAGTTATCCCTTGTAAGGTTTTCTTTAACATTAAATTCATAAAAAAAATTATTCTTAATCGTACGAACAATTTATTTTTCCATTTCCACTAAAATGTTGATTTCTTTGTATCAGGGTGTGAATTTATGTACACCCAAAAATGTGAAATTATTTACATAATGGTATAGTGTTCGTTATATCATTGTTTTCACATCTTCAATCCAGATTCTTTAATTCAACTTCCCACTTCTATTGATAGAATAAAATTAATGGAGGGATAATATTTTATGGGTAAATCATAGGTACTTTTATAGAGTAGATTTAATGGTATTTCATGTGATTTAATGTCAATTCATTCTTTGAATGCATCCATTCGATGAGTTATTTTCTTCTTTGTCTTCACCAACATTAAAAAAACACATTATAAATGTTAGTACAACCCGATTCATGGGAGTAATTATGAAATTAATCTTATAAGTGATTTAGTGATAAGACTTTGAATTTTTTAGGGATCAAATTGTTGAATTAGGTAGTGGATTTATCTTATTTTGTGGATATATCATGAATTAGTGATCTCAAACTTTATATGAAATAAAATACATCCAATCCAATCCACACCTAGTAGCATCCCATGATCTAATCATCAAAATTAATTGTATTACATCCAATAATTGTATGTTTTTTTAATTTTATTTAAATTAAATCAATAGTAATTCAACTAAAATCAACTCCCATGTTGGCCACATCATATTCAATCCCTTATAAAATCATAGTGACAATTGTTTTCCTTTTCTATCTATATTGATTTGATAACAGAAGCATTACTTAAAAACCACTTACACCACATTACTTGGGTAAATTTAAGTATAGACACCTGTAAGGATAAATAAATTACGAAACCACTCTACCAATAGGGTAAATTCCAACAAACATTCTTATAAATTGATAGAGAGTATTACCTAGGGACGATAATTCCTCGAAAATTATCATATTGTCATGAGATGTTAGGGGATTATTTCTTATAAAGAAATAAACTATGAACTGAGGTGGTATGGGTTTGAATAACAAACGAACATGATTACATGGCAAGACCAAATACATTGGGTTGGTAATGTGTCGAATTTTTATATTATTATCATTAATAATCTTCTCCAAAAAAAACAAGATATCCCATTTATTAAAAGTAGCTATAAATATTGACGACTAATTAATGCAAAAAAATTAGTCAACATCTCTTTGACTATCACATCAGTAACCATGCCCATATTATTCAGGTTTCGATGATTATTCCTAAAATAAAATGACTCATCATATACCATCCTTTGTATAAAATGATTGAGGAATTTTCTATTTCATAAAATATTAAAAAATATTCTATAGAATGTGTGACACCATGATTGTTGGAAAACACCACAATTTCTACATTGTTATTGTTATTATTCATTAAAAATTAATTCTTCATCCATATTATATAATTGATATGTTATATTATAATAATATGTTTAGTCTCTTTAATTAAAAATAACATTATCAATAATAATTTTGTCACCTAACTCATTGAAATACCACCACATATATAAACATAACTTTTTTCGACTGACTAAACAATCTATATCTCAATGAATAATATAATAAAAACATCCCTTTAAATTCATACTTCATTTCATACACATAGTCATATCACTATTCCTAGTTAAATATATCAACACCCACTTTTATGCCTTTTAATACCACATCCAATGATATTATATGCGTCTACTAAAATTCCCTAAATATTCATACCTCCTATAATTTCCCAATAAATATTTTATATCTAGTTCATTGTAAACAATGTAATGTATTAAACTCACTTTAAAAATACCACAAATTAATCTATACAAAAGGATTAATTTTAATGAATTAAAAAAAACGAAATACTTTAGTTCCTTTGAAAATTTAATATGACTCAATAGAGGGATAGAAATCATTTTTTCATCATATATATTTGAAATTCTCAAAAAATGTTCTTATTGGAATGTGAGAATAGTTTTAATATTCTACAGAACGTGTCTCAAATTTTTCTCACTATAATACTGTTTCCACTCTTGGATTATTCATATCGAATTCATTAAATAACGAAATCTTTAACTAATCATTCCACTGCATATTGAACCATATAAAGAGAGTATCACTCAAATATAATAATAATAAAATATATTAATTTCAAAATAATTTAATGTAGAAAAATTTATCTTTGCCAGATATTTTAGTTATTTTTTTCATTAAGGAATCATGTTTTCAACTACATTGGTACATGAATTTTAATAAAAACCATTTTTACTTCGAAAAAAATGTTTTCTCATGTTAGGATCACAAAACCATATTGAGTAAGAAAAACAGATATTCATCCCTATGTATAAAATTTACCTTCCCATCCATCTATTTCATTTATAAGTCCCCTTATGATAAATGTTTTAATATATCTCTAATAGAGTTAAAAATAATAATAAAATGAAAATTTTTTATATAATATGAAAGGTAATTTTTGTAAATCCTAAAAAACTAGCATTGAATTATACCTCTTAATGTTACCATTTTTCTACTAGATGTGGTATCTCATTTTTTATTGAATTCATTTAACATGTAATTATTATTATTTAACCCTTAATTATAATAAACAATTATATTTCATTATTCATTGGAATTTACCACTTTTATAAAGTATTGAAAGATATATAGCGTATTCCAAAATATTAAACTATAAAACATGTTGAAATCAAAATATTTTTATTAATATTAATATATCATTACTAGAATGTATAACCTGGATGACCTCCTGATATGTATATTTTTACTTGGATTATATATATGAATAATATTATCTTCTGATATGGGTATGCGGTCATTTGCATCACAATATCAGGGTTCAAAACTACCATTATTAGATTCATCATCATGTTTTTACTTATAGAGAACATTATTATTAAATATTAAATTAATGTTTCTAATTATCTTTTTGTTCTCATCATCTTATAATTCATAAAAAAAATTCAGTTAAGTATCTAATTAATAAAATTTCTATGATATAGATTCCAACTTATTCATAGCCTCAAATTTTAAATGACAAATAGAAAGGAAACAATAAACATTCAAGTATTTAATACATTTTTTTCTACATATCCCTTACTCATCATATATTTGTTCACCTAAGTATATGGATTGACCGTAAAGTATTTGAAATGTTTCAACACTTACCACTTCTAAAACAAATCCCATGGGAAATTTCACCTATAACCATACACTACTATCACACTTAATTAGTGTTACATTTATGTTTTTAGCTTTTTTTATTAGGGATTCCTAGGGACATTCATCTGTAGATTAATTTTATTATCTATACAATATTTTGGAATTCCTACCTATCATATACACTAGAATTATATTTATTTCATATTTAACTTTAATGATAATTGTTCTCAACAAGTCACTTCCATTTTTAAAATATAAAAAAATATTAAATTTATTTTAAAATATAAATAATATAATTATACCATTGAAGTATATTCATTAACAATTTTCACATAATAAATAAATTCATCAATTAAATTTATTAGTGAGATTCGTCATAAATTATAATGGATAAGTTAAAAGATTTTATGCCTTTAGTTGATAATAAACATATGTGAATGAAAAACACATAATATATATACAATTAATAAAATATTATTAAGTTTATTTTATTTATTATTAAAACCATTACATTAATTTCATTTTTTGATCTATTGTGGAAACTGTTATGCTATGTTTTTGAAAATATTCCTAAATCTGATGTTATCACTATATTAAATGGACTTCATTACATGTAAACTATTCTATTTTTTACTCCAAATGTTATAAAAATATTTCATTCATAAATTATTCTAGATTATCTAAAAAATTAAAAATTAAAAATTATCAGGAAGGTGAATGACTAAAATTAGAATCCTTTATACTTTTATAATATTTCTCAATTTATATATAACCCACATTCATTTGGGGTTTAATTTTTATTACCCACTTTCCCCAATCTCACGTAGTTCAGCATCAGAAATATCCATCTTCCTAAAATATAATGAGATTTCATTTATTATACATTTATTCTTAGATGTTTAATTAATGGATACATCAGTCTCTAATAAGTTTTAATCCATTATAATATCAACCCAAAATTTTTTTCCTCATATCGTCAAAACGATTGGTCATTAAATCACATGAAAAATATGTTTTCATCAACATTCATTTCTTATTAAATTCATTTTATACCAAAATAAAAATATTTATAACCTTATCCTTTTGATTATTCCTACCTTCAACCACTGAAAATGATATTCCTCTTATAAATTTAGGGTTTGAGATTATTTAAATTTATTTTATAAATAACATAAACCTAAAATGTTTCCTAAATTAATTTATATGATTTTTACTAGGTAATATTAAATATTTAATTTTATCTAACTTTAATTTATATTTAATGAAAATAATATAGTTATTATAATATTAAAATTATCCACAAATTATAATAGATGAAATAGAACCTTGATTTCATTTATAAAATCATTCTATACCCAAATCTATTCAATTCAATTTATATTGTATTTTTTCTTCTAGTATTAATATATTTAATCTAGTTAATCTTTAAATTGATTAATATGAATATAAAAAATTATTTATTGGGTGAAAGGGATTTCAATACTTATTTGATGAAAATTATATGAAACCAGTGATAGTTCGTTCCCCATTGACAATGATCAGAAAATTTCTGTATGTTTTCATATTTATGAAACTTATAACATAGAAATATAAAAAATCATGTTATCTTCCAATGGAAATTTTTTGTTTCACTAATGTTATTAACTTGTGTATATTTTCAAATGCATAAAAAAATTCAAAAAATAAAATTTGAAATATTGAAAAAAATATTAATCTCATCTTCTACAGTCATAATTACTCAAAAACAATCATTTTTAAAACCATGAAAAGGATTGGATTATAGTAATTATATAAAGTAAGATAAAATGAAAAAAAAATAAATTGAAGGAATAAATATTTCATAGTTCTAGAAAAATTCACATTTCATCCATGAGGACAAACTACAAATTTTCACTATGGAAATAAAAATAATATAATGTTTGAATATTCTTATTCACTATTATTTTTACCCATAAGTAAAAGTTAATAATCAAAATATTTGTATAAAACAATTCATTGAAAATTAATCTTAATAAAATATAATAATTTAAATTTATCATATAAAATAAATACAATATATGCAATAATTTATATTTTTTACTAAGATACTTGAAAATAATTATGGAGAATATTTTTTTTAAATGAAAAATCACATGGGTTTTAATAGAAAACATTGTCAACCAGATAAACACTAAAAAAATAATGAAAAATAATAACAATTTAATTAACAATATAACAACAACATTAAATCCTTTATACATGAATCAAAAATAAAAACTATAATTTTTTTATTAAAACCCAATCAAATGCTCATAAATATGGATTTTTTCAGTAAAACATTATTAAAAAATGATTTTTTTTCTCTGAAAATTGAATGATTATTCCAGTAATGAAATGATATACTGAATTATAAATTAAATAAATAAAAAAAACATTTATAGAAACATCAAATTATATAATATAATGTAATAAATAACATCATTTGGGTTGAGAAACGTAAAATGAAAAAAAATATATATAATATTCAAATTCATTTTTATATTAAATAACATGAAAATATCATCAAAATAACTATAGAATCACTTATAAAACATATTAATAATATAATAATCATAGATAATAATAAATTTATTTACATAAAATTATATAATTAACACAAAAAACACATTTTATATTATCCCATTCATTTTTATTCGACATCAAAATAATAAAATTACGAAATTAATATATTTTTTTCAAAAAATAAAATCTCGGTATAGATTTTTTTGAAACCACATACACAGAAATGTGATTTGTATTCATAGGTCACATTTTTGGTGTTAGTTCATTGAAATTTATATATTTGAGAAACATTAACAAAAATACTTTTAGGATAAATTTAAAAACAAATTATATCAATACAAAAAAACATTTCAAAAATATATTTTAAGAAATATTAAATCACCTTGTGTATTAATCCATTTGACCAAAAATATCACTAAAAACAAATTAAAACGTTATTAGACTAAAATTTAACAATGGGTATCTCACCATACTATTTATCAATAAATAAAATATTTTGAGAAATAAAAAACAATAAATATGTAATAATTCAATAAGAAAGAAAAAAATACTTGACTATAAACAAAAATTATAGAAATTTCTTATATTTTTATCTCCAGACACCATAAATGCATTATATAAAAAAATATTATTTAATGTAAAAAATAACATCATCAATGATAACAAAACCTATGAAAGAAATAATATAAAACAAAAAACATTTGGGAATTAAATTAAAAATATAAAAACAAAAAAAATGTCTCTAAATTTGAATATTTTCAATTACAATTGATAGAGTGAATTTTATCATAAAATATTAATTTCAAAAATATAAATTTACAAAAAAAATCATTAACCAATAAAAAAAATATCTTTTAAGAACCGAAATATATAAAAGGGCTTAAAAATATATTGAAATTTCTCTAAATAAATTATCCAATTTACTAATTTTTTTAATAAGATCGACAATAACCAAATAAAATAATTTTTACAAAATATAATGTATAAGATTTAACAAAATCAGATTATTGATATATTTGATCCCATTTTTTAAAAAATAACCAATAATTATAATAATAAATCGGGAATCTTATGGTTATATATTATAGAAACTATTTCATTATAAAAAAATTTAGTAGCATGATAAAATAACTTATATATGAATAATGTGTAAGATAATTTTTATGTGCATAAGTTATGGTTAATTCATATCATATATAATTATTAAGACCCTTCCAATACCAAAATCATTTTGATGTTCTAGATTAAGAAGGTGGATATCTTGAAGATCAATCCCCAAATATAGGAAAATATTCTTGATATCAGAATGTATATGATGGTAATAAAAATAAAATTCTAAATATTCGTCCAGTTCATAACTCTATAATAACATTTTATCCCCATTTTTTCCTAATAATAAGGTAAAAATAGCTCTTTAATTTTAATCCCAACATTCATTGTTATTGTATAGCATGTGCTAGTAGTAGGTTTCTCAGAATTGAATGAGTTCTTATCTAATGAAATCTTTAAATACAAGAAATCCATTATTGGATTAGTTGACAGAAAACACAATGTGGATTTTATTAATAAATAATCAACAAAACATAAATTTTTTAATTACATTTATGGAATACATATAAAAAATTGTGTCAGGTTTTTCCAGAAACCATATTTTGGTAAACATTATTTTAAACTCCTATAAGTTAATCATGGTTAAGTTGATCTCTCTTCCACCATGATATGCCTATTTGTCCCTACTACCATAGGTGATATTATATATTGAGAAAAACATTAGAGAGACCTATACAATTTTGTTTCGGATTTTATAATCTGGTTAATAGAAATGTATATCAACTCCATAAATAAATTAATAGAGAAAAAATGGGGAAAACAATTCCATTACGGTTTAGTAGGGCTAAACTCCTCCATCATAGGGAAAAATCACAATTATTTAGAATTTTTAGGGGACTGGTTTGCATGGTTAAATTAAAAAATATTGATTTTTATGATAAAGTGATTTCTGGATAGATTCTTAACTTATCTAAATAGAATCGCCAACATCCCTGACGTTGTAGTTACCCATCTAGTATGCCAATTTTCTAATCAGTCCACTTTATCACAGAAGTTAGATGGAATTATATGGAATCATATGAGATTCATATGTACAAAATTAGGGCTATTTAATGTGTTTTTATGAATATTATCCTATATTAAGGAATACAAATAATGAATGTGAATTTCTATTTTTTTTCCAAAAAATTGATAATCCTTAAAGGTGGTATTCTGAAATGGTAAGATAGTTTTATGATCACTCTAATTACTATAAAATACATAAAAAATGAGTTCAATAATCATAAAAATAATATATAAAATCAATGGTAGGATGTTCTTTATTTTAACGCTGTTAGAAAACAAAATACATTATGATAGATGGTGTTGGTTGAAAAATGAAGCAGTAAGTAAATATATACAGATATCTATTATATATAGGGGTACATGAATATGGACTATATACATTCTTTCATTGAGGAAGGAAACATTATGGTAAAATTCAACCATCAATCAAAGGATGGATCTAGTAACAATGGCATAAACTCCATAGGTATCATTTTTCTGTCCAGTTATTTCAACTAATTATATGTTTTTTGGATTAACATGTGATGTGAAATTCCAAATGAGGCTAAGGATTCATCTTTCACTGACAACATCATAAATTTGATAAAAAATTAACTGGACACCACTATAGTATACATTATTATATATTAAAATTTTAAATTTTTGGTTCATGACCTAATACCTAATAGTGCTACATCGCTGAGGGTTTTATTGTATTTAATTTACATTGTTGTATGTAAATTTAACAATGATATGATTGTCTTATTTGTAAATGAATTTTTAATTGGTGGAACTCTCTATACGGTCACATGTGTTACTAATCTAATACTTTTTTATAGGTGTCTCACCCATGTTCCCTTATTCAATATTGTCCAATCAACTTGTGTGGCATTTAATATAAAATTCATGAAAGATTTAAAAATAATTGGATCTACCTTTTTCATTCTATAATATTATTGAGGGAACAATATAGCTTCTCCAAGAATATATTCGTTTAATGGATTTTTTTTAACACTAAATATTCTGGTGTATTTTTATTAAAAAATTATTTGGATTATTCTTATGGTTAAAATTGACATTGAAAAGGTGTATGATAGTATTTAATGGAATAAAATAATGAATGTTTAAAAGATATGTTGTACATCTATGAGGTAATTTTTTTCTGATATATTTCCCAAATTTTTTTCTCTTTCCTTAGTGGGATGGAAATTTGGATTCCTCACATAATCAGTTGGTCTATGACAAGGAGGCCCTCAATCCTCTAACATTTTCATCCACAAATTGAAAATACATAGTATAAAATATCAACAAGGATATCTTCAATTTAAAAGATTAGAATTTTAAAACAAATTACCATCTCTCAATCGTTCCTCACTTCATTTTTTAATTGATGTGGTTTTATTTATTAATAGAAGGTCCCAATTTAACAAAAATATCATTGGAATTCTTAAAAAATTTGGTCCAATATAGGGGGAAAATGATAACCTCAAGTAAATGAAATGTTTTCATGTCTTGGAGTTATACATCAAGATTATCCAATATTATTGAAAGTTTTATTGCCTTATCAAATGAAATATTTATAATTCAAAGAAAAGGATATCTATAATCCACAAAGAGAATTTAGATTTACCACTTTGATAATGTGGATGATAAAATATTTAGATTCATATCCCACTAGAAATTTCAATTTATACTCTTTTGATTACGGATCACTCTTACAAATAGTGTAATTTCTTCAAGTCCATTTATTATATTGTCATTCATATGTGCTCTCAAATATGTTATGACGTGCATTGAACATTCAGGTAATAATTTTCAATGGACCTCTCATTAAGAAGTCTAGATACATTGTGAATTTCTATCAAACACTCAATAAATAGATGTGGAAGGAGGTATCCATAAAAAATCTATATTACGCGTTAAAAATGAAATCTAAGATAGCATAAAATGTTATTGATAATAATTTATTGTGGTCATCCTCTACTAAATTAAAATATGATAGTGGCACTGGGGTGGTAGGATGTATAATGCAATAAATTCCATTCCTATGGTGTATACATCATGATATATATTCAAATATCCAACAAAAATCAGGAGACATCATAGGAAAAGTGATGGTATACTATTATTAAGACAAGTTCGGTGGTCTGCATCTATATTTCATCGGTTTCCCATGAATTGAAATGTTCCTTAATTAATTGAGAAAGGACGTCTAAATTTAATTAATAAAATATTAGTTAAATAATATAAATCCATCAATAATGACATTTCATTATTAAATGTGGTGTATTTTTTTGCATTCACATTTTTTAGATGAAGTATAATAAATGTTTCTATCCATTGATTATACATCCATATCACTCAAATATTAGACCCTTCAGGTATGTTCATCCAGTATTCATGTTTACCACTCAATTTTTTCTGTTCAGAAAACAAGGTACCAAGATTTTACCTCTAACTATAAGATCTAATGTGAAGGCTTTATTATAGATCCAAAGTGTTCTTGTCGTACAAATAATATAATAGAAACCATGGATCACTACTTCATGGATAGAAAATATGATTTTTTATGGTTATTTTCATTACTGTATAAAATATTATATATTGTTTTTATAGTATCTTTGAAAATATTCTTATTTTATTGTTCAATAATTTTGAA
This sequence comes from Viscum album, assembly GCA_963277665.1. NCBI lineage: Eukaryota > Viridiplantae > Streptophyta > Magnoliopsida > Santalales > Viscaceae > Viscum > Viscum album. Next base: position 2,138,189,871 of record OY728163.1, on the reverse strand, counting down.
CCTTACAACCATGTAGGGTGAGCATGCATATTGATTTTATAATCAGGATACTATACATTTCGGAGAAATAGAATGTGGAAAGTGGTCAATGCCAATGTGTGGACAATGATAATAACATGATCAAATAACATTTCTCAAATGATTATTTGAGAAAAAAAATAGATAACATCTTTTCTTTTCTCATACATATCCTTTGAATTCAGTGTTTTTTGGTGTAGGGGAATGTAGATGTAACTCACATGGCCACTAGATCGAATGGAATGTACCATGTCCATGTCTAAAATTAAACATGGATGGTTCTTGCACTAATATAAGTATATAATTTGTTTTATATGAGATTTACATAACTTTTCCATCATATATTTCATAACATTATTTGTAGGTAGTAATTTTCCCATTGTTAAATCCCATAATGTGATATGTTGAATTCAAATTTGCAAACTTTTCAGTATACATTAGTCTGAAGTAGAATGTAATTTGACCCTACTAATTATCTTTCGGATGGGTGTATCACAAGATTGTTTGATAGTGGCTTCTAATGTTTAGAACTAAAACTTTTTTCTAGAAAATGTATTGTTGAAATGATACACATGGAGTGTAGCAATGAAATATATCTATGTTTCTTCCTATAATGAATTAATGACTAAAAAACTCTAAATTTTTCATATCACTCATTCAATCCCATTAGATTATAATGATGTCAATTTTGGAGATTCACATAGGATCCAATATTTTAGACAACACTAATACTATATAGATTTAATAAATACATAATTTTATCGATAATTAAAAAAATAAAATTATCAATAAAAATAAACAAATCGTCAATATATTTTCTACTAAAATACTACTATTGTAATAATTTTAATAATATAACATAATTCAATTGCCTTATCATGCATGACACAAATAGAAATGAATATACCTTCTCCCAATTACTCGACCTGTTATTCTCTATTTCCCAAAAAACACAAACAACCCCTACACCAACATGGGGATTACTGATAAATAAGTATAATTATAGTTATCATATAATCAAATATGTTTACAAAAATATTTTTATTTCAAAAAAATACAATATTGTTTGAAATAATTTAATATATATATGTCAGTAATTAGAAAATAATAATAAAATTTGTAAATGATATAATTATAATATTAAATTTTTTAGTAATTATATTTATTTTTAAAATTAATATTCCTCTGATTCAGAATATCAAAATATTTTAAAAATTATCTCATTATTAAAATTAAAATTAGTTGTTCAATCATTAAAAATATAATATCTATTGACTAATAATATAAAAAAATCAAATGACACATGGAAAAAATAATACATTTATACAAATAATTTGAAATATTAAATTAAATGCAAAAAATTTATACAATAAATAATTTCAAATATTAGCTTAATTTATTTATTTAATTATGGTGTTCTATATTATAATTATGTATAAAATGTAAAATTTATTATTTTTTTATATTAAGTGAAAAAACAAATAATAACCCAAATCATTATAACAAAAAATATATAGAACATTGAAATAAATACGAAATAAATATTGAATTGAATAAATAAACATACATGACCACAAATAATAAATGAAATCAATAAGAGCGTCTAATAAATGAAATTATAAAACATTTATAATGCATTTATAATAAAAATGATATATAAATTAATTATCATATTCCATTTTTTAAACAATAACCTAGACCTTATATGTCGGAATATCGATGAACAATCTATAGTGTATGAAAAAATTATACAGAAAACATGCACAAAAAATAATGGAATGTATAAATAATTCCCATTAAACATGTAATTTTAATGAATATAAAATTTAAAAACAAATTCAAAATATTTTACAATTAAAATGAAATAACCTGAATTTCAAAACATACCTATAAATATATAGAAACAAATTATATTTGTATAACTTTAAAAACAAAATAATATATGTGAAAATGAAAAAAACAATAATATTCACACTACCACATTGAAAAAATTATTTTATTATTAGTGATTTTTATTAGCCTTAATAAATATCTGATTTATCAGAGAAAATATGAAGCACTGATGAATGATTACATTTATCAATTACTTTTGTTTGTTTCGATTGTGTTTTCATCATTTATAAAATCACATCGTAACAATATATATGAATAATTTTTGTATAATAATATTATTATAAAATAAAGTTTAGAATTTTAAATAAATTTTAATTTACATAATTATTTTAAACATATATATATATATATATAATGATTTTGAACTGTTATTTTATAAAAATATTAATAATTTTTTTAAATATAAAATTATTTAAATTAAAATTATTAGAATATAGATATTTTATAAAATGAAATTTATATTCAATATGTGAGTTTTTTTATAATATGATACCAATAAAAATATATAATATTTAAATATATTTATTAATAATATAGTTATAATTTTATAAATGTTTTATAAATGCATGCTATACATGTGAAATTGGTGATCAAACCATTACAAATGAATAAAAAATGAAGTATTAATCCCAAATATGAAATCAGATCTTACTATTGGTCATTGATCCTAGTTTCAATATCCCAATATTTGTGTGATGTCAAAATGGATATTTAATATTATTAAAAAATAAGTGTTCATTTTTTTCAAGGATTAACCATATAGGGGAGATGTGATTTTCACCAATTTAGATCTAAATACTATATGTGGTATTTGATTTTTTTTATTCCCTCCCAAACTTCTTGTGATTATTATATATATTAAAATAATTAATAATTATTTTAAATTAATATATATTTACTAACAATATGCATTTTATATTTCAATTAAATATACATCATTATCAGCTAATAATAAAAGATGACATTAATTTTATTTTCTTATATTCATAAAAAATTATGATCTAAATTAAATTAAAGATGTATTTTTTTATTGTATGATCTAATGGCTATGTGTGTGATTGAAATTTAAATAAAATATATATCATGGTCTGGTTATTTACAATACATTATGGTCTATTATTAGACACATAGTTACATAGATAGTTACACCATTTCATTGTGTTTTCCATGATAGTTTCACTTGTCATATGATAATGCATGGCACATTGGTCTTCTCGTACTCTAAGATATTATTATCAATTTTATTATCATATGGTCAAAATATTTATTATTTTTACCATGAAAATTAGTAAATTAAATGTTAAACCGTTAGTCAAAAATGAAATCCACGAGTTATAAATTTTTTTTATCTCTAGAAATTATTATAAAATATTTTCAATATAATCGAATGAAGGAAATCTAAAAATCATCCATTGTTTATCTTGTATAGAAGCTCATAATTATGTATCTATTTCATATTTCATTATATAAATGAATTATGAGAAAAAAATCAAGTTGATTATAACTTTATATTTTTTCTATCATGTATTTAATGAAGGTTTTTTCATTTTGGGGCTTATAAGAGGTTTTTACCCATAATTAAGACATTTTTACAATATGTATGTACCCTATGAGTAATTAGATGATTATTTAGTTCCAATTAATATACACTTCTTAGTGTGGTTGAGTTCCAATATCCATATAAGGTCAAAATGTTTTCCCAGATTATGACATTGCTAATTTTAGGTATCAAATTCTAGGGTCCTATAACAGGGTAAAATGGAAAATTTATAGTATTTAATGTTATCAAAATATTTAATGGATTTCCAAATATCACATAGAAATTTATTTACCAATATAATATGTCTTGGGTCCCTTAAAAAATGTTTACACCTTGAATATGATTTAAGATTGTAATATTTCAAAGTATGTTTAATATTCAGCAAATAAAAAATAAATATCTAATGTTTCATGTTGCTTGAATCTCTCCAATAGAATCCATAAGAAAAAACATTACACTAAATTTATGTCTAAATTGGGGTGTTTTATCTAGGATTGTTAAAATTCATGTGCGCGGTTAATGGGCCCTAGGATATGTTGTTAAATATTTTTAGTATATTCACCCATTTTCCAAAATCTAATATAAAAATATTTATTTTAAATAATATAGTACGGAAAAATATCACCAAAAATAAAAAACTATGTTATAAAAAATCTGATTAATTGGATATCATAATAGATGAAGAAAATATTGGATCATATAGAAGAGGTGGATATGATTGGAAATGAAGATTCAATACCTTGTGGTTAATGAACAAAGAGATTCTTTGAAATATTCACCATGTTGTCTGACATAGATAGATTGAATTGATAAACACTGTTTGGCATGATTTATTTAAATTCTATATTAGATAAAAATATTTACAATTGGGAATATTTCAATTTTTCACAAAACATGGAATTATTAGTTTTTATTATTGATAATATATTTTTTTTAAAAGAATTTAAATAATCACACTTTTCTGTTTTTCTATCGGATCGTTGGAAACCTTTTTTCACACCAAATCCACATAACAGATATATATTATTATGATTCTTTTGGAATGATTCATGTATCCTATGTACTTCAATATATAAGGTTGGAAATTTAAAATTAGTTTGTTAATTTCTACCAGAACACTATTCTTTGATGTCCTCTCTTTCCCAAGATCTTTTTAGGCTTAGTGAGGGTTATAATATGATGAAACATATGTTGAGGAGGAGTATGAAGCATGAGTATCAACTGTGGAAGGGAAAATGTGGTGTAGAATGGTGGTGGTGGAAATAAATTTACAGACTCAGTTTTGGTACAAATTGAATCTTCATTCTGAGGTCCAATAGAGGCATTATTTGGCCACTAAAGGATAGAAGATAGATCAATGGTGACATTAAGAGACAACGTTGGTGAAAAATAATGGAAAATATGAGGTATAGTTGTTTATTTTTGAACAAAAAATTATTTCAATACCATCTAATGTATGTTCTATATCTTAAGTGGTTTTAATTTTTACACATACTACACTACAACAAAACCGATATTTAGAGGTAGTTGTCTGGATGTGGTTTACTAAACTAGTGATAAAAAATTTACATAATTTCAAGGTTATTTTTTAAAAAATTCCCTAAAATATTTTGTTTTTATTATAAAAAATTATCATCTCCATGTGTCCCATATTCTCCCCCGACTTCCCGACCCCCCCAAAGCATAAGAACCATCATGCTTACCCAATCGCTGACACTTAGGTATCTCCTAATCCCTCTGATGCCGAGCCCCATGAGCCCTCACTGATTCTTCGGTTACATCCCCATGACTGGTCTCCCATTACTATTATCATTCCCAATCTCTCACCCTTGATTGACTAATCTCACTCCCACAATCTTTCCCCTTCTGATGAGCCCATGTTGAAGATGCATTCAACAATGAGCCATTCAATCTTTTTCCCTAGGTTTAATCCCTCTATTTTTGGTATTTTTTCTCCATTCTACCCTAACCCCTGTCTCAATTTTCGTACTCCTAAAAACACATGCGGTGCTCTAATAAGGTGTATTGTTGTTATCTAGGTAGAGGATGATGATTTCTAGGTCAATTGTGTAGTCTCCTACTCATACAGATCTGTTGGGTTTCAAAGTAAAAGGGTTATCCTTAAGATTCTATTTCATATAATTATTTTTTTGTATTAATTAGAAGAAAATATGATATAATGTGTTTCCCAGAATGAATTCTTCATAGTTTCCATTTTATAGATTTTATGGGATGTAAAAAAATTCATTTTTACAGGTTTGATTTATATCCATTTTTAGTGAAATATATGTTTTAATTATTATAGGATTTAGAAAGTTATCTTATATATTGGTTTTCTAAAACCAATGGTTGTATTTTGAAATGAGCATAGGCCTCTTTTTAGGTGATTCTGAAAACTATCTGTAAAAAATTTGTTTTGTGTGTTCCCTTATACATGTTCATTCATTTCCTTTTATTGGAAAAATTCATCTTATATATTTATTATAGTTTTTTATAATGTTTCTTCTTATTGTGATGTTTTAAATTTAATACTAAATGATTTATTTATTCATTTTTATTTATAAATTAAATTTTATGCTTATAAGGGATTTAAATGGTGTTTATCATTGTCTTATATTAGATACAACATAGATTTATGCATTTAATCCAATTTCACCATGAATTTTATATGGGTATACTACTAATTTGAGCCTAAAATTATTTCTTTATATAATTCATATAATATATGTTAATGATTTGAATAATTTTATGATTAGTTTATTAATTGATTAGTTTTTAATACAACTATTTTTAAGAAGGTATTTAATATTATTTATTATATCCATACAAAATCTTATGTTAGATTATCCACATTTTAGTGTAAATTATATATTTATAAATAATGGTTAAAGGAGAATGAAATTTATGTATAAATATTGGAATTTTGAAATAATTATTTTTTTTATAAATATTACTTCAGAATTTATTTTATTATGGAACTTATGAAATATAAAATTTTGGGGTCCTATGAATACTTTAGAAATATATATTGTTCCAAATTGGTCATGTGAAAATTGTTCGAAATAGGATTGGGATAAATGTATAAATCCTTATTTGGGTAGAGTAGAAACTTTTTTTATCCTATGTTCATATGATTGTAGATTATTTTTTTAAGAGTTGTTTTTTTCATATGATATAAAAAATCTCACACATTCCTTTCATTGTTCACTCACTTTCTGATCTATATCATCAGAAAAATAAATAAGAATTACATAAACATAATATAAATGATATAATTTATTTATAAAAAATAGTATATATAACTTATCTATCTCATGGTTCCACATTTACATTCATTTCATATCATACCACCTACAGGGATGATCATTATTAATTAATTATTATATTCCATGAGGTTGTTAATATTCATGATGTATTTTATAATGGTAATTAATTATTTAAAGGTGTTTCCAAAATCAGTTTTATCTTTAAAATGTGTATCTATTATTTTTGAGGTCTATTTTAGGAATTGATGGTAGATAAAATTTAATATTTTGTTAAATCAATTTGAGACCATAAGATACTTTTTTACATAAAACGTTTTAAAAATGTGGATGTTTGGTCTTGAAAAATGAGTTATTGATGGTAGTTGACTACCTTTAACGAAGGATATCTTTCCATATAAAGTTATTTTATAGAAAAAAATTTGATTTAAAATTTTTTTCCGATGTGAGTATTGATAAATTATTTTTAATTAAAAATTGGAATGTTGTCATCAAATAGTATGAAAATTGATTGGACTCTTAAGCCCTTTATGAATGAAAATTTAAAACTATAAAAAATGTTTTTATAAATTTGTGTGACCCTCTTGAGACTCATCTTAGTATAGTTACATCCAACCAGGAATGTGATCCCACACGGTTATTATTTTTATTGATACATCTTAGTATGTTTCTCAAAAATTGCATAATTTTTATCTTTCTTCTTTTATTGACAATATTATCCATGATTGATTTTTTCTTTTTTAACATTTGATTTTTTATACTTATATGATTCTTCTTATGATGACCTGGGTTTTTTTCTGTTCTATATATATATTTCATAACATTGTATTACTTATTTGTTTTAATTCATTTAATAAACTTTAGGAACATTATGTTATATATATTTAAAAGCTAGATCACATTTCCGATGGTCTTGTCATACTATGCTAAGGGTGTAGATGAGTTTTTAGATTTTTTAATTTCTAATCGAACAATTTATGGGAGAATAAGATTTCCATGTCCTATAAGTAAATTTATAATATGGTTTAAGAGAGATAAAGTTAACGAATACTTGATATTGAAGCCATTTCATTCTCACAATTTAAGTTGAATTTGGCATGGAGAATCAAACAACAAAGTAATATTGTGAACTGGTGTCAATTGATAGAATAATCTCTAAACTTCTTGGAAAATGGTTAATGAAATGAATACCCATATAAAATATGCATTCAATGTTTCAAAACCTCATAATCAACATCAAATCATATCATAAAAACTATTGGAGGGTGTTAAAAATACTAACATGATAAGTGAGGTTTTGGTAATATAAGAATACAAAATAAAGATTGTAATATTTCATAAGAAACACCACTGAGAATACAAATTAATTTCTTTGTTTTGATGATGATGGATCTCAATAGATGTATAGTATATGTATGAAATATTAAAAATATTCATTTCTAATGAAGTTTAACCATATCAAATTCTAATGTGGGGTGAAAAATAAGGCAATTTAAATGATATTGTAATTATTGAGCGATTAATTTCTTGAAGCTAAGATACCTGAGTCTTATTATGTTATGAAAAAATTTGTTAAGTAACTTGGTATGAATTATGAAAAAAATACATGATTTCCCAAATTTTTATAAAAAAAATTATGGAGAGGATTAAAGAAGCCAGGAATGAAAAAATAATCTTTTTATTATTGAATTAAATGGGTGATTTTGGAATTCTGAATGAACATACTACTATGATGTATTATAAGATCAACACACATTCAACCATTTTTGATTAATTTACATTAAATCATCAATTAAAAATATTTTTCATGTCATAATAAATTTCTGATCACATGATGTAGAATTCCCGAGATATTAAAATGGATGGGTTAATATGGCATTTAAGATATTCACAACCGTGGAATAAATTTGTTTTATTACAAAAATATTTCCCATATGATCTAAGGATTGTGAGATTTAGACTAGCTTCTGTTAGATTAAACCCAATTGAGACTTTTAGCATATTTATATAATTTGGGTGGTTTTTTCATACCTTAAAATCTTTTTCTATTGACATGTATAAAAAAAATAACAATTACTATTTTGATTTATATTCTTAGAAAAAAAACTCTTTCAAATGATATTGAAGTATAATTGTAGTGTCTAATTGATAAATTACATGTGTTATGAAGAAACAATTTTTATAAATATGATGCATCTTCATGAAAAACGTTCAAAATTCCATATTCTATAATGTGGACCATTATTGACATCCCATGTATAGGGAATTTAGCTGGTTGGATTACTTACACAGGGATCACTTGTCTTATTTTTTAATTTTATTCTTATCTTGAAAACATACCTCATAGAAAAAATGGTGCTTCATGGGTCATCGATTATTTCATGATGAAACTCATAGATTTCGGTTGATCAAGTCAAGATTCAATGGTTTTATTGGTCATAGACCCCCACCAAATTTGATGAAGGGTTATGAAATATTGGCATAAAATAGAAATATTGAAACATAATTTTGGGAGGGTACATCATTTAAATGATAGTGGGAACTGAGCTCAATGTGTATTATCATGGGAAATTGGAATACAACAATGGATGAAAAACATATATTAATCAAGATTTAATTATTGGAAATCTAATTTCTTGTGGAATCATCTTGATTTTAGGAAAATTGACAATTTTTTGTGACCATTTCATCTCCTCATTTTCTAATGATAATTGAAAATTGAAGGACTATCTCAATACAAGGAAGAGGTTACACAAAATTAACATCAAGGAAGATATTTGGCAAGATTAGAATTGAATGTATGCTCCATCTATCCTGAAATTAATCATCAGGATAATGATACATTAATTCATGTTTTAAATCATGTGAAGGAAACTTATGGGTTTTCAATTAACATATCAAAGTTTGTTGACTTAATTAATTGTATATTATATGGATTGAAAAGTCATGATTTATATATTTTGTATCAATAGTTACTATCATTTCAATTTCATAAATTATTAATTAAAATTTTATGTACTTTTTTACTCCAATTATTCACATTCTCTACACAACTGTTTCAGAAAATTATACAACCATTTGAGCTTAACAGCATTTAGGAGAGATTTTTTGGACAATTTTTGCAATCCAAATGATCTTTCCACAATTTTTTACTATAATTTTTCATTAAACAATGCATTTCGTTGAGGAATATAAATTAGGAGTCCCTATAAAGTATCAATGGATGTATCCAATGGATACATACATTAGTTATATGTTTTTTATCATATGTAATCAATTATTGGAACAGAATTCAATACACAATAATATTTTATTTATTTTTTCTCATATATACCATGGAAATTTAAAATCATAAGTGAAAATTATATTTAAAACAAACGGCTCTCTTTTTGATGGCTATTTGGTAGAGGAGTGTCCAACAATCAATTCTAGAAAAATTTATGACATTGAGAAAAAATTTCAATTGAGTTTCAAGTGCTGAATACACATATAATCAATCTCAACTACATGAGAAATAAAAAACATTCCACTTATTGTTCTATCAGTTTAGAGGAGCTCAATCATAATGCTTACAAAAATGGAGGTATTAAAATCACATAGATATGTGGTGACGAATAGTTAAATTGAATATCCAATTTTGGAAGAGGTAAAGATACAAACCATGAGTCAAATGAGAATATGAACATGAAATGATAAAGGTATAACAAAATATGTCAATAAATAACATTAATAATTTTTTACATGATGTTTAAGTTCAAAAAATATTTCATTCAATACAAGTATATGGTTGACGCATATATTTTGTAAATATAATAATGTATATTACTTTTTATAAACTATGAATATAGATAATCGAGCTGTGTTGTACTTATATTTGAAGTTTCATGATTGTGGTCAAATAAAATATGCTATAAAGTTTAATACATACAATGTGAAAGGATTTTAATATCAAATAGTTGATTTATAAGTGGGTTTTAAATTACATAATAGTGATATATATACATTTTATGACGTAGTATACTATGTAATGTTGACCAATATTATATAATTATACTACCACTAAAATATATTATTTATTTAATTCAAATTCAAGTGGTTCTATATTATTAGGGGTTTTAAATGTGATTCCTTGCAATTTAATTCAGTGAACATATTTTGCTTGATGGATGTCGGTGACCAAGAATTACATCATCCTTATATCTTATAATCACAATTGCAAATATAATATTATGTGGAATATATCTTGGATGATGGTTTGAGTGTATTTTTTTATTTAAAACGAAGAGGCTTGTGTGATATGGGTGAAGAAGTGGATGATTTGTCCTCTGACATTGAATCACATCAACATTAAGAAGAAAAATTATTTTTTCATCATGATATTGAATATATTATTATTAAAATTTTCAATTATATAGATGAAGTAATGATGGAGTAGGAAAACATCATTAATGAAGGAAAATATGATCATTTGCGCAATCATCCACTCATTTATCTACCACTTATGTTATATATGGAATCATTCATTATCATAACTATGTAAATGTTGTATGTATATACAATTAAGTTGTTATTTATTCTATTTTTCATCATGAATTTTTTGAAATATATGTTTTTATGTTACATTTATTTAATTAAATGATTAGAATGCCAAGGAGGAACCGTTATACATATCTTAGTCAAATCTCAGACTATGTTCCCCAAACCACACTAATAGATGATGATCAATTATTCTTCCCAATATATAATCTAACACACCCTCCACCATCCCCCCTACACCATATCTCTCATTCACTATTATGTTTCCTTCTAGAACACCCATTATTAGTATCTCATTAGTATCTATGATAATTTCTCCCCATTCAGTATGCTATGTAGTGAGGGATCAGGTCATTACTCCTCTTTCAACATTGGAATATTGTATGGTAAATGTTATTGGTGAAAATGTTAATTTGAAAAATGTTATATCACATTTTTTTAATAATTACTATTTATTCCTCTAATATGGAAACAATGATACAATAAATAAAAATATAAATAGTTCATATGTCTGGAATCTGAAGGGACAAAAGATATTTATCCCATTTGACTGATATGGGGTCCTTCTGGATGATACCACATGAATTTTTATACAAATGTAGATTTATTCCATGAAAAGTACAATTCAAGAATTGGGGGACCATATAAAGACGAATGTTGAAAACTACATCACTCTTCAGAAAGAGGTGGTAAAATTATATAATAAGAAACTTGATCTTTCCTTTATGATTTTTCATTTATTCTTTGTAGTGAAAAGATAAATCACCAAATTTCATGATCATTTGGTATAAAAAATATCAATTTTTTATTTCAAATTTAATTATACTTCATTATTTAATTTTCAATATAATTATCATGCATGTGCTGTTTGAAAAGGTGGATGGGGGAGGAATAAGTTGTCGAGAAAATTTATAAATGTGTTGATTGGGTTTCACTTTGTATTTAAGGATGAAATGAAACAAAACTTATGGAACATTTTGTATAATGATTTCAAAGGCTATAATTACAAACTTCTTGAGAACTACGCATATCGTTTGTTCTAAATATTGTGCGTTGTGATATTATTATTTAATGGGTTTATTATTATGTTCTTGTAATAGGATCTTTTATAATGGATGAGGATGCGGGATTGAGAAATTTTATTATGATAAAATAATTTTTTTTTTCATTTGATGTTTTAGGGATGTAGAGTTTTAAGCTGTATTTTTGTAATGTAATATTTAGCGTTATTGTATCACCCTGAAATTAGCCTAGGTTGAATTTTGGGGTATTTTTCTAAGAACTTCCAATTTTTTATGAATAGTGAAAAATACATAAAAACATCTTTTTAAATCAAAATAATTTATAAGGATAAATTATACTATTGAGTGGTTTTAAAGTATAATTAGAATATATTTTTACCATTTTATCCAATGGTGGTCTTTATAATTAATTTGACTTTGAAATTGGATATAACCAATTGTCAATCTTTTGATATATATTGTTTCACAAAAACACGCTATTTGTTGTGAAAACAGGAATTAATTATGAAACTAATTAATGAAACTTATATGTTTGGATTTTTTTAAAATATACATCTATTTTTAATTCAGAATATCAATTATATCTAAGGGTGAAATTTGGGCATTGTTCTGAAAAACATCAATTTTTGATGAATAGTGAAACCACTAAGTGGAAGTAGAAAAACTGATTTTTCATTTAAATGAAACATTACCACTTATGTTATTTTATTTTAAAAAATTTGACATACTTGGTTGTCATTAGGAAGTAAAATGTGGTTCAATGGGATTAAAATGTTTTTGGTGAAGAGTAACTTTCATGTTTAATTACTCGCGATTAAATGTAATTAGTAAAATTTAAGGTAAATATGGTATTATAAAAATATGAAATGACCATTACACTTTTCTTAAACCTATTAGATGATTCATGGCCGACCAATAAAATCCATGGGTCAACTTGGGGACCCTATGGAGCCACATTGGTAGGAAAATGACATTAAAAACTTTTTATTTAATGTTAAAATAAAAATGTCACAAACAAGAGTTCTTTTACTAAAACAATTTTTAAATGGGGTTATACAAGTCATATTTTTGACTATAAATATTCATTATAAATATAACAATATTTACTACATCATGATAATTTTTTTATAATTTTTAACATTAAATAAATAAAATTATATATGACACCATGATGATGCAGCAATTACCTCATTAATTAATGATTTAAATAAAATGAAAAGATAATGTAAAATTCAAGGCTTATACTTGTCAAAAAACTAATGGATGAGTATATTTAGAACCCTTATCACCTTATACTAGAAATATATCATTGTGGGACCTTTAGAATCCGAAAAGCATTTCATAATAAAGTAACATTTCAATCATTCCACGAGCACCTCTCCTCTCCTCTTATAAAAGGCTCCCACCTCTACCACCTTATTCACACCTTCATGCCATTTGGCTCGGTCAGCCTCTGCTAAAATACTCTCCCAACTTACCTCTATTACTCCTAGAAGCCTCACTTTGGGAAGAAATCTTCCCAAGGAAGCCTTTGGCTCAAATCAAAAAGAGTTACCCGATTTGAAGGTAATGTCTTCTCTTGTGTTCTTTTATATTATTTTTCTTCTCCAACCCCATAAACTCTTTTTATTCATTTATTTTGTAACAAAATAAGTATCCTCAATATACTAGGATGTTGTTATAAAAATTATTCGAGCTACACATACACACACCTACATCTAAGGGTTAAAGAACACACTGTTTCTGTGGATGGGGAATTTCTGCCTCACGAAACGATGATTGTTCAACACTCATATAACACCTCTAATGGTGTCCATTTTGATGACACTATTTTCATATATGATATATATATTATATTTATGTTTTACATATGCTTCATTATTTCTCATTTATGTCATACTATATGATTTCCATTATGGGTAAAAGCGATAATTTCATTTTTAGAAGTGCGGACTACCGCCCCCTCAAAGTGATTTGAATCGTTAATGCCATATGTGGGATGTATAAAGGATTGAGTAAATGATATTATATATGATATTATACTGTAATTATAATATACTTTTATACAATAATGATTTCATTCAATTAAATATGAAATATAAATGAAAGCAGCGTTCATGCGTACATACGGCTTACCGTCTCCATGAACAGTGCATTTCAATTCTTACCTCTAAATGTTATTTATATTATAAATTAATGTATATACTGGATATATATGATATATATGATATCTACATCATGAATATAATTCTGTATATAATGGATATTTCACCATATGAACAACTTGTAATTATAATAAGTTTATTGTTGACTCAAGTACCAAAAATCGACAAAACGACCATTATTAACATAAATGATTACATAATGTTCATAACATGGTAATAAGTGATATAAAAGGAATAATGAACAAGAAAAAGATTCTTAAGTAAATAGAAATTATCTCTAGTTTATTATTCAGGAGGATAAAGAACGGTCGAGTCAAGTCGGACACAAGGTAAGGGAATTTCTTAAACCAATTTCCATTCTTTGGGTTAATCTCCTACATTCAAATTATGTCATAATATTATTATGTCAAATCTTGTATTTTTACTTTATTTATGTGTACTTATAGTGAATACACATAATAGATCTATTTTATTTTAAAAATTATCTTTTTAAGGACTTCGTCTCAATCTCCTTTCATTGAGGCATATTTGGTTTTATACACAACGATCTTTTATACGGTGTATAAACCCCTTTGACTTTTACGTTTATTCAAAAGGAAACTTTTTTTATACAAACTGTTTTACTAAACGACAAAAAGGAATGATTTTATTGCCGTACATATGCGGAGACAACGACTTCTCTGCCACCGTTACTATTATTTGAGTTTTGGCTTCCTCTACAATCCATGACTTTTTTTAAATGAAAAATAAATACAAAGTTTTAATTTTCATTTATTTCGGTATTGAAATTGGTTTTGAAATTTTTTTATTATATCAATGTTTTGTATTGTGATTAAAATGTGGAAATGTTATGTTTCCTTTATGCATGTATTATGTTATACGATTATGTTATGGTTTATGATATGTTTAAACATATTCATATGTGGAATGCATTGGACTTAACAAGTGACGGGTGGAGCCCGCTATAGGTCCTCGATGCATCGGTAGGTCTCATGAGACAAACTAGTGTCTTGGAACGAGGCCTTGACAAAATATCATTTCTTATCTGGGCACGAGGTCTTGGCTACGTGGTTATGATAGTCTTGCATTAAGCATTCTGTCATTATGAAAGTGGTTATTGATATTTCATGTGATTATTCGACCAGTTGAATATCTATGTGAATAAGTAAATGGAATTATCTAATTTCTGTTTTCCAATATTCTGTTGAAGATTATGTTTAAAAGGCTTTTGTTTTAGTTATGCATTGCCTTTAATTTTTATGTTTATTTATGAAAGCTTCCGCTATATTGGTATCCTTCTTGAGCTTCTGAGCTCACCCCTTTCAGTGTTTTAATTTTTCCAGGATGTGTAGAAGTATATTATGAATGACCTGGTGGGATAGTACGAGGGGAAATGAAGACAAGACATTGTTGTAGTTTTGTTTTAATTTATGATGTAATGTACGAATTATAAATGTATCTAGTGTTTCAAATGATACTAAACTAATCGGTCTTTCAAGACATGATCTTTTGTGATCATGCCAATGTTACGCAATAACACACCGACTCTAGGTAGCTGGGGTCGGGGCGTTACAGTTGGTATCAGAGGCAGTTTAGTACTAACCTTGGAAGATAGATTTAGATAAACTCTGGTTAGAGCCCATAACCAAAAGATAGACTTTGAGGATTAGTATATAAGAACTTCCTAGAATTTTGGTATTATAGAGATTTTGTGAGTTTTCCAAGAAATACATCCCTGTCTGGATATGAGCAGGTAGAGGCGGATCTGGCACAGATGTACCTAGGGGTAAAACCTGAAAACAAATCTTTGAGCTATACTCAAACGGGAACTGGCGCACGATAACAGGCCTTGTTGCACTCTTGGTTACGACACTCCCTGCGGATATTCTTAGGATAAATATCATTTTCTTTACAAACCATTATGAAGGGTTATGAGTATATACATACTCAAAGAAAACATTTTTATGATTATGGATTATATCCATAAATAGTTCAATTTATGTTCAGTATGGAATTATGTATTTCGATTCATAAACTAATCTAGTTTATGACATTGTTTAGAACTGGCGCCTAATGGAAGGAATGGAAACTTTATCAATGCACGCACTCCGTGTAGGGATTTAACTCCTTCTCAAGATAATTATTGTGGAGCTGGAGATACAACTGGTGCTGATCAACTTATTAGCATACTAGGACAACTCACTCAGGTTATGAATAATAACCTTACTCGAATGGAGAACCCTTATCCGCAACGTGGAGGATCAATGTTAGACAGATTCATAAGTAAAAAATCGCCAACATTTAATGGGGGTAAAAATCCATTAGTAGCTGAGCAATGGATAAACTCCTTAGAGAAAATATTCAACGCCTTGTGGAGTATAGAAAGGGAGAAGGTTATCATGGCAGTTTACCGCCTCACTAAAGATGCCGATCAATGGTGGTCATTGATTCAAAATACAAAAAAAGATGAAGAAGTATCATGTATGTAATGGAGAGAGTTCAAAGATATTTTCTTACAAAAATACTTTCCTCATGACCATCGAGCAGATATAGAAAGGCAAACTCTTGAGTCTAAGACAAAAGGAAGATGAGAATGTACCAAAGTATGAGGCCAACATTACAAGGTTAGCGAGGTATGCTGCAGATTATATACGTAACCCAAGAAGTATGATTTATAGTTTATTTGATGGGTTAAAGCCATTTCTCCGTCGATCATTAGTATCACAATCATTCTCATCTTACGAAGATATTGTCTTGTGTTCTATCAAAACAGAAAAGGAATTCTCTAAATCATATGACAATAAAGTAAATCAAAGGAAGAAGAGAATGGTGGAACAAGAGACATATAATGGGAAAAAGGGAAAGAAACATTTTCCATTATGTGATAATTTTGGGAAGAATAACCCTGATACTTTCCTAAAAGGAATGGGAGTTTGTTATAAATGTGGAGAAAAAGGCCACCAGGCTCGTGATTGCAAGGGAAAGAAAGAGGCAATGAATGTTGAATGCTACAATTGTAGGGAAATAGGGCATTATGAAAATGATTGTCCTAAGCACCAAAGAATCATACCTCAGAAAATGCCAGGGGATCAATTCCAATCTTATGTTGTTGCTAGAGATGAAGTTGAATAATTAATATGTTTTTGTTTTTGGAATCATGGATTATATTCTGGTTGTAAGAATAATGTGATATATAAGGATTGTACTGCAGTACTTGTTTTTTTCATTAAGGTTTTAATATAATAAAGGTCATCGTATTTTAGTTTGTGACAATAAGAGGAACTTTAATTTATTTTAGAAATCTGATGATACAATTGATTTTAGAATTTAGAGTCCTTTTAGAGAAATTCGGGACACAGGTATTTTGGATAACTAGAACGGTTGGAATGAATTAAGTTGAACTTTGGATAGTATTGTTTAAGGTTAAAACATTTCTGAAGATTATTTTTGGAATATTATAATACTATAGTTTTAGGAAAAGAACAACCTGCAGGGTGGGGCATAACCCGTCGCGTCAGACAAATCTACAAGAATCGAACCCACAACCATAGTGAGACATGCCTTTATTACCTAACACTAGCCTAAAAGAAGTCCCTGGTTATTAAAAAATAGTTTTCCAAATCACCATGGTATGTGGTAATATTTAGAACCTTATAATATTATGATAAATAGAATATTTTTGAGTTATGTTACCATTTGGAGTGAAAGATGGGTTTTTGGTAAAAATTTATAAAAGTCTACACGACAAGTAAGTATATTTCTTTACATTCTTAGTAAATCTCTTAAATAAATTCCTCAACTTTATTAAAGGTAACTTAAAAAAAACGTTGTCGGTTAACTTTTCCAACTGGGGATTCAATGATCGTTTAACTAATCACAAGTTTGTGATTTTTTTACTGTTAACTTTCTCCTAATCATGTTTTCTACAACTCTCCATCAGACCTTGCTGGTTTGTTTTTCTTCCATATCCATATTTTCATAGAATCCTAGTATGTTCTATCTCAGGTGACCTTTGTACCTCTCATTCTTTATTTTATTGTTATATTTTTATTAACCTTATTTTCGATGTGGGTTTTCCACAAAGGTATTTTCTATTTTCAACCTTTTATTTTAAAGAAAAATATCAAATTGCAAGGATACAATTTATTTAATAAGGGGAGAATGTAACACCCTGAGCTTCCACGATACACTTCTCATTCAATAATTCAATAGCTTGCATTGTACGCAACTTTGAGTTCTAACAGACCGCAACCAATCAAAATAGCCATTATGAATAGTAATACCCACTTTTTGAAATTATATTTTTTTTATTTCTAAATGGATTTCATTTTTGGATTTGGAATATAGAAATTTGCCTATGTTGAATTTTTGGTATTTTTCTGAAAACTTCCAATTTTTTATGAATAGTGAAAAATACATAAAAATAACTTTTTTAATAAAAATAATTTATAGTGATAAATTATACGATTGAGTGGTTTTAAATTATAATTAGAATATATTTTTACCATTTTATCCAGTGGTGGTCATCATAATTAATTTTACATTGAAATTGGACATAAACAATTGTCAATCTTTTGATATATATTATTTCTCAAAAACACGCTATTTGTTGTGGAATCGGGAATTAAAAAAAAATAACAAATTAATTAATGCAACTTATATGTTTTGAATTTTTTAAAATAGACATCATTTTTGAATTCGGAATATCAATTATAGCTAAGGGTGAAATTTTGGCATTGTTCTGAAAAACTTCAATTTTTGATGAATAGTGAAACCACTAAGTGGTAGTTAAAAAACTTCTTTTTCATTTAAATTAAATATTACCACTTATGTGATTTGATTTTCAAAAATCTGATATACATGGTTGTCATTAGAAAGTAAAATGTGGTTCAATGGGATTAAAATAATTTTTTTGGTGAATAGTAACTTTTAAGTTTAATTAATCGCGATTAAAGGTAATTAGTAAAATTTAAGGTAAAAATGGTATTATAATAATATGAAATGACCTTTACACTTGTCCTACACCTATTGTATGAGTCATGTCCGACCAAGAAAATATATGGGTCAACTTGGGGACCCCATGGAGCAACTTCGGTAGGAAAATGACATTAAAAACTTTTTATTTAATGTTAAAATAAAAATGTCACAAACATCAGTTCTTTTACTAAAACAATTTTTAAATGTGGTTATACAAGTCATATTTTTGACTACAAATATTCATTAGAAATATAAAACGATTTCCTACATCGTGATAATTGTTTTATAATTTTTATACATTAAATAAATTAAATTATTTCTGACACCATGATGATGCAGCAATTACCTCATTAATTAACGATTTAAATAAAATGAAAAGATAATGTAAAATCCAAGGAATATACTTGTAAAAAACCTATTGGATGAATATATTTCTAACCCTTATCATTTTATCCTCTAAATATATCATTGTGGGACCTTTATAATCCAAAAAGTATTTCATAATAAAGTAACATTTCAATCTTTCCCAGTGTGCCGCTCCTCTCCTCTTATAAAAAGCCCCCACCTCTACCACCTTATTCACACATTCAATCCTTTTTTCTCGGCCAAACTCGGCCCAAATACTCTCCCAACACCCCTCTATTACTCCTAGAATCCTCACTTTGGGCAGAACTCTTCCCAAGGAAGCCTCTGGCTCAAATCATAAAGAGTTACCCGATTTTAAGGTAATGTCTTCTCTTGTGTTCTTTTATTTTATTTTTTTTATCCAACCCCCTAAACTCCTTTTATTCATTTCATTTTTAACAACACCAGTACACTCAATATACTAGGATGTTGTTATAATAAGGATTTGAGCTACACTTACACACACCTACATCTAATGGTTAAATAACATACTATTTCTGTGGATGGCGAATTTCTGCCTCACGAAACGATGATTGTTCAACACTCATATAACACCTCTAATAGAGGCCATTTTGATGACACTATTTTCATATATGATATATATATTATGTTTATGTTTTACTTATTTTTCTGTATTTTTCATTTATGTCATAGTTTATGATTTCCATTATGGGTTAACGCGATAATTTCATTTTAGGAAGTGCAGACTACCGCCCCCTCAAAGTGATTTGAATCATTAATGTCATATGTCATATGTATAAAGGATGGAGTAAATGATATTATTTATGATATTATACTGGAATTATAATACACCTTTATACTATTATGATTTCATTCAATTAAATATGAAATAGAAATGAATGCAGCGTTCATGCGTACGTACAGCTTACCGTCTCCATGAATGATGCATTTCATTTCATACCTCTAAATGTTATTAATATTATAAATGAATTTATATACTGTATATATATGATATATATGATATTTACATCATTAATATAATTCTGTATATAATGGATATTTCACCACATGAACAACATGTAATTATAAGAAGTTTATTGTTGACTCAAGAACCAAAGATCGACAAAACGACCATTATTAACTTAAATGATTACATAATGTTCACAACATGGTAATAAGTTATATAAAAGAAATAATTAACATGAAAAAGGTTCTTAAGTAAATAGAAATTAACTCGAGTTTATTATTCTGGAGGTTAAAGAATGGTCGTCTCAAGTCGCACACAAATTAAGGGAATTTCTTAACCCAATTTCCATTCTTTGGGTTAATCTCCTACTTTCAAATTATGTCATGATAATATTATGTCATATCTTGTATTTGTACTTTATTTAGGTTTACCTATAGTGAATACACATAATAGATATATTTTATTTTAAAAATGATGTTTATAAGGACTTCGTCTCAATCTCCTTTCATTGAGGCATATTTGGTTTTATACACAACTTTCTTTTATACGGTTTATAAACCCCTTTGAATTTTACGTTTATTCAAATGTAATCTTTCTTTATATGAAGTGTTTTACTATATGAAAGAAAGGAATGTTTTTCTTGCCGTACGTATGTGGCGACAACGACTTCTCCGCCGCCATCACTATTATTTGAGTTTTGGCTTCCTCTACAAGCCATAACATTTTTTTAAATGAAAAATAAATACAATGTTTTAATTTTCATTTATTTTGGTATTGAAAATGGTATTGAAAATGTTTTATTATATTAATGTGTTGTATTGTGATTGAAATATGGAAATTTTATATTTTCTTTATTCATGTATTATATGATACGATTATGTTATGTTTTATGATACGTTTAAACCTATTCATATGAAGAATGCATTGGACTTAATAAGTGACAGGTGGAGCCCGCTGCAGCTCCTTAATGCATCGGTAGGTCTCATTAGACAAACTAGTGTCTTGTCACGATGCCTTGACGAAATCTTATTTGTAGTCTTGGCACAAGGCCTTGGCTATGTGGTTTGATAGTCTGGATTATGCATTCCATCATTATGAATGTGGTTATTGATATTGCATGTGATTATTCGACCAGTAGAATATCCATGTGAATAATTAAATGGCATTATCTCATTTTACTTTTTCCATATTATGTTGAATTTCATGTTTAAAAGGCTTCTATTTTAGTTATAAATTGCCTTAAATGTTTATGTTTATTTATGAAAGCTTCCTCTATATTGTTATCCTTACTGAGCATCTTAGGTCACCCGTTTCAATGTTTTAATATTTCCAGGATGTGAAGAAGTATATTATGAATGACCTGCAGGGATAGTATGAGGGGATATGAAGAAAAGATGTTGTTGTAGTTTTGTTTTAAATTATGATGTAATGTATGACTTATGAATGTATATAGTGTTTCCAAGGCTACTAAACTAATCGGTCTTTTAAGACTTGATCTTTTGTGATCATTCCAATGTTACACAATAACGCACCGACTCTGGGTAGCTGGGGTCGGGGTGTTACATGTATTTTAAACCTCATATAAATATGCCCATTTCTTTTGTGTCAGTTTAAACCACCACTATATAACATCTATATTTTTATTAATGGTGGTATCCCATCCCAAAAAATAGAGATTATATAATCACAATTGAAACTTACACTATATTCTCAAACATTTTTGGTATGGGAAACCACTACTCAATAAATGTTCTTCGATGCTTCCCAAAAGCCACCACTAAATGGAATTAACCCAGATGATTTAGATGTTTATTCAAACATTAGAATTGGTTTTTGGAAACCATCACATAACCATTGGAAGTAGTTAAAACTACAACTAATATGTGACAAATTTCTAGTGATGTAGTCTATAAAACTCATTTTTGGGGTTTCTTATAATTTATCTAGATTTTCTGTAGTATATAAAAATAACATGTGTTGAACATGATTCATTCCCTAGATTAAAAGGAACATAATTACGTGGGGGTGTGCTTGACTAATTTTTTTTCGAATACTCTGGCCCTGCACAACTTGTGTCTTAATAGATGCCCAGAGTATAAAATTGAAACAAAAGATTTTACTTAGGTAGGTTCACATTGATTTTTTAAACACATTCAATTTATACAGACAAATGACCTAGGTATTGTCAAATTATTTTTCAAACATTTCTTATTTCCCACATAAAAATTTTAATAGATGTATATCAAAGTATATCATTGGGATCATTCGTCAGATGTACGTGAAGTACATGACATGATATTTTGTAAGTCCCATACATCATGTACCCCATGCTGGGCATGTATTGTAGGTTGAAATTTCATATAATGATCACATTACTATATTCACATCCTCTATCTAATTCTCAAACAATGCATGTAAAATAATATAGCTTGGACTATGTTATATTTTCTATTTTCTATTAATTTATCACCCAGTTGGTAGAATAAAAAAAATGAAAAATATTTTTTCATAAATTTTCTATGTATAGGATTGTTTTGGGATCCTTTTAGTGTTTATATACCATTAACTAGGTTATTTTGGTAGTTCAATTATATTATATCTTTAAAGGAATCTATTTGGATTCTTGGATACCTTTGGAGTAAAAAAGTATTCATGTACTCCCCTGGTGCGATTTTTATGGAAGGGAATATGTCCTCCATATGTGTTATAGGGTTGGTACTCCCTATTTTTAAAGGGGAATGGATCTTCTATATCAATTAGTTAAATTTTATGGTCAGTACTCCATAAATCATGATGAATCAATGCTAATATATAATACAATCAATGTGGATACTCCCTTCTGTATTTTGGTATACGTAACCAATCTATAGAATTTGAAAGTCTTACACAATATTTGGTGTGAGTATTTTATAAAATGGAGTTAATAATCTCTTAGATGACTTTTCTCACAATGTTGTGTGGGTTCATTATTTGGGTCAATGCACCAATGAATGTAAATCATTCCACTACGAATTGTGACTATCCCACAATGATTTCAAAGAGGAAGTGAGGATATTATATAGTATATGTAGTTACAGAAAATGGGTAAATCAGTTTGTTCAGAATCCTATAACCTATTCAGAGACATGTGGTATCCATTAATATTTGACTTTTTATTTTTCTACTAAAATCAGGCTTTATGGGTTTTTAAACATTCTAGGAAGTTCTAATAACTTATGAGATATGATCTATCATGGATTTGAGAAATTAAAACATTAATATTTCTATCCTACATGATTTTCTTGAACATAGATATTATTTTGATATTTTGGTATTTTTCACATTTTTCATAGTTTTGGGTTTTATCTAACATCTCGTTCCATAAACTATTTTTAGCTTGACCTATTTAATATTATAATAAACTATATTACCTTATTATTTTTATCAAAAATGGTCTGTCTATATAGATTTTACATGGTTCAAATGTGATATTTGTACACATAGATCTGGTAGAGCTGGTATAGATTATGTGTGGGTGTTTATGATTGCTGATATAAATAATGGATGATGTTAGAGATCATTCGTGGCATCCATGCACTGATGATGTGTCTCCCAATCTTATATCAATTATTCTCAAGGATATTTTATTAAAAATTTCACATAGATATTATCCATTGTGGATATATTACTACTGGTTTATATAACAGAAATGAAATTTTATTCAACATAGATGTTTTTAGATATTGTCAATGTGTTCAATTATATTGAAATCCAGATATGTATTTAAATTTTAGGATATTATAGGTTAATTCATCTTAAATATTTATTCTTTATTCATGTCAATTGATAGTCCCAAACCTATTTAATAAATGATAGTGTGACACACTCATATTACCACCATGATAGAAAGGGTCCTCGTAGGTTGGCATTTAATATAGAGGTATTGAACCAGGTGAGTTCAGGGGACGGATTTTGGAGTTAATGTTACACCGTGATAATTAAAGGAGATTTTTTAATAAATTAAATTTTCATTTATGTATTTCAATGGACTAAGTCAATCATACCAATTACACAGAACCGAATCAACATACATTACATGGAACAAAAAATTGTCTTACATTACAATGTACATCGACTTGACATACATTACACATAAATTTTACAGGGAAAATGTTACATGAAACATTGGCTTGGAAAAGGTTACATGAAAGTCCAACAAGGTATATTTTACAGTAGACCACAATGTTTCTAAAAAATCATTTTATGGTTATAAATATTTAAACAAGTTAATTATAACCTATTCTTTAAAAATATTAATATTAATAAAAATAAAAAAAATTCAACAATTTTTTATAATGTATTTTTATATATAAAATATAATGATAACTAAATATATAATTTTTTGTAAAGTCTTCATTTTTTTAAAAATTTGATTTTCAAAAAATAACTACTTTTGAATTCCTTTTATGAAAAGTAATGAAAATTAATTATAGACATATTTATAAATTAAATTTTCAAAATTTATCTACATATTTTAATTTATAATGTCAAAATTATAATAGGGATTATTTTTTGGATTATTTTTGAGAATCTTCATTTATATATGAATAATTAAAACTATGGGATTTTAATTCAAAACTTCAATTTCATTAAGGTTAAATTACATTTTATATTAGTTTTAAATATTCATTAGAATATTTTTAATTTTTACAATCATTTTAATTTATATCAATTTCATTTTGAAAATGGGTATAAAAAATAATACATGTTGTAATGTTTTCACTTTAAGGACACGTAATGACAACCTGACTACAAGATAAATTTAAAATTAATTTTTGCCACTTGTGTGATTATAAATATTAAATAGGGGTTTCATATTAGAAATCATAATAATTTATAATCTATAATATTTTCAACATAGTTATTATCAAAAAAACATTAGTAAATATGATAAAAACTAGTTACAACAATTAAGGTTAAATTAATCTTAACAAGTGAATAAACATTATATTTATGGTCCAATATAACCTACACACTTTTAAAAAACCCATTGGATGTCCATGATTCATATATTAACATTTAATTATTATGTTTTTCTATTTTGTATGAATTTTTGGGGAAAAACATTGATATGCCTAACTTGTTTTTAATAATAACAAGTGAGTCACATCTCCCCCCTATAAAATTATGTGTACCCTCCCCATTACACACAACACTATACCCACATAGGGTTTGAAAATATCATTCAAATAAACTTCCCAACATCTCTAAATTCTTCCTTGAATCATTCCTTTGGGTATAAATCAATACATGGAAGCCTTTTGTCATAAACCAAATGGATTTACCCAATTAAGAGGTGTCATCTTCTGTCAAGAATGTTTATTTCATTTCCCTGATCCACCCAAATACTTCCCTTAGTCCTTTAATTTTTAACAACAAAATTATATTAAATATAAAATGATGTTTTTATGATATATTTTGGCATTCACTTACACACACATCCATCTAATGTTTAATTTAAATATTATTGATATATACGGGGAACTACTGCCTCACTAAACAATAACTGTTAATTATTTATTTACTACCTCTTATGGTTTAAATTATGATGAAAAGATAATTTATTTATTATTATAATTTATTTATTATTTAATTACACATATGTATTTAATTTTATAACAATTATAATTAAACTTTACTTTTGATGTAAAGAAGATTTTTTTCTCTTGATGTATTGTGGAATACTGCTCTCTCAAAGTGAAGTGATTCATCCACACACTTCCTTGAATATATTTATGATGGGTTTAGTGAAATTATATTGTATTTATAACATTATAATTATAATGTAACTAAATTATATAAATATAGAAATTTATTTTATTTTAATTCATTCTTTCAACACAAAAATAAAAACAGAAACAATGATTATGTGTATGTATGGATTATCATCTCCATTAATGGTGTATTCCATTTCATACTTATATATTATACATTATTACAATACTAATATAATTAATATACATGATATTTATATAATGGTGTAAATTATATAATTCATGATATATGTAAAATCACTATAGATATAACAAACTAAAACACCATAAAAAAAGAGGATATAACTCGAAGTAAAATATTAACCAACAATTGTTAACAAGAGATTACTATAAGGTCATAATGAAACAATGTGTAGTATTATATATAATTTTATGACTATATAAAATATTTATAATAAACATACATTGATTATACATGAATCTTGTATGATTAAAAAGAGAGTGAAGACACAATGTAGGATAATTTCATCTCACTGTTTTCACGAGATACATGTTTTAATCCCCACCCATTCATTTATTTATAGTTTTAAAACACATGGATGTATTAAAATATTATTATACTATGTTTTTTGGTTATATATACATACATTATATAATATTTACTTCATGGGGTTTATGTTTCATAATTTAATAAATCTGTAAAATTGTTTTGTCTTAATTATCATTCATTGAGAATCGGGTTTGGTTTCGCTCCAATATTATTTTTTGAGGATTATATAATTCTAGTTTACCTATCATATATTTAATATAAATATTCTAATTGTATTCTAAAATTTATTTAATTACATTTAATTACATTCAGATTATGTTCCCAAGTGACCTAGTGATCTGAGTTTATTGAAAACATCTCTTATATTTATGAGACTATTAATGATTATCCTTATTTGATAAAATTATTTGTTCCTTATCACAATAAAACTACTGAGTTTCCTTATCACATGTTTTTTAATATATATCTATGTATTATTTCTATAGTTTCAATATTTGTTACTAATGATAATTAAGAATATTTTTTTAATAAATTCTTATTTTGTCACTCAAATTAGTCGAAAATCTATTCTATTTCCAAAAAAATAATTTTTTCTAGATTATTTTAAAAAATATATTCAAATGATACATGAGGAATATTTTCAAGGAAAACTGATTTTAAAAATTTTCTATTGTTTTAAAATGTTCTTTTATATTTTTTAAAATCTATTTTTAGGAAAATGATTCTTCAAAAGCTTTTATGTTTTAATTTTTGTTTTATAAAGAATAATAGATATTTTCAAATAGAAATGTTCTTAAAATATCATCAAAATTTTATTAGCATATAATATTACATTCATTGGTCTTACTCGTTCATTTTTATGGTAATTATTCAATTTGTACATATATATTCTTTCTTTGAATGGATTATGTTTTCATGACATGATGTTGATTAAATCCTATTTATCATTCAAGGATTATATGCCTTTCAAACTCACTTCTTTTCACAGGTTATGTTTATGGTGAAATAATTATGAAACCTTCCTTTTCCATATTTTTGTTATGATTGCATGTTTATAAAACCCATTTCATTACATTGCATATGATATAATTATTTATGATCTTGTTGAAAAAGTATGTATGATTTGACTATGATATGGTTGGGAACTATATCTCCCTCCAATAGATTGGGTAATGATATATATCCAATGAGATATTCAAAGATGGTTTTGGGAATGATCCTTGACAAATAATATATCCACTGGAGTAAACAATGACTACCAATATGGTATAAAGAGTTGACACATTCTCTTACGATGGTCATGGGAATGAACTATGACTTCCATGATGGTATGGGGATTGAACTATACTAACATTATTGTCATAATAGTGAGTCCTGGGAAACTATGGAAATCTTATTATTTGATTATTTGTTTTCCACAAATCTATGTTTTATTTGTATATTAATATTTCATGTCTTTTCCCTTTATTTCATTATTACTCATGTCTTATGAAGTTACAATATTTATTAAATTATTCATGTTAATGATATTTGATATGCATGGTATAATCATATATTTTCTTGATCATGTTCTCATATCCTTATATCCTAGATTATGCTTACATGTCTCCCTTTTTACCATTATAAAGCTTCTCATCCCATACATTTTTTGGTTTCCTTTCCATGGTTATGAACATATGAATTATGTTTGATGTGTTTATGAATGGTTCTTGTCAAGAAGAACCTAGTGGAAAATAATGTAGCTCATTTAGGTACTCGTGTTTATGTTTCCCTATTTCCAAGCACACTATACTAAGATTGTCATTCAACATCTGTTTATATAATTTATTAAGTATTATAAAAAAGTGATGTAATGTTAATATATGAAAAGTTGGTGTCCTCATTGTTGGTATTATATAAAGGGTTTATTCATCCCTCAGAAAAAAGGATGCGGAAATATTAGTGATAACCCTATGATAATGTCTATGGATAAGCCTAAGGATAAGAAAAATAATTAGAGAATGTCCTACAATTATGGTAAAGGATTGAGTGACTAGTCTCCTAGAAATATATCCCATTATAGACACTAAAGGGTAATGTGGCTCTAAAATAGATATACCTAGGCGTAACAACTCAGATAAAATTTTTCATTCCTTATTCAGGGTAATCAGGTACATTACAATGGGCTTTACTGCACACCTAGATTGACACTCTTGGGGGATATGCTTTGGAAATTCAAAAACTATACATGAACCATCACGAAATATTTAAAAAATATTTAATCTTAAAATAACCTTGTATAAACCTATTTTATCTTATATTAAGTTACGTCTTAAAATTTAAACATCCTACAAGTGTCTTTTCGTGATTTTGCAGTTCATCATTTTGAAAACTATTTCTTACACTATGATTTTGTTTTTAGTCAGTGACTCAAACTTAATGGAACCATATAAATGTTAATTGCGATTTTAAAAAATGATTTTCCTCATTGTCAACCAGCTTCTATGGGATTAGGAATGAAAAACCTCATTACTATTCCCACACTACTTTCTCATGCTGTAAATCATGGTGGACTATAAAATGATAAACGGAGAGAATAAAATTTTGTTAAGTCTCATATTAGGAAATATCAATATTATTTCAGAGTAATTTATAATCCACGTGGTTTTGAACAATTTATCTATAATATTTAATATATATTCTCTAATATCCAATGTTTGGAGTATGAGAATGTCATTCTGGCTATCTATTGGATAGGACGAGAAACTGAACACTATTGGACTATAATCAAGAATACAATGTAGAAATACTATATTGGTTCATGAATTGGTAAGAGTTAAAGAATTTTTTTTTCAATTAGTACATTTCTCATATTCTTCGTATAAAGATAGAGATATATTTGAAGTGATGGGATGATAAATACACTGGTAACTATGGGGATAATTTCAAAAAACATACAATGTTTTCTTATGGAATTATAATCTTACCTGAAAGTAATGTTGATATGTTTTTTATTTCCTTAAAGAATTGTCTCATAAGTATGATGGAAATATAATACATTAGAGTATCTGAAGATATTGTGTGTTGTGAAATCATGGTTGAAATAGAGGTTTGAGTCACTTATCAACCCCATGGTATGGTCAATTAGATGATTATGGAGTTTAAATAAAAATATAAAAACAATGGGGAGAAGATGATGAGATTCCCTTTATACTCTATGTGTGGGAAATATAATGGAAGAAATATCTTTAATGGGTATAATAAAATTTTTTAGTATGGAATGGATGTTCATGAGAAACATTATAGGTAAAGTGATGGAAAAAATTAAGCTAACATTGTGAATGAATAAAATTTGGTACGAAATGAACATCCTATTATACAATGTTACATGTCTTAGGATAATTGTAAATATGGTATCCAATTACCAATCCCAAGGGCTAGTGATGAGGATCGATGTTAAAATCCTGTTAAGATGTGGGACTATGGGAAATCCTATGAAATCTCAAACTCTGATGAGGGGCACAAAAATGACGTGATTAAAGGTTCACTTACCATCGAATCTAGAACTTCTAATTTCATATTTGATTCTATATCTACCCACTCTTTCATATCTAAATAATTTTCTAATGGTGTATTGATTCCACAAAACCAATTAGATATATAATTATCAATGAAATACCATAATTTTATGTTTATTTCAATAAAATTCTATAGTTCCTCTCTGGTTAAAGATTATGGGAATGTGCATCCAAATAATCTTTTAATTCTTCCATTGGTTGAATTTGATGTCATCTTAGTCATGGAATTTCATACTCTTCATAAAGCTATCATAAATTGTCAAAGATAGGTAGTTAAATTTTATATTTCAAATCATATTTTGATCATCCATCCATCTGACAATAAGTATGAACTTATATATAGATTAAAGATAGTGTATGAGTCATAACACACACTAAAAGTTTAGTTTATCTTAAATTGTTGGGGATAATATCAAATCATTGATATTCCCATTGTTCAATAATTTGTGGATGTATTTCCGAAGGATTTGTCTGTCCTTCCACCAAAACATGAATTTGAGCTCTCAATAGAACTCATACATGGTTCCACACCAATTTCAAAAACTCCTTATAGAATGGTGGCGATTGAGTTGTAGGAATTGAATAAGTGACTGCAAGAAAATCTTGACACGTGATTCATTGGGATAAGTGGGTCACCTTGGGGAAAACCTGTTATTTTTTAGAAAAAAAAGATGGATCAATGAAACAATGAATTAATTATCGAGAGTTGAACAATATCAAAATCAAGAACAAGGGTCATCAACATCGTATTGATGACTTGTTTGATCAACAACATAGAGATCAATACATTTCCATGAATGCTCATAATTATGGTTATCACCAATTGATGTTAATGAAGATGTATATACACGAGATATCATATCTTACACATTATAAACACTATGAATATATCATGAATCCTTGTGGCCTTACTAATTCCCCCACTATCATCACATATATGATGAATAGATTATTTATAGATTACCTCAATATGTATGTTGTAGTATTTATAGATAATATTATTATATATTAAAATATCAAAAAATACCATGAATATAACATGTTAATTTTAATAAAGACTCTAAGGAAGGATAAAATATCTACAAAATATTAAAAGTATGAATTTTTTATGGAAATGAATTCATCTTTGGGTCACATTATTCATGAAATGGTATAGTAGGAAATCCATCAATGGTGGAGGATAATTAATACATGAATAGACCAACCATGTTGAATATGATCTATATCTTTCATGCTTTAGGTCGATATTAATGATTATTTTTGTAGAATTACTCACGAATATCTTATCCTCTGACTAAATAAATTCGAAGGGTGTCAAGTACTTCTAGTTTGTTGAATGTGATGAAATTTTCAAGTAACTAAAGAGAATGTATATTAGTGAATCTGTTCCTACATTACCCTCTAGTATAGAAGGGTTTTTAATATATTGTAAATCATACAATAAGGGAATGTTTGTGTTATTATGTATAATTACATGGTAACCTCTTATGCCTCATAGATGTTTATGATTTGTGACAAAAATACTCAATTCATGATTTGGTGTTAGGAGTAGTATTTTTTCATTAATGATATGGGGGAATCTTTATGGAGAAAAGTGAGAGATATATATATATATATATTGATCATAAAAGTATATTATATAAATTCACACAGAATTAGGTGTACATGAACAATAGAGTATGTTTATAGTTGATAAAGGATTATGAAAGCTCTATAAATTACCACCCTGGGAAAGTGAACAAGGTGGATGATGCTTTCTGTCAGAAGGACCATAATAGATTATCCATGATGAGGATCACAAAATATCTATTATTTCTCTAATTCTAAAGGATGGATCTAAAAATATTTAAGGAAGGTTAAAATATAATCTTTCTCAAAGGAATGTCAAACCCTCCATCCAAGTATTGATTAATGAGGCATGCAAGGAAGATGTAGAGCATCTAAAGACTCTGAGAAATGTTTCTGAGTTTAACCTTGATTAGGATGGAATGATAAGGTTATGCAACCGTGTATATGTTCCTCCAATACCATATTTAATGAATGATATTTTAGAGGAAGCTCATATTTCATCATTCTCAATTCATATGAAAAGTATAAATATGTATATGGAGTTAATGTAATACTTTTGATGGGATGAGATGAAGGAAGATGTCACCGATTTTGTATCTCGGTTCTTAGTGTTCCAACAAGATATGGATGAAAGGAAAAAAGTCCAAGGGTTTGTTACATCAATTACCCATTCTATAATTGTAATGGGACAATAGAACTATATATTTTGTCATTGTACTACCCAAAACCTCTAAAGGGGATAATGAAACATGGGTGGTAGTTGATAACATTACAAAGTTATCATAGTTAATCACTATTAGGTAGGGTTTTTCTGTAGATTATATTTATTAGATATACATTAATGGAGTGGTAATTCTACTTGGTGTACCACCTTCCATTATATATGATTAGGATCCATGTTCTTCCTCAATTTTATTGGAGAAGTCTTCAGCAAGAACATGACACATAATTGAGTTTGGGAACTACTTATCATCCTTATACATATAGTCAGTTTCAATGAAAAATTCAAACCATAGAATATACTCTTAGATATTATTAACTATATTTCGAAGGGGGTTTGGATTAACACCATTCTCTACTTCAGTTTTCATACAATAATAGCTTTCAATCAGGAATTTAGATGGTATTATATAAATCCCTCCATGGGAATAAATGTAGATCCCAAAATTCAAGGCTGATGATAGAGACTGAAACCTATTGAGACCTAAGATCACTGACAAAATGTTCGATAAGGAATGAACCCTTAGACAACATATCAACACAACTAATATTGACAGAAAATTTATGATGATACCTATCGGGGTGATCTAAAATATGATGTTATTAAAAGATATTTCAATGAATCTTTCCTTGGATGAAGTTTATCATATTGTAGAATAAAGGTAAACTAATCCCTAGGCACATAAATCCCTATGAAATTCTTGATCTCATCAAGATAGAAGTAAATCTCTTGGAACTTCCTCCAAATCTCTCTCAATATAGTGATGTGTTCCATATATCTCTCATGAGGGAGTACATACCTGAATGATCACATGTACTGAACTCAGTGGTAATACAAAAATAGAAATGTAATTATTTTGAGGAATAACTTATTGAAATTATATATCATACATATAATGTTCTATGAAACAAGAAAACTCACATGGTCAATGTTTTATAAAGAAATCACCTTTTATTGAAAGATACGTGGGAACTTGTGGTTCGGATGAATTAAAATTATCCTCAATTTTTTAACCTGAGTGATTAATTTCAAGACATAAATTCATTTTAAGGAGAGTATAAAGTAACTCTATGTGTTTTTATGGTCCTTTTCTCTAGAGTAAATTTAATTTTCATTTACGTCTTGTAACTCACTGAGTCAAACATTCCTTTGACACGACACTGAAACATCGTACATTACATTAAACATCAGCTTAGAATAACTAAAATGGATCATTGACTAGGAATATGTTACATAGAACAAAAAATTTTAAAATGTTACATGAAAAATTTATTTACCATAGGTTTCATGAAACCTCAACATGGCGTGTGTTACACGCTACACCGATGTTTCTACAAAACAACATTTTACTATTATATTTATTTTTAATAGAAAATTATAACATTTTTATTAAACATAGAAAAATTAATAGTAATAAAATATTTAAAAAAATTAAATGTAATATATAAATAAAACATATTTCTTAAAAACGATATATTTTTTTTGGTAAAAACCATATATGTTTAAAAATAGCATTTTCTCAAATTAATTACTTATCAAGTCCTTCTAAGAAAAATAATTTTATTTATTTTTTGACACATTTATAAATATAATTTGAAAAAATAAATTTCATTATTCAACTTACAATTTCAAAGTTATCATAGTGTTATTTTTTGGGATTTTTCTTTGTAAAATCATTTTTGGATGAATATTAAATATACTATATTTTTATTAAAAAAATATTTTTATATAATTTATTTATTAGGTTATATTTTATTTTAAATTGATTTAAAAGATTAATTAGAATTTTTTTATCAATTATTAAAACTTAATTCATTGAGATGAATTTCACTTGGAACATAGGAATAAAAACATAGCACACTTTAGAATGATTTTAATTTAAAACACTACATTGTCCACCCGAATACGACATTAATTATAAATTAATTTCTTCCACATATGTGATTATAATTTAAAAAAATGGATTTAATATTTTTACATAGAATGATTTATAATTTCTAATATGTTCAAATTAGTTTCTTGAACAAAAATATTACTGAATGTGATTAAAATTAATTTCATTGAATATGGTAAAATTACAATTGTCAAGAAAATAAACCATAATATTAATGGACAAAATAACCTATAAATTTTTACAAAACCCATTTTATGTACATTAATTGGACAGTATCCTTACATTATAGAGGTTTTTAGGTTTTTAAAGAAATTTTCTAGGTAAAAATTTTAGTACACCTAACTTGTTATAAAAAATGACAAGTTAGTCATTTCCCTCCCATATATAAGGCCACCACCTCTCCCCATTAGTCCAAACTATAAAACCAATTATTTATGGACATTATATACCAAATAATATTTAAAAAATCCTTACATTAAAACTTTAATGATTCATTTTTTTTCAGAAATAAATCCATAGAATCGTTTTGGCACAATCCAAAAGGACATACCTAATTAAGAGGTAATTTCTTCTCTCAAGATCCTTTATTTTATTTTCCATCTCCACCCACTCTAACAAACATAGTCAATGATGGAATAAATAAACAAGTATATTAAATATTACAGTTTTTTAATGAAAAATCGACGATCCCAACTTTCACAGACATTCATCTAATTGGTAACGAACAATCTATTTGTGGGTACAATGAACTACCACCTCACTAAAAGATGATTGTTCATTTTTCATTTACCTCATTTTAGGTTCGAAATTGTGATAAAAAATATATTTATATATGTAATATATTATATTTATTATGTATTTAGGATTCTATATTTTTTTCAATAAATAATTTTAATTTCCATTTTGCGTAAATACGATAATTTTGTTTGAGGAATTGTGGAGAACCACCCCTCATACAATTGTGATTTGTTCACACAATACATGGAATGAATTATAGAAGGGTTTAGTTAACATATATGATATATGTAAATTATAATTCTTCTTGATGAAATTATATACATATATTTATATTTATTTATTTCAATCAATATGAAATGAAGACCAGAAATAACATTCATGTGTATATATGTCTTACCATCTCCATGGATGGTGTATTAAATTTGATACATATATATTATATTTATTAATATAATAAGCATAAAACTAATATAAATTTTATTTATATCATGTTTTACATTATTTAAATCATGATATAAATATATGTACTAATGATATAAAAAATCAAGACACATGAAATAACAAAGAAGATATTACAAAATGTTAAACCATAACATATATTTGTTAAAAAGATAGTAATATAAGGTAATAATAATAAAATGTATTGTATTATATATAATAGTATTATTTTTAAAATATATATAAGAAACTCACATTTATTATGCAGTACTCTTGTACGACTACATAGGGAGTCAAGAGACAATGTAAGGGAATTTCATCTCTCTTTTTATTTCTGTGAGTTACATGGTTTATTCACCTCCCATTCCGATAGTGTGGTGTGTATACTGAACAAGGATGTACTAAATAATTATAATGATTAATTTTATTGGAATTTAAATATCCATTATATGATCATTATTTCTTGGGGTTTATGTCTCAAATGTCAACAAAGCGGTAAATAGTTTTGTCTCGATTTTCTTTTTTTGAGACTCATGTTTAGTTATGCAACTTATTTCGTCTTCAGGATTTATATAAATCCACTATAAATGAAATATCATGAATATACTTATAGAAATTATTTTTTAAACCATCTTTTAATTCCCATTTGACACATAGAGAGTATGATCCCATGTTACCAAGTTATAATAGTTTATTGAGACAATCTCATCAGTTATTGAGATTGTAAATGATTATGATTTTTATTTAATATTATAATCCACATCTTGATAAACCTAATGAGATTAATTATCATTTATTTATTAAATATATATTAATGTATTTTTTCAATTTTACACCTCTTTAGTAATTATGATTTTTATGAACTGTTTTAAGAAAATCTGTTTATTTCTCCATCTTCGATCAGAAATATATTTTATTTAATTTTTTTTCAAGAATGTATTAAAAATGTTTTCAAACAATCCCGAAAAATAATTTTAAATGGAAATAAATTTTAAAAATGTTTTCTTGGTTTCTATGATTCTTTTATATGTTTTCAAATCTATATTCAAATAAAAAGGTTTTTAAAAAGAATTTTTTTAAAAATCTAATATGAAAGTATATATTCCACAAGACATTATGTTAAATGAAATTTAAAGATAATTTCCCATCAAAGATAACATCCATTCATGTTACTCATGCCTTTTAGAGTAATTTATTATATTTTTCCATTCATATTATTTCTCTAAATAGATTACATTTTGAAGGAATGATGTTGATAAAACATGTTTCTCTTCCATGGGATATATTATTTTGAAACAATAATCTTTTCAATAGTTATGTTTATGGTGAAACATTTATGAAACCTATATTTTTTTCATAGGTTATGATGTGATAAAATGGGAATAATATCTATTTCAATTCATGGGATATGATATGATTATTTATGATCTGGTGGATGTGCATATATGATTTCACTGTGAGATGTGTGGGACCAATTTCACCCTCCAATTAATTTGGTAAATATTTATATGTCATGAGATAGACTAATATGGTCTTCATAATGAACCTTACCTACTCTGCTAGCCATGGGAATGAACCATAACAATCGAGATGATATGAGGAGTGAAATCATGCTACTAAAAGAGTCAATGGGGTGAACAATGAATACTATGAATATATATATGGAATGATCCATACTAAGTAGATGGTCTTGTAAGTAATTCTTTATCGAATATGGACATAATATAATGATTTAGGTTTTGGACAAAATTCCATGTTTTATTCCTATGTTATAATTTAATAGATTATGTATTTTATTTCTATATGATACATGTCTTATGAACTGCCAATATTTATTCCATGATTTATGTTTTAGATCATTGATATGCATGGTATAATATTCTATTTTATTTATCAAGTTCTCATATACTTATTATCAATATTATTCTTCCATTTATCCCTTTTTTACACTTAGTGAGCTTCAGATCTCACCCCTTTTTATGTTTCCTTTTCCAGGTTATGAAGATATGTATTATTATTAATGTGACTAAGAAGTGTACTAGTCAAGAATATCCTATTGGAAGTTAATGTAGCTCATTTAAAATCTAGTGTTTATGTATGCATGATTCCAAATTAACTAGACTATAACAGTCTTTGGACATTTATTTTAATAATTTTTTAAGTATTCATCAATAGTAATGTAATGTTAATTATGAAAAAAATATGTTCTTTATATTTAGTATGCTTGTAGCGATTTTTGGAGAGTTTATGGTTGAAATGTTAAATGGTGGTTTAGTTTGGTTATAAACCCAAGGAGAATAGAATATGTGTGGCAGAAAAAATATATCTTCCTCAAGATATTAATATCATATCTGTCATCCTAAAACTCTATTTAGTCATTTTATGTATAATATAATTTATTCATATTCATCTTAAAGTTCCAAGTCATTATTTTCCATGTCCTTCTTATAACAAAACACTATAACAGGCTCTAGAAAAATTGGGTCAATCTAGTTGAATTGGGAATGTTACCTATCATTATCATTCTCATATTTTAAGGTATGGAATTAATAATATTTTTTTAATTTAATTAACCTCTCTATGATAATTAGTAGAGAAAATTGGAATTTTTTTATGGAATATATTGAGAGATATCCATGCTACATTAGTAGAAAGTCGAGAATCTATAATTTTTTCATTATGTGAAGCTTCATATAGTATGGGTGGTAGTTCCCAGGTTATTATATAATGTCATAGATGGGTAAAATGTATTCTATATAATAGAGAGGAATATCATTCCATGAACTCTAGGTAAGTTATATTTGTAAGTGATTGAATATTGTATGGAGTATGAGACTCCCACTTCACACCATAATGATCTTATGTTGTATGTTTAATCAAAGGTAATATAGATTCTTTCTACTTTGGTTGTAGATTTTATCCATTTATAGGTTGATTTATTTTCCATTATAATTTGGATGATTTTATTAATGATTTTCGACCCCCATAAAAGAATCATGATCATGAATGAGTATTCATTTTAGTTAAGGGATTTGGTACACCTCGAACATGATTCAAGATAGACTCATTCAAGTTAATGTGTTTGAGAAAGTCCTCTAGAGTTAATATTCAATCTAAATTTATGTATTTAAACATCTTTGGCCTACTCAAATTCACTTGAGTGAGTTTTATTATTGTAGAGTTAGTGAGTTGAGATGAGTCCTTGTTTTTTAATAGGAATATATTTCATTGGGGGTCAAAATGTGTGGTGTTGTGGATGTTACTCACATTAAATATGGAATTAAGAATTGAATATTAATTATTATGGACTAAATATCTATGTAGAGGAAGATATTTGTGGAGTATAAGGGGTTTTTTGAAATATATATAATGTAAATTATTTTAACAATCACCATCACCCCCTTTAAGAGTTCTTATTGAGGCCTAAAGTGATGACATTTAGACCACAATGGGTTTTTTTTATGGATGGCTTGAAATAGGTGGTTACAATAAAATTTGAAGGAAGCATTTATTTCTTGTTTACTGATATTCATATTCATTTATACCAATCTAATATATTCCTATCTACAGATTACATTTTTAAGAGTTATATATTCCAATAGAACTCTTACTTTGAACTCTTCAGTTAGAAATATTTTATCATGTTCAAAATTTATTTCCTCAAAATTGATAACAATATAAGGTTTTTCATAAATGATAAATATCCTTTGTTTGATTCCATTATGTGTGGATAAGTTCATATGGTAGCATCATTAGTGTGGATTGGTCGGTTCATTATTGGTATGAGCTAATGTGTAGTCAAAAATATGGTTCATGTTTCCCCTTCGATTGTTAATGGGGGATTTAAGTATGACGAGTTGGATAATGATAAGTAGATAGCTTCTAATTACCCACATGTTGGAATCCTTATCAAAGAGAGATACCTATTCTAAATAGGATATGATTCCAGTATTTTTGGGGGAATAAAAAAGTATATTTAGATGATGGTCCTAGGGTTTCCCTTGGTAAGAGATCTATTTTCAAATGAACTTACATTTGGAGTTTCATCGATTAATTTTATAGATTATTAGTTATCCAAACTCAAATTTTGGAACATATAGTACAATAAGAATAAATTTTGTGAATATGTATCTCATAATAAATTCTATCATTATGGATATTGGAAGAAATTAAGTAGTTCGTGGTTAAATCAATTCATAATTTCCCTCTCTATGGAATCATAAGAAGTGTTTTACATGAACACTAATGAGGAAACACTATTGAGATGTTAAAATACAATTGATAACACAGGATATAAGGACCTCCCATATGTGTTCATTATACCCATGGACCATATATAGTCATATTTTTTTGTGACCCCATAATATAATTAGGTTATATTAGAATTTTATATTCATATTTCATTTACATTGAGAGAACCATATTTTTCATAAATATTCAATGATAAAATCCTTGATGTGAGAATTTGTTATTAATAGTGATATTTTTCTTAAAAAGTGAAGTAATAGAAGGACTATATATAGTTTAAACATATTATTTCATTTGGTTTCATAGAAATAAAATATTAGCGTAGTAGCATACCCATTAGTAAAAATTGCAACTCAGTGAAGAGAGGATATATAAGAGATGAAATACTTTATGTAGATGGTTTAGGTAAAAGAGGGAGGTGTGTTGTATTATTCATTGATTTGGTGGCCCCTTCAATTAATCTAGAAATGTATTATTCTTTTATGTTTTATGTTTGACTAAGGATTTATATTGATATTTTGATGTCCATACTAATGTGGTGGAGAGTGTTGTTTAGTGAGTAGAGGTTTTTTGTCACTAATGTTGTGTCATTTATTTTTATATGGTTTAATGGTGATAGACCATGATCAGCTAAATTTTCTAGGACCATCCAATTTATATGATGATATAATGGTTTAGGTATACTCTAAGGGGGTTTTAATGGATATTCATGTATGTTGGTTTATAATATATATATTATTTCAAAATTATTATGTGATGGGATACCAAAACACAAGTAGTTTATCATTAGGGGTTTATATGATATTTGTTTGGAAGTATAGGTGAATTATGGTGATCCATACTGATGGTAATGAATATATTTATCACTAGGTCCACATATGACAACATTATTATAGATAGTGTCATTGGAATATGTGACATGTTAGGTTATGCTAATGAGTTGATCCTGACCGTGAAGAGAATTTTGAGGAAGCACTAATAAGGATAGTTGGTTTCATAAAACCAAATAAAATTATAGTTTCAATTCCTATGTTATTAATATAAATTTATATATTATCAAAATACAGGTTATATTCATTTTATTGTTAATTTGAAAATATCATTTTGTAATTTTTCATATGGAAATGTTTTTTATGGTCCCATATATGATGAAAACATGGAAGGTATATGAAAATATTCCTCAACATATGTGAATGACTCAAATGTACTGATGTAGAAACATCTTTGAGGCTATAAAACAATGGTTCAGAAGATTTTAAAAAATACAAAAACATTTTTTAATATATAAAAACATAATTTTGTATTTTTAAACATATGTGGATGAATAAGACCAAACTAGATAATACAATTATCATCAAAACCTCACACACTAAATGTAATACAATAATGTAGTAATGTGAAGCACATAGAATTTTTATAAATATCAATATAAATATATCACACACCATGATATATGAAATAATTTTATGGGCCCACATTTTATACACTATGAATATTATTATCAATACTATTGTATTATTAGATATTTTTATCTTAAACTTCTCTAATTATATAACAAATTTCATCATTAATAATATAACACAGGAGAACATAAGTTTGTTTATACTAATTTATTTTAAAATAGTATCCCATGAGATAACATACAAATTTATTTTCCCTTCCTCTTTTAGTGGATCTGTATTGCGGTCTAGAATGTCACAGAAATATAGAATTTTGATCCAATCTCAAAATAGTAGTGTTTTTAACTATAACCATGTACACTTATTAAAAAAATTAACTTGACCACTTATTTACCATGGGAAACTCTTTATTTTCTTTCGAAACAACTTCTCGTACTTTATATCAACTTTATATTAAATAATATTTTATAGTAAATCATAACAAGTGAATAATAATTAAATAACGTACCTCAATAATTATTCCCCTCACGTAAAAAGGGAATTTTGGACTAATAATTCCTCTTATATTGCAGAACCTCATAGGACTATTGCATGTTATTTTTCTTCTATCTCACTACACAACACTATAGTTTTTCTCAATAAATGGTTAGATTCGACGCACTCTTAACTTTTTTTTATTCATTAAAACATAATTGGTTGCAACTAATCCAAACTATCTCATCATATCCATATATTATTTCCTAAAGGGGGTTTCTTCTCTAAAGTACTCAGGGAAGTTCTTTTTTATTTATAGTAATATACTCATTATTGATTCTCTCATAGTATCACAAACAAACAACCATATGGCACTTCATTTTATATTTTTCATTCTCTTATA
Organism: Viscum album; assembly: GCA_963277665.1. NCBI lineage: Eukaryota > Viridiplantae > Streptophyta > Magnoliopsida > Santalales > Viscaceae > Viscum > Viscum album. Next base: position 2,138,147,379 of record OY728163.1, on the reverse strand, counting down.
AATGTAATATATTTGTAGTAATTTTCATTTAGAGTGGGTTCTACTCATATTCCTATTAATTGAAATAAATTTAATTAAATAAAAACATTAGAGACCATTTTTCACGTGCATGATTTCATATCATTTATTTTAATGATTGTCCCAAATTAAATGATAAAAATACCAATATGTTAAATTATTATTTAATTGTTCTATTGTTTAATATATCATCCATCAAAACATACATTAGGAATTTTTTTCTCAAATTTTCAAAAATATAAACACAAAATCATATAAGATCCTTCTTCTATGGTTTTATAAAAAATTACATCAAACTCATAGTTGGGGTGTGTTTCTATTTCTTATAGCATAAAATCATCTAAAAAACTATTATAGCTATCATATAGGATATGTACAAATTAGCGGGAATGACATATCCAAACATGTCTTCCCAATAAAGAATGATAAATAAAAATTTAATATTTAACCACTAAATTTAATCTCATGTTTCAATAGATGTGTTTTCATAAAAATATTTAATTTAGGAATCGTATTTTATCAAGCATTAAAATTTATCTGAATTAATATATTTAATTTTCCATCATATCCGAAGATGATGATCATGTTTTTAAAATTAATTAGATTCAATACTATGAATATTTATTTTTAATTTTAAAACACTAATTTTATTAACTGGAATTGTCATAATTTATTTTTTTTCAGATAGATATCAACTGTGGGGATTCTGTAATTTTTGCAATAAAATTCATAAAATTGTGCTAAATAAATATTTCATATATGTACATATAATTTATATGTTTCTCAGCATAAATAAATACACTACTTAAAATATATTAATAAATTAGTAATAAAAAAAATTGGAAATCATTACATGACTTATTTAAAATATTTATTGTTGTAAAAAATTATACAAAACATAGTAGAAGTAATATGTTTTATCAAATTTATAAAACAACAAATTTATATTCCATAACAAAAGTGTTAATCTCTCTCAAATGATATCCAAATAAAAATTCAAATTCATATAAAGAAGTATCAATGAATATTGAAAATTATTAAATCGGAAAAAAATCATTTAGAAGATCAACAATTTCATCTGTTGTTGATGTATTGACATGTGATATACCAAAGAAATTTTCTTGAAAGAACATCCAAATTACATACTCATTACAAAATTATCTATAATGAATTTAAACAACTCTTTTCCATTCTCAAGATCATTAAATCACCACATATATTCATTAAATATTTTCGATAATTATTAAGTTAATCCTATACCTATTTTTCAGCTTTCTCATGATGCTTTGGTAAATTAAAAACTCAAGAGTATTTCATATATTTTGTTTTCTTCTTTACATAAACCATCAAAAACCTTTCTCCAAATGTGTTAAATTGCAAATTTCAATTAACAAAATTCAGTTTATCTCAATGATGTATTCTTTATATATTAGTAAATTTTCCTAATAATCTTTAAACATGTATAAAATTGATTAAATTATTTCAGATATAGATTTCTATGTTTATCTATAAGGTTCAGTTCTTCCAACATTTTGACCTCTTCTTTTAAATTCATTTCTCTAATATTGATAAATATCTTCAGTGTAAATTTTTTTATTATCATAAAAACTTACACTTCAATCATCATATATAATGGTTTCTCACAAATTATTATTTTTCCTTCTTTATAACCCAATACCAATGGATAATTTTTAATTTTTCATTGCCAACAAAAAAATATTTATTCTATTCATGTGTAATGGAATCCACATACTTACATCATTCTAAATTATTAATCCTTTAATTTCAATTATATTGAAAAATGATAAATATGATGCTTCATTTTTATACATATAAAGGGAACTTCAATCTCTCCCTTCAGTTTCTTTATCAATTAAAATTTTAATCCAAAGATCAGGGTAATTTTTCTCCAACTAATTTAAAATGAATTCAGAATGTGGTAGGTTATTCTCCCTTTTATTGATACTGAGGGTATAAGAAATGTATTTCTTATTTTAATCTAGATATTTAAATTTTTATTAAAACATATTCTCCCAATTTGATGCAGAACAATCTAGGTTCCCTAGTTATATAATGGGAGACTAGTGCAATCGCATTGCCACTGTGAAATTGTCCATCAACTATTCAACTCAATGTATATATTGGAAAATTATTTTTATAATGAAGTTTGATTAACTATGAAAAAACATATCCATTAATAACTTAATTTTATACAAAAAAAATTATCATTGAGGGGTTGTCCAAACTAAACATAGAGATGATTCATGAATATACAATTAATTGAACACATCAATAAAAACATTTAAACTATAGATATCTTCTTCCACTATTTGATTATCTAATAACCTACTTTTTAAAAATCTCGATATGTACTAAAAAAGAAGTTGAATAGTAAACATCATACTTGAATCTAAAATTCTTTAAGGAGATCCCCATAATATTAGAATAAATTAAATATCATAAATCAATGATATCCATATCTTATTGGATATTACCCCTCATCGAAGGCTCTCAAAAATTAGTCACATAAAATACCATGTATTTGAACACAAATACATATAGATGAGAACATGGTGGCATTCTTTCATCACATAATTTGAGACAGAAGGTCATTATATCTTTCTCAACCCATGGAGTTATTTATTAGATATTCAAAAGTGTCCAAAACTCTTTATATTTTTACCATTATTGACAATCAAGATCAATACATCCTTGATCAGTGTACAATTATTTTTTCAGCTTAATTCCATGATTGAATGTTATTACCTAATTTGGAAAATAAAATTCATTTTTATTCAAATTTAACTTATTTATGAGACTCTTATAATTGATTTCACCATATAATAAAATAAATTTTTTAAACATTTTTATAGTGATTATAGTGTATTGAATCCATGATTATAATAGCATTATTCATAGAACAATTCATAAGTTATTTTCATTTATTCTTCATTTTAATGTTAACAATAGTCATAAACATTGTAGATTTATATCCATCCTGTTTTTACCATTCAAAAAAACTTTCATCAACTTTTAAGATATCATTTTTAGTCATCTATTCTATATCTTCACTAATAATGTCACCTACTAATCAAATTCTACTATCCCGATCATGGATGTAATATTTTTCTAATTCCATATCTCTTACATTAGAATTGATGTTCAATGATATTTTACAAGGGTTCATGAAATTTTTGATCCTTCTATAGTATATTCATTTCTATCTGGTATGTAGAAGATCTTTTATATCTCCCTTCCATGAAATCTTGTGTGTATTTGATTCTAGTTTATTTGTTTTTTATATACCATGGTCTAGTTTTTTCTTTTCAACACCTTCTTCTTCAATTATTTTAATCTTTTCCTAGTATTAACTTATGCTTCTTGTTACGTTGGTATATACGGAGAATAATTATAAAAATTGTAGTTCTTATGAAAAAATATCTATTGTTATCAAAATAACCAAATATATTCTTTAAATATAGTTTTCTCTCATTTTTTATGTCATTATTTTTCACTAGGTTCCTCCCTTTATACAACATTTCTCCGACCGATTTAATGCCCTTTTTAATTTTTTAGGACATTTAAATATTATAAAAAAATAATAAATTTCCCATTTCACAATCATATGACACCACCAACATCTCCTAATAATCAAATTTTATTACTTTTTTATGTCTCAAAATCTAGGATTACATCCCTATTTTCATTGGGTTGGAAAAATAATTATTTAGGTTCCTTTTGGGGGGAAACATTTCCTAGAAATACCTACATCCATACATAACCTATTGGTGGGTATGTTATCATTTTTCATCGTCCACATTTTAATGTTTTTACAATTTTTCCAAAAAAATTAACTAAATTATATTTGGTGATAATTGATTTAATAAGATATTTTGTTACCATATTATATGATTTGGTAGAATATTGATCATGAAATTAATTCTTTCTCTACATGCATCAAATTGGAGTCATGTCTAATGAAATAATCCTTTCTAAAAAATAGGTATTTGAATTCCTTATTTCCCTAGAGGATTTTTAATATTTCACATGGTTACTTTTTAAGTCTATCGATTAACTAACTATCACAATATATTTATTTCTTAGTGCATATTTCGGGTTCTCAGCGATTTATTCCTATGTTTATGTTTTTTCTAGAATCTTAAATTTAAAAAAAATTAATTTTTTTGTCTCATTAAAAAATTGTAAAGCTCTATCACACTTTGTTAACTAAATATTCAGTTATCCATGTTTTAAATCCATATATACAATTTTTAGTTTTTCTAATGCAAGTAACACCACATTATAAAATTCTGAAACAATAATTTTACTCATTTATATATTTAAAAATAATCCTCATCCATTGAAATTGTTACATATAAAATTTTGATCGTTTCTTCTTTTAAATTGAAACGATTTGTGAGAGTGTTACAATATATCAATTTCATTATTAAATTTTCCATCATTAAATCATCTTATTAATGTAGTTGTGACTTATCATCCTAATGCAACCAAATGTCTGGAATTATATATTTGATAAATTTAGATGTTATATTTATGCAATAGTCTTTAATTTCAGAATAAAAAAACTTGTGTTTCACTGAGCACCTCTCCTTATAGCTTAAGTTATATTCACTAGATTATTCATTATAAATTGATTTTTAAAGGAAAACACAACTCCGGCCTCTTTTTATTGGTGATTGATCTTTTTTCTCAATTGAATTATTTTCCCACTTTTTTGTCATATAATTCATTTTTTTTAAATCCATGTCTAACACTTCTATTTTTTCTTTAATAGGGAAAAAATTTGATATATTCTATCCGAGGAACATCATTTACAATTTCATATATTCAACTCATTTATTTAATTAAATAGTTGTTCCCTAAAAAATGAATATTCATCATAAGGAACCTTTAGATTAAATCCAATCGAGAGTCCAAAATGGAACTGTATAAATATGCGGGAGAGGGGTTTGTATGTAGTTGGGAAAGGTTTTTTCAAAATTCTATGTCTTCTTATGATAGTAGAAATATTTTTTAGTTTTTAAATTTCTCTGTTTAATTAAGAATAAAATGTATCTTCCTTTGTCCAACCATCCCACATACACCACATATAATCATGAAATGTAAGAATATAAAGCTTGTGTTATTTTTAAAATATTTGGTCACAATGAGAGAATACTCCATGTTATAGCTCATTGTTGTCCTAGACTATCAATTTTAAATTATGAATATAATTATAAATACTATAACAGACCATAGTTTACAAATAATATTGCTTTCGTTAAATATCTGGTTGTTATATTATATAATACAATAGTATACATATAAATCACATAGATAGACCAATAATAATTTATTTCATTAATAATGGTTGTCACATTAATTAGAAACTCAAACAATCAAAATTATAATCAATATCTTCAGACAAAAAATATAAATTAAGAATTGTAAAATATAAAAATTAATATTTTTCCATAGTTCTAGATTCATCACCCCCATTTACAGTACTATATAATTAAAACAAAATATTCATAAACCAATCAACATATTAGAAATGGAGATTATATAATGTTGTTTGGAATTGTATTGAATGTTTAATGATGGAATGAATTAGTATTTAGAGGAGATCATGTGACTCATAGAATAGTAATATGACTTCAAAATAATAAGAAACATTTTAAATAGAGTTTATCTTTAATAATTTTTGTGAATATAAATAATACATTTCCATTGAATAAAAATAAATATTAAAAACTAAAATAAAATATAGTCACATTTTTAATAAACAATATTTTATAGTATTTCATAAAAATTTACAATTTTTATATAAAAAATAAAAATACTCTTTTTAGAGAAATATTTTTATAATGGTAATAAAATTATTTAAAATAGAATTGAAAAATATTACAATGGTGATTTTCAATTATTTAATTAAATATATCCATTTTAGGTGAATAGTAAAAATATAGTTTTTTCATTACTGTCGAATTTTAAATTACATCATAAATGATTTAATAGTGTTCAAAAAAATAATAATAAAATTGATCATCTAATAATATTTTTTGTTTTATTAAAAGTACATATAAAGGAAATATACATTTTTTCAAAAAAATTATTTTCCAAATTATTAAATAAAAAGTATTCTAATAAAATGAATGTTTTTCATTTTTTTTCTACGTACCTTTTTAATTTACAATTTCATTATAATTATAAATATTTTAAATTAAAAAAACAAATTTATTATTGATACCACTTTTTTAATTTCATTAATATAATTATTATGATTTTTACCTTTGATATACTATTTTATAAAATGTTTTATTTTATAAATACACATCAAGTCGCGTATAAATAACTCCTCTCACAATTATTAGAAATCCAATCATACCTCACAAAAAAAAACAAAAAATATGAAAAAAATAATCTTCATTAAATCCCTAAGAATCCTTATGGATTCCTTAATGTAACAAAATACAATAATCAAGGTCTTTTACTACCATACAAGAGAAGTAACACAAAAAATATTGTATTTCTCATTAAGGCTTCTTTGTGTTTCCCTCTGATATTCCAGTTTTACTATATCCATTACATACTAAAATATTATAATATTATTTATGTTGTATTTTATAGTTATAATAATGAATTTACATGACATAAATAATAATATATACTATTTAAATATATTTTAGTACCTCCATATCACCACATTGAACAATATTCCACTAATAGTCATTTAACCACCAATTAGGACATTCCCAATTTTATTCTTATCATAATCATTATGGATGATTAAAATATATTATTTATGATATATATATGTATATATATTCTTATTTGAATATTTTGATAATTAAATCTATATATGTAAAATGACCATGATCAAAAATAGAAAAAGTCAATCAAAATTAGATATCTTTAAGGAAAATAAAACATTAAAAAATTTCCCATTAATGGGGTGAAATAAGGAATATAATATAATGATTAGAATTGATAAATTTTAAAAATATTGACTATAATTTCTGCTAGGATCAATTATTTAATAATCATATTTGTATTAATGAGGGGGTAGAAAAGTGATAATTTAAAGAGGGATTTATGGTATGCTGATCCTCAAACCCATACTCTTTCATTTTAATTATCTTTTATTTAACATTGATATCATTATTAATGATCATATAATATCAAATACATATCATTTATATATTATTTTTCATATATTTTTGGTATATACTTGTTTCTACCATTCCAAAAAAATAATCTATTAATAATCTATTTTCAAAAACCCTTTTATTTATTGAACAATTCATAAATCCACTAGGGTTGTTTTTTACATTATAATAAGAAAAATATATTTCATTTAAAATAATAACCTAACAGTAAATTTATTAATCATAATGATCATCTCATGATGTATGATATGTTAAATCCTTTATGAAAACCATTTCTCGGCAGGTGTTATTTCAAAAATATAATTGTTATCCATCTATATGGTGTACAAGATTATGATCATTTTATAATGTGACAGGTGGAATCATAATTTTTAATCCCTCAAATAAATTGGATAAAATGATATATCTCGTTAAATTATTATTTTTCGCATGAATATGATGCTAGATATGTTCAAGTATACAATGTTATTGTTTATTCACATATTTTAGGTGTGAAAAGGATGATAACTTTGTTCAGAACCGTTAAATGTATTTGACCACTATGTTATGATGTTTCATTATTATGAATATTCCACATTCCATTAATTTATCATATGTTTATTTTAAGATTATGATTATTATAATATTATTATGATTAGATCATGTTTATTATTCTCACCCATGTACTATTCATTGACATCCCTTATTCCTCCCCCTACCAGGATATTATCTCACCCATTTCACTAATGCATATCAACAGGAAAGTATATTTAATATGGATATCATGACTGAATTATAAGTTTAAAGAGTAATTATTGAAATAATGTACAATTATTATTATGTACAATTGAAATATGATACAAATTTTCAAAATACATTAAACCATTGGATCCATGATTTTATAACTGTTACATTTTTTATCATTAAATTGATGTAATAGTATTTTAAAAAAAATCTAATTTTCAATAAATACTACATGATTGTTGGATCTTTTTATCCTAAACAAATCTTACCAGATTACACAGTATAGGGTTTATAATAATACACTTTTGAACATATTCTACATCCCACAAATAATTTTTAAACTGGCATCCAAAAAGCATTACTACACATTTTCCCTCTTACTATTTATGTAGATCACCAATGTGGTTTATGATATCATTATATAATTTTTTTTAATATATCCCATAATAAAAGAGTCTTGTACTATTCACGTGTTCTTAATATATTTGGATCATTTTTTCTATTAATTCTCGCAACTCATTCTTCATGAATTTAGTGTAGAGAATATTAACTAAAAAATATTAATTGAATGGAAGAAATTTATAATTTTTATAGGTGACATATTAGACTTAAATTTGTATATTATTATTTATCATAGTTTTTATAACATCATAGTAGAGCTTCATGTTTTTCTTGCTTCATACTTATCCATACACTATTTTTAGAGAAGTCTTGGTCAAATTATTACACATCTTATCTTTCCATTATGATTCACAAATCAATAAGTTGTAACTCTTAAATGCTATCTCGGATGCCCAAAATTCACTTCCTCAAGAGGTTTGGTTTTCTTTCATACTCACAATATTTTTTCTTATTTAAGATTACTATACTCATTCAAATCTCTCTCACAACATCATATATAAAAGAATATAATAATTCAACATCATATTATATTTTTATCTTTTTATTGCACTACACATGGGAAATTTTCTTCTATTATGATGTCTTCTTGAATTACCATAAATATATATATATTTATGTAAATAATAATTTTATATTTTATTATTCTATTCCAATGATCTCAAATAATATATTTTCAACGATTATCTTAAAATAAATAATATAAAATCCCTTCATGTACATTTTCTCTATTTTTTATCTAACTAAATATATCATCCTTTTTATCATACAATTTTCATGGGTCTATATTATTCTCAAAATTATTATACACACACTCATGAAAAAACATTCATCAAATTATTTAGAAAAACTTGCAACGCACATACTATTACAATGTCGTGCTCTCTATTACATCCTGGGAGCAAATTAAAAACCCATATAACTTCCATCATTCTCTTTCACACTTTAGATTTAATTTCACACCCATAACCAACATATTAATATTTAATCACAAATATGTATTAGATATATTCACATAATTATAGGCTAACAATATTTTGTTTTATTTTAAGAAAAAATAAATTCTGAAATCTCATATTTTCAAACGCTAAAGAGTTTCTAAAATAATCTGTTCTTCTATCTTATTATCCAACATTGAATAGATTATTAAATAAACTATTTATGATTAATCCTAAACCCATTATTTTTTTACATGTTTTCCACATTTATGAATTTTTTTCATTAAAAAATAATTATTTATTTCTTTATATATCAAATCTAGAAACACAATTTTTTATAATTCATATTTATTAATGTTATTTTAATTAAAAATACCATATGAAAAATAAAAGGGAATATAATTCATATTAAAATCTCTTATATTCTAATAAATATCATCAATTAAAAATAATACATGTTTGAAAACAAGAATGTCATACATCTCTCAGGTATAAGTCATACACAGATAAAATATCACATTGAGGCATAGTTGGAATCATGTACGACCTCAAATTTAGAAAACTACAAAATCTAACACGCTTCAAAAATTCAAGCACTACATCTGCAGTCTTATGATATCTGAAAATTTTTTAATTTTTTTTTCATTTTTATTAACATTAATACCATAAAAAAGTGAAATTTGTTTTACAGGTCAAAGTCAAATTCTAATAAAAAAGTCACATGCTTATAATGAATAAATATTTTAAATAGTTATATATTTTAATGCTAGAAATTATAAATTCTAAATTTTATAATATTGATTTATAATGACATAAAAAACATCTAAATCCTTCTAAAATAGTTCTTATCACTTAAACAATTATCAATATAATTATAGTAATTATTCAAAAATTATAAACATCTTTTAGTATCATACAATATTGTTGAAAAAAATTATCTTCTCATTTTTCATTTTATTTTCATGTAATTTAATACCTCGTTTACATTATCCTTTAGAAACCAACATCTCTGATTTAGTTCATACTAATTTAAAGAATTTAAATTAAATTTACCCCAATTATGGTTTCTTCAAAACTTATGTAAGATTCACCATAAACCTCAAACCAATTTAAGTTATTTTAAATGTTATTTTATAGGATTTCCACGGTTGTATAGTTTTTACATCTTTATTCTCGGTTAATTTAAAAAATTAAGATACAAAAATCAACCTCATAACCTATAATTACTAAAAAATTTACTAATATTTTAAATAAGGGAATGAAACTAATATGTAATATTCTTCTTTATTTACCCAATGACCATTCACATTACTTTTCCAAAATCACATATTCTCCCCATTATAAGGAAAATAGAATCCAAATCATTAAATAAATCATAATTATAAAACATTTACTACACATTTTGTAGAAAAATAATTACAGATGAACAAAATTTAGGATTCAAATATATAAATGGAACTTAACTATTTCATACACTATTAGGAACATGAGTCTCAAAATAAGTTAAGGATTATTCTCATGAAGTTATCACTAGGTGATCTTCATTCTGGGAGGATACCATTTTATCCCCCAAATAATAAATTTGATAGTTTTACGTATCCTTATATATTCTTATATTTAAATGTGTGTGTATTTAGTTTGTCTTATGATTATTATTACTGTATATAATTAATTTTGTACTTTGATATATTTATAAAAATTAATATTAAATGTTATCTTGGTGGGGTGAGAAATTTCCAGTTCATAACTTGTGATTTTAAATTAATTTAAAATTTCATGAATCGATTAGTCCCTATAGAGTTGAGGGAAGATGATATCCTCTCCCTTTGATTGAAATGAAACTATTTGATTAAATTCATGCTCATGTTAGTTAATATATGATTTTAGTTTAAGGATTAAAAAAATATAAATCAAGAATATGGGTTCAAGACACTAGGTATGAAACATTCATTATGAGACATTGATACAGAGATATTATATCACATATTAAGTATTTGAATGAGGTTAGTGTTATTATGACACTGAATTATTTATCTATGTATTCCTTGATGTTTTATTAGATTTTTATATTGGATATTAAGTAAATTCCCTAAATTCCACAAAGAATGAGTCATAGTGGGATGCACTCTAAATGTATCCATAATCAAGGTCAAATAATATTTGAATTTAATATTAAAAATAAATATTATATTGAACATATGAAATAATAAATATTCCAGGTATGTGGACAAAAAAATTCCAATCATAGTAATTCATATTAATAATATATATGAATTGAATATTTAAAATATATAATTACTAACCATTTTTCTGAATATAGTATTTATATAATAAATCAATTAAAAATATAAATATATTTTGTTATTTAAATTAATATTTTTTATTCAGTGTTTGTTGGATGTGGATTATTGTTGATCGTTCGTGTTAAGGTCTACATGGAAATGATATTTTTATATAATATAATTTATAGGGTTATTTATTTATTTAATTAAAATTATATTTAAAAACCCATGAGTTAATAGATTTCATGGAATATTATTATTATTATTATTTTTTAGAAAGGGATTTACTTAGAAAAAAAATTATATAAAGGTCCTTGGAATTATTACTAAACATTTAACTTAGGTATTATATTATGTTTTATATCATTGTTAGAGTGAGAGATATTTATTCACAATGTATTAACTGAAATTGATTCTCTCAAATACCTAGATAAAATATTTCAATAACTCTCTTATGAATGAGTGAAAATCCTTATCCCTCTCAGGAACGATAGAATTTCTCTTTTCAATCAATTTTCAATGACACAACGTTCTTGGTTACCCTATTCTGGCAACAAAATACCAATGGTGATGTTTTTAGAGACATAGAGAACATGTAAAATAAAAAAAAGGTTCTATGTTTTTATTCTATACCACAACGATAAGCCAACAACAAAGGCTATAGAATTATACAATGAGAAAAATAAATACTAATAGTATGAAATAATTGTTTAAAATTAATTATAAATTAAATGAGAAAGTATCCCCTTATAATGATTATGTGATGTTTTTTTCATATTATTAAAATTTTATCCATTTAAACTAATTAATAACATCACCGGCCCCCAATAAATGTTATTCAGATGTGACTCAGAACAATCAAGTTTAATCGTTCTTGACACATTATAAGTTAAAAAAACCTATATTGTATTGATGAAATTATAGTTTTTTTTATGAATTTTCAATTTTATTTTTTTAATCTATAATCACAAATTCCAGATAATTAAATAATTTTAGTTTGTATGACTATAAAAATGAAGGAAATAGGAATAATAATATAATATCACACCCATGGTTTTTTAGGATTCTTGATATAAGAAATTGTTACACATCCTATATTTGAAATTTCATGTCATAAAATCATGATCAACCATAAAATTATGGGTCATGGAAATCATGTCATTTCATGTGGGAGTTTGGTACATTGAATAATTAGATTCCACAAATTGACCTCATATTTGAAAATAGTTAGGCTGAATGTTCTGGGGAACACCAAAAGTATCTAGGACCATATCCATCAATATTATTTTATTAGTATCTGTAAAAATTTTCCTCAAAACAGAAAAATTCAAAACACCAAAATACATGAACAAGGATCACTAATACATAATATATTGTTAATATATAGATATAAATTAATTATTGTCTTGGAATTATATCATCAATATCAAAATAGTTTAAAACATTTACTATAACATTTTTGTGATGAAGGATCCAGCGGTAGAATCACTCTAGTGATAATCTAAATATGATTACTGTCCTCAATAATATACATACATGATATATTTCAGACACAATATGCCATAATATGAAATATATGTTGGATCAATGATTCAATCTAATTAGTTTTATTAGTATGTATGTCACATAGAACCCATTAATATATTGCGTCTGTGCATCTTTTATTACTTATGTAATTTAAATTTAGTGCACAATGACAATGCAATACATGTGGATCAAACATTAATATGGAATTTAATAATCCATTTAATATTTAATAATTTCTTATCATACAATTTTTACTCCAAATAAACAATATGTAGTTTGGTTTAATACTTTTATTTTATTATATTATTTAATTAGAATACATGTGAATAGGATGGCTCATTGTGCACCATGTGTGTCTTGGTATGTGTTACACATTGTGTACACCATGATACATATCATATACTCAATTATAGGGTTATTATTAACCCCTTATTAGAGTCTCAAAATTTATACCTTGAAAATATTTATATGATAGATGATTGTAGACTATTTATATGCCATATAGTCATATCTTTTCATAGTTCTCAACATTAACTCACTACATATAATGTACTAAATACATATTTTTACTTCTACCACATGACGTCCAAATTTCTTATAGGGAAACCCATTTGAGGTTTTATAGTATTTACACCATCTAAACACCATTTAAACCATAAATCCATGTTCCATCATACTGTTCAACATATTATATATATGGAAAATGTGTATTCAACTCCAAATGATATGTCACATTTTCCATATCTCCTCTAACTACATTAAGTATGGGTACATTTAGAATCGAATAATTCATTCCATGCACTTTTCTACATTACTAACGATACTATCATCACTTATAAAACACATTACAATATTTATTAAAGATTGGTCATCATTATTGAAGAAGGATCTGATTGGATTTCCATGTGCCAAAATACCTATCATACTCTGAGGGATATAAATGACACGAAAATGTTTTCCAATATTGGGACACGATGGAAACTAATACTAGGGGCATAGAACATAGAACTTGAGATTAATTCATTTTGGATGCTTCGAACTGACTACTCATGAAGCCCAAACTGACTTACATATCAACAGATTTCATTGTTTTATATCTGGTATCATTTTTTCCAAAATAAAAACTTACTAAGGAAAAAATTAAACATAACACATTTCTCTGACTACATATCACATCTCTCCAACAATGAAACACTTATCTTATAAACTAATGTTTTTTGTAGTCTGATTTTGTCAATATTGGACTAACATGAATTGAAGACTTCTGGAACCCCTTTGAGGGGACCCATTACGTAGCCCCCTTTGCATAGGTCCCTTTGTGAAGCCAATATATAGATCCCATTCAATTTTTTCCTCCTTGCATATAGAAGAAATCCCTTTTTGTATCTCCTTCATCAAAGAACCTTAGTAGATACCCTATATGGCTAATACTTTGTGGTTTATAGTTAGTGGTGACATTTTATGTAATCCTAAATAATGAATTAATCACAATACATATCCACTGTACTGGAACCCCATTGTGAATACCCTTTGAGGGTGGCCCTTTGCAAAGATCCTTTGAATATTTCCTATAAAGAATCCCTATGAAGAAGTTAGTGTTAGGTTATCCCTTCATTCATTCTATTCCCTTGTCTACCATCACATTCCACTATAAATATGGAGATTCACATCGGGAAATTTTGGGGCCAGGTTGAAGAATTTTTTAGTTACGATCAATGTAACACTAATGTCAGCCTCCAAATTATCACGATTTGATATACTCAACACAGATCTAAAGACATGAATCCTTCTAGGTGTAAGCCACAATCAAACATAAAGATTTCCATGAGTCAAGGTACTCTTTATAGTTCCATTAACATGTAAATCATTATTGTATTAAGCCCCAACCAAACCTTGATTCACAATTATCTGTGGTTCTAGTCATGGTTCCCAAACAAATGGAATCTTATAAGGTGTAATACCAAACAAACTTCAAACATACCATGGGTTGAGAATATCCTATTTATTCCAACAACATTGTAATCCTCTTATGTGTATGACCCAACCAAACATCCAAATTACCCTGACTCGTGATGCTATTTATGATTCTATAAACATAGGAATCCTCCTATGTATAATCCCCAACCAAACCTCTAAATAACCATGAGTCAACATAATCCTCATGCTTCCATTACTATGAGAATAATTTTAGATGTAATCCGCCAAAAAAATTGTTCAATCACAATTAGTTGAGATACTCCTTATGGTTTAATTATTTTGGACATCCATAAAGGTGTAAGCCCCAACCAAACCTTAAATAATTTTGGGTCATGATACTCCTCGTGGTTAAACAATGATGTGAATCACCCAAGGTGTAATTCTAAAAAAAATATTCAAATCAACATAAATCGAGATACAGCTCATGGTTCTAGAAACTATGGGGATCCTCCTAGGCATAAGCCCTAATGAAACCAAAATTCACTTTGTGTCGAGATTCTTTTCCTAGTTCCATAAATAGGTGAATCCTCCTAGTTGTAATCCCCAATGAAACCATTAAATTACCTGGATTTGATATTATTATCATGGTTGCAGAAACATATAAATCTATCTAGGTGAAATCTGCAACCAAACCGCTAAATTATAATTAGTTTATATTCACCTCATGGCTCATGACACATGGTCATCATCCTTGGTGTAAGGGAAAACAAAACCATCAAATCACATATTACACACCCCTGTGATGTAATAGATATTATACAGTATCTTTTTTATCACATCAAGAAGGACTCGTTTGGGATTAGAGATCTATAATTCTCATCCCATATTAATAATGAATGTTCCCCCATTATGGGACTCATATCTGGTGTAAGACCAAACCTTCTAAACAATTTGGAATTTGATTCATGACCAAATAAAATAAATAGGAGGCCTCCATGAGGTCCATTATCAACACCCAAAACACAGCTTTATATTTTTATTATACTTATTTCTAGTATATTTATATCCATTGTAGGAGGAAACATCCAATTCATGTCATTTGGGTAGCTTTAGCATATGTTCAACACAACCCTTGAATTGGCCCCTTCCGCCTAGACGTCATTTTTGCATAATGTTTAAATGAATGATTTGGTTTATGTCCATTTACCTGAAAAGGTAAAATGTTTCCCATTAAGAGAAACAAAATTAATGGGTTATGATTCCATTCACAATGATATATAGGATTACCGTCTCAGGGGCCTAATATTATAAGGAATATATTAATTGCCTCCCTAGATGGTAATAAACTATTGATATCCCAATTATCCAGGTATAAACCAATGAATCATAAATTATTAAGAGAATATGGGGAATATCTACTAAATATAGGGTTTTATAAAAAACATTGTCCCAATCAGATCATTAGAAAGGGTTATGCAGTCATGAATTGGCATTTGAAAAGGATTCAATAATATATCATAAATCTATAAAATATTCTGAGAGTATTTAAAAAATTCCCCCCAAAGGTGTGTTAAACCCAACCGCGGATACACTCAACCAATTCACTTTCAGAAGTCCTCATTAGAGAAATACTAATTTCCACATGCCTTTGGAAAGAATGTCCTCACTAACTAAAAAATACTACGAACACAAGACTATAATGAGAATAGGTACATAGATTTCATAATCTAATTAAATTCTATATAGTTCAATTTTCTCCAACCAGAATCATAGGAACCTCATGATATGATATTTTAGGAATATTCATCCATTATTTTCATGTTCATAATCCAATAATAATTAATAATTAAAATATCTCAACATTATTATTAACAAAAAATAAATAAAAATTTGAAAAAATAACATCATATTTTATCAATATATCAAGGAATAATATGAAATTAGATATCATCATTTTCTTTAGTTGATACTACCTAAAAGATACCAGGGAAATAATAGAAGTGGATTTTTCCATTCTCAGTAATATATTTTCATCAGTTTAATCTTATTTTATCCTCCGAACATGATGAATAGAAACCCTAGAATCTATGGGACTAGATAGTCGTAATGTTCTGGACCCTTATGGTCTAGTATGTTTCCAAAAACACAGTCCCATTAAATGGTTCCACCAAAATAGTGGCACTATGATGGTGTCCCTGGTCACAGAAGCACCGTGAAGGTTGTGCTGTGGGGGTTGCACCATCACAATATCTCAATAAAATGGTGGCATCGTGTGGGCGGCACCATGACTATGGAACCATTACTTTGTTTCTCCAAATGCTGTTCAAACCTTGTTCTATTTCTATTTTCCAACATTATCTTATCCTCTAACATATCCTTTTATGTAGAAGTGTATTAATACCCCTTTCAATGCCATTAAATGTCTATAAATGATATATAAATCCCCTAATATCCTCATGACCTTTGACTTAAAATATCGACTGGACATTTCCTCAGTGCCACACCCTTTTCCATTACATTCCTGTTCCACTCCTATTATGTGATTTCCTCTGATTAAAGGAAACTTTTTAACGCATAGTTGTTATGTCCACCTCTATGATTAGAATTATTAAATAACAATTAATTCCATAATGTGTAACTTTCCAGCTGTATGGTGAAATCATGATCCTACCTTTAATCTCTTCATAATTCCAATCTCTTAACTCCAGGATCTCTCATTTAATCACTTGGGATTAATTCATTCATTCATTCTTCTTCTTCTTCTTTATTTGGGCCGATCTCTTTTTTTCCTTGATGTGGTTGGGGACTCCCATTCCAAGGATAGTGGTGCACCTATGTTGGAGAATTTCATGCCAACTCTTGGATCCCCTGGAGTTCTTATCCTATAAGTTGGGCATCTGATGTTTTTGGTGAATGGAGAAAAACATTGATTTTTGACCATCCGGGTAGGGTTTTCCCTTTGTTTCTCTATACTTTGTATCATATGGGGCTCTTATGATAATGTTTATATGAGGATAGATGAAACCAAACATTAACAAATATAATAAACATACTTTTAAATAATGTAGGGGTGTTTTTGAGGATGATGATGTTGTATACATTAATCCTTGCATATATGTTCGGAATTATATGGGCTTCATTCCATAATATATCATGGATGATGGTAGAATTTCCTTTCATAGTAATAGACCCCAGTTTTTTGTGATGTTTGAATGGCTGTAACATGGAAATTGGTTAATCACATAAGCCCGAATGATTATATGGATGTCCAGTTAAAACAAATCCTTGTGTGATCACCTCTATTAACCCAATGGAAATGAATGAACTCAATAAATGGTGTTTTTAAATATGAAAACTCCATTTCCTTGTCTGAGTAATATGTGTGTTTGTTCTGGTCGATTCTTGTGGGCTCACATGGATGTGAATGGGATCCCCTATTGTGGTAATGTTGATGGTTTTTGGATCTATGGCTATTTGGGGATATATTTTGGGGCTTGGTTTTGTTCTAGTATGTTCCATGTTATCATGGACCCCTTATAATGTAGCGACTTACAGGAGAATCATGTGTGAATTCTTAAATTGCTGCTTGAATTTTTCTCATTTCTTTGCTTGTGTATATGCTTGGTATTTTCCCTGTAGTGAAAAAGTATTTAAAGAGGATCGATTGAATAAGAAAACAAGAATGGTTTAAATGGGGAATAGTTTTCCTCAAATGGGTTGTGACTTGGTTGTGTGTATTGGGATTTTTATGAACAAAATGCAAAGATAGTGTTTGGGTATGGGGTAGTGTTGGAACCCCTAGGTTGGGATGAGTCCTTGTTTATCTGTATGTATAATTTAGTTATTCTGATTCTTATTCATGCCCCACCCTAGTTGATTACTTCATGAAGATCACCCCCATTTCATGGGGGGGGGTCATTTTTCAAACACTCTTATTAGTAGATTGTTGTAAGTTCATTTTCTGCTCCCCTTCTTTTGTATACCAAGACTCTTCGAGCAGGCTGTGATGGAATGAGGTACATTATTGTCCAATATTCTTCAGGCAGCATATGTTGTGGTGGTTGTCCCATCTGTGTGAATAAAATTTGTTTCCTATGAGTCTTCTAGTTTAGGGGAAGGTGTCTTAGGGCGAGGCAGTAGTTGTTCTGGACTAGGTGTGTGTCGGTGTGGTTACGTGTGGTTGTGACCCAGGTTGTTGTGGGCGGGATATGTGGTAGTGGTAGCCCAGGTGTGTGCGGGAGAGGTATAGAAGTTAGACTGTAGTGAAAATGTCAGGGAATGTCTAAGGTGTAGTAGGTCTTGAATAACTAGTGGGGAGGTGGTGCAGGGTACCCAGACATCGATGTGTTATTACTATTAATTTACATGACTTCCGTTATTTTTGGAGTGTTCCTTGGTTAGGATTGGGTGGATAATTTATTTACTATGTGATTTGGTTATCTCATTTTTCTCAAAAGGCATTAGAATGCCTCTCCACTTGTGCACGAGAGCTTTTAGTTTTCCCTACTAAGCATACCTGTATACTCACTCTACATATATAAAACTAATTTCAGGTTTCTAGGAGGACATCAAAGACTGTGCGGGACTATAATAGTTCCGACATTGGGAAAGTTGTTGTTGTTGATTTTCTTTTCCTTGGTACTTCCCTTTAGAATTTTTTGTATTTTGTATCACATTATTATTTAAACATGCATATGAGAATGGATTGTTTTGGATTTACATTTACTTCTAGATTTGTAATATTTTTGGGATTTATAATATAATATCCCAATACAACTAAATAAAAAGTGTAATGCCTTCATTATTTTGTGTTATTCTATGTTTATAGTGTTGGTCACCACTCTGGGGCCTATTTAAGGTGGGTCATGGTGGGGGGTCATTATCTGTCCTTCGACATAAGGAAGAATGGGAAAGGAAGTCTGATATCCCTTCACTCACTTTGATGAAGGTGGGTAATGACAGAATGATATCAGAGGGAATAGGTTGGTTGACAGATAGGATGAGGTTTAGAATTAGGCATAATAGGGATTCCATGTGAAGTTTGGGAAACAGAGTAAGGAAATCATGGATCGTGAAATAGGTCAGGGAAGAACAGCTAGGACATGAGATTTTTGGTCCCCCAGGATCTAGTGAAAGGACTCCGGACCTACCAAACGACCATGTGAGGATACACTAATTGTAGGGTTGAGACCCTAGTAAAATTACATGCATCATAATGACTTGTGTTCTAGTGTGTCTAGGGTATTATGAGGATTTAAAATAAATATAAACACTAAGAAAAATTTATAAGAAATCTTCTACAATACTCGGGCATATGAATTCATGGTTTACCTTGCAATTATAACTTCAGGACACTCATGATCTATGAAGGAAGTATCTCATACATGGTGATAAAGTGATGGCTCGAGGAGCTGGTGATTTCATTCTACTTGATTCGGGCTCCGATAGAGTACTGGGTTCCTTTGGCTATATTCTAGATGCAGGGAGCGACATGTCAATGGTGGATTCTCTATCATGGGGAGAAGAGGGAGGCTAAGTTTTCATGGACGGTATTCGAGAGGGAGTTCCAGTAAGAATTCCTCTCTTCCACGGAGAAGGAAGAGAAAAGACAAGAGCTAATCTCCCTTCAACATGGTAGAATGTTGGTGAGGGAGTCGGGGATCATGTTCAAGGATCTCATCCATTTTTCTCCAAACCAATTTTCGGATGAGAAGTCTCATGTGAGACATTTAGGAGAGGCACATTGACCTTCTCTTCAATATGTTGATACTCCCTTCACTATACTGACATATTTGGTGCTCTAGATGAAATATGATGTGGAGCAGAGGATGTACATACTGGGAAGTGTTCCCCGAGAAGGGATATAATTGTGCTCGTCAAAGGGGAGGGTCGTCAGTAGCATGACGCCATCATCAGGACCCTTTTGGTTTCGATCAGTGGGGAGTAGGCCCCAGCAGTTCCAATTTCAATCTCTTGGTCTTTTCAAATTATTTGTGGGCCCAAGACTGAGATTCATCATCGGTGGAAGTCGTGGGAACCTTCACAATCTGTGCTTGGACCGAGTGTAGTACGTTAGGGGTGGGAAATTTTAGCTCCCACCTCCGCAAATACTATTTAAAACCATGCTCTTTCAGTAGTAGCAGAAAGGAAAGCGAGCTCATGCTCCTCCATGTCTAAACGTTGCAGGAGGAGGCCTACCTAAGGGTTCTCCTCAGGTACCACTACTAGGGTGTGGTTGGGGAGGCGGCTAATAGCTGAGGGGCAGAGGATCTGGGTGTGCGAAGTTGCACACCATAGAGAAATTATTTATAGCAGGGCCAGAAGTCATTTGAGGTATTATCATCTTGTTTATTACTCGTACATTCACCTTTTTTGATTCTGGAGCATCACACTCCTTTGTTGAAACCATTATATCCCATGATTTGTGTTTCTATCTAGAGATAATTTATGTACCACTGGTTTTGAGTACGCCATTCAGAGGTCAAAATAGCATGTCTGGTGTTTTCCAAGGATGTACACTGATGTTGGGACACCATCAGTCCAATGGAGACCTTCATTGGCTTCAAATGCGGCCATATGATGTCATTTTAGGCTTCAAATAGATATTCTATGTGTTTTCTTTTATCGACTACTTTTGGAGAAGGGTTGTTTTTTTAGATATGAGTAGCCGACATGTGACTTCCGCCAGGGGCTAGGGTTTTTGTGAGGGAAACTGCTGACTAGATCCCTTTACTTCTTTGTTAGACGAGCCGCCAGTGGAGTCAGTAGACTCTGAGATGGTGGAATCTTTAGGGATGGTTGGTTAGTTCATGACTTATACTTTGATGAGGTGGGGAATCCACCCCCCTCGAAATGATGTTGAGTATGGGATAGACATCCAAACTAGTGCTCATCTGATTTTGATGGCTCTATATCAGATGGCACCTTATGAGTTGTGGGACTTATAAATTCAGATTGATGATCTGATGAAGAAGGGTTTTGTTCAACTAAGCATGTCAACATGGGGTGCTCTGGTCTTTTTCACAAAGTAGGCATATGGTGGCCTCAGGCTGTCCATAGTCTACTGGTGACTAAATCAAGTAATGGTCAAAATATATTACCCTTTTTTGAGGATGGATGACCTTTTTATCCAGATTAAAGGGGTAGGGTGGTTCTATATGATTGACTTACTGTCAAGAAATAAGTTTTTGAGGCTAAAGAAGGGTGACATCTCGAGATTTCCATCAGGTGAGATATGAGTACATTGAGTTCGTGGTCATGTTGTTCAGTGTTACAAATGCACCAGCCATGATCATGGGTCTCAACAACTCTGTCATCCTAGAATATCTCTTCGAGTTTGTAGTTGTGTTTATTGATGAAATCCTGATCTACTCCAGATCAAAGGACGATCACTATAAGCATCTGAGGATGGTTATAGAGGTCATATAACAGCACCATCATTATGGGAATTTGTCCAAGTGTTGATTCATAACATGATAAGTTCACATATTTGGACCTATGGTGTCCAAGAACGGGATAGTAGTGGTCCCATCAATGTTAAATGTATTTTTTATGGAAGGACCTAATAATGTGATGTAGGTTGGTTATTTCTTGGGTTCAACAGGATATTACCGAAGGTTTATGCCCGAATTCTCTTGATTTGTAGATCATTTGATATCGTTGACCAGAAAAGACCAGGACATCATGTGGATGGAAAAGTTTTAGGCATCCTTGAGATTTATGGTTGGGATGTTGTCTACTACCACAGTGTTAATGATTTCCGAAGAAGGGGTGATGTTTGAGGTGTTTTATGAAGCTTCAGGTCAAGTCTTGTGGTGTGTGATGATGATACAACAAGGGTAATCTCTTATGGGTCTAGGTAGTTACGTCCCCATGATCATAACTATGTCACCCATGACTTGGAGCACGTATTAGTTGTTTTCACACTAGTTTTGTGGTGACAATACCTCATTGGAGAGTTCTTTTTGGTTTTTACAGATCACAAGAGCTTGATGTGTATCTTCTCTTAGTAATATGGGAACATGCGACAGTGGAGGTGGATGGAGTTTCTTAACGACTATGACTTTGAAAATTTATACCCCTTAGGAATGGGAATGTGGTGGCTGATCCGTTGTGCAAGAAGTTGCATAAGGATGTAGTTTATGAATTGGTAGATGCATAGAATGTGATAGAGGACTTGGTTTTCCTAAAAAAACATGTAAGGGTAGAGTTTGGAATAGGCTATCTGTTCCATATGATAGTGTGGTCCTCTCTATTTCAATAGGTGGAGGATTCTTAGTTGGGAGACTTAGAGGCTGAAGGGATGCGCGATCATGTCAGCCAAGGTGATGCTCCTGGAGGATAGTGGAAATGTGGGCAGAATCAAAAGATATTTCATGGTATTTTGTTCATCACGATTGAATTGCATAAGACTGTTCTTGGTGAGTTCCACAACTAACCCCTGGCAGTGCACCCAGGAGTTTCCATAATGTATTGGGGCATGAGGGGTCAGTTTTGGTGGCCCGGGGTGAAGCGAGCGGGGGGTATATTTTTTGTAGAAGTGCCTCTTGTTTTAGTAGTTGATGGCTAAACACCATATCCCAAGTGGTTTGTTACAACCTTTTGATATCCCCAAGTGGAAGTGGGAGGACATATCATTAGATTTCATCAAGGAACTACCCAAAGATCATAGGGGTTGTGATGCTATCTGGATAGTGGTGGACTGGATAACGAAATCATCTCACATCTTGTAAATTAATGAGTCATGTTTGGTGGATTCCCTAGAAAAACAGTACGTATATGATGTGGTAATGTTTCACGGAGTTCTGAGGTCCATAGTCTCTGATCGTGATACCTGATTTACCTCACAGGTCTGGAATGGTTTGCAACATGCTATTGGAACCCAGGTATTCCTTAGCAATGCTTTCCATCCCCAGACATATGGGAAGATAGAGCGCACCATCCATACATTAGAGGATATGTGTCGGCCATGTGTATTGGAATTTGGGGGACCGTGGATACTAGACATGCATTTGGTAGAGTTTTCCTACATCAATAGCAATCACTCCTCCATTTTCATGTATTTGTTCGATGCCTTATACTATAGGGTGTGTCTCTCACCCATGTGCTAGACAGAATTCGGGGAAGCAGGAGTTCATGGCCCAGAGGTGGTACGGAGCATGACGGAAAAGGTTTATCTTATACGAGAGAGGATGAAGTTGTCTTTAGACTAAAAGAAGATATATGCAGACCATAGGTGGAGGCCACCAGAGTTCCAAGATGGGATCTATGTATTCTTGAAGGTATCCCCTTGTCATGGGCAATAAAGTTTCAGCTTGGGGAGTAAGATTTCTCCTAGGTTATGCGGACCCTTCAAGGTTTTGCGGTGGATCAGTGAATTGGATAATCCGCTGGCTCTACCACCACTTCTAATAAGGGTACATGATGTCTTCTTTGTGTATTAGATCTGTCGGTATCTACATGATGATTCACACATAGTTGACTGGGGAAAGATGGATATCGAGGATAATGCGACAATTGTTGAACAACCAGTGAGGAACGTGGATCGTGAGGAAAAGGTACATTGTAGATGATCTATCCCATAGGTTCGTGTGTTATGGAGGAATTCTGGCCTTAAGAGAAGTTATAGGGAACATCAGGCATAGATGTGTGCCCAGTACCAAGAGTTTTTTTGTTTTAGTTATGGTTGTTTTGTACTTTTTTGTGATTTAGTTTCTGACTTTGTTAACTATGAAATGGAATGTTTTCCTTTCTGTCTAGATGTTTGTGAAGAGTCGTGATTATTGGGGGGACCAGATCCCTAATCAGGTCGCATAAAGGTGGATGTGTTTAAACCCGTGTTGGTGAGCAAGTGCCACCGAAAGTGGAAAATATCATGACATGGAGGATGGGACTCCATAATATATTTGACTGGATGGTATGACCTTTATATGTTTGTGTGGTTACTAGAGGAATATGTGGTTCGAGATGTTGATGTGGTATAATAATTAGATGTATCGTTGAGGTGGTTATTTGGTCCCCTCCAATTTTTTTTGGGTTTATTCATGAATTATCGAGGCTGAGAATACATTATGAGGTTTTTGATATAATGGACCCAACCCTCGTGGTCCATTAAATTCCCAAAAACTAATTTCCATCAACTTGTTACACCGAAACAATGGAATCATAACGATGGCACTGGTCATGGTTACACCATGACAGTGGAACTATGGCAGTCACACTATCACGGTCACTCAACGAAATGTTGGGAACGTGAGTGTGGCACAATGAGGGTGGCACTATGAAGGTGGCACCTTGATGGTTGCACTATTACGGTGGCACCCTGAGGGTGGCACCCTGATGGTGGCACATTGAGGTTGGAACCGAGAAAGTGGCACGATGAGGGTGGCACCGTGAGGGTGGAACTATGAGCATGGTACTGTGAACATGGAACCATTATGGTGTCTCACCAAATAGTGTACCACACTTTTTCTTTTTCCAGTATCCAACATTTTCAGCTCCCTTAATGTTCCTTTAGAATTAGATGTGTTTTAATACCCCTTTAAAATCCATTAAAATTCCATAAACGATATCAAAAATCTTCTAAGTGTAGGGTGACTCTTGAATAACCAAAATGTGTGGCTTTTTCCATGGAGTTGCAACCTTTTTTTGTACATTCCAGTTCCACTCCTATTATTCATTTTTCTATGATTAAAGGAAACTATTTAATGCCCAGTTGTTATGGCCACCTCTCCATTGAGAATTATGAAATAAAAATTAAATCCATCATGTGTAACTGTCCAAACGCATGGTGAAACCACTATCTACCTTTTAAGCCATACAAAATACATATCCTATAACACCAGGATCCCACCTTTTATTGCACGAGATTCATTCATCTACTTCTTCCTCTTGGATTGTCCCTTTTTTATTTTGTTGATGTGTTTAGAGCCCCACTTTCCATGTCTAGTGGTTCACCTTTGGGGGAGTGATTCATTCCCACTCATAGATCGCCCAGACTTCCTCCCTCGAATGTCACACATCCCAAATTACTGGTGCATGGAGAAAAACAACAATAATAGATCATACATGAAGGGTTTTTCCTTCACCTCTCTTTATTGTGTGTCATGCAGGGATGGTATGATAATGTTTCTATATAGATGGATGAATGCAAACCATAAAAAAGATAATAAACAGACTTTTAATGAATGAATTATTATGTTTGGTGATTTTTTTACACTTTTACCCTTGCTTATATATTGTAAATTATATGGCCATCGATCCACTAAAAACCATGGTCATTGGTGGTCTTTCCTTGAGAAATAATGAACCTATATCTTCTAAGATGATTGAATGGATATAACATAGAAATTGGTTAATAAATTAACCTAGGTTGATTAAATAGATGTCCAATGAACAAAAATCCTTGTGTGATCACCCCTGTTAAACCAACGAAAAAGAAGGAACTCAATGAATGGTATGTTCAAATTTAGAAACTCATTTTCTCTATCTGGGTAATATGTGTTGTTGTTGTGCATGATTCTTGTGGTGTGAAATTGATGGGGATGGGATCCTCTCTTGTTGTGAAGTTGTTCTGTGGATATAAGGTTGTGTGAGGCCCTATGGTGAGGCTTGGTTTGGTTCTAGTAATTTGTGGGATCTCACAGCCCCCTTTTGGTGTTGTGACTTATAAGAGAACCGAGTGTGAATTCTTAAATTTATGATTCATTGTTTTTCCTTCAATGGATGGAGTCTATACCTATTATTTTTTTTGGTATTGAAGAACTATTAAAATGTAATATCTTGAATATGAAAATAATAATGGGTTTAATGGAAAATTTTATAATGGGAATGAGTGGTCAATTGGTTGAGGTTTTTGTTCTTTTTATTAATGAATAGTAATGAGGGTGTTTGTGTAGGGATAGTGTTGGAACACAAAGGATAGGATGGTTCTTTGATTACCTATAAGTATAATATAGTTTTTATGTTTCTTATTCGTTCCCCAACGAAGTTGAGAAATTCTTTCCAAACACCACCACAACATGGGGGAGGCTGTCTTCCCAACACTCTAATGACTGGATGGTTGTTAGCACATTTTATACTCCCATTCCTATATATCCCAAGACTCTTCGGGAAGGCTGTGCATACCTGAGGTATATTATAGAACATGATTATTTGGTCATGGTATGTTTTGGTGGTTGTCCTAGGTGTGTGTGGGCAGGTTTTTTCCCAAGTGTCATCGGGATGAGGCTCATGCGTCTTAGGTCGTGTCCGTATTTTTTCTGTCCCATGTGTCTGTGGGCATGGTTATGTGTTGTTGTAACCCATGTGTTTGAAGGTGAGATTTGTGGTTTCCGTAGCCTAGGTGTGTGTGGGTGATGTATGGTAGTGGGACTATATTTAAAATGGAAGGGGTGGTCTAATGTGTTGGATGTATTCAATAACTAGTGGGGAAGTGCTGCGGGGTACGCAAATATTGTTGTGTTATTATTATTACATTACATGACTTTCGTTATTTATGGATTGTTCCTTAGTGAGGTTTGGGTGGATAGTTTTCTTACAAAGTGATTTGGTTATCTCATTTTTCTCATAGTGAATTAGAATACCTAACCACTTGTGCATGAGATCTTGTGGGTTTCCCTACTAAGAATACCTATATACTAACCCTACATATATAAAACATCATTCAAGTTTCTAGGAGGACATCGAGGAAAATGAGGTACCTTAATAGTTCAGACGTTGGAATAATTACTACTGTTGTTTTTTTCTTCGGTAACTCACTTTGGATTTTTCTTGTAATTTATAACACTTTATTATTGAAACATGCATATGGGAATGTATTGTTGTGTATTTACTTTTACTTCCAAATTTGTTGTTGATTGGAATTAACTATTTTATCCCCCAATCTTAATAAATAAAAAGGGAAATTCAAACAATATTATGTGATATTCTATACCCTTGGTGCTAGTCACCATTCTGAGGGCTATTTAAGGCAGGTATTGGGGGGTCATTATCTCTCATTCACCTTGAAGAATGAAGGGTTTGGCAGTCCACTGTCCCTTCCCTCATCATAGTGAAGGTGGGTCGATAAAATAATTTAATACAAATTAGTAATTAAATTATATATATTAATTACATATTGTTTTGTAATTAATTCATCATTATCAAATTTCATTGACCTTCTTATAGTTCCATTGGTAAAATAGAGGACAAAATTGTAGAATTTACTTAGAGGGAATCCATGCATACTCTATTAACAATGGATCATCATGGACTGATATTTGCAACATAACCCTAAATATTAATATCAATTAATCATTCCCATTTATCTTAACAAGAATACCTTCTAATGTAGAAGTATTATATCATGTTCTATTATGTTTTATGATCTAGTAGGTGGTTCCATTCTCTCAAATCTAGGGATATGACTAAAAAAATCTCTCTAACTCTCCCTGTATTATAGGGTACCATTTATAGTATATTTTGGAACAATTGTTGTCTCAATAATTAATTATAAAATATGTTAAAAATAATTTCATTGGACAATAGGTTTTTTAAAAAATGACCTTAACCATTCTGTTCATTCTATGTGAACACCATATCATTTATTATTATTATTATTATTATTATTATTATCATTATTATTATTATTATTTTCTGGTCATGCACTAAAACCATTGATATAAATATCATATCATTTAAATTCTTAACTCATTCACTCAAAACATCTCAGTATTGTTCATTCCACGAAAAATAATTGTTCAGTTAAATAAAATAATATCACCATATTATCCATTTGATAAATATTTATGTAATGGAGTGAAAATAAAAAATATTATTTATTATAATGGGAGAATAGTATTTATTATTTTAAAATGTAATAGATAATTAGAATAATGTTATGGATATAATTAGTGTGTGACACTCCAAGCCTCTTTCTCCATGGAATTCATTTAAGTTGGCTAAATTCCAAGGTAAGTATCCAAAAAATCATCAAGGAACCCATAAAGAAATATTTTAATCTTGTAATGAAAATTAATCAAATGAACACTCACAATATAATATTATCCCTTTGCCTCAATATATTTTCAATAATGCATCATTAGTTGTTTCATCGACCTACATGCTTGACATATAATTCTTTGAGTTTCCTAAAATTATCTCAATTATAGAACCATTATGGCTATAGACATAATTAAAAATTTCCATTCCAATAAATGCTTGTGATACATCATCTACCTTTAAAATATACGGGATAATATTTTTTGACTTATTCAGGAATTCCATGTCACATGTGATAAACACAACTTATCATTCTTTAACGTGAGCATTTATTTTCATGAATTACAATAATAAATATATGTTTTCATAGAATTATATTGATATGAAATAATATTATATTGAATAAAAAATACATAGGTCCACTAATAATATTATCCAATGACACATATATCATGAATAATTACTTTTAGTAGACCTAATATCATAACCACATTTCTTATAGATTACCAAGGGAAAATTACTTGAGAAGAAGTTTTGATGGATTATGAGACCCAAACCATTGATAACATCTATTATTTCTGTCAATATTAATGATTTAATTTATCCATATAACATGTTTTTAATAATATTATCCTATTACATCATGTTTCTCATATTACCAAGTAACTCTTATGATATTTCAATACAAAAGGTACTCTACGGAGAAAATAAAATTTAATTAAAATATAATAATGAACATCTTATGATATTATATTTATTAATATTCAACAAACTAGATATATTGGTTTTGAAATGATAAATTTTATTTATACTAGGGAATCAACTCCAACAGATTTACAATTATTTTTTATCTAACTATTAATGACTATGAGTATTCTTGGAATCAAAATATATTCATTATTTTACTACAGTAAGAATTTTTTCAATTTCTCATCAAAATTTTCATCTATAGAAACACTAATTACAATGACATAACCCCCTCTGAGAAAAACACCCCATGTGATTATACATCAAAAGAAAGTAATACATTTTTTAGGTAATCTTAGATCCTTAGCGAGGTCCATAAGTGAAATAAAATCATACTGTATTGCAATATTTTATTTACCACTAGAAACCACATCAAAATTCTAGATATTTTTTTTATTATATCATCTACAATCACTAAATTATAATAAACAAATATACATAGACCATTCTAAACAATAAATGGCTACCTTCTTCCTTGATCTCTTCTAGTTCCATCCTCCCCCATTTTTGGTTGAACACATAAATAAAACCTAATTTCAAATAATCGTGATATATAATGAAAATAAAATGTTTATATCCAATTATAACCATATCATTTTTTCCTATATAAACCAAGAATATTTCCTTAGTACAACTAAGATACTTTAATTTAGACATTAATTACATTAAATAGTTAAATATTAGTTTATTAATATTGATCTACCCAACTCAATGTTTTGGAACCACCAATTCTGGAATATATAGTGGAATACAAGATAGCTCCCATCACATAATAATATGTGATTATTATTATCCTATATATTTAATGTTTTTCTTGAAAAATCATTTTCTTTTTGAGATGTATAAAATGTAACACAAGAACTATCCACCTCTTGGATTGGTCCAAACAAAATATCTCTAAAATCTTGTCAATTTATTTCCAATAGCATAGTCTAAGAAGTCCCTTAGATGTATCATGAATTATCTTTATCCATAAAATGTTTTTTGTCTCGAATAAGTAATTCATATAGAATCATGAGTTCAACCATGAAATAAACGATAGTAAAAATTTTATAAAAGATTAAAATAATAATAATTTAGCAATTTATATTACATTGAAAAGAAATTCACTCCCACTAAATATCATAAAGACCCATGGATCAAATATATTCAACATGAATCAATATTTCTTTATACCTTTATTAAAGCGAATATTCCATGAATATATTCACTATATAGTAAATAAGTTAATATATAAATATTACATTCATTATGGGAATATTTTTTATTTCACCAACACTTTGAGTTTTGTCATATAGATATATTATATGAGAGTTTTTTAAGGATAGTGTTTTTGACATGCATATTAAAAATATTATAATAATGTATTGTTTTTGTGGAAATAATAATTATGATGCCTTTTATCAATGAAATTGGGAAATTGTTTGATCATATACTATTACTTAATATTTTTTAACACCAGTAGCCATTATCGATCCCTCATATGTACTATATTTACCTTACATATCCTGTTTCACATTGAATACTAATTTTCTCCATATAACATTTAAATATATTAAAGGATCTACTAGAAAAAATTCTTTTTTCTAATATAGGGATTCGATATCAAAATAAATCACTCCTTCTAATATGGATGATTCTATTGTTATTATGGCCTCATTATAGGACATAGTTTCATCAATATAAACCAATAGTTAATCATCATCTTTATTAACTAAACAACATATCTTTTTGGTACTACAACTTGACTGGTACTTATACACAGTACATGTGACTTTGAAAAAAAATATTCCATGGATTCATAGAGAATTTGTTTCCTATGTCAATTCATGTGTATCTTGATAATCAACTTTATTGAAGTTATTATTTCTCATAAAATCACTACTTTATATTTTCACCCACATAGAGATTACAGAATGATTTATTATTATTATTATTTTTTAGAGTATATATTGATAATATACCTTTATTTATTTATGATATCCAATAAAGAAACACTTTGGGACATGGGTTTCAAGTTGGTTTATAGTCATACCCTTAGAAAATTTTCTAAAATTTCATAAATGAGTGTGTGAAAAACTTGTTTCTTTGAACTCCAAACATATCTATTGTAATCTCATTTTTCATTAATTGGTATATAAATCAGTTCATATGTTTCTGTCTAAAATAAATATCCCAATTAATATAATAGAATATCTGGATGACTCGTCGTCAAACTCACTATGTCCAATAATAGATGGATTGTCCTTTCAAAAATAGTTTTCCATCATGGTGTATAAATGGGAGTGA
Organism: Viscum album; assembly: GCA_963277665.1. Lineage (NCBI taxonomy): Eukaryota > Viridiplantae > Streptophyta > Magnoliopsida > Santalales > Viscaceae > Viscum > Viscum album. The sequence goes on along the minus strand of OY728163.1, from coordinate 2,138,115,390 downwards.
CTTGATATAGAATCTAAAGTCCCCTTAGATCATCAATTAACCCATGGATATGATATACTCCCACATTATATATTCAAATCTTCTTTAACTTCTTATTATGTTGATACTTTATTTTTGAAATAATCATATTGTTTTTTAGCTGTCTAATGTATAAATCATTAATAAGAGACATCCATATCAATAAATTTCAACATTAAAATATATGAAAAATGATTATCCATTTCTAGTTTCAACTAGAAGAGGATCACACACATATTTATGAACCAATTCAAGAATATCTATGGCTCTTCACCTCTTCCACCAAATGGTGTTTTTTTATTTTTCCTTATAATTATTTGTGACATATTACAAATTATATAAATGAAAATAAAATAAATAACAATATTGATATATTTTTTTGAGATAAATAATTTTTATATGACCAAGTTAGTAATACTGTAACAGGGTATGAAATGATTCATGTGAGCATGATTCATCACTAACATCCTACACATGGTTTTATATTCAGATTCATTAGAATGGTTTTTATGGGGTAACATATAATAAAAAATTTACTTATTATATAATAAGAGTACTATTTTCTATTTTAATAATAAAAATCTATACATATAAAAAATTAGGTAGAAATAAATAATTTTTATAAACATAGGAATATAATAAAAATATTTCAAGAATATAATTACTCTTGATTGAAATATAATGTTTTGGTACCCTATAACTAAGGCATCTGGTATTTTTATCTTAGTAGCTCAACGATCCACCTCAACCTCAGAAACCATAAAATGTATTCATGCGTCCTATATAATTATATAAATGTGATAACCATAGGATTTATATAATAACCCACTAATATATATAGATATATTTTATTTGACAAAAAATGAACGTGAATCTCCCCTTTGATTCATTATAGTGTTGTAGTTTTCCCCCTGGTGGACCTTCATGGAAAATTCTAAAAATTAGGAATGTTGATCATTTTACTACATTTGGGAGTTTTTTTACTTATAGGGTATTTTAATATTCTTTATACATGGAATGATTCTTTGGTACATTTTCCTTTCCCATCCTCTTGTTCAGATAGAGGACTCTAGATTTTCATACTCCATTTCCTTATCCTCTCTCTGAACCATCATAAGTAAATTTAGTAATGAAATTCTCGATATTTTTTATATTAATATTCACAATAATTCTTTATATTTATAGATTAATTGATGCCTGTAAAACATCAGCGTTTAGTTCATCGAGTTTCTTAAAATCCCAGTTCATAAAATACTCAATGTATTTCCTCATTCAGACTACATGAAGTCTGGTTGGAGTTTCTTCTACAAATATTCATATAAAGAGCTTCATGGGATTCTCGTACACTTTTTTGAAGCTTTAAACTAATATATATCAATAATGTGATGAAACATCATGTAAGAATCCAATTTTTATGTTTATGAATAACACTATACAATGATGATAACATCAAATATTAAACAGATAGTGTATCATCTAGGATTCTCTATTCGATTGTGTGATCCTCCTCACTCACCTCCTTAGAGGGTTCATCATTAATAGGGGGATCCAACTTATATGAATTTTATTGTTTGTGTATTACAGTGATCATGTACATGTAACACTATTGAATGTAATTACTAGTGAAAAGATTAAATTTTCCTAATATTTATCATATTTTTGATATCGATGTCATGCGACTTTCCATTTTATACACAAACAAAAATCAGATCTTAATATTTTATCTTCATTTTCAAACGGGTCACAATAAATATTATTTATTATATTCCCATTATTTTATGAAAAACTAGTAGAATTTACAAGGATATTCTAGAGGTTAAGACACACATATCCCAGTCTAAAATATAGGCATTGTCCTAGATATTTATTTGATGTTTTTAGTTAGGTGGGACTTCCCAGTATTGTTAACTCAAAAATCCATTATAATTCTACCAAACTCCCAAATCATGAAATCGAAGAGTCATATTTCCACAACACTTTATTACTATTATAAAAAGTTCCTACATGGTAATCATAACATTGATGTGAATAATATTATTTCAACCCATTTTTTAAAACTCTTTAATAATTCAAATAACCGTAACATAGTCTTTATATATAATCTATACAATGGGTGAATATTATCTCAAGTAAATTAAGTTTACACCGACATAATATTTTACTTGATAATTTTTTGTCTTTAGAAACAATTATTATTTCTTTAATATTTTTAAATTATTGTTAAAAAAATTTAATTTTCACAAAAGTGGATAACATGTTATTGATACAATGATTCTACAATAATACTTTTATTTAACTACCTCATTAATTAATATAAATTAATTTTTTATTTGTGAAGTCCATTAATCTTTTAATAGACCTAAATAACAAAAAATTCACTTTATAGAAGTATAACAATATTTTTCGCATGATCATGAGCGTTTCTAGTGGTCAGTTTATAAAGAAAATTATAAAATAATCTTAAATATTAATAGATTAACTCCTTCAATGAAGATTTGTTAATAATTTAGTATTCCAAATATTTACTAATGTACACTCATTTTTGGTTTTCCCTCATCACAAAACATAAAACACCTCCACTCACCTAACTGTTATAAAAATTATAAATTCTTTACTTCCAAAAATACGAGACGAACTAGGGAAAAATTGTTCAATAAAAGAAACCATAGAAAGGAAGACCCATACATATTAAAATGAGGGGATTATATATATATCATCATTTTAATTTAATAATAATTAACACAACATAAATGTAAATAACACATATATTAAAATAAATACAAAATATAAATTAGGCCTTAAAGGTTATTATCATCCAATCAGCAAACATGTATGAGTTTAAAACGTAATATATTTCATTTATATTTATTATTTTATACATCAAAATCCCAAAATTATTACGGTAAATTAATAAATAAATAATTAATTCATTTACATTAATTATTCACCCAAGAGTCCATTATATTTCAATATGTTGGAATTTCAAACGAGTTAAATAAATTAATTTTGATTAAAATTATTTAATTACATGGAATATATTAGAGGAAAAAAATTATACCCCTCATAGATACCTTTTTTTTATATGGTACTTGTCCATTATTTTATACTTACATTTTTCTAGAATACAATATTTAAGGTGATTTTTAAAATCAATTAATTATATAAGTCAATATAAGTACTCAATTTTGAATTTATCACACAATAAACTCATTAATACATGTACTGTATTCACATTTAAATGTTCAAATGAATTAAACCAAAATTAGTATGTCTATAAATGGAATGTTGTTCCAAAATTAATGTATAAATTAATTAGCAATTTAATATTATAAAAACCCAATTATATCAAAAGTACATTAGATGCAAGACATTTAATTAGGTTTAATTCTATAATTAATTTGTCTTATGTGGAATTAAAACATAGTTGTATTGTTTGACATGATGTGTGCCCTACGTGATCAGGTATGTCATACACAGTGTGCACAACTAGATCCATTTCATATACCCCATTTTTTGTATGTTCATAGTATAATCATAGGTACATAAATTATATAACTTAAAAACATTTCTTTGATTCTTGGTGTGTGCACTAAATACGCATTTTGTAGGTAAAATTTTCCGTGTTTGTTGACTTTAATTCAATATAAGATATATTTCTAATTCATTTCATGAACTGTGACCATATGGATTCGGTTATTTTCATGGGACCAATCCATGTGACGTAACACTATGTGTTTTTGGTTAAATTCTTTATATACACTAAGACCAACTTCTATCTAGAATATTAATTATACTATATGTAATGATTCCATGTATTTTACTCCATGAAAAATTCACAATTACCAATGACCATCGTGGGTAATTGAATATAAATGCACATCATGTATATTTTTAATAGATGTTATGTAGTCCCATATAATCAATATAGATTCACAATTACTGTCATAATTTATCATAAAGAGGGTATAATATTTTCATATCATTTTATTGACCATACTAATTTATACAATCACAGTATCTCATGTTTTTAATTTAAAATGAAAAATCAATAAATAAAAAACTAAAATTAATATTTAAAATGAAAAATTATTAATTATTAATTATAAAGTAATATGTGACCACATTGATGCTACATAATGGTTTTGGGGTATAGGTATTGATGGAGATTCCACTCCCAATAATGAATTATCATCCGTGTCTTTAAATTTTCACCTACATACATGAAGAAAAAAATTCATGATTCTATGAGACCAAATCTTTCACATTTAAAAAAATTATTAATGTATAAATAATAATTACCACCATCTTATGAATTATTTATTGATTTATAATTCCACAGAAAATTCATAACATAACATCACTATGACTATGATTATATTACGGAATCCCTCTTGGAGAAATCATAATATTCTCTATGAACAATGAAATATCATGATTAGAACATTTCATGCTAGACCTGATGATTGATATCCATGCATTATTCTCATTTAATAAATCAATAATCCTTTCTTATCATGATGGGTTTTCACGAGTTCTCTCATTTTATTGAGTGGGGGAGAATAATTGTTGCTCTATATTCTAGGTATCATTTTAGGAAAATTATTTTATCTAAAAGTGATAAGATTATATATGAACTATTTAATGTGAACATCAATCAATGTATTAAGAAATAAAATAATTGACATTAAATTAATATTGAATTTAATTAACATTCTAAATAAACATATTGTGTTAAACTATATGCCTCTTTTAAAGTGTCATCAAACTAACTTGACTAGGATGTGAGATCAATTTCTAGAACGCATAAAGGAACACATGTATATATATATTAAATTTTAACTGAAAAATATTTTATACAAACACTAACTATGTAATATATTATTTTTTCATCCATATATCATCAAGAAGGATTATTTATTACTTCCATCAAACCAAATTCCTGATATATATTTTATTGAGTTTACTGAAACAAGATAATAGGAAAAACCTTAGAAGATATTGAGTTAATTAGTGTTTCAACTCCATCAAAAGGGTATAATATATCTAAATTGATTAAAATATTAAAATAAATTTCTTCCTCATCTTATTCCTTAATTTAACATATATTTTGACGAAAAAATATCATAAATCATCTTAATAATTATTAATCATGGTTTTTGGAATAATAACAGTGTTCAATATATGAAAAGAATGATTAAAATTATAATATTTAAGGACCAATAATAATATCCATTTATAGTAATATTAAATTTAATATAAAACATGTGGAAGTAATACAATCGGGATTGTTATAATATCCTCCACTAATAAAGATTACCGAGGGAAAACTCCAGATAAATGGTGTCAATATCTTATGATACCCCTCCCCTGGATAGGTTATATCATCTCTTTCCCGTCATATGATTTAGTTCATTTATATATAATTTATTTAGGAATATATTCATACCACTATAAGGTTCTCATCATTATGGAAAACTATTATGACATATCGATATAGAAGATTCTCTAAGGATATTATTAAAGTAATGCAATCTAAAATAATAAATACCATGTGGTAATATATTAATTAATATTAAATAAAATGAATATATCTATAATTTAAAGAACAAATTAGTCTGTTAAAGGTAACCAAATACAACATAGGCTTGTAGTATATGGAATGTAGATGGTGTGAAAATTGATTCTTGGGACCTATAATCCCAAAATCCGATGTGAACAAATTTTTTGAATATTTTGTAAGCGAACCAAAGGGATCACGTTTTAACCATATATTATTATAATATCTCTAAAAAATAATAATTCACATACATTTCAATGAATACTTTCATTTAGGATTTTAATAGTATGGATAAACTTTTATCTGAAAAATCCCATGTCTTTCTTATCAAATGGAATTTTATCATTTTACAAGAAACTTCTTAATCTGAAAAAATAGTAAATAAATCGCAAAAGAAATATCCAAAATGGATATTATTAAGAGAAAATAATTTATAATACTATTATTAATGACCACGGGAAGATGAAATATAATATTGGAGAGGTTAAATGATTAGTAATAGAATATGTATATCAGAACAAATCAAGGCACAAACTTCTAATGAATAATTTGGAATGAGAATAATGATAATTATGTGATGCTGTATAACTAGTCACATGAGATTAATAAAAATTTATGGTTCAACAAAATAAATAAAGTAATTTAAAACAATAACTAAATTGAAAGTGATGATATGTATAATACCTGTAATCTATATATTTACAATGAACGAATTGGAAAAAACATTATTCCCACCATAAATACAACAACCATGACATAATTATTATGATCATTTTAATAATAATAATAATTTTTGAATTGGGTAGGTATATAAAAAATACACAAGTATTTTTTCCCATGAAACCAACTAATGCATCAAGGGGATATATTATATCAGGACACACCCATCAATTCTTCATGTCCAATGGATTCACCATATGAAATAAATAAATAAAAATACAACACATAATATATATTCATTAGTAGTTTATAAAAATACTTATTGAGATACATATATTTATAACATCATCCATTTCAAAATCATTAAGTGGAATAACATTATCAGGAGCTATCTAGACAATGAATGTGGATTGTTAAACAATACATAATCAAATTAGCTCTGTAATCCAAAAAATATTCATTGAGATACAAACATATATAATTTCAATACATTTCCTTTAATAAATGAAAATCATACCTATATAGAAACAAATATGTAAGGTAAAACAATACATAATCATCAAATATGAGTAATTAATAAATTTTGGTATCAGAATTATAAACATGTTGACTGTCAATATTTTTTATTCAATAATTAAGTGAAATAGCTTTCATTATAAACATCCACCATATAAAACTCTATACCACATTTTTATATATTTATGTCGATGATTTTCCATATAAAATAATTTATCTTTGTCTAGGTGAATTTTCATTAACATTGTAATGTTAAATATGGTATTCATAGAGGGAAGGCATTGAATGAAAAATCATTCCTAAAACAGAGGATGATTTTGAAATAAAAAGATAGGGATGGAATTACATTAAATTAATACCTAAAAGATATGTATTATTAGAGAATGTGTAATTTAATACATGAAAAATATGTGAACCAAAAATATGAAATAAGTGGTGAATGTGAATCATGTCTCAAAAAAGAAAAAATTAAATTCCACACCCTTATGATAATGGTAAGATTCAATACAAAATGAGACTGATAACATGAAATTAAAAAATAATTAAATGACATTTATTATTTATTATTTAATTAAACAGGGTAATTAGTTGACTATATAAAATAAAATATAGTGTATAATATCTAACATGTATCATGTAATTGGAAATAAATACAAATAAAACTTACCCCTATAAAAACATTATAAATAAATCCCATTGAATTATATATTTTAAACAGAAACAATAAGTACCGTGATGAATGATAGGATCATGATAAAATATATTAATTTTTAGTAGATACTCCATTAAAATTGAAACATGTTTTATAATTAATAAATATGTCTTTAGGGATGAAATTAAGACAAGAAACCCCTACCATGTATTTTCTCTTAGTAAAAATTTTCTTCCATCCAATATGATAAACACAAAAATATTTAATCACTTATTAATTAATATTATTCGTATATATGTTTCCCTATTTAGTTTAATTTATAATAATAGATTATTAAAATATGATACAATTATATTTATTATCATCACTAAATGCTCAAAACAATTATTGTTTTGTACTAGATTCATAATGGCACTGTCAATTATTAGTTAATATAAAAAGTAAACAATCCAAGAACCTATTAGAAAATAAAATTATATTTTTTCAATTAATATTCAGATACAGTTTTAATTTAGTTAATAATAATGGTACAATATGTAAAAATGCTAATTGTGAATAATTTCTTTCAAAGTGTTTATCAATTTAAAGCATATATGTTAAGAAATATATTAACTATCAATAAAAAAATATCATAATCATTAATCAATTTTCAATAAATTATTATTAAGAAATATTACTATTATAAAAAATTCTTTACTCATTCATCATACGAACAATATATCAGCATTCCTTTGGGTTTAAAAGATGACTCAAACTAGAGTATGTTAAAATTATTCGACAAGTGATGGCATGTTTTCATATAATATGAATATAAAACATAATAATGCATAAATTTTTTATCAATATCATTTAACTTCATTACAGTTATTCTTATAACTATAAATAAAGGGTGGTGGTGTTAACTTAAATTCATCATTCACAGAGGTGGTAGTCCACCCGTATGCAAGATTAATAATTCAATTTCTCATGAAATGAGGTGGAATGAAGTTATACTAGAAATATTCATTTTATAATTATAATTCTGATATATTAAACTTGTGAAGAAATAAAATACATCATTTTTCACCATACATGATTGTTAGTTAGGTAAATCAAACCAAATCATTTCATGGAGTTGGTAGTCTTCACATACGCATGACCTATGTAGTTTTGTTTTTCATAGTTGATTAAAATAATTTAATAAGGGTTTATACAGAAATATAAAGACATTATAGGTAATTAAAAATATTTGTGTCATTATATTAGGGTATCTAGAATATGTTTGTCATAGAAACATAATGAATTAATGTAAAAAGAGTAAGGAATTATCACATTGTGAACATATGATTTCTTTTAGAATCATCTTGGGAAATAGAGGAATTATTTTATTTTATAATGACACAGGGATTTATTTCATATAAGGGCCGTATTGAATAAATATTTTTTCATTGGGTTCAAGGATAATTCTAAGAGGATCAATAAGTTGTATAGGTTGGTAGAGAACCACTTTTTTATGTGATGAAAGGGGTACTATTGTAAACATCCAATATTATTGAATTATAGAATGATACCATTCATGGTTGAATGGTTCAAAAATTAATATATAATGATTTATGGGGTGATACAAGGTATATAAATCCAATTAAACTCATTTAAAAGCATTTTTTAATCATTTTTTGGATTTATTTATTCATAGGTCTGAATTTTAACATTTTTTCTATTTTTATCATTGTAACTAGTTTTAAAGAGAGTAATTTATGTTTTAATAAAAATATATTACAATACATATTACCAAATTTGTGTGCTCAAAACAAATATCTCTGATCAATATTATATAATTAATTTTATAAATAAATAAAAACTATTATTAATTTTGTATAATATAATGAAAATATTATAGAAAAATATCTTTAAAAAATTACATGTTATTAATATTATATAATATTAATTAATAATTAAATGAGTGATAATAAATTTTATTTATTTTTCTTTAAAAACTATTTTTATTATTTAATTTATTTTAATTTTTTTTAGAAAGTAATAATTTATACATCATTATTAAAACTATTATTTAAAATAAATGTTTCTCTTTTATCTATATAAATAACTTTAATCATTGTAATAATTATTTTTCTAGTAAAAGTGAAATAGTATATGTTACATAGTATTAATATTATAATATATAATATAAAATTAATTCTTTTAAATTTTATTTAATGATGTGATGAAGAATGTTAATATTAGAAAACAAAATAATTTTTTAGGGAAGCATATTACTTATGTTCCCAAATCGTTAAACATGAGATTCATAAATTGAACATATTATTTTAAAAATATTTATTTAAATTTTAAAAAAATTGATATAAATTTTTTTGAAAGCTTTTATCTGATTCTTGTATTATGATAGTCTCAGAGAAGTGATCATATTTGAAAAACTGAAATTTTTCTATATTCACATGACAAGAAATTATTTTAGAATAGTAAGTAACATTTATATGAGTCAAATATCTTCTTAATAAAATAAAAAAAATTAATTTTATTTGGTATAATTCAAATTCAAGAATATTTTAATTTAACTTATAAATAAAATTATAAATATATATTGAAAACCGTTTCATAGTAAAATACATTTTAAAAATATTGTTTTTTGTACTCTTATTTCCTATCAATTACTAATCCAATTTATTATTGAAATATAATTTAATCAAATAATAACTTATATCCATGAAATATTTTGTATCATTAAATAAATCATATAAAATACAATTTTATATGAGTTTAATTTTAAATAATAAATAATACTTCTTAGTTACATAGGTACACTAATTGAGTTTTATCAATTCCAAAGTATTAATATTGTCTTTTACTTTTATCGCTTAATATATATCATAATTTGGATACCTCTATTTTTATCATACAATTTTAATTTTCCATTTTCGATGTTTTTAATGTTTCACACATTGTTTTGGTTCGATATAGCATGTGAGGCATGTTATCAAACACATTTGGTTTATAATGAAATTGCAATTTAAAATATTGCTGTTTTACACACACATTGCATAGTGCTAGTATCTAGAAACATATTACCTAGCTAGTAGAGGGACATAAACTCTATATAACTTGAAACAAGTCACCCATGTACTACCTTTATACATGAATATCATTTGAGTCAATCATATGGAAAATTTAGGAAATAATAAACTAAATGGTGTGTAGTTGGGAACACATGTTCTATAATTATGTTTAGCATATGAATTACACACCAAATGAATTTTAGCGAGCCATGTATAATTTTTTTATTTATTAACTAATTTCTTAAAAGTTATATAAATGAAATAATTGTATTATTTTAATACATGTCATGCACTACATGAGAATGACATGTGGAAAACACCATATATATATGCGGGATACATTGTGATTATACTAAATGTGCATACTACTGGGATTGACCAATGTAACTGCACAAAATGTAATATATTGACATGTTGTATAGGAATAAAAGAAATATAAGTACATAGTACATGATAAGGATAATAAAAAACATAAATTAAAAATAATTTTGAGTGAAACTGATATTTATTAAAGTATTAAACTCCAGAATAGGGGTTTTTTAGAATAAGAAAGTTATACACCATATACTCACTAGTACATGTCTTATATGTTAAATTACTTGCTAGATTTAATATGGCCCAGGGGTATACATCATGTTACCGTTCTGTAAACATCATTTAATAACGTAAATTAAATTAAAAATTATTTATTTAATTTATTTAAAATTATTATGGATGGATATTATAGGGATTATTGTGATAAATAATTAAGATACAATAATTTATTAATTAATAACTTTATTAGTTTATTATGGAATAGAATTTATCTTATGTAGTGAATTAATTGAAATGAATCATGGAATGTATTATACCTAGTAAATATAAAATGGTGATTATTATAGTATTTACCAAACATTTTATATGTTAGGTTTCTATTTAATTTAATTATTTATTTCATTTTTTGTGATAAATTTCTTATTATTTTATTTATAGATATCAATAAATTATCCCTTACCTATAATTGCATATCTTCTTTCATGTCTATAATTTTATTATATAGCCCTAAACTTATGACTCCCTGCAAATGTGAGTGATTATGAATTAATAATGGTTGGATATCTCAGTGAGAGAAGACGATTCCTGAACAGAGTATAACCAACAACAAATGGCGATGTATATTGGTTAAAGAAGTTATAACAGTACTCAGGCTAGGTATTCCATCAAGAATCTAATTACACATGGTTTAAGTTTTTTGTATCCTTATATTGAAAAAACAACTACTAGTTAAAGTCACTTAATCAGATTACATATTAATTTTACTTATTAGTGCATAATTATTTACATATTCAATTAATGTTTATTTGAATGTTAAATTAAATCTAATAAAGTAAACAAATAAAATACATGAATGTTATAATTAAATAATGTTATTATGGCTGATTTATTTTACAATACATGGATAATTATATATGTTATATACACATACTTTTTACGTGAACGTGAAGAATAAATTGATAACAATTTTTATAAAAGTTAAGGAGAATCTATAAAATATAATTTTTAGTCATACATCACCTTCTATTAAATATGTTATAATGAATCCATAGATTAATGTATTGGAATATCCTTTATGAGGATAATTTCATTTATTGAGGAGTTATAATGATTTTTTGAGGTTGTTTTTTCCATGTTATCAACATGATTAGTTTTGAGCATATGAATACGTATAATATGGAGGCATGTGTTGAAGAAATACTAGTTTAAGATATCATCCTTGTGTAATTCACTCAACATGTCAATTAACTACATGATAATGTATTTGGAAAGATCACTAACCAAAATAGCTTCAATGAATTTTATAAGGCCACATTCATGTATAAGAAAATTTGAATTTGGATTCTTTTTCACTAGAATATTAATGTGATAATATATTCATAATATAACTATGAGGGATATATGGATTTGTTAATATAGGGAAGACTAGTAAAATTAAAATATTATGTCACAATATGCAATAAAGATAAATTATAGTAATTATATTTTTAATATTATAGAAAAATGTACAATCACTGATCCATTACATTATAAAAAAAATTAATTATAGATAAACGAAATATCTTGACCATTGTTTATTTCCAGGATACCTACAGGTTATTGATAATCACACTACACCAATAGAGAATGTTTTATATACGTGTGTATCTAGTTCCAACTAAACCCTCTATGGATGAATGTGGGGATTTTTCTTCCGCTATAAAACTATAAACTCTTTATTTCATTTCCAATTCTTTGTTTTATCATCCATGGATAGATATATATATAATATTTTCCAAGAAACAGAATCAAATATTGAAATATCTTATCTCCAATATCATTATATACAGAATAAAAGATAATATAGGTATAAAATATATTCATGAATCTCATTACCTTAATTATTGTATAAGGTTCACAATCTGGACTTCGCATAACTATGATGATTTTATACATTGATAGTTTGGAAATATTTTGTTACAATTTACATAATGAATTTCATAATAATATCATTATTTTTTAACTCCTATAGTGCTTCCAATGGTTTATTTTAAATTTTCCAATGAATAATAGTGATGATTATTATTCATATCATGACATTGATTCTACAGGAAGATATGTAAACGAGGAATACAAATTCTCTAGTCTTAATGGTGAACAAGAGAGGAAAAATAAGGTGAAACCCCATAATGAAATATATAATTCTATGAAACCAAACCACTAACCATATAAATGGAGAAATATTAAGTTATAGTATAATGAGTAGGAAGTTTGGTTCTTAAAATTTGATGGAAAATTCCACAATAAGGAAATGTCCACCCTAGTGAAGTAGTGAGGTTAATATTTAGGTGTTATTATTATCTTGTCTGATACATTAATATTTAAAAAATTTCTTATATATATAACTTATATATATCAAAATTATTCTCCAACTATAGAAACCAGGTATATTAAAAAATATTACCAATGTTGAGGTGGATGTTTGAGATTATAAAGGAGTAAGAATTGTTGTATATTCCATACGATACTTCCATCTCATGTGGTTGATGAGATTTATACTAGATTAAAGAAATATAAAATTATATGTGTTTCCATAAACTTAATTTCAATTTTATTGGAACAGAATGAATTATTTTAACATTAGATAATAATTTGTTCTATATTAATAAATAACCAAAATATAATTGGATGAATCTCTTAAATAATGATATTCATATTCTATAATTAGAAAATTAAGTGGTGGAAATAGAAAATTATTCATGTTCGCACAAATCATACAACTCATATGTGTGGAAATAAGTACATGGTCCTATTAATGAAAATCATTAGAAAATTATTTATAGATAAATATATTCTGATTCTTTGAAAATAACACCCTAACATATATCCCAAAATTGTTTGTAATGAATCGTGAATAAATCCCAGTTTAGCTGAAAAGGTGGAAATGATTCCTTGAATATAAAATTAGTTTATGTACACCTTTTTTGTCCTTTTAAAGCCTAATCAAGATGAGTATATTCACATATAGTTACTTTTACCAATTAATGTAATAAACATGAATATGTCTCCTTAATGTGGTATAATTATGATTTCTTTAGGATATTTGATGAGTAAACAATGTACAATATAATTATCTTCATTATGAGATAATGAAACACATGTTAGAGGGATAGGGGAACATTACAACAAGGAGTTCATAATTTAAAAATAGGATTTTAGAATTTTACCTCATCACACATATCATAAAACACACTATTGGAATAGTTTTTGATGAAATTAGGAACTGAACATTTTTTACAAGATGATATTAATGATCATTTCTGAAAATCATACAGGATCATCTTGGGAATATACCTTATTCACTGAAAAACACGTACTGAACAAGGTTGGAAGTATAACAAAAAATGGAATCCCATATGAGTTTATGTTTGGGAAGGGATTTATTTTTTCCAAGTTGTGTGTTTATGGATGTGAATATTTTGTTAAGTATACTTTTAAAACCAAATTGCACCTCAAGGAAAAAAGTTAATATTTATATAATTTTCCCATGAAAAATGAAATATTACTAATATGACCTATCAAAAAAATAATAGTCGAAGTAAAAATTATGTATCTTTTAAGGAAGCACATCTTTGGAATATATAATGGGATACAAATAGAATTTGAAATATTCGAGCATTAACATATACAAGAGTTGGAATGAGAAAAAATTCAAAAAAGGTTGATGGTAGAATTTTTTTGGAGTAAAAATTAATAATGAGTAGCATGAGATAGGTTAGGGGACTATAGAGATATGGTTTTCTAGTTATGAAGGATGTTGAGATATTAGTAATTAATAATAATCATTCTTTCTCCTAAAAGGAATTAATAATCCAAAAAAATGTTATAATGTGGAAACAACACTATAAATATATTCATTAACATTGTTAGTTAATGGGATTTATTATCAATTTTGAAGAAATGATAATGCGAGTGATGTTAAAGGGTCAGATTAAACAACTCTCGAAAAAAGAACTAGAAAAGGACCACTTCAACATCATTATAAATACCAATATTGAAGGGGGCCTTTATTAATCATTTTTTTACTACTAAAAATGGTGGAATTTAAAAATTAATTTTTGAGTGTTGTTAAAGGCCACATTTATATTCATTTTTCATGCATTATTAAATTATCCCTTTAGTGGTGCTAAAAAATCACAGATAAAGGCTCTATAGTTAAAAAGTAAAATTTTTATTATAACTTTTTCATGACCAAGTTTTTATTAAAACTTCTCACCACCTTTATCAGCGCGTACCAACCCGTTTATTAGTTCTTTAGATAGATAAAACCTCTTGTGTGAACCCTATACTTCATCATGTTTCAAACCCATGACCTCTAGCTCATATCCCAACTCCTATTCCACACCAATATGTTTTTTATTCAATTTTATGATATATCGATATATTTATAAATATTCCCTTAAATTTTTTAATCATTATATTTATCAATAGGTTTAAATATATCATTATAAATATATATATTGAAATACAAAAATAAAACTTGTATTTTCTGTATGTCTGAATATATTGAAAATATGTATATATTGTAATATATTTGATTATAAATAATAGTATATTATAAGAAATTATAAAAAATAAAAACCATAATATCAATACGAATGTAATACATAAAAATAAATTCAGTCTCCATATAAAGACTATAAGACCACTTAAATGTGGCAGAAATTCCATCGAATGGTAGAAATTTAGATACGCATACTAGAAACACATGTTTGGAGGCCTTATGTGCCTATTTTGACCTAAAAGGTGAATACGTTCACCCTAATCAACATATCATATAACTCGTTGCAGGCTACGATTTGATATATTAAAGAGGCCAAATAGACACCCAGATCAAAAGTTATGTTTGTTCGATGTTTCAATAATTTTTTGAACCTATTTTAGTTTTTTATTGCATTATTTTAAATTTGTATCCGCAAAAAATTATTAAATGAGTATTAAATGACAATAATTATAATGTTATTAAATACAAATCTAATTATATTTAATCCAATTTCACTAATTATCATATATATTAAGTGTAAATGCATGTTTAGCCGTATCAAAATCGTATTTCAAAAAACAATATATATTATATTTATATCAATATGTTTATATTTATATATTAATATATTATTTTGAATGAAATAATATATTCTAAATATACCATCTATCAGTGCTAGCTAAAATGTGTTGATAAAGCGGGGGTCTTTATCAATGATTCTAAAAAAGCATTGATAAATCCCGCAAACACTTATCTGTGATTTTTCACAAGAACAAATTGAAGAACCCCTTTATTGGATATTTTTTACTAAAACTAATAATTGCACACCATTATCAGTTATTTTTTAATAGTGTCTATAAAGGTGGCTTTTTTCACTGCTTTTAACAATCCCTAATATGGGCCCACCTTTAAATGTTCTTTTTCTAGTACTAAAAAAGGGTCTTCAACAACGCTTTTAACTAGTGTTCTTAAAGATGAAGCACATAATTATCCCAGTTATTTAGAAGTGAAAGAACACATTAAATATAAAATGGATAGCATGTACCAGATCCATGACTTGGTTTGGGATCCACCAGATCATTTAATACCTATTGAGATAAAGTGTGTATATAAGGAGAAGATATGTATGGATGGAAACGTATGTGCCTATAAAGAATTAGTGGTTATCATTGTATTTAAATAACATGATGCAATATAATAAGAAGAATCCATTTAACTAGTCAATATGATGAAGTCCATTCGAATTTTGTATTCCACTACATGATACGATGATTTGGATATTTTTTTATGGATATTGTTGTGATCATCTATAATGGGAAATATATAGAATATTTATTTATGACACCTATTGAAATATTTGTTACTCCAAATTATGAGGAAAAGGCTTAAAAGTGGAAAATATCTATTTGTTGGCTAAAAAGAGCAAATTGATCATGTAATATTCATTTATATGAGTCCATCATATATTTTGGTTTGATGAATCCATAAGATAATTTGGTTTTATAAGGAATGAATTTGTGCCATGTGTCTACAAAAGATTTAGTGTACGTGTATTAATATTATAATTATTTAATTTTGACTATATAGTATAGTCAATAAATGACAAACAACTCTAAAAATAAATTAATTCATTTTTATAATAATGAGAATTTCTTAAAGACATAGGTTATTTGACCTACACTATAGGGAATTAGATCCATCATGATTTTTCTAAGAATCTAATTTAATTAAGTCATCATAAATATATTAAAAATTTATTTATGAGATTAAATATAGGAAATTTTAGGAGGGGATTTTTACTAATGTCACATGGTATGCATCCCGTTAGAAAAATATTTTTCAAACAAGATAGTAGATAGAGATATATAGAATGATTTGGATTCCTCACACATGTGATGTAATAATTTTTTTATATAAAATTATATGTAAAAAACTTATATTTCATACACCTTGATAATTGTAGGTAAATTTTAAAATGTTATTAGATAGAAACATTGGGTCGTAGAAAAGAATATCCTTAAATAATTTGGGAGAACAAAAGACATATTCAGGACTTATTGATAATATAAGTAACATGTTTTTATGATATAAATAGATAGTAGTTTGTAAATAGATCATTATGATTCAGGATCATAGTTGAAATATGTTTTCTTAAAAAATGGAGGAGTTGGGGGATTTAAAATTTATAAGAACATGGTCAAACAATTTATAGCATATTTTTTTATATTTTGTATTTTTATGTGGATAAAAATAAATATGTATACATAACCTCTTCAAAAATCATGACGTGGTTACTCGAAGTAAAAAATTATATCACATAGTATTGTGATAATACTATTGATGTGGTCCTATCCAATAATCCAATATCAACTATATTGGACTCGCGCATGTTATGGAAGTGTTAAAAGGTGCAATTTTAATATTTTATAACCAGTATAATGTAATGATGCAATAAAATATAATTAATAGTGCCTAGGTACAACCAAAGGATTTCATGTCGAACGAAATAAGAATAAAAATAAATTTAATCAGTTACTACATTTTGTTTTTTTTTGATGTATTAGTTTTCCACTTTTATCCATCATTTTTTATAAAAGGAAGTCATATTGGTTACATGTAGATCCTCTATATACACACATCGATCCTTATAATACAATTATATTTTGTTTTTGAAATATGGAATGGAGAATGGAAGATTCATTTGATGTCCTTTTGATCACATTTTCATTATTTCTTTGGTATTGTAGGAATAACTTTGATTGGTGTACTTATATTAATTCTATCTCACTGGATAATTTAAGAGATAAGTTTTAGAGGCACCCAAATTCTAAGGAAATAATAGTTCCATTATTTTTTGTTTATCAGGTCTTACATAGATGGGTTTATTTGTCTGTAATTTACACATATACCCTTAAGTAACATAAACCATCTTAGTTGATCCTTAATAAACCAAAATGAATTTGTAATTGTGTCATATTTTTTATTTAAATTTATTAATTAATTTTGTCATTTAATATATTTTTTGTGATAAAATTAAACTTATTAACGTGAATATCTTCTCACATTAAATACTTAATGATCCATTATTAAAAATATTGATTTTAATTTTATATATAATGTATAAATTGAATTGTCTATGAATATATTAAGTAAATATATACAAAACTCATTATTATATTCTCAAATAATATTAATATATTTAATTTTTAAGAGATCAGTCATTCTCAGACATCACCTAAACAATATAGTGGGTCCAACCAAGCCCTAAAGTCCTATTCACCTAAAAAAACCACTCTTCTGTATATGAATAGTGTGTTACTAACTAGGTCCTTATATTGATAGAAGTTAGTAAAACTCATAGACCATGATAAACTTTTCTCTACATACAATGTCCCCTAATGAGATCTGGCACGATCTTATAAATGACAACATCTCTTACAAAAAAATTAAATGAAATATAATAACTTTGTCATGAATTATATCATAAACTAGGAAGGTTAACATGTGGGACCATCCTCACCTGCATTATATATTCATTAACACAATAGATGGAATTAACATATTCTACCATGGCCATGGATTTAGTGATGAAACATCTATCTTGGTTAACTATCATATGATATCTCTTCTATTTATAAGATAAAAAACATTTCATGATCATTCAATCAATGTCATTGAACAAATAATTAATCGAACAAAATATACCATATCACCAAATAAAATCAAGGATCCCCCAATCAACAATGTAAGTAATAAATTTTTAAACATTGATAATGAATGAAAATAAATATACCAATACATTTTCTCATATATTGGAACAACCAATGACCAATCTAAAATGTGTTGTTACTATTGGAGGTTTACTCCTCATGATATCAACAACTCAATATCACAATGTGAGAACTCCAATAGATAAATAATTAATTCATACAATTCCCCAAAACCTAATAATCAAACACTATATATTTAATTTTAACATACTATATATTAATCTCATGGCACATATTTAAGAATTATCTATTGGTATCCGGAGATTATGATTATATTTGAGAACATCCATAACATTTCCATACGACATGTAAAATATGAATATTACTAGTGATATAGTACCCAATAAAATTAATAATTAAATCATCATAAAAGAAAACACATGTATATATTACATGGTATACCTATTATTGTAATCAAATTACATGCAATTGTTTGCTCTACTATACCCACAAACAATCCTCCCAATTAATCTATATCCTAATATAAAATCTCTAAATCTAATATAACTCACAGTAGAATCATTTTCTACTGAGTTTTGGTTTTATAAACGTTTATTCCATGTTATCATATGTAGAAAATATATTAACTATAACTTCACCTCTATGGTTAAAATACTTCAAGGGATGAAACTGTCAAAGTATATGCTTAGTCCTTCGGAGTGACGATATCTCCCTAGAAAGGACCAATGAAGCCATATTATTATAATAAACAATAACATTGAATGCACTATTATTAATGACACTAATATAATAGATAATGTTTTATATCAAAATATCCTCCTTATTTACATTAGAAGTTTCTATATACTCAGATTCTTTTGTAGACATGATGACAATGGGTTTCTATAAGAATATCCCTATTTTTGGACCTTTTTTGCGGGAAAATATAGACCATGTATGATTCCATGTCACCCTGATCACTCTAAAAACATGTATCAGCGAATCCCCCCACTATTAGTTCTTCTTCGTCTAAATAATCAATAGACACATATTTTTCAACTCATATAATTTCTAATATTTTTCTAAGATACCTAATGAACCACTCCATGATTAGCATTATTTCGTTCAATTATTTTAAAATAAATAGTGACATAAATCATAGAATAAATCATATCATACTTTACAGATCCCCATACCAAAATGTAATGGATTTTATTCATCCAGTCAATCTTCTACTATATTAGGGGAACATTTTCATTAAGATATTGATAGCATGTGAAAATGAAAATAACCTATTCATAAATAGTTCTTTATTATTAAACAATTGATTTCATTGGTAATATATGTACATTACTTATAAAAATAATCCTCTATGTTCTAAATCGATAGACATAGATCCGAATAATAAATTATACTTCACCTAAGTATTCCATAGAGAATCATTAATTGAAGTATGTCTTAACTGAATTTATGACATTCACTTTGATTCCTATGATCAATATGTCATTAACATCTAATACTATGAAAATGATATAAATCCCTATTAACATTCTTATATACACATGTATCACATTAATTTTTAATGAAACTAAAATCCATTATAGAACCATCAAAATTTGAATTCCCTGATCATGAATCTTGCTTCAATCCATTAGTAGATATATTCAAATTTTATACTAAATTATATCTCATTGAAATTATAAACCACTCATATTGTGTCATATAGATAGCTCCAACCAAATTCCCATTTAAAACAGAATTGTTTTGTCAATTTTCCTTAATTCATACTCCTGGATGGCTTCTATTGCAAGTAATATTTTAATAGACTATTACCTCACAGCTTTTAACAAGGTTTTTTCATAGTCAATTACTTGATGTTTCCTAAAACCATTAAAAACACATGATCATTATTATAATTTAATTTATCATTAATATCAATCATTTTTGTGAATATCCATTTATATCCAATAGGTTTACATTAACTAGAGGTTCTAATCAAATGAATAAATCATATTGGTTCATGGAATTCATTTCATAACTCATGGATTTATACCATTTAGCATCATTGTATCCCTAAATTTCTTTATTATAGTTAAGTGTTTTATCATTATCTAGAAGCAATGTTTCACTTGGATAGGTTCTAATAAAATAATATCTCTATATTTTTCAAAAACAATAAGTACTAAAACACAGAATATGTGTCATTTGTGTATCCACATACCACATTTTCTAATGTGCATATTTTTCCCATAAAAACACATGTGGACATGGAGAATCATCTTCATTTAATTAATTCTCATACCCATTATTTATAATGGAAATGCATTCCCTTTAGAGAAAAATGGATTTCCTCTCCATAATAAATTTTCAATTAGATGATATGTATAGATAAGAAAAAAAATACTTTAGAATATACTATAGATATTAAATTCATTATGTGAAATTTTAGATTGTCATTTTCAATTTTCTTTTCAAATGTCACTCATACCAATACACATATATGAGATAGACGAGGGTTCCTTCTATACAATAACTCATATGTTATACCATCTTCTATCTCAGAAGATTATCAATTTAGTGTATAATTCATGGAATGGAGTGTATATCTATAAATGGATAGTAGTAGAGTATCAAGAATCATCATTGGTCTTACCATTTCATGAAAGATAGAGTTCATTTTTTTATTTAAAATAATACCAATTGTTTATAAGGAGGATTGAGTATGGAGACTATCCAAAACAACATAATGTAATAGGTGAGTCCTTTATTTAGATATTATCTGTAATATTCAGAGTATAATGAATTAATATTCAGACCAGTATAATTCCTTATATTATTTTGGAATTCCATGAATATTTGAAATGAATTAGACATGTAACTCACCAAAAAGATAAATCCTTATCAACTATAGGCATATGTAAAAGTTTGAAATTCTTATAATAAACCACTTTTCTCTTCTGTAAATGTACCATATAAGTTAGTATAAATCAATTCTTGTATTTTTATATCTATTTATCATTTCTTATTGAAAGGTATATTGTCCCCTTTTACTTAAAAATATGTATTATATTTTTTCAGGGTTTTTAAATCAATAGATTATTGATACCCTTATTGATATAATTTTTAAACACGTTTCATTTAGATGACCTATCTAGATGTTTCATAAGTATGTAGTATATGATTAATTATTTTTTTATTTCTAATAAATTTCCAAATCAATGTCTTCATGTTCAATTATATACAATCCATTGTTAAGATTTTCCATACCAAAATATATGATAGTCTGAAAAAGTGAAAATTATTACATCCAAAAATGAACTAAGAACCCGTAGTTTCTATGATTGTTAAAAAGATCATATTTTTAAAAATAATATTTATATAAAAATAGTTATTAAATATAATAAAAAAACACTATTAAGATTGTGAATGTAATTTCGAACCCCTAATGCTTCTAGTCTTTGTCATGGAAGATCGCCCAGGGCCTGTGTCAGGACGACACCAATCACACCTTCCAAATGCCTGTTGCTAGCAACTAGCACCAAAAAGTCCTACCCCCAAAAGGGAAGGAATTTTATTTCAACCTGTTCACACACTCACAACTCATACTACTGAAAGCAAGTTGAAACTGGAATCACAACAAGTACATTTACTATAAAAAGTAAAAGGGGCGGAATAGGTGCCCAACTGAATGTAAAGTATAGCTAAGAAAGTACATGCTCCAGAGGTCGTCCGCCAAGGATCATATTTGAAGGGTATGCATAGCTCGCTGTTATATTTCACTGCAGCACACCATGTCTATCAATCATCCTTCGAGCACCATCTAGCCTTATCACCCCAAAGTCCTAGTCTATGTTGTCCATTTTCTACAAAACACACAACAGGTGCGTTTAAATCCTATATATGGGTGAATATATAACAATACACTGTAGGGACATTGAGACAAACTCATGTTTCATATAAATTCCAAAGGTAAAATACAAAAAATCATAATCTCAAAGTAAATTACAAAACAAAAGACACAAATCAAACCAGGTATAATTTAAGTACAAAAGTAATGATTATTAGTCATAACGATATATCATATTATTATATTGAGAGGCTCTATTGATGATCCACAAAGGTTCACCAATTTTCTAATCCATGAAGGTTCACTCAACTAATGATGCATGACGGATCACACTACAGCTGATCCATGATGGGTCATGCTACAGTTGATCCATAAAGGGTTTCTCTCTTGATAATCCAAGAAGGTTCTCTCTCATGTGGATCTATGGAGGTTCCATCTCATTATGATCCAAGAAGGTTGTCTCTCATGTCGATCCATGAGGGGTCTCTATAATTTTTATCCATGATGGGTTGCTATATCGTTGATCCGTAAAGGGTCTCTCTTCATTTATCACGTCACAGCCAGCAACTGGATTCCAGCACTTAGTACAAATGATTATAGGACGATCTTCTCCTCAAGATATCTGTCCTACCTCCACCGCCAGAATGTTTTATATAGATTTACCCAATGGAAAATCTCATCGTAAGGGTCCTCATGCTGTAGGTGGTGTGTGAATCTAATACCTGGTCTATTAGATATGGGAATTTCTTGTAAAAATGCAATGATGGGATTCATGTATGATCCAACCCATCCATATACTATCCTCCTCAAAAACTCATGTATAGTATATTAGGAGGACCGCCTCGTCGCAAGGGTCATTATTACATAGAAAACACATCAATAAGTCACTAGATATGTTAGTTACATGTAGTTAGTGAAATGGGGGCTGATGCAGTTCGGTCCCTGTCTGACCCGGTCGGACCAACCCACCCCTGACTTCGCATATCTTGGGCGGGGTTCATTTGGTCATGGATTGGTTGGGTTTCTGGCTTGTTGGGCTATGGTTATATACCGTACTGAAGTGGATGGTATGGACGAATGGGGTGGGACCAACCAGAAGGGGCAGGTTCCGCCCAAGGTGGTGGGCTGACCCGCTGACCTGCCGAGTCTGCTATAGGTGGACTGGTTCATTTCCCAATTAGGACATGGATAGAATCATTGTTCAACTCCCCACTAATCGTGCAGTTAATGTGGTGTGGTTTCTTTTATCACGGTCAAGCAACCATGTATTGCATAACCCTCCCATCTTGACTCATGCACGTTGTCGACCGACCACTTGCCCCTAGCTCACCCGAGCGGCCCGGATGTGGGCCATCCCTCCACATAGTTCTAGTCACTTCCGCATACCCTTGCCTCTACAGCCAGCTTTCCACTACACTCAACCACTGTGGCACACTAAAGAGTGGGCCACCTCCTTCCACAACCATGGTGTGCCAACGAGCACGCCTCCCCCCTCTGCCTTCTTCTGCCACCACTACTAACACACATGTGGTTCTTTCAAAGGGCCACCAGAGTTTTCTCTGGTGGTCAATTCCTCGAAACATATGTTCCTAGAGACCGTAGGGTTTCCACCTTCATTGTGAAAACCTCAATCGCACCTTTCCCCCATTTCTAGGATTCATCCTTGAAGAACACACATGGAGGAGGGGAAAAGTCCTTGTTCGTGTCATCTCATGACTTCCTCCTTATATTTTTGAAACATGGGAGGTTAAAGATCGTTGTCCTATCAATCTATCAACAACACCCATGTAAAACCCCATGTAATGTACCCTCTAGTAAGAACACATGATCCGTTGATCAGCCTATTCATGTGTTGATCTGCTTTCATTGTTTTAGAATGAAGAATCAAGAATTCAAAAAAAAAATATTCCCTACATTGATTAGGATATATCATAAAAAATATATGATTATACAAGTCATCATTGGCCCATGATCTGCTGGCGTTCATCAAAATTTTACAGTTCTCAAATTCGATCTCAATTTCCACATGACTTTTTTCCATGCTCTGATCCACCAGTAGTCGCCGCTGGCGAGGGTTTATTTAGAATTATATGTTCTTCATTTTGTAGGAATTCCTCTGTAGGTTCATCATATAATCCCCAAGGTTTAATTATCATCTCCCCACATGTTATTTTAATAAAATGAGACATGTTGCTAATTTTTTTTACGCTGCGGTGCTGCATCATTACACTTACCCAAAAAGTAATTAATTATCCTCATTTAATAATCCTTATCATCTCCTCGTCGTTGAACCATAGTGGTGATGTATTTCGATCAATGGTATGAATGAATATAAAATAAACTTTTTATGTAATTTTATAAATTTCTGTAAATTATGAAATTTATATTTTCTATTTGACCCTTGACAATCGAAGATAAGACCTTTCCTAAGGAATACTAGCATTTTGAGTTCAGCACTGCCCTTTTATTTTTTGATTCAAGCACTGGTTAAAAAGCTAGAAAAACCACTTGCACGTTTACATAAGTGAACTAATTAAAAGATCAAAATTCCATTTCGGGCACCCCAGGCCTTGAAATAACGTTCTATCTAAGCGCTTGGTCTTGAAATAATTCCATATAATTATAGAATAATTATATGGAAATTCTGGAACAATAAATTCTCCCCACCATAGGTCTTTATGTGCCTAAAATCCAAAACAAAGTCCAGTCAAACAAATCTATGTAATGATCAT
The DNA here is from genome assembly GCA_963277665.1 of Viscum album. Classification (NCBI taxonomy): domain Eukaryota; kingdom Viridiplantae; phylum Streptophyta; class Magnoliopsida; order Santalales; family Viscaceae; genus Viscum; species Viscum album. The sequence continues at coordinate 2,138,089,589 of OY728163.1, read as the reverse complement.
GAATCTGAGCCTAAAACTCCCCATGTGCTCTAATGGAGTATTTCGTGCAGCCACTGAATGCACACTAGAGGAATCGACCATCCATGAAGGACCCGCTCTTGTTGATCCTCCATCAACACTAGGAACTCTTCAAACGTCGCCCCATTATTAATGTACATATTACCCCAGTCGATGGCATGTGATGGATCATACATGAACCTCTTCAGTTGTGACATAGGAAAAGCATTGTACCCCTAGAGCATTTGTCGATGAAGATCTAGGTGGTATGAAACATCACAAAGTCTTATGATGATCTTTAAAGGTCTAATGATACTCATAGAGAGTTTTCCACCACGGAAAATTCTCTACAATCCTCGTCCTAGCGAGACTTGATGGAAAACATAGTCTCCCTCCTAAAAATCCAAGGGTATTCATCTCTTATCGGCATAATTATTCTATTTTCTAAATATAGTGATAATTTACTACTGGATTATCTACACGTTCTTAGTGGTATCCCTACCATCTATGGACCCATGCATTCTAACTCCCCTAGGTCTATCCATCATAGAGGTGATCTACATAGATGCTCGTAAAAGGCCTCAAATGGTGCCATTGAAATGGTGGAGTGATTGCTGGTGTTTTATACAAACTACACAAGTGGTAGGTGGTCCTCCCAACTATGAAAAAAATCAAGGTCAAAATAATGATGCATCTCCTTCATGTTTTATATGGTCTGCTCAGTCTGACCATCTGTATGGGGGTGAAAAGTTGTGCCCAAGCACAGTTGAGTCTCGAACACCTCCTGTAACCGCTTCAATAATCATGATGTAATGTGTGCATCATGGAATGAGATGATCATCGATGGAACCCCATAAACCCACACTATCTTTTGGATGTAGAGGATCTATAATACCTAAAACAATCCCTACTCCCAAATGGGTAGGAAGTGAACTGGCATGGTGTGATGGTCAATGATCACCCATATATTGTCATGTCCCCTAGATGTGGTTGGTAACCCCATCAAGGAGTCCACAAAGATACAGTGCATACTCTGAAAAAGAAGATGTCCTCCCCGCCTATCGATAATCTATCAAGAGACTATCTTGAGGATAGGTAATCATGACATGCCTCACAGTCAACATCCACATGGTGTGCCTCCCTGACTCAATATAAGAGTGGGGGTATTCATATTAATTTACTAAATGTATTCTCCTCCATCATTATCTACAAATGAAATCTACATCACAAATAACTCCTTTGTTGCCTCACTCAGCAACTACAAACTAGACCTTCTAATGAGAGCATTAGACATTATGTTCCCCTTCCCATGACAATAGATTATTTCAATGTCATAGTCAATGAGGAACTCCATCCATCTCCAATTTCTTAAGTCCAGGTCCTAATGTGTAAAGATATAGTTATGACTCTTATGGTCAGAGTTGATGGTAAACCATTGACCCATAAAGTAGTACCACCACATCTTGATTGAAAATACCACTACTACTAACTCTTGGCCATCGGTATAATAGTTCTTATAATTCATCCAAAAATTATGTGACTAATTAGTGATCACTACTGTCTCCTATATTATGACACTTCTCAGGCTGGTCCGTGATGTGTCGTAGAAGACTACATTCCCAACGACCTCTTCTGGCAGTCTCAAGATTGTGGGCACTCGTTAGTCTCCGTCTCAGCTCTTTGAAACTATAATAAAACCTACTTATCCACACCAAGGGTTATCCCTTCTTCTTAAAATATTAAATGGTTCTGATTCTCTCAATATGTTGGGCATGGTCCTCCTCTAGAATCCATAGAACCCCAGGAAACTCCACATCTGAGTCACACTCCTTGGGGGATCCCTAGAAATAATAGCCTCTATCTTCACCAGATCCACCATAAATCTATACCCTAAGATAATGTGTCTTAGAAAGAGGACTTCTCGAATGTATAACAAGCACTTCAAGAGAATACATTAATGCTGGGGCTCTAGGAGTGTATCCAGGACTATCCGTACGTGTGTAGTTTGCTCCTCCTCCAATGCTGAGTACACCAAGATATCCTCAATGAAGACTACCCAAAAAAACTATAGGTAAGTATTGAAGATTGTATTCATGATTTTCATGAACACCACTAGGGAATCATTCATTCCAAAATCAATCACCGAAAACTGATAGCAGCTACACAGTGACGTGAAGGTGGTATTTGGAATATCCTCTTCTCATACCCGAATATGATGATAGCGTGATCTGAGATCAATATTTTTGAACCTCCTTGATCACTTCATCTAATAGATGTGGTGATCAATCCTTGAAAGTGGATACTTGTTCTTTATGGTCACCTATTTGAGGTACCATAAGTCCGTACATAGTTTCAAGCTCCCATATGACTTCTACGCCGGCAACATTGGGACTGCCCATGGAAAAACCCGAGGTCTTACGAACCCATTCCTCTACAAGTCCTATAAATCTACTATTAGCTTCCAGAGCTCTGTGAGAGTGAAATGATATTCAGGTGTAGTTATTAGTGTCATCCTTGGGTACAGGTCAATGTAGATGTCTAAAAATCTTCAATGAGGAACTCATGGGTTGTATTTTGGAAAGACATCCACATACTCAGCCACCACATTACGAAATATAATGATCCTCTCATCCAAAAAACTGAGGGAGAGGTTGTACAACTAGTGAGAGATCGGTTTCACCCTCCTCCAAGAATGTCCATCCTATGACGCATGGATCCCTCCTCACCAATGAAATAAAACCCGGTCCCATCCTCATAGAAACACTACAATTTGTGACAAAAATAGTTTATCTATGCACTAATTGATGATAACCAATTAATACCAAAGATGATGTTTTATGGAATCAATACTGATACTATGAGATATCAGCTAAAGCTCTTGCCTCTTAGAGTAAGATTTCACTTCTGGTACCTATCTGTAATCATCAAATCCCCTCCCATATAAGTCTCAAATAATAAGGATCAAGCCAATTGCTCCCCAACATATCTGATCTTCGAACGAGGTCTTTGGTACGGAAAGAGTGACAATGACACGTGTCTATAAGTAATGTAGATAAGGTGGAGAAAAAAAATCATACCTCTGATAATATATGGAGTGTCATGGTCAAAGGCCTCCACTGCCTAATGCTATGATCTCCCCTATCTGTCATCTCACTGAGCCATTGTTGGACCACTTGGGGGTGTTGGAGGTAGTACATCAAACCATATTCCACTACAAGATATTCATTATTCTCCCCTATCATGCCCACAGCCCTAAATACCACCTTGTTCAAACCTATGCCTTTGCAATGGAGGTCCCTCGACCATTTGATGATCATTTGTACTGCTGGTCAGGCATTGATGATCCATATTTCTGTGCCAGCAGTGAGAGAAAAAAACTCTATCCCTTAACTGAAATCCTCTTCCTCGTGAACTCTGCACCTTCCACCATTCATCTTGGGGTCATCTTATAAAAGTTCTATCATTTTTGGGGATTTTTATCTTCTTTTTACATCCTGTTGTAGATTACTAGGCCACGTGCCATCCAATGGTGGCTCTCACAGTCAGTTCATGCTCAGCTAGGATGCTCTTCTCTATTTATGCTCAATCTAGCACTCTATCATGCATCGTGACTCTGAGTGAAATCACCAACACCCTGATTTCCCCAAGGAGTCCCTACTCAAATGTCAATTCTCAAAAGATTGGTTATTTTACCATGTTAGTGGAGCAGTGGGAGAGGTTGGTAAACCTCACCGAGTATTGGCCCACTATTCTGCTGCCCTACAGTAGGCATACTAGCTCCTGAATACGCAATGAGCATATTATCATTGGTACAAAATATTCCCATAAGAGGATCCTAAATTATAACTATGCATGGATTTCACACTCATGTGTCTAGAGTTTCAAGATCCACCATCTCCCTACAATTCCCTAAAATAGGATAGCGTCTAAGACCACCATATGATCTGTAGGTTTCAGTACAAGGAGAAAAAACCCATGTAACTACCTCCAGCCAATCTTCAGCTGCATGAGGATCTGTCTCACCTCAAAAACATTGAGGCCAGTATCCTTGGAACTATTGTAGTGCACTCATTCGGCGTTCCCATTCTGCTAATGGGGCTAGTAGCAAATGCTGCTCTATTGGTGGTGGTGCTTCTACACCACCACCTGAAGGTGATGCCATTGTAAGTGGCCCCTACACCAAGGCCTCATCGGTTGGTGGGAAATCATCTTGATCCCTCACTGGAATCATGGCTGTCTATCTTTATGGTGGTGTCTTGTTAGGAAATGGATGCACCATGATCAATAAGTTATACCTAGTTATATTACTCGAAAGAGAACATGAAAAAAATATTCCAAAACACATGCAACATGTGTTTTCACATACTGAGTTAGAACACATAAATTATGGTCCTGGTTTTTAGAAATGTTAGTCATTTCACCAAAAATATACTCCCAAGACTGAAATTGAAACTCAAGACACTAAACACTATTGCTCCCTTAAGAAATACAAACTCTTAGTTCTTCTAGTTGAATTGACCATTCCTCTAATACCACTCTGTCATGCCCCATCTCCAAGGGCCCATGCTAGGAATACCCTAACCCCACCATCCATAGGCCATGTTGTAGTGACTAGCACTAAAACGACGTACCCCAAAAAATGGAAGGCATATCATTTCAACCTATACACACACGTGCATCCCATAATATAAAAATTAAGATGAAATTGGAACCACAACATGTACAAGTACTACTGAAAGTAAAAGGGTCTAGAATAGAATCCATGTTTAAAGGAAAGTGCCTCTAAGGAAGTATAAAATATATAGGTTCACCCCAAGGATCCAAACTATAGAATAAGAACAACTCATTATTGGATTTTAGTGTAGCACATCACGTCTATCGATCCACCACTAAGCTCAGTCAAGACATGGATCCCCAAAGTCTCAGTCAAAGCTATATATCATCTGTAGAAGACATAATATGGGATGAAGAAACTCATGGAGGGGTGAGTATAACAATACATAGTAGGGACCTTGAGACCAACTCAGATCTAACAGAAATCCATAATGGAAAAAACCACAAATCAAGATCTCAAAGTAAAGCACAAAACAAAATACACATCTCACACCATGTATAACTTAATTATATAAGTAAATATGATTATTCATAAATCTAGACCATTTAATCAATTGAGAAAAACTATTTCTAATTCACAGAGGGTTGCTCTGCTGCTAATCAACAAAGAGTCACTAAGTTGTTGATCCATGATGGGTCGCACTATTGTTGTTCGACGAATGGTCTCTCTCATACTGATCAACGTAGAGTTGCAATCATGCTAATAATATAAGGATCGCTCTCATGTGGATCCACAAAAGACTTCTCACATACCGATCCACGAATATATTACCATGAAATTTATATATCAAAATATTTCCTATATCTATTTTTGTATGTTAACAAATCCTACATTTTATTTAAATTTTTATATGGATTATGTTATGAGTTTTTTCATCATTAAAATGGGGGAGATTGTTGGGAATGTAACATATCAACAATACTCTATAATTTCTGATGAATTTTATGCTCATAAATACCATTTTTTTATTCTAAAGATGTTTTATTGTATGAGTTTTTCAGAATTGTATCTTGGTTAAATTAATATAATGTCATGGTAATTACTCTGGAAACACAATTTGAAACCATACATTAAATAAATTAATGTATGATTCATCATACCTATGTTACGATGGATGATTAATTCATACGTATGGTATCAACATAATGCTATGAGAAAACAGAGTGAATTTGGATTAGATTCCTTACGTTTCGAGAATGGAAAAGCATATAGATCAACAACCCTATATTTTATGTGGATATTCCTATTCATAAACCATCCAATCAATAATTTGAATGGATGGTTAATCAATGTTGTGTTCGGGAAATTATGCTAAAAAGTGGAACATATAGATTATCTTACATACTATAATTTTTGGTCCCTATAGTACATGAAGATGAAATTACTTTTAAGGAACCATACCTTGGTAGGAACCATATGTTATGCGAATAAAACCTATACTATAAAATATAACCCTATGGAACGTATTTCAACCCTACGTTATTTTTTCAACAATGATGTTTTCAAGCCGTGATTCCAATCATAGATTGCTAAAATTATCAAGTCGGAATTAAAGGCTGAATCAAGGATCATTATGATTTTTTCAATGAACCATAGTTATCAAAGAAAATAAATCATGTTGTTAAGGGAAGTTATGACTCCCATGGACAATTAGTATTTGAATTTACATGATGAATCAAACGATTATTTTGGATCTGGAAAAACAAACCAAGCTATATGTTCTATATATTCATTTAGTGTATCTCTTAAAACATTAATGTGTGATAAGAAATTCACACATGAGACAACTTTATATAAATTACCTTTTATAGTTCCACTACTTTAACAAACGATCAAATCCTTGTTATTTGAAAAAGAAGATTGCTTTGACAGTTTTACATATTTAAACCTTGAGTTTCTACTGTTGTTTTAGTTACTATCTTATTAAAGATAATTTTCTCAAAAATATCATTTCACACAATTAAAATCATGAATATCATCTTTATTGAAGATAAAGATCCATAATTATTCATTTTCTTGCTGCTATAATTGTGAAGATCAACCTGAATCATAAAAATCGAATTATTGGATTTATTGTAGTTTCAACTGATCATACTTAGTTATTGTGGAGTATTAGATTCTCAATATATGTTGTGGATAAAAGGTTAGTTATTAAATAAGCATAATTAATTGTTTACATTCTTGTTGTTACGGTTTTAATGACATATACTCAGATGTGGTTTCATAGACTTCTATAAAGAGTACCATTCTAGTTAAATTAAACAAGCTCACAGAGAGAGTTATTGATTAATTGGACTATGTGATCATTGTTCCCATAACCACTATAAAAATATGTGTTCATTATTTTTATTTATCTACCACATGTTAGTTTCAAATAAAATAATACACTGGTTATCTACAAAAATTACAATCGGTGTCAAAATATGGTGTTCTGGAAGATTTTTGAAAAGAAACAATTCTCCCCCATCCCTCTTATGTTACTTTGTAAATCTCAACCTGTCATTTAGATCCATATAATTCCTCATATTCCAAAGCTATTGCCGATGTCTATACTCCCGCATATGATGGGCAAGAATCCTGCATATATAAAACATGGTATTTTCTTATGATATGGGGTGTGATTCTTATATCCATCGTATACAATACTCCCTTGATCAACATTAAACTCTATAAGGTGGGGGTCCTTTATTTGGGTTTGTACTCCCCTTACTTATAATCATTCCTTATCAAGGTATCTTCCACCATTACAATTTTATAGTGGAATCATGGAGGTTATGTGGTCTATGATGTTATATATAATTAGAAAATCTATTTTTGAGCCATTAAATATGTCCTTGCTTATATATTTTCCTTCACCATGTGACTTATATTTGGGATTCTAACATCAGACTTTATAAGAAATTTTATATTATAGGTATTTCATGTCACTTATATGGAATGATCCATCATGGAAAGTAGGGAATATATGTATTATTATATAACAATGATTATATTATCCTTTTAGAATATATTGAACCATTTTTTATCATCCATTTTTTTGAAATTAGAGAATAAAATAAACATGAAATAAAACCATAACACTCTTATTTATGTGGTTTGGGAAAAATACAGTACATTTAAGGAGGGGATAAAAAATTTCCATATTCAAGGGTGGAGATGAAGTATTTTTGTGAAAATGTGAGCCACCCACTAACTTTCATTGGAAAAAAACATTTTTATACTGGTAAAATATAATTCAATACATTTTTGAGATTAGTGTTCTTTCCTGGTGAAATAAATTCTAAACTCTTATATGTGTGTATCTTTGTGAAAATTAACTACTATATATCGAGTTGAATCTTGTGTGAGACATTTATTTAAATGAAAATACATGATCCCCATGTCAAATAAATAAATAATGTCTATTTTCCTTGCGAAATAGTCGTTAACAAACCAGTATTTCACATAATCCTTGTATGAAATTTAGTTCAGTAACACACCTTGTACACACACAATTTTTCCAACAAACATTCGAGGTTCTATCCCCGAATAACATTATTCATACACATTGTTTTTGAGATAAAATTTTTCCCTATACCTATTTTTGACTATTAATATTGAATATATTTATATACACCCCCACACAGGCCTAGGAATATATTTATATACACCCCTACATGGGCATTGTCCCTACATGTGTTCCATTTGTATTGAAGATACATAGTTTCGAGGTGAACTTTGTGGATGTTGTGCTTCTAGATTTGGCCGAAATGATACGTGAAAGTGTTCTTTTATTGATGAAAATAACATTTATTATTATAGATCATTGTAGGAGTCCTGATAGTGAGTAGTTTTCTTCCCCAATCTTATGTTTATTTTCCTCGAACACATTATATAAGGAATTGATTCCCTTAATATTGTACCTTTTATAATTTTATCTAATAGGGGAAATATCATGAATAAATTGTTATTATATTTATTGTTTATTATATATAATTAATGTCTTCAAAAATATTTCGTATTGAATATATATGTTAGTTTCATTTTTTTATAGGATACACCCTAAAATATATGATATTAATTATTGGTAATAGTCTTCATCCATTTTTTGATTCATTAATTATCATTTTATCAATGAAAATTAATGGAAATATATTATAGTTATGAAGAATTTATGGATTTGTTCCACCATGTTAAGATAAGTGTTATCCCTTACAAGTCCCTTCAGTGTTATCACAGAATAATTTATCTCATTAGGATGAATTTATTTTGATGTATGATGAAACTAATAAAAAATAATTACCTGATTTATGAAATATACCTGTTTAAAATGGGTTTGATTCAAAAATATTTCAAAAACCATTATGTAAATGTTCTGTTAAAATACTATGATCTTGTATTTTTTATAATTCCAGGTTGTGGTTTATGGAAAATGATCATTGAAATATGAAATATAAAATTGGGTATAACTTTTTTATATCATTATGTTTGTATTAATAGATTACTATATAATGTAGATATTCAACAAGGGGATTGACCAAAACATGGGGGATAATAACAAGCGGCAGTGTATGTTATGATTTTAGAAAAGAAATGGATTTTTCTTTTTTAAAATATTAGTTCTTTACAGTGGTATTATTAAAAAAAGGCTTCATTATTATAGTTTGGGTCAATCAAAATGATAATGGTGAGCTTTAAATTTTAATTCAGATAGCCACCACAACGTATAAAAGTCTTCAAGGTTGTAATCTACCCAAAATGTAATGGCTAAGTTGAAATAACATTTAATTGTAATTGCTTCTGTATTACTGAGTTATTTTATTATGTATTTCCTTTGGGAATAAATTCAATGTGTCACATAAATTTTAATAAATGAATAAAAGTATTAAATAATTAATTAATAATACATTAAAGTTTTATTCACATTATTATATATTTATAAATAACATTATTAGAATTATAAAAGTTTACTTTATAATTAAAATTTATATAATATATATAAGAAGCACAATTGTTTTTTATAAAACTCTTTTTTATAATTTAGGAATTCATTTTAAATACGCTAATTTATGTTAATAATTTAATTAAATATATTGATAAAATTGGAGAAATATTTTTCAAAATAAATTTGTTCCATTAATAAAATAATTAATTGACTATAATAAGTATTTATTTATGTATTCATTACTAAACCTAAATGTTTACTTTAGAAATTGATTTTTAAGATAAATTTATCATATGCAGAGTGTTAATTTTTTTAAAAAAATTTTAATTCAATTAAATAAATTCATAATAAATTATATATTGAGTAAAAATCGGTTATATATGAAGATAAAATCATTTGATCATAAAAATATATATTTTTAATCAAGTTGAATCAATGTGAACAATGTATTTTTCTCTTAAAAAATTAATATAATGATAAATAGCAAATGATTTTAATGATATTTATTAAAAATATATATCATAAAATAAATTATCATTAATTAAATTAATATTATATTTAAATGATAGAGAGTGTTTTCATTTTTATACATAAGTTATGTTTTTTAAATGGTTTTTACACATTTTGTGCTCTAAAATTAAATTAAAATTTAATTAGAAGAAGATATTTTATTTCATAAAATGGTTTAAATATTTTAAATCATCATTCTAAAATATATTAATATGTCAAATATTATCATTATTCTAAAAAATAAGTTACATAAGAAATATTTACTCATCAAACTGATGGTTAAAATAAGTAAATTTTTTTAAAACTATGGGATATTTCCACAAATACCATGAAATATTAACTCAAACTAATTTTATGATATTATTAATGAATAACAATTATTATATTAAAAATATGTAATATTTTATGAGACTTGGAATTGATAATGAAATTTATTTTATTTAATGTTAATAGATTTTACAAATGCCTCGCCCCTATCACATATATAGAGATGCCACCTCACCCAAATAAAAATGAAATTTTTCAGAAATATTTATTATTAATATAATAATATATTATCTCTTTGAAAGTAACCTAAATCTTTTTAGAATCATTGTTCCCAATAATAGTTCCTAAACCATTCTTTTCCAAGATGTCCTTCAGGAAGAGATCCAATCTTTCAACAGAAGTGATGTCTTCTTTCTTGATCTATATTCCATTTCATATTCGACTGCCTCTTATTGAATATTATTTATAGAATTTTTAAAATATTTTTAAGATAATTTACATTTTTTTAAAAGTGATAACATCATAATGAAAAATAATGTAATTACAAATTTTGTGGTTATAAGATTGTCTTTGTTCAGTGAGTTTTACAACTAATAAGAACAATTTTATAATATTTATAACATGAGTTAATATGAATTTTTTGATATTGGTAATAATACATTATATTAATGAATTTAATATTTTTTATTGATTATAGAATGTTTATATGCTTTTTGTTATTATTATAATAATAAATTATTTTGAGGCCATGTATATTAATTGAAAACAATCATTTCCATCATTCTATCAAAATCATCACCATGAGATCCATTAAAATGTTAAGGGAATACAAAAATATAGTTAAAACACACTGTAAAACATCATAGTAAATTTTATAGGATTAAAATATTATCTATATGTGAATACTAGAATCACTGAATAAAAACATTTGTAGAAAACATAATAGTTGACATACAAATATTGATTTTGGAAATGCATTATTTCTAATCCGGATATAAAAAATTATCATTGAACATCACCTAAAAATATAAATATAAATATAGTTATGATTTATATGTTTATTATATGGAAATTTATTATATAGATGTTTAGATCATTTTTTCACCAAGTGAAAGTCTAAGATAATAGTTTTTCATGTCAATTATACTTAATTGAGCCATATTTCATGTAGTGAACTTATTTTCATTTATATGGTGTACATACAATATATTTGACATATTTTATAATTAATTTCATTATATTCAAGGTATTTTATGTTCTTTGCAATGTTCACTATTTCAACAGGGTTGTCATTTTTAAAGTCATAAGTGGGTTTATTAAAAATCAGTGCATTAAAATTTTGAGGTATTTTAAACCACTCATTCACATCAATATCCATATTCATTCTTGTTTTTAATTAATTATAAAATTAATTAATAAAATTTTTATTAATTATTTATTAAATGATCAATGATTTTTTTAAAATTTATGAAAGTGATTTTTTAATATGATTATTATTGAATACCTTAAATACTTTTGATATGGGTAATATTTTACATTATTTTTAAAGGTGTGAATTTTTTTATTGATTATTAAAAAAATACATATTCCCACTATTATGTTTTTTATTTATCATCAAACTATTTTTACATGATTCATTGTTTTGTAAATAAAATCTTATCCCTATTCCGTCCTGATTTTTTTTATTTACCCATATAAATTGACAATTATTCTTGTTTTAATTAATGTTATTTCTAATGATTTTAAAAAATAATATTACATCTATGTCAACATTATTCCTTGATTATTTATCATTATTATTGATATTGTCTATTGATAACATCCATCATATAATTTTAGAAAGATTATCAATATGTTTTTAGGAAATAATCATGGAACTCATTTCATTTTCATGAGTTAGTTCATCTATAGAAGAATGAGTAATTATTTTATATACACAAGGAATAAAATTTTTTGGTTTGTCATTATGTGATGGGTTGGCCCATTATACCCTCTCATAAATTTTTATATTTTTTATCTCATGATCTCAAAAGGGTCAATGAGTGATTAGTCCTAGCCCAATGGTACAATACTGGTTATCCAAATCCCAAAAGCTAGAAGGGAGGATATTTCAAGCCAACAATAATATGGGAAGTAGGTATTCCTATCCCATTCTGTGATAAATTTTTGGGTTGTTAGCTTTGATATGTGTTATAATCCCTCTAATTTTTTATGTCACACAAATATTATAAATCTTCATACTAATGTTATCATCGATATATATTATTGACCTATGAATCAGGATTACACTAAATAATGAATTCTGTGATTTTATTATTTATAATTCATATATTTTAGTGTATGATTGTCTTATGATATGTTATTTCACCCAATTTGTATTCTCATAGCCAAATTATTTGATTATGATCCTTTATATTATATGATTGGTATCCCTCATATGAGAATACTAGAGGTCTGTTGGGCCACTGAGAGGGGTTGTTGGAAACAATGTTCTATTAAAACTTTTATAAATTACATTCTATTTTAATTAAAAATCCTTTCCTTTTTCAATATCAATCCATAAGTTATTTTGTAAACAAAACCCTAGTATGACAATTTGATAAGTAATGGAATAATAATACATGTATTTTTAAAAGTTTTGATACTAATAAGTACACCATCCCATGATTGGTTTTTATCCGCACACATGGATTCTACAATATAATCACATGTAATCAATTACAAGTGGAGTGTTCTTCACACACCATGTCACACCCCACATGAAACTTCTTTTTTCTTATAATTATTTTTTGTTATGTTTTTATTTTATGTTTATAATGGGTGTCATTAAATTTAAATTGGAAATCATTGAATGTATGAGGTTGGATCATAGTTGGTGCACCGTTAGGGGAAATTATGTTCTAGCTCTGGAAAAAATATGCAGCCCAAACAGTCCCACATTCCATGTCACACCATCAAGAATATGGTTGTGTAATTTGGACCAAAAAGCCTAGGTCTTCCCATCACTCATGGATAAACGTGTCCAACGGTTTGTGTATGGTATAGAAGACACTTCAAACAAATATTTTGGTGAACTAGGGTATTTAAAAAATTATAAATAAACAAGTAAAAAATAACAATATTTGAAATGAATCTTTGTTGTTATTGTTGTTTCTATTAATGTTGGGGGTTTTATTTTAATTAATAATATTATTAATATGATAATTAATATTATTATTGTTATTATCATATTCTATCCCCCCCCCACTTTAATTACACTTGACCTTGCCCCCAGGGGGATCCCTTGAACACCCAACTTCCCCCTTCATGCTCCCTCCATTTTTTGTTTCTTCCACTGATTTGTGGATCAATATTATCAGGCATGCTTTTATTATTTTTCTATAACCTCCATCTTATATATTCTTTTTTCTCTCATGATATGTTATGTCTTCTAAACCCAAAAGTATACTTATAGTCTAATTATATTGGGTTTCTTATCTGGCAAGTGCTGTTTTCTTCTTATAGGCTTCCATGGACTCGGTTCAAATGATATAAAGTCTCATACATTAAATAATCTAGGTTGATTTTGGTTTCAAGTAATATTTATTCAATTATAATTCAATATTGTAATTTTAAATAGGGTTATATAATTTTTGAGTTTCTATAATTTTTCTTTTATACCTTGTGAATCCTTCGGGTTTCTTAGGACCAATGTTATTTATGGATACATACACACATATACATGGGTAAGTCACACAAATATATATATATATATATATATATATATATATATATATATCCTATTTCTAATAATTCCCTCTTAATTAGGTGAATATGTAAAATGAAACTTCTTGGTATATATATATATAGGTGTATATGTCTATATTTTTAAAATACGGGCCACCTTGTCCAATGTCCTTAGTCTCTATTTCTTTTATGAACCACCTTAAAGTTCATTTATCTTACCATTGTTTGAGACTATGTGTTTTGAGGTCGGATCCCTATGTTTGGGGCTTTAATATAGATTCCATGATTAATTTAGTGTTTAGAAGGTTTATTTTTATTATTATATAGTATTTATTAATTTTTTTATATAACTTATTAATGCCTTTGAGGTGGGTTTTTCTTATTTAATATAATTTTCAATATTATTTGAAAATGTATGGTATTTTAAATTTTCAATTGGTTTTAAAAATGATTTATAACATGGAATATGTTAATATAGAAATTTTCTTTCATAAATTTATGAGGACCAATTGGCTCATCAAATTTTTTAATAAAATTATGAAATCCACTGAAGGAATTCATTTGTGGATCAATTTTGCTAGAGGTGGTTTTTTGATGTTGAAGATGTTTTTTTGAAAGTACAAACCTTTGATTTATAGGAGTCAAATATGAAAATAAATTTCATCCCATTGTATCTGGTAAATCATAGAATGAACATTTTATTTAGATAATAAGTCTCACAATGCTTTAAAATTTCCACTGTATTTTGGAGAAGATATGTGGAATAAAAAGGCTTGTCATATTCACACTGAATCTGAAATGAAGGGACCGACCATATTGGGGATGAATCAATGCATATATGTATATTATTGAACAAATATGATGATGCTTTTTTGATCTAGGAGTTCTCATAAATCATAGTTACTTTTTAAACCAATGGTGCACGATTGATTAATTAAAGGGGTAGTGAAAGAGATGTTTTCAATCATATACATCCAAATTTTTATATTTTGAATCATATTCATGTTGTGAAGACATAAAATTAATTGTGAAATGTGATTTTGTTGAGCTTATTCCAATGTATACAACACACCATCATATTCATAAATGGAAGAGTTGGTTTTATCAAGAATGATTGTAAAGTATTAGACACTATTGAAGATGATTCCAAATTGTAATGATAGAGATTGATCAACTATATATAAAACCATTTATCATGGGAGTCTTAAATTTTTCCTCATCATAATGTGGAATACTATAATAATAATTGGAATCAGATACGAATTTTGAAAGGGAGTGATAGATATGGTGGCATGAGTTCTCAAAAATGCGATATTTAAATTTCAAGGTTGGAATGATTTTTGGAAAATGTGACAAATGAAAGGTATTGGTTTTTTTGTCAAAACATCATCCAAAATATATAAGTCTTTGGGGAATAAATATTATGAGTTTTTTTTTCAGTAGAGAAATACGATCTCTGATTTGTTTATAAGTAATTTTATCAATTGGAGAGATGCCCATTGTATTGTAGTTAATATTTGATCATCGACTAAAAAAATTTGAAGTAGAACAAATTGAAGAAGTTAAAAATAATATAATATATTCTTCATAATGGAAATTATCATAATAAAAAAACTTGAATATGATATAGTATTTATTTAGTTTATAAAAATGTAATGGATAAATAATATCAGAAGACTGAAATGGTGTAATGAATATAGGTTGGGTTTTATGAAGGAGATTGAAGGAGTTTATTCCATCATGCATAAAATTAGTATAGATAATATTATTGAAGGAGTCACATTAAGAAAATTGGAATGGGATTGGTGATTGTGACTAAATTTAGAAGACATCTGAAGTGTTTATAATATCAATAATGATCAAGTTAAAATGATTTCTGTTGAGAAAGACTGACAATGAAGTCATGCACCATAAATTCAAGGAAACATGAATATTCAGGTAATTTGGATAAGAAATAATGTTTTCATGAATTAATCCCAAATAAATTTTGTGTATGTTACAAAAGGATAAAAGTATACTGTACTTTTCTAAATAATGTACTATTACCGTGTGAAGGAGAGAAGGCAGAGCGCTGAAGAACATATAGTGAGAGGAAGAGGATTCTTGATTGTTTTAATTGATAAAATTGTTCCAAATATAAGACAAAAGAGAAGAGAATAGATTGAAACATATTCAGATGATCAAAATATTAAGTTGATTATAATATTCATCAAGCTATCATATTAGACGGGATTATCATGCTAGAATTTCTAGACTACAGAAAAAAGTGTTGATAAATATATCAATCGTGTTCTAAAAAAATTATATTTTTCATATTGATCAATAAAACTAGTAAAATAGGATTTTAAATCAGATTGAGTTTCAGTAAAATTTCCTAGAATTTATTACACGTTTTTGGGTTGTAATTTTTAGAATTAATTTGAATGATTAAATTTTTTTAAATTGATAAAGACACATGGGTAACATGTATTGTTACAAAAACATTATATTTCTTCATCTTTTATTGAAGAAGCACAAACACTATTGGATGGTTTTCATTTTTTCTACATGACTGAAAGGGTGTATTATAATGATTTTCTCCACACTAAATGATTATTTTCCAGTGGATTGTGTGGTATTGGATTATTTACAAACCATACCAAAGACATAGTTATTTTTATTGAATAGTGAAACAATTAAATACTTGTGTTCATATTGTTATGTTTTTTATTTCGTTTTTAATAAGGAAATAAATATTTAATAGGAGGTGAAGGTTGTTTCATAAGAAGAAAATATATAAGAAATATTTATCACCAATTCACCCCTCCCCATCTCAGTAGTATAATTATCCTGACTGGTCAATTATAATTGGAATCATAGTATAGGTTCCCTTATAATAATAAATGCTAATGTTTTAAAGATAAGTTTATAAAAAATATGAATTGTTTGGACAATAAATGAAATCAGGATTTCAATGGTAAAAATCATCATAACTAAAAAGTGGGAATGATACTTTTTCATAGGTATATTGGATGTGATTTTATAGATGTTGTAATAAATTGGTTTCCACCTATTGATGAAAAAGTTCCTCTTACATATGTTGATAATAAGAATCACGAGAATGATAAAAGGGCCAAAAATTATTTATTTTCATAATCTTCTAATATTGAATTTATAAGGGTGAAATTTTTTCCACAACCAAAGGCGTATAGAACAAGGTGAAAAACATATAAGATGGAATTACAAAATTGAGGTAGAAAACTCTACAAATCTAGAGGCTGATGTATGTTGATTTAAAATTGGTGAGTATGAATATGTTAGGTGTTTATTTACTATGAAAAATGATACTGTCAGCAATATTATTTTTCTTGGAGGATTATTGGATGATTCAACCTTTATTGAGATGATAAAATGAATGATTCTTGAAAATTTTAATTCAAATGTTAATTCATTGGAAGATATAAATCCTGAAACATTATCTATGGATTATTTCCATATATCTCTCTTTAACTATGAAATAAGAAGGTATAAATCCGTGAAAAGAAACAAATGTTGATAGATAAATGTATTTCAAGTTGTAAAGTAAATAAAAATCACAAAAGATAGTTAATTTTGAAGAATCTGTTGAATCTAATTTCAAAAATATTGTGTGTAAATATCATTATAATATTTTATCTTTGTTTTATAAATGTATTAAAATATTCATAGGTAAATAGAAATTGAATTTTCCCTTGAATTTTTTTTAATGTAGAGTAATTGGTTATCTTGTAAAGAATTATCCATGAAGAATGAATTATGAAGATAGTGATGAACAATAAATAAACCCTATAATGTTGTGGAAGAAACACTATGAAAAAGTAAAATTGTTTTCCATAGTAAAAGATTGAAAATTATCTGAATCTAAAAGGCATAGTATCTTATCTAAAGGTAATAAAGAAGATGAATATAGTGAGGAAAAATCCAAAAACTATATTTATCACATTGGTGAGAATACTATTATTACAATAGCTAATGGTGAATAATTCTAAATTAGGAGTTCTAATGTGGAAGAAACCCAACCTGAATTGAATTTTATATAAGATTTCAATTAATGTCTAATAAAGATCAGATGTCTTTAAAAAATTTTGTAAAATGATTTTTCTTCAACAAAAATTCAACAAATGTTTTTAGTAAAGAATAATATTATTCTTCTTGAAATTAATGATTGGAATAAATCTCTTAAAGAAGAAAAGAATTGTAATGGTCATCTGAATGTAAAGATGAGGTTAATAGAAGATTAGGTAGAACATGTCCAATAAAAATTATCAAATTCCGAATTGAAGAATAAAATTTTCAAAAACATTAAAAAAGAGGTTGGTGAATTTTTTCTCAAGGACAAACATAATAAGGATCAAAAAAATCTACCTTCGAACATTGTGAGTAAAGATAAAAATGTGTCTAGAAATGAAAATGTTGAATAGGTTATATATGTGTCCAAGAATAACAATGTGGACAATTCAATGTGTAAAAATACCCAGAGTCAGAAAATGTATAAAAATAATTTTAATCTATTAAATATGGAATGAAAAACAACATAGAAAAGAATTTTTTTATTGTTGATATAATGGCTGGTAATTTAGATAATAAGAGAAAAAATATTGGTGATAAACATGCTTAAAAATCTGGTCAAAATAGATGTATTAAATGAAAACATTCATTTTATGGATATGGATAGTATTGTGGTTTTTCTTTGATATTCATAAAATATGAGTTAGTTTAGAAAGTAAAATATTCCATAGGTTATTGAAGAAATAATTCTGGGGTAATCAATCTCTTCAAACAAATAATTCTGAGATGGTTTTTTTAAGAAACCTATTTTGGAAGGTTGGAGTAATGATTGAAAATAGATAATAACCACTAAAAACTATTTATGGACTGTGTAAACATCCTTGAAACCTAGAAAAATTGTTTTTATTTTTTTAACATAAACAATTATTATTAACAATTCCAAGAAATCCGAAATAAAGAAAAAAAGTCTCATATTTTTTTAACTGATTTGAAAGATATAAAAGGAGAATGAACTTCAATTATTAAAAGTGGTAGTTCATCTCATTTTATATGATATCTATTAGTATTGAATAATATAAAGTATTTAAATGATGTAATTGTGAAATTTGGATTTTATTAATAATTAATAATATAAGGTGTCAGATCAACTACCAATGGAAAATAAAATTCAAAATCCAAAAAATAATTATTTGTTGATGGGATGAAACATAACCTACTGAAAGGTGGATTATAAAAGTCATTAAAAAATGAAGGCATTCAGGCCATTAGATTGATGGATGAGTGGTTCGAAATAATGTGATGAAGGTAACAATGTTACTTTCCCAAAATATGGATTTTTTGAGAAAAGTGAAAATGATTTATAGATAGTTACAAGAGTCCAACATACAAAGGGAAATTTATATGAACTTGTTGAGATCCAAAATACTTATTATGTAGGAATGGTGAAAGAAAATCAACTGTGGCATAAAATTATGGGACATATGTGTATGAGAAATATGATAATGTTATCCAAAATAAATAGTGTCCGAGACTTTCCTTAATTTCTATGTGAAATACATTGCTATTTTACTATTACTCAAAAAGGAAATATTGAAAATTCATTGCATAAGAATATTTATATTTGGTCAAAAAACCCATTAAACTTATATGTTCTGATATCTATGGGTTGATGAGAAAAAAAATCAAATAATAGAGATAATTATTTCAACACTTTTATTTATAAATTTAATCATATTACTTGTTTTATTTATATGAAACAGAAATCATATTCTTGGAAACTTTTTAAAAGATTCATAAGGAAATATTAGAACTAATGTGAGAATTCAATTTAGTCATTGAGAACTAAAAATGGGGATGAATATATAAACTAATAATTACAATTTTATCATGAAAATCATTGAATTATTCTTGAATAATGTTCCCTATACACACCAAAAAAATGGGGTTACTGGAAGAAGGAATAAATGTTTTGTGGAATTGTGGAGAACTATGTTACTTGACCATCGTATTTCACATTTCAACTAGAGGAAATCCAAGAGTAATACTATTTATTTTCAAAATTATTGATTCTATTGGACTAGTTCATATATGAATCTATATGAATTGTTTTTTAAAAACTCCATGTTAAAAACTTTTAGGATTTTTTGGGAGTCCATACATTATAAAGAAGAAATATGGAAACATTAGTGTTTGACTCCTCATGTGTTAATCATGTTTTAATGTTCACAAATCATATTACAGTTAATTAATCTCTACCTTCATTGCACATACTACTAATTCTCTTCAATATCTATAATATCTAGTCATCATGATTTAATGATAACAAATCTTATGGATGTTAATTACTATCTTTATTATTTACAAGTCTCTTGCATGATCACAAATCTCACATATATTATAAAACCTTTATGTTTGTGATTCAAGTTCTCTTACTCTCTAATGGTTAAACATAATCCATATTCTGCATATTACTATCTATGTACGAATATAGATATTTGTCTAAGTATGGACTCACCTTGAAGGACTTTTCATGACCCAGTCACCGTGAACCGGACACCGTGAAGGACTCACCGTGACCCAGACACCGTAAAGGACTCACCGTGTCCCAGAAACAGTGAAGGACTCACTGTGACCTAGATATCATGAAGCTCATACCGTGAAGCTCATACCGTGATGCTCATTCTGTGAACCTCATACCGTGAAGTAGACACCGTTTACATAATCACTGTGACACTGTTTGTTAACATTTTTTCAATATTATTTAAATAATACTAATAGTCATATTTGATGTTTTTAATGCAATTAATGTTATTTAATGATAGTTTTTGGAATGTCAGGAAACTGTATCTCGTACATATGAAAAGGGAATCATTACTACCAGCACAACTCGTGGAATATAAGGAATATTAAGATGCATTACATGACATAGAACAGAAGTGAGGTGTGAAAGTGTTAATATACAACATGAAGAACTTACAAACACCCGAGAGCACTGTGCTGAACAAGAAGAACAATCCTGATCAAGAAAGATCTTTCCATACTTTCAATGAATTCTCATGAATGCAATCCAACACCACAGAAGAACACACGACGAATCAAGAGATATTTTTCATTCCTGAAGAAGACAAGCTGACTACGACACTCTATTTTTCAACAGAAAACTCATAGAAGAACATAAAAGCATTCCTGCTGAATCCAACGAGTCCAAAGCTACATTCATAATCACTAGAGGTTTCTAAACTCTTATCTTCTCTCTCTAAGTGATTTATTTATTAACTTTAGAGCAGTGTGGTGTACTCTGTATTTCTTATACACACACTGTCTCTTGCACTGAACTGGAGGGTATCAAAATCCTCACTCCAAATCTCTTATCTATTGTTTACCCCCGTCAACTGAGGAAGAGGTCCTTGTGTGGCCTGGTCATTGTTTTTTCCCATGATGAACAGTGGTAGAGGTCCCTGCGTGGCCTGAACAGTTTTGTAAACTGTTGTTAACCCCGATCCAGGGTGTGCATCAAATTTTATATATATTTGAGAGGACTATGTCTCGACATGATACTGAACCTCTTGTTACATCTGCTATACACCTTTATTTTATGTTCAAAGTTTACTCATATAGCTTATTTATTCCACTTCGATTACTTTGAAATAAAAAACTATTTAAAAGTTATAATGATAGTTAAATTAGCAAGTGTTTACATTTATTGTAAATCAGTAGGTTATTTTCAAAGGTTAGTTTAATCTTGTGGTTAAATTAACTGAAACCTAATCAATCCTTGACAAGCTAAGTGAACATTTAAAATCTGTATAAATTCACTACAGTATATCTTGTTTAATAAATTAGGGGATTTTAAATAGAAAATATTTTAACAGAAATTTTAATTGGAACTCAATTCACCCCCTTCTTGAGTATCTACTCCGACCAAATTTTTGTATCAAAGTATTTGTTTTTGTTTAAGGATTATTTTTAAAAACCCTGTTTTCAATTGTGATTTTAGATGCATCTATAATGATTGTAAATTTCTATTAGTTCTAAATTTTATCTATTTAAATTATATTTCTAAAATCTAGTTATGGATAATAGACTAGAGAGTGTTGCTACTAACATGCCACCTTTCTTCAATGGTACAAACTATGCTCAGTGGAAACATAAAATAAAAATTCATTTAGAAAGCATGGGTTTTAATATCTGGACTGCTATAGAGTCTCAATATAAAATTTCAGAAACTGAAAGAATAACTTGGGATGAACCTAAAAATACTGCCTATAATAATAATTGTAAAGCTATGAATTCCCTGTACTGTGCTCTAGGAGATGAAGAGTTTAATAGAATTTCTGCTTGCAAAACCACTTTTGAAATTTGGGATACTTTGGTTGTTTCTCATGAAGGAACAACCAATGTTAATAAAATGTGATTGAATACTTGTACTATTAAATATGATAATTTTAAAATGAAGAATGATGAACCTATTTCTGATATGTATCTCAGGTTTAATGAGATAGTCAATACAATGAATTCACTCGGAAAGGTTGTTCCAAAAAAGGAACAAATTATGAGAATCTTGAGATGTTTACCAGACTTTGGAGAGGCACATCTATTTCAATCATATATTCATGTGATATTGCTTCTCTTCCTATCAAAGAACTCTTTGGTAAGCGTATTATGTATGAGGAAGAACTCAAGGTGAATAAAGTGGTAGATGATAAAACTAAGTGAAAATCTGTGGCTTTTAAGACTAATGCTTCAATGTGTTAGGACAAAGATAAATCACAAATACAAACTGACTGTTCAAACAGTGAAAATTCAGACTCTGATAGTGATGCTGAAATGGCTCAAATAGAAAAAAGGTTTAAGAAGTTCTATAGGAAGAAGATATTTTTCAGAAAATCTAACTACAACGGAAAGTATAACAACAAGGGACATAGGAAAAAGGACTGGAAGAAATCTAATAAATGTGATGAAGTTGTCCGCTATGAATGAAAAAGTAAAGGACATATAAAAGCAGACTGTCCAAAGATGAAATACAAGAAGAAGTATGAGTACAGGGACAGTAAGTATAAAAAGGCTATGAAGTATACATGGAGTTCTTCTGAAGACAGCACAAGTGAATCTGAAATGTCTGATTCTGAAAGAAAACATTCCAACATGTGTTTCTTGACAAACACATCTGAGGTAGCCTTAGAGACTCCTGTTTTAAATCCTTACTATTCTGGAAATGATGCAGAATCTGATTCTGATTCTGAAAATATTACTAGTGAGGAATTATTTTAATATTGTAATATACTGGAAGACACATGCAATGAACTTATGGATAAATACAAATCATTAAAGAAACAGCATGTTCTCACTACTATTGTTAAAACAGAACTTACTATTGAAAAAGTGAAAAATGCTCAACTATTAAAGGAGAACACTAAAATGAAAATGAATATTGAGAAACTTAGAAAGGACATAGAGAAATTCACAAATGGAAAAGACACACCATCTAAAAATCTAGGAATGAATGTTGCACCAAAATACTCTACTGGAATATGCTACAAACCTGGACATAGACATATTACCAAGAATTGATTTATTCCTAAATCTTGACAGAAGACTGGTAGTTCTAGTTCTGAAGAGATTTTTGGGACCCAGTTTGATGTATATGGTATGCAGAATAAAAATAAGAATGCTTCTTAATAAAATTTTCTTTTGTTTTCAAAGAAGATAAAGATTGAAATAAATCACCTCATGTTATATTTTCTAAAATTTTTACTAAACATTTAATTCATATAATTAGATTCACAATGCTTGAAATGATCCAGTGTATTCAGCTGAATATAGTTGGATGAAAAATTTCATTAGATTCAAACGGATTCTGAAATGAATAGATTGAACATAATGGGGATGAATTAGAGTCTATATGGCAATGAAAAAACTATTATGATGATTATTTTATGATATTGGTGTTAACCAATATCATATGTATTATTTAAACTTTTGGTGAAATCCTGATAAATAAAGAGGGAGTGCAAGAGATTCTTCTTGTCGTATCTAGTCAGATTATTTCCAGGTCAATCTTATTCATCCTCTAAAGATAATAAAGTTGTTTCTGAAGTTAATGATTTTAACACTAGTCCATAATATTTAGGAGACAATCATATTATTCCAAGTAATAACTTTTTATATCAAGACCAATGTATAAGGATTTGAAACTATTGAAGATGATTCATAACATAATGACATATATTGATCAAAAATGTAGTAACAAATTTATCACGGGAGACAGAACTTTTTATTCATTATAATGAGGCATATTTTAATTAAAATAGGAATTGGACATGAATTATTAAAGAATGTGAAGGATATGGATGGATGTGTTGTCAAAATGGGTAGTGTGAAATTAGAAGGGTGGGATGATTTGGGGAAAATATTGGAAACTGAAGATACTAGTTTTCAGTCTGACCATAAGTAAAAAAGGATATAAATATTTGATGAATGATGTTGGTAGGTATTATATTCATAAGATAAAGACGATCTTTGATTTATTTAAAAGTATTTTGGTTAACTACGGAATGACCCATAGTATTGAATTTGATACTCATTCAATGATAGAAGAAAATAATAAGTCAAAGAGACTGAAGATTGTTTAAATAATTTGTTATCTTTATTGTAATAGAGAAGATCAAAAGGTAAAAAATTGGAATGCTTAAATTTTATTTCATTTAGTGAATAGAAATGTAATGGATAAATTAATTTAAGAATTTAGAATATAGATATTGAATTGTAAAGGGGTTTGTATATAATATTAAAGTTGTCTATTCCTTCTTGCATAAAATTTGTATAGAGAATCATATTGATGAAAATGTATTGGGTAAATAATAATTGGATTTTTTATTGTCAAGAAATTTAGAAGAGAGATGATGTATTTAAAATATTTTATAAGGATCATGATGACATGTGAAGAGTTGAGAAACGATAACAAAATAAAGATACACAAAAAAATCAAGGAGACAGGAAAATTTCTGTAATTTTTATTAGTTGGAATGTTTTAAATAATCTTTCTGAAATCACTTTTAGGGAGATCATATAAGGATAAAAGTAAAATTAACTTTTCTAACTGATTTACTATTTACGATAGGTCGGGAGAAGGTAGAGAACTAAATAACATGTAGACATAATAAATGGTTTTTAGAATGTTTTTATTGAAGAAATCGTGGCGAACAGAAAATAATGGTGAAGATATAATATAAAAATCTATTCATCTGAACATCATATTTAGCTGATTATGATATTCATTCAGTTATTGTATTTGGGAGGGTTATCCTATTGTGATTTACGGACTGTAGAATAAAGTGTTTATAACATTCTCAACCATATTCTGACAAAGATAAATTTTTATCATTTATAAATCAATCATGGAAACAATATATGGGAAATCTTGCTAAGTAAAATTTCAATGTCCTTGAAGTTCATTCCAGCTTTTGGGTAAGAAATTGAATAATTTTGTTGAAAAGATACATTTTTGAAAGTGGCTATATAATTAATGGTAACATGTTTTGTTACAAAAAAACATGTATTACATCATTTTTCTAGAAGGATAACTTGCACGATTTTATTGTTTACATAGTGTTACATGAGTAAAAGAGCGTATTCTTCATATTGTATTCCACACAAAGGATTTTTTATGGAGTATTATCCGTTACTGGATTATTTTCAAACCATACTAAGAACATATCAATTATTATTGAATTGTAAACCTTTTAAATACTTAGGATCCTTTGGATGTGTGTTTTATTTGTTTTCACATAAAGAATAAAATATTTAATAGGAGGAAAATGTTAATTCATATTCAAGGAAACATAAAAGAAATATATATCATGGATTAACCCACCACCCTATGAGTGATAAAATTATCCTAACATGAAACATAGAATTACCACCTTAAAAAAATGAGAAATATGTGTGTTAAATTTATTGTGTGAAATATTTTCTTGTGTTGTGCTTTTGATTTTTTATGTGACATTAAATGGGGTTGTTCATAACATGGGATTTGGAAAGTGATATAGATATGTGATTTTTTGTGAAATGTATATTATATATGTATCTTGTCGTATAATAAAACAGACCTCTAATTATTCATCATTGGAATCCTTGGGTAGTTATGTGGGAGCCTTTGTTTCACCTGCTCCACTAGCTGAGAATATGCACCAGATACTTCCCCTGAGTATATAACATGATGTAATATTATATGTTCCCCTTGGTCGGGCATATGAGGTGACGACTATGTGTTAAGGATATAACTAATGGTATCTAGCACATGTTTAGATTGATTATATGAGATTTATAATTTATTTATCCTATGTTTTCTAGGCCATAACTCTATATCCCATCACACACATTTTACATATAAACTACATTCTCTCATTTTATATCTCATGTTTTTTCTCTAATTAGTCTAATAGTGATAAAATTTGATATGCCCCTCATTATAATGAAAAAACATTGGAAAATTGTATTCGAACAAGTGATGAATTTTTTTACAAAAAATGAAATCTTGTTAATAGTTTTTGAAATGATTGGAAACCTTATTTCTATATATCATATTTTAAACTACCACAATTTGGAATTCTCTTTAACGGTAAGGCATATGTCATTGCTTCACTTTTTGGAATTCTATAATTTAATTTCAGATACTCATTCATATACTCTTTATCGTTGTTCATTTCCATTTCCCTATTTTTGGATCACTCTTGGAGAGAGTGTGCTTTTGTTTTTCGTGATGAACTGTAAGGTCACATTGATGATATCTAGTTTCAGTTCCTTTCCTATTCAAAATATATTTTATTTTTTCTCCATTTATTTATTTATATTGGTATTTTTATGAGATTAATAATTACAAAATTTATTTATACTTCATTGTTGGACCTTTTAAACATCCTACAAGGATTAGGAATACCATTTCGTTGTTGTTGCAGGTAGTCTAAGATGACCGTTCTGGAGTAGACCATATTTTTTGGAGAAAAAATTGTATCTTATCCATAATCCCTTTATATTTGTGGATTTCGTGTAATATGTATCTAGGGTTTTTTTAATTTAAGTGGTAATCCATGGGTAGGTGCTTTATCACCTCCCTTCAGAAGGATTTTGGAATTTCCTGTTTTGTTCTCTATGTCTGTGCCTCACAATCTGAGTTTGGCCAGGAAGCTTTTGAGGAATTTAATTTTTGGGGGAGTACATATAACTAGTTTTGAGAGGTTATTGGTTATTTAAGGAGGTTGTAAAATGATTAATGAATGTTTTTTATAGTTATGAAACTCATGCACAATCCACAAAACTACCTATTATGATCTCTGATTTCATCACTTTTTTAGCTCATGGCCTGCTAAACCATGTGGCCAACCAATGTGTGGAGGTTGTTCCTCTAAAATATTTGGGATTTCGGATCAAGTATTTGATCAAGTATTTTATTTTTTTAATATTATTTTTTGATGGATTATAAAAATGGAGTCATTGTAATGAATATTTTCGTTCCAATATAAAAACACTAGGTTGGTCGAAAGTGAAATTCGTTTTTTGGAAATGAATGTTTTTTTTTGAAAATGGAATAATTTTGGAAATGGTTTGTTGTTTTTTATTGATTTTTGAAATGTAAAATATATGTTTCATGGAAACTAGGAATTTGGGAATTTTTTGTTTTTTGATGATTTCACATGGCTTTAAATAGATAAAATTTGAATTTGGGTTAAATAATTTGTTTTTGAAAATGAAATTGCATTCATTTGCCCCTTGGTATTACTATTAATGATTGCATATGTGTGTGTGTGTGTGTGTGTGTTTTTAGGTGGAAATTTGAAATTATGTGGTATGTCTGGAAGAGTGATTAAGCTGGCAGGGATGTATATATGTGTGACAATTAATGGATTACTAATGGAACGTGATCGTTTTATATGTATTATTATTTTTTATAAGAATGGTTTTCAAAAAGTGTATCTCAATGTTATAAAAAGTGAGTGATCTGTTATTTGGCCTTTTATTTTCAATTTTTGTGTCTTCTATCATGGGAATTTGGTTTCAGTGTTCTGAAAATGTTTATAAAATGGTGTCTTGAGATTGGTTTTTTATTTGTGATTGAGATATATTATTTTTTATTATGAGTAATTTTTATTTGGTTTCATGTTTATTATTTATTGATTATAATCTTGATGACACTCAATGAGGTGTGATTGGTCAGTATTTAGGATATAAACCTATTTCGTTTGATCTAGAATTTTGGTCACCAAAATAGGTTCTATAAAATTTCAATACCCTAAGATAATGTTTCAACAGAGTAATCTTAGTTCCAAACTATGGGAATGTAGATTCTTCAACAAATTTTGGTTCCAACCATAGGCCTTAGAGTAAATCCTTTCATATAACTTAGGATTTTTGAGTTGTCATGAATTTTGACTATACTAGATTTTTTAGGTTTTTTATTTTTGGAATTCATTACATTTTAGAGACAACAGTGGTTAACATATAAAAATAAGATCTTTTCGAGTTTTTGGTAGTTTGATTTGTTGAGGAAATTATGAAAAAAGCGTTTCTATGGGTTTTTAACATTGATAACTCCTTAAACGCCTCAAATTGTTTTACTGAACATCTATATTGTTGAGTAATTATTGTTTTCAGAATTCTTTTCCCAGTGTTATCTTCATTATTTGATTGGATTTTCCATGTTGTATTTAATTTTGGAGTAGTACTTTGATTTTTGGTCTTAGTAAATGATAAAGGCTCTCAATTGGGTCTATGAGGTGTCTCCTAGGATCCCTTTTTCATTTTATGTCTCAGATCATTTAGATTTTTCCTAAGTTAATTATCTATACTTTTCATCATGGTTTAATTCTTCTTCCTTATTGTCTTTGGGGAAATATATTAAAATGGAAGGTCCATTTTGGGATATTCATTATGCATGGTTGCATTTGTTATTACATGTATAATATTTTTTGGGTTTTTCTTTCATTTTGGGTGTTGTGAGTTGACTAAATTTTGGAATAAAAGTTCAACCAAAGTTCTAAAATTACCAGGACATCGTCATAGAATGGTCTTATGATGAACAAAGTTTCTATGCTCCCAAGATATTTTACACCAACCTTTCTGACAATGCCCAACCCCGATTGTAGTGTTGGTTGGTTAACTTGGTTAATCGGTTATGTGATGGTTGATTCTAATGATCTGTAATATAAAATTATGGGTTTCATTAGTGACTTCTATTTAAGGTGTTGGGGTGTTCCTTGTTTTTAGGTTTTTTAGAGATGTAGGTTCTAATTATTTGGTTCTTTCATTTGGTGGTTTGATCAATTTTGAATCTTTGAATCTTTTATTAGATGTGATTTTGGTTCCTTAAGGATGGAGTTACTATATTATTATAGTCTTAGTGTTTTAATTTATGGGATGATGGTGAGTTTTTTGGTTCTCGTTATTCTGGCGGTCAGAAATTCATTTTGGTTTTTTTTCCTCTTTTTTTCTTGTCCAATTGATTTTTTGTGTCATTCTAGAAGTTTAATGTGTTAATGGTGGGGAGAAATGTCACACCTTAATCTGAAACCTCACTATTTTTTAATTTATTTCTAGTCTTGTTTTTGTTTTATTGTTTTCTTTGGTGTTTTTACCCTAATAATGGAAATTTTGGATTGTCTTAGGGTTTCATATTGTTAGAGGAACTATTCACTAGGCTAGAAAAAATGGTGTGGCATCAAAAGGTGATTTTTCTTGTCCACATGATCAGGATAACAATTTTTCTCAAGGCCCCAAAGATTGTGAGACCTCCCATTCCACCTGGGAAGATGTGTCACATTGACATAACATGGTCTATCAAATCGTCCATTCAAACTGTGTAGACTTCTAGGTTATAAAAAACAAAGAAATAAATAATAAAATTTAAATATTTTAGAAATAATAACATAAATTTTATTATAATTGTTATTATTTTTACTGTTTTTGTGGATGTAATTATTATTATTATTATTATTATTCTAATTATTATTATTACCTTATATCCCACTTCCATGCTCCCATTTTTCTTGACAAGACACATAAGAAGATCCTTTGTGAATCGTACCATCCCCTAATATCCCTATGGACACCATTTACTTTGTTGATTCATGGAATCATCATATTTGGTATTCATTTTTAATTCTTTGTCACCTCCTTCTTCCCCATTATGCTTTTCCTCACAACTGTTCGAGGTTTACTGAACCATAGGGTATTCCCACGATCTAATTTTTTGTGATTTATCATCCATATAGGGTTTCACCCACCTTGTGGGTATACTTAGACTCATTTGAGACAATATTGAGTATCACGTCTTAAAGGCATAATGTTCCCAATCGGATTGAGGTTACATTAATTATATTCTAATTCAATATCCCAATTTTAATTAGGGATTTTTCATTTTTTACATTATATTATTTTTCTATTATTCCATGGACATCCATGGTGTAGGATTGTGTTGATTTTTATAAAGGTGATATATGCACATATTCAATGGTATAGTGTATATAAATAACCTCTATATACACATTTCTTTATTATAATGGGAATATCTATAA
Source organism: Viscum album (assembly GCA_963277665.1). Lineage (NCBI taxonomy): Eukaryota > Viridiplantae > Streptophyta > Magnoliopsida > Santalales > Viscaceae > Viscum > Viscum album. The sequence goes on along the minus strand of OY728163.1, from coordinate 2,138,058,955 downwards.
AATAGTTTGCAGTAAAAAAATTTATATATAGATATATATAGGTGTATATCTGTATCATTGTAAAATAGGTTTTCACTTCACCATAGTCTTTATTATCTCCTAGTTTCGTGGACCCCATGGAAATGGATTTATGTTTCCATCATCAAAGGCCAGCTATTTTGATGTAGGTCATTAATGTATGTTCCCTAATGTTTAACTCCAGTAGTGTTTAAAAGTGATATTTTACTATTATATATTATGAATTTCTTTTTTAACATATATATCATAATCATCCTAAATGAGTTTTTCATGTTTAAAAATATTTTAACCTAATTTAAAATGATTTGTTGTAGAGACCCGTAGCTTATCGTACATGGACATTACATTACATTTGCGGAATACTTAGTACATAACAAAAACACACACTAAAGGATCGTAATAGTTTAGTGTCTTTGGAAACTCAGAACGTAATCTTCTAATCGTGGTGAGAGTTCTTCAATATCTCCCATAAAGGCCATCCCTTTTTTTTTACCTAAAACCTTTCTTTATATCCTGGGGAAAAGAAAACATAAAAGGGTGAGCTCAAATGCTCAGTAAGGGTAAACAAAAGAAATATCAATCACATAATTTTCATAAGAACATAACTTTTTTGGAAATCTTAACCTGCAAAAGAGAGCATAATTTCATAACATGGGATAAATCATAGTAGTGAAATGAAATCATAACTTAAAACATTACTCATTGTGGCATACACACATAATCATAGAGAATCATTTCTTGTTAGTCAAGACTCATTGCCAAGACTATCTTAGTGGACAAAGTCCCTTTCTGAATCGAGTAATCCTCGTTTCAGTCCTGTTTCACTGAACCGGTATAACCTACCATTCCAGCCATGTCTATCTCATGAGATATAAAATCTTTACCCAATGCATTGGAGGGAGATATAGGTCCCACCCATCTCTTAATGAATCCTTTCTTATGTGTGCCACAAAATCATAAATCATACATCATTGCATAACCCATGTAATAAAAATGGGATTCTTAAACAACATGACATCATAAAACCATTCATATAAGATAAAGGAATTCATAAAAATAATTCCATCACAACCTAGTCAAATCAATGTAAAAATATGGATAGAAACAGAACCCTTTATTATCTTATATGGAAAATAATTTTGATAAAACACTTGAGTTGAATTCTTGAGGAAAATATCCTTTCTTCTTCAAAATCAATTTCTTTTCACAAAACATCATGCAATTTTAAAAGAAAGATATTTTATTGAAAATAGTCATAAAATCTTTTAGAGGAAGCTTCATGAAAATAAGGCTTCATAAAACAGTAGAAATCCGTTCGTGCCGTATAAGTTAAAAAAAACATTCTTCGTACTTTTGTCGGAAAAGTCAAAAAGTACCTCGTATGGAAAACGACAAAAGATTCTTTTCATATCTTTTACAAAAAACTCATCAAAGGGTAAAATTGGATTCAAAACATTGTAGGTGGATGGAAATAATATTACATATTGAGGAAACATGGATGTGGATGATAAGATACACCCCAGAAAATACTTACGAATAAACAATCTCGGATAAAAATGAGATTGTGATATTCCCCTTACCTTAGGTCCGATTTGCTTCGTTTGTGTCCGAACCTCCTGTATAATGATTTAAATAATGTCATTGACTTATTACAGAATCATATTCATTGTTATGATATCATATATGGTTCACTTATGACATTATATTACCCGTTTTTTTGTAAATTCCATGTTAAAGAAGCGTTTTGGGTAAAATCATTTCATTTATCGTAGGTGTTTTGACTTGTTGTTCTTGACATCATTATTACTTATATCATGATTTACTTACTTCCAGAATATAAAATATGATTTATATATCATATATATTCAGTATATATATATATATATAATAGGTAGATAAATAAAATGAAAAACACCGTTCATGGAGACGGTAGTCCGTACGTACGCATGAACGTTGTTTTCCTTTCCTTATTGTCTTGAAATGGAAGTAAGTAGATGACATACATATGTATATATATACATAAATCCAGTAGCTTTATAATGTCATATATTTCATTATTATTTCTTATATATACTTTATAATCATTCTTAAATGGTTAATATGGAGAATGAATCTCATCGCGTCGTGGAGACGGTAGTCCGTACGTACGCACGAGCGATGATATCATTTCTATAAGTATTGAATTGAATTGGAGTGAATTATACAATATATCAGAATCAATATGATGTTTTAATAACTATGTATAGTTATTCTTTACACCATTATACCCATCCTTGTAAGGTGGTGGTGGAAAATAGATTACACCACGGCGTGGAGACGGTATTCCGTACGTACGCACGCGCGGTGATTTCTTTTTCCGTAGGATGGATAGATGGTGAAATAGGGTTGTTTCATACTTATAATAACATATCAGTATATGAGTGATACTGATGTTATTACTTCATAATGAAACAACCTAAGAAGAAGTGGAAGAAGAAATAAAGATAAAAGAATTGGTAACGGTAATTACCTCTTCTTTGAAGCGCCTCTTTGAGACCTCCTCTTAGGGCACTAGAATTGGTCTTTGAGGAAGACCAGAACCTCTAGGATGTTTCTAGGGAAGTGGAGAAGAGATTTTGGCAGGGGTTGGCCGAGCTTGAGAGCTCAAATTGGTGTGAGGAGGAGGGGGAGGAGGTGTCCTTTTATAGGGGAGGAGAGGGGCACCTTAGGAATTCTTAAAAATATTAATTTATAATAAATCTAACCCCACTTAAAAACCTCCAAAAATGACTCATATTCGAAGATTAGATGAGATAGGGTTGTAATCTCATCAACCAATCAAATTTAGACATGTTTGGATATTATTTTAAACCTTATCAATTAGATTTAACTCTAAGTTAAATAATTTAACTTTTACCATGTCTTTTTGTTTTCTTTCACTATATGGTTAATACACTTACTATAAGATGACAAACGAACCCCAAATTGTTTATTATTAATATATATATCCTTATCTAAGTCATTTGGCCGAACCTTAGATTTTTAGGAATAAAATAACAATTAATAATATAATATTTGATTTAAAAACTATTTTGTGTCAATTTTGACACTATTTGATATATGATTTTTGCGAAAGTCATAACAGAATTAAATGTTCGAACCAAGTTGATTAAATCAACATTAATATATCATAGTAACCTAGAAAATTAGTGGAATTCATAAAACATCTCAAATTACATTTATTTTGGTGCTTATAACATCAATTATGTCAATATTTCATTAAAAAGATAATTACTGCATCATCGTTGTGTCATAAATAAATTAAATTATTTGATGTCTAAAAATTACAAATAAAATACCATTATGTAGGAAATATTTTTATCTTTCTAATGAATATTTATAGTCGAATTTATCTTATGTATAACCCCATATTACAAATGATTTACTTATTAAACTTTGATTTTAACTATTTTAACCCTTCTTTAAATAAATTAATAATAAATGTCCTAATCTAATCCAAGTGGGCCTAAATGGTCATATTTTATTCCTAAGTTTGTTTTTGGTCGAATTAAACTTGTCCAATAGAATTAGGACATGTGTTAGGGTAATATTAATATCATATTTACCCTTAGTTACCCTATTTACTATTAACCGTGGTAAAAAAAGTAAAAAGTTACTATTCACCAAAAAATTATTTTCATCTCATTGAACCACATTTTAGTCCTTGATAATAACCGTGTCTCTCGGATTTTCGAAATTCCATTCACAGAAGCGGTAAAATTATGTTTTATGCAAAATTCAGTTTTTAACCTACCACTTAGTAGTTTCACTATTCATCAAAAATTGAAGGTTTTCAGAAAAATGCCAAAATTTCATCCTAAGCTATATTTCATATTCCGAATTCAAAAATGAAGTCTATTTTACCAAATTCATAACATAGAAGTTGCATTAATTAATTTTATAATTAAATCCCGCTGTTAAAACAAATAGCGTGTTTTTAAGAAACAATATCTATCAAAAGATTGACACTTGTTTATGTCTGGTTTAAATGTGCAATTACATCCAATGAACAAAATTGTAAAAATATATTCTAAATATACTTTAAAACCACTCAAATTAATGATTTATCACTATTAATTATTTCGATTAAAAAAGTTGTTTTTAATTATAATTTAGTAATTTTCACTATTCATCGGAATATGAAAGTTATCCGAAAAGTACAAAAATTTCACCTTAGGCTAAATTCGATACTCCGAATCCATAAATGAAGTCCATTTTGAAAAATAAAATTTACAAAATTTCAAAAAGTGGTTATTACTATTCACAACAGCTAGTTTTAATAATATCTTAATAGCATATCGTTGTTTAGCGAAACTTGGTGTTGCGTACAACACACGCTATCGAGGAAGGTCGCGATTGCGTGTAATGCAAGGCAAGTCAAGGATGTGTGTTGTGCAAGCTCTTTTTGGTGTAGCGTACAACACAAGACATTAAAAAGAATATTTTTTATAAAATCTTGGGCTGTTACATTCTACCCCCCTTAAAATGAATTTCGCCCTCGAAATTCGTCGGGGTTATAAATGGTTTACTATTCGAAAGTTTCTTTTATAGAAACCCACATCGTAAAAAAAGAATACCAAAACTTGGCTTTAAAAACTAAAGTATGAAATGTAACGATTACCCAAATAAACTAATCACTGGGTTTCCACATAGGTGAAAATATGGATATGGAAGAGAAATCTAACCATCATGTTCTGATGGAGAGTGGTAGAGAACATGGCTATGGAAAAGCCAGTAATCACAAATCCATAGATTTGTGATGATATAAGGTACCATCTTATTCATCAGGTATAAGATCACTAGGACAACATTTTTGGTTTTCAAGATCATTTCCCTAAAGTTGAAAATTTGAATTAGAATAAATACTTACTTTATTTTGGTACAATCTCACTGTTGTTCGTGCCTTGAACAATTTCCACTTCATCTCTTAAATAAATGAAGTTGAATTTGTTATTCATGAAGTGTTAGTAGATCATGTGATAGAATGACGAGTCATTCCATCTGTCTCAAACAAAAGATTAGCAAAAATTATATGCATAAGTCGATCTATAGTGAGATTAATCATATATGGTTCCTAAAATGGACTTATACTTCATATATCATACTGCTTAATATAATAAAACTAGTTTCTACTAAACAGGGACTTCCTGTAGGCCAGTGGTAGGCGATAAAGGCCAGTTGCACTTCGGTTGTGGGTTCGATTCCTACAGCCTTGTCCGAAGCGATGGGTTGTCGCCCGTCCTGCAGGTTGTCCTTTTTCTAAAACTACGTTACTATAACATCCCATCAATAATATCGAAAATCTTCTATCCTTAAACAATACTAACTTATGTCCAACATAATCCAGTCTAATCTTTAGGCTTATACATAATACTGCAGTCCACTCTCATAATATAGTGACAACGATTACCAGAGATTTAATACCATCGTTGATCCCCATATATCATAAGATATGTTTTGTTGGTCACATTCCAAACATTCAAAGTCCTTAATCATGTATTCTCTTGAATACCTTAGTGAAAACATGAATGCAGTTTAAAGTTAACACTTTCCACATACCAAAATCCTCAAAATTCTATATACTCAAACCATGATATAACTTAGTCCTTATATCAATCATGAGCTCATGAATACAATCAAACATCTCATTATCTTCTTATCCTTTCATTATGCACTTATCATCTACTTTCCAAAAGTATCTGAATAACCTTTCATGGTTATTGGTACCATTCATCATACACTTTCAAAACTTAAGGAAAGACAACAGTGTAACAATCCTTAGATGTCTCCTTATTCCATGAGATTACTTATACAACATTACACATGATAAACATGTAATCATTCCACTATATTCTTAGACCATTGACCGAGCTTCAACATTTCTTTCATCTCACATATCATTTGTAGTTTCTTCATCATCATCAACATAAATACTTCCCATACGACCATACTGATTCTCTTCATGAGACATTCCCTTAGGGCATTGGTTTGCATAATGCCCATACATTCCACATTTAAAACATTTAACCATTGTTGATGTCGTAGCAATACCATTATCCTCATCCATGGTGTTAACTGAACCTTTTCCTTTGCACTTACTGGCTTTGTGTCCTTCTTTTCCACACCCAAAGCATCTTCCAGTTCCTTTGAAACATTCTCCTTGATGCCTCTTCCCACATGATTTACATAGGGGAAATTGAACTTTCTTTCCTCTATGATCATCATGGAACTCCATCTTTCTCTTATTAGTCGAGTCAGGAAACTTACCAAATTTTACTTTATTGATCATGTTGTGAGATTGTTGATTCGGCATAATAATGATGTTTGGACATCCAAATCCCATTTCATTTGGTTGCTCATGAAGAATATCATTCCATTGTCCATCATATCCTCCATTATCGTGAATCATCTTGTTTCCAGCCATATTCTAAAACCCAAAAAAGAATAGTGTGAGAGGCAAAAATCGTAATAAAGGGGGAGTAACATAAATATCTATCATCTTTGGTTTAATCTAATATCGTTACCATAGTTCTAGAACTATATCCTATACGTATACTTATCCTTAGGGGCATCCCTAGACATACCTTAGAAATATCTCTAGGGATCTCACTAATGTTTTCGCATCCTAGTTTCCAAAGGTTGACTAAACCTTTCCTCTGATACCAACTGTAGAGACCCGTAGCTTATCGTACATGGACATTACATTACATTTGCGGAATACTTAGTACATAACAAAAACACACACTAAAGGATCGTAATAGTTTAGTGTCTTTGGAAACTCGGAACGTAATCTTCTAATCGTGGTGAGAGTTCTTCAATATCTCCCATAAAGGTCATCCCTTTTTTTTTACCTAAAACCTTTCTTTATATCCTGGGGAAAAGAAAACATAAAAGGGTGAGCTCAAATGCTCAGTAAGGGTAAACAAAAGAAATATCAATCACATAATTTTCATAAGAACATAACTTTTTTGGAAATCTTAACCTGCAAAAGAGAGCATAATTTCATAACATGGGATAAATCATAGTAGTGAAATGAAATCATAACTTAAAACATTACTCATTGTGGCATACACACATAATCATAGAGAATCATTTCTTGTTAGTCAAGACTCATTGCCAAGACTATCTTAGTGGACAAAGTCCCTTTCTGAATCGTGTAATCCTCGTTTCAGTCCTGTTTCACTGAACCGGTATAACCTACCATTCCAGCCATGTCTATCTCATGAGATATAAAATCTTTACCCAATGCATTGGAGGGAGATATAGGTCCCACCCATCTCTTAATGAATCCTTTCTTATGTGTGCCACAAAATCATAAATCATACATCATTGCATAACCCATGTAATAAAAATGGGATTCTTAAACAACATGACATCATAAAACCATTCATATAAGATAAAGGAATTCATAAAAATAATTCCATCACAACCTAGTCAAATCAATGTAAAAATATGGATAGAAACAGAACCCTTTATTATCTTATATGGAAAATAATTTTGATAAAACACTTGAGTTGAATTCTTGAGGAAAATATCCTTTCTTCTTCAAAATCAATTTCTTTTCACAAAACATCATGCAATTTTAAAAGAAAGATATTTTATTGAAAATAGTCATAAAATCTTTTAGAGGAAGCTTCATGAAAATAAGGCTTCATAAAACAGTAGAAATCCGTTCGTGCCGTATAAGTTAAAAAAAACATTCTTCGTACTTTTGTCGGAAAAGTCAAAAAGTACCTCGTATGAAAAACGACAAAAGATTCTTTTCATATCTTTTACAAAAAACTCATGAAAGGGTAAAATTGGATTCAAAACATTGTAGGTGGATGGAAATAATATTACATATTGAGGAAACATGGATGTGGATGATAAGATACACCCCAGTAAATACTTACGAATAAACAATCTCGGATAAAAATGAGATTGTGATATTCCCCTTACCTTAGGTCCGATTTGCTTCGTATGTGTCCGAAACTCCTGTATAATGATTTAAATAATGTCATTGACTTATTACAGAATCATATTCATTGTTATGATATCATATATGGTTCACTTATGACATTATATTACCCGTTTTTTTGTAAATTCCATGTTAAAGAAGCGTTTTGGGTAAAATCATTTCATTTATCGTAGGTGTTTTGACTTGTTGTTCTTGACATCATTATTACTTATATCATGATTTACTTACATCCAGAATATAAAATATGATTTATATATCATATATATTCAGTATATATATATATATAATAGGTAGATAAATAAAATGAAAAACACCGTTCATGGAGACGGTAGTCCGTACGTACGCATGAACGTTGTTTTCCTTTCCTTATTGTCTTGAAATGGAAGTAAGTAGATGACATACATATGTATATATATACATAAATCCAGTAGCTTTATAATGTCATATATTTCATTATTATTTCTTATATATACTTTATAATCATTCTTAAATGGTTAATATGGAGAATGAATCTCATCGCGTCGTGGAGACGGTAGTCCGTACGTACGCACGAGCGATGATATCATTTCTATAAGTATTGAATTGAATTGGAGTGAATTATACAATATATCAGAATCAATATGATGTTTTAATAACTATGTATAGTTATTCTTTACACCATTATACCCATCCTTGTAAGGTGGTGGTGGAAAATAGATTACACCACGGCGTGGAGACGGTATTCCGTACGTACGCACGCGCGGTGATTTCTTTTTCCGTAGGATGGATAGATGGTGAAATAGGGTTGTTTCATACTTATAATAACATATCAGTATATGAGTGATACTGATGTTATTACTTCATAATGAAACAACCTAAGAAGAAGTGGAAGAAGAAATAAAGATAAAAGAATTGGTAACGGTAATTACCTCTTCTTTGAAGCGCCTCTTTGAGACCTCCTCTTAGGGCACTAGAATTGGTCTTTGAGGAAGACCAGAACCTCTAGGATGTTTCTAGGGAAGTGGAGAAGAGATTTTGGCAGGGGTTGGCCGAGCTTGAGAGCTCAAATTGGTGTGAGGAGGAGGGGGAGGAGGTGTCCTTTTATAGGGGAGGAGAGGGGCACCTTAGGAATTCTTAAAAATATTAATTTATAATAAATCTAACCCCACTTAAAAACCTCCAAAAATGACTCATATTCGAAGATTAGATGAGATAGGGTTGTAATCTCATCAACCAATCAAATTTAGACATGTTTGGATATTATTTTAAACCTTATCAATTAGATTTAACTCTAAGTTAAATAATTTAACTTTTACCATGTCTTTTTGTTTTCTTTCACTATATGGTTAATACACTTACTATAAGATGCCAAACGAACCCCAAATTGTTTATTATTAATATATATATCCTTATCTAAGTCATTTGGCCGAACCTTAGATTTTTAGGAATAAAATAACAATTAATAATATAATATTTGATTTAAAAACTATTTTGTGTCAATTTTGACACTATTTGATATATGATTTTTGCGAAAGTCATAACAGAATTAAATGTTCGAACCAAGTTGATTAAATCAACATTAATATATCATAGTAACCTAGAAAATTAGTGGAATTCATAAAACATCTCAAATTACATTTATTTTGGAGCTTATAACATCAATTATGTCAATATTTCATTAAAAAGATAATTACTGCATCATCGTTGTGTCATAAATAAATTAAATTATTTGATGTCTAAAAATTACAAATAAAATACCATTATGTAGGAAATCTTTTTATCTTTCTAATGAATATTTATAGTCGAATTTATCTTATGTATAACCCCATATTACAAATGATTTACTTATTAAACTTTGATTTTAACTATTTTAACCCTTCTTTAAATAAATTAATAATAAATGTCCTAATCTAATCCAAGTGGGCCTAAATGGTCATATTTTATTCCTAAGTTTGTTTTTGGTCGAATTAAACTTTTCCAATAGAATTAGGACATGTGTTAGGGTAATATTAATATCATATTTACCCTTAGTTACCCTATTTATTATTAACCGTGGTAAAAAAAGTAAAAAGTTACTATTCACCAAAAAATTATTTTCATCTCATTGAACCACATTTTAGTCCTTGATAATAACCGTGTCTCTCGGATTTTCGAAATTCCATTCACAGAAGCGGTAAAATTATGTTTTATGCAAAATTCAGTTTTTAACCTACCACTTAGTAGTTTCACTATTCATCAAAAATTGAAGGTTTTCAGAAAAATGCCAAAATTTCATCCTAAGCTATATTTCATATTCCGAATTCAAAAATGAAGTCTATTTTACCAAATTCATAACATAGAAGTTGCATTAATTAATTTTATAATTAAATCCCGCTGTTAAAACAAATAGCGTGTTTTTAAGAAAAAATATCTATCAAAAGATTGACACTTGTTTATGTCTGGTTTAAATGTGCAATTACATCCAATGAACAAAATTGTAAAAATATATTCTAAATATACTTTAAAACCACTCAAATTAATGATTTATCACTATTAATTATTTCGATTAAAAAAGTTGTTTTTAATTATAATTTAGTAATTTTCACTATTCATCGGAATATGAAAGTTATCCGAAAAGTACAAAAATTTCACCTTAGGCTAAATTCGATACTCCGAATCCATAAATGAAGTCCATTTTGAAAAATAAAATTTACAAAATTTCAAAAAGTGGTTATTACTATTCACAACAGCTAGTTTTAATAATATCTTAATAGCATATCGTTGTTTAGCGAAACTTGGTGTTGCGTACAACACACGCTATCGAGGAAGGTCGCGATTGCGTGTAATGCAAGGCAAGTCAAGGATGTGTGTTGTGCAAGCTCTTATTGGTGTAGCGTACAACACAAGACATTAAAAAGAATATTTTTTATAAAATCTTGGGCTGTTACATTTGTATTGTAAAAATCTATTGGTTTAATAAATAATTTATAACATGGAATGTGTAAATACACAATGTTTTTTTCATACTGTTATGAGGCCCAGTTAGAACATAAATTTTTTTATGAAATTTCAATGCCCCATATTAATGAAAACTCAATTGAAATGAAAATGATATATATGTGTGTTAAATTTGAGGGAAGAAATGTTTTCATATAGATGGCATTTTTTATTTTTATGTTACTTGGAATGCAACTTCTCTTATGGTGGAAGTTCAGAATTGAGATAGTGAAGTGCTTATTTTTGTGTGAAATATATAAAATATATGTATGTTAAAGATTTATAATATTAAACTATATTTATTTTCCATTGTAATCCTCATGTAGTTAGGTGGGATCCTTAGGTACACATACTACAAAATTTGAGATTTCAAATTGGCTAGTGGTCGGGCGCAGAGAACCTAACATCATTTGGGAAGTGCCACTCGGTTGAACAGTGTGTGTATCGCTAATTGTTATAGATTTTTTAGAAGATATCTGACTCAAGTAGAGATTGATTATGTGAGATTTATTAATGATTTTCACTATTTCATATCAACCAACACCCTAGATCCAAGGACACATGTTTTACATGGACCTACCATATTCCATTTTCTAGAACCTATTTTAGAAGTAATTACAACTATAGTGGAATCATTATAGATATATGTATGGTATTATTTTCATTCCACTTTGAGTTAAATTTTATTTTTTTGTATTTATTTATTTATCATTCAATTTTACAAGGGCTTAATCATTCCTAAATTGAGTTGTTATTGATTTTCTACACTATTATCTAACCTGTGAGGATTAGGTATCCCTCTTGGTCCATGTTTAGGGTTGTATAAGGTGACTAATAAGGGGTTTCCCCCTAGAAGGATTATGAAAAACCACAACATAATCAACTTATCACTAATATTCATTTGGCCAAAGTAACACTAGCCACTTTTCTAGTCTCTCATAAGACTTATCATATAATATTCTTAATTGAATTCTTCCACAGCATCACAGTATGGTCATTTAGTAAAATGGTGGCCTTCTTACAAACCAAAAATCCAAAATATTCAATGTCATCAAACCGTTTATATAAAATTGTTCATTATTATATCATTCATATATTTAAATAAATATTTCAAAAAAGAATTTATCTAAATCCAAGAAACTAGTATTCTTATTCTCGTTATAGAGTCTAAAAATTCCTACATGTCTTCACAATGTTTTTCCCCAATTAAATATCCACTTAAAACGTTGCTTCACAATTCATAAATAGAATATGTTAACCTATTTTTCCAACATGATCTATTATCTTATATGATCTTCTATATCCAAAATTTCAAATTTATGCATCATTGGTTTTCCTAGAATCTTCTACCGCACACTGCTCAGCCTCACTCAGACTAATCTGAAATAGATGGTCGAATCTATATTATTGTTCCTTATTATATCTTGAAGTGTATAATTATTATTATTAATACATTATTATTTAGATTTTTTTAATAGAACAACATCACTAGGATCCCCTCTTCATAGAGTATTCTATCTACATCTTTTTCATTTACTTAGGTTAAAATCATTTATTTCATTGTTAGAAAATTTAATTTTCCATCAAATTCAGTGTCATGTGAAGTTAAATATCTCAAAAACCAAAACATTAGATTCTACCATGATTTCTATTTCTTTAAATACATTAATGATCTTTTAGTGTATTTCCCATCATATTTCAATGATAGTAGATGTCACAGTAAACTTGAGCAGGAAAAATTCATATATAGGTTATACTCATTTATTCTAATAAATTATTTTTTTTCCTTATCATTTCTTATCCTCATAAAAATGATATCCTTGAAATTATTTTTATTTTTCATTTAATTTTCTATTAGGTTAAGATAATATCTCTCCAAATTATATAATAAGAATGATTAAAAATTTCTTCCAAAAAAAATATCCTCACAGAAATATACTACATACATTTTCCATAGATGTATAAAATTTACATCACTTCATATCATGAACAGAAATAATTTTTAGTTTGACTTGGGAAATTCATGTGAAAATATGAATGGATTCTAATTTAATCCATACAGACATGTAGTAGCTAAAAAATTATTCAATATCAATAAAAATCCTTGGATAATAATAAGTTTAATATTCAATGAATAGTCGAGAATTGATGTATTTTCATCAACATTATTCTTCAAAATGAAATAAATTAATTATATTCATTGTGAAAAACAAGAAATATTTCTCCCCATTTAATCTTCCTAAAAATAGTCTCAAATCAAGGCTTGATTAATATTTCTGATTTTTTGATCATGCATGTATTGAAAAATCATAAACAAAATTAAATTTCATCGTTAGAATCTATAATTATTGAAGAATTTATTTATAACCTTCACCAATGAGAAATATGGTTATGTAAATTTTATATTTTCATAGGTATAATTTTCTACAGCATGTATTACTATAGTTTATTCCTTTCCTATCCAGATTTTGGAAGTAAAATATTCTACTACATATCAAGATTCATCTACAATAATCATCATTTCTTAATAGATTTCCTAAAATATCATATGAATAAGAATTTTGAAATGTGAACTTCATGGGTTGATCATTAAAATACATCCCAGAACATGCATATAATAATCATTAAATATGTGAATCATTATATATATGGTTACTATATATTCATGGATTCATGTGGGTTTTTGAAATTTATTTATGCAATGTATTTAGCTATATTGTTTTTCATATGAGCAATATAGACATAAGATATTTTTCTAGAATCCATCCATTTCCAACTAGTGATCCTCTCATACATATATATATTCTCAACCACTCAAAAAAACTTCAAACAACATTTTCAAATTTATTAATCATCTCAAAAAAAAATAAAATGATTCCCAAAAATTATGGATTTATATGAAAACACACCTATTTATGTTTCTCAAAATCAGTAACTACACTTATAACATCCACATCAATTTATCCTTTATACATGTGTGGTTTTCATGGATATAATTATCCTTCATATATATGTAAAAAATAATGTATTATCCATAGTTTTATCTCTTTAATCTCATGTTAAGAAATATTTTCACATTTAAAACCACATGTTATTCAATTTATTAAAAAAATTCTAGTTACGTTATCACATTTGATTATTGTATAGAAATCAGTAATCAATAATTAAACAGATTTAATGGTTTATCAGTGTAGTTCAACACCTCAATTATCTTTTCTATATTGGGGTACTAATATTTATATAACAATCCAGGTAATAAAATTTATCCAATACCTCTTTTCATTTTACTCAATATTTTTTGCAGATACTCAATCCATCACACATGTAATTTTTAGATTTTTAAAAAGTTAATACAGGTTGATAGAAAAGAAAACTGAACTCCATTGGGTACTTTAGTATCCCATTTTTTGTTTTTTCTCAAATATAAATTAAAATAGTCATCAATAGCCAATGTAATTACTCTCCCCCTAATAGATAATTAATATATGGTAGGGGGTTTCTAACTCTAAATTTAAGGGTAACATTCCATTACCCCTAATTGACATGGTGGGTATGAGGTAGGACATCATTTACTTTAAAATATTCATCCCAAATAAATTTTCATACCACTTGATATATGATACCCATTTAAATATGAAATCACTTAAAATACTGGTTGAAATGTAAACTAATATATAATAAAATACACAATAAGGATATTTATCAAATTCCTCTCCCTATAATTTTTTCTGTCTAATAGATTTCACTAACACAACTTCTCAACATATGGATCCTTACATGTTCAAAATGAGAAAATAGTTGCACTTTCGAAATAAAAACTGAAATTTATAATTCGGGAAAAAATTTTGTTAATAAATAAACCATTACATAGTGTTATATACCCTTCCATAATTTTTGAACATCACCAATAATTTCTTGATTGAAGGATTCCATATAGTTCCATAGATTTATGGTTACATGTTACAATCCAATTTTTAAAAATCTATAATATTTAAAATTTAGATTTCTTAAAAAAATTAAATAAATCACCTATTTTTAAAAATGTTGAAATCTCAATGAGATTGGATTCTTTCAGTTGATCCACCCACAAAGGATTATTTCTATACAGGTTAAACTTTAGTTTCCCAACATTAATGAACTATCAGACTCATTGGTGGATAAGGCATATCATTAAATAACTACAAATCTTGAACAAGACCATTGAGTTAGATTTCCCAACACATTAAATTCCTAAATACTCTTTTTTAGAAATATACCCTTTGTTTTCAAGGTATGATCACCATTAGGAATCATGGTCTTCATTTTCTTCATGAGTGTAAAATACTTTATATCTAATTTTTAATGTGAACCCTCTAGTTCTCTCCCATTACCAATAATTTCTATAGGTATATCATTCAGACGTTGTATTTCATCTTAAACTACCTCCACTAATATTACAAGAATATATTTATTATATTTGATTTTTTCTTCTATGGTATAATATAAACTTCTTCACAAGATTACCAACTAAAAATCATATCCTAGTGGTCTATTTCTATTCCACCATCTTGCCCAAAAATTCATTGACATTTATATCCACCTATAAGTTATCCATATATTTATCATACTATTGGGTTTCATTCATTTCATTAGAAAATGAATGATATATGATTGGATTATACTAGTATTTATTATATCAATGAAAATTAATCTTCCATGCCACATAAAAGTCTCCAAAATTTTTTAAATCTATTATTAAATGGTGGATTTTTCCTTAACTATGTTGTGTTTTGTATAGTATTTTGTTTTTCATTTCATAAACATTTGGAATTATATTTTCAAGCCGAATTAAATCTTTACCCATTGATTTATTTTTCTTGTATTCATCAAATTTATGTCCAAATCTCTAATAGCCCTAACAACATCCAATTAATATTTTTCTGATCACCATAGTTGCAGGATATCCACTAAATCAGGCTTACACTTTAGGGATGGAACCCTAATATTTTATATTCTTTTGAGGAAAATTTTATTTGTTATATAACCAAATCCTTCCTTGATATGTTAGTGGATGTCCTACTATCTTTATGTTTAATTCTTGTGAATAATTTTATTTTTGTCTAGAACCTCTAGGATATAAAATTTTAGTGTCCACCACATTATTTTTATTGTTGTATTTCTTTTTATGGAATATATAGGCCGATGATTATATATAATATATCCTGATATTTTCAACAATTTTGAATCCCCTCTAAGAAGAGATTCATCTCATAAATATCAGTCTATTCTAGTTTTGTCTATAGAGTGTATTAAAAAATTCCAACATCATATAATATAAGATATACCTTGTTCCACCAATAACTAACAGAATATAATGTTTTTATTTTTTATAGTCCTCAATTTTTCATAAATTTGATTCCCAATCCATCTCAATATAATAAATTCATTTATCATATATCCAAATTATCTCTTGATGTGTAATTTCAAGTTCCTTCATAATTTTATTTACAAATTCGAACATACGTCCCTGGAAATTACTGTCATCATATCTATTTTTTTAAGTGAATGGAAAACATCAGTAAGAGTAGTCTTAAAAAATATTTACAGTAAAATAAACATTTTAATACTTCACCAACCATGGAATGGGTTTTATTATAAACTATAGTAGTATCACTTATAAATTCAATAATTTTTGTGATGGTGTGTCATCATCCAATTTTTTTTTTGAATAAATTCACCAAGGAATCATATTCTAATTGTAGTTTTGATTTTGGATTCTTTAGTACCTTGATATGAGACAAAATATAAGGAAAATAATAATTTTGAACCATGTTTAGATATCCATTACCTTTGGAATAAAAAATATTATGTTTTCTATCATATAAAATATTTTCAAATTCTACAGTAGTTAAACTACCTTCATGATGACACTGTCTCACATTATTATATAGAATAATAATCTATGTACTTTCTGGTTGTGGGTGAAAATCCATCACTGTTGAGATCTTAACCTTTATAACCATCTTCTCCATACTATCTCTCAATTTATTGGGGAATCATCCATTTCTACAATGATGGGGATGGAAACTATATTCAAAATCTAGGTGTATTATTTTTAAAACTTTTGAAATGTTCACATTATTCCAATATTTATATTTGGACCCATAAATTTATATAGTACAACATGATTTTCCCAATGGACCTATGGACATATGAGAGGATTGGGCTGAATCGTTAGTTACATAAAATATTTATGAATTTATTTAATTTTTATTCATCCTATGAGACTTTTTAAATCATGATCACCTCATTCTTGTGTCACAAACATTAAACTAGGTAATAAAAGAAGTAAAAATAAATAAATACAAGTATTTTTAAAATATTTTTTACTAAGCCCAACTCTTTATCATGATTGGATATTCAATCCAAAAACAAATTCGCTATAATAATAACATGTAAACAATTAAATGTTGAAGGTTCTTCTCCAACCATAACTAGATAATATTCTCATATATATTCTCTAGTATATAGTCACAATAACCACTTTCCCACATCTAGATGTACTTCTCTTCTTATATTTAAATTGGTCTTCTTTAAAAAATTTACATTGAAATCACTGAGTCAAATGGTGGTTTAATGATGTACCATGAGTCCCATGGGTTTTTTGGATTAACACTATATATATGTAATAGTTTCTATTTATTTTCCCCATAGAACTAGATGAAAATTTCAACATAGGATGTCTTTTCATAAGTAAAAATGATGCCATACAATAAAAAATTGTGTTCATTATTCCTAAGTTATTCATGATACATTATATTTTATCTTTCATCCACATGTATCTCAACATCATAGTTATTAAATAGAATCTATTCATCTATATTTTTCACTCAACCTCTGAGATATTTTTATCTTCTATATGAAAAAAGCATTTCATTTCATTATGTTATCATCTGCACATAAATAAATTTGAAAATGCATGCATTTCAGTCTTCCTTAAACTCATATTATTTGAAATTTAAGAGATGATTTTTTTTGAATCATTGTATTCTATATATTTTGGATCCATTAAAACTAATCTCAGAATTATGGTGGGATCCTTCTTCTTTTTCATCAATATGGTATTAATTAGATACACTTTCTTTCAGAATTATTCATATATTTTGTAGGGAATAATGGCTCTTGATTCCTGTCTTCATTCACTATTCACTTTATATCTCTTAATTTTTATATATAGGTCAACATAGTTTAATTTATTATATTATAAAATAAAATCTTCTAATAAATTCATTGGCCCATGACTTCACATATCTCGACAACCTATACATTGGATTCTCCCATGATATCTATTTCAACCCATGTGACTGTGATAATTTAGGGGATGTCATGTCATATTTTCGTGAATGGAAATGATTCATTTAATGTTTTCAGTGATAAAAACATGCATAGGACCCACCCATCAATACTCATAATATCTTTTTTTCAATGGTTATCCTCATCTAAATGTCATCAAATCCATCATATTTTGTTTTTGTCTCTTTTTTGGCTTGGAATAATATATCCCCCTATATAATTACCAGAAGGGTCAAATAATTCTTACTAAAATTATCATCACAAAAACATACTACCTAAATTTTCCATTTCTATATTAACTAAGTATCAAATCAGTTGTGGCATATAATTTTTTAGTCCAGCTAGATAAAATCATAGACAAAATATATACATATTCCAAATAAATTCATAAATGTATATAATATATCATATCTTATTTTATCACACTCAAATATCCTCAAATAATATAAAGTTTAATGTTTTATATACATTTAAGCATTGATGTCTTTGAATCTATACTTTTTTGGAAATGAAGATAAATAACTTTTATCAATCAATAAATACATGCTATTGTTATCCTAAAACAGTGTTCCTACGAAAGGCACGTGAAACTGATTATATAATATATATGATGTTTTGTACATGAATACACAACGTAATCATTGACTAATAATACATTCTTCTTCAAGATCAATAATTAATGAAAATATAGTTTTAACCCTATACGTAGGGGAAATAATGTTTCTTGAAACATATTTATTCAAATAAAAAATCAAATACATGATTTATTCTTATAAATGGTACCTCATTTATCGAGATTTGGTAACATAAAATTTTTAAAAATATCAGGATTCCTCTAGGTGGAATATCATTCATATATCTGGTATTAAAAATATAATATATAGCATAATTTGGGTATGTGAACTAGGTAAGTTGGTTATTTTTCTACAACATTGAACTCACATACATTGATATTATCATAATATAAAAGTTTCATATTTTATGAATTTTGATATGTTGCTTCTCCTAAATTGTATGAATTTTCATATTTATAGGATTTGTTTAGGATTTTTTGCATACATGGAACATAGACAAAGGTGATTTTTAAAGAAATAATTCATTTCAAAGCATGTATTATCTTGTACATATCCATCTATTATCATTCACTGTAAATTAACTCAAACCAATTTTAGGGAATTTATAAAAAAATTAAAGCACAATAGAAGGATTACCCAGATATCAGGAAGCATTTAAAACCTCTACTCTTTCCATTCATCAACATCATGCACTGCACTTATCACATAAATGTCAATTCATCCTTTATCCAAGTGTTCTTATTAAATAATTTCAGTGGATTTTATAAAAAGTTATATAGTGATAGATTCAACCCATCTATATATTTTCAATCTCTCTTTAATAAATGTCTTCATGAGGAAAACTACATCTCTTTTAAGATGTTCATTAGAGACTGTGATCTTATCTTGGAAGGCTATTACAAAAAAATATGGAGTCATTATTTTAGAACATGACATAATTTATTAAATATGTTCATCTCATCAATACCATAATTTAATAGTGGATTCCCACTTCAATTTACCCATCCAACTATTCAAGGATAGCTAACTCCTCCTTTTATTTTCCGAATATATTGGTAGATACTAAATCCACCACACAAGTCTTCTTTCATTTGTCACACAAAAAATCATTTAAGATAATAAACACAACTGAAGAACATTTTTTTATTTATCATGATAAATATTGATAAAAATTCAATCTCACACGTTTCTCATTCCATCTTTCAATTTGTTATAATGATGTTAATTAATTATTCTATCTTAATAATAGTTTTATTATTTGAATACTACATTTTAGAAATTTTTATGAAAGTAAAAAATAATTTAGTTATATATCAAGTCACCAAACACACCAATACCATTGGTTCTATCATGTAAATTTTTTGAGATGTATTAAATATTGAACTAAAATAAGGTAATTTACAGATGTTCTATAATTGGGTCACAAAAATTGGTTGTAGAGCATGGTTTAGTTGTTTTTGGGGATTAATATTTTAAGGAAAAGATGAATTGAAATACACACCCCTTTTGAATTATGATTGACCAAAAATATCATTGGTTGAGATGAATGTGTCATGAATTATGACATCTAAGTATTTATTTTCCTTATTATAGGATTTCATACTCTTGTTATTTCATGATGCTAGCGCTGACATTTTCTCTTTCAGATGATAAATGGAACCAAGAGTAATTAATAAAATAGTGAATGTTATAATAAATTAAATGACTATACTAAAGAGAATATAAATGAAATGGGAGATGAAAAATCAAATCAAGTAACTATTTCACCAACCTCTCTCATTTTATAAACTATAATATGAACCATGTTGTACATATTAATGATCATAATAATGAACAGATCACCATTGTATCCCTCATGTAGAAACCTCCACATTCCATTAGTGATTCAAATAATCCTCTATTTTTTAGTGGTAGATTGGAATAATAGAAATAGAATTTTCTATTCTCTAGTGATCAAAGCATGAAAATGTTGATTTATCTCTTTATCATTTGAAATGTGAAGCTGATCAATGGTGGGATATCATAAATAATATGAGGCAAGAGTAGGGGATAAAAACATTTGTATGTAAGAGATTAAAAATTAATTTTACAACAAATAACCTACTTAAACACTTCAAATTATGATGGATATAGAATTTTTTAATCAAATACAAATAGAGAATGAATCCATCAATACTTATCATGAAAAAAAGTCCAAAATTTAATTTTGTAATTATAATTTTGTCATTAAAACCTAAATTCTAATAAACTATTTTATTAATTTATAAGAACAAATACTCTCTAAGTAAATAGTTATATGAATCTACTATAACAAGAAATAAATTGATTTATATGTACTCATGGTAGAAATGTAAATTGTAGAATCACATAAATCTTAATCTTATGAACAAGAAGATAAAAATATTTTTTTATATAATCTACAATGAATATATATATATATAGAATAAGATTCAACATAATGTATTACAAAATAGTGAAAATAAAAATGAGGGAACAATATCATTGTAAAAGATAAATTATTTTATATGGAAGAAACTTTCATTGAGTACAGTAATATCGAGTGTATATAAAGATTCTAACTAATGGAAAGGTAGATAATAAATCTCAAACTAATGAACCACCCATTCAATAATTATTAAATTTCATATTATATATCATTATTCAAATTATTATTCCAACTTGAGGTTAAATTATGATAAACATCATAAAAACTTCTAAATCCAATGAAATTATTATTCAATAATAAATGTTGATGAGGGTTAGGAAATGGAATTAGTGAAAGGTACACATTTCATTCACCTAAGAAATTTTAATGTATTAATAGATTATTTAGATACCCACTATTTCATATTAATAGAATTATATGGTTATCAAATCAACACATCAATTATTAGATATTTAATTATTAGTGAAAAATTCTTATAGTGTGATTATTCATTCTTAATTTTAAAAAATTCATGGATTTTAATTTGTAGAATGTGTTCCTAGAAAATATTATTTCACTTCATATAGATTAATTTTATATCATTTTGGAACTCGATAGGCTCTAGAAATTTAAAAAACCATATCAATTTTCAATATTGGGGAATTCTAATTTCATATCACAAATCATCAAATGATTTTATGTTGATGGAGTTATTAATATGATATTTCATTAGAAATTACTTCCATTATACAGTTCCTAATACCCTTTCATGAAGGTTTTATATATCAAATGTTTAGTGAGAAACTCATTGATGAAGATAACCCTTTTTCAGAAGTATATATTTATATTTTATGAGGATTAAAATGGACTTCGCCATCATTATCAGGTTTAGTTTTCCATATAACTCACACATGTTGTTTTGTTTACCTCAATGAATTCATATATAGAGACCTCAATTTAGTTGAACAAATTGAGAAAGAAACTACAATATTATTTGGATATGTTATTCATAAACCCTAGTGCTTCACCATGTAGTCCATTATATTTTATCTAAATAGAAATATTGACTAATGCATGTCATTATTTTTCATCATGAACATAAAAAGAACATTATTAAAAAAAATTATCATCTACCCCATATTTATGATTTATTTGATCAACTATGAGGGGATCAATACCATTAAAAGATAGAACTTCAATTGTTATATTATCATTTAAGGTACACAAGAGAGGATATGCCCAATAAAGTCTTTTGTAATAGGAATGGTCATAATGAATTCATTATAATGTCATTCAGGCCTACATATTCACTTATTATATCATTTTTCTAATGAATATATTCAATAAATATTATCCCAGTCAATTTTTCTTATATAATATAGATCATATTCATATATATTTCAATGGTATGTAAGAATGTGAAGTTAAATTTAAGATCATTTTTATGACCATTATGAATGAGAATTTATATGGATAATATAGAAATATTGAATTTTGGAAATATTAATTCACTTTATTGAGTAATCTAATAACATGTGTGGGTATATATAGGGATACATTAAAAATAGATGTTATTAAATGATATCTTAGAATAACCACTATGATTGAGATCTATTACTTTATTAGACTGGCTAGATATTATTGATCCCTTTTTATTAATTTTTCATGAAAATAATATGTATAATCAAGTTATATTATATGGGAGATAAGTCCCTTTGTATAAGAGAATATGAATAAAATTTAACGGATTATAAGAGGAGATTGATCACTAATCTTTTACCCATGTTAAATTTATTTGGAGAATGGTTTGTGACATATATTTATGTATAAGATAAGGTATTACGGATTTCACATTAAAATGACATGACAGTTGTACATACCACACTCAAATTAAAGGTTCATGCGAAAAATTAACCAACTCATTATTTTTACCAAAGAGCCTTAATGTTTCCTTAAAAATATTTTGGCATTATCATTATGGTGAATGGGCTGACATATATATTGATCATAAAAACGTTAGTATATATAATCTCATTAAAGTTGTTTAATATTTATAAAATAAGATCATTGGAGTTTATGAAGTATTATTATTACTCAATACATTACCACCTTGGGAAGGAAAAAATGGAGATGTATTCTATATGTACAAAGATCCATTCTACCTTATCTATGATGACGATCAAAAAATATTTAATTCATAATGAATTTTATTGGACAAACCTTGAAATAATAATGAAAGGGGATAAATCCAAGAATTCTCAAATGTATTTCCATCCATCTATCCATGTGAAGATAAAAAGATTCTATATTGATGATATAGAGATATAAATGAAGGTAAGTATTGTTTCAGAGTTCATCCATAAACAAGATGTAATGATATTGTTCATGACCCAAATATGAGTTTCATAAATACATTAATTAATGAAGTATATATTTCATGAATCATATACCACACCATTCTCTATCCATCGCAAAATCCTAAACAAGTATACAGATCTCATGAATTAGTCTTGGTGGGACCACATGAAAATTGGTATTGTGGATACATGTATCAAGGTTTGGTATTCCATAATGTTAGGGTTGGTTATAAAAATTATAAGGGGATGATTAAACCACTAACTATCCCAATTTATAATTTGGAAAAAGATAGAACTATATCTTTCCATAGTATTCCCCAAAATATCCAAAGGAAATAATCCAAATTGGGTTATAATAGATCACTTATTTAATTTAGTACATTAATTTTTTTAGAGAGTATTTATCTCATTACTAACTTGTTGAGGTGTAAATTATAGATGTTGTAATATTTAGTTGTGTAAAAACTATCAAATTTACCTGATCAATATTTTATGTTCCCATCAAATTTCAACAGATTTCTTATTCAATCCTTGAATATAGAGTCCTGATTTATCATTGAATTTCATTGTTATATAGATGTCCATTCTAAGTAGACAATTCAAAACCTAAATGTTATATAGTGATACTACCTAAATTAATTCATTTGTTTTTTAGGTCAACACCTTTGTTTAGTTATGTTACTATATAACAATAGTTTTCATTATATAATTTACATGACACCATATGTGCTTATATATGGGATGAGTTTAAAATGTCCACCATGTTATGATAAATTCTAAATTTTTAGGTTTTTGGGATGGTATTTGGATCAAGGTATTTCATAAAAATTTCACACCATTCATTAGAACATATAAAAAATACAAATTCAGTATAAAATATATTTCAATAAACATTAATTTAATTTCAGTTTTGAATATTTATAAAATGAATTCTTTCAAATAATTCCTTAGAAGATAGTTATGAAATTTTTGATGAATTTAATGATCAGACCTTGGTATTTTGGACCTTTTGAAATTCATAATATCATAGTAGATGTATCTTATGATATGTCAATTACACAAAAAAATATCTGATGTTCCTGATGAGTTCTGTTTTCCACATTTTGGTAAATACATACCTGACCCATTTCTTGAAATAAAATCCATGTATTTACAGTAGCATTATGCCAATTAGTATGAGGGGAAACAAGTTGAAGTCTTCGATATTGGAAATAAAGTACTAAAACATATGACCCTCACCACATTACGGTTCCCTGAAGGAATCATACATTTTAGAAGAAATATATGTATCTAAAGATATAATTTTGTTATAGTGTTGTAATGTCCCCGAATTTTTTAAATGATATATGATTCCTGAATAAATTCCTGTTACACAATATATTTTATACCCATAAAAAATAAATAGAAACCAAAACTATTTTATCTCAATAATAATGATCATTATATTATTCAACTATAAAACAAATTAAAATTTCATTCATTACAACTTGAAAAAAATATAAAATAGAATAACTAAAATGGTATTGTATGGATCACCCTAATATACAATATTAATCACACCCACAAAAAATGTTATAGTAATGAAATAAAGTATTAGTAATCCAATAAACATCTTATTAAATTAATTT
This sequence comes from Viscum album, assembly GCA_963277665.1. Taxonomy (NCBI): domain Eukaryota; kingdom Viridiplantae; phylum Streptophyta; class Magnoliopsida; order Santalales; family Viscaceae; genus Viscum; species Viscum album. The sequence continues at coordinate 2,138,033,669 of OY728163.1, read as the reverse complement.
ATAACATTTGGGGAAATTTTAGTGAATTTTTTGTGAAATAATGAAGTTGATTTTATTTGGAATAAAGGAAAATGTGATCATTAGTGTTCAACCATTATATGACTATTAGTTAACATGACCATTGGAAACTATACCATTGTTTTATAATTTTATTATTACATTTATTGTATATAATTCATAATAACAATGCATAAATGTTACATAAATGAGAATTGATTGTCTCAAAAAGTAGATTCATATATTTTGAAGATCACTTGCCATAGCATGTGAGGGAGGTATCGTCACTAGGGATTTCCCTTAACCAAGACCAATACGTTCTCTAGAAAGTGAATAATGAATGAAATAACCCATGTGAGATGTTAATGTTAATGTAATTTAACACATTATTGATATTAGTAGGGGTACCCCATAAAATGACTTCCATCGTGCATCTTTCCCTTAGGGTGTATGCATGTGTAATAATGGGTTACGTGTCCAAAACCAAGTAACATAATGTGTAATTTACTTTTTATTAATAAAATTCATATTGAATAAATTCCTTTTACGAATAGATTTTTCTAATAAAATATATTTTCAAATGAGATGAATTTTATAAATTGATTCTCAAAAACAAATAAAACAGACTTGTACATCCCTAGAAAATATATACAATTTTCATAATACACAATGAAATTATCAATACTATTTATATTAATTATATATCGATTAAAAATAATTTTATATAAATAATGAATGATATAATAACTTCATAATGGCCTAGGTTTTTTGATAAGTCTTAGAAATTTGATTATGTCTTAGAAAAAACAATTTTAAAAGTACTAAATATTTTAATATTTAAATGTAAAAATTATAATATTTAGTGTTTTTTAAAATAAAATAAAAATAATTTTTTGAATCACCAAATCAAAAATATGTTAGGTTTAATTTATGACCATTCCCTAAAATAAATTTATTTTTAATGAATAATTGAATTTTAGTATATTTTAGGGCATCGGGTTTATGTCATAATGGTGTAATATTTAATTTAACCTAGTAAAAGACCTAGAAAAATTTAAATATATTAATATTAACTATTTTAAAACTTTTAATCAATTTTTTAAACTATAAGTGACTTTCATATGTCTAAAAATGAATGATTGATTTTTGAAAACATTACTTTTTGGAAATATTAATTTTTAATGACAAAATATGTTTTTGAAAATAAGGTTTGGTGTTTGTGAATTTAAATAACATTAAATGTGACCCAATTTTTTAAAACCATGAAATATTAAATGTTTAAGCCAATGGTTTTGTATTTTACACAACCGAGTTTTCCAAGTCCTCTATATGGAAATTATTAAACAGTTCCTTCACTTTTTCTATATATACTATCCCATTTCACCTTTTTTCTCACTCACAATCCAAAATCCATGATGTTCTAGTTTTTTTTCCTCCGTAGGTGTCCTTAATCCCTCATGTTTCCATTCAAAATTCTCTATGAGTAACTCTTCAATGTAACAAAAAATCATCACTCCTCTTTTTCATTCAAGTTTCCGTGAAATGTGGTATATATTCTAATTTCCAAATATATGTTATTTATTCAAATTTATATTATCCGATTAATATAATAAGATTTTTTATGAATGAAATATCTTTTTACAATCTCAGTTGTCCCTTTTATAAAACCATGTTTTATACCCATCATGCTGCTGAAGTTTCTTCTCGTCTTTTCATCTTTTACAAGAGAAATTCATTTTTCATTTTTATTTAAATACCCAAACATCATTTAATTTAAATGGGTATTCAACTAGAATATAAATGAATTTTTTATTTATATATTTATATAAATGAAACTGTTATATTATTTTGTGGGATAAAAATGTTGTGATGATCTGGTCTTCATGCTTTTTTTGTGTCATCGTTTTTATAATAAACACTTTCTTTATTCTCCACAGATAATTAATGAAGTGATTTATTATGATCTATGTGGATCACATAAAATTAATACATATTTTGGGAATTCTATGATATATCCCTAATGAATTGGTTAAATAATTTTATCATTAGAGATGACATTTTTTAAGATACCTTTTGAATAACCTTAGTAATTTTTACTTATGACACCTTGGTGATAAACCATGTATAATGCTTATTAATTTCTCATTTAAATTTTGTTGACCCATTTACATGTTATGATTTAGGTTCTTATTATTATGATATGTCTTTTTCTCACATATTATAATTATAAATTAGTTTTTTTACATGTTTGATGATCTCTTGTTATATGTATATCTTTCTTATTCCCTTACAAGGGCTTATGCTCACCTATTTCATTTGATGTATGTCCCTAGGATATGAGATGTAGTAAATGAATCTTAAGGTGAACTCATGTTGGTTCATTCAAGTGAAAATATATGAATGTTTTAATTTTTTAATTATTCTACACCTTATTTCTCATAAACTAAAAATGAAAATATACTATGTTTTGTATCATGTAATGAAAGGTTATGCAATAATAATTTGGATGCCAAAAGTAACCACGATTTATTCCCTAATTAATGGAATTTTTGGGGATAAAATCTTCTAATATAGGTAAAATGGAACACCATATGATTTTCCTATATATTTTTCTTTTAATTAAATATAATACATTTAATAGCATGTGATTCATGAAACAAAAAATTAAAATCAAATAATCATTTACAAAATTGAAAAATGAAACACATTAATGAATAATAACAAAAAGCATAATTTTCAAAATAAATTATCACTTTTAATTTAAAATAGCCTTATTCACATAAGAAAGTAAATTTATTTAAAAAAAATTAAATTAATATTTTATGTTTAATTTTCACATTCTATGAAATTATATCAATTAAATGTATTCATAAAATTCATGTAATTATTTTTAAAAAACAAAAATGAAATAATTACCTGTTAGTAAAGAGTGATAATTCAAATATTCATTACTAAAAATATTTTTTTTTCAGAAAAAATATTTTATATGTTAAATATATCTTATTTTGAGAATTGAAGTAACATAAATTCAATTTTTATTCACATAATTAATAAAAAATTCTTCATATATTTATTAACAATTGGTTTTAATGAATATAAAATAATCTGATTGGAAAATTGATTTTTTAAGGAAATTATTATTATGTATGCACACCATTTTTGAAAAATTAAATTTAACCCTATTAATTGAGGTTTTTAATTTTATTTATTACTAATATATAACATAAATAAAAAAAATTATTTATTTATTTCTATATGGAAAAAATAGTGTAAATTCTTTCTTTGAAAGAAAAATTTATTTATAAAAATTGTTTCTACACATTATGTGGGCGAACATTAAAATTAAATTTATTCACTTGTTGAAATGGAATTTCCTAACATGGTTTTTATATATGAAATTCAATTTTTAAAAATTATTAATAAGCTAAATTTAATTTCTTTTCAAAAACATAAGTTGCCTAGGTAAAATTTACTCACCTTGGTTATTGTTAAAATTAAGTAAAATGTTTAAAATTAAGTGATAAGACTATAAATATCCCATATCAATCTATAATAGATTATATGGGTGAATAATTAGATCTCGTATATAATTATACAGTTTTTTTATAATTTAAATCAACTTCCCTATGAGAATAACAATTACATTTTTTAAATTTAATCATATTTAGAAATGTGGTCCCGTCTCATATATAAAAGGACTCTCATCTTTCCCATGTTAAACCGAAAACATCCATCAAATTTATCCTGAGCTCCTGCACACATTATATCTCTTATCTTTCTTTCATATTTTAAAAAATTGTTCATAACAATAAGTCTTACACTCCTTATTTCAAATATTTCTTTAAAAGGGATCATCTTGCTCCCAACTTATGTTACATATTCTTTTTTGTTTTTCATCAATATCTTATTCATATAAATATTCTATAATATATATTATCAATTTTATATATATATATATATATATATTTCTAATTCGTATATTTTATGTTATTTTAATGTTTTTATTTCTACATTTAAATGATTAATCATGCCAATTTTGGAAACAGATTGACTTGTTTTATGTTTAAAAGAGGGATATAATTAATATTTGTATATAGAATAAAAAATGTCAATTTTAGAGAGAAAATAGGACCCTTCCTGACATGAGTGAAGAAAAGTGGCATGACTTTATATTTTTTAGGATGAAGTGGAGGTGAATATATATATATAACCAATTTACACGTCATGTATTCCATTTATATGAGGTAATATTTTTTGGGGTTTGTTTTTGGAATAGATACATAGAAATTCATGATTCCTAGAAAATAAAAGCCTGCACATTGTGTAAACACATTACATTTTTTGATAAGTGTCCAAATGATTTTTATGTGCCCAGATTCATAGTATCTTCAAATTTAGAAAAAATATAAATAAAGGGACATGACCTAGATTTCATTTACAATGATTCTTACTGTTCTAAATCAATATTGGAGCTCATTTGGAGTCTATAAAATGAGAGGTAGGTTATTGATGTTGGAGGCATTGAGATTTAGAGACCCTACCATGGAGCGAGAAGCTGCATGGACCTCTCTGAGAACTTATTTCATTTCATTGTGATTTCATTTTATTTTCTACATCACTCTTTTTGTCTTATCAGTTACATAAGGGGGTGAACCCAACTTCTTCTGGTATGATAACAATGATGTGAGAAGGTGTTTCGGATATATTACCATTTATTTTATTTGGGTATTTGGTTTTCAAAATTTCCTTAATTTATTTTCAAATCCCATTATTTCCATTTTATCATGACCATTGATATTTGAATCAAAAAGGAACCATAAAATTTCATAACTAAAAAAATGAAGGAAAGAATGACCATTATCAAATTTTGGGTAAATCGGGTTTAAACATATTATCTAGACAAACTTGATTTTGGGAAATCATAACTTATTAGATCAAAGGAAATGGGGTATTAATGTGTTTATGAGGGGATTCCATGACCATTAAGTCTTCCCCATCTTGATATTGACACCAATCATGAATCAACCTATTTTACAAGAATTAAAATGCACCTGAACCCCGATACTACAAAACCCTAGCATAGTTTCCAAATATGATCACACCCAATAAATCAGATTTTCTTTCATCTTTTTCCTTTTTAAAATAAAATTGAACAAACTTTTCTCACCTCCTTAAAATTCATAAAACTTAATATTTTGAAATACTAGTCAAAATAATTTAACAGTATCAGTAGATTGACCAAGATCTTTCCAAATATTACCTTTTTATTAATTCAGTAGCATTGTTGGTGTTTTATAATTTGTTTTTTCATATAACTAAATGGAATTAATTATGTCCACTAATCCTATCTTAACTAGACCCATTTCTCGTTATGGTTTCTTTTTAGTTTTTATGATTTGAATTTTATGTTTTATTAGTTTATTTCAATTATTATTTTTATGTTGGGTATTTTTTTGTGGTTCTCAGATTTTGAATACATGACCATGAAACCCATTCAAAGGGAAAAAAACCATTGAGGAAAAAAGATATTTATAACCAAGCATTCAGATTAAAGTAACCCCATCCATGGAGGGTACTGAGTAGAACCAACTTCTCGGGGTTCTAAAAAAGAGATTTAGGAAAAAACACACATATATACTATTTGTGTCTATTAAACAAAACATTGAAATTGATCATCTTAGCACCCCCGTTTCTATGAACCACATCAAGATAAATCTTGAAATCATTTAAATAATATGAAGCATTATACAATTCAACAAACATTTACATGATGACCCTAACAACCATTTGGGAATATTCTTTGAGTTTTGTGACATATTCTACATACAAATTGTTTCAAGATATTTGGAAAGACATCAGAATTTCCAATTTTCATTACATGTTCATCATCGAGATCGAATTCAAATCATGACTATACATTCCATCACAAAATTGTATGGGATATCATAATACTTTATCACCATTTTCCTTTCACCTTATAATTAAATAAATATATGGTAAAATATTCTAATATTTTTTAAATTTGATGATGCATAACTAAATTGTTCTTATGAATGATCTAGTGATATGAATCAAAAAATTCCATCATCAAGGAATAGAGTTATAGTCACTAATATAAAAATATTATAATGATTTTTTTGGAAACAATTTAATTCTTGACACTGCAACATGAAAATCGTTAATGCAACAGTCACCTGAAGTAGGATGTAACTTGTAAGAAGAAATATATAGAAACAATTTATAGTGACATGTATAAGGGACTAAATGAAAAGGTTTCATGCATTTAGAAAAAAAGCAATAGACGACATCACAACTTGAGTCATTGGACAAGAATATGGAAATCATGGTGGTCCAATAAAAACACAAAATTTATGGGTATAGAATATGCATACTATGATGATTATAATAAGGTTAATGAATTTCAGGGTTGAAGATCACAAAAAAAAACAAGGAAATAGTTATCAAAAAGGACCAGAAGGGTACCAAAAAAATCCCACCAAGGGTTTACACTGAAAATACAAGACCATTCATTTGAAGAGACACTGCAGAATTCATCACCACTTTTGTGGATGTACACACATAAAGAAAAGTAGAAGCATCAAAATGAAAGGAATCATTAATTAATTTAGAGAACCAAGTTGGCCAAATTTTAATCAACATAGAGAGAGAACTAGAATAATAGTACCAGGATACCCTAAATAACACCTAAATGACAATATTAAATCAATACATCCTATAATTGGGAGGAAAAAAAGAATGTGGTATAGAATTTTCTTCAAAAAACTAGTGGAATCCAATAGAGATCAAGTAATTGCTAACATATAAGAGGATCAAGTTATTAATTGATGATGTAAAGGGACCGACCTATGTTGATATGACACAACTGAGACCATTTATGATCCACTATGTTGTAACCAATTTCCAATCATTCAGCACATGAAGCTCAATGAAGCATGTTCTAGCCGACGATAGTAAACAAAAGCACATCTGAGTGGAAACCTATCTATTTTTTTATTTATGGACTTTCTATTTTGGGAGGAATTCATGGTATTGCTTGAAATATTCCAAAATTCATTGATAATTTATTGTTCCTTCACCAGTTCAATTTTTATTTGTTGCACCATCATGACCCAGATCGACTACAAGTAGCAGGAATCAAACAATGTGGATAAAGAAAAATTACACTTCATGAAGGGAATTTATATTTTTTGAAATTTGACCGATGAACCATTAAAGATCATGTTAGATGCATCATTTGGAAATTGTAGTAGTCATTTTAGTTTTATAATTTTCTATGGTATTCCCCAAATTTTTATTTTTTTTGTGAGCATTAATTTCCAATTACATTCCCTCACATGATCTATTAATTAATCAATTGGACAAGGAAACATTAACTGCATAGAATAATTATTATCCCCAGAATTTTTAAAAGGTTTTTGAATAATATTCAATGAAAATAATTGGAATAGTATTTAGTAGAGATAATAATATGGATTGTTTTTTATAAATCATGATTTAAAGGACAATATTTATCATTTAAAATGAAATGTTTATAAGATTTGTCCATTTTTGAATATCTGATATTTTCATCAATTGATTTAATTATTGTTATCCGTTTCCATTTTTTATTTTCTCAACCATTCATATCATTTCCAAGACATCCACTTGGCCAATATTTTCAATTCATACTTTCATTTTTGTGTGGGAAAGCCTAACATGGTTTCATCTAGATTTTTCTTCACATCAAATCGAATCTATGACTAATCAAAATAAATTTTAATATGATTGAGTAATTATTATTTTTATCCCATGTCATGATTCCCACCTTAAATTAATCCTTTTTAAACCCATAGATTCCATGAACAACATTGTTAGAAAATAATCTATGTTACAATATTATTTTATCCATTCCTACCTTCCACTAAATATTTATCCTGGCTATCAAACATAAGAGTATGGAAAATAAAAACTACATAAAGTGGTTAAATAGTTTTAATGAATAAGTTTGGGGAAATTCACATTCATTGTAGTTTTATTACCACCTCTTTAAAATAAAATAAATAAAAAGAAGTGTTCTGTCTAGAAAAATCCAAAAATCACTATATACTTAACTGTTGATCTTTTTATAACAATTAAAAATAGTGTTATAAAAATATTATTTGTGTATTTGTGGTGGTAGTGATAATCATCCCAAGAAAAAAAATTTGAAAATGAAAATAAATAAATAAAATGGGATTACATTTGTTGGACTCCAACTCTTTACAAGTCTTCCTAGACATACCGGAGGAGGAGGATACTTTTAATGAGTTTTTTTATTGTCATGAAAAGTAAATTAGAGTTGTACTTATTTTTGTAGCCTTACATTATTTGCATCATTTACCTACCAACTGAAATCATCAGAGTCATTTGATCCATAATGGTGAATCGAGCATGATTAATTTGGATTATTTCATTATGTGGTGGAGGAGTTAGAACCCTTGAAATCCTATGGTAATGTTAAAAGTAATTTGGGAATGTGAACCACAATATTCATTTATACCTTTATATTGAGATGAAAAATTAAAAGTGAGGTATGTTGACATGGGAATGCATATTAAAAATTAATTGAAAAATGAAATTGGGTGAATGAAAAGGCTTGTCCATTTCAAAATTAGAAAAGTAAAATACATGGTTGATTCATTTTATTTCAAGAGGGGTGTTAATAAATTTTTTTATATGTGATGATCAAAAAAATTAATTTGCCATTTTGTAAATTTATTTTATCAAAATTTAATTGAAATCATGGTAAAGTAAAAATCCATTATAATTTGTTGATATTTAATCCATGAGGTCAAGTATGAATTCAATTTTGGGGGTATTTGATAGCTAAATTTCATGCATATAATTTATGGTATTTTAATATATTGATAGTAGGATTATTGAGGGTGAAGCCGAGATTGAAATATAGAACATACCAATTTAAATATCATTTATTTCATTTACATGATTAGAGTTTTTCAGGGTGTGTTTTTAGATGTTATAAATTGAAATCAAAGATTCCGGGAAAATTAATGATTACACATCATGTAAACACATTTCTCATTGTTTGATGTGTGGAGAAAATTATTATAATAAAAATTTAAATGTATCATTAAATATTGATAGAACCTTTAACATTTGACCTCCCATAGACCACCATTAGACTAACTCTTAATGATCAAAAACAATACCAGAGGCCATCTAGAGCCTATTAAATGAGTGTTGGGTTGTTGATTATTGAGGCTTTAAAATCGAGATACTATTGAATGGAGTGAGAAGCTTTAGGGAACTTTCTGAGTTATTATATACATTCATTGTGATTACATTTTATTTTATCCTTCCTCTTGTTATTTCATAACTACGATAAAGGGGTCAAACCTCCTTATGCTAGGGTGATGTAATTTAAGTGGGATTTTACGTTGTAGATATTTCATGTTATTTTATTATTGTATTTTTTGTGTAATATCATAAAATAATTTCTTAACCATTTCTTTTTCATTTATCATTTCCATATATATTTGAATCCAAAAGAATATTTAAAATGTTTCAAATGAAAACCCTAAATAATTCATTAACATTGTCAACATTAGGGGATATTTGGTTTAAAAATTTTACTGAGTCAAATTTGATTATGTAAAATCCTAAATTACTAATCCAAGCTAAAAAGGGTATTTCTCCATTGAGGAGGGGATAACATGACCATTGGGTCTTCCTCTTCTCGAATCCAACAACAATATAGAATCAACCTATTTTTTAATATCAAATTTCACTTGAACAATAATATTATAAAACCCCAGCGCCCTTTCCAAATACGATCACAAACTAATCAATCAGTTTTTCATTCATCATTTACTTTTTCAAAATCGAACCAAACCAATATTTTCTCACTAATTTATTAAAATTAATAAAATTAATTATTTTTAAATCCAAATCAATCCAATTTTACCATCTCTCTGTATTTACCATGAACTCTCCCAATATTTTGTTGTAATTTATTATGTATCATAGTCTGATTTTTTAAATAAGAAATTGTATTGACCCATAGAAAATTAATGAAGCCTTCTACACATGCAACTATAATAAATTATTTTTGGAATCTTTTGGGTTTTTAAAATTTATTTTCTCATTATTAAATAGCATTCTTTACTCATTACGTAGCTATAGAGTTCTCTATATTGCATTGATTTTACCACCTAAATTAATTTTTTTATGATGTTAATGAAATGAATTACTAATGAATTTTAAATGGATTAAATACTATATAAAATTAATTAATATAATATATTTTGATTTTTCAAAAAAAATAAGTGAATATTTATATTCACTAATAAAATCAATTGTTTTTGTGAAATTAGAATTTCAAAATAATGACATTTTCAACATTCCATGAAAATCATCACTATATGATCCTTGAAATGAAAAGGGGACTCCATAAATATATAAAATCAAAAATAGAGAACTGAATTAATACTCAATATATAATGATAACATGATCATGGTGAAAATATTAAAACCACCAAAACAATTCATTCATAGAAAACATAATTTTTTACTATAAAATATTGATTTTATCAAAATAAATAATGCACGATTGGAAATAATAAACTATATCTTAATGGTATATTGTAAGAAATATATAAATATGGTTATAATATATACTAATAACAAATATAAATTTACTATATCATAATTTAGATATTTTATGACCGAGAGGAAGTCTGAGGTAACGTTTGTTAATCTCAATTTCTCATACTTGTGACATTCCCCATATTATGAATCTATTTTGATATAAATAGTGTATATATTGAAACAAGTACATATTATATAAAAAATGAAATTATAATCATGGTATTTAAAGTAGATTTTAGGTTATTTTTTTAGAGTGGTTTTCCATTTTTAATATTGAATGGGGTATTATTTTAATTCATTGAATAAAAAGGTTTGAAGTATTTTACCCAACTATTTCTCCTCAAATTCATTATTCTTTATATTTTTTCATTCAATTTATTCTCTATTAATAAATTATTCTGTATGATCATTTTCAAATATCTTAAATTATTTCCAAATTTCAAAAAAATTAATTTTTATCATTTTTCGTGCGGTAAGTTTTTAACATTCATTATAATGGTGTAAAAAAGAAGGATTTTTAACATGTATCACTTGAACAAATTTTCTAGATATTATGTAAATTAATTGATATCAAGATTCTATTAAATTTTTCTCTTGTATTTAAATAAAAATTAAATTTATATTTTTTTCATTTTCTATAAGATATCCATTGATATTATAATTTACACTTGTTTTTAAGGTATATTTTTATTGTGGTTATAAAATTATTTTTCAACTATTTTAGTATATTTTTAAGATTATTATTCACACAGGTTTTTCCCTAATGATATAATAAACCATAATTCCATGGATATATTATGAGGATTTCTTAATCAAATATTTATGTAACTAGATTCTTTTCCAAAGGATAATTAATATGAAATATTGATGAGTGCTCTTATTTTCCTATAGAATATATATATACATATTATATTTATGTGTGGTGTGGGTCCGTTATTTTAATATAATTCATTGGTTAATTATTTATATATTAGATCTCAAAATTAATGCACATGATAATCCTAATCCTAAGGGTTAATATGTGGTATTCCTATTACCAAAAGGTATATGGATGGTAAATCCAAATCTTATTTACTCCTAGAATGAGGTTATTGTATCACCTTAGATGTTTTATTAGTTTTTTTACAGAGTAATAGTTTTTATGGATTTTATTAACTTCCCCAAAATAAAAACCAAAAATCTCGATGATAATTTTCTCATTGGTAGATTAAAATTTATCATATAATAATTATTATATTAACACCATCAGAAATAATTAAATTAGGATGACTAGATTACAATACATCATTGAATGAACAACATCCAACATGGATTAATAAGAATATATATATATGAGATAAAATAAAAAAATCTTGCTTGACAAATAAAGGAAATAATGTCAGGAATAAAAAACATGAATAACTATAACTATAAAAAATGTGATAATAAATAACATGGAAAATAAAAATTTAAATGATGATGTTTTCCTTATCATGATTAGTCATGATAAGTTCTTCTCGAAACATGATCTTTGAAAAAATTACATAAATGAAAATATATGAATCATTTTTATAATATTTGGAAAATTTAGATTTGAAACGTTAGATATTAAAATATTTAAATGGGTGGAAGACTTGTTGTAGTAGTCATTAGAGTAGGTTTATCACAATTAATTTTGGTTAAAAAGAAAATAATTTAAAACATTCATGATATAGAAAATAACTCATCAAGTACATTTTCATATGTGTTCTGTTTAATGTGACTTTGATAAATAAATTATTAGTATATCTAGATGATAATTACGTTATTGAAATTTTGGACCTAAATACATATAATTATATATTTTTTACAAAATAATATGAATAATGAAATATTAAATATTATATATGTTATGGACTATGAAATATTAATCTGAGATGAGTATAACCATTAGTAATATTTACCAATAAAATTATAAAAAATATTAATAAAATTAGAATAAAAAAATTTAATACATCTAATGATTGTTCTAATAGTATCTGATAAATACATGTTCCAATAATTTTACATTTTAAAAATAATAAGAAAATTATGAAACATTAATAAAAATAAACTTATAAGTGGTATATCCTAATGTAATATAATATTAATTTAGGGATGTAGAGATTAATGTAAATAGCTTATAAATTCATACATAAATTTAGTAATATTTAGTCTTTCTAGTAAAATCTCTGTTTAATAAGTAATTTACTCTTAGATTAGAAATCAAAAATACAAAAGGAAAATGGGTTGGCAAACCTTCCCATCTTAAGGACCCATGGAAACATGTAGGTAAGGGATCTTGTTTGAAAACCCCAGTTAAAATTATGATACATTATTTTCAGTTATTCATTGTTTATATTTTATAGATTTATATTCATCATAAAAATAATATGTAGTTTTTTGATAAATGGAAGAAAATTTATTTCTTACTCAATACATATTTTATGTATTATATTATAATATTTAAAGTTTTTATTTCAAAATTACTGAATTTTATATTGATGAAATTTAATTTATTTTTTGTTTATCAGTTCAAAATATACTTAGAATGAATTTTGTGTAATTTTATAAAAATATTATTTTTCCAATTAATATTGAAAATACATAATTTTATTAAAAAGATATTGTATTTTAAAATATTTATAATGTACAATTGAAATTGTTTTTTTAATTTAATTTATCAATTTTTATTTATATAATATTTTAATTATCTTTAAAATGAATTTTAAACTTGAAATTTGTATAAATACATTTTATACTTAAAATGTAATTTTTGTAAAGAAAAAGGTCTCCCTTGATTTTTCATTTAATATTTAACAAACTTCTTCCACTTTTGAAAGTCGAATAAAGAATAATGGATTCCATAATTTAATTCCATATGTAAAAATATGTTAAATAATTCCGTTTTAAATTTGTATATTTTGAATCATAACTAGAGTAAATAATTATTAGAATAGTAAGGATAAATCAAGAAATTAACATTAGAAATAATATTCAATTGAAACAAAATTTTCTATAACACATTCTTTTATTTCAGTTTATGAGAGTATTTCATTGATTTAAATATAATCTCCAAAAATATTAAACATGGCACTATATATCTTGATTTTTACCATTATAATATTTAATAAAATGATAATATAAAAAATATCAGTTTCTTTCATTATATATATATATATAATATTTTGTGAGAGGGATAATAATAAAATATGTTCAGGTATAAATAATTTATTAAAATACTAATATCTTTTATTATCATGGTAATTTATTTTTAATTTTTAGTATTGAAATAATTACCTTAAATGATTACGTATCTCTGAGGCAATCCTTTTGCAAGGAATAGAAAAATAATGAAAACTATTTTTAAAACCTTATAAGTAATATATTTTCATTGAGTTAAAGAGTTTCAAAAAATTATTTAGATAATTATAACTTATTTTGTTGGTTATATTGGATTATATTTTATTTCTATAGGGTTGATGTTATTTTAAAAATCAAATTTAATGAATAGTTCAAAAATTAACATTAATTTTTTTTGTATCATGTAATAATTTGTTAACAGACTACGAATTCCAAAAAAAACTAAAATTAGAAAATTATTTTTTATATTGTCTAAAAAATAAATCATGTTCCATTTATTGACCAATTATTCATCTATGAAAACTATATTGACCCCAAATAGGTAAAATCGTTGTTATCATAGAAATCTTCGGAAGGGTTAATAAGGGACAAAATAAAATTACATGGCTTAAATAGTAACATAAAATATTAAGAAAATTATTTTACGAGATTATATTGAACCTCTATCATATAAAATTCTAAATATATCATTTTCCATATTTTAAAGTGATAAATAATTTATATTAATTTTATACTTTAACAAATTCTAAGACTACTCGTCCCCTTTATTATAATATAGAACATCCTCTCCTATTTCGTTTATAATTATAATATCCTTTGGTCGATCCAGGACATACCCAAATACCTTAATAAAATACATTCAAAAGTTATAGAGGAAATATTTTAGTCATAATACAATAATAATAGTAATTTATATTTAAATCAGAGGATGTTGTCTGAAAACGAGTTATATCTATTAATCGACTATTTTAATTTTATTTCATATACCACCACCTTTAAATATTCTCCAACCTTGAATATATAGTACATTTTGTGTCTCAAATATTCTAATATGTCATTAAATGGATATAATAAACTATATAAATATCATTCTTCCATTAAATAAGAAACATACATGTCATTACTATCTGCAGATTACCACTACAATTGAAACTAATTTAATTCATGTTCCATCACCACTTCAAATAGCTATTTATAATTATGGATTAAATTTATATATGTATATATATATATATTATTAATGGCATATTTATCATTCTGAAAATTTAATATATCACCTATTTTCATGACTTTCCATTCATGGGAAATGATAACATCTTTTGTGTGTGTATGTGGATTACCACCTTCATGAAGCATTTTGTTATTTATTCATCACCCACTCACATGGACACTATATATCAATGTATTTAAATAAATAACATATTCATTATGTAATTATAATTCTAAATAGATAAAATAATACTTACCTACTTTCCATTATGATCTGTAAAAATGTAAATGTTACTCATGCATACATACATCTTACCTTCTCCATGATTTTAACATAGTTCATTTTTCCAAAACATATATCATGGTTGGATTTCAAAGGTGAATTTATAGATAAATAAGATAACTATATCACGAATTTTATTCTATGTATTATTTAATAATTAATTCATTCACCCTAGTGAACCTACCAAATTCATTTTGGACTTATGATCCGAATATCATCAAAACACCCGACATAAACATAATTCATTATGTAGAGAAATATAACATGGTAATATATAAAATAAAATGGAATAATACAATAGAAAATGGTTATTATGAAATTAAATAAAAAACATAAGTTAATTATTCTAGAAAATAAATAACATGTATGGGTAGTCGTACTTTAAGTAAGGGATGCATTACTTTATAAACATTGTTTCAAATGTTTTAATGATTTATTTTCTATATAATTTTCATTGATGTTGGTATTCATAAAAAATCAGGGGTGTATTTATATGAACATTAAATAATTATAAAATAAATTTAATATCTATTTTGAAATTATTTAAAAAAATTAAAATTGTAATTTTTAATTGAATATTTTTACTTTCGTTACAAAATACAAAAATAATGTACTATTTTTACATTTACTATGATAATGAATTTTCCCGATGGAATAATCATTATTTTATGTTTGGATTACCCTATAATCATTCATGTTTTATTATATGGACAACATAATTTCTTGTTATTGTTATTATTTTTATATAAGTCTTCTAAATTTAATGTATATTTAAATATATAGATAACCTTTCATATTAGTGGAATGGATATTTTTATGATTATAAAGATGAAAATTGAAATAATTTATGTGTGATTATTATTTAATGGTATGTGTAAATTATTTATGATGTTGGGTGGTTGTGTTTTAAACCAATGATGTGTTGTTACATTTGGAACCAAGAATGGGTGTTTATGTTATAATCCAAGGATCGGTGGGTCTGTGGTATCCCTCCAATGCATTGGGTATGAAAGGGGATAAAATTGTTTATTCCCCTTGTGAGTGTGATATGAAAAATTGTGTCCCACATTACCTACATTTTTTATCTATTATTTCTATTGTATTTTAAGGGTATATCATTATTTTTAATTGTAATCTATTTATAATATGTTTAAAGGAATGTATATGTCATTTCTTAAGAGATAAATATCTAACAGTTTGAAAAATAATTAATGTGTTTTCTATGATTTCTAGAAGACCATTATGTGTTTTATTTTCATTTATGATTCCTTTCAAAATGTTTTAAGAGAAAATGTGGTCAATGATTCTCATATCTCTGATAAAAAAAATGCTAATTCTGAGTTTAAATTTTCTATTGAAAAAGAAAAATGTTTATAAGTATTTATGAAAAAATTTGTTTATTTGTTTATTTCTTTTTTATATCCCTTATCGAAATGTGTGTTTCATCAAATTTTATAATAGTTTTTTATTAGGATATATGGATGTGTAAAGATAATGAAAAAGAAAAGTTTTACATCATGATGGTATTCTATGAAAATAAATGTTAATAAATTTTAAATGATTTATATTATTGGAGGAATTTATAATGAATAGAAGTGTACAATTTATAATACATGTGTCTGTTATGAAAAAAATATTAACCAATTCAATCAAGGATAATCTATTATGAACTATAGGAATGAAAAAAGTGAATTCATGTATAAATATTCATCATTATGTAATTCTTAGTGTTGGGAATTTAATGCTGGCATCAAAGGGAAGATTTAGATAACCTTATAGTATATAATAGATTTAATTTAATACCATTCTAGGAATCTATTAAATGGATATAATGATATAGAATTTAATTATTTATGTTTTTCTTCACAATAACAATATCAATTTAAAATGGTTTTCCTTAGAGTAAACAAGAAACCTAATGTATGAAATAACCAAGAAAATAACAACTTTTTCAATTATAAACATATAATTTTTTGGAATTGGAATGTAGTAGTTTACTATTGTGATGACTTAGCTTAAATGGACTGTAAATAGTGGTGGTATCTATGTGAGAGAGAAACCAAATTCACGATGTAGTAAAATGTCTATTATGAAGTATTTAATGAAATTTCACCATCCATCATTTAAAATATCTTCTTACCATGTGGTAGATTAGGGGTGGATTAAATATATGGAAATGACTTTCAACAACATGGATTATTCAGATCATCAAAATGTAACTCTTTTTATTTACCAATTCAAATGTGAAGTTGATCAGTATTTGTCAATGGATAATAATGATAGAGTAATAGAATATATTGATTCAATTGAATGGGAGGAATTTAATAAAATTTTCCATAAGATTTATTTTCCTGTTTTGTTCTGAATTAAAATTAAAAAAAATAATAGAGTTGAGAAAAATGATGATCATTTATTGGCCACATATGTAGCATGATTCACCATATTATAATGTTAAACACTAAATTTTATCTAGAATTTAGAAAGTTAAATTAGTTAGTTTTAAATATTAGTGAAGCCAAAATATCTAGAGTAATTGGATTCCCATGAATCCAAAAAAAATTAGTAACTCTTTCAATATGTTGAGAATTTAGAATTATAGTTTATAGGGGGTCAAGTATTATATGAAAAAAAAATTGTGGTCTCAATGTAATTAAAGTGAGAATGAATCCAACAAAAAAATTAAAATATAATAAAATCCAGATTCCATTTCACGATAGGTGTGTTAAAAAACACGTTGTGGAATGTCTTATGAAATTTAATCAGTTCTAATAATATGGTATGTTTTTTCATATGGAATGTGATAATAAATAAATTAGTCCATAACAATTTGAAAATGGGATAAAATATATCCATCCAATGGTGAGATGTTTTAGTTGTAATAAGTAATTAAATTATGAAAACATGTGTATGAAGTTAGATAGTCAAGGGGGGACAATATGATTGAAATAAAAAAGGGGGTGGACATTTATTTTCAACAAGTATGGTTGATATTGGGCCATCTAATGAGGTAGAGGTAGGTACATACATGTTTACATGTTATTTTTAAATTTTATATTTGTCTCTAGATCTAATAATTCATTAAATTATGAAAAATTATAATGTAAAATGGTAATATTTCCTCATGAAAAGAATATATATATTTTAGTGAAAATTGCATGAAGTGAGAAGGATCATGCACGTATCTCATCAGCTGGGATACATTGATGATGTCATGCACTCAGTACTAATGAGGTGGAAGAGATAAGTAGTAAGACACCTTTCCAACTCAGTTGAGGACCAAAAAATCTCCAATGAAGCTCAGAGATAATTTTTCGGCTCGGCCAAATCTCCACAAACCTCATCGAGATCAGACACGTAGAAAGATGTGGCCACCATCCTCTAACTCCAGTGGTCTCCGTCTCATGTCAGAATACGAATTATGCATGATCTTTGTAGTCTTCATCCTCTCCAGGATGATCTGAACCTTCTCAATTGTGGCCTATACCATCTGATGTCCCAATAGTGCTTAATCCCCTGGGTCAGTCCATCACAAAGGTGATATGAAAGGTCTCCCATAAAACTCCTCAAAATGTGTCATCCCAATGGTGGAGTGATAGCTGTTATAGTATGATAACTCCACCAAAGGAAATTGATCCTCCTAGATGTGACAGAAGTCGAGGACGCAAGCTTGTAGCATGTCCTAGAGGGTCTGAAAGGTCCACTCAGTCTGACCATCCGTCCTAGGATGGAAGGCGGTTCTCAAATGAAGCTGCATCTCGAAAGCCTCCTATAACCTCTTCCATAGCCGGGATGTAAAACATGAATCATGATCAAAGACAATAATTCAGGGTACTCCATGTAGTCGCACAATCTCTTTCACGTAGAGGCTTCCCATGATCTCTAGTGAACCCTACTCTCTGATTGATATGAAGTTGGATGACTTTCTGAGTCGGTCGACGATCACCAAAATCAAGTCATTACCCTTGGATATACGTGGATGTCCTATCACAATGTCCATGGATATCTCATCCCACTTCCACTCTGGAACCTCTAAAGGCTGAACCAAGCCTACTGGTACCTGATGCATTGCCTTCAATTACTAACAAGTGAGGCACCACGAGACAAACTATGCAACTGTTTTCAACATTCCAAGACACTAGTTCTATCATCGGAGATCCTGATACATCATCACCACTCCTAGATGCACCAATAGTGGGGTTGTTTGGAACTCCCTCATCACACCCTCTGAAAAGGATGATGTGCTCCCCACCTTTAGAAAATCCATCAAATGCATGCCCTGTGAATATTTGAGCATGATGAGCCTTGCAGTTAGTGTACCCATGTTGTGCCTCTCTGACTTAGTGAAGAAGTGGGGGAGTGATAGTAATATATTTAAGAAAATCTACTCCTTCTCTATCCACAATGGATATCTTTAAAGCATCCAGCTTCTCTGTCGCCTCGCCTAGCAACTGTATGCCAGACCTCTTTTTGAGTGCATCTGCTACAACGTTCCCCTTCCCAGGGGTATAGACTATATCGATGTCATATTACGGGAGGAACTCAATCCAATTTCACTCTCTCATGTTCATGTCCTTTTGAGATAAGATATAATTGAGACTCTTTTGATCAGAGTACACTGTAAAACGTTCGACCATCAGATAGTGTCACCACGTCATCAAGACGAAGACCACTGCTGCTAAGAAGATGTCATGGGTAGCATAGTTCTTCTCGTGTTGTCTCAGCTGTCCAGAACCATATGCGATCACTGCTCACTCCTGCATCCGGACACTTCCGAGTACATTCCCGGATGCATCACATTAAACTATGTACCCTATTCCCCCCTCAGAAATCCTCAAGATAGGATGATTAGTCAGCCTCTTCCTTAGCTCCTGAAAACTCTGTTGGCATCTCTATGACCACAAAAAGGCTTTCTCCTTCTTCGTCATGGCTGGTAGTGGTGCTCCAACTTTGGATATGTCTGGCACAAGTCATTGGTAGTATCTAGCCAAAGCCAGGAAACTCCGAAACTCTATCACACTCATGGGTGGCTTCCCAGGAACGTGCCACCTCAATCATTCCTGGATCCACTAGAACATTAGCATCTAATATGACATGTCCCAGAATGTGAACCGCTCGAATCCAAAACAAGAACATAAAGAGCTTACCATAAACAGGTGCTCTCAGAGTGTGCATATTACTACCTTCAAATGATGTGTATGTTCATCATTAGTAGCTGAGTATATCAGAATGTCATTGATAAAGAATACTACAAAGTGATCAAGGAATATATGAATGATCCTTCTCAAGAGTCTCATGAACATTACTGGAGCGTTGGTCATGCCGAATGGCATCACCATGGAACTCTTAATGAAAAAACTAACATCAGAATGATGTTTTCTACACATTCTCATCCCGAACTCTAAGATGGTGAAATCCTGATCTGGGGTCTATCATCGAGAAACATCATGCTCCCTTCAGCTAATCAAAGATTTTGTCAATCCTTGGGAGTGGGTACTTGTTCTACATGGTCACCTAGTTTAGGTGTTCATAGTCGACACAATCTCTCAAGCTCCCATCTTCCTTCTTGGCGAACATAATTGGGGCTTCTCAAGGAGAAACACTGGACCGGATGAACCCCATCCCCTATAAGTCCTCCTGCTGTACCCGGAGATCACAAAGCTCTTCAGGAGCCATCTGATATGCTGGTTTAGATATCAGTGGTGTTCTGGGATACAAGTCAATGTAATAGTCTACTTCTCTTTGAGGAGGTATACCCTAAGCATCATTGGGGAATACATACACATACTGGTCCACCACTATTGGATAACTCGGACTCTCCACATCAACCGCTCTAGGGGTAAGGCTAGCCCAATGAGGGGTGATCTTATACACTCTCCTCCGGGTAAGTCAATCCTATGATGGAAAGGATCCCTTCTCACCAGTGAAGGTAATCCCGGTCCCATCCGTGCGGACGCACCACACTTTTCACCTAATACAGTCAATTTGAACATGGACTGTAGATAACCAATCCATATCCATGATGGCATTCTAAGGCCTCAATGTTGAAACTAGGAGATCCCAGCCGATTCTCTCTCCTACTACAGTATGCTCACACTACCAGCACCAATGTGTAATCGTAGAATCCACTCCCAAAGGAGTCTCTAGCTGTAAGGATCGAGCCAATGGCTCCGTCGGAATCTCTGAGCTCCGAAGAAGGCTGGTGTAAATAAATGAATGAGTGGTGCATATGTCTATAAGTACTATCTCTTAGGTGGAATAGTCATAGATAATACCTCGTATCATCTCCGGAGAACCGCAAATATATGCCTCAACTGATGCAGCTATGCTCTCTCATGTCCACCTGCTCCCTGCAGTTGGGGTGGACCTCCTGGTGGTAGTGGTGGTAACATATCAAATTGTCTTCCACTACTAGTTGCATGACCAGCACCTCTACCACATCTGCCTACTCCCTGCTGACCTCCTCGGTTGAATCTCTATCTCTACATTGGCAGCTCATTGACTGTCTGATGATCATCCATATGGCGGATTGGATAGTCATGAGCCATGTGACCCTACTCACCGCATGAGTAACACCGCATGATCCTTGCCTGACTGGTTCTGCCTGAGGATCCCCTCCCAACAGATCTTGAGTCATGCGATCATCTACTTGTAGGTCTGGTCCTTTGGGACCATAGAGATATCATTGTGCTGCAAGCTGCAGATAATGAAGCTCCTGTATGCGCACTGCTCAAATATTCACTAGGAGAAACTCTGCCAAAAATAGGCTCTTGTTGTCTTCCTAAAGAAGAGTCACCTTATCAAGAACCTGGAGCATCATGCTCTACCATATGCCCATGGCTACCTATAGAATGATAGCAGAAAGTATCACCATGAGATTAGATAGTGTCCCTATGAGTTACAAGAATCTCACCACAGCCTCCAGCAAATCATCACCCACTAGTGGGTTCGTCTCTCCCCAAAACCATGGTCGCCTATGGCACTGGAAATCATGAAACATTCTCAAGCAGCGTGCACTCCCTGCTACTGGGGCTGGTGGCATCAGTGGCCCAATGGGTAATGGTACAACTTGTTCCTCTGAAGGTGCCTCTACTGGAAAAGGGCCCTGCACCGAGGCCTCGTCGCATGGTGGGCTATCAGTGCGTACAACTCTCGGAACCCTAGCTGGTTGTTTGCGTGGGGGAATCTTCCAAATAAACCGGTGCACCATGGTAAATGTGTTATAAATGGTGATATAAATTAAAGTGAAAACAATTAAAACTCTTGTAAATACCCACACAATAAGTGTTATCTTGTACTGAGTCAGAAATCAGAAGTCGGGGTCTATGTTTATTGATACGTCGGTGGTTGCAGCAAGACAGGACTACCTGAACTGAAAACCGAACTCAAACCCTTTACACTATTTCTTCGTAGAAAATATTAGAGTTCTTTTTCTTTGGTAGAACTGACTCCGTTGATACCAATTTGTCATGACCCCATCCTCGGGGGCCCTTGTCGTGACTACCCCAAGTCCGCCTTCCATAGGCCAGGGGCTGGGGACTAGCATCGTACAATATTTTTCTATAAAACTGGGATGACATTGCCTTTATAACCTACAAACTCATGAAACCAAGAACACAAAAAGATAGGAACACAAGCAACTATTATAACAAAAATATTGTTGAAAGTAAAAGGGGGCCAGAACACAAGCCCAACTATACAGGTAGAAGTACAACTACAATACAATACAATTGAAGAAAGATAAAAAGACAGCTACTGGATCATCCTTTTAGGTTCCTACATTAAGGGTAGGTACATATCACCTCCTCAGCACTCCACATACACTAGAATCCTCTGCGTACCGACATGTCGTATGGTCCACCTCCAGGTATCTTCCAGTCCTAGTACTCTTAGCCTCATTCAGTGATGTCTGTCATCTGCATCCAACACAATAAGGTGTGGGCATAGCCCATACTGGGGTGAGTATAACGATACTCATTAGGGACCCTAACAACCTCAATGCATCACCAAATACACCAAGGATCAATCACAAAATGAGAAAATAACAGATACCCCTACTTAACTATATTCCCAAACATATTACGATGTTATCAAGTAATCACATGTCAGTCATGAAGAAACATAGTGGTTATGACTGAGCTCGCACTAGGATTTATTCTAGGGGTAGTAAAAAGTATCATCCCCTGTCACATCGCCAAACACCTGGGCTTCTAGAGAACCCCTCCTCTTACAAGTATTGTGGACCCACTGCGTCACAAAGAGGTGCTTCCAACTAACCTTGGACTATGAGGTACTCATCTTGTCTAGTACCGTGGGTCTTCCATGTAACACATAGGAACTCCCCACCACAGGTTTTCTGCTTCACATAAAGGCTCTCCCCCTCGTGACATGCTGAGGTACTCTTCCTGTCGAGTACCGTGGGTCTGCCGCATCACACAGAGGGGCTCCCCACGGTGGCCTGCTGAGGTACTACAACTTTTGTGTATTTTGGGTCTGCAGCATCACATAAAGGCACTCCCCACTATGGGTCTGCCATGTCACATAGAGGCTCTCCCCACATTTCATGTCAAGTCACTCTGAAATGATAGATTAGTAGTCGTCAAGTCTCATCCAGCTATTGGGATCACACACTATGCTCGCTCGTCTCTAGTAGGATCCGCTCCACAAACTTATGGTTGATACTCTAACTTCCATGAAGTCCTGAATGGAAGCTTCTCAAATGTCTGCCACATCATAGAGGTCTCAACGCAATAGACAGCGCGTCAATCGGACACTCGGTCTGTGAGTTCTTAGTGTTTTAGTACTAGGGTCCCTGTTGGATTCTTGCACGATACAACCTGAACGTTCCCCATATTAATCCAAAAATCAAGTGGGGGTCTACTCAAAGGGACTGTCTCACTCCATGATTTCCAAATATGCTGACAATTTATCAAACATACATCTGGATTCAAAGTTATTGCCAAACAAATCTGTTATAGTGGGCCCATTGGGTTTGGCCCGGCCTTCTGGGTCCGGCTCGGCCCACTGGGCGGTCCGTCAAGCTGTGAGGGGCTACGGGGGTTCGGACGAGAATGGTGTGAGGCTACAGGGTGACCTGACAGGGGCAGATTGGCTAGGAGGGCGACGGTCTGGGGGAGGCTCGGCCGGAGTGACTTGGGGACGCGGGGCCACGTTGCGGCTCGGCTAGACCGGCCTAGCCAAGGGGTATCTTGGCAGAAGTGGCTCAGCCAGAGCGGCACGTGAAGAAATGAGCGGATTGGACGGTTTCAGGAGGTGAGGCTCGGGCGGCTCAGCCGGTGACATAGAAAGAAGAAGACGTCACGACGGACGACAGTGGTTGCTCAGCCCGATCGACGGCAGAATCTCATCCCGGACGGCGACGACTGTGTTCGGTGTTAAGGGGTCATGGGAAATAGAGTCGTGGGGCATGGTGGTCACGGAGTGGCTCAGCCGCAAGGATGCTGTGAGGGAACAAAGGTCAATATGTGGCGGTGGCCGGATGGTGGTGTCGTTGCACCATCGCCTTCAATGCATTCAACAAAAAAATATCACATGATTTGTGGAGGAGTCAGTCTATGTTTCTTTGGACTATAATCACATCATTAGGGTGGTAGAATATCACTCAAAAAATAACTTTAAGGAGAACGTCAAGATTTACTACCTCCCGCAACGATTTATTCCCATTCTGGAAAAATAATTCAAGGGATGAATGTAAAGACCCGTAAATTTCAAGGAAATTTTTTTCTTAATTTTTTTTGGAATTTTACAAGAGCGCAGTTTCTGACCGCACCTGATTCTGAGGCCCGGTGTGCCCGGAATCATTTTCCGAAGTTTGGCATGGGTACGTTCAGTGAATGGATTAGCGAGATTTTATAACTTTTGAACCGGTTCCCGGAATCGAATTCTGAGGGCACTGATGAAATCGCATTGCCGGTATTTTCTTAGAAACGCATCTTCCGGAGTTGCGTTTGCTCGGGTGTGGTTTTATTTTTCGGGTTAAAGGTTAAGAAATAAAATAATTTTTATGAAAACTTTATTTTATTTCACTTAAGCCACTTGAAGCCACATGGAAGCCACTTAAACTGAGTTGAAACAGATAGAGGAATATCCAGAAATATCCTAGCCTCTCGGTAGGATATTTGTGAGGTGGGGCCCACACAAGCCCCGCCGTTTCTTTCCGCTAAGTAACGCACCCGCGAAAACCCGTCATTATGAAAGTCAACTGACGCGTTTTCTTAAATTCTTAACAGACCATTTAATTGGGTGGTTTATTTCGTAAATTAAATGAGCTGTTTATTTCGTTGAATTAATTCAACGAATTGATGGGTCGTTCCTTACCCTTTTTCGTTGGTTGGCATAATAATAAAATAAAACCAACCAGTCTTTTTGGAGGATTATTGGTTGGGAGGTTTGATAGAGTCCTCGTGCCTTTATCCTTCTTCGTGAAGAACGTGAAGAACGCGAAGAACGCGAAGAACTCCGGCCTCTGACGAAGAACGCCGAACCCGGAAATCGACGACGCGCCACCGTGTTCCGTGACGCCGACGTTCTCCTTCCTGCAACGTTCTTCTGTGACGTATCTTCCTCCGCAACGGATCTTCTATCAACTGCATGAGTTCACTGACTCAACACCGTTTTCCGCAACGATGTGACGCCCTTCCGCGACGATGCGACGATCCCCTTCTTCTGCGACGAACAATTCCGCGAAGAACGCTCACGGGCGACGACTACGAGGTATGGATTTTTATTTTTGGAAATGCCTCTTTTCCCATGTTGATTCCGTTCAAAATGAGGAACCCGATTTACAAAACAATTTTTATTTCATTAAAATTGTTTTCGGATATGCGTTCATGTGTTGAACTTTATTCCTCTCGTTGTTTATCTCTAACGCGGATGGTGCGGGCCAAACGAACATGGCCCGACGTACCTCCGCCGCTCTTCGTTTTTGTGCGGATTTGACGGGTGATGACGGAATGTGACGCAAGGGCAGTTTCATGATCCCGCAGTGAAGAACGGAACTCGAGAGGAGCAACGGCGCAGACGGGAAGAAAATCGGGCCACCGGAGCGACTCCGGAGGCCCGCGGAAACCGGCGGCGGTGCGGGCGCCGGCACGGCGGCACCGGCGCCCGGAGGCAGCGGCGCCCGGCGCGCCGCCGGACGAGACCGCCGAGGCACCGGCCACGACGGCGTCGCTCACGGACCCACGGTCGCTCGTGTCTGGCGCGCGCGGGACGCAGCTGAAGCCGCGTCCGGTCGCCAGGGAGACACCCCACAGGTGTCGCGGGGGTGTCACGCGGGGGTGGCGGCTCCCCCCCGCGTCACTCGGGACGCGGCTTCAGCCGCGTCCGGCTGTCTCGCCGACACCCCGCGGGTGCCGCAGGGGTGTCACGTGGGGCGACAGCTCCCCCCGCGTCGGCCACTCGGCCGAGCCGGGTCGGGCTGGCCGAGCCAGACCGGTCCGACCGGGTCGGACCGGGTTGGACCAGGTCCGGCCGACCCAGGGGGTAGTCGGGCCGGGTCGGCCCGGGCCCGGACCCCCCGTCTTCGGATGGTTTTCATTAATATGGCTGTAACATTAGATACGAGCCTCCGAACGACGCGCCGTCAGCGGAAACGCGATACTTGGATCGACACGGTCGTTTCGGTATATCGCACTCAAGGTTTCATATTACTTTGGGTTCGGCCGGGTTGGTTCGTACACGAAACCAACCGGACCCTCGGAGCGGAAACGCTCATATCATGAGCTACGATGTCTGATTGACGTGCCGTCAGATTTGCTGAATTCCTCTAAGTGAGACATATCTTTTGGATTACTCCGCTCGAGGTTTGGATGCCGTCGGAGTGCGGTCGGGTTGGTTCGCTCACGAAACCAACCGGGCCCCAGGAACGAAAAAGCCAATAACTCACAGATCGGGCATCCGACTGACACGCCGTCTGTCTTGTTGCTTTCCTCATGATGAGACAGAACTTTTGGCATCCTCCGCCCGAGTTTTGGTTACAGTTGGATAGAGGTCGGGTTGGATTGCACTGAAATCCAACCGTGCCCCTGGAACGGAAAAGCTGATACCTTTCGGACAGAACGTCCGTTTGACCAACCGTCAGCGGCGTTGGTGATCTCGTTGAGAAACAGTCCCTATGAGTATACCCTATGAGTGTTCGGGGTATAGTTGAGTTATGGCCGGATTGGTTCGCACACGAAACAAACCGGGCCCCTGGGACGAAAAGGCTAGTAACTCACAGACCGGGCGTCCGATTGACGCGCCGTCTGTTGCATTGAGACCCCTACGACGAGGTAGTCTTTTGAGATACTTCCTTGCTGTAAATTTTTATACTTGGAGTTTCCAACAGTAGCTCGTGGAGCGGACCCTCCCAGAGACGAGCGTGCAGAGTACAGAGACCATGTAGCTGACTGAGTCCCGACGACTGCTGATCGGACGACCCGATGTGTTACAGAGGTGCACTTGGTTGTAGCGGAAGACCCATGACAGAGGTGCTCTTGGTTTTAGCGGAATAGGGGAGCGTTTGGTTGTAGTGGGAGACCCATGACAGAGATGTGCTTGGTTGTAGCGGCACATGGGAGCGCTTGGTTGTAGCGACAGACCCACGACAGAGGTGCGCTTGGTTGGAGCGGCACATGGGAGCGCTTGGATGTAGCGGCAGACCCACGACAGAGGTGCGCTTGGTTGTAGCGCCACATGGGAGTGCTTGGTTGTAGCAGCAGACCCACGACAGAGGTGCGCTTGGTTGTAGCGGCACATGTGAGCGCTTGGTTGTAGCGGCAGACCCACGACAGAGGTGCACGTGGTTGTAGCGGCACATGGGAGCCCTTGGTTGTAGCGGCAGACCCACGACAGTGGTGCACTTAGTTGTAGCGGCACATGGGTGATCTTGGTTGTAGCAGCTGGCCCGCAATACTCGATAGGTGGAGTACTAAAGCAGTCTTAGGATAGTGAGCAGCACCTCAGAGTCGTGACAGGACCACTGTACACTCCAGAGACGGAGCTCTTCAGCAGTTACGGTTTCGATGATGAATATCCTGGTGTGAGCTGAGACTTTTGACCTTGTGTTTGCCTCATGATTGAGATGGGTTACTAGATAACTTAGGTATATGTATGGTCATATATCTAAGTAGAGGTTATCTGTTGAGATCTTCTTGTGGTTATCCTTGTTGGTTTTAGTGAGACCTTGAGGGTCTTGGGGTCCCTACTGAGTATCGTTATACTCACCCCTGCACGGGCTATGCCCGCACTAAGTTGTGTTGGTTGAAGACGACGGAAATCGTTGATCGTGGTTGAGGCTTGCAGAGCATGACGGTACCTGGAGGTGGACCACTGGGCGGGACGTGCTCGGAGCAGACGGCGGGACCCGAGGAGCAGTGGAGCTATCTGTACCCACCCTTCAGGTGGGATTTCCAGTGGACTGCTCGGTGTAGTGGCTTTTACTTTATAGTTTCTATTTTCCCCTTCGAGTTGTACTTTACTTTCATTTTGGGTTTGTATACTGGCCCTTTTACTTTTTCGCACTTCAGTTGTACTCTGTTTTTACTTAGTGTTTACTTTTCCGCTTGCTTACGATGTAGTGCTTGTTTACTTTACAAAGGCAATGCCTTCCCCTTTTTACCGGGATTTATGACTTGGTGCTAGTCGCCAGCCCCTGGCCTATGGAAGGCGGGCTTGGGGAAGTCACGGCACGGGCCCCGAGGACGGGTGATGACAAATTGGTATCAGACTTGGTCGGTTCTACCGCAGACTCTGATCTTTCTTCTATGTGAGGAAATAATGTTTAGTGTATTGGGTGTGGTTATCAGTCCAGGGAGTCCAGTGTTGGTGCGGCGGCCGACGTATCCGTACACCAGGACCCTGAATTCTGATTTCCGACATAATGCACGAAAACATTTATTGCATGTGTGTTTCAAGTTTTCATTGTGATTGCTTGTGTCAGATCACCAGGTATAATGTCCTGACCGTAGCGCACTTGTTTCCTTTTCAGGATGGCCCCACAACGACAGCCAGCTAGGATTCCGAGCAATGTGCGTGGAGAGAGCCCACCGAGCGTCGAGGACTCGGTACAGGGCCATTTAACAGCTGAGTCACCGGCGGAACCTATACCCACCGAGTCACCGATGCTACCAGTCCCAGCTGCTGACGATGCACGTCGCCTTAGTGCACTGCATGAGTTCCAGCGCGAACGACCTTCCAGGTTCCGTAGGGAGACGAACCCTCAGGCCGTCGAGGACTAGCTGTAGGCAGTTGTTTGGGTTTTCAGATTACTGAGGACACCAGCAGACCTCATGGTGATCCTCGCAGCGAGTCTCCTGCACACGGCAGCAGGCAGATGGTGGAGCTTGATGCTCCAGTTGCACGATGAGGCGTCTCTCCTCTGGACGAACTTTGAGAGAATCTTCCACTCCGAGTTCGTCCCAGCCACCATCCGAGTGGTGCACATCCAGGAGCTACTACAGCTGCAGCATGGCAGCATGTCAGTGGCCCAGTACTCGGCAAGATTTACTAATATCTCGCGCTACTCCACAGATATGGTACGGGACCCGTTCATCCGGTCCCAGACCTTCGAGCAGGGACTGAGGCATGAGATCAGGGCTTCAATTATCTCCCTCAACATCCCGACTCAGGCAGGGGTGTTGGAGCGAGCCCTCATAGTGGAGAGTTTCTTTGTTTAGCAATCTCCAGCAGCAGGACCCACCACTTACCATCATGCGGTAGAGTCTTCTGCAGCGGGAAGTAGACGGATGATGAAGGGGTCCAAGAGGACTGGACCTACAGGTGGACGACAGTATGACTCTAGATCGTTTTCGCGAGGCACTCGAGGTGGGAAACGACTTGCCATGAGAGGGCAGTGTTACTCTTGCGGCGGGGTTGGTCACATGGCTCGTGACTGTTCGACCCGCCATACGGATGACCAGCAGACAAACGAAGGACCCCCCATGCAGAGGCATAGGTTCGATCAGGGCGGGCCGCAAGGAGCAGGCGGCCATGGCAGGGGAGCTGGACGTGCAGCTGGAGGTGGACGATGCTTCGGGGTGTTGCCACCACCACCACCAGGAGGTCCACCCTGACCGCAGGGGACAGGAGGACATGGGAGAGCTCAGCTTCAGGCAGCTGAGGCCTACGATCATGGGGCTCCAGGAGCAGATGGACAGGAGCGAGACTAGCTCCAGACCTGGAGACTTTTGTTCACGTTTCTTCTAGTTTTGTTGATGTATGTTTTTTGATTCTTTGTGTCTTTGTACTTGAGATGCAGTAATAAAAGACACCTTTTCTTATGGCATTTACTTCCATGTCCTCTCTTGTGTTGTTACTAAGAGGTTCTGGTTTAGACCGTTGAGTTGACCCTCCCTTAAGAGGTACCTACTGGAGGAGACCCAGTTACCACACACTGATGCTGACAGTGTGACTCAACCCTTGGAGGTAAGAGTAACGGTTGGATCTCATTGTAGTAGCGTCGAGGCCTTACGACGTCATCCGTGGTATGGGTTAGTATCATCCATGTCGGGATTGATAGTATTAGGCAAAGAACGTGGTTAATCCAGGGGATGAGACCAGGTTTCTCTTATCGGCAAAGAAGAAATCATAGCAGCTGGTGTGGGACCAGAGGTGGTCTAGGCCACGATAGAGAAGGTCCAGGTCATCCAGGATTGGATGAAGACAGCTCAGGGCCGACAGAAATCTTATGCTAATAGGAGACGGAGGCCACTAGAGTTCAAGGATGGCGACCACGTCTTCTTGCAGGTCTCACCTCGACGTGGTTTGCGGAGATTTGGCTGAGGCGGCAAGTTGTCTCCATGCTTCATCGGGCCTTTCTAGGTCCTCAGCAGGATTGGCGAGGTGGCTTATCGCCTAGCTCTACCACCTCAGTTGCACAGGGTGCACGACGTCTTCCACGTATCTCAGCTGAGGAGATACGTGCACGACCCGGCGCACATCTTTGACCATGGGGAGCTGGTCTTTGATAATGGGGAGACTTTTGCGGAGGCCCCAGTAGAGATCGAGGATCGACAGGAGCGGGTCCTACGTGGACGATCGATTCCTCTAGTGCTCTTCAGATGACATCTCGGGAGCCTCCAGGAGAGCACTTGGGAGCGGAAGGCTCAGATACGTGCTCAGTACCGCCTTTGTATCCCTAAGTTGTAGTGAAGCTTTACGGGGACGTAAAGCCCTGCGGTAGGAGTAATGTTAAGACCCGTAAATTTCAAAGAATATTTTTTCTTAATTTTCATTGGAATTTTACAAGATCACAGTTTCTGACGGCACCTGATTCCGAGGCCCGGTGTGCCCGGAATCATTTTCCGAAGTTTGGCTCGGGTACGTTTAGTGAACGGACGAGCGAGATTTTCTAACTTTTGAACCGGTGCCCGAAATCGAATTCTGAGGGAACCGATGAAATCGCAGTGCCGATATTTGCTTAGAAACGCCTCTTCCGAAGTTCTGTTTGCTCGGGTGCGGTTTTTAATTTTCGGGCTTAAGGTTAAGAAATAAAATAATTTTTATTTTATTTCACTTAAGCCACTTGAAGCCACTTGGAAGCCACTTAAACTGAGTTGAAACGGATAGGGGACTATCCAGAAATATCCTACACTGTCGGTAGGATATTTGTGAGGTGGGGCCCACACGAGCCCCGCCGTTTCTTTCCGCTAAATCACACACCCGCGAAAACCCGTCATTATGAAAGTCAACTGACGCGTTTTCTTAATTTCTTAACAGACCATTTAATTGGGCGGTTTATTTTTTAATTTAAATGAGCTGTTTCTTTCGTTGAATTAATTCAACGAATTGATGGGTCGTTACATACCCTTTTTCGTTGGATGGCATAATAATAAAATAAGACCAACCAGTATTTTTGGAGGATTATTGGTTGGGAGGTTTGACAGAGTCCTCGTGACTTTATCCTTCTTCGCGAAGAACGCGAAGAACGCGAAGAACGCGAAGAACGCGAAGAACGCCGGCCTCCGATGAAGAACGCCGAACCCGGAAATCAATGACGCGACGCCGTATTCCGCGACGCCGACGTTCCCCTTCCTGCAACGTTCTTCTGCAACGTCTCTTCCTCGGCAACGGATCTTCGATCAACTGCTTGAGTTCGCCGACTCAACGTCGGTTTCCGCAACGACGCGATGCCCTTCTGCGATGACACGACGATCCCCTTCTTCTGCGACGAACAATTCCGCGAAGAACGCTCACGTGTGACGACTACGAGGTATGGATTTTTATTTTTGGAAATGCCACTTTTTCCCATGTTGTTTCCGTTCAAAATGATGAACCCGATTTATAAAAAAAAATTTATTTCATAAAAATTGTTTTCGGATATGCATTCATGTGTTGAACTTTGTTCCTCCCGTTGTTTATCTCTAACGTGGAGGGTGCGGGCCAAACGAACACGACCTGACGACCCTCCGCCGCTCTTCGTTTTTGTGCGGATTTGACGGGCGATGACGAAACGTGACACAAGGGAAGTTTCTTGATCCCGTAGTGAAGAACGGAACCCGGGAGGAGTAACAGCGCAGAAGGGAAGAAAATCGGGCCATCGGAGCGACTCCGGCGGCGCCCGGCGCGCCGCAGGACGAGACCGCCGCAGGACCGGCCGCGGCGGTGCTGCTCGCGGACCCGCGGCCGTGCGGGTTCGGCGCGCACAGGACGCGGCTGAAGCTGCGTCCGGTCGCCAAGGAGACACACCGCGATTGTCGCGGGGGGGTCACGCGGGTGCGGCGGCTCCCCCCCGCGTCACTCGGGACGCGGCTTCAGCCGCGTCCGACTCTCTGGTCGACACCCCGCGGATGCCGCGGGGGTGTCACGCGGGGCGGCATCTCCCCCCGCGTCGGCCGCTCGGCCGAGCCGGGCCAGGCTGGCCGAGCTAGACCGGTCCGACCGGGTCGGACCGGGTCCGGCCGACCCAGGGGGCGGTCGGGCCGGGTCGGCCCGGGCCCGGACCCCCCCGTCTTCGAAGGGTTTTAATTCAAATGGCCGTACCTTGAGCTATGGGCCTCCGAATGACGCTCCGTCAGCGGCAACGTGATCCTTGGATCGAGATGGTCGTTTCAGTATATCGCACTCAAGGTTTCGGATTACTTTGGGTTCGGCCGGGTTGGTTCGTACACGAAACCAACCGGGCCCTCGGAGCGGAAATGTTCATATCTTGGGCTACGGACATCTGATTGACGTGCTGTCAACTTTGTTGAATTACTCTAAGTGAGACAGATCTTTTGGCTTACTCCGCTTGACATTTGGATGCCGTCGGAGTGCAGTCGGGTTGGTCTGCTCACGAAACCAACTGGGCCCCTGGAACGAAAAAGCCATTAACTCACAGACCGGGCATCCGACTGACGCGCCGTCTGTCTCGTTGCTTTCATCTTGATGAGACGGAACTTTTTCCATCCTCCGCCCGAGTTTTGGTTACAGTTGGATAGTGGTCGGGTTGGATTGCACTGAAATCCAACCGGGCCCCTGGAACGGAAAAGCTGATACCTTTCGGACAGAACGTCCGTTTGACGAACCGTCAGTGGCGTTGGTGATCTCGTTGAGAAATGGTCCCTATGAGTATAACCTATGAGTTTTCGGGGTATATTTGAGTTACGGCTGGACTGGTTCGCACACGAAACCAACCGGGCCCCTGGGACAAAAAGGCTAGTAACTCACAGACCGGGCGTCCGATTGACGCACCATCTGTTGCATTGATACCCCTACGACGAGGTGGTCTTTTGAGATACTTCCTTGCGGGACTTTGTGATACTTTTAGTATCCACCAGTAGCTCGTGGAGCGGACCCTCTCAGAGACGAGCGTGCAGAGTACAGAGACCGTGTAGCTGACTAAGTCTCGACGACTGCTGATCGGACGACCCGGTGTGTTACAGAGGTGCGCTTGGTTGTAGCGGCAGACCCATGACAGAGGTGCGCTTGGTTGTAGCGGCACATGGGAGCACATGGTTGTAGCGGCAGACCCACGACAGAGGTGCGCTTGGTTGTAGCGGCAAATGGGAGCGCTTGGTTGTAGTGGCAGACCCACGAAAGAGGTGCGCTTGGTTGTAGCGGCACAGGGGAGCGCTTGGTTGTAGCGGCAGACCCACGACAGAGGTTCTCATGGTTGTAGCGGCACATGGGAGCGCTTGGTTGCAGCGGCAGACACACGACAGAGGTGCGCTTGGTTGTAGCGGCACATGGGAGCGCTTGCTTGTAGCGGCAGACCCACGACAGAGGTGCGCTTGGTTGTAGCGGCACATGGGAGCGCTTGGTTGTAGCGGGAGACCCACGACAGTGGTGCGCTTGGTTGTAGCGGCACATGGGAGCGCTTGGTTGTAGCAGCTAGCCCACAATACTCGATAGGTGGAGTACTACAGCAGTCTTAGGTTAGTGAGAAGTACCTCAGAGTCGTGACAGGACCACTGTACACTCCAGAGATGGAGCTCTTCAGTAGTTACTGTTTCGATGATGAAAATCCTGGTTTGAGTTGAGTCTTTTGACCTTGTGTTTGCCTCATGATTGAGATGGGTTACTTGATAACTTAGGTATATGTATGGGCATATATCTAAGTAGAGGTTATCTATTGAGATCTTCTTGTGGTTATCCTTGTTGGTTTTAGTGAGACCTTGAGGGTCTCGGGGTCCCTACTGAGTATCTTTATACTCACCCCTGCACGGGCTATGCCCGTACTATGTTGTGTTGGTTGCAGACGACGGACAGAGTTGATCGTGGTTGAGGCTTGCAGAGCAGGACGGTACCTGGAGGTGGACCACTGGGCGGGACGTGCTCGGAGCGGACAGCGGGTCCTGAGGAGCAGTGGAGCTATCTGTACCCACCCTTCAGGTGGGATTTCTAGTGGACAGCTCGGTGTAGCGACTTTTACTATACAGTTTCTGTTTTCCCTTTCGAGTTGTACTTTACATCTAGTTTGGGTTTGTATATTGGACCTTTTACTTTTCCGCACTTCAGTTCTACTAAGTTTTTACTTAGTGTTTACTTTTCTGCTTCCTTACGTTGTGGTTCTTGTTTACATTACAAAGGCAATGCCTTCCCCTTTTTACAGGGATTTACGCCTTGGTGCTCGTCGCCAGCCCCTGGCCTATGGAAGGTGGGCTTGGGGTAGTCACGGCACGGGCCTCGAGGACGGGTCGTGACAATTAACATTGGAAAAGTATTAAATCACATATAAACCCATATCTTGTATTGTTGGTTGACAAAGATCGCAAAGGAGGAGACTTCCTCTTTGGGAAGGGAAAGACACTCGTTGATTGAAGATTTCCCACGCTGGAGGATATCCCGAGGAAGAAATTTATATTCATGCATTGACGTTCTTCGTTGGAGAGATTTGGCCCAATTCTCCAAAGATCCCCCTTTTTACAACACATTTCTCCAATTCCACCAAAATGAAATTATATCCCACTTATTAATTTATCTTTTCGAATAAAATTATGTTGGCACAATTTCAAATGGGTTTAATTAATTAATTAAGGGATATTATAATAAATTATGGTGAGGGTTGGCATAATTTAGTGGGGAGCTCATGAGGTTTCTCCCCACAAAATAGGGAGTTCTAGAGGTTTCAAACCTTTGGTGGTCCCCACCACCATAACATCTCATGGGAGGTTAGGCTCGTTGGCACGCACCTCCATAACCTCTCATGGGAGGATTTAGTTCTGGTGGTCCCCTCCTATGAAATATCCACATGGGTGGTTATGACAAATAAAATAAAATGTGTGATTATTTTATTTTATTATTTCCATGAAAAACCAAAAAATTAACATTCACCCTCGACTAACTACCATCGAGGTGAAAGACATCATAAGTGAATACTATCTCGGCGAGTTCTATAGTGCCTTCATATTTCAATTCCGAGAATCGGTTAAATAGTTAGAAAACCCCACTTGCACGTTTACTGAACGTACCTGAACAAAAGTTGAAAAATTTATTCCGGGCACTCAGGGCCTCATAATCATGCACCATCACTTTTCTCGGACTTGTAAAATTCCCATATATTTATTTAAAGAAATTACATGGAAATTCTAGGTGTTTATAATTTACATGGTCTCATTTTATAAAGGATAACTCCTCGTTACAGATCGATGTCCCATGATCTGGCCGTAATTCTCCAAATGTCTCCACCACACCCTCTCAAAACACATAGAGTTATGTGGATAACCCAAATATTTCTCCATGACTGGTTTAAATATAGAGGGAGTTTAGTCAAAATAATTAAATAAATAATTTATTGGTTAATTAATAAATTTTTTCAGCGCCCCACTGTGAACACTATTTAACAAAACACTCTATGATGAAGAAGGTTATATCCCCAACCAGGAAACCAATAAACCAGTGCTCTAAGCTGGGTGTCCACATGGCCTCACTTATGCCTCCATGTATGCCAAAGGCTTCCAACTAGAAACTAGGGTCTAATAGGTCACATAGAGATACAATACCCATTTTATTAGAGTAATCCACAAAATTTAGAATAAAAAATAAAGGAAATAATAAATAATAAACAATGAACATGCATAACCATCTATTTTAAAAAATTGTGTTCAAGAACACGACAATATAGTAAATATTACATGATGTCTTTTTATAGTTACAAGTTAAATGAAACCCAAAATAAATATAAAATGATGAATGGTCAAAATTGGTCCTGACTCTAAGTCAAGATCCCTCTACCATGCACATCCCACAGTGAAATTAACCTTCTACCGTATGGCCATTTCCCTTATCCTGATCTGTAACCATGAAGTCTGCTCAAATACCCAAAGTTGGCCAGAACATGGTGTGGGTAGAACTTAGTAGACCACCATAAACGATATCTATAAAATATCTAGTCTATAGAGATATTCTATGCATGTAATAAAATAATAAAATGTTATACAAGAGATAAAATAGGTTCCACTAGTTAACAATATTTGCAGAAATAATTTTTCTTTATTTGATCGCATTGGTTAGAAAATTTCATTAGTTACACTATATCCTATTATTGTCTACTACTATACAGAGGGTGATATGTTATGTTCCCTATATCACTACAGATAATATTTCAGAAAAATTTACATCACACTTACCTAGGAGCCTCAGTTGAGGTAGTCTCATCAAATATATCCATTGGGGGAATAGATCCTCAGTCATTATCCCTAACCTATGCATTATAGGGGTGGGGTTTAGAGCCTTGTTCCAACCCAACCCATGGGAGTAGGTCCTCATTTTTGTTACCCAACTCCACCCATACATGTTGACACGATTCTTTAATCATTTTCCAGATGTAACAAATCATAATATGTACTCAATTAACACACATTGCATTAACAACTGATAGTTCATTCAACCTATAGACCAATCCTCATACATTAACCCATTATCCAATTTTGTAGGTCATATATGAACTCATTTATCATATTCCTCACTCACAGGACTTATTCAATTTACATATATCCATTACAACAAAAAATTCATTAAACGTATTCACTTTAATTCATTAAAACAATTCAAAATATTCCAAACAACCCATTATGCCATGAAAATGATTAGACAAAACTACAATTAGTAACTATTCATAATTCAAGCTAACATATCAACATATTTATCATCAGATCTACTTCATAAGAAATTAATCTATGTTTATCATTATATTCTCGATGTTTGGGATAATGAAACACCACATGGGTGGCCCTTTAATCGGTCTAATCAACCTAAATGCATCCAACGAGGATGGTGAGGGGTTTAATTCATCATTTTTCTAAAAACATCACGAAATATTACTAATGGTGTAAAATTAACAACTAGAGGAACCAAATCATAATTGCATTCACATAAAATGAACAACATGATTATAGGATATAACTTGTTGACCACCTACCTCAGTTTAAAGACAACCACATGCTCAATCATAGATGTTGGTTAAGACTCTAAGACCCTTTGATGTGATAACCCAAGATCCTCGAAAAATATATGGTTTTATGGATTTATAAGAGTTATAATGACTCCACAATCCCTAATCTGAAAAATATATGTTAGAGGAGGGTTAGACTCACTCAGAGCTTCGATTTTCACCCAATGACACTCTAAATGGCTTAGAAAATAAGGTGATCAATCCGTGAGAATCTTTGGAAATTTTGGAGTCACTAATGATGTAGGTGGAATAATGGAGGAAAATAATGAGTTTGAACAATTATTTCCATAGAGGGTAAAATGTTAGAATACCACTTTTTAAGGGGTACACTATTTGGCCACGTGGTTGGCAAAACGTGTGACAACCATGCACCACCATCTATCTAGGAGGGGGATTGGCTATACAGTTACCTGGGGATCTAGAACAATTATAAAAACTAGGAGATGACTGTGTGGGGTTGATATATCCAATCTTGCTCATGTTTTCCTTCCCCCATTCACTATTTCTTTCAATCGTGTTCCCCTCTCTTAGGATACATGGATAGTTAACATTGTTACTACTATCCATGTACAAACCATGTGACATGAACTATATGGCTCTTTTCTTCCTTCCTTCATATATCAATCCCCAAAAACTCCCCACGCCTCTAAATAAACTTAGAAAATTATTCATTAACCCTTGAAAAGGTATTCATGAAAGAATGTTAAACATGAATTCACTTCAAAAAAATTGGGGATATTATAGTCACTCCACCGTATAATGACTCATCCTCAAGCCACACTCCCAAGCATCACTAGGGTTCCAACAAAAAAGAGATTCAGTTACAGGATCTGCATATCTGTCTCCCTCTCCCAAGACTATTCGAAACATTACCATACTAACAAAAAACATGAACCAAAGAAAAAATATTTCCCCAGAAAACATTCTCACTATGATCCATAATACAAACCAGATGCTTCAAAAAGGACACATCCACCGTTATCTCCACATATTAATCGTTAAGCACATGATATGTTTTATGGTGATATGAATGAAGCTGTGACAGAAGAAAAACATCATGCATTCCACAAAATCACTTCAGAAGAGCAAATCAGTATTCCACTGGGCCGATCCACTTCACTATCTAAAACGGACCCACATACCTGGGTTCCCACATATGTTGTTTCTAAGTCTGATGGTTACCCAACCATGGAGAAACCTGAAGAAACACATGATCACCCACCATAATCATAAGAGATAAAATACACTGATACACAAACAAATATTTCCTACTTCAATCCATATCTATATGTTTATGAATCAACTGAACATATTTCTATGTCTCATTTACATGACATCATCCAAAAAACTCTGATTCCCCTGTCTCCAAACAAAATAATGGAAATCTAGAAGGTATACCAATGATCAACTCATACAGTGACATCTAAATCATATCATAGTATCTATTATTGTATGAAAACTCATCATGTTCCATGTTCTTCTCCCACAACCCGCTAAATTATATGACACATTCACTCAACACATTCTTTAGTACCTAAATATTACACTCTGACTAACCATCCATCTGAGGGTAGAAATATATATCAAAAACCAAAGTATACCAAGAGGTTTCTATATGCTCTTCCAGATGTGAAAAGTAAATCATGAATCATTATCTAGAACTATAGTTTTTGGTACCCAATGAGACCAAAATATTTCTTGAACATAGAAATCACCCAACTGATCAATGCGTATAATCACTTGAATTAGTACTAAATTATCCACATTGGTCAAACAATTCCCAATTAACCATATAAAACAATTATTATAATTAATCCTTGGAAGAACAACCAAAAATTACATCTTCATTTAATCTCATTTCCATTATTGAATGGAAAATGTTGTAAAAAACCTCCTAGTCACTAATCCTCTTCTTTCACCTATAGATAGGTATAACATTGCGTCAATGAAATGAAAACCTATTTCATCACCCCTGGCCACCAATACTGTTTATCAAGATCACAGAACATTTTGGTAATACACGGATGCACCTACAACATCGAAGCAAGAAACTCAAACATAATCAATTCCTCCACACATGTAGGTACTAAAACATGGCCATGAACATAAATGATCTAATCATCACCAAAAATCAAACCAAAAGGTGGGTTTCCACCTCAATACTTTCCCTTAGGGAAAAAACTCTAGATCCTCCGACATCCTCGATCTAGTTTAGAATAATTGAATAAACAACCACTAATTCAAGGGTCATATACACCTACCCATATTTCACATCTAGCTTCATTGATGCAAACAATTCTATCATCCTCCACATAAAACTAGAATCCTGAACCACCATATTTTGAATTTTTTTACTCAAATCATCTACAAAACTATTTCATTTTCCCAAATTGTTAATTATACTAAATTCAAAGGACTGCATGTACAACCCCCATTTTAACATACAAATATTTTAAATACATTGGTAGAATATGAGCTTAAATATTTTATGATCATTATAAGAGGTAAAAATTTATCCCAACATGTAATGTCACCAACACAATAATAGGTAAACCACTACGGCCAACACTAGATCCTGAATTGGGTAATTTAATTCATAACGACTAAACATTCATGACCTATACATCACAACCAAATCATATTTCATTAACACATATCCATGACCAACACCAGATGCATAAAAAATAGGGTAGACTCATTACCATGCTCGGGTAAGACCCGAAATAGTGTGGTAGTCAACAAAATCTTTAAATCATCAAAGGTATTCTCACATGCCCCTAAATAGTAAAACTAGATGGCCTTATTGGTAAATCCCAATAATGGTGCTTCAAAATGATAAATGTCAGTGAATAAATTTCAATAATTTCCCAAGGAACCCATAAAACATCAAAAATCTAAAACATTCTTCGACTGATCCCAAAACAAAACCACTTGCAATTTATCAAGGTCCACCAACACACCTTCCTCAGTAAAGATATTCCCCAACAAATCAATCAAATTAATTCATAAATTTTACTTGGATGGCTTGGAATATAGTATATTCTCTCTTAGTGTACTTAGTTATATTTCATGATGTCTAGAACGATCTACATGAGTCTAGGAGTACACTAATATGTCATCTATGAAAACAATGACTAATTAATACTGTTATAGGGGAAATACTCAGTTCATTTGTTCCATAAACACTTCTAGGGAATTGTTCAACCCGAACAACATCACTATAAACTCTTATATCCCATACCTTCTCCTGAAGACAATCCACAATATATCTAATTTTATAACACTTAGACGACGATACCCCAATATGAAATTGATATTGGAAAATAAAGAATCACCTAACAATTGGTCAAAAGATCATTTAGTTTTGAAATAGGGTATTTATTCTTGACTTTATAATTATTCAACTTCTTAAAACAGACACATATTCATAATGATCCATTAGCCTTCCTAGAAATCAACCCTGGGGACCTCCCAAGACGACACACTCTAATGAAAAAACAACTTATTATCCAGTTCCAACAACTATGTTTTAATCTCCTGGAGTTCATTTGGCACCATCCTATATGGAGTAATATAAACTGGTTCTTCTTCATATAGGAACTCTATCATATACACAACATATATCTTAGGGGGTATATCCAATAATTACTTATAAAATACATCTTGAAACTAATCAAATATAAGAGGGAAAAAAATCCACTTTATCCTCCATCATCATTTATAAATAAGTACACTTGGGATGTGATTTCAACCAATTGTTGATAGACTTGCACTGCACGACCTTCTTGAGTATCCCATTGCCCTAATGAGTATATGTATTTCCTTGTAGGTTTATGAAATTTACCCTTCGGAGGAAACTGTCATCATGGATACGGTACAACACTATCTAATTGATCATCAATATCATATCAAAACCAGAAAATTCATGAACAAAAAGTCTCATAGAAAATGGTTCCC
Organism: Viscum album; assembly: GCA_963277665.1. Lineage (NCBI taxonomy): Eukaryota > Viridiplantae > Streptophyta > Magnoliopsida > Santalales > Viscaceae > Viscum > Viscum album. Next base: position 2,137,991,565 of record OY728163.1, on the reverse strand, counting down.
ACCAATATCAAGGGCATGATCCTTAATTTTCATATATTTTATACACACAACCATAATCATTTTTCAATAGACATAGAATTGGAAATATATTCTAATACTATAAATAACACTCACAAATTAGGAATATATAAATGAAAGTGAGGAACCTATAAAAAATAATGCACTAGTAAGAACATAAGGAATAAGAAATGTTCCTCATACTATTTATTTCCCAACCTCACCCCCTCCACATGTAGGATTAGTTGTATGAAGATGACATTACGCTCTTTCGTGGGCTCCATCCTCAGTTCCTGGTTTTGTACCACTCTTTTGATAGGGGTCCTCTCATCTTGGAGTACCTCATTCTTTTTCCTGACTAGTATGGCTAGTAGAACTCCAACTACTTTTCGAATATGGTGTAACCGACACCCTAACTACCCTCTAAAAATGTCATGATCCTTCATCACCTCCCAAATGATTAAGGTAAATTCAAAATCTATTCACATGCCCCATCCTACCACACTCTCAACACTCAACTAATGGTCGAGGTAAATACCCATGCATGTGTCACTACTTTATATATTGATAACAAAACACATGGTCACAACCATGAGATTATGGTGATCTTCTCTATATAATGTATACACTACATCCATTATTATGAATCTCAATATGATGCTTCATACCCTTGGAAGTCACATCACTAGATATTCTAACTGGAACCACATTCCCACCACTAGAAGTTTCTTTTATATTACCTTATGAAATAAGGGCCTGATACGCCACCTCATCAAACATATATAAATGAAAAAAAATATCACATGGGACACAATATCATGTATATTTCCACCCTGGAAACATATTTATATAGTGAAGTCTTCCCCTAGGACACGATATCATTTATATTTCCATCCTGGAAACATATTTCTATAGTGAACTCATCCCCTACCATTGTTAGGAAAAATTGTTTCATATCTATGAAGTAGCCAACATAATCGATCACTGACATAGTCCCCTGAGTCAAGCTCATGAACTCCACAACCTTCTCTTGTCTCAAGGTCTCCAGATATAAATTCTCTAGAAACCTTTCAAGGATGTCTTTCCACAACATAACATAATCCTACCGAGTCTAAAAAAAAATATCCCAACCAGTGATTCACTATTCCTTGCAACATATAAGCTAACAACATGAATCACTTCTTAGGAGGTATCACTAAGTGATAAAAAATCCTCCAGTTGTACTTTATCCAAAACTCTATAGTCTCGGGTCCACCCTATTTGGTAAAAATTGGAGGGTTTTGTAACTAAATATCTCTGGTCTAATCAAACAAACTCAGTATAACCTACCCTAGGTCCCATTCAATCATCTACATAAAATGATCAAATTTCTCAGGTAATATCTCTTCCCTTATTCATCCTATTCCAATAGAGTTTTTTCTTTAATTATTGGTAGATATTTCCCAATGATATTCTCATATCACCCAAATGGAATACATCATCATGGTGTAATCTCTCTATATAATTCTAAATACACATCTTATAACACATAACATAAAACATTCATAGTTTGCATAAAATATTGTTCTTTACTAGCCATAAACCACTCATTCCACTCAAACTATCCTAACAGATGCAATCAAATCTCTATGACTACCCTCAACCACTCCTATGATGAGCCATGGTCAGATCAGATAAACTAGTTTTCATAGTTTCAACTATTCATTTGAAAAACTTTTATACCACTCCAACTTTCCCTACACAAATCATTCATGTTTAGGCTACTCACCATTTAAAACTCAAAAAAACATAATTTTAATCTGTTTATGACTCATCACAATGAAATATCTCTTAATCATTCCATTACATTTTCCATGTTTACTCGTTTTCAACACTTTGATTAGACACTTTTTTCTTGTTAATTTCAAGTAAGGAGAAAAAACTCATTCCCTTACACCCCTCATGTATTTCTTAGGTGTTACGACCATGGTACATGTCACATATATCCCTAGGTTCCTAAAATGATGCATTTATGCACAACCTCATGCCATTTCATCCATGAGTGAACGTTACATAAAATAGTCCCATAAACTAATTAGTGCATCACCAAATGGTGAGATATCATTCAACCATATTCAACACACATAAAGAATAATAATACCACCCTAGGATACTTGGGTTTTCCCTCATACATGGGTTCGCTTCTCCCATGTATGAGTTCATTATCATACACCAATATTTCATAGTCTCTTATTTAGCATTCCATAATATTAAGATAATAGAAAATAATATCTCTAATACCACTTTCTATCATAAAAAACATGGAATCCACTAAACTGGTACTCCAAACCATGTCACTACATGGCCTAAGGCCCACCTCCCCATGTTCCAAAGGCTACCAAATAGAAAAGAGCATCTAATAGGTCACATGGGGAGACTATAATAACTTTATCAGAGTAAGACACCATAGATAGAATCCCCCAAATAAGTCCAGAATCCATGTATGAAACCCTCATCCATACACATCCCATGCCCAAATCAACCATCAAGCATATAACATTTTCCCGTATCATAACAAAAAACCATGAAGTATCCTCTAGTACCTAATGGAGGCCCCTTTAGGGTGTGAGTATGATCATTAGGACAACACCAATGGTGTCTATAAAATAAAAAGTATAAATTGATAGTGTCTTCATGTACTAAAATAATTTAAAGATAATAAAATAGGTTTCCATTAGATAAAAATATTCATTTAATCATTTTTCATTATTTGATTCAATGGATTTGGTAACACTGCTAAAAAGTTCGTATATACAAATGGTTTTAAATTTTTTAAAATGGTTGTATAACATTTGGTCACACATATACTAGTTGTTTAACCAACCATTGGAAATCAAGTCATGGGGATAGGCTTATACCAATGGGTTATCAAATAAACTTTGGAAAAATTCAATAGAAAACGTATTATCATTCCCAATGGTTTCAAAACCATTGAAATAGATCTTTTCCAACGGTTTATGAAAACTATTGGTAATGATTTAGAATACCAGGTTTTTACCAATAGTTTTAAAAACTATTGGAAAAGGATATACTAAGAAATTTACCAATGGTTTTAAATCATTGGTAAAGAGTGGGTTACTCAATTTTATTCCGACGGTTTTGGAAACCATTGGTATTGATCCTACAATTACTCCAGAAGTAAGCAGATTACCTATGCCTATAATTTTTCTAGAAGCAAGTCACTTCCCTATGCATTTTCCTACAGAATAAAACAAAGTTCACAATACAAAATACATATCATTTTATACCACTGGTCTATAAATTCACATGAGGTTCATAATGATCTCCCCCATTCAAAATAATAAAGTAAAATATTATTTGTTTTTCATGATTTTTACAATATATGTGTTGAGTTGACTATAGACTATATATTTATAAGGGAACTTTTATGCAACCCCTAATTTGTGTTTTTTCAAAATGGTATCACATGTTGAGTTTATTAATGTACAAACATTATGTCTTCAATAATTCTATCTTATTTTCCATGTTTTCCCATATAGATATAAGTTATATTAATCAAATTCTCTAAGGTGAGTTGTCAGTGAAATGTTCATTCTCTCAAAAGGTGATGCAGGATGTGAGTTTTAGTAAAATAAAGATAAGATTACATCTTTTAGAGAAGTTAAATGAAATGAGAATATCCCAAGACATAATTTATATTTATTATTAATAATGTGGAAAATTTTCCAAACATATTGGTATACGAGTAGTTTGTTGGTATTGTAAAACAAATAAAAAGGGGAACAACGTTGTTCTTATGGATTGGATTGTATTTGTTATCAACTATTTTGGAATGATATATTGTTGAGGAGTGAAATAAGATATTGAAGTCCGGGGGTTTTCCATGGGGTTGTGGGTGTATTCAAAGGGGGTAGGGGATGTTTAGGGGGTGGGGTAGTCTATGGGGTGTGGGGTTGTCCAGGGTGTTGCGGTGGGTGTCTATGGGGGTAGGGGGCTATGGTAAACTAAAGTATGAGGGGTGTTAAGGTTGCGGTGTGGTTTCTAGAGGGTGTTGGACATCAAAGGGTGTGGGGGATATCCATGGGGGTGGGGGATGTCCATGGGGGTGGGGGTTATCCGTGGGGGTGGGGGTCTTCAGGGGATGGGGGTGTCCATGTGGTGGGGAGGTGTCTAGGGGGGGTGTTGTCCTGTGAGTTTGGGTTCCATCTGTGGGGGGGGGGGGGGGGGGGGCTATCCCTAGGTTTCGGGGTGTCCACAGGGTTGATGGACTATCTAGAGGGGCTATACAAGGGGGTAGTGGGTGTCCAGGTGGTGGGAAGTATATCCCTGGGGGTTGGGGGTGTCTAAGGGGATGGTGTTGGTGTTTAAGGGGATGGGAGGTGTCTAGGGGGGTCAAGGGGTGGAGATGTCAAAGGGGTGGTGGTGTCTAGGGGGTGGGGGTCCAGGGGGTGGGGGATGTCCAAGTGTTAGGGGTGTCAATGGGGTGGGGTGGGGTCCTGGGGGTGGGGGCCGTCATGGGGATTGGGTGGGGTGGGGGGGGGGTTGTCCAATGAGGGGGTGGTCCAGGGGTTGTGGGTCTAGGCGATTGGGGAGTGTCTAGGAGGTGGGGTGGTGTCCAGGGGGTGGGGGCTGTCCAAAGTGGTGGGGGTTGTCCATGGGGATGGTGGGTGTCCCGGGGGTGGGGTTTCCCATGTGGTAGGGTGGTGACCAGGGGGTGGGTGGGCTACCCAGGGGGGTGGTCGGGGGGGGGGGTCCAATGGGGTGGGGTGTCCAGGGGGTTGGGGGTTGTCCAAGGGGGTCAGGTGTCCAGTGGGTGGGGGTGTCTGGGGGGTAGGTTGTCACGAGGGGGATGGGGGACTTAAAGGGGTGGTGGGTGGGTTTCCAGGGGTGGGAGGGCTATCCACAGGGGGGCTATCCAGGGGGTATGGGGTCTCCAGGTGGTGGATGGGCTATCCAGGAGGGTGGGAGTGATGTCCAGAGGGTACGAGGTGTTCTGAGCGTGGGAAGGTTGTCCACGGGGGTGGTGGGAAAGTCCATGGGTAGTGTTGTCGAGGGGGTGGTTGGGGTTTCCATGTGGGTTGGGGTTGTTCAGAGGGTAGGGTTGTCCATGGGGTTGGTCAGGCTGTCCACAGGGGTGGCATGGCTATACAGAGGGAGGGGTGTCCAGGGGGTGTCTTGGTAGTCCACAGGGGTGGGGGGCTCTCCATGGGGTTATAGTGTGTCCAGGGGGTGTGCAGGCTGTCCACGGGGGTGTGGGAATTTCCAAGGGGTGCGGGGTGTCTAGTAGGGGGGAAAGCAGTCGACGGTGGTGGTGAGGCTGTCCAGGGGGTAGGGGTGTCCAAGGGTGGGCGGTCTATACACGAATCTATGTGTGGGGGGGGGGGGATGGATGTCTAGTTGGTACGGGGAGTTTTCTGGTTGGGAGGACTTTCCACAGTTGTGGATGGGTTTTCCAGGGGGTACTAGGTGTCCAGGTGGTGGGTGGACTATCCATAGGGGTGTCTACAAGGTCAAGGGGGTATAGGGTGTCTAGTGGGGTGGGCGGGCTGTCCATAGGGTTAACAGGGATATTTGGAGGGGGTAGGGGTTGTCTAGGGGTGGGAAAGGTGTCCATGGTGATGGGGGTGCGGGTCCGTCCAAGGGGGGTAGGGGGTACCCATGGGGGTGGTTAGGCTATCCACTAGGGTGGTAGGGATGTCCAGGGGTTTGGGGGGGGGGGGGTTGGAGGGTTTGGGGGGGTATTCCATGAGGGGGGCACTCTAGGGGGTATGGTGTGTTCCGTGGGTGGGCGGGCTGTCCACTGGGGTGGGAGACTATACATGGTGTACATGTTGTTCATGGGTGAGTGTGTGTTATCCATAAGGGTGGGGTTTTTCTAGGGGTGTGCGGAGTGTCCAGGGGGATTTTCGGGCATTCCACAAGGGTGGGGGGGTATCTAGGGGGTTGGGATGTCGAGGGGTGTGGGATAGCTATCAACGGTGGTGGGGGACAGTCCAGGGGTGGGCGTGTCCATGGGGGTGGGCGGGCTATCTATGGTCGTGGGAGATTCCTAGGGGTATGCGGTGTCCAGGGAGTGGGCGGGCTATCCACATGGGTGGATGGGCTGTCCAGGGGGGTACGAGGTGTCTCGGGGTGAGAGAGTTGTCCGTGGGTGTGGTAGGGATGTCTAGGGTGTAAGGGTCTCTGGGGTGTGGGTTGTCTAGGGGGGCTGTCCACAGGGTAAGAGGTGTCCACAGGGGTGGGTGGGTTTTCCACGGGGGTGGGGCCTGTCTACTGAGGTTGGGGCTTTCCAGGGGTAGGCGTAATATCAACGGTGGTGGTTGGGCTATCCACGAGGTATGGGGTCTCTAGGGGTGGGTGGGGCTATCCTGGGGGGTACGAGGTGTCCACGGTGGGGGGGCAGTCTAGGGGGTTGGGGGTGTCCATGGGTGTGGCGGGTTGTCCATGGGGGTGGGGGTGTGCGTGGGGGGCGGAAGGGGGTGTCCAAGGGGGTGGGCAGGCAATCCACGTTTGTAAGGCCTGTTGAGGGGGGGAAGGGGTGTCCTGGTGGGTGGGCGGACTGCCCACGGAGGTGGTGGGGATATAATGGAGGGTAGGGGGGTGTCCAGGGGGTTCGGTATAGTTTTCACGGGGGTAGGGGTCTCTAGGGGTGGGTGGGTTGTCCATGGGGGTGGAGGCTATCCATGGGGGTGGGGACTGTTCAGGGGGTAGGCGGGCTCTCCGCGGCGGTGGATGTAGAGACCCGAAGCTAGATGTACATAGACATTACATTACTTTTGCGGAATACTTAGTACATAAACACACACACACACAAGGATCGTAATAGTTTAGTGTCTTTGGAAACTCAGAACGTAATCTTCTAATCGTGGTGAAAGATCTTCAACATCTCCCATAAAGGTCTTCTATTTTTTTACCTAAAACCTTTCTTTATATCCTGGGGAAAAGAAAACATAAAAGGGGTGAGCTCAAATTTCCAGTAAGGGTATACAAAAGAAAAATCAATCACATCATATTCATAAGAACATAACTTTTGGAAATCATAACCTTCAAAAGAGAGCATAATTTCATAACATGGGATAAATCATAGTAGTGAAATGAAATCCCAATAATCATAAAATAAAACATGAAACTTTGTGGCATACACACATAATCATAGAGAATCATTTCTTGTTAGTCAAGACTCATTTCCAAGACTATCTTAGTGTACAAAGTCCCTTTCTGAATCGAGTAACCCTCATTTCAGTCCTATTTCACTGAACTGGTATAACCTACCATTTCAGCCATGTCTATCTCATTAGATATAAAATCTTTACCCAATGCATTGGAGGGAGATATAGGTCCCACCCATCTTATAATGAATCCTTTCTTATGTGTGCCACATAATCATAACCCATACATCATAGCGTATCCCACGTAATAAAAATGGGATTCTTAAACAACATGACATCATAAAACAATTCATATCAGATAAAGGAATTCATAAAAATATTTCCATCACAACATAATCAAATCCATGTAATAATAGGGATAAAAACAGAGCCCTTTTATTATCTTAGATGGAAAATAATTTTGATAAAATACTTGAACTCTATTCTTGAGGAAAATATCCTTTCTACTTCAAAAACATTTTTCCTTTCATAACATGTCATACGACCTTAAAATAAAAGAATTTGATTAAAAATAAACTTGAAAACTTGTAAAGGAAGTTTCTTGGAAATAATGTTTTAAAAATCCATTCATGTCGTATATGATAAAAAAAACATTCTTCGTACTTTTGTCGGAAAGTCAAAAAGTACCTCGTATGAAAAACGACAAAAGATTCCTTTCATATCTTTTACTAAAAACTCACCAAAGGGTAAATTTGGATTTAAACAATTATAGGTGGATGGAAATAACATTACATATTGAGGAAACAAAGATGTGGTTGATAAAATACACCCCAGTAAATACCAACGTATAAACAATCTCGGATAAAAAATGAGATTGTGATATTTCCCTTACCTTAGGACCGATTTGCTTTGTACGTGTCCGAAGCTCCTGTATAATGGTTTAAATAATGTTATTGAATTATTCCAGAATCATACATATTGATATGATATCATATATGGTCATATTCTTAGCTTCTTTTTAGTAATATTTCATTGTTACTTGTTACTCGGGTCTTTATTTCCTTTTGTTCTTATGCGTGTTTTGCCGAATAAATTCTTATTCTTCTTTTATGGTTATAGATACCTTATATACATAATGGTATTAGTGTAACATATATCATATTTATTCATTCAATTCATTTATATAATTACTATGTAATGATGATCATGTAGACCGAGTCGCATCACATCGTGGAGACGGTATTCCGTACGTACGCACGAGTGATGATATCGTTCTTATGATCATGGAATTGTATTTGAGTATATATATATTATTTCAGTAGCAATGTTACATTATAATAATCATAAATATTTAATCATTACACCATTATACCCATCCTTGTAAGGTGATGGTGGAAAATACATTACACCACGGCGTGGAGACGGTATTCCGTACGTACGCACGCGCGGTGATTTCATTTTTCCGTAGGATGGATAGAAGGTGAATTAGGGTTGTTTCATATTTATAATAACATATCAGTATGTATGTAATACTGATGTTATTACTTTATAATTAAACTACTAAATAAGAAGAAGTTGAAGAAGAATGAAATTGAAAAGATCGGTAATGGATATTACCTCTTCTTTGGAACGCCTCTTTGAATCCTCCACTTAGGGAACTAAGATTGGTCTTTGAAGAAGAAAAGTACCTCTAGGATTATTCTAGGGAAGTGGAGAGGAGAAAATGGCAGGGGTTGGCCGAGCTTTAGTGCTCAAATTGGTGTGAGGAGGATGGAAAGGGGGTTCCCTTTTATAAGGGAGGCGAGGGGCACCTTTGGAATTATTAAAAATATTAATTTATAATAAATCTAACCCCACATAAAAACCTCCAAAAATGACTCATATTCGCATATTAGATAAGATAAGGTTGTAATATCATCAACCAATAGAATTTAGACATGTTAGGAATTTATTTTAAACATTATCAACATGATTTATCCTTATTTAATCAATTTAATTTTATTTGTGGTAATAACATTATAATTTTTAAATTATAACAAATAATTACTTATTTGTTGTGAATTGTCCATAATTGGAGTCTTAATAACATTTTAGATCATATAAATTTAAATTTATAATTTTTAAATATTTTGTGATTTTTAATCAATTTTATATAATGTTTTTTTTATAAAATAACAATAGTGTCAATTTTGACACTATTAATTTATTTGAATTTAAATAAAATAAATACAGAAGATATGTTAGAACTAAAAGTTTTAATAGATTCATAAAATGTCATATGTATCTTAAAAATTATTGGAGCACATTAAATAGTTCATATAATATTTATTTTATTATTTTTGAATCCATTTATTTGGTTTATCTCTTAATAAAATAAATACTACAACATTTTTGTATAATTATTTAATATACTTATTTGTTGCATAAAAAATAAAAATAAAATCCTATGATGAAATTAAATCTATTACCTTTCACCATAATAAATTTACTCGAATTTATCTTCTTAAAATCACAATATTTAAATTGTTATATTTATTAAATTATGAAGGTGACAACTTTGGCATCATTTAAAAGAAAATAATATAGGTGTCATAATCACTTTTATAAGGCTCCAAATGGTCAAATATTCGACCATTGGATGCTTATGGTTTACATTTACATGGAAAATAAGTTTTTGTTAGGTATTTGTGCATTTTATGGTCACTATTAGTTTAATAAAAACAATATTCTTGATTTTTCACTAGATAAACAATATCTGGATCACTATTGTGTCATAATTAATGATAATTAATTAATCCCTAAAATTTATAAATAAATTTATATGATGTATATAATTTCATTATCTTTCTGTAGACTATTTATGTTTGAAGTTTCATGAAGTTTATCACTAAATTAAAATTAATATACTTATAAGATTTAAGAGAGTGACATGCTATCACTTTCTTTGGTTTTAATAATAATTAAGTTATTTTCATGGACAAATTTCCATTAAATGATTCTAATCCGACACTTAGGTGATATGGGTCGACATTTAGTCATCCAATAGGATTTTTACATTTGTTAGGGTAATTTTAAAATATTATATTTACCCTTAATTACCCGATTTACCTTTAATTATGGTAAATAAAATTTACCGTAGTTACTATTCATAATTCCTAAAAATAAAAAGTAGCTTATTAACATAATTTGGACCCACTGATTCCAAATATGGAATCCTTTTTTCCAAATTCAATATACAAAAGATGCATAAATTAAATTAAAATTAATCCCGTTGTCGAAAAAAACGGGTTTTTCTTTAAAACATTGCAAAAGATTGAATTGATTTAACGTACGAATTCAAGGTAAAATCAATGCTAATGACATAGATTATATTAAATGGTAAAAATATATTCTGTTTATACTTTGAAACCATTAAATATTATAATTTAACCACATAATATATTATGATGAAAAAAATTGTTTTTAATTAAAATATAGCGTGTTTTTACTATTCATTAAAATATGAAAGTTATCAGAAAAATATCAAAACTTTATCTAATGTAAATTTTTATATCCTGATTCAAAGGAAGAATATTATTTTGTCAAATTGAACATATAAACATGTCAAAAACTATATTTAAAGTGGGTGCGCCATCAAAAGGCGGTAAAACTGCATTTTTTGAAAAATACTTATTTTACCCGAAAAATTTATTTTGTTCTTATACCATGTTCCAGAAATGTGTAAGATGAATAATAATGTTATAAAATTGAAAATTTAGTTAATACTATTCATAACGGCTAGTTCATGACAATATTATAATAATATAACATTGTTTATTAAAACCCGGTATTGCGTACAACACACGCTATCGAGGAAGGTCGCGATTGAGTGTAATGCAAGCCAAGTCAGGGTTGCGTGTTGTGAAAGAATCCTTTGTTGTTTCATATAACAGAATCCAACCATATATCATTTATACATTTAATATATATATATATATATATATCCTCAATGTTGTGTAGAATAACTATTATCAAAATTATGTGTAACACGGTCCAAGAATAGTGCTGCATATACTGCAAGATAATACGGTGTTGCGTATAGCGCAAGGTAATCTTGGTGTAGAATACAACATAAGACATTATGAAATTAAAATAATAATTTTCATAAAATCTCGGGGTGTTACATTCTACCCCCCTTAAAATGAATTTCGCCCTCGAAATTCGTCGGGGTTATAAATGGTTTACTATTTGAATGTTTCTTTGATAGAAACCCACATCGTAAAAAGGAATACCAAAACCAATCGTTAAAAAAAAAAGTATGAAACGTAACGGTTACCCAAATAATCTAATCACTGGGTTTCTACATAGGTGAAAATATGGATATGGAAGTGAAATCTAACCATCATGTTCTGATGGAGAGTGGTAGAGAACATGGCTATGGAAAAGCTAGCAATCACAAATCCATAAATTTGTGACGATCTAAGGTACCATCTGATTAATCAGATAAAGGTCACTATGACAACATTTTTTTTGGTTTTCAAGATCGTTTCCCTAAAGTTGAAGAATTTGAATTAGAAAAAATACTTACTTTATTTTGGTACAATCTCACTGTTGTTCGTGCCTTGACCAATTTCCACTTCATCTCTTAAATAAATAAAGTTGAATTTGTTATTCGTGAAGTGTTAGCAGATCATGTGATAGAATGACCGGTCATTCCATCTGTCTCAAACAAAAGGTTAGAAAAAGTTATTAAATATACATAAGTCTTTTTATAGTGAGATTAATCATATATGGTTCCTAAAATGGACTTATACTTCATATATCATACTGCTTAATATAATAAAACTAGTTTCTACTAAACAGGGACTTCCTGTAGGCCAGTGGTAGGCGATAATGGCCAGTCGCACTTCGGTTGTGGGTTCGATTCCCACAGCCTTGTCTGAAGCGAAGGGCTGTCGCCCGTCCTGCAGGTTGTCCTTTTTCTAACACTATTTTACTATAACATCCCATCAATAATATCGAAAATATTCTATCCTTAAACAATACTAACTTATGTCCAACATAATCCATTCTAATATTTAGGCTTATCCATAATACTGCAGTCCACTCTCATAATATAGTGAAAACGATTACCAAAGATTTAATACCATCGTTGATCACCATATATCATAAGATATGTCTTGTTGGTTACATTCCAAACATTCAAAGGCCTTAATCATGTATTCTCTTGAATACCCATTGAACCTTAGTGAAAACATTAATGTAGTTAAAAGTTAACTCTTTCCACATACCACAATCCAAAAATTCTCTATACTCAAACCATGATATAACCTTCTCCTTATATCAGTCATGAGCTCATGAATACAATCAAATACCTCATTTTCTTGTTATTCCTTCATTATGTGCATATCATCTAAATTCCAAAAATATCTGAATAAACTTTCATGGATAGTGGTACCATTAATCATACACTTTCATAACTCAAGGAAAGACAACAGTGTAACAATCCTTAGATGTCTATTTATTCCATAGTACCATGAGATTTCTTATACAACATTACACATGATAAACATGTAATCATTCCACTAAATTCTTAAACCATTGACTGAGCTTCAACAATTCTTTAATCTCACATATAATTTGTAGTCTCTTCATCATCATCAACATAAATACTTCCCATACGACCATACTGATTATCTTCATGAGACTTTCCCTAAGTGCATTGGTTTGCATAATGCCCGTACATTCCACATTTAAAACATTTAACCATTGTTGATGTCGTAGCAATACCATTATCCTCATCCCTGGTGTTAACTGAACCTTTTCCTTTGCACTTACTGGCTTTGTGTCCTTCATTTCCACACCCAATTCATCTTCCAGTTCCTTTGAAAAATTCTCCTTGATGCCTCTTCCCACATGATTTACATAGGGGAAATTGAACTTTCTTTCCTCTATGATCATCATGAAACTCCATCTTTCTCTTATTAGCCGAGTGAGGAAACTTACCAAATTTTACTTTATTAATCATATTATGAGATTGCTGATTCGGCATAATAATGATTTTTGGACATCCAAATCCCATTTCATTTGGTTGCTCATGAAAAATATCATTCCATTGTCCCGTATATCCTCCATTATCGTGAATCACCTTGTTTCCATCCATTTTCTAAAACCCAAAAAAAAATAGTGTGAGAGGCAAAAATCATTCTAGGGAAAACAACATAATAAAGGGGGAGTATCCTCAATATCTAACATATTAGGTTAAATTCTATGATCGTTACCGTAGTTCTAGGACTGTATCCTATACGTATACTTATCCGTAGGGACATCCCTAGACATACCTTATAAACATCTCTAGGGATCTCACTAAATATCTCGCATCCTAGTTTCCAAAGGTTGACTAAACCTTTCCTCTGAAACCAACAGTAGAGACCCGATGCTAGACGTACATAGAAATTACATTACTTTTTCGGAATACTTAGTACATAAAAAAACACACACACAAGGATCGTAATAGTTTATTGTCTTTGGAAACTCGGAACGTAATATTCTAATCGTGGTGAAAGATCTTCAACATCTCTCATAAAGATCTTATTTTTTTACCTAAAACCTTTCTTTATATCATGGGGAAAAGAAAACATAAAAGGGGTGAGCTCAAATGCTCAGTAAGGGTATACAAAAGAAAAATCAATCACATCATATTCATAAGAACATAACTTTTGGAAATATTAACCTGCAAAAGAGAGCATAATTTCATAACATGGGATAAATCATAGTAGTGAAATGAAATCCCAATAATCATAACTTAAAACATGAAACTTTGTGTCATACATACATAATCATAGAGAATCATTTCTTGTTAGTCAAGACTCATTGCCAAGACTATCTTAGTGGACAAAGTCCCTTTCTGAATCGAGTAACCCTCGTTTCAGTCCTGTTTCACTGAACTGGTATAACCTACCATTTCAGCCATGTCTATCTCATGAGATATAAAATCTTTACCCAATTCATTGGAGAGATATATAGGTCCCACCAATCTTATAATGAATCCTTTCTTATGTGTGCCACATAATCATAACCCATACATCATAGCGTAACCCACGTAATAAAAATGGGATTCTTAAACAACATGACATCATAAAACAATTAATATAAGATAAAGGAATTCATAAAAAAATTTCCATCACAACATAATAAAATCCATGTAATAATAGGGATAAAAACAGAGCCCTTTTATTATCTTATATGGAAAATAATTTTGATAAAATACTTGAACTCTATTCTTGAGGAAAATATCCTTTCTACTTCAAAAACATTTTTCCTTTCATAACATGTCATACGGCTTTAAAATAAAATAAGTTGATTAAAAATAAACTTTAAATCTTGTAAAGGAAGTTTCTTGGAAATAATTTTTTAAAAATCCATTCATGTCATATAAGTTAAAAAAAACATTCTTCGTACTTTTGTCAGAAAAGTCAGAAAGTACCTCGTATGAAAAACGACAAAAGATTCCTTTCATATCTTTTACTAAAAACTCACCAAAGGGTAAAATTGGATTTAAACAATTATAGGTGGATGGAAATAACATTATATATTGAGGAAACATAGATGTGGATGATAAAATACACCCCAGTACATACCAACGTATAAACAATCTCGGATAAAAATGAGATTGTGATATTTCCCTTACCTTAGGTCTGATTTGCTTTGTACGTGTCCGAATCTCCTGTATAATGGTTTAAATAATGTTATTGACTTATTCCAGAATCATACATATTGAAATGATATCATATATGGTCATATTCATAGCTTGTTGTCAGTAATATTTCATTGTTACTTGTTACTCGGGTCTTTATTGCCTTTTGTTCTTATGCGTGTTTTGCCGAATAAATTCTTATTCTTCTTTTATGGTTATAGATACCTTATATCCAGAATGGTATTAGTGTAACATATATCATATTTATTCATTCAATTAATTTATATAATTACTATGTAATGATGATCATGTAGAACGAGTCGCATCACATCGTGGAGACGGTATTCCGTATGTACGCACGAGTGATGATATCGTTCCTATGATTGTGGAATTGTATTTGAGTATATATATATATTATTTCAGTATCAATATTACATTATAATAATCATAAATAGTTACTCATTACACCATTATACCCATCCTTGTAAGGTGATGGTGGAAAATACATTACACCACGGCGTGGAGACGGTATTCTGTACGTACGCACGCGCGGTGATTTCATTTTTCCGTAGGATGGATAGAAGGTGAATTAGGGTTGTTTCATATTTATAATAACATCTCAGTATTTATTTAATACTGATGTAATTACTTTATAATGAAACAACTAAATAAGAAGAAGTTGAAGAAGAAAGAAATTGAAAAGATCGGTAATGGATATTACCTCTTCTTTGGAACGCCTCTTTGAATCCTCCACATAGGGAACTATGATTGGTCATTGAAGAAGAACAGGACCTCTAGGATTAGTCTAGGGAAGTGGAGAGGAGAAAATGGCAGGGGTTGGCCGAGCTTGAGTGCTCAAATTGGTGTGAGGAGGAGGGAAAGGAGGTTCCCTTTTATAAGGGAGGAGAGGGGCACCTTTGGAATTCTTAAAAATATTAATTTATAATAAATCTAACCCCACATAAAAACCTCCAATAATGAATCATATTCAAATATTAGATAGGATAAGGTTGTAATATCATCAACCAATAGAATTTAGACACGTTAGTAATTTATTTTAAACAGTATCAACATGATTTATCCTTATTTAATCAATTTAATTTTATTTGTGGTAATAACATTCTAATTTTTAAATTATAAAACTAATTACTTATTTGTTGTGAATTTTCCATAATTGGATTCTTAATAACATTTTAGATCATATAAATTTAAATTTATAATTTTGAAATATTTTGTGATTTTTAATCAATTTTATATAATGTTTTTTTATAAAATAACAATAGTGTCAATTTTGACACTATTAATTTATTTGAATTTATATAAAATAAATACAGAAGATATTTTCGAACTAAAAGTTTTAATAGATTCATAAAATTTCATATGTATCTTAAAAATTATTGGAGCACATTAAATAGTTCATATAATATTTATTTTATTATTTTTGAAACCATTTATTTGGTTTATCTCTTAATAAAATAAATACTACAACATTTTTGTATAATTATTTAATATACATATATGTTGAATAAAAAATAAAAATAAAATCCTATGATGAAAATAAATCTATTACCTTTCACCATAATACATTTACTCGAATTTATCATCTTAAAATCACAATATTTAAAATGTTATATTTATTAAATTATGAAGGTGACAACTTTGGCATCATTTAAAATAAAATAATATAAGTGTCATAATCGCTTTTATAAGGCTCCAAATGGTCAAATATTCTACCATTGGATGATTATGGTTTACATTTACATGGCCAATAAGTTTTGGTTAGGTATTTGTGCATTTTATGGTCACTATTAGTTTAATAAAAACAATATTCTTGATTTTTCACTAGATAAACAATTTCTGCATCACTATTGTGTCATAATTAATGATAATTATTTAATCTCTAAAAATTATAAATAAATTTATATGATGTAGATGATTTCATTAGCTTTCTGGAGACTATTCATGTTCGAAGTTTCATGAAGTTTATCACTAAATTAAAATTAATATACTTATAAGATTTAAGAGAGTGACATGTTGTCACTTTCTTTGGTTTTAATAATAATTAAGTTATTTTCATGGAAATATGTCCATTAAATAATTCTAATCCGACCCTTAGGTGATATGGGTCGACTTTCAGTCATCCAATATAATTTTTACATTTTTTAGGGTAATTTTAAAATATTATATTTACCCTTAATTACCCGATTTACCTTTAATTATGGTAAATAAAATTTACCGTAGTTACTATTCATAATTCCCAAAAATAAAAAGTAGCTTATTAGCATAATTTGGAACCACTGATTCCAAATATGGAATCCTTTTTTCCAAATTCAATACACAAAAGATGCAGAAATTAAATTAAAAATAATTCCGTTGTCGAAAGAAAACGGGTTTTTCTTTAAAACATTGCAAAAGATTGAATTGATTTAACCTACGAAATCAAGGTAAAATCAATGCTAATGACATACATTATATTAAATGGTAAAAATATATTCTGTTTATACTTTAAAACCATTCAATATTATAATTTAACCACATAAGATATTACGATGAAAAAAGTTGTTTTTAATTAAAATATAGCGTGTTTTTACTATTCATTAAAATATGAAAGTTATCGGAAAAATATCAAAAATTTATCTAATATAAATTTTTTTATATCCTGATTCAAAATAAGAATATTATTTTGTCAAATTTAACATATAAACATGTCAAAAACTATATTTAAAGTGGGTGCTCCATCAAAAGGCGGTAAATCTGCATTTTTTGAAAAATACTAATTTTACCCGAAAAATTTATTTTGTTCTTATACCATGTTCTATAAATGTGTAAGATGAATAATAATGTTATAAAATTCAAAATTTAGTTAATATTATTCATAACGGCTAGTTAATGACAATATTATAATAATATAACATTGTTTATTAAAACCCGGTATTGCGTACAACACACGCTATCGAGGAAGGTCGTGATTGCGTGTAATGCAAGCCAAGTCAGGGTTGCGTGTTATGAAAGAATCTTTCGTTGTTTCGTATAACAGAATCCAACCATATTTCATTTATACATTTAATATATATATATATATATACTCAATGTTGCGTAGAATAACTATTATCAAAATTATGTGTAACACGGTCCAAGAATAGTGTTGCGTATACTGCAAGCTAATACGGTGTTGCGTATAGCGCAAGGTAATCGTGGTGTAGAATACAACATAAGACATTAATGAAATTAAAATAATATTTTTCATAAAATCTTGGGGTGTTACAGTGGAAGGGTTGTGTATGGGGTGGGGGACCAGCCACGGGGGTAGGGGTGTCCATGGGGGTGGTTAGGATTTCTAGATTGTTGGAGGGGTTGTCTAAGGGAGTAGGGAGTGTCCAGGGGGTGGGGGGTTGTTCATGGTGGGGGGGGGGGGTGTCCACGGTGGTAGGGGTTTCGAGGGGTTGGGCGGACTATCCATAGGGGTGGTGGGTTTTCCATGGGGGGTGGGGTTGTCCATGGGTGTAAAGGATGTCCATGGGTGTGGATGGATTGTCCAGGGGTGTGGGTGGGGTGTCTATAGGGGTATGATGGCTGTCCAGGGGGGTACATGCTGTCTAGGGGTTGGGAGGGGATATCCATGGGGGTGGGGTGGGGGGCTGGCCATGGTGGTAGGGGTGTCTAGGGGGGTGGGTTCTGTCTAGGGGGGGGGGTATGAATGGGGGTGGTGGGGATGTCCAGGGGCTGTTCACTGGGGTGGGGGCTATCCAGGGGGTGCTGGGTCTCTAGAGGGGATTGTGATCCTAAACAAGGGGTACGGGGTGTCCAGGGGGTGGGCCTGCTCTCCATGGGGATGGGGGATTTCTAGGAGTAGGGTGTGTCCTAGTGGGTGGTTGTGCTGTCCATGGGGATGGGTGGGTTGTCCGTGGGGGTGGGGGTGTCCTGGGGGGTGGGGGGCTATCCATGGGGGTGGGGGACTGTCCACGGGGGTAGGGGTGTCCAGGGGGGGTGTGGACTATCCACGGGGGTGGGTGTCTTTCTAGGGGGTGGCCCAGCCACCCACCCCCTGGACACCCACCCACCCACCCCCTAGAGAGCCCACCGAGATAGAGCACCCACACACCCCCTCCTCCACTTGGATATCCTGCCAACCATCCATGTGGATATCCCACCCCTTCGTGGATAGCCTACACCACCTTCCCCTTCAACACCCCTGGACATCCCACCCCCCTCACTAGACATCCCACACCCCCCTCCCTTGTAGCCCCTACCCCCTACAACACCAATGGACAACCCCCCCGCCCCCACCCGGAAATCCCACGCCCCCCCCACTGGATATCCCAACCCCACCCCTCCATGGACAACCCATACCCCTCTCCCCCACCAGGATTGCCCACTAACTAACCCACACCAAGTACAACCCAACCCCCTCCCTATATAGTCCACACCCCACCCCTAAATCCTACCCCCTGTCCCTCCTTGACAACCCCCCCCCCCCACAACTGGACAACCTCCCACCCACACCTGGAAAAATCCTCACCCCCACATGGACATCCCCCCACCCCACCTGGATAGCCCACTCCCCACCACCCCCCCGACTTGGATATCCCCCCCCCCCTCCCTGGACACCCCACACCCCCTCCCCCAATTGGACATCCCACCCCCCCTTGGATACCCCCCCCCCATCCAGAGATCCCACACCCCCTCCCCCACTAAAAACGGTTCACACCCACCCTGGATAGCCCACCCTTGGACATCCCTAACCCCCTCCCCTCCTAGAAAACCCAACCCCACCTCCTTGGAAATCCCACACCCATGATAGCCCACACCCCTCCGCCAACAGGTCAACCCACCCTCACCCCCCTCGACAGCTCACACTCCTCCTTGGGCGGCTCATACCCCCTCTCCCCACACCATGTATCCCCCTTACCCCCTGAACACCCCACCCCCACTAGACAACCCCTACACCGAGACAACCATCTACACCTCCTATATCTCCCTTTATGGTATTTTATTTAAAATCATTATATTCATCAATAAAGGCAAACCATCATGCATTTACCATTTCATTCCAAACAACCCAATCAATTTATCAAAACATGAGAAATTCAATTTATCAAAACATGACAAATTTAATTTTTAAGGCTCTATGGGGTCACTATGGAAATTTAATTTGGGAAAAGGGAAATCAAAGACATTGTTAATTCCAATTTAAAAATTGGGACAAGCACTTAAGAGGTGTGGTGGAGTCTAGGAGATGTGGTGCCGTCCAGGGGGGGCTGTCTAAGGGGGGGTGGCAGATATCCCAAGGGGGAAGAGGGTGTCTAGGGGGTAGGGGTTTTCCAAGGGGCTCAGGGTGTCCAGGGGGTGGGGGGGGTGTTTCCATGGGGGATGAGGGGTGTCCATGGTGGGTGGGGGTGTGGGGGTATAGGGGGGGTGGGGGGAGGAGATATCCAAAGGGTGGGGTAGTGGTGTCCAGACGGGTTTTTCCAGGGGGTGGGGGGATGTCCGTGGGGGTGCGGGGTTTCTATGGAGGGTGGGGTGAGGGTGTCTAGGGAGGGTGGGGTGGGGGTGTCAAGGGGGTGGGGGTGCAGGGGGTGGGGGATGGGGGTTTCTCCAATGGGGGGAGGGTGTCCCGGGTGGTGGTGGGAAGGTTGTGTTGTGGGGTGGGGGTGGGGGTGTTCAGGGTGGCAATACCCTATAATACATTAATAATTACCTATAACCAATCAACCAACATTACAATTCCAATACATCACCCAACCTTCTATCCAATTCATCCTCATTATCAATACCATTCATATTAATCCGTAAAACAAATATGAATACAAAATCCAAATCCATTTTTCTACTAAATTAAATTCCATATAAATAACCATATCACCCCACTAATCAAAACATTTACCATGTAATAAGTATTGAAAAAATAGAAATCAAATCAATGATTGAGTATGCCATAGACCATAGAAATTCAAAATTATCCCAAATCAACATACAAAAAATAGAGGATAACCTTAAAAATGTGGTATCACTTACTAATTGAAGTGTATAAATAGAAAATTTATTGATTGAAGATAGATCTATGATTGGAATAAATATAAAGGCTATGAAAACTTCTGGAGGAACTTTGGATTAGGGCTGCACGCGGTCTACATTTGGGCTGAGGGGTGCTAGGGTATTTGGGGAAAACGTTCCAAATTATTTTTAAAAACTGTTGGGAAAGAATATCAATTCCATTGGTTTATTAAAAGTGTTGGTATATGTTATAGGAATAAAATCATTCCAAATAGTTTTTTCAAACTGTTGGGAAAGCTTGTCTATATAATCACATTTTCCAATGGTTGGAGAAAACTATTAGAAAATGTGAATTATTAACTGTATACCAATGGCTTCATCAACCGTAGGTGTATATCCATTGGAAGACCTACTATTTATAGTAGTGTAATTCCATCAATTACAATACGACATATGGTGGGTCAACTCCTAATAATAAGGGGATAAGTCTAGTTCCCTATCTAACTAGGGATAAAAATATCATAAAAAATTACATCACACTAACCATGATGACTTTGTCCTGGTAGTCTCATAAAATATAATCATTAGGGTCATATAGACTTACTCTAACTCATTAACCCTTGTAATATAGGTGAGTTATTTAGATCCCCTTTTCAACCTAACCTATGTGATTGTATACTCATGTATGATACCTCATACCACCATACCATGTTCACATGCTTCTATAATGTTTTATGACATATACGAATACAATTAATATAAAATATTAACACACATAACATAAAAAATGCATAGTTTCTTCAACACATACACTAATATTTATGCCTTAACCTATTTTTTGATTTTTTATATCTTATCCTAACTCATTTATCATATTCCTCATTCACATGAATTAATTAATTTAAATATTTCCATTACAACCCATAATCCATTTAACACATTCATTTTAATTCATTTAACCCATTCACAACGTTACAATGTACCCCTTATTCCATGTAAATGATTAGACACAACTACAATTAGTGCCTTTTAATAATTAAATCTAACATTTCAACATATTTATCATGGGATATACTTCATCAAAAGTAAAATATATGTTTATCATTATAATTTTACATATTCTAGATGATGGAACACCCAATGGGGACCCTATTACCATTCTAATCAACCCTTAATGCATCCCATGGGGATCACAAGGGGTTCAATTCTACATTTATCTGATCAATTTGCCTAGTTTACTAAAGGAATCGAATATGAAAAATAATGCACCATAGTACAACCACATAAATATAGAACAATCATCAAGACTATGGGATATAACATGTAGAGAACCAACTATGATTCCAAGTACAAACACTTTCTCAACCTTTGTCTATGAATCGCACTTGAAATACCTTTGAAGCCCCAACCTATGATATAATATAAAAATAGTTTTTAGGGATTTAGAAGAAAATAGAACAACTACAATACCCAAATCTAAAAATCAAATTAGGAGGACTGTTAGACTCACCTATATCTTATATTCACACCAAAAATATACTCCAAATAGATTACAAATAATGGAGATCAATCCTTATGAATCATGAGGAATTTTTGTTCATCGTTAAGGTTGAAGGAGGAATATTGGAAGAAAATATAAATTTAAAATATTTAAGGTCTAAGAGGGAATAAATTGTTAAATCCATGTTTTTTGCAAGGAATGTTTTGGATTCATGGATTAACAAACTGTGTATCAACTGTGCGCCACTCTCTCTATAAGAGGTTTCCAAGCTGCACAGTTACCTAAGGAGCCCGCACAGTTTAGAAAAAACTTGTGATAACCATGAATGATTAATGTGTCCAAGACCGTGTGGTTTTTCCTCCCCCCATTCCTGATTTATTTTAATAATCCACCCATCCTCAAGACATTCATGGTTAGGATGAAACATTTACTGCTAATCGTGCACTAGCCATTAAGCGTGCACTGTATGGCCCTGTTCTTCCTTATTTTGGGTCTCAAACACATAAAACACCCCTAAGCCTCTACACAGAATTAGAAAATGCTTCATTAACAAAGTGAACGGTATTTAAAGAATTATTTTATTCAAGAACATGCCACAAATTAAATCCAGGATCTTAAAAATAAGATCATTTTGTTCTTAGGGTAACACTCATACTCCATGGTTAATGGAAGTCTAACACGTCCCATCTAAGACCCAATTTTGGAGCTGCTTTATCATTTAAAAAAATACTATGTGTGTGTCAGATAATATATCAAATATTTTTATTACATCAACACTGAGCCTCTTAGGGGCCCGAAAGACCACATTGACTACGTTCCAAGCATTGAAAATTTTCATCAAAATATTCCATTGTCTTTCAAGGAAAAAATGAGTCTCTATAAAAAATAAGCACCATGATCTTCCCCATGAACCAACAAAAATCTCATCAGACTCATGGTAGGTTCTTTCAAAAACCATCCCGAGCTCAATTTGAACACATAAAATCCGTCCCAAAATTCCTTTAAATGCCATATATTTTATTCCTAACAGAACTAGATATAATTAGATATACCTATTCATTAATATATAAATTCTTCCTCAACAATCAATTGATTCGAAACATCACATCCATGGCCCTAATAACATGGGGTCATATCTCCACAACACACAATCCATCCAATTAATCATTTGATGCTTGAATGTGTAAATCCTATAGAGAAATGATCTCTAATAAGAAAATTTTACTATTAATCATTCATAGAATATGGTAAAGTTATCCTCCACATATACAAAAAAATTTGAAACAATGGTCAAAACCTACAAAAAACAATTATTCAACCCACATTACCTAGATTACATATACATTTCCTCTAGAGTGAACTCAATGTGTTCCAAAATCCTACAGACGTATCTTCTCCAAATTCATGTTCATTCATTTTATTAATACTAAATTCATCCATCCACGACATCATCATCATCATGTTGGAGGAACTCTTCATTCTCAACAAACCCCCATGCCTCTATTCTAATAGGCGATATATCAATTCCATCATTCTTAAACACACATATAATCAATAACAAAAAATATAGTTCGAATAAGGACACATGTTACAATAACACACTACCTCAATCTCATATGATTCCAACATGAATACACTCCACTACCACCCAAACACATATTCAATCTCATTATAGCATGAGTTATAGTTTCTTGAATTCTAGGATTACATCCCTAAAACATTGACTATGATCCAAAGCATGTCAACCAAATTTAGCTGAAATCATTTAAATGATTACATTATAATAATTGTGACATCTCATCAGTGGTATGGATAAATACCCGACCTCCCACAACCTTGGAATCATTCCCGAAACCACAAAATTTCTCATAATGAGATCACCATGTAACCCATAATTAATATAGAATAAATATTATTTTTTATCTTAAAAATCTTGATTTCAAAATCATTCCTTGATATTGATATCACACTAAGTGCTTTTGATCATGAACCCCAAGGCATCTCACTATCATACAACCAACAGAACATTCCCTCCAGGCATGATAGAATTATAATATCCAAAGAACATTACATGATTTCATGTTCATAATATATAAGTTAAAATAATGTCAATACCATATACCAAGTAAAACCTTCCATTCACTGATATCATAACCTGAAGCATCTACCCATGATTGCCTTTTTGGAGGAACTCACAATCTTGGGATACCCCCTCTCATGGGTTACCCAAATTTATAACACAAGTATCACGAATACATTGAGTCTTATTTCCAAAAATTATGCTTTACCACCTATATCATAAGCCATACCTCACATAAATCAATTCCAAGGATTATTATCCCTACATTTATCTTCAATACCATATAGTGACTCATGTTCCAACAGTCATCCTGGGTCCATATATATAAATACATCAGGTATCACATTCTAATCCACTAACACTCAAGGATACCAACCCCATACTCTGTATCCACACATGTAAATACCTCTTTGAGGTCTGCAACATCATCCATTTACATATATATATATATATATACATAAATAATTAAATCATTCCATGATGAACACTGTTTATAAAACCATGACCATATGGTTCAGTTAAGTAGAATTCCACCACAAAGTCATATTATCATAGTCAAAAAGAATATCTATGTTGAATTTAAATGA